>CM067332.1:90990000-93390000 GCA_034376525.1 Nicotiana benthamiana | reverse complement strand
ATAAATTACTTTTAATATTATTTAGTCATACAATTAATGCTTAGTGATTATTTTAACAGATTTATTACGTTTAGATTATATTTATTTTTATTATGACTTATTAATTAGCAATATATATTTTATGCGATTTTTTTACTATTTTAGTAAAATCATGACTCATCTCATATTATATTGAGTAACATCTTATATACTTTTATCCTACTAGACCTAAGAAATGTTAGAGCGCAAATTATAAATTTTATGCAATGAAGATTTATCAGAAAAAATTCGAAAATTCGAGAAAATCGAGATTAAAAAATCTGACTTTTAATGGTTTGATTTAGTTTATATATTTTAAAATCCGAGAAAACGGATTTGGTTTGGTAATTAAAAAACCCGAACCAACCCAGTCCATGTATACCCGTATCTATATGGATCAAATTTTGGAGAAATTAAAAAATAGCCAGATTTACAATTGGTCATTCAAAAATAGCCCAATTTTAAAAGTAATAGAAATTTAACCATTTTCATGTAAATATAAATTTGAAAGAAAACACTGTTCAAAACCCGAAAAAATACGCCAGCATGTTATACTGGAGTTCCAGCATAAGTATGCTTGAACTCCAGCATATTATACTGGAGTTCCAGGATAAGTATGTTGGAACTCCAACGTAATATGATGGAGTTCCAGCATAAGTACAGTAGAACTCCAGCATAATATACTAGAGTTCCAGCAAGTATAATTGTGCAGTATAATATACTGGAGTTTGGAGCACCGGTGCTCCAGTCTCTAGTATATTTTACTGGAGTCAGCAAAGTATACCGGTCCATCATAATATGCTGGAGTTCATATACAGGTGCATCGAACTCCGGTATATTATGCTGGACCGGTCTCAATTGTAACAAAATAATAGCTATTTTTCATTGACTTCATAAACACTGATTATTTTTTAATGATCAATCCAAAAACTGACTATACTGTACTATTTTTACATCAAATTAGATTTCCGTCCAAATATATCTCGCGAAGCGACTTTATAGGGCCACTCTTGCTAATGTGCATTATCTTAGACCTCAATTTCGTATGAATCTTCTTAAAAATATTGTGTGTTTGAATTTTGTTTTGAAAGAACTGATTAGAGGTAAGCTGGAAGTTTTTTTTTCCCTTACTTTCAGAAACAGTCTTTTGGGGATTACTTTTAAGGAAAAAACTTAATTGTTGTTATGAAATAGAAGATTCTTACACTTCTATTTAAGGTGAATGTCTTTAATGTATCTAATTAGAGAGATTTTAGAGTTCTATTAGTGGTAGCTAAGTCTTTCTCTCCCCTATAAATAGAGGTGCCCCCTACCATTGTAAATCATCCCTTGAGACCCCTCTCAACTCAATAAGAAGAACTCTCTCTACTCTTCTCTCTATTGCTATTGTTCTTGTTCTATTGTTCTTGTCTTTTGCTTTAGTTTATAACACGTTATCAGCACGAGACTCTACCGTCTCAAGTATCATTCTCGAAAATCCAAGGTATTTTCCCTCTTCCTAATTTAATTTTCGAGTATGTCTAACATTATGAAAAGAAAGTTCGTTGCCCTTGAAATTTCGGGCAAGAACTATATGACATGGGTGTTGGATGCTGAAATCCACCTAGATGCTATGGGTCTCGGAGACACCCTCAAAGATAAAGAAAAAGCATCCACCCAAGATTGTGCGAAGGCCTTGATTTTCTTGCGCCACCACCTTGACGAAGGTTTGAAGATTGAATATCTCACCGTCAAGGATCCACTCGTTTTGTGGAACAGCTTAAAGGAGAGATATGACAACCTGAAGTTGGTCACTCTGCCACAAGCACGATATGATTGGGCCCATCTGAGGCTACAGGACTTTAAGTCCGTTTCTGAATATAATTCTGCTATGTTCAGAATTACTTCTAAACTGAAGCTATGTGGAGATAACATCTCCGATTACGATATGCTTGAGAAAACGTTTACAACGTTTCATGCCTCCAATATGGTACTGCAGCAACAGTACCGAGAGAAAGGCTTTACGAAGTACTCTGAACTGATTTCTCTCTTACTAGTGGCTGAGCGAAATAATGACCTGCTCATGAGAAATCACGAAAATAGACCAACTGGGTCTACACCACTGCCTGAAGCAGATATGGTGCACTCGCATTATGCCAAACATAAAAGGGACCATGATCACGGTCATAAACGGGGTCAAAGCCAAGGACGTGGACAAGGAAGAAATTCCAAAGAAGTCCGTCACCCCCCAAAGAGAGATAACCACCGGAAGCAGAAACGGGATCCCGAAGATCCTATGGCAAATAGTTCAGAAACTATATGTTATCGTTGCGGTGGGAAAGGGCACTGGTCAAAGATTTGCCGTATACCAAGACACTTGGTTGACCTTTATCAAGCATCTCGAAAGAGAAAAGGCCCTGAAACAAACTTTGTCTATGACGACAATGAGGACATCACCCACCTGGATGTGGCAGACTTCTTTGAGCAACCCGATGGAAAAATAGACCACCTAATCGGCGATGGATCCGTGATGAAAGAAGATGGAGTTATTTGATTTTGTTCTACTTATTTATATTAGTTAGTGAATAATCTAATAGTCATTAGTATTAGCTCGTATTAGCTAGTTCATGATGCAATGTTAGCAGTAGTTCTTTAGAATATCTTCAATATGCTCAAATATCAATAAAACTTTTATTTTCCAGTGGGGGTAATCGACTAGCCTGAAAAACTAGTCGATTATCAACTATTTTTGCATTAAAGTTGAAAAACAATTGATCAACAATCGATTGTCTTTGGCTAACAATCGATTGTCTTGAAACAGTGTGTTCTGGAATTTTTCAAAAATAGCCAACAATCGATTGTCTTTGTCTAACAATCGATTGTCTTGAAACAGTGAGGTCTGGAATTTTTCAAAAATCACCCACAATCGATTGTCTATATCTAACAATCGATTGTCGTTAGGCAGTGTAATCTGGAATTTTTCAAAAATCATCCACAATCGATTGTCTATGTAAAACAATCGATTGTCGATGTTCCAACAATCGATTGTGTGGGTTTAATAATCGATTGTCTTATGAAAAACGCTGAAATTTTCAAACTGCAAAGGAATTGATTATGGATAACATATCTGATTTTGTTAGCCAACTGTTAGTAGCAGATTTTGAAAATATTATGTGACACAAAAGAATTGAACTTGCTTATTCTTATGTTCCTGTATTTCTTTTGTATGTCATACCATGGAAAGTAAATTGATCGAAGGCTCCGGAAGAGCCATTGTAACTCTGCCCAAGGGCACGACGTTAATCATAGAGAATGCTATGTTCTCCTCCAAGTCTATGAGAAACTTGTTGAGTTTTAAAGATGTACGCCGGAATGGCTACAATATTGAGACAATGGATGAAGATAATCTCGAATATCTCGTCCTCACTTCAAAGAATGTCTCCGGCCAAAAGAGGGTTATTGAGAAATTCCCGTCTTTATCTTGTGGCCTGTATTGGACAAGAATTAGTGCAATTGAGGCACATTCAACAGTAAATCTAAAGAATACTGAGTCCAATACATTTGTACTTTGGCATGATCGACTGGGTCACCCAGGATCAACCATGATGAGACGGATTATAGAAAGCTCATATGGGCATCCGTTAAAGAATTTCAAAATTCTTTCAAGTAATGAATATCCTTGCACTTCGTGTTATCAAGGCAAGCTGATTATCAAACCATCCCCAACAAAGGTTGGGACTGAGTCACCCCAGTTTCTGGAACGTATACAAGGGGACATTTGTGGACCTATTCACCCACCTAGTGGGTAGTTTAGGTATTTCATGGTCTTGATAGACGCATCCTGTAGATGGTCAAATGTGTGCTTGTTGCCATCACGCAACCTTGCATTTGCAAAGTTAATGGATAATAGATGAGAATAATCTTGAATTCTTCATGAAAACGAGGCTGCCCATTTCGGTTTGGGTTCATGCCATTTTGCATGAAGCAATGCTAGTTCGTCGGCTGCCCACTTCGGTTTGGGGACACGCCATGTTGCATGCAGCAATGCTAGTTCGTCTCTGACTGACGAATTGACACAAATATTCCCCATTGCAATTGGTTTTGGGTCATGAACCCAATATATCCCATTTAAGAAGCTTTGGATGCGCAGTATATGTGCCTGTAGCACCGCCATCCCGCACCAAAATGGGTTTGCAAAGGAGGTTAGGAATATATGTTGAGTTTGAATCGTCCTCCATTATTCGCTACCTCGAAACATTGACAGGAGATTTGTTCACTGCACTATTTGCAGACTGTCAATTTGATGAGACACTTTTCCCAAAATTAGGGGGAGAAGTCGGTGAAACCAAATGGGAAATTTTGTGGAAAAATGTATCATTATCTCATCTTGATCCACATACCTCTATTTGAAAGAAAGAGGTACAAAAGACTATCCATTTGCAAAGAATAGCAAATCAAATGCCTGACGCATTTACGGACTTGAAGAGGATAACGAAATCCCACATTCACGCGGAAAATGTTCCGATCCGTATTAAAGTCCCTATTGGACAAATATCTAGTGTCATATCCAATGAGTCAAATGCACGCCAGAAGCGTGGCAGACCATTAGGTTCCAAAGATCGAAATCCTAGAAAGAGGAAAAAGAACGATCTAAATGACACTATGAAAGAATCACATGAGGACGCTCATGATTTGATTAATTCCGAGATTCACGAAGAATCTATTGAGCCTGAGACTCTTGAAAATACGGAATGCAAGAATGTGAGGATCTCGAACCTCAGTCTGTGGTAGTACAAAATTAATTGAGAGCTCTCGAAGAGCCAATTATTACTATGTTGGAGAAACACAATTGAGTATTGTGCTGTAGTAAGTCTCAAAGAAACTTATTCAGTTTCCAAAGTACACGCGAAAGCGATTGATTATATTGAGAATATAAATAAAGGAAGGCTTTGATTCTCCTATTACTACAACTTGTAGCGGGGTAATTTGTATATGAAAAGCTACCCGCTTTGTTCTCCAGTTTGTACTACACAAACGAAAGAATGCCACAATAAAGTGGATATCTATTGGTATAAAACCCATGTCATAATAAACCCGAAGTTTATTGATAAGTGCACATGTCATGGTGTAAATTTGAAGTTTACCAATATTGATAATTTATGTTAGCCATCTCATTTGAAGTATGATGTGCAAATTCACATAGGTGAATATCAAAGAACTAGAAGTTCTTGTTCTCAGTAATGAACTGACCAACTAAAGAGTTCGGGTTGAAGCCCCTTGATTCTGGAAATATCAAAGGTGAATATGGGCCCATTCACCTGCCATGTATACCACATATGATGCATCTATGATATGGTTACATGCGCCATTGTTATTAACCCGCAGCCTGGCAGTGCTTGCGAGGTAAATCGCTCAGTAATCTAACTTCGAGCATAGTTTCCAGATTCTCTACTCAAGACAGTTCATCTTGATAAGTTGGTTTATATTAAAGTTGGTTTAGCAAGATAATTATTGAGTGCTTCCACTTAATAGCTAAACTGTTCCTTATGAGAACGAAGTTGTATATATCAGTTTGATATAAGTTGTATACAAGAGTATATTCTCCCCTCAAAAGTGGTTCAGGGTCAGGAACCAAATAATTTCATCTTATTACTAAGGTGCTGTGTATATTGACATAATGCACAAAGATGATTTCCCAAAGTTGAGGAAACATGTTAGCTTTAGTAACATGAGGGGGAGACATGATAAACATTTGAGAAAGTGTTACATGGGATGAATTTTCATTTGTATATGTATATCCCCGAATATCATGATATGAACCTGAAGTTCATAAAAGGGATAATTCAATTGCAACATATTGCAAAGCATGCTACACGCATTTGCTGACTCAAAGAAAGTAACTAAATGGAAGAGATACAATTCAAAAAGAATTGATTCCATATGAAAGACATGTAGTTTTGAACCTATAGTTCATATGCTTGAAAGTATAAAGGCAAAGGTATGTATAGTCAATTTTCGATATCTTATTTGTTTAGCATGACATGAAAGCTTGATATGCAGCTAAAGTTTATTATGTGACTTACATGACTTAACTTGAAAGATTTAAGTTGCTTGAAGCATATGCAATCCTTGGTCCTGAAGTACCACATCCTAAGTACAATTTGTGTACATATGTATCTTGCTATAACTATAAGCATGATGGCATTGAGAATGCATCTATGGAGATATTGAAGAGTTATTCCACGACAATATATGAAGATGTTCATATCTATCAAGAATGATGATTTCAAGGTACGGAATATTTATTCAAGTCAATATGGTTGATTTGTCAAATCTCTACCAAAGATCGTTTTGAAGATGATGCACAAGATTGGAATGCAAATGCTCAAGGATATAAATTGATGTACTCATTAGGGGGAGTCAATGCGCGTTGCACTCTTTTTCCCTTACAAGGTTTTTTCCCACTGGGTTTTCCTTGCAAGGTTTTTAACGAGGCAACCAATAGGCGCATATTCAAACATGTGTACTCTTTTTCCTTACTTTAATTTTTCCCATTGGGTTTTGGTTTTACGGTTTTATGAGGCACATCATTGAATAGACATTCAAGGGGGAGTGTTATGAAATAGAAGATTCTTACACTTCTATTTAAGGTGAATGTCTTTAATGTATCTAATTAGAGAGATTTTAGAGTTCTATTAGTGGTAGCTAAGTCTTCCTCTCCCCTATAAATAGAGGTGCCCCCTACCATTGTAAATCATCCCTTGAGACCCCTCTCAACTCAATAAGAAGAACTCTCTCTACTCTTCTCTCTATTGCTATTGTTCTTGTTCTATTGTTCTTGTCTTTTGCTTTAGTTTATAACAATTGTTTTATTTTCAGAAACTGGAAACAATGCCTTCTTTTTCTTCTTGCTTTTTTTGTTTTTTTTTACTATATATTAATTTTGGGCTTGCAGTATGCGTTTTACCTTAAAATGACCACGCAACAGTCAATTATACAGTTGTAAAAGCACATGAATTGAAAAAAGAAGAAGATGTTCAGCCACTAGGAGAAGAATTAAAATAAAGGAAGGTTTGCTTGAAAAAACAAACATTAAACACTAGTATTCATTTTGTTTGAGATATAATATGATATAATCGCGGTAAAATTTTTTGTGTTTATTTATCTAGTAAGTATTTGATTTGTATTTGAATTTTACATAACTAACCATGAAGTACAATTTAATATGCCAATTGGTGTATTTTTGTATACCTAATATAGTATTGAATAACATTGATTATGCATACATGGATTAAACACTAAAAGATAAAATTGCCCTCATCTTTTCCTCAAATCCAACATCAACACTCTTTGAATTTTATTAAGTTTTAAAATATATTTTAAAAAAGTTATCCTAAATATTTTGTATTTACTTAAAAAAACCTTGAATCAACGATAAAATTATTTCTGCGTGACCTAAACATTACTGGTTCCAGTCGTAAAATTAGTCCCTAATTTTGCATTAGGAATATGCTGTCAACATCACGCCCCTTGAGATATGACCCTTCCCAAACCCTGCGTGAATACGAAATACCTTGTGTACCGAGCTACCCTTTTTACTTCAAAGAACCAAATGCCTAATAAATTAGTAATACTACCTCCATCTCATATTAGCAGTCGCAATTGTCTCAAATTATTATCGCTTTAGAAGTTCAAGGCAAAATTAATTATCTGTTTTTCTTTTTTACCTTTAATAATAATCATCTTTGAACACTACAAACACATAACTTTATTCAAATATAAATAAAAAAGTTAAAATTAAGACATGAATAAGAATAAACTAATTAAAATATTATCCTAATTAATTTTTTTAAGAAATGTATAAAAAAATATGACAAATAATATGAGACAAATGAAGTATCTAATTACTAATTTTTGCATTATTAATTCATAAAGCAACGTAGCGACCCCATATGCTCTTCCTTGGACGATGAGATTTTCGAAGCTGACAAAGACAGCAAAACCATATAATTAAATATATAAACCACCGTACTTAATTATATACATACATTTAGGCCCTAGCATCTCACATGACATCAAATAATATTGTTACTTTATATTAGTTAACTTTATATTATTGTCGTTAAGAGTAAAGTTAACTTTTGATATCTATTTAACCGAATATTTATAGATTTACAGGCTTTGACAGTGAAATATCATTATACATGGAATCCAACTTTCTGTCTAGAATGTAATTCATTTGTGCACAAAAAGGAAATTATCAGAATCAGAATGAAGGGGTGCAAAAGCAGAGAAAGAGGAAAAAGAAGAACACAAAAATGCAGTGGCAACCCAAAGCTGTAAGTGAGGAGCATTTATCTGAGCACCAGAATAAAAAACCAACAGAGCTACCTACACTGGAATTATAATAAATAATAAAGGCAAACAGATTGCAATTATCCAAGGTACAAAGGATAGAACAAAGCACAATGAGATCAACTATGATTAATTGGCCAGGAGGAATACTTTTGAAATAGTAACTACCATGGAGCCCTCTGATGACAACCAACAGAAGGAGATTGCAGATTACAGTCAGGTGCAATGGATCCAGGAGGCACCTCAACCACTAATTCCTCATTATCATTGTATCTTGGAATATTAGAGGACTAAACAAGTCCTATAAATATAGAGAGTTAGTAAAATTCCTGAAAACAAATAAAGTAGATCTACTAGCTTGCCTAGAAACAAGAGTAAAACAACACAATCTATAAGAAACTGGGAAGAGAATGGCAAATGCAGAATAACTATGCATATGCTCCTAATGGAAGGATATGGATAATGTGGAAAGAATTAAATGTCCAGGTTGTTATTCTGGAAAGCACTGACCAGATGATCCATTGTCAGGTAACGGACAAGAATTCAACATTTTCAAGTTACATCACATTTGTATATGGGCTAAATACTACACAACACAGAGCACCACTATGGAGGGACTTGAGAACAGTTAACTATAATGGTCCTTGGCTTATAATGGGTGACTTCAATAGTGTGCTGGGTGTGGATGATAGAATAAATGGACAGCCAGTGCATCCATCAGAGACAACTGATTTCCAAAGATGTATTGATGACATTGGAGTGGGACAAATTACTAAAAGAGGAAACAAATTCTCATGGAGCAATAAAAGGGATGCTGAAGCCAGAGTCTATAGCCATATAGACTAGGCTTTTGGTAATGCTGAATGGTTTAACTCATATACTGGGGTGGAAGCAATATACCTGCTACCTGGATGTTCAGACCACACCCCCATACTGATTGACACTGAGATCATTAAACTCAAAGTAAATAGACCATACAGGTTACTCACAACAGTTATGCATCACACAGAATATAAGGAAGCAGTCCACAGAGTGTGGAATCAAAAGATCAAAGGCTACACTATGTACTCTATTTGGTGCAAACTAAAGAAACTTGAACAAGCTACCAGAACCATCCATCAGGAGCACTCTTCTGTTGATAATAAACTGCAACAACTGAGAGAAGAACTAAAGGTACTACAAGGAAAGCTGAATGAAGATTATTTCAACAAAAAGGTTATTGAGGAAGAAAAGACAGCCTTAGAGAACATTGAAAAGTGGGAAGCAATTCAAGAACAGATAATGAGACAGAAGTCAAGAGCAACTTTGATTCAACTGGGTGATAATAATACAAAGTACTTCCATGCCTATATGAAATCCAGAGAAGCTAGAAACAGGGTGAGAAATATTCTAAATGACAACCAGATGAAGCTTACTGAACCACAGCTGATCCAAAAAGAATTCACTCACTTCTTTCAACAACTACTGGGCACAGCAACAGATCAACTATTAGGCATAGATATAAATGTGGCAAGAGATGGCCCTGTCTATCATTGAACCAACACCAGCAACTTCTAAGTCAAGTAACAAAGGAAGAGATTAACCAAGTAGTGCAACAACTACCAAATGACAAGGCTCCTGGAATAGATGGTTATCCTGCAGAATTATTTAAAGAGTTTTGGCCAATTATGGGGGAGGAAGTCATAGAGGCAGTGCAACAATTCTTTCAAACTGGCAAACTATTGAAAGAGATTAACTGCACAACTGTCACATTGATTCCAAAAGTGAAAAATCCCAACTATGTCAGAGAGTTCGGACCAATTTCCTGTTGCTCAACATTGTACAAAATCATTACCAAGATACTTACAAACAGACTTAAACTGGTTGTGGATTACTTGGTAGGGCATTCACAATTTGCATTCATAGAGGGGAGAAACATACTAGATAATGTTATCATGGCCCATGAACTGATAAAAGCTTACACTCAACAATCAGTATCTCCCTGATGCCTGATCAAAGTAGACATCATGAAGCCTATGACTCTGTTGAATGAGAGTTTTTGAAGGCAGTAATGCTGGAATTTGGAATACCTTATAAACTGGTAACTCTTATCATGGAATGTATTACCACAGCAAGCTATTCTATCTTAATAAATGGAGGACTGACCAGTAAGTTTGCAGCAAGGAAAGGACTACGACAGGGAGACCCAATGTCCCCCTACCTGTTTGTCTTAGTTATGGAATACCTCACTAGATCTTTGAAGAAGCTTAACAGGAACCTAGATTTCAACGTCCATCCCAAATGCTCCAGATTTCAACTTCCATCTGTAGAGCTGATGAGATCTCAATGAAGTTAATGTTGGAAGAATTTGAACAATTCTCACAGATGTCTGGCCTTCAAGCAAATTTGGAGAAGAGTTCCTTGTATATTGCAGGTGTTCCAAGGGAAGTTAAAGAGAAAATGCTGGCAGACTTTCAGCTAACTGAAGGGCAATTTCCCTTCAAATATCTGGGAGTACCCTTATCAACAAGAAAGCTCACCATCACACAATGCATGCCTTTAGTTGAAAGAATAGTGGACAGAATTAGATGTTGGTCATCCAAAGCCCTATGTTATGCTGGCAGACTTCAACTCATCAAAAGTGTACTCTTTGAAATGCAAACTTACAGGGCCCATGTCTTTCTCATCCCCAAAAAAATTATAAAACTGGTGGATGCAATCTGCAGAAACTATCTGTGGACTGGAAATCATGAAACAAGTCACAGGAATCCAATAGCATGGGAAACAGTATGCAGACTACAGGCAGCTGGAGGCTTGAATATTATCTGCTATGAGAGATGGAATAAAGCAGCCTTGACTAAACTGCTATGGGCCTTAATGTTGAAACAAGACAGAATCTGGATTAAATGGATTCACTGCCATTACATAAAGAAGAAGGACATCCACACCATGGAAATACCAAAGCAAGCTAGCTGGCTAGTCAGGAAGCTATTTGGAGCAAGGGACTGGTGGACAACTCACAATGCAGCAATGCAAACATGCAGCCAGAATGGGAACTATAGCATCAGGAGGCATACATACACTCTACTCCACAATATCCCAAAGTTAATAAGAAAAAAGTAGAGCTGCTATCTGGGTTGCTACCAAACAGAAGTTCATACTATGGATGACATTGCATAGAAGATTGGCAACAGTCGACAGGTTAGCAAAATGGAGCATTCACACTGATCAGTCATGCATACTATGTAGGAGAGACATTGTAGAGACACATGACCATCTATACTTTGAATGTTCTTATTCCCAAAAGTTGTGGCAAGGACTACTACATTGGATGAACTTTAACAGAATGATAAACAACTGGGATATAGAAGTGCAATGGGTGACTGCCAGGGTAAACAACAAGAACCCAAGAAAAATGTTACTGTCAGTGGCTTTTGCAGCAGTTGTATACAATGTTTGGATGGAAAGAAATGCAAGAAGGTTTTGACAGTCGAGCACCGAAGCCACAGACAGAGCAAGGCAGATTGCAACTCAAATACACATCACAGGACAGAAGAAGCCAAAATAGATGCCTATTCTGCAAAATTTAAATAGCTATCCTCAATGTACCTCTTGAATACATATACATTTCCTTGTACATTAGGAGTTAGCTAAACAACAATAGTGTATAATAGCTAGGTGATTAAACTTTGAGATCTGTTCTATAGTCCAAAAGAACAGAGGATGTACATTGATAACTCGTTGAAATTTTATAGAAAATTTTCCCCAAAAAAAAAGTGAAAGGAAAAATAAGTACTGGCATTCCCTAAAAGGTATTATATTATAAAAATAATATACCTAAACCTCTCTGTTTTGGCAAATTTATATTGTTTAATCTAGTTCCAATTGCAGATAAAACTATAAGTACCTTTTGTGACGTTTACTTTCAGAAACAAGAATTTGCGGCTTGTTTCTTTTCTGCTTACTTAAGATTTACCGTCTACATTTTTTATATTGTTTATCGGGCACTTAGATCGGATTACTCCGGTTTTTATTAAAATTCAATCAAATTAATTATATTTGTTTGGATTAGTTCTATTTTATCGGATTTTGCAGGGTTTTTGCTGTTTTTAATTCATTATATGAATATTATTTTAATCTTATTTTATTAAAGTTAAAAATAAAATTTTGATAAATGAATATATGTTTAATAAATATAAAAAAATTGACAAACGTATGATCTATTAAAATATTCTTAAGGGTCTTAGTAACACATTGTAGTTATTTTCTTAGTCGTCTAACAATAATTTTTTGTTACTCTTTCAAGGTTAATCGAATTTAATATAAATATTAAAATCAATAAAATACCTAAATAATCATGGCATATTTTATTTAATTTTTAAATTATCGAAATACCATAAGAAATCTTGACATAGAATATGAAAGAACAAAGAGATGATTGACGCATTTTAATAACATTTGATAAGAACGTGATACAATCCATTATTTAAAGTAAATAAAAATGAATGAACTTTATAGTTCTATTAAATATTAATCTTGAGAAGATCTTAAATATTTTTAGATTTTTTAAAAGAAAATTTTATATAAAATCTTAAAAATATGTATTTATATATCGGTTTGATTCAAATTCTTTTATTCAATACCAAATTAAATTAAACCTAATCAGATTTTTTTAATCAATTTAATTTAATTTTTAATTTGGTGTAATTTTCTACTTCGATTTGAACCCCTAGTTTCTCGTTTTTGCATCCTACTTTCTTGCAAAAACTTACTCTTTCTTTATCGGGAAAATGGCTAGTTTTGCTCTTAATTATTCGAAATGATCTAATTTTCTCCTTTGTGAGGATATATGGGGTATATTCTGGTTGTTACGGTGTTGATATAATTTTGTCGTTCTCTTTAATTTTTACACAAAAAATGCCCTCGTCGTTGGCCAAGTAATTCAATATATTCCTCTTCACTATCATTGCTCCATCTCAAATCAATTTGCCCCTGAATTATTCGAATTTGGACAATCTTGTTCCCTGTTCCCTACAGTTTGCTTAGTAATTAAGTCAGCTAAAACTAATCCTGTGTAGTGGCAAACGGGCAAGATGGATCAGATATGGTTCGGATCGAAAATGAGTAATAAAAAAATAGATAAATTATCCAACTTTACCCATATTTAATACGGATAGAAAAGGGTTAACCTGCGAAAAATATGATTACTTTTTTCATATGATCACTTTTATGAAAATTCTTAATCTCCCTAACGTAAGTAATCCCCAATTTGAGGCTTTACAAATATAAAAGTTAGATCCATTGGTTATCCATTTTCTAAATGGATAATATGCTTCTTATCCATATTTGACCCGTTTTTAAAAAGTTTATTATCCAGCCATGTAACGACCAGGCCAGTCGTTTCCTGAATTACTGCTCTGTTTTCCCCTATTCCTACTTCTTATTGTCGTGTTTAACTGTATTATGTGCTATCGGGTTAGTTGGCTCGGGTTCGGAAAGGTTTTGATAAGGTTTGAGACACTTAGTCTCTTTTTGGCGTAAGCTTAAGTTGGAAATGTCAACCAGATATTAATTTATGTGAAAATGGCTCGGATGTGAATTCTGATGGTTCAGATAGCTTCGTGAGATCATTTGGGACTTAAGAGCGTGATCAGAATGAATTTTGGAGGTCCGGATTAGATTTAGGCTTGAATTGGCGAAAATGAAATTTTGGCATTTTTCGGTTGATAGGCAATATTTTGATATAGGGCTCGGAATGGAATTACGGAAGTTACAGTAGGTTCGTTATATCATATGTGATGTGTGTGGTAAATTTCAATTCATTCGGATGAGGTTTGATAGACTTTTTTATCAAAAGCGAAATTCGAAAATTTTTGGAATCTTAGGCATGAATCCAATGTTATTTGGTTGACTCAATGTTGTTTTAGGTGGTTTGAAGTTTGGATAGTAGTATATCACTTGTTTGTGCTTTTGGTTGAGGTCCCAGGGGCCTCGGGGTAATTTTGAATGGTTTACGGAAGATTTGGAGTTTGAGATTGCAGCTGAAGTTGTTGAACCGCTGTCATAACCGCACTTGCGGCTTAGGGACCGCAGGTGCAAGACCACAGAAGCGGAAGGATAGCAGATGCGGAAGTCAGCGTGAAGGGCTGAGCGCAGGTGTGGATGGTTTGGTCACACCTGCGAGACCGCAGGTACGGACTTCTGGTTTTAAGTGAAAACTGCATATGCGATGCTTTAGCTGCAAATGCGATACTACAGGTGCGGTGTAGGGCCCACAAGTGCGAAAAGCTTAGGTCAGAAAGTATATATTTGGTCCTTCGTGATTTTCACCTCTTCTTCATCATTTTTAAATCGATTTTGGAGCTTTTTTGGGGATTTGGAAGAGGGAATCCAAGGGAACTTCATTGAGGTAAGATTTTTGAACATAAAACTCGTTCCTATGGTGTTATTTCATTGATTAGACTTGAAATTTATAGAAATTTGTGGGTAGATATTGAAGAAACTAGGGCTTGAGATTGGAGACTTTTGACTAAGGATTTGATGGGCCATTTATAGTCGGATTTTGATATTCTTGGTATGTACGAACTCGTGGGAGGATAAAGAGTTTATTGATGTAATTTTTATCGAATTTCGAGACATTGGCTTAGGGGTCGAGTTTGGCTAATTTCAGAATTTGTGTTGTAAATTGATTATTTTCGCATGTTCTTTGTTCCCGTAGCATATTTTGACGTCATGATTCTGATTTTGAATAGATTTGACACGAGTTGAGGCCGAGGCATGAGGCAAAGGCATTACAGGCTAGAGATTGGACTGGATAAAGGTAAGTAATGATTGTAAATTCTATCCTGAGGATATAAAACCTCGAATTTTACATTATTGTACTACTTTGAGGTGACGTATATGCTAGATGACGAGCATGGAGTCGTGCGCTGTTGGGGATTGTAACCGAGTCCGTACCGTATGACTGTTAAGTCGCGTATTTGATTGAAAACTATTTGATATCATTGTGTTATTGTAACACCCGATAAATTTGGCTTAGGTATGAATGAGGCAAAGGAGTAGTAAGGTTATATTTTGGACATGTGAAGTCCCATCGGGATGATTATGAGTAAAATAGTTATTTCAAAATCAAGATGGAAAGTGAGGTGCATAAGATTTGATAAAATTGACTAAGTTTGCAGAAGGCATATATTTCAGCAAGATTTAATGAAAATGTGTAAGGAATTTGGAAAACTAAAAGCATGAAGTAGTATTCATTTGAAATATCTTTTCAACGATATATTATGGAGTCCGTATGGGTTTTTGTGAAAAATGTTATACGCATTTTACAAAATAGTATGCGATATGCGCGCCCCGAGCGTGGTCGCGCTCCTGTGGCAGTGTTACTGCTATTTTGCATAGTCAGGAGCACAGTCAGGCCTACAGGAGTGCGGGGGCGCTCATGGGGGATCATTTCAAAGCCCTACTTCATCCCCCATAGCCCTTATACATAAAAACTTGCTAAAGAAAGGGAAACTCTCAAAAACCTAACTTCTTAAGGGTCCCTCCACCTCCCAAGGTAAGTTCTATTGGTGATTCTAAGTTAATTTGAATTTCATAACATCTTATTAACATTGTTAAACCCTCCAAATCATTAGATATTTGATTGGGGCATCATTGTTGAGAGAAGGAACCATATAACTCGAATTCAAGAAGATTGAACGTCAAGAAAGTGATATCTTCACCCTCTAATTGATTATAGCGTTGGATTAATGATTGCAGACTACAAGTTCATGAGATATGGGTTGATTAGTTTGATAGAAAAGCATGAACAATTATAGGTTTGACTTATTGATTATTGATTATTGATTAAGGGTGTTGTTTACATTATGGGTGATAAAGAATGGTGTCAATTATAACCATTTGAGACTTTAGAATATATCTAGGAGCAAGAGAATGGATTATTGGGTGTAGAGACACCATTACTAAGGATTATGAAGCTTTATATCACCAAGTGTTCGAGAAATGCTTATGTGACCAACATGAGAATTATTACTAATATGGAATCTCTTTGACTTGTATTGATATAGATTAAGGTTGAAAGGGTTGGGGAATGTTGTATTACGCTCAAGAGTAGGAAGTTAAAGTATGTGAGGCTAACTCTCTATGTTTGGGAATTGTAATGATTCTCCCTACACTACATTTCTTTTACGACATTACCAATTGCCTCAGAAATATAGTTAAGCCTAGTCGTGAATAGTTATAGAACTTCTATTCTCTAGCTTCAAAATTCGTTCACCACTTTCATTTTGAACATTGTGAGCTCAGTGTGTATTCAAATATAGACTTGGGTTTGATGCCGGAGATTAATATAGATTACTCAGTTGATTCAGCCAACCAGTTGAGTAATCTATACTAAGACTCGGAGCTTAATATATACTCAGAGGGAGAGAGTGGGGAGATTTATTGATGGGATCACTTACATTTTTAGGCTACAGATCTCCAAAGAGACCGGAAGTGGTATTTCTTTCCAGTTGAGATGGTTCATGCGCAAGAGAGAGGGCAGGTGTCTGATAAGAGGCCTCATCATTTCGGTGGTTCCGGTGGTGCCTCATTTGTAGGCAAGGGTACTTTGGTAGAGGCCATCCTCCAAAAATCTTTTTGTCAACACTTCAGTTATCTCATATTGCATTCTTATATACCTCATTTTGGATAGCTAGCCTACAATAGGCCATCAACTCCCATCAATTCGCCTCCGAGTCAGAGCTATCACCAAGGTTATCCGATTCAGAGCTATCACCAAGGTTATCCAGCCTGTTTGGGTGGTATGCCACTGCATAGTTCTCATGCCATAATTCTAGCGTTGATTGCTCCACCGCTCACTCAACCAGCTAGGGGCAAGGGTCAACCAGCTAAAGGTGGAGGGTCAGGGTATTAGAGGTAGAGGTCAGACCATTAGAGGTGGAGGAAAACCAGCTAAGTCCATCCTGTAGACGTAGTTCAGAGTGGTGGGGCCTAACCTCAATTTTATGCTTTCCTATGTAGCCTAAGGTCGAGTCATCTAACGTCATTATCACAGGAATAGTTCCAGTTTGACAAAGAGATGCTTCAGTTCTATTTTATTCGTGCTCTACTTATTCATATGTTTCATGCTATTTTGCTTCATATCTAGTCGTGACCCGTGATTATTTGTTTGCTCATATATTTGTGTCTACGCCTATGGGAGATTCTATTGTGTTATATCATGTCTATCACTCATATGTGCTTACTATTGGGTGTCTTGAGACTAGTGTAGATCGACTACTTCTTGGTATGCTAGATTTTGATATTATTTTGGGTATATAGTGGTTGGCACCCTATCATGCTATATAAGATTGTCACGCCAAGACAATGACCTTAGCCATGTCGGTGTTGCCTCAATTAGAGTGGAGAGGGACTCCTGACCACTCTACCAACAAGCTTATCTCTTATGTGAAGGATCGACGTATAGTCGAGACGGGGTATCTAGATTATTTGGCTTATATTCATGATTTTCGTGCAGAGATTTATTTCATGGATTCAGTACTAGTTGTTTGTGAGTTCCTAGAGGTGTTTCCTGCAGATCAGCCAGGGATTCCACCCGATAGAGATATTGACTTCTGTATTAATTTGGCTCCAATCACTCATCCCATTTCTATTCTACCAAACTGTATGGCCTTGCTGAAGTTGAAGAATTGAAGGAGCAGTTACAAGATTTTCTTGATAAGGGATTCAGTAGACCTACTGTCTCGCCTTGGGGTGGTCATGTTTGTGAAGAAGAAAGATGGGTCAATGAGGATGTGTATAGACTATCAGTAATTAAACAAAGTCACTACCAAGAACAAGTATCAGTTGCCGAGGATTGATGACTTATTTGATCATCGTTAGGGTACCAAGGTGTTTTTGAAGATTGATTTGAGGTGTGGCTAGAATCAGTTGAAGATTAGGGCATCGGATGTCCCTAAGGTGACTTTTAGGACTTGGTATAGGCATTATGAGTTCTTAATGATGTCATTTGGGTTGAAAAATGCCCCAGCATCATTTATGGATTTGATGAACCAGGTGTTCAAGATCTATTTGGACTCGTTTATGATTATATTCATTGATGATATCTTGATCTACTCCCGCAGTCCAGAGGAACATGAGCATCATCTTTGGATTGTACTTCAGACTCTAAGAGATAGATAGTGATATGCCAAGTTTTAAAAGTGTGAGTTGTGCTTAGACTCAATCGCCTTTTTAGGGAACGACATATCAGCATATGGCATAAAGGTATATCCTAAGAAGATTGAGCCAGTTCAGAACTAGCCTATACCTATTTCAGATATAGATATCTGGAGTTTCTCGAGTTTGAGGTGTTATTATTGCCTGCTCGTAGAGGGATTTTCATCCATAACAACTCCATTGACCAGAATGACCTAGAAGGGTGCTCCATTCAGATGGTCACATGAGAATGAGTTAAGCTTTCAGAAGCTCAAGACCGCTTTGACTAAGGCATCAGTGTTGGTGTTACCCATAGGTTTAGGGTCTTACATGGTGTATTGTGATACATCTCATATTGGGCTCGACGCAGTATTGATGCAGGATGGTAAGGTGATTACATATGCAATACGGCAGTTGAAGGTTCATTAGAAGAATTACCATGTTCATAACTTAGAGTTGGCCGCCATTGTTCATACGTTGAAGATTTGGAGGAACTATCTTTACGGCCTGTCGTACAAGGTATTCGCGAATCATCGGAGTCTATAGTATTTGTTCAAGCAAAAGATCTCAACTTGAGGCAGAGGAGGTTGTTGGAGCTGTTAAAAGACTATGATATCAATATTTTGTATCATCCTGGAAAGATCAATGTGGGGTTCGGTGCTTTGAGTAGAAAGGTTATGAGTATGGGTAGCCTTGTGTATATTCCAATTGGGGAGAGGCCACTTGCAGCGGATGTTCAGGCTTTGGCCAATCGGTTTGTGTGGTTAGATGTTTCAGAGCCTAGTCATATTTTAGGTTACTTAGTCGGTCGATCTTCCTTGTACGAGCGCATCAGAGAGCGTCAATATGATGATCTCATATTCTTGTCCTAAGAACGTGGTGCGGCACGGTGCTGCCAAGCAAGTTACTATTGAATATGGTGGTGGTTTGAAGATGTAGGGTCGTATTTGTGTGCCCAATGTGAATGGACTTCGTGAGTTGATTCTTAAATAGGTCCATATTTTTGATATTCTGTTCATCCGAATATTATTAGTGGAGGAGGATGAAGAAGAATATGGTTGCATATGTAGCTCAATGTCTAAATGGTCGACAAGTTAAGTACGAGCATTAGAGGACTGGTGGTTTACTTCAAAGGCTAGATATTCTTGAGTGGAAGTGGGAGCATATCACTATGAATTTTGTAGTTGGACTTCCACGGACTCAGAAGAAGTTTGATGCAGTATGGGTCATTGTGAAAATTTTTAACAAGTCGGCAGATTTCATTCCAGTTAGAGCTATCAATATGGGCGGGGTCGGGCTCGCCCAGCCCAACCCACAAGGGCTTTAGCAATTGACCGGTTGGGTTGGGCAAGTCCACCATTTTGATGGACCTTATAATGATCAGCCCACCCAATCTTATATGGGTTACGGGCCCCCACTGTCCAGCCCATTATTTTTAAATATAATTTTTAATATTTTTTTCTTTAATTCTAAACTAAAAAAATGATAAATATTTATAATTTAAGAAAATCTTATTGGAAAAATTTCACAAAACTTAATAAATTTTTATACAGTTCTAATATATCACAATAAACACACACAAAAAGTAAAAGACAAGACTATATTTCATTTACTAAAAGCCAAAACTCAAAATAAACTATTCAAGAGACTGTCCATGACGCTTATGAGATATCTAACACATCATCTTCATCAAATACATTAAAATCCGCTTATGAGAAGGTAGTTTTAACATCTTCACTTTCTTCTACATCTACAATTTGTACGCAATATTAATTAGTTAAATATTGAGAATAAATAAATTTTAACGTTTTAAGACTTTGATCTTTTAATATGACGAGCTTAATAAACTTTAAGCTTGGGACACTCTTCTTGTTGTTTTTTGTGCCATATACTTTTTATATGTTATATACTTTAAATACGTATTTTTATTAGGCGCACGGGCTGGCCCGGCCTCAGTCAAGCCTCACGGGTTACATGCTTACTCAGATTGGGCTAAAAATACTCAATTTTAAATGGGCTCCAAAAATTCTAGCCCAACCCTACTAAATCATAGGCTGGACTGGGCTGGCCAATGGGCCAAGCCCATATTGATGGCTCTAATTCTAGTGGTACTTACCTATTCTTCATATCTGTTAGCTAATATCTACCTCCGTGAGATTGTCCGTCTTCACGGTGTGCCCATGTATATCATTTCTAATCGAGGTATGCAATTCACTTCGCACTACTAGAGGGTCGTACGATATGAGTTAGGTATGTTGGTTGTGTTCAGTACAACATTTCATCCCCATACAGATGATCAGTACGAGCGTACTATTCAAATATTTGAGGATATGGTTCGAGCTTACATTATGAATTTCATGGGTTCTTTCGATCAGTTATTGCCGCTCGCGGAGCTTGCTTACAATAATAGCTGCCAGTCTAGAATTTAGATGGCTCCCTATAAGGCATTGTATGAGAGGCGGTATTATTTGCTTGTTGGATGGTTCGAACCTGAAGAGGCTTAGTTGTTCATTACCAATTTGGTTTAGGATGCCTTGGATAAGGTCAAACTTATTCGGGATCGACTTCACACAGCTCAGACTAGGCAGAAGAATTATGTCGATCATATAGTTCGTGATGTTGCATTCATGATTGAAGAGAGGGTGTTCCTCCTGGTTTCATCCACAAAGGGTGTGATGAGGTTGAGAGAGAATGATAAGTTGAGCCCTAGGTATATCGGACCCCTTGACATTCTTGGGAGAATGGGTGAGGTGGCTTACATGCTCGCATTTCCACCTGTTTATCAGAAATCCATCTAGCGTTCCATGTGTCCATGCTCCGGAAGTATCACAGTGATCCGTCCGATGTGTTAGATTTTAGCTCAGTCCAATTGGATAAGGATTTGACTTATGAGGAGGATTCGGTGGTTATTCTAGTTGGGAAAGGTCCGGTAGTTGAAGTATACGAGTTATCTTTTTGTGCAGGTGCAATGGAGAGGTTAGAAAATTGAGGCAGCCACGTGGGAGTACAAGTCAGATATGCGGAGTAGTTATCCACACCTTTTCACCAGTCCCCGGTACCTTTCTATGTTCTTTCGAGGACGAACGTTTATTTTATAGGTGGAGAATGTGATGACTCGATTGGTTATTTCCAATTTTAACCTTCATTTCTATGTTCTGAGACCTCAAATAGCTCCATTTAAACTTCCTCGATTATGCGTGCGCAATACGGGTCCTTTTTCCAAAACGTTCTTATGAGAAAATTAATGAAAATGTGAAATCGTACCTTAAAACTCAGTTGAGTTGACTACGGTCAACATTTTATGTAAAAAAACACGGATTAGTATTTTACCGTCCCAATAAATCTGTATCGTAATTTGGGAATTCAGCCATGATCGGAATCAAATTCGAAAGTCCCTAACTTGATTTAACAAAATTTTTTGAAACCTAGCAATTGAAGGTTTAAAGAATTCATAAGTTTGACCATAGGTTGACTTTATTGGTACCAAGTTTAATCCCCGAAACTTCGAATAACTTCATTTCAGTATTTATGACTTGTCTGCAAAATTTGGTACAAAATGGAGTTGATTTGATGTGATTCGGATATCCGGGTGAGAAATTGAAACTTCTTAAGTTTCTTTAAAAATATCATTTATTTTGGTGTCCAATCCATAGTTCTAGGTGTTAATTTGGTATTTTGATCGCGCGAGCGAGTTTAAATGATGTTATTAACTTGTGCGCATGTTTGATTTGGAGTCCCGAGGGCTTGGGTGAGTTTCAGACATGTGGCGGAGTGTTGAAAGAGTTAGGACTGTTCTGTTTCTGACGCATAGACCTCAGACCTCGCAATTGCGAAAGTTTGGTTCGTATTTGTCATAGTAGAGGATCTCTATCGGGTTCGCATTTGCGAACCATTTCTTCGTAATTGTGTAGAGGGGCTGGGACAACAGGGATCACAGTTGCGATCAATTGGTCGCTTTTGCGAAGCTCTAATGTTCTCATTTGCGAACAAATCATCGCAAATACGATGACAACATAGATGTGAGCTTCTTCGCATTTGCGAAGCAATTCTCGCATTTGCGGGGTTGGAAAATAGTCGTAATTGTGACATTTGCGCCTGGACAAAAGAGGAAAAAAAAAGGAATTTAGCTTATTTCTTTCAAACTCTCAACCCTAAGCACCCTAGAGGCAATTCTCCCAAGAGGTTTTCTTACTATATTCATTGGTAAGCAACTCTAATCTATTTCCTTTCAACTACCCATTACTTTTCATGTGTTTTCAATATTAATCTAAGATTTTTCATGGTATAAATTAGGGATTTGGGTAGAATTAGAAATTTCTATAAATTTTGGGTTGAGACCTCGAATTGAGGTCATTGAAGCTAATTACAAATTTGGGCTCATGGGTAATCAGGTTTTCATCTGAATCTCAGGTTTTGACCAAGAAAACTCGGGGTTGAATATTTGGGAAAAAGTGCAAAGACCTCAACTTTTTGTGTTATAATTTATTTCCCTAAAATTACTTGATGTTATTAAGCCGATTTTGGTTAGATTCAGTTGGTTCGGAGGTGAATTTTAGAGAAAATGCCCTTTTGAGCATTCATTTGCTTGCGGAACGAGGTAAGTGTTAGGTCTAACCTTAATTTGAGGGGATTAGGAACCCTTGAGCAATGTGCTATGTGAACATGTGTGGCGCGTATATGCGAGGTGATGAGTATATATACACCACCAAATAAATGTTTATATTCTTTATGTATTTCATTAATTATTTTATTCTATTTCCTATCTGTTACATGTCTTAAATTGCTTCATGTGCCTTAATTTGGTACTCGCCACTTATTATTCTCGTAAATAATGTTCAATTCTCCCATGCTTCCATGATTACCTGATACTTTCTTTAATTGTATTACTTGTATGCAGTTTAACTGTCATGTATTTGGCTTGTCTTGTTGCTTTATATTAATTGTAAAATTCCTTGATTTGGTACAAGGTTCCTTTATGGCTTTGCTTTTTATATTCTTTAATCATAGTGATTCTTATGAATTGAGTTGTAGAGTTAATTTCATTTAGTAATTTATTTATGGATCAAGCTGCACACCGCAACGGGTAGAATAAGAGAGGATTGATATTGATATGGTGGGATCTGATTGCACACCGCAACGGATGTTATATATGATATTGATATTTTAAAACAAAGAAGGATTATGATATTGATTTTGATTGTATGGTAGGATTGGATTGCCACCGCAACAGATTTTACTTTGTTATTTTTTATATTGATATGGTGGAATATGGGATGATTGTGTTTGTACTGTGGGATCGGTTCCGCACCGCAATGGATTATGTGTTTGGTATTCATTATGTATTATGTTAGCTTTCAATGTTTTCATATGAGATTCTAATGATTGTTATTTTCAGTTTTATTGATTTCGAGGATTGAGTTTTTTTCATCAGTTAACTACTTTACTTTATTATTATTATTATTATTATTATTATTATTATTATTATTATTATTATTATTATTATTATTATTATTATTATTATTATGCGTATAAGTTATTGTAAGTGATCCGCCTTAGCCTCATCACTATTTCATCGAGATTAGACTCGACATTTACAGAGTACATGTGGTCGGTTGTACTCATACTATATTCTACACTTCTTTTACAGATTTTAGAGTTGGTCCTAGCGGTGATCAGTAGATTTCTCGGGTCGGAAATCTGATGGAGACTTGAATTATAACTGCTCGGTGTTTGCAGCCCTGAAGTTCTCTTCTACCTTATCCAAGTTGTTTATTTCATTTCAAACAGTTTTGCTTTCATTCAGACCATTATCTGTATTATTCTAGTCGCTCGTGCACTCATGACACTGGTTCTGGGATTGTATCAAGATATTGCGGTTATTATGATTTTTTCTCGTTTTATTTCAGTTATTCAATTAAATTTTCATCAGTTAATTTGATTTGTTAAAAATGACTAAAAAATTATTCTAACGTTGGGTTGCCTACTAAGTGAAATATTAGGAGTCGTCATGGTCTCAGGGGTGGGGATTTTGGATCGTGACAATAATGTAAATGGAATGGCATGGTATCACCCTTCATGCGTTATAATCTTCCTCACATGATAATGTATATGCAATGGAACTGTATCACCCTTCCGCGTTTTACACTCTTTATCACATGATAATGTAATGGCACATTATCGACCTTCGTGCTTTACACTCTTCCTCACTAAATACACGTATATCAATAACAAACAAGGTAGGAATCATGAATGACATCAAGAAGAGTGATTAAGCGAATATTCCAAATGAACATTAATCACAGCTTTCTAGCCAATAACAATTCAATAAACCTCAAGTATCATTCCAGTATTTCAACAAGTCTTAAAGATTGACTTCAACTCAAGTATAGAATCCCATATCTCATGAGTAGCAGTTGTAATGATGTACTAGTGATTAAGTATAGTGATGACCAAATTTAACACATCAATAGATTCATAAAAATTTGTCAAATGTTTAATTAAATTTAAAAAAACTATATCTTGGTTGCTAGAATTTGATCCCCCCCCCCCCCAGACATCAATCAATTTTACTAAAGAATTCGTAAAATATCAACGAAATTAGTCAAGCTTTTAGATCATATCAAACAATGCTAAAACTACGAATTGTGCGTCGATTCAAGCCTAATGAACTTCTAACTTTCACGTTCATTGTCGAAATCTATCAAATCAAGCCCGATTGACCTCAAAATTTGTACACAAGTCACATTTCACATTACGAACCTATTCCAACTTCTAAAATTGGAATCCTAATCAAACTTTCCAAAAATCTTCTAAGAATTACCATACAAAGCTATTGGAACTGACAAAACTCCATTTCAGAGTCGTCTTAACACAAGTCTAACATTAGTAAACTCTTACAACTCAAACTTCAAACTTAGGGGCTATGTATCCCATTTCACTCTAAAACTCTCGCGAAACTGACACCAAACACCCCGACAAGTCAAGAAACTACAAAATAAAATAGAGAGAGAAATAAGAGTGGCCAGGGGCTAATACTCTCAAGACGACCGACCAGTTCATTACAGATAACAAAAAGAAAGAAGGGAAATTTTTCCTAGATTTCATGTAGCCTCTTGAAGATTCGTATGGACGTCATCATGCAGATCCTCAAGACTCTACTAGACACTTTCTCATGACTCACATACCTACGAACTTAGTGCTCTGATGCCAATTTGTCACAATACAAAATTCGCCTACTCGTGATGGCACCTAACTCAACCTACTAGGTAAGCAAAATATAGTCGACACAACTCAAATAAAGTAATAAGATATAACTGATAAGATAATGGAGTTTTTATATAAATCTTACAAATTGCTAGTGCGAATCATGAGTTTCCAAGATTTGGAATATCAAAAGCCGATATGAATAAATAAATCATCTATTTGAAGTTTACATAATAGGTTAGCAAAATCTAAAACTACGGAGGACAAGTGGTAGTTATAATTGGAACACAGGTACATCTAGGGGGTGGGCATAGTTTGGGCAAATCCGAAATCCAAACCGAAATCAAAATTTTTGGATTTGTTTTTTAGATTTTCGGATTGTGGATTGGATTTTGGATTTCACATTAGATATTGGATTTGGTACTTTTGATTTTCGGATATCCAAAAATTCAAATTTTTATACTTTATATTAAGTCCATTATCCTTTTGCCAATAGTAATAAGTTCAATACCATGCCCGTTAGATATTATCTCATATATTTGATATTAATTACTAAATTACTATTCGAATACTTTCTATTTAGATATAATTTTACTATTGCTACTCTTATCAGCCGTATTAATGACTATGTTGTAATTTTTATAATAATTTCTTACCTGAATATTTTATTTAGATGGTTGCGTCAAGAATGAGGAACATTTCACGCAATTTAACATGAGTACTTCATTTGTATTCATTATTGTAAAAAGTAGAAACATCTCAACTAATACGCTCAAAATAAAAAATTCATAATATCCAAACCGATTAATCTGAAACCAAACATAAAAAATCTGTTTCAACACGAATTTATTTAGATTAGATTTGGATTGTTATTTCTTCAATATGAAAATCGAAAATCCAAAGTGAAATTCATATATCCAATCTGAGTTGACTAAACTCTCACCCTAGGTACATCTTAAATTCCAGCTCCTGCCATACATTGTGACTCCAACTCCAATATCTACACGCCTTGTGCAGAAGTATAGTATGAGTACAACCAACCACATATACCCGATAACTATATTATCTAACCTCGTTGAAGTAGTGATGAGGCTTTTTAGTTAAAAGATACTCACTATTATAACATGTGTAGTAACTAGCAACAATACAATACTAAAATATAATATAGAAGAGTACAAGAACAAATATGCGAAGCAATAAAAGAATCACCAAAAGAAATCACGATAGTAAATTCATAACTTTCATAGTGTGAGAAATATACTCAAGATTCAAATCGAATGAGATGGCAACACCCCCTCGCACATTTATCTCATCCTCACCAAATATATGAATTTAGATCAATTGGCACGGCAACACCCTTCGTGTACTTATCTTTCCCTGACTGAGCATACTTATAGCAGTATCAACCAAATGAAAGAAATGCTAATAAGAATAAAAATGAAGCGAGAGATACACAAGTAGCCATAATGAAAAACACAATGCATATGGGTAAAGTCACAACTCGAACCGATTGGCACTGACGATTGCCTGAATCCTACATGTCGAATATCTTTAAGCATGTGTTTAAGATATAAACGTGAATAATATATGTGAGGAAAATCTATCCGAAATACATATGCACATATACATACGAAATATAGTGGGCGAGCTGGCAACACTTCTTTAGACAACTAAATACCCAAAATTGAAAGCTGACAAGGTCACATACTATCCAACTATACATAACTGTCTATAGACCTCTAATAGAAATGCAACTATTCAAAGACGAGACTGAGACACAATATATATATATATATATATATATATATATATATATATATATATATATATATATATATATATATAAATAAAATCATATCGTAATAAAATCAAAAGCAGCACCGGATCAAGTGGAACACGCCAACTCTCACCGATCAAGGATCCTAAGAAGGGGGGCCGTCGGTTTTCCTACCTGCACATGCGGGCATGAAAAGCAGGCCTTAGAAAATAGCGCGTCAACACGAATAATGTACTGAGTATGTAAGGCATGATAATCAGTACGTAAAAGACATAGATGAAACATGGAATAAAGAAATTCATCTGTAAGTCTGAATAGTTTTGCAAACTCTGAAACTTTTAAATTGTCATGCACGTGCATATAAATGTCGTGTCATGCATAGGTATAGGTGTACATAAAATTATCAAGCCTCTAGGGCATGCAATCATATCGTCTCGGCCACTGTGGGCAACATCATCAACATATGCCAATTGTTCATGTGGTGGTGTGTATATAACATTATAACTTTTTTCCCATATCCCATATATATATATATATATATATATATATATATATATATATATATATATATATATATATATATATATATATATATATATACGCGTATATAACACCATCTTTTCATGGGTCAATGTACATGTATAAATAAATGAAATGCATGAAAGTATGTTAATAATCTCAATATTCCTTTCGGATAGACTTTTGTAAACTGCATATTATTCTGAGACCCATGCATAGAAGATATAATAAAGTGTCACATGGGGAATCAAGAACACAGAGACTCTTAGTACTTCTAGAATAGAATCGCTTATGAAAACTATGTGTTTGCTCGTTTCTTTTGTATAATTTGGATCATGATAAAAAGAAAGAAGAGATAACCTTAATATACCTGGAGTACAGAAAGTTCCGTATGATGTTCTTGAAAAATGTTACAATGTACTTTTTTAAAATCGCAAAATTTTACGTTGCGACAATTCTCGTTGGATTTCTTTTGGTTGCAAGAATTCACGTTTTTGTTGAAAATTTTGAAGAATGGCTAACATTCTATAGTGCATCTTAATTATCAATTCATGGCTATTGTTTCTAATTGTAAGAAAGACATGTATTCAGATTGTAGGAATGGCTAATGTCCAAATGAACCAAACTTGTATGGGATAAAACCAAACTTGAATGTCTTTACTTTACACGTTAAAGTCTTGTTACCCTAGGCAGCCACCTAACCCAATTTGACCCTTAGTCATTTTGTTTGATTAGCCCCTTGTTGCCACTTTTTTTTGGTGGTTGGGTGGGGTTAGTCTTATCTTATAATTTATTAATTAATTAGGTAATGTCTCGTTATTTAATAATTAATTAATTATTCGTATAAGAATTATCTTAAACTATTTAAGATACTACTCATTGTTAATATATTATATACATCATACTATTATGGTCACATGGTACCATCTATTATATTAGTTCATTAATATCGAGTATTATAGCTCGGACGTATTTTATCCCAAATCGCCAACCTTCAACAAAACTCATCTTTTTTAATTCATGTATCTTTTACCCTTCATGGCACTTACTTATCTCTTTGTAAAAAAGAGCATAAATACATTAACCTCAAGATAATCTCATCCCTGATTCTATGTTGATTAACTGAAGACGAAACTTTAATCATACAAAAACGTGAGATGTAACACCCTTCCCCCCTTAGAAATAATTATCCAAGAATGTTTAACTCCTCGGGATCTATATAACTTTGGCAGAGTCGTACAATACTACTACCAGTTCTTCCTGTAGAAACTAAATAATTCAACGCTAGACAGGACCACAATCATCAATAACAAAAATGGCCTCAGACGACTAATGAAAATAACTAACACAAGAATCCATACATATACCTTAAGGTTGTGATGTCTTAATCGGACCCTTCTCTAGAAGAGGAAATAAGTAGGGATATCTAGATTTCATGTCTTTCTCGGCCTCCCGAGTCATTTCCTCCACATTGTTGTTTCTCCAAAGTACTTTCATCGAAGCTACGTCTTTAGTTCTCAATCTCTGAACCTGTCTGTCTAATATAGCAGTGGGAGTTTCTGTATATGATAGCTGCTTTGTGACCTGAACGTCATCAACCGATACAACTCTGGAAGGATCTTCGATACATTTACTGAGCATAGACACATGCAAGACGGGATGCACATATTCCAAGTCAGAAGGCAAGTCTAACTCATAGGCTACCTAACCTTGTGTATGACCTTATATGGTCCAATGTACCAAGGGCTAAGTTTTCCCTTTTTACGAACCTCATAACGCCTTTTATTGGTGATACCTTTAGGAATACCCAATCGTCAACCTGAAATTCCAAGTCTCACCGTCGATTACCTGCATAAGACTTCTGACAGCTTTAAGCTGCTAATAGATTTTCCTGTATATGCTTAATTTTCTCGATTTCGCGTTGTGCCAATTCTAGTTCTACTAATGTAGCTTCCCTAACATTAAACCACCTTATAGGCGACCTACACTTTCATCCCTAAAGAGCTTTGTATGGAGCCATCTGAATACTGTAATGGTAGATATTATTATATGTAAACTCAATCAGCGGTAGATGATCATCCTAGCTACCTTTAAAGTCTATCACACAAGCTTATAACATATCCTCAAGTGTCTAAATAGTACGCTCAGCCTGTCCATCTGTCTAGGGATGAAATCTTGTATTAAGACTTACCTAAGTCCCCAATCATTTTTGGAAGGATCTCCAGAAGTTAGCTGTAAATTGAGATAATCTATCCGAGATAATAGATACAAGGACACCATGCAGTCAGACTATCTCCTTAATATAAAGCCAATGCATAATCCTATGCGGAATATATAGTCCTAACGGGCAGAAAATGGGCTGACTTTGTAAGCCTATCAACAATCACCCATATCAAATCAAACTTACGGTGGGTATGAGGTAAGCCTACGATGAAGTCCATGTTGATTACTTCCCATTTCCATGTCGGAATCTCCATAGCCTTCAATAATCCACAGGGGTTTTTATGCTCAATCTTAACCTGCTGACAGTTAGGACACTGAGCAACAAACTACACTGTATCCTTTTTCGTTTCGTCTCACCAATATACATCATTGATATCATGATAAATCTTTATCACACCTAGATGGATAGAATAACGAGAATAGTGAGTTTCTCCCATAATCTGTCGACGCAGCCCTGCAAGATTAAGGACACATAACCATCATCAATATCTGAGAAGCCCATATTCTGTAATTTCAAATTGTGTCTTCTCCTTCTAAGGGGTGGTATCCCTATAATGAACTAACACACGATCCTCATACTAGCGTTTCTTCACTTCAGTTACTAACGAGGATGTTGTTGTATCCTGAATAGAAATTCCAGTATCACCTGAGTCTAGTAACAAAACTCCAAGACTAGCTAGCAGATGAATCTCATGGGCTATTTCCCTCTTTTTTGGCTATAAATATGACATGCTACCCATCGACCTACGGCTGAGGGCGTTGACTAGTATGTCCGCGTTCCCCGAATAGTAGTCTTTAAGTAGCTCCAAACATCTTCTTTGACGTGAATTCAATTACTTTTGCTTGAAGATATATTGGAGGCTCTTATCATTCATATAGATATCAACATAAATGCCATACAAGTAGTTCATCCACATCTTTAGTGCATGTATCATTGCCTCTAACTCTAAATCGTGGGTCGGGTAGTTTTGTTCTGGATAGAAGACCGACCAATGGGAATCGAGACATCACCGTTTGCGGCAGCAGTAGAGATCAATATGATGTTAACTGACCTAAGAAAGTTGTCTGACCTACAGAAAGAGTTGGAGGCGGCTGAGCACATCCCACAAGAGCCAAGCCCAGAAACCGTGGCAAGTCATTAGCCAAGAACATTACCAACAACATAATTATGTTCGAGATGTCAACTTGAAATCTCGATGAATCGAGGAGAAAAACATCTACCCTTTCGAAAAAGGATGGAATGACGACCTTTGGTAAGAGAGCCTTTAGCACAAAAGCGAAGGATGACGACTGATTCGATTTCCCTCTCTACTCAATTGATTGAATATATTTGCATGAAGCAGCATAAGTGCTAACCTGATTTAAGGAAGTAGGGGGAACTCAAAAGCAAGGCTATTCTGGGGCATCAAACATCTGTAGTCCTATCAGCCATGAAGTACACATAAAAGGGAATGGGCTAACAGGAGAGTTATAAGGCATCTAGAGGGATAGTTTTTGGCTAGTCATAACTAGAAATCTTAAGTTAGGGGTCTGTCCTTAGCCCAATACTTAATAATGTAGGCAAGGCAACCCTTTTCTACAACGGGTGGGTCTTGCAGTCAAGCTCCCTTTTGCCTTTGCACTCGAGGGCCAATCTTCATCTGGACCGAGGAAACCTTTGCACGGAGAGGATCAACTATGGTAGTGACTAAGAGGGACTTGTTTTGTGATAAAAAAATGACTTCAAACAAGAACCTCAGGGCATCCAAAAGAGGTGAACCTGAGAAGAGCAGTAAGAGTAAGCGTCCAAGTACTGGTGCTATGACCAACAAAGTGGAAGATACTCCCCTAGTTTGAATCACCCTGAATGAAGAGTGGGCGAACAAGATGCAAAACATATTATAAATGTTGAATTATAAGAAAGAGAGGGGAGAGGTAAAGTACGGGCCAAAGAAAAAAAGACAAATAAGGGTTGCATAAGAAAAAAACCTAGAGGTAGCACTAAGGTGCGAGGGAACGTCGAGTATTTGCACTTTAGATATCATGACTCGACATGTAGACAGTGATACCGCCACCTTTGGTGATGTGATCTTTTCTTATTCACTTGTGCTGGTGGCGAAGAGGTCAGCTTTGCTTTATCAGATCAATCAGTGTGATGGGCAAGCTCTTTCCCAAGTCGTTGAGCTGTTTAACATAGGGGGGTTCCTGAATTTTCAAACCTTAACAGAATCATATGTGCTAGTCAGTGTAATCTCGTATATTCTACTATTCCCCATGAGAATTCTGATTTATTGTCCAAAAATCAATGAAATAAATTCTTTACCTTTTTAAAAGAGAAGGGAAGAGAGGTAGTCGCAGCAGTAGAAGGAGACCTAAACCCTGAGGATCACTAGACCCCACCGATCAATCTCCTATCATTACAATCTCGTGTGTGAAGGGTTGCCTATGCTCCTAATTAAGTCCATCCTTCTCATGATTTCTTAGTTATCTAGAAGCATAAGCTACAATCTTACCATGTTGCATCAACACATAACCTAATCCAATCCTGAAGCATCACAATAGATCACATAACCATCGGTCCCTTCTGGGAGTGTTAGAACTGGTGCTGAAGTTAATCTATCCTTTAATGCCTGAAAACTATTTCCTTAAGCATCAGTCCATTGAACATTTGCTCCCTTTAAAGTAAACTTTGTCAAAGGTGTTGAAATGGAAGAAAATCCTTCTACAAATCTCCTGTAATAGCCTGCCAGACCGGGAAATCTACAAACCTCCTTCGGTGTTGTGGGTCTAGGCAAAGCTTTTACTGCCTCAATCTTTTGTGTATCCACCCGGATGCCTTCACTCGAAATGATATGACCAAGAAAAGTTACAAAGTTTAACTAGAATTTACATTTAGAGAATTTTGCATACAACTTCCCTTATTGTAGAACTCTGAGCACAATACGCAAATGATATGCATGCTTAGTCTCTGAACGAGAATACACCAGTATATCATCGATAAATACAATTATGAACAGATATAAAAAGGGCCTAAACTCACGGTTCATCACATCCATAAATACTATTGGGGCATTGGTCAAACCGAACGGCATAACATAAAACTCAAAGTGTCCGTATCTAGTCCTGAATGGTGTCTTCGAAATATCTTCCTCATTAACCCTTACCTGATGGTACCCGGACCTCATATCTTTGAAAAATACTTGGCATCTTGCAGCTGATCAAATAAATCATCAATCCTCGGGAGCGGTTACTTATTCTTGATCGTCACCTTATTTAACTGTCTATAATCAATACATATTCATAAGGAACCATCTTTCTTCCTCACAAATAACAGAGGTGCTCCCCACAGTGTTGTACTAGCTCTGAAAAAGCCTTTTTCAAGCAAGTCTTTTAGTTGTTCCTTTAACTCTTTCAGCTCTAGGGGGTCATTCTATAGGGAGGAATAGATATTGGATAAGTATCTGGTAATAGTTCAATAGCAAACTCAATTTCTCACTCTAGCGGAAGGTTCAGAAGCTCATCTGGAAAAATAATGAAAAACTCATTAACCATAGGGATGGATGAATGGTTGGTGACTCTACTTCCACATCATGAACCCGAACTAAGTGATACATACAACCCTTTCTAATCATCTTCCTTCCATTGAGATAGGAAATAAATCTACCTCTCGGCGATGTCGTATTACCTTTCCACTCTAAATCAAGCTCCCCTGGAAATTGAAATCGGACTATCTTTGATCTACATACACATTATAACATCAAATTGTACCATATCTAACTCGATTAAGACAGCTACGGTAGATCAACTATGAACTACTATTATATAACCCCTATATACTCGCTTAGCTATCACTGAGTGTCCAACCTGTGTAGACACTTCAAAAGGTTTAACCAACTAAGGTTCTACTCCAAACGTTCTAGCAACCAATGGAGTAACATATAATAAGGTGGAACCTAGGTTAATCAGTGTATATACATCATATGAGGAGACTGACAATATACCTGGCGATGACTCCTGATTCTTTTGTCCTGCCAATGCATAAATGCGGTTTTGAGGACCGCTCGAGCTAAATGTTCTACCTTTGCCTCTACCACAACTCGTTGGTGCTTGTGAACCTCTCCCGAGGGGGAGGGGGCAGGCGTACTGATGAGGATGAACTAGCTACATCTCCCACTGGCTGAGATGCTCTCATCGAATCTCTCATAATTTGGCTCAAATAACCACAAATATAACAAACACCCAATCCCATGCGGCACTGCCCGGCATGCTGCTTACCATACTGAGCACATCATAGAAAGTGTGGCCTCATCTAACTTGAATCACCCCTATACTGAGTACTTGAGGCCTTGGAATTCTAACCAGGCCCTGAATATATGGAACGATTAAATCTCGTACCGCCAAACTGAGTGGGTGTTCTAGCCGATGGCTGGGTTGGATATCTCGGGTACTGTTGTCTCTTACCACATCGAAAATCACCAGATGACCCGAAGACCTTGCTCTCTTATTATGATCCTTATCATGCTCACGATCGACCCTCAATTTCTGCTCACGCTCCTCTACACCTTGAGTGTATGCCTGGATGCAAAAATATCCATGTCTGGTTGGAGTAAGATCGACATACAATCCATAAGCAAGTACAGCTCTAACCCCATCATGAACCAATGAATCCAATCCTCCATCTTAGACACAATAAAGGGATCATACCTAGCCAATGAATCAAACTGAAGATTGTACTCCCGAACACTCATGTTACCCTGTCAAAGGGTCAAAAACCTATCAACTTTGGCCCGTCTACGCTCTGGTGGAAGATAATGATGAAGAAAAGCTTCTGTAAACTCCTTCTATACTGCTGGAGGGGCATCCTCACCTCTGGACAATTCCTACGACTCGTACCAATTAACTGCAACATCTCATAGTCGATAGGAACTAGCTCAACTGACTCAATCACAGTGCCTTTCATTACCCTTAACGTCATCTGCATTCAATCAGTAAATTCCTAAGAGTCGTTGTTTGGATATGCCCCAGTGAATACCGGAGGGTCCAAATTAATGAAATCACGAACCCTTGCATTGGCAGACCTATCTGCATGACCAATACCTACTTCCTAATGCTGAGCCTACGTGACTGTTCATCGAGTTAATAGCTTAATAACATCTCTCCTCTCCTGACCCAGTGTATCTGGCTGAGGTGATGAATGTACAGGGGCGGGCGCTAGAGCCGGTGCCCTTTAGAGCTTTTTTGGAAAGGGAGGGGTATGTGAAGTCTGAGATGGAATCTCACTATGAGACTCTCCCCGAGCCCTGGTAACTCCTGGTGGTCAACTAGTAGTCTCACCAGCCACGAACTTTCCCTTCTGACAGGTTGTAGTCTTCAAAGGCATCGTTAAAAACGTAACATATTATTAGGAACATGATTTCTTATGTTGCACGATCTAAGATAAAAAGAGAGATTAACATCCTATATGTCTTGTAGCCTTTTGTCGATAAGTGTGGTGCATAACACACCCATAAACAAGATTCTACTAGACACGGTCTGTAGACAACCCTAGGATAGAACTGCTCTGGTACCACTTTGTCACAACCCAAACCGATGGGCCGTGACGATTTCCTGAATCCTACATGTCGAATATCCTTAAGCATGCGTTTAAGATATAAACGTGAAAAACATACGTGAAGGAAATATATCCAAAGGACATATGTACATATACATGCGGAATACAATGGTCGAGCTACCAAGGTTGATTTAGACAACTAAATACCTAAAACTAAAAGCCGACAATGCCACATACTATCCAACTATACATAATTATCTAAAGACCTCTAAAAGAAATAAAACTGTACAAAGACGCGATAAGCCACGTCATACCCATATATATATATATATATATATATATATATATATATATGAACATTTAACATCCAATACTCACGCCGAACCAAACCAAATCTACTTGGAATGATCTCAAACTTTGCACTCAAGTTTCAAATGACAAATGAGTTGTTTCAACTCCCGAAACCAAAATCAAAATTCAGATATCATCAAAGTCATCTTCTGGTCAAACTTATGAACATTCCAAAACTCCAAATGCAAACTTCAGTCAAACTATAGCGAAACCTTCTAGAAGCACCCAAATGCAAAATCTAGGCATATGCACAAGTTCAAAATCACCATCCGAGCCTAATGAAACCATTAAAACTCTTATCTCGGGACAAATACATTCTAACTTCTAACATGAGAATCTTTTTTTCCGAATCAATCTCAAATTACCTGAAAATCAAAATCGACGATTCACACAAGTCAGAATACGTCATATGAAGCTGCTCAAGATTTCAACCAACTGAACGGAATGCAAATGCTCAAAATAACCGATCGAATCATTACAATCACTCACGGTCAATTCCTTAGATGAGAATACTAAATACTATTTCCAGTTCATATTATCTATCTTTTGAATTTTTTTGTATACCTCTTAGTAATATATTTAATTCTGGATTTTTTTGTATACCTCTTAATAATATATTTAATTCATAGCTTTAATCATAATGGTATTTATCTAAATCATCATTTATTTCTCCCCGAGTCTCACAGTAATTGGACCAATGGAGTAGATCTGAGAAAAATAATCTTCTTCTTCCTCCTCCTCTAAAATATTAAATTTTTGGAAACATATCCCAAGTATCATAATAATTGACATTTGGAGCATAGAAAGTTTAAATAAACGTTTAACAAAATGGCCATAAAGTCACAGTCCACAACCAATACTCTTTTCTGAGATTAATTTTTATACATTAATTGCGTAAAAGAATTTTATGATGTCACCTGATACAGCAATTATCGTAATAAGTGAAATTAATTAGTTATTTGAAAATGATAGATAACTTGTAAAAGCAAATTTTTTTTCTGCACTGGATGTTTAAAATTATCTATGCTTTTACGTAGAGGCTATGGTAATCTTTTTCAACACATGATATTGTTATCAACAACAATGATGCAATACTTTACACGTAATCCAACCACAAATTAAAAGAAAAAAGAAATTTACACGTAATCAAAAGTTAAAGACAATTTTTGCGTGTCCACTGTCCCCACAGGCCCACACAAACCACTCAAACTTATCTTAAGCCGACGTCCCAAATAATGGTTACTCGTATTTGTTAATTCGCCAAATTATTGACTAATTTAATATTCTATGCTAATCATTAAAACAATTTAAAATTAGAATTAATTGACTTCTCAAAAGATAAAAGTGCCACTTTTCACTTATTCTTCAAGTTTGGAGCTCTATTATGTTTACATGCTTCTTCCATTTACGTTGTTGAATAACTCAGATGACACAACTTCTTGAAATAGTATATAATAACATTATCGTAGTTATCTATTTCTGCTACCATATATGTTATATATATATATATATATATTACTGAAGTCATTCTTAATGATAGGAGAGAAAATGAGAGTTGGTTTCTCAGAGGTCATTGATGTCACACATATTATATCAACATGATATAAATATGCAATTAAAATATTAAAATAAAGATATTTATACTCACATTTGTAAGTGCTTCAAGGAAGGGCGAGAAGGACATAAAAACAAACAAAACAGCATAGTAAAGAAAAATGTCAATACCTAGTGAAGAAGAAAAAAAATTATCCATGTCCCTCAATTTCTTTTATATATATATATATATACACTAAAAAATACCGGAATTAGTTACGAATTTCGTCGCTAATCTATATCGCTAAATTAGTCGTAGCTAACAGAATATTTTGATAATTTATTGTTAATTAAATATCATTAGTTAAAATTTTGCATATAGCTACATAATTTGTGTGCTGTTAATTTATTATTTTTTTAGTAGATGCACATAATATATTTATATACCCCTAGTGATATTATCTCGTTGTAGAAATCTGCATTCATATCTAATTGCACGCGAAAAATTGATCAATTGAACTATATATAGGTCAAAATCTAATGTTATAAAATATTGTAATCTTGATATCATCAGTAGTGCTGCTACTTTTAGAGGCACATATTATTAAAGGATAAACTCATGCCTTGTAGACTATATATACATTATGTAATTCTTGTACTTTTACTTTTATAATTTCAGTAACATTTCAAACAGAGCAAATTCTTATACCTAATTCATTTCATCAAACATTCACATTCACATGGTAGAAATTAATGTTCTTACAAAACAACTTGTATTGTCGGTCATTTATAATAATTAGTCTTAGTATACGTGCGTTGTACGTGTATATAATGTCAGTAAATTAAAATTTCTATATAAGAAAAAAAATAATTATGCAAAATAAAAAATAACGTTAAAATAACAGTCATTTAACTGATAAAAGTAAGTGCAAATACATAGGCGTTGTAATTGGATATTTTTAGAACTTGCAAAAATAAACAGATAGTTAAGTTAGTTATATATTCTTTTAATTATAGGTATTTTATTTTATAAGATAATAATATTTTAGTATTTTATAGAATCTAGCCCAATTTCTCTTCCTGAAGGATACTGTCGGCCCTAAAAATTTCAAATTATTTATTTAATGTTGAAAGAAAATGATGACTCTTTATCATTTAATCATTTGGATGCCTATTAGTTACAATAACAATAACTTACCAAGTAAAATACTTAATCAAAGGAACTATGAAAAAAGTTCTTAAGCTAATCTACATATTTAAATATGATTAATGATTTAAAGTTATAAAAGGAAAAGAGTAAATTTACAGAAAATAAAAAATATAAATGAAGAACTTATAATTTCAATGAGCTGTATATAGTCAAACTACGTAAAGACAATTAACGCGAAGATTAACACGCAAAAATTCAAAAATTACATATAAATCAAATAGTTAATTTCAAACATTAGTTTGAATAGTAGAAATAGATTTATAGCTAAGAGCACAAAATATAGTTCGATTTTATATGGTCCTGCACTAAATTTAGTGCATTATAATTGGTCGGAAGTGGAAGGATGATTCAAACTATCTTCAGAATTGTCGAGAGCAGCCTGTATGCTTTAATGCAAATTATACAAATGCACACTTAAAAGATACATCTGCGCTCTATCTGAGCCTACAAATATGATATGGAAATAAATTATAATTTATAGTCTTATTGCAATATGAAAGGATAAAGTTTATCCAATGGACCATTAAATTTTAATTGATTTAAACTCCTTTATTAGGAAAAACTATTACAATATTTCATTTTATAATTTTAGTTAATACAAACTTATGAATGTGAGATATCAAGAAAAGAGAGGGAGAAAATTATTGCATAGACGAAGAAGAAGGAAAACTTCAGTTATCTCCATGAATAATTCTTGGCCTAAATTTAATTTTCTTCTCATAAGATCTGTTTTTATAAGTGGTAAAATTAATCTTGAATTTTTTTTGAAAAGAAAATTAAGCTTGAATATTACAAACAAAATATCAAAAGCATAATGAAGAAAGAACAAAACCCAAATTTGAAGGAATTAAAAGAAAAATCATAAAAACAAAGAAGGGATGGGCAACATATTGGATACCTACGGGGACTTGTATTAATAAATACTAATAATAAGGATTTCGAAATCATATTGGATACTTCTAATATTTATTCACAATGTTGTTGTGTCTCTTAACTAACCAAAAAGAAAAGAATTATGGAAAAAGGAGGTAAGAAATTATAGTCATGTTACATAACATAATTAATGAAGATATAAAGTTAAATTTTAATAAAATTTAAGTCCTAAATATTAAGTTCCTGTTATGAAATAATATAAGAACAAGAACAATAGAGAGAAAAGTAGAGAGAGGAGTATTCTTATTGATACTTTGGGATGATTTACAATGGGGTAAGACCCCTCTATTTATAGGCATGGAAAAGACTTAGCCTCAAAATTAAACTCTTCTATAAGATAGACATTCACTCTAATAAGAGTTCTATTTATAACACTCCCTCTTGAATGTCTATTCAATAATGTGCCTCGTTAAAACCTTAACTAAAACAAAACCCAATGGGAAAAAATTATAGAAAAGGAAAAAGAGTACACATGTTTGAATATGCGCCTATTGGTTGCTTCGTTAAAAACCTTGCAAGGAAAACCAAGTGGGAAAAAACCTTGTAAGAGAAAAAGAGTGCAACGCGCATTAACTCCCCCTGAAAAGAGCATCAATTCACATCCTTGAGCATTTGCATTCCAATCTTGTGCACCATCTTCAAAACGATCTTTTGGTAGAGATTTGATAAATAAATCAACCATATTGACTTGAATAAATATTCCGCACCTTGAAATTATCATTCTTGATAGATATGAACATCTTCATATAATGTCGTGGAATGACTCTTCAATATCTCCATAGATGTATTCTCGATGCCATCATGCTTATAGTTATAGCAAGATACATATGTACACAAATTGTACTTAGGATGTGGTACTTCAGGACCAAGAATTGTATATGCTTCAAGCAACTTAAATCTTTCATGGATTGACATATAAGTATAAGCCATATAATAGACTTTAGATGCATATCAAGTTTTCATGTCATGCTAAACAAATAAGATATCGAAAACTATTTACACATACCATTGACTTTATACTTTCAAGTATTTGAACTACATGTCCAAAACTACATGTCTTTCATATAGAATCAATTCTGCTTGAATTGTATCTCTTCCATTTATGATCACTTTGATCATTTGCTCATCTTCTTTATTAAGAAGTTATTTTGAAACCGATTTGTCTATACGCTTTAAGCGTATCAAAGACTTTGTCCTTCTGGGACTTAATATGAGCATTTGTAGTGAGAATATAGTTACTTTCTTTGGGTCAGCAAATGCGTATAGCATACTTTGCAATATGTTGCAATTGAATTATCCTTTTATGAACTTCAGGTTCATATTATGATATTCGAGGATCTATATATACAAATGATAATTCATCCCATGTAACCCTTTCTCAATTGTTTATCATGTCTCCCCCTCATGTTAGAAAAGCTAACTTGTTTCCTCAACTTTGAGAAATCATCTTTGTGCATTATCATGTCAATATACACATCACATTAATAATAAGATGAAATTATTTGGTTCCTGACCCTGAACCACTTGTGAGGGGAGAATATAATATACTCTCGTATACAACGTATATCAAACTGATATATATAACTTTGTTCTCATAAGAAACAGTTTAGCTATTAAGTGGAGGCACTCAATAATTATCTTGCTAAACCAACTTTGATATAAACCAACTTATCAAGATGAACTATCTTGAGTAGAAAATCTGGAAATTATGCTCGAAGTTAGATTACTGAGCAATTTACCTCGCAAGCACCGGCCAGGCTGCGGGTCAATAACAATCGCACATGTAACCATATCATAGATGCATTATATGTGGTATACATGGCAGGTGAATGGGCCCATATTCACCTATGGTATTTCCAGAATTTATGGGCTTCAACCCGAACTCTTTAGTTGGTCAGTTCATTAATGAGAACAAGTAATACAAGAGAATTCGTAAAAAACTTTCTAGTTCTTTAATATTCACCCATGTGAATTTGCACATCATACTTAAAATGAGATGGCTAACCCGAATGCGAACTGGATAAATTATCAATATTGATAAGTTCATGTTTACACCATGACATGTGCAATTCTCAATTAACTTCAGGTTTATTATGGTATGTGTTTTTATACCAATAAATATCCACTTTATTGTGGCATTCCTTTGTTTGTGTAGTACAAACTGGAGAATAAAGCGGGTAGTTTTCACATACAGATTATCCCGCTACAAGTTGTAGTATTAGAAGATATCAAATCTTTCCTTTATTTATAGTCTCAATATAATCAGCGCTTTCGCGTGTACTTTGGAAACTGAATAAGTTTCTTTGAGACTTACTACAGCACAATACTCAATTGTGTTTCTCCAACATAGTAATAATTGGCTCTTCTAGAGCTCTCAATTAATTTTGTACTACCACAAATTCATCAACATCCATGTGGTGAATATCTTTCTTAAAGAGAAAGTTATACCATTATGGTCATGTCAAACTTATATGCAAGATATGTTTCTTGCATTATTTTTTTCCTTTGATAATCACATTGACAAATTATTTTGGCGTACAATAGATACGTAACCAATGACCATTCATGCCATAATAATGACATCATCTCAAAACCTCTTTCTAGGGGTGAGTGTGGTATCATCTCAAACCTCCTTCTAGGGGTGAGTGTGGTATATTCAATACCAATTTCATGTTCATATTCTTCCAATAATGAATATGTATTCGTGATTCAGATGTTGTCACATTCACTGCGGGGATATGTGATTTTGTTATCCTTTTCAAATCTGTAAATGCGTCTGGCATTTGATTTGCTATTCTTTGCAAATGGATAATCTTTTGCACCTCATTTTCACAAATGGAGGTATGTGGATCAAGATGAGATAATGATGCATTTTTCCACAAAATTTCCCGTTTGGTTTCACCAACTTCTCCCCCTAATTTTGGGAAAAGTGTCTCATCGAATTGACAGTCAGCAAATCATGCAGTGAACAAATCCCCGGTCAATGTTTCGAGGTAGCGAATAATGGAGGGCGATTCAAACTCAACATATATTCCTAACCTTCTTTGCAGACCCATTTTGGTGCGGTATGGCGGTGCTACAGGCACATATACTGCGCATCCAAAGATTCTTAAATCGGATATATTAGGTTCATGACCCAAAACTAATTGCAACGGGGAATATTTGTGATAATTCGTCGGTCTGAGACGAACTAGCATTGCTGTATGCAAAATGGCGTGACCCCAAACCGAAGTGGGCAGCCTCGTTTTCATGAGTAAATGAGGTATTCAAGATTCTTCTCATCTATTGTCTCAACATGATATCCATTTTGACTGATATCTTTAAAACTCAACAAGTTCCTTTTAGACTTGGAGGAGAACATTTTGACTGATATCATTAAAACTCAACAAGTTCCTCTTAGACTTGGAGGAGAACATTGCATTCTCTGAAATATTGTTCCTTTAGGCAGAGTTATAGTTGCTCTTCAGGAGCCTTCAATCAATTTAATTCCCATGGTTTGACATACAAAAGAAAATATACGAACATGAGAATAAACAAATTCAATCAGTTTGTTTCATATTTAAACAGTTTTTTCAAAATCTGCTGAGGTTATTCGAATAACTTAGTTGATAGTCGACTATCTTGGGAAGCAGTCATTAGGTTAGTCGAATAACTGATTTAGTTATTCGACTAACTTAGCTTGCGGAAAAATCCAGTTTTACTGCGAAATATTAGATAGTCGAATAACTAAGTTGATAGTCGAATAACTTAGTAAACAGTCATCAGGTTATTCGAATAACTAAATCAGATATTCAAATAACATAGCTTGCGGAAATTCCAGTTTTTAATACGAAATATTAGATAGTCGACTAACTTATTAGTTAATCGACTGACTTTGCTGGAAAATAAAAAATTCTTCGAAATTTAAGCATATTGAAACATTTTAAAGAACTAATACTAACATTATATCATAAACTAACTAATACGAGCTGATACTAATGACTATTAGTTTATTCACTAACTATTACAAATAAGTGAAATAAAATCAAACAATTCCATCTTCCTTCATCACAGATCCATCACCAATTAGGTGGTCAATTTTCCCCTCAGGGTGCTCAAAGAAGTCTGCCACATCCAAGTGGGTGATGTCAAAATTGTCGTCAGAGACAAAATTTGTTTAAGGGAATTTACTCTTTAGAGATGCTTGACAAGGCTCAACCAAATGTCTTGGTACACGGCAAATTTTCGTCCAGTGCCCTTTTCCACCGTAACGATAACATATAGTTTATGAACTATTTGCTTTTGGATTCTCATCATATCGTGCTTGTGGCAGAGTGACCAACTTCAGGTTGTCATATCTCTCCTTTAAGCCGTTCCACAAGATAGGTGGATCTTTGACTGTGATATATTCAATTTTCAAACCTTCATCAAGGTGATGGCGCAAGTAAATCAAGGCCTTAGCACAGTTTCAAACCTTCATCAAGGCGATGGCGCAAGTAAATCAAGGCCTTAGCACAGTTTCAAACCTTCATCAAGGCGATGGCGCAAGTAAATCAAGGCCTTAGCACAGTCTTGGGTGGATGCATTATTTCTGTCTTTAATGGCGTCTCCAAGACCCATAGCATCTAAGTGGATTTCAGCATCCAACACCCATGTCATATAGTTCTTGCCGGAAATTTCGAGGGCAATGAACTTTCTTTTCATAATGTTAGACATAAACAAAATTACATCAAGAGCGTGTCCATACTTACGGGCTTTATTACAATTATCACATTCACTTCAGGGAATGGATCATAGTGACGATTATAATTCCGTCTATTGCCACGTCCACATTCATTGATACCATCATGGTAATAATTTTGTCTTCTTTCAGACTTATCACATACTGCTACCACATTCTCTAAAGGGAATGGAGCAAATTCAATGGACGAATTTTCAATTTTTTGCCCACAATCATCCATGAATTTGATCATGGCAAGGTATAGAAATTTTACCATTTCATGTGAGTGTAATTTCTTACAAACTCCATTAGAGTTATAATCAAACTTTGTTGTCTTTGTTTGTATATGAAATCAAATCGTAGAATTTCAAGAATTTGAAAGAGAAAAGTAAAATGCTTACCTTAAGGTATACCAATAAATGTTGTGATATCAAATATACCTCTTGAGTTTCCATCCCGTTGCATTACTTTATGATGATACCATCTCTTCTATTTTTCCGTATAGAAATTCTCATATGGAGCACTAGCAATCGTTATTACACTCTTTTGCTTGGAAATTCACCTTCAAAAAGAAAACAAAAGTAAACAACGAGAAAGAGAAAATTTGAAGAATTTCAGAAACCAAAATATCACAAATCTCGTTTCACTCGAATAGAAAAACCCAAACGACGGAACACGAATTAGAGTGGGTGACTCTGATTGCAACTCGAGATTCTGAGAGCGATAATTGCTGAATATTAAATTCAATTGGTTAGAGATTCGTGCTGATAACGTGTTATGAAATAATATAAGAACAAGAACAATAGAGAGAAAAGTAGAGAGAGGAGTATTCTTATTAATACTTTGGGATGATTTACAATGGGGTAAGACCCCTCTATTTATAGGCATAGAAAAGACTTAACCTCAAAATAAAACTCTTCTATAAGATAGACATTCACTCTAATAAGAATTCTATTTATAACAGTTCCATGCATTAAGGCATATTCCTAAACTTGAGGTAAAGGTTCTAGAGATTTTACCATAAGAAAAATTCCTAACCTAAACCAAGGTGGAAGTGTTCTAAAATTTAAAATATTTATAAATAATTAATGAATTTTATACCTAACATAATTATAAAGAATCAGTTAATTTCTTTTTAAAAAAAGATTCATAAACCTGAAAATAGGTCAAAGCACCCAAAGTTTTTATAACTTATAACAAATAAAAAAACTCCTAAACCTAAAAAGAATTGAAAGTACTCAAAGTTTTTACCTAAATTACCTAATTTTTTTAAAGAATTAATTATTGAACGTATGACAAACAAAAGGACTCCCTAAATGTAAAAGTAGTACACACTTTTTTGAAACATGTCACAAAAAATATTGTGATTTTTTTTGTTAATTTTTTTTTACTAATTTGTTATATTATACCGTTCAAATAAGAAAATATTTAATACACAAAATCTAGTTGAGATCGAATTCCTAAATATTAAAAAACGATTAAATGATTATTCATATTTTAGATTAGAGAAATAATCAAATGACTATTTTTCTATAATAAAATCTATTTTTTTTCTATTTCATTCCAAAGAAAAAAATCATTACAAAATAGTTAGATGCAGACCATCTACATCCCTAATTACATATTTCCTATCTATAGACTAAATGAGTTCATCACTACATCTAAGCAACCAATTGGACTAACAGTTGACTGAACTAATGCAAAAGGACAGAATACATCAAAGCTAACTATACTTCATAGATACCCATTGATAATTGTAAGTGCTCCTTGACAATTTTGTATTCCCTGTCCTTTTGTGTGTATATGAATTGTTATTTCTCTGCATACGCTGTTCACATCTACTATGCCCCCTTGAAATCAAACTTTGTTCCTTTCTCTCCATATGGTATAAACCATCATACCGAATACACATGTAACAATTTCCCTGCGTCCACTCTTTTTTGTGGCATAATGATTTATCCATTCCACCTCACTTTGCCAATCTTGAATAGGTCTGTAATATCCTAACCATTTCAATAGCCTCGACTACACTTCATTTGTCACAGAACATTCAAAGAATAGATGGTCGAAGGTTCATCAACTAGCTTACAGAGCATACATTGTTGAGATATTTGAACACCAAACTTCAGTAGTCTATTCACTATAGCTAATCTTCTTTGTCGTGCTAACCATAATATGAATTTAAATCTGGGATGTATTCTTGGTTGCAGCACAATGCCTTTCCAGGGAACCTTAGGAGTTGGGAAATTGTAGTTGATATAGCTTCTTGATGCTGAACGAATTACCTTTTTGAAGCCGATCCAACCTACTCAAGAGATTACCTTGAATACCTTGAACATACCCAATGAATTTCCTTGACTCCAAGATTTTCCTTACCACCAAAGTTGTGTTCTTGGGTATTGGCATATGCTCTAGCGTGTGATGCTTTATGTAGAAGGTATGGATCCACTTGATCCATAAGCAATCCTTCTTTTTTGCTACATCCAATAGGTGCTTTGCAACATATGCTCTGTTCCAAAGCACCAAATTCTTTACATTCAAACCACATTCTCCTTGAGGTAAGCATATTTTGTCCCAGGATATCATGGCCTTTTTTAACAATGCTGATGAACCTGTCCATAAAAATGACCTGCAAATAGCTTCCACCATCTTCATCACCTTCTTTGGTAGTAGAAAAGTTTGTGCCCAGTATGACTGTATTCCAAATAGTACTGACTCGATCAATTATACTCGTCCCTGCATAAGACAAGAGTCTTGCTGTCCAACAATTGATCCTCTGAGTGGTCTTCTCTACTAGAGGCCACCATTGTGTAATTGAAAGTATCTTTGATGTCAAAGGTACTCCCAAATATTTAAATGGTAGTGTTCCTTCAGAAAACCCCAATTCTTGTAGTATATCTTGTTTCTGATTTGCTGAAACCCTTGCTATGTAGGCTGCACTTTTCTATGCATTTGCTTGAAGACCTGAGGCTTCAGATAACTTTTGGAAAGTTTGCCTTAGCAATCTAATGGATTGCAGATCAGCCTTGCAAAATATGAGTAGGTCGTCAGCAAAACAAACATACACCACCTCCAAGCTTTTGGCATCTGGGATGAAATTTGAATTTTTTTATTTTTCATTAGTTGTGCAAACTCCCTTTGTAAGTATTTCATAGCCGATACAAAAGGATAGGGTGACATTGGGTCACCCCGTCATATCTCTCTTCTTCCTTTAAATGAACTAATTAAATCTATTTCTAAAAAGTAAAAAAGGCGAATAACATTTCGCTAAAGATCTTCATACTTTTAATAGTATAAATTAGTTTCAGTGCATCAATTTTTAAATCTTATCTTTCTTTTCTAATTAGTTTGTGCTTTAACATGTATAAGTTTACAACAAAAAATTAAAGCACCTGATTATAATTGTAAATTATAATTCAAAACATAGTTCTGTCATTTGTAAGCTTACTTAAGATATTGTTTTTACTTATAATATAGGTTTGATTTACGATGTATGATAAACTTTAATATTTTTAGAAGTAAAATTAAAACTTAAATTATATTAATAAAATTGAAATGTACGTGTCTACTTTTAAGGAGATAATTTTTAGCCTTTAATTATTTTATGGAGTTATTTCTTTTAAGGTAGATTTTGAACACCCTTTGAAATATTCACACTAAAATAGCAATATATATTTTATTATTCTATCACATTAGAATCAGCATTCCCAAACTCAAAGGGAGTTTTAAGTCACGAGACTTTATTTGTAGTTTTATGTTTATTCTCTTTCAATTAACTTTTTTCTTGTTACGAAAATAATAAAATAATAAAATAAATTTGTTATACTTTTATACAAAGAATAAAGTCTCTTAAATCTAAAACGAGTTCTATGTTGTCGAAACTTTCCTACTTTAATTTTTTGGATGTTATGGTTCTTTTACAAGAAGAATTCAATAAATAAAATTTGAAAACCTAAATATTAAAATAATACTTAAATGATTGTCCCAAAAATTAAGAAATAACTATGTCTAACGTAATATATTTAAAGGGTAAAAAAGGTTTTTCAAGGGCCAAAAAACCCTCAAATTTAAAAATGAAAAAGAGTATATATTTAACTTCAACATTTTTAAATTCTTCAATTCTCTTTCCTTGTTTTTCTTTTTCGTTTGCATTCTCTTTTCTTTCTATATTATTTTTGTATGCATGTAATGAACAAATAAAAACATATCATTTTGCGTTGTAACCAATCCTAATATTCAAACAAGATGTCTTGTTTTTGGTTTCGCACTTTGCCTTCTGTTTCTTTCTATTTCGAAAGAAACACTACCATATAAACTATTCTACATCTACACATAATAATTAAATAATTGTATTGATATCTTCCTTTGTTTTTCTCTATGTTAATACTTTACAACTAAATATTTTCAAAGATTAATGTTATAAACCTAATCATTTGTAGGAAACATATATCATTTTGTTGATTCTAAGACCTAATTTATACAACATTAAAATGTTATCTGATCTTTAACTCTAAAAAAAAAATTGTATAATTTTACTAAGATCTTTTGATAATTTTTTCTTTTGAATGAAATATAGATTATTAGATAATAGTTTTAATTTTACACCTATTTAGATATTACCACTCTACTAATGACGACGTGAAAAGCCTATCCCATGTTCATATGTTTATAATATTACCTTTATAAGAAATATAGCAACACATACAATATAAGGTAGAAAGTTATTTTACAATATTCATGTCATATTATATTACGAATGGTCATATATCATCAAAATTATTAAATTTATAAAAAGTTGAAAAGAGACTAACTCTCTAACCTTGGAAATTATGTGTTAGAAATTACAAAAAGAAAATTTGTATTTCGATAAAATTTAACCAAAATTCTTAGGCATTGTCACAAAAAAAGCTCAAGAGTCTGATACTCTATTCGAATTATGAATTCATTCTAATTTTGAGAAGTCAATGGATACAACACGACAAAAACGTAAAAATATTGAAGATACATGGACTGATTCACAATTCATAATAGAGACTTAACCAAGACAATTAAAAAATTTCATGAAATAAGTAAATACATAAAAGCCAAAAGCTGAAAGAAAACACAAAATTTATAATGAAAATCATACCTAATAGAGGCTACCAAGAACTGATTGCAATTGTTATTTCTTAAAAGAGTTAAGTATTCTAGTTTTCATCATGCTTTATAGGTGTCGTTCCCTAACCCTAATATAAAGTAAGGAAAGAATTTATATTAGAAAAAATTAAGTCAATAAGGAAAGATTTAATAAATAAAGTTTTAGTTGTTTATAATGTCTTAATATTGTTAAATTACTATTTTGTTCAATATAAAATGTATTTTTAAAAGGTAAAAAAGGTGTAGACATTTCGTTAAAGGTCGTCGTGCTTTTAATATAATATAGATTAGTGTGTAGTCATAAGAGTGACGTAACAGAAAAAGGCCGTCCGGTGCACTAAAATTTTGCTATGCGCAAAGTTCGGGGAAGGGCCAGATCATAAGGTTCTATTATACACAATCTTATCCAGCATTTACGCAAGAAATTATTTTTACGGCTTGAACCACTGACCTGCCGATCACATAACAATAAAAGTAACGGAATAAACTCCATGAGTAAAATAGTAGTAAAAGAAAAAAAGAGACCCCACTAAAAAAGCCGTGCTTGCATTTTTTTTGTAAACCAAAAAACGAAGAACCTAGATATTTTGATTTGAGTAATTCTCTATTCTAGTAGATGTCTATTATTTAGGGACCAAAGATTTTTTTTTTTTAAACTATAACTTCTATTAGTGTATTTCAATAGTTTAATTTTAAGAGAAATTTATAAATCCTACTTTCGAAAAGCTTAACATGGCTGCCTTATAATATCAGTATTTATTATAATGTATTATTCATATAATATAAAGTTACGAAATTAAAGCATACTTAGGACTCGTTTGTCTATATTTTTTTCTTTCATTTTTAAAAAAAAAGTGATTGTTAAATTTTGTAAGTTTTTTGAGAATTTTTCAAAAATGAGTTTTATAATAATTTTTAAAAAAAAGTTCACTCGCAAAGCTATAGTATTTTTTTAAGTGAAATATATATATTTAAATATAATTTTTAACTTAACTCCAATTATTATTTTTTATGTCCAAACGTTTGCAAACAGTTTGTTGTTTTAAATTACGAAATTATGAAGAGAAGAATAAATAAGAGGACGAGGAAAATTTATAAATACACGTCGTGTTCAATCCTTTCGAGACAATCTTCCGCACACCACACAAAAAACACACACACACACCGTTTTGTCTCTCTCTCTCTCTCTCTCTGAATTATTGGTAATCTGGACCAGCTGGTACGAGAGAGCAATTAAAGGAGAAATGTGAAAAAAAATCAATGGATTCAACCCGAGATTCTGTGGTAATTCAACAAACTCAATCTTCTTTTTGTTTTATATAAATTTCTGGGTGTTTATTGATCTCTTTTGATTTCTTCAGAGTTCGAGTTCATTAACAATCTCAGAGAAATTATGTGCTGCATTTTTCCCAATAATAGCACTCATTGAAGCTTTAATCTACGCTGCTTCTGGTTGCTTGGAATGTCAGCACTTGTACCGTCCCAACAAGGAGAAGTTGGGTTATGATTATACGGACCTTGCTCGTCTTGCCACCGAATCTCGATGTAATTCATTTTTCCCCCTTTCCTTTTTTCTTCTTCTTCTTTTTGCTGGAAATTTGAATTCTTTTTTTCTTTTTTTGATTTTGCAGTTAATGTAAATGAAGTGGAAGCATTATACGAGTTGTTTAAGAAGTTGAGTTGTTCTATTATTGATGATGGTTTGATACATAAGGTCAGTTTGTTTCCTTTTTGTCTTATGCTTTTGTTGTTATTACTCCTTTATTGTTTGATCTAATACCTCCTCTATCTCAATTGATAATTTGGGATAACAATGTTCTTCATTCCTTCTTTACTAAATTGGCAAATATCAGTTCTGCTAAGTTTTTTGATCTTTGAGTGGCCTTTCCCCCGTTCCTTTTTTACTTTTTTTTTTCTAACTGAAGTATATGCAGAGTTTTGAAATAGTTTTTTTGCTTTCTTTTCAGGAAGAACTTCAGCTAGCCTTATTTCAAACTCCACATGGTGAGAATCTGTTTTTGGATCGGGTAAATGCTCTAAAACTTATGTTCCAAGTTCATCTCATTTTCTCTCTCTTGGAAATCCGCCCCTTTTCCATAATAATAATAATAATGCTAGCACACTATATGTGGCTAATGTTAGAATTGAATTTCCTAAAAATACCACTTTACGTGCACTTTGATGCTTCAGCTGAAAAAAAAAGCTACTTTTGTTGTTACAAATTGGCTATCTGTGGTCACGGATCAGTAACTCTGGATGCATCGGACCGATTATACTTTTCCTGACCACAAGCTGATGCCAAATAAACTGATAACTTAGTGTTCATAGTGTATTTTATTCACTCTGTAAATTTCATTCGAACACATTTGCATTCCTTATTATGTTGAACAGCTATCATTGTAAGATTCTGGAGACAAACCCTAAATCTAATGCTACATAAAACAGTCACTCCGACCTTTTAGTAACCTTATTTGTTCCATCTGAATTTGGTCTTACTCTATATAAGTTAAGCTACGGTGTGTTAATATTTGTGGCTCTTTCCATGTAGTACCTTGTTCAAACTATATTGAGGATACACTCCTTTCTAGCAATTGGAGATTGCTTAAAAATGAGGAAAGGGATTTAAGAAATCTGCCTTGCATCAACTCTGGCTGACTTGGTTTCTTCATCAAGAAATCGTCTCTAGTTTCATGTTAATGAACTTTCCAGTTCCTTTTCTGCAGGTTTTTGATCTTTTTGATGAAAAGCAGAATGGAGTAATTGAATTTGAGGAATTTATCCATGCACTTAATATCTTCCATCCCTATGCTCCAGTAGAAGACAAAATTGACTGTAAGGGTGCAAGGCGTTCTTTTAGTTAAATAGTAACTCAAGTCATCTGATGATTGTAATTAATTGTAATCACCTTTTTTGTGTTCTCTTGCAGTTGCTTTCAGGTTGTATGATTTACGACAAACTGGGTTCATCGAGCGAGAAGAAGTGAGTAAACAAGTTTGAAATTCTTTCTTAATTTACTCCGAAGATGTGATACTACCAGATGCTTTTTAACTGATTACCTTTTTTTTAAACCCCTCCCAAATTAGGAGGATTTATAGTGTTTCCATACTTCTCCCTCCTGCGTGACTCGAACCCAGGACCTAACGGTCGTAGGTGGAGGTGCTTACCAACTGAGCAAACCTCACTTGTCTAACTGATTACCTTCGATTTTAGCGATAAATGATAACCTGCATTCTTTAGTGTTTATTCAGAAATACTGGGAATGATTGGAATATAGCTTTTTCTTTGGTAATTGCACAACTACAGTCAATTCTATCTATAATAGCATCATTTGTTTCGAAAAAATTTGGCTGCTATAGCGAACATATATTATAACATAACATGAAAATTTGGTTTCGCAGAAAAGTTGGTTGTTATAGTGAAGTGTTGTTATGGAGGATGACAGTTATAGAGAGGTCTGACTTTATATAACTTCAACTAGTAGCCGCCAATGTGAACCCTTTACTTATTAAAAGAAGAACTAAGTTGCCTTCAATGTGAACCTAGAAAGTTGATTGGTTCTGAAACTGAAGCTTGAATTTAGATCTGCTGATGTCTCAAAAACTATTCTGGATGAAAAATTATTAATTCGTAAAGTCAGATGGGAATGTGATTGCAAGTGATTGTTCGTAAACTCGGACCGGATTATACATCTAAGAATATCAAACTAGTGAGTTTTCCCTTTAAGTGGGACCGAAGAGGGAGACCACACAAGGGTCCATACAGGATATTTACCATAAGGTAATTTCTTCAACTTATTAAAAGCTGTTACAGCTTATATAAAGCGTTGAAGTTGATAATATTTTGGCAGCAGTTAAGATGCTATGAGGACCAATTCTTGAAAGCTTTATATACTTAGAGAGTGCGTTGAACTTGCAAGTTCCTACACCTGCTCCATATAATGTGATAAAATCCGCTGATAAATACTGATCCAAGACTTGTCAGAAGTCATCATTTATCCTTCTATTAAGCAAGAATGCCCTCCTTTTTTCTTCTATTGTTGATTCAGTGCATTTGAAATACAGACACTCAGTTTCATGCAGTACTGGTTAAATAAAGTACGTATATGGATCATTGTTGTAACTACTGAATGTTTGTGCATATGTTGATGCAATAAAGGTTGCAATCCATAGAGAGCCTTTGAGTTTATGGTAACTGAAATCGGGAATGTTTAGGCTAGGTTGTGTGTGTCCTTGGGTGGGAGAGAGAAGAGGCAGCTTCTAGATAAGCGTGACCAATCTTTCCTGGAAATTCATCTGTATGCTTTCAATTATTTTAACTTTCAGCAGAATCTCCTTGCAATGTTCTGTTTATTAAGTTGACGTCTAATTTACTTCTATATTTCTATATACTTTTATCAAATGAATTGATTGGAAATTTCCTCATTTAGGTTAGGCAAATGGTAATTGCAATTCTGATGGAATCTGAAATGAAACTATCTGATGAACTGGTCGAGGAAATTATCGATAAGGTACACTTTCGTCAAGGTGAATCTTTTATCTGAAATTATGTCTGCAAAATCATAATATTTATGTCTCCATGTTTCCGACAGACATTTGCTGATGCTGATTCCGATGGGGATGGTAAGATTGATAAGAAGGACTGGAAAGACTTTGCTATTAAACGCCCTTCATTGCTGAAGAACATGACCCTTCCCTATTTGAAGTATGTTAACTCTTCCTCTCTATCGTGGCCTCTGTGCTTTTATTATTGTTGATTCAACCTCTGTGCAAGCCATCAGATAATAGGTCTGAATTTGAGATCTTTTCTTGTCTTGCTATCTCTCTTTCTTCCCTCTTCGGTTTCTCTTTTGCTTGTTAAATTGGAAGGGAGGGGGAAAATAAAGTGAATGAGAAACTAAACCACCCATCCCACTTATAAAGAAGAAGAAAACATTCTCATTTGGTTCAGGAGTCTCATAAGTTAAGGTTAATAGTATGGTGTTTTGATCCCCAAATAAAAGAAGAAAGGAAGCTTGTGATAGCTACTCATTATCTCCTGAGTTGTCAAAAATTTCTGGACACAAGATATGAACATCTGTTACCTTGTGCATTCATTTTCCATTGAACTCTATTCTGTTTGGTGGGTCATTATCATTGAAAATTCTCTCCTCTCACAGGAGGAATACCCTATTATGTGGCCAAAAGGAAATTAGTGGTCTTCTGTGATGTTTTGCTTCATTTCCTTGGTAACAAATCAGAGAAGTAAAATTTTTTCCATGTTCTCTTCCCACACCTTAATGCGCTTTCCGTGAAAACCTTTGCATTTCCTAGTCAGAAGGAAACCTTTGCAAATATTGATTTCTTGTGCTTCATTTTACAGGGACATCACTACTGCATTCCCGAGTTTTGTTTTTCATACACAGGTTGAGGACTACGAGAAAAGCCATTTGTTGTGACAAATGGTGTACTAGATCATAGCGTTGCGATGTGATTGGAGCTGGGAATGTCTTTATTCTGGGTAAATACTTTCAGCCATTGCAAGAAATGTCCTCCATTAGTAACAGGAGACATGCTGGTCATCAAGCCTAAAGAAGCAGCCAGTGGCGTTTCTTCTAGTGAAATGGCATAAGCTGCCATCGGTATCTCTTTTACATGATGGTGGTTGAGAAGATTGATTAGTGAATCTTCAAATCTATTTCCCCCCTACACCTATGCAATCTAGTTAGAATATGCTGTGTACTTACTCCCACCCCCATCCCCTCAAAAACCAAAAAAAAAAAAAAAATTGCCATGTATATACATTTTTGTATTTATCGTGAATGGGGGAATCATTACACATAATATGCCCTCCATGAATTGCGGAAAGTTAAAAGAAGTTCATCAAAATTTAATCGAAACATTTACTTTTTGATTTCTTTTATTTACATTATTGTTTCTTTTGGTTATGAAATGTTAGGTTTGTTCTTATTCTACATCACTGCTGATAGAGATCTACTATTTATTTTTCAATCAGTTAGAAAGTTTATTCTGTAGTGTCAAGTGGCTGTTTCTTTATAGTGTCTTCACATGCTTCCAGTTCAGAAATCCTTCCTTTTCATGAATTGACAGTTAGATCGCTTCTGCATGTGGTACAGTTTGGCTGACTGCCTGACTCAGAACGTTCCATTCTTTTTATTTCTTTTTCAGATGATCATTTGGTTGAGTGTTCTTTTTTAAAAAATAAATAAATATTATTATCTAACCTTGACTCTTTGTCTCATCCAGTATTTTCAGAAGTGTGGCACCATTAACTGTTTGTCTTGTTTTCAAATAAACTTAAGATTTTACTATTTTGGTTTTGAAAAACGATTGAGTTATTTGATAAATGAAAAGTGAACGAGGAGTGTAAATAAACTTCTAAAAAGTTACTGTTTCAAAGACAAGATAAGATGGGAACATATAACTCAACATATATTATAATAAGGAAGGATTAAGGGATTTTATAATTCATATCGACTTAAAGATGTCAACCAGTATATGCCATCGAAAGCGTTTTCTCACTCTGTAAATGTAATTAAACAAAATTAACAGGTAGACTTGATTTTTATATGTCAGAAAGACTTGTAAACAAAAATAAATTGTAAACAATATCATTTGGTTACTTACAGTATTCGCTCAGAAATAGCTATTTAGTGACACAGCCGGTGTCTCCCTTACTTGAGCTCCATTGTTAATTCTTCTGGGAATTTTCGTTATTCATTTGGTAATATTGACTTTGTATCTACTTACTGTATCGTTATTCTTTTAAAACTTGTTGAACAATAAGTATTATTTTATAATGGTATTGTCCATCAAGCTTGTGTGCACCTTTATTATTTCACCCGCTATCTCTTACTAGCATAAGTATTGAGTAACTCTACTTACCAAGACGTGAATAGAAGGAAAAAAATCACCTAGTATTTTTTGTTTGTCTGTGCTTGAATTTGAACTAATTTCACGCACTTCATTAACTACTAGGCTAGACTTTGGGTGTTGATTATTCTATGGTTCTATGTTAAACTTTTTTTTAAAAATTTTTAAACGTATAATATTGAGTCGGAATGTTTTAGCCATGGAAAGTTATAATACGTAAGAATAATAGAAACATCATTTAAATGTGATATTCGAAAGAGGTGATATACAGTTTATGAGGTTATTAAATTATTAACTCATCTACTAAGGGTGATACGCATTCTGAAGCATTTTGGTTTGAGCTTTGATCTCTCTAAGTTATTTTCAGTTTTAAGAATTATATTTATTGATGTGCAGCAAATATGAAAGTTTCATCGTATAGACCAAATAGATTTATTGATCGTTTATAAATAAATATGCGAGCCAATTAAAATGAGCCCTAATGTTGATTAATTTTGTCGGACGGAGCCGCGCAAGAGTGTCACGCACGGTTCTTTTGAGAAAGGTGTGATACCACCACCTATCAGGTCCGACAAGCGGTACATGAAGTTGTATGTCGCGTGTTTAAATTAGAACCATACACTGGGATTCTTTTCTCATCATCGCTAGCTAGTCGGGATGCTATCTCTCTTGCTTTCATCTAAAGATGAAGGAGACATCATTAGCTCACTTGTTTTGATTTAGTCTTTCAAGCCTAAAAGCGTAGAACAAACTCATTTGATGTAGGGATCGATGACTGAGCTTAACAACATAGAGTAGAGGCGAGTGGTTCGAAAGTGGATGTTGACTTATTCGCTCGGCCAATCATCCGAATATGTACGAGATACCGTAAGGGCCAAATATCTCAATGGCACCTTTGTTTAAAGCTTCAAAGGAGATTTCATATCCGAAATGCAAGAATGATCTGACAAGAAAATATTTCAAACAAGATAAATACAACAAAAAGGGTCTACATTTCATATAAGTGCTTTTGTCCGACCTTTTTCATTTATTTTTAAAAAAAAATTTTGGTCACCTTAAACTAATGGATAAACTTTCAAAGTAAGAAGGAAAACATTCTCTAAAAAGCAGCTTTTGTTTTAATTTTTTTTATCAATTTTTTATCCTGATAAATTTCAACCATAAATCGTAAAGCTTAAAACCTTAGAAAAGGAGATATTTAGAGAACAAAAATATGTTCTTAAAGATTTTTCGGTTTACCTTTTTTTATTCTTCTTAAAATGATCAATCTTATTTGTTGTTTTTACTTTATCAATCTTGGTATTTTCAGATTATTGGATTGGTATATTTAGGTTATTCATAGAAGGAAATTTTAATAGTCATATTGGGTTGTCTGCAGGTGGTTACACTAAGGTGCATGGCGGCTTTGGTTTCGGGAAGCGGAACGAAGGGGGCACTTCGCTGTTGGATTTTGCCAAGGTATTCGATCTAGTGATTGCGAACTCAAGTTTTCCGAAACGGGAGGAACATTTTGGTTACTTACCAAAGTTCGGTTGGGAAGACTCAGATTGGCTATCTCCTCCTCAGGAGATGCGACAGAAGGTTGTGTGAAGATTGCAAAGTTATTCCAGGTGAGACTCTTGCAACGCAACATAAGCTTTTGGTGATGGACATTAGTATTATGATAAGGAGGAAGCAGAAGTCAGTACGAAGCCACCCGAGGATTAGTAGGGCGCCTTGACTAAGGATAAAGCTCAGGAGTTGGAAGGAAGGTTTTCGGCAATGAGAGCTTGGAGAAGTAGTAAGGACACAAACACTATGTGGTCGACGACGGCGGACTATATAAGGAAGGCGGCGAGAGAGATTTTAGGGATGTCTTCGGGCCACACCGGTGGTCACAAAGGAGAATGGTGGTGAAATGTATTTATCCAAGGTAAAGTGGAAGCGAAGAAGGCGGCTTACCTGCGGTTAGTAGGGAGCACTGGCGAGAAGGAGAAGAGAGAAAATAGTGAGAGATATAAAGTAGCTAGGAAGGAGGCGAAGATGGCAGTTTCGGAGGCTAAGACGGTAGCTTTTGCTCGTTTGTTGAGGAACTAGAGAACAAAGGGGGGAGATGAAGTTATTCCAACTCGCCAAGGTGAGAGAGTGGACGACTCGGGATCTAGACCAAGTGATGTGCATAAAAAATGATGACGGCAAAGTTTTGATGGGGGATGACTAGATTAAGAGGAGATGGCAGGCCTACTTTTATAAACTTCTAAATGAGGAATGTGATCAGGATATTGTACTAGGTGAATTGAGGAATACCGATAGCCCCCATGAATTACGTTATTGTAGGGATATTGAGGTTGATGAGGTCATGGAGGCAATGCGTAAGACAAGGAGAGACAGAGTTACTAGGCCAGATGAAATTCCGGTTGAACTTTGGAGGTGTGTGGGTAGAGCAGGCTTGGAATGTCTTACTGGGTTGTTTAATGTTATATTCAAGACTAATAAGATGCCTGAAGAGTGGAGGTAGAGTATAATGGTTCCGTTGTACAAGAACAAAGGCGATATCTAGAGCTATAACAACTATAGGGGTATCAAATTACTAAGTCATACCATGAAAGCCTGAGAGGGAGTGGTAGAAATGAGAGTGCGAACGACGACATCTATTTCAGACAACCACTTCGGGTTCATGCTGGGGCGATCTACCACAGAAGCTATCCACCTTATTAGGAGGATGGTGGAACAATACAGGGATAAGAAGAAGGATCTCCACATGGTGTTTATCGATCTAGAGAAAGCGTACGACAGGGTTCGTAGTGAGGTCTTATGGAGATTTTTATAGGCTAAAAGGGTCCAGGTTGTAGAAAATCATTCTATCCATGATATGTGTGCTTTGGTTGTATTAGCATGATTTTCAGGTATAGGTTTTGATGAATGACAAACAATGAAGTCAAGTATCAAACAACGTTATTATATGACAAACAATCAAGATTGAATGTCGAGAAGCGTATTGATGAATGGATTGCATGGAAAAGCCAAAGACGAGCTCAAAAGTTCAAGACCGAAGACCCAAGGCGTAGGTCGTTAGGTAGAACCAATGTAAGAGCAACGTTTAAGTTATCTCGTCTTTTGGCTCAATATAGGTCATCATAAATATGCATAAAATCTTTTTATCAAATCATATTTATCATAAACATATTTCAAATACTTCAAACAAAATGATTTTAACGTTTTCATTTTAACCAAAATGGTTTTTGAAGTAAGTTTTCAATTCTGGACAGCATAGGTGAATAATCGATTATGCAAAAGTGTTAATCGATTATTCTGGGAAATTCCATTTATTGGAAATTTCCGCAGAGTAGGATAATCGTGTATCCGTTGCCAAAGTTTTTGAACGACATGCAGATAATCGATTATGCAAATCCAATAATCGATTATTCTAGCACAAAATCAGCTTCCGATTTTGTAACGGTAAGCTGATAATCGATTATGCAAATCTAATAATCGATTATCTTGGCATAAAATCAGCATAATTGATTGCCAATTAAGCAACGGACATACTACTTCTACCACCTATAAATAGAGGTCTTTTGAGCTGATTTGATACACACAACACCTCTCATTATTCATATACATATTGATATTATTTGTGCATCATTTTAGAGCTTTTGTTGAGCCAATTGAGAGACAACTTTGAGTTGTTCATAGAGCTAATATTGTATCTCTTTATCTACTCTTTTTAGAGAGTTCTTGTTGTAATAGAGAAAGGTGTTTGAGAAGACCATATCTTCTCATTGATTGTCGGGTTTGCTAAGTACCCTCAATCTTAGTGTGTGAAGTCTTGTGGTGCGGTATCCACGAGCAAGGTGAAGTCTTGAAGTGAGGTATCCTCGAGCAAGTTGTAAGTCTTGTAGAGTGTACATCTACGAGCAAGTGTAACGGTTTGTTAGGCACCCATAAGCTTAACGGAGTTAGTGGAAACTCGAGAGAGTCTCTCGGGAACTGGACTAATCACACGTTGTGGTGAACCAGTATAAATTCGGTGTGTCCTTTCCTTAATCTTTTAATTACTGCATTTACTTTACTCCTGCAATTTTAATTCTGCAATATTTATCAATATTCTCGTGCCGCACTATTCACCCCCCCTCTAGTGACGGGCATAAATCCTAACAATTGGTATCAGAGCCTAACTCTCTGAAAGCCTTAACCGGTTGAGAGAACGATATATTTTTTTGTTGAGAATATTGAATGCAGGAATGATGAGCGAAGGACACTCCACCAATAGGCCACTATTTGATGGAACAAATTACACATATTGGAAAGAGCGGATGAGAATCTTCATCCAATCAAATAACTTTCGCTTGTGGCAAATCATCAAGAACGGTGAACAAATGCCAACAAAGAAAGTTGGGGAAACCACGGTTCCAAAGGAGGAAGATGAATATGATGCCGAGGACGTCAAGAAAGCTGAAAATAACGCAAAGGCCGTCAATTTATTATATTGTGCGGTGAATCCGGATGACTATCGGAAGATTTCTTGCTACACAACCGCCAAGGAGATGTGGGATAAACTTGAAATCACTTATGAAGGTACGCCTCAAGTCCGAGAATCAAAAGTTGATTTTCTAACACATGAATATGAACTCTTTAGAATGAGGGAGAATGAAAGCATCGATATTATGTTCGATCGGTTCTCAATGATCATCAACAATCTCCATGCTCTCGGGAAAGTATACTCGAACAAAGATCTTGTTCGAAAAATCTTACAGAGTCTCACTCCCGAATGGCAATCCAAAGCCAATGCCATCCAAGAATCGATAGGAATCACGGACGTTACAATTCATGGACTAAGAGGTAACCTCAAAACTTATGAAAGCACTATTCTTAATCCTTATCTTGGAAATAAAGGTCCAGGCATTGCCTTCAAAGCCTCATCCTCTAAAAGAGAAGAGGTAAGTGATTCGGATAGCGATGATGATAATATTTCCAATGCCTTGATCGAAAAGTTTTATAAGTTTATGAAAAAGGAAATAAAGAAGGAAGAACCAAGTCCTTCATGCCAAAATTGTGGAAAACTTGGCCACACCAAATCACATTGTACAAAATCCAAGGACAAGAAGAAGAACAAACACCAAAGGCGTGTGACATGGGATTTGGACAGCTCGGGCGATGAAACTGCCGCACTATGCCTCATGGCCAACGAGGAAGAAGAGGTAAGTAATTCTAACTCTTATTCTTTTGAAGAATTACAAGAAGCTTTTCAAGAATTATATGATGAATTGAAAAAGTCTTCAAAAATCTCCAAAGAGGCCAAGGCTAAAATTAAAGTTTTAGAAGAGAAAAATAAGTTTTTGGAAAATGACAATATTGATCTTAGAAATAAAATTAAGGAGATGAATGAAGCCTCTTCAATTGATCAAAGTTCCAATTGTTCTTCTTGTAGTTCTTTGAAAATAGAGAACATAGAACTTAGGAACACACTAGAAAAACATAGTGTTGATGATCCTAAAACAATTGAAGAAATTAAGAATAATATTAGAAATGATGATAGAAATGATTTTAGACCACCTAGAAACAACTCTAGGAATTCTGGTAATGAGTCTAAAATGAATCATTTTAGACCACCTAGAAATAACTCTAGGAATCGCAATACGTCTAGGAATAACGACTTTAGATCACCTAGAACGTTTTTGGCTCAACCAAGACATATGCACAACCCGAATGTTATATGTCATTGTTGCAACCGGGTAGGACACATAGCACCCGTATGTTTTGCAAAACATAGGGATTTATCTTTGAGCTATGATTATTATTTGCCTAACCCCCAAGGACCCAAACGTGCTTGGGTACCTAAAACCTATTTATAGGTACGTTTGCAGGTGTGCTTGAAGACTACAATATCGTAGTAGATGCACCAAGCACGAAACCTTATTGCATCGAGGAGGAATGTCGGTTAGTTATCATATTTTTGATAAAAACGTAATAGTTGATATGTGTTAACAATTAATATATCTTTGTTAACAATTGATATTAATTTTGTTGATTCATGTTTTGATAACTTTTATCTTGAATAACAATTGGTATCAATTATTTTTATTAAAAATAATAATTGATTCATGTTTTGATGAATATTATTTTTGGTTTGAATAACAGTTGATATATTCTTGAAAAATAAATGATTCGTGTTTTTAATACAACTATTGGTTTGTTAAAAATTAACTGTTGATATGTTCTTAAGCAATATGATTTGCGAAAAAATAACCGTTATAATGGTTGTTACTAACATTTGGTATTATTTTATGTTGGTATGATTGTTTAAATAACGTCAATGTATATTCCTCATTGTATTTCCTATTTTATTCTTGACACTAACAATTAATATACCCAAAAGGGGAAATTGTCGAAAGGGGAAAGTAGCCTTTGCATACTCTCTTTCTGCTAATGCCAAAAGGGGGAAGAGTTTAGGCGATATGCATCAAATAAGGGGAAATGTATCTACGTTATAGTATGCCTTATTTGAGGGGGAATTATCATTAAGGGGAATCGTTTGCATGAATTGTATATTGAGATATAGCATGAATTTAGGGGGAATCCGATATAAATATCTCCTGTTGTTTGTAATTATCAAAAAGGGGGAAATTGTAGAAAATCATTCTATCCATGATATGTGTGCTTTGGTTGTATTAGCATGATTTTTAGGTATAGGTTTTGATGAATGACAAACAATGAAGTCAAGTGTCAAACAACGTTATTATATGACAAACAATCAAGATTGAATGCCGAGAAGCATATTGATGAATGGATTGCATGGAAAAGCCAAAGACGAGCTCAAAAATTCAAGATCGAAGACCCAAGGCGTAGGTCGTTAGGTAGAACCAATGTAAGAGCAACGTTTAAGTTATCTCGTCTTTTGGCTCAACATAGGTCATCATAAATATGCATAAAATCTTTTTATCAAATCATATTTATCATAAACATATTTCAAATACTTCAAACAAAATGATTTTAACGTTTTTATTTTAACCAAAATGGTTTTTGAAGTAAGTTTTCAATTCTGGACAGCATAGGTGAATAATCGATTATGCAAAAGTGTTAATCGATTATTCTGGGAAATTCCATTTATTGGAAATTTCCGCAGAGTAGGATAATCGATTATACACTTGGGCATAATCGATTATCTTGTATCCGTTGCCAAAGTTTTTGAGCGACAGGCAGATAATCGATTATGCAAATCCAATAATCGATTATTCTGGCACAAAATCAGCTTCCGATTTTGTAACGATAAGCTGATAATCGATTATGCAAATCTGATAATCGATTATCTTGGCATAAAATCAGCATAATTGATTGCCAATTAAGCAACGGACATACTACTTCTACCACCAATAAATAGAGGTCTTTTGAGCTGATTTGATACACACAACACCTCTCATTATTCATATACATATTGATATTATTTGTGCATCATTTTAGAGCTTTTGTTGAGCCAATTGAGAGACAACTTTGAGTTGTTCATAGAGCTAATATTGTATCTCTTTATCTACTCTTTTTAGAGAGTTCTTGTTGTAAAAGAGAAAGGTGTTTGAGAAGACCATATCTTCTCATTGATTGTCGGGTTTGCTAAGTACCCTCAATCTTAGTGTGTGAAGTCTTGTGGTGCGGTATCCACGAGCAAGGTGAAGTCTTATGGTGAGGTATCCTCGAGAAAGTTGAAGTTTTGTAGAGTGTACATCTACGAGCAAGTGTAACGGTTTGTTAGGAACCCATAAGCTTAACGGAGTTAGTGAAAACTCGATAGAGTCTCTCGGGAACTGAACTAACCACACGTTGTGGTGAACCAGTATAAATTCGGTGTGTCCTTTCCTTAATCTTTTAATTACTGCATTTATTTTACTTCTGCAATTTTAATTCCGCAATATTTATCAATATTCTTGTGCCGCACTATTCACCCCCCTCTAGTGACGGGCATAAATCCTAACACTGGTTGCCTACATTAGGGTGATTAAAGGTACGTATAATGAAGCTAAGACTCGGGTTAGGACAGTAGGAGGCGACTCCAAGCATTTTTCAGTTGTTACGGGGTTGCACCAAGGGTCTGCGTTCAGCCCTCTCCTATTTGCCCTGGTGATGGATTCCAGAACGCACATATTCAAGGCGAGGTACCATGGTGCATGCTATTTGCTGATGACATAGTCCTAATTGACGAGACACGATGTGGCGTCAACGAGAGGCTAGAGATTTGGAGATATACCCTTGAGTCAAAAGGTTTCAGGTTGAGCAGGACGAAGACGAAATACCTCGAGTGCAAATTTGGGGCCGAGCCGACGGAAGCGGGAGTGGAAGTGAGGCTTGACTCTCAAGTCATCCCTAAAAGGGGTAGTTTCAATTACCTTGGGTCAGTTATTCAGGAGACTGGGGAGATCAACGAGGATGTCACACACCGTATCGGGGTGGGGTAGATGAAGTGGAGGTTAGTAACGGGAGTCCTATGTGACAAGAAAGTGACACCGTTACTGAAAGGTAAATTTTATAGAGCAGTGGTTAGGTCTGCCATGTTGTATGAGAGCAAGTGTTGGCCGGTTAAGAACTCAAATATCCAGAATACAAAAGTTGCAGAGATAAGGATGTTGAGGTGGATGTGCGAGCATACAATGATAGATAAGATTAGGAATGAAGATATTCGAGAGAAGGTGGGTGTGACCCCCATGGAGGACAAGATGCGAGAAGCAAGACTCAAATGGTTTGGGCACATTCATAGGAGGAGCACTAATGCACCGGTGAGGAGGTGTGAGCGACTGGCTATGGTGTGCACAAGGAGAGATAGAGGGAGACCTAAGAAGTATTGGGGATAGGTGATTAGGCAGGACATGGCGCGACTTAGGATTACTGAGGACATGGCCCTTAACAGGGAATTGTGGAGGTCGACCATAAAGGTTGTAGGTTAGGGGGAAGTTGTGAATATTTCTACAGCGCACGAGAGTGAGACTAGCCAGTTAGAAGTTAGTCTTAGGATGCTATTGATCAACTACTGATGATGTGCTTTACCTGTTGGTTATTAGTATACTTTACATCTTTTTCGTATTTTCTATATTTCTTATATTGTTGTTATTTTGTTATTTTATGGTATTTTATGTTATGGTATGGATTTTATGTTATTTTATGTTATTGTATTATGAGTCTATTGATAGTACTAATATATCGTTTCTTGTTACCTTCTTGAGCCGAGGGTCTCCTGGAAACAACCTCTCTGCCCCTCGGGGTAGGATTAAGGTCTGCATACATATTATCTTCCTCAGACCTTACTTGTGGGATTATACTGAGTTGTTGTTGTTGTTGGACTGATATATTTACTCTATGTCAATTTTTTTTTTTTTACATTTTTGTTCTACATTAGATTCATTAAATCATATATTTTTTTTCTAAGTTATTATCTTGTAAAGCTGCTTAATTGTAGTATATTCCTTTTTGTTCTACATTGGATTTATTAACTTATTTTAATATTTTTTTTGTTTACATTATTACGTAAAACTGATTAGTTGTAGTATATTATTTTTTTATTTGATTTTATAAATGGATGGTTCATTCGACGGATAGACAGAGTAGCTTATGAGCTATTCTCAAAGTTAGAGTCGGTTCCTTATCCATGATACATGCATTGGAGACCTCTCTCGAATTGTCACAATAGATGATGTTCGGATTACAGAAGATCAATCCAATAAGGAGATTCCCGAGACTATTTTAAATCTACAAATCTGTAAGTTGAGGATAAAAAAGTAGTTTTTATGTAATTTGTACTTTAAATATTTTTTTAATCCTAATAAAATACAATTTTATTGATATATTTTTCAAGAAAATAATATAATAATATGAGATAAGTTTAATATCATACTAAAATATTCAATAATAAAGATAATAAAATTGCATAAAGTAAATATTGCTAATTAATAAATCATAATAAATATTAATATAATCTAATACTATATAGTTCATCTAGATTAAGTGTAGTTTCCGTCATACGCCGGGTCCGGGCCATGTGGAGCATGATGGAAGGCTACAAAATGTGGAGCATGACGAAGTTCATGGAAAGCACAAGGATATACATGGAGTGGGTTGGTTCGATTTTTATGAAAATCAAACCAAAGCAACTATATCAATTTTGATTGGTTTGGTTTTGTCGGTTTTTTGAATTTTCAAGTTTGTTTTTTGGTTACAAGAATATTATTTCAATCTTAATTTATTAAATTTTTTATAAGTAAATATATGTTTAGTAAATATTGAAAAAATTGACAAGCATATGATATATTAGTATATTCTTATGGGAAAAATTTACTTAGTAACTAATGATAGTAACTTTTTTAGTCGTGACAATAATTTTTTGTTGATGTACACTTTTAAGGTTAACTGAATTTAAATATTAAATATAAAAATTAATATGATACCTATATAATGATATATTCTATTTAATTTTAAATTATCAAAATGCCACTTCAAATTCGAAAAAGATAAAAGAATTTAATAGATGTTGACATATGAATATGGAAGAAGAAAGAGATTGATGTATTTCACTAACATTTGATAAGAAAGTGATCATACAACCTATATATAGTTAATAAAACTAGAGCACTTCATATTTAACTATATATTACATCTCATAAGATAATCGAAAATATTTCTAGATATTTTTTAAAGATAATTCTATGAAAAATCTTAAACGTATATATAATAATGATATATTTATATGTCGGTTTGGTTCAGGTTTTTTTATTCAATATTAAATCAAGTCAAATGAAATATAATCAATTTTTTTAATCGATTTAATTTGACTTTTCGATTTGATGCAATTTTCCTATTCGATTTGTACACTCCCTCGCACCGGTATAAGCACAGTATTAAGGGTAATTCGATAACCTAACTTAGAAAAGAAAGGCAAACAATTATCCTGAATATTAACTTAATTAGGAGGTTTCTTCTTATTTTTTTTTTTATAAGAGGTTAAATCATATGTAGGGACGTTTTCTAATGAAGAAACTTTCCACATTCTTCAGGAATAACTAAAGGTAGGCATAAAATTTAAAAAATCGAAAAAATTAGACCGGACTGGACAGAACTAATTCGGTATTTCGGTATTGGTTCTTCTCTTATGCGGTACGAAATTTTGGAATCTTCAGTACTTCGATTCACATATCGGTATTCAAGTTTTGATTTTTCGGCATATCGAAATACCGAAGTATTTTCTGTAACTATAAAAAGAACTTGTTGAGCATTTTCCTTTTACCCAGCCTAAGTAGATGCACGCAAACTAGTAAAAATACCTGGTGCCTATTCAGGATAATACATGATCCACCAATAAACTCCCGTTGATGAATATTTATGGGAACGTGGGCCACTGGTTGCAATATATATATAGTTACATACAGAGATTATGAGTCCTTGAGCAATAAGCTGCACCTTCTAAAGTGTAACACTTGTCTTAGTGCAACTATTTTGTATTGAATACAGATCTCAGAGTCTATTAATCTCACAATGCATAGACAACTTCATTTGCTTTTGTCATTACGCAAGTAGTTACTGAAAACTAAAGGAATTACTGAATTAGAATTCACCACTCTCATTGTGTACGATTCCGAAATCGTACCGAACCAAACAAGAAAATACTGAATTACTTTCGTACGATATTTGGTACGTACAATTGATAAACCGAAATGCCGTACTGAAATTCTTAAATAACTTACCGAAGTATCAAAGCCTACCCGGGGATTAACTACAGCTTAATAATCAGCAATGCACATTTCCATGTCATCTCTCTTTCATTTGGTACTGGCAATTTGGTTATCAAATTTACAGTAAGTGTCATGATGCAGTTCTACCTGGAGCTCTTCGCGTATTAAAAATTGTCTTAATCTTCCAGCAGGTGTGATACAAGAATTCTAGGAATCCAACAGACTTTTGACACAGTAAGTACCAAAAACAAACCATGCTAAAAGAAGAAGCGAGAAAGCCAATAATGCTACCAAAAAAGGCCATCCCACCATGAAAATGCCAAAGCATACAACTAGAATAAAAGGTGAAAATGATCGCAAGATTGAGATGTTGTCAACCCAATATCCTTTGAACAATAAAAGAGCTCCAACATTGATCATGTTCCAATCCATTGATCCACCATAACAGAGCCTGTTCAGGCAATTAGCCAGAAACGAATAGCTGTTGCACGTGAATAAGTTATACGATTTGTGCTCAAAATGATGAATACTTGATTGAATAGCATCATCCCATGTAACTGCAGATCCAAGCTCTGTGTGTTTATAGCCATGCTTGCATGTGTGCGCAGCAAGGTTTCGTGGAAAGCAGCACTGTCCAAGGAATTCAACAATCAGAAATTCTGTCAATATTCTGTTGGTAAGATAAATTGGAGCATTGTCTAGCATGTAAATGCAAATACAAAGCCAACGGATTAAGGGATCGTTTGGTAAGAGATATTAGAAAAATAATGCAAACATTAGCTTTGTGAATTATTAATACCTTGTTTGGTACATTTTTTCAACCTGTGTATAACTAATGCTTGTATTACTTATACATCATACTTGGTATTATCCTATGTATAAGTAATGTATAGAAAACCATGACACTAGTAATACCAAGGCTAGTAATGCATGCATTAGTATGGTTAAAGACAAAATTATATGGAGGGCATTTTTGTAAACAACTATTTTTCTTAAATTATATACAACAACAACAACAACTACCCAGTATAGTCCCACAAAGTGGGGTCTGGGGAGGGTAATATGTAGACGGGCCTTACCCCTACCCGAAAGGGCAGAAAAGACTCTTTCTAATCGACCCTCGGCTCAGTGAAGGAAAACAAAACAAAAACAAAAGAGTATTAGTAACTCCAACAGAAATAGCGTAAATAATTATCTAAACATAAGAACCAAAAATAAAATAACATGCAATAATATCAGACAGTAACTACCATACATAAATATCATAAGGGAGACACAATCCAATACACAAATCATCTATGGATAGCCCTGCCAAGCCTCACCCAACCCCGGGTGAGGAGTACGAAAAACTCTAGGAGCCCCTATCCTACGACCCTGATACTAGACCTCCAGACTTTCCTATCAAGGGCCATGTCCTCGGAAACCCGCATTCTAGTCATGTCATGCCTGATCACCTTTCCCCAATACCTCTTAGGCCTCCATCTGCCTCGCCGTACGCCGACTATCGCCAGCCGCTCACAACTCCTCACCGGTGCATCAGGACTTCTCCTCCGCACATGTCCGAATCACCTCAGCCTCGTTTCTCGCATCTTCTCATCCACCGGGACCACCCCCACATTCTCTCGAATAATTTCATTCTTAATCTTATCTAATCTGGTGAGCCTGCATATCCACTTGAGCATCCTCATCTCCGCAACCTTCATTCTCTGAACATGAGAGTTCTTCACTGGCCAGCACTCCGCCCAATACAACATAGCAGGTCTAACCACAGCTCTATAAAATTTCCCCTTGAGTTCCTGTGGAACTTTCTTGTCACACAGGACTCCTGATGCAAGCCTCCACTTTGACCACCCCGCTCCTATACGATGAGTGACTCCCCGTCAATCTCTCCGTCCCCCTGAATCACCGACCCAAGATATCTGACATTGTCCCTCCTGTCGATGACATGAGATCCAATCATCATGTCCCTGCCTACTTCTCTCGGCTCGGCGCTAAACTTGCACTCCAGGTATTCTGTCTTAGATCTGCTTATTTTGAAACCCTTAGACTCGAGAGTCTGTCTTCATACCTCTAACCTCTCAATAACACCGACCCTCGTCTCGTCTATCAAGACTATGTCATCAGCAAATAACATACACCAAGGCACATCCCCTTGAATATGTCGGGTTAGCCAAAGGTCCTGAATTCAATTATCATTGCCACATTGTCAAAAAGAATTTTCACGTGCTTAGCTCACACGTGAGGGGGCATCTGATGACATAATTAATTAATTAAATATTGTGTTCACTCTAACAGCTTAAACCTGTAAATATGGTGGTCACACAATTCAACAATAATAATCCAAAGGCTTAGAGCATGTCACAAGAAGTTATACCTGCTTTCTGTCTAGTTGAAGGTATTTGGCCACAGAACCAAATGCAAAATCATCAACATTAATAAAGTTGGAACCAGAAAAGCCGACAGCAGTACCATCCTCTGTGCATATTCCTACATGTCCAATGAAAGGTGCCAACCATGAGACTACTGGTAGAGGAGTCCACACTAAACAGCAGGGGAACTTAGCATTCTCTGGATCTATTTCGTTAAGAGGCCAAAATTCATGCTGAAGGTCTTCGACTGTTCTTATGCTTTCCAATTTGTAGGCAGGTTCTAAATCCATTAAGGAAAGTCCTCCTGATGGCATAGGGCGATATACAGTTTTGCAGTCATGAAAAAGAGGTTTCTGTTACAAGGAAAGGAGAAAAACAAAAGTCAGTTGAGGCAGCTACAAAAAAGACAATAGGTGTCAATTGTCCTCCATTATACAACTGCACCAACTGATAAGCAGATGTAGCATCAATATCAATGACAGATGATGGTTAAAGAAGTTTGAACATGACGGTAAAACATGATAGAATAATAAGAAGATTCATTGGATACAACTCGTATCCATCAATTCGTGCTCATCAATTCCAAGAAGTTGGAAAGTTCTCTTGCATATAAAATGTGGTAATTGATCCGATTCATGCAAGTGTACTGGTAAAGACTGGTTTCAGTAAAATTTCAATCATAGCTTAGAGAAGTGTACTCTCCTTCTAGAGTTTTGAATGCATGGTCTCAGTGTCCCTACATCGCATGGAATATCAAATCTTCACAATAATCTGCTCTACAGCTTTTCTGTCGATTCCCTATACAACAACAACAACAACTATCCAGTATAGTCCCACAAAGTGGGGTCTGGGGAGGGTAATATATAGACGGGCCTTACCCCTACCCGAAAGGGCAGAGAGGCTGTTTCCAATCGACCCTCGGCTCAGTGAAGGAAAGGAAAAACAAAAACAAAAACAAAAGAGCATTAGTAACTCCAGCAGAAATAGCGTAAATAATTATCTAAACAAAAGAACCATAAATAAAATAGCATGCAATAATATCAGACAGTGAGTACCATAAATAACTACCATAAGGGAGACACAATCCATAGCCCTGCCAAGCCTCACCCAACCCCGGGTGAGGAGTACGAAAAACTCTAGGAGCCCCTATCCTACAACCCTGATACTAGACCTCCAGGGTAGTAATCCTGTAATTCTTTGAACTCTTGCTATTCAATTTTTAAACCTAGGTTTATGCTTCCTCATAAAAAAGAACATGGAATATTAGATCTTCACAACAGCAGCAATAATTTCTGTCGATCTCTTTCTTCCATGGAATCCTTTGCGCTCTTGCTTTTTAAACCCAAGTTTGTGCTTGCTGTTGAAGACATAATTAAGTAAATAAAAGTGTGTTCTCTCTATCAGCTTAAGCTTTTAGATGAGATAGTCACACGCTTCAACACTTTCCATTTGAGCTGCATATGTAGTATTTTGGTATTCTTGTGAAATGACTAAGTAAATCTTTTTCTAGAATTAACTTTAAAAATATCAAAGTATTTCTCTGGTGATTCCTAATCCTTCTCTTTTAGGTTTCAGTTTTTGGATAGTGAAAAGTGGCTTCTAGAAATAGGCAACACTTGGGATCTGCTGATAGCTTTGAAGAACGACAAACAAATGACAGGTACCGGCAAAACGTATGTTTTGTATTTCAATTACCAGATGATTTCACATCACTATGTTTTTCCATTGGCTGGCAAAATATGATTTCATTGCTAATACAACATCAAGAAAGAGCCTGAGATGTTACAAAGGAATGCATGGTATGCTGTCCTTATAGAATTGCAAGGAACCCAAGAATTCCAACATTTGAACTGAATCATATGCATCCTGCCTACTACACCAAAAATACAAGTTTCGTAGACATTTGAACTTTACAAAAAGACGAGGATAACAGTTAACCTATCAGTTTTGTTTAACCATACTGTCCAAAATACACGTCGGGGGATTTTTCACAGTATTTGACCCTAATGAAGTGCGCCACTAGAGCAGTGGAATCATCATGACAGAAATCAACATTCCTATCAACAAGTTGCCATCGAGCAAACGATATTGTGTGAAAGAATGACACTATATTGAAGTCAATATGACCCACAAGAAGCTGTGCATGGAAAACAGAAGAAGCATTTTTAGCAATAAATTACTAGGTATGTTCAATAGTACATGACATTGTAGATCTGAAGTAGCAAGAAACTAAACAGACATAATTTCAGGTAAGGTCTGCATACATTCCTACCCTCTCTTGTGGGAAAACACTGGATATGTTGTTGTTGTTGTTGTTGTTGTAGACACAAAACGGAAAAGAATCAGAAGGAGCTTTAACCTTTATATCCCAGTTGCATTCTCACACATGTCATAAGCATTTCCTATTAGTAAGTTCCAATACTAGTGTTGTCATAAGTCATGTTCCCAAACATCTATAGAGTCTCGAGCCAGAGGGGGATGACAGTACAACAGATCCGCAGGACACAAGATGGGGAAGCTCATTGGGTCCGGAGATTCAGGGAAACCTAATGGATTGAGAAATAGCTGAATTACAATGTTTGATTGAACTTCTTTACAAACAGAATTAACACTACTAGCTAGGACACTTGGAGATGGGAAGAGAAGGAAGCGTATGCTTCAGTTAAATCATACTTCCAACAGATTTTCTGGTCCCACTACCTATTTACATGGTTTACCATAAAGGGGGTCATCTTAACAGCTGAGAAAAAAAAAAAAAAAAAAAAACGTACATGTTAGTTGGTGCTTATGCATAGATGAAGCAAACAAATGGACCACCTACTATTGCATTTTCATCATGATAAAGATAGTGGACTGAGACAGGGGTGCTAATGGATTCACGTGAACCCAGTAGCTTTTGTAGAACTTGCAAATATATTAAGAAATCCGCCAAATATATATAGATATTTGACTATGAAGCCACATATTATTGTAGCGTGAACTTGAGGTTGCTGTAGGAACCCAGAAAACTCAAATCCTAGATCATCCTCTGGACGGAGATTAGCCCCGAGTACAGCGGATTGGGCACAGTAAATGACCTGTTACACAACTGACCTTGGAAGAATTAAAAAAGACATAGGGCATTTAAACTAGCCCCTTTAGCCTTTATGGGAGTCCTTTGGAAGGAGAGGAGCATGTAAAGCTTTTGAAAGAGTTGATAATAACTTTGTATAACCTACTGTTTTCAGTTAATCTTTAATCATGAGGTCTCTGTTAGTAGAAAAGATTGAGCTTTTTCAAATAGAGCCATACTCTTTTGAACATTTATACATTTTTTTTGGATATTGCATCTATACGGGAGCTTACGCACATTAATAAGATTATTGCTTTATCAAACAAAATAATCCACGAAAAAACAAGTGTAAACAATAAGATGTTCTGCATTGTCTCTTTGATGAATTTTGCACTGATATAACTTCCTTTTGGCTTCTTATTGGACAATTTGACAAGCCACTAACTAGTATCTAATAAAATGCATTAGGACCTAAACCTCCCCATTTTTGGTGTTAATTGGTCCTATTTTATAAATGAAATGGTTTGAATTGTTATTAGTCTAGATGCGGCAAAATCATTCTATTAGATTTAGGAAGTACACTCAATCTTATCAAGTACCTTGTGTTAGAATTGAGAACATCTTCTCCCCTTTGCAGCTTAAAATTAGAGAATCTTAACTTCATACTTTGTTAAGACTGCATTGCACTCCTTCCCAGGAGTATCTCACAATAGCAGAATATCTAACTAAATAAAAAATACACAAAATTCATATAATCAACGATTAAGTAGAGAATTGAATTGGCCTATTTCACTAGGTCACTGACTACAGTGCTGTGGCAAAACAAAATTCTCAAATATGAAATCAAAGGCGGTTTTTAATAGTTAGCAACATTGTTGATTTAAAATGTCAATGAAATAGACCCAAGACTGACATCTTGATATATACATTATTGATAATAAACAAAGATGGAAGAATGAATCAACTAACTAAATTTCAAGAATGAAAAATAGGAAAATGAACCTGAAAATAGTCGGTAAATGGGGTACGGAATTAAAGTGATAAAACTCAGCAGCTGGTAATTTACAAGACAAGAAGATGATGAAGCTTCACCAGGAGAAGAAACTTTATATAGTTTTATACTCCCTAATTGTTCTTGAAAATGGCAAATGGGGGTGATGAAGAAAATATTTGGTTGATTTCTTTTCACATTTATTCATCATTATTATATTGATTAATATCTTCTACTTTCAGATATGGGGGGAAAACAGAAGTTGGGTTAGATACATGAACCTGGCAACCCCACCCCCACCTCACCTCTCCCTCACCCCCACCCCCACCCCCACTACCCCCCAATCCCAAAATTAGAAGCAACCTTCGCCTCCTAACTTCCTGTGGTTCCCACTTTATCTGTGATTCTTTTGATTATTATTATTTTTTCAATTGTTAATTAATTTTGTCATATAAACAAAGTTGAATTCTCAATGGATTATTATTCTATCGTACTTAAGTTTGGAATTTCATATCCTTTCCTCAATATTTTAATACAATATGCTTTCATAACTATTTTTCAACTGTCAATCGGGAAATCAATTGGTCCTTTAATCCGTGTTTATTTAATTACATTTGAAAATATTTTTTTCATTCTCATAACAATATCATTTCATAACTTTAATGAAATTAAACTATCATAAAAGTAGAATTAGACAAAGTAATAGAATAACTATTGAAAAAAAGAAATTATTTTAATATTTTTTTACCTAAACTTATCTATAAAAAATTAACATCTTAATCTACGTCAACTGAATAAAACAAAACTAAAAGAGTACTTTTACTATGCATTCAAATTTTGAAAAAAGGAAAAAAGATGTGAACTGTTATAAACTAAAGCAAAAGACAAGAACAATAGAACAAGAACAATAGCAATAGAGAGAAGAGTAGAGAGAGTTCTTCTTATTGAGTTGAGAGGGGTCTCAAGGGATGATCTACAATGGTAGGGAGCACCTCTATTTATAGGGGAGAGGAAGATTTAGCTACCACTAATAGAACTCTAAAATCTCTCTAATTAAATACATTAAAGACATTCACCTTAAATAGAAGTGTAAGAATCTTCTATTTCATAACACTCCCCCTTGAATGTCTATTCAATGATGTGCCTCATAAAACCTTAAAACCAAAACCCAATGGGAAAAATTAAAGTAAGGAAAAAGAGTACACATGTTTGAATATGCGCCTATTGGTTGCCTCGTTAAAAACCTTGCAAGGAAAACCCAGTGGGACAAAACCTTGTAAGGGAAAAAGAGTGCAACGCGCATTGACTCCCCCTAATAAGTACATCAATTTATATCCTTGAGCATTTGCATTCCGATCTTGTGCATCATCTTCAAAACGATCTTTGGTAGATGCTTGATGAATAAATCAACCATGTTGACTTGAATAAATTTTCCGCACCTTGAAATCATCATTCTTGATAGATATGAACATCTTCATATGATGTCGTGGAATAACACTTCAATATCTCCATAGATGCATTCTCAATGCCATCATGCTTATAGTTATAGCAAGATACATATGTACACAAATTGCACTTAGGATGTGGTACTTCAGGACCACGAATTGCATATGCTTCAAGCAACTTAAATCTTTCAAGTTAAGTCATGTAAGTCACATAATAAACTTTAGCTGCATATCAAGCTTTCATGTCATGCTAAACAAATAAGATATCGAAAATTGACTATACGTACCTTTGCCTTTATACTTTCAAGCATATGAACTATAGGTTCAAAGCTACATGTCTTTCATATGGAATCAATTCTTCTTGAATTGTATCTCTTCCATTTAGTTACTTTCTTTGAGTCAGCAAATGCGTATAGCATGCTTTGCAATATGTTGCAATTGCATTTCCTTTTTATGAACTACAGGTTCATATCATGATATTCGGGGATATACATATACAAATGAAAATTCATCCCATGTAACACTTTCTCAAATGTTTATCATGTCTCCCCCTCATGTTAGTAAAGCTAACATGTTTCCTCAACTTTGGGAAATCATCTTTGTGCATTATGTCAATATACACAGCACCTTAGTAATAAGATGAAATTATTTGGTTCCTGACCTTGAACCACTTGTGAGGGGAGAATATACTCTCGTATACAACTTATATCAAACTGATATATATAACTTCGTTCTCATAAGGAACATTTTAGCTATTAAGTGGAAGCACTCAATAATTATCTTGCTAAACCAACTTTGATATAAACCAACTTATCAAGATTAACTGTCTTGAGTAGAGAATCTGGAAACTATGCTCGAAGTTAGATTACAGAGCGTTTTACCTCGCAAGCACGGCCAGGCTGCCGGTTAATAACAATTGCGCATGTAACCATTCCATAGATGCATCATATGTGGTATACATGGCGGGTGAATGGGCCCATATTCACCTTTGATATTTCCAGAATTTAGGGGCTTCAACCCGAACTCTTTAGTTGGTCAGTTCATTACTGAGAACAAGAACTTCTAGTTCTTTGATATTCACCTATGTGAATTTGCACATCATACTTCAAATGAGATGGCTAACACGAATGTCAACTGAATAAATTATCAATATTGGTAAACTTCAAATTTACACCATGACATGTGCACTTATCAATAAACTTCGGGTTTATTATGACATGGGTTTTATACCAATAGATATCCACTTTATTGTGGCATTCTTTCGTTTGTGTAGTACAAACTGGAGAACAAAGCGGGTAGCTTTTCATATACAAATTACCCCGCTACAAGTTTTAGTAATAGGAGAATCAAAGCCTTCCTTTATTTATAGTCTCAATATAATCAATCGCTTTCGCGTGTACTTTGGAAACTGAATAAGTTTCTTTGAGACTTACTACAGCACAATACTCAATTGTGTTTCTCCAACATAGTAATAATTGGCTCTTCGAGAGCTCTCAATTAATTTTGTACTACCACAGACTGAGGTTCGAGATCCTCACATTCTTGCATTCCGTATTTTCAAGAGTCTCAGGCTCAATAGATTCTTCGTGAATCTCGGAATTAATCAAATCATGAGCGTCCTCATGTGATTCTTTCATAGTGTCATTTAGATCGTTCTTTTTCCTCTTTCTAGGATTTCGCTCTTTGGAACCTAATGGTCTGCCACGCTTCTGGCGTGCATTTGACTCATTGGATATGACACTAGATATTTGTCCAATAGGGACTTCAATACGGATCGGAACATTTTCCCGCGTGAATGTGTGATTTCGTTATCCTCTTCAAGTCCGTAAATGCGTCAGGCATTTGATTTGCTATTCTTTGCAAATGGATAATCTTTTGTACCTCTTTCTTTCAAATAGAGGTATGTGGATCAAGATGAGATAATGATGCATTTTTCCACAAAATTTCACGTTTGGTTTCACCAACTTCTCCCCCTAATTTTGGGAAAAGTGTCTCATCCAATTGACAGTCTGCAAATAGTGCAGTGAACAAATCTCCTGTCAATGTTTCGAGGTAGCGAATAATGGAGGACGCGTCAAACTCAACATATATTCCTAACCTCCTTTGCAAACCCATTTTGGTGCGGGATGGCGGTGCTACAGGCACATATACTGCGCATCCAAAGCTTCTTAAATGGGATATATTGGGTTCATGACCCAAAACCAATTGCAACGGGAATATTTGTGTCAATTCGTCAGTCAGAGACGAACTAGCATTGCTGCATGCAACATGGCGTGACCCCAAAACGAAGTGGGCAGCCGACGAACTAGCATTGCTTCATGCAAAATGGCATGACCCCAAACTGAAGTGGGCAGCCGACAAACTAGTATTGTTGCATGCAAAATGGCGTGAACCCAAGTTGAAGCGGGCAGCCTCGTTTTCATGAAGAATTCAAGATTATTCTCATCTATTGTCTCAATATGATATCCATTTTGAATGATATCTTTAAAACTCAACAAGTCCTTCTTAGACTTGGAGGAGAACATTGCATTCTCTATGATTAACGTCATGCCTTTGGGCAGAGTTACAATTGCTCTTCCGGAGCCTTCAATCAATTTACTACTTCCATAGATTGTAGTAATGTTTGCCTTACACAATTACTCTTCTTTTCTTTGAGTATTGTATGTGTAGTACATGAATCAACTAGGCAAATACTTTTACAATTGGACGTTGGTCCAAGTTCGCTTTGTGAGATATCCATATTTGCTATCCCATAGTTTAACATACAAAAGAAATACACGAACATAGGAATAAACAAGTTCAATTCTTTTGTGTCACATAATATCTTCAAAATCTGCTACTAACAGTTGGCTAACAAAATCAGATGTGTTATCCATAATCAATTCCTTTGCAGTTTGAAAATTTCAGCGTTTTTCATAAGACAATCGATTATTAAATACACACAATCGATTGTTTGAACATAGACAATCGATTGTTAGACATACACAATCGATTATTTGTTATTTTTGAAAAACTTCAGATCACACTGTTTAAGACAATCGATTGTTAAACATAGACAATCGATTGTGGATGATTTTTGAAAAGTTCCAGATTACACTGCCTAACGACAATCGATTGTTAGATATAGACAATCGATTGTGGGTGATTTTTGAAAAATTCCAGACCTCACTGTTTCAAGACAATCGATTGTTAGACAAAGACAATCGATTGTTGGCTATTTTTGAAAAATTCCAGCACACTGTTTCAAGACAATCGATTGTTAGCCAAAGACAATCGATTGTTGATCAATTGTTTTTCAATTTTAATGCGAAAATAGTTGATAATCGACTAGTTTTTCAGGCTAGTCGATTACCCCCACTGGAAAATAAAAGTTTTATTGATATTTGAGCATATTGAAGAACTAATACAAATATCATATCATGAACTAGCTAATACGAGCTAATACTAATGACTATTAGTTTATTCATTAACTAATACAAATAAATCAAACAGCTCCATCTTCTTTCATCACCGATCCATCATCGATTAGGTGGTCTATCTTCCCATCGGGTTGCTTAAAGAAGTCTGCCACATCCAGGTGGGTGAAGTCAAAGTTGTCGTCAGAGACAAAATTCGTTTCAGGGCGTTTACTCTTTCGAGATGCTTAATAAAGGTCAACCAAATTTTATGGTATACGGCAAGACTTAGACCAGTGCCCGTTTTCACCGTAACGATAATATATAGTTTATAAACTATTTGCTTTTGGATTCTTATCGTATCGTGCTTGTGGCAGAGTGACCAACTTCAGGTTTGTCATCTCTCTTCTTTAAGCCTTTCCACAAGATGGGTGAATCCTTGATGTTGAGATGTTCAATCTTCAAACTTTCATCAAGGTGATGGCGCAAGTAAATCAAGGCCTTCGTATAGTTTTGGGTGGATGCATTATTTCTGTCTTTAATGGCGTCTCCAAGACCCATAGCATCTAAGTGGATTTCATCATCCAACACCCATGTCATATAGTTCTTGCCCGAAATTTCGAGGGCAACGAACTTTCTTTTCATATGACACAATTACATCAAGAGCGTGTTCATACTTACGGGCTCTATTACAATTATCACATTCACTTCAGGGAATGGATCAAAATCATGTGCTTTACACCAGCTGCTACCACATTCTCTAAAGGGAATGGAGCAAATTCAATTGGACGGAATTCTTTATCACGTACACAATCATACATGAATTTAATCATGGCAGGACATAGAGATTTTACCACTTCGTGTGGTTATAATTTCTCACAAACTTCATTAGAGTTATAATCAAACTTTGTATATAAAATTTATAGAATTCCAAGAATTTGAAAGGGAAAAGTAAATTACTTACCTTTAAGGTATACCAAATATATTTTCTATGTTTCTTTCTTTCTTCCTTTCCTTTCTTTCTTTCCTTTTTCTTTTCAACTTTTTCGTTCTTTTTTTTTTCTTCTTGCCTTCCAGTGTCTTGCTTTCTGTTTCTTTTCTTTTTTTTTTTTTTTTTTTTTCGTTTGTCCCTTTTTTTTTTTCTTTTCCTTCTTTGAAGCAAAACCCTACACAAACAAAAGTTAAGACAATCGAAAATTTCAATTGGTTAGAGACTCGTGCTGATAACGTGTTATAAACTAAAGCAAAAGACAAGAACAATAGAACAAGAACAATAGCAATAGAGAGAAGAGTAGAGAGAGTTCTTCTTATTGAGTTGAGAGGGGTCTCAAGGGATGATCTACAATGGTAGGGAGCACCTCTATTTATAGGGGAGAGGAAGATTTAGCTACCACTAATAGAACTCTAAAATCTCTCTAATTAAATACATTAAAGACATTCACCTTAAATAGAAGTGTAAGAATCTTCTATTTCATAACATGAACAACGTATTTGAATGTAGTTAAGAGTATTATGCTTATTCATGAGGATTTTGGATATTTCAACTAGGAGAATTATGTATACTATCAAATTTAGTTCCTTGTACTATATCGTCGTAAACTTAATATAACTAAAAAAAATTTGACCCAATAGAAAAAGATATCATCTCTTTTTTGGCAATTAACCAAATTCAAAAAGAAAAACAAAATCTGATCTTTGAAAAAGAAGCCCCCACCAAATTAAAAATTGCAACCACAGAACGTGTATTTGACTATTTGGCCATGATGAGATTAGCTAATATGTGTTGTTGAATTAGAAAATTAATTAAAGGAACATAGACACCTAAAAGAAGCTTCCAGAAGGTGAACTTCCTCCCTTGTGAATCTTGTGTTAGTCGGAACCTTCCAATATCTTTTTATATTTATGGGTCATGATGTTTGTGTCAACTTACGCATATTCCGACTAATTTATATGATATTATCTGTTATCTTTTATTAATAATAAGTATTAATATATTTATTCATTAAGACTTGAATAAATAGAAAAAAAATCACCTAATCTTTTTATTTTTGTTAGGATTTGAATCTAAAATATAATTTTCTCGACTCACTTAATTGACTAAATACAACATATTATTTTCATGCCGCTATAAAAACACGTCGTTTTGTTTGCGATTGTGGTAATCTATCTTTATGCTTGATAAGACGATCTAATTTCTTCTTTTTTCTCCTTTTTAAGTAACTAGTATGCGTTCCCGCGTGATGCATGGATCGATTTCAAAAAAAAAGCGGAGAAAGATACTAAAAATATATGTATATTACACATTAAGTTTATCAATCGCAATCAAAACAATTAAAACAAACAACAAAGAGAAGAATTTCATAGGATCGTCTATATAATATTGTTGTCAATGACTCCAATCTCAAGTGGCTTGTTAAAAAAGGGCTTGACCATGAAATTTTTGGTCTTCTTGTTGATCGATAAAGGATTTATTCCTCATTATGAGTTAAAAACTTAGTAGCAAGAGAAGAAGAAGAAAAATCAACCTCAAAAGTTTAATTTCTTCTTAAGGTAAAAAATCAGCTAACTCATTTAGGTTTGCTAATATATCCAATGGATTGTCACTACATTTTAATGAGTAACCTGACAATAAACAAAAATTAAAGGTAGGCAAAAAAAATAAAAAATTTTCCTACTAATCCACAAGAACTTAAAGTATGCTTCTACATTAGTTGATCACATAAATCGTTACTTGAATTATCATCAATAGAATTTTTAAGTACCTTAATTATTAGGGGTTAAATTGGATAAGAACTACTTCATTATAGTCTATTTTATTAAAGGCTACAGTCTTCTTGGAATTTTGTAACCACAAAAGTTGCTAGTGGGAAATGGCGTCTATTTGATATCAAAGAATCGATGTGATTTACTTGAGAAGATGAATTCCAGTAAGTCATAAATATTTACAATCGTCTTTCTGATTCTTTCTTCATCAAGTCGACTAAAGCTAAAAGAATAGTACTTGTTTGCAAGAAATACTCTGCAATTTGTGAACAACAGAAAAAGTAATTAAAGGACAAATAATATAAGACCGCAATTTGTAATTCAATCTAGAAGTAACATAATTTCAAAAAAAAAACGGTAATAGTTTTAGTACCTGTCCAGATCAACGATTGTACTATATACAAATGTTTCCTAAGTAGCCATAAAACAATGACACGCTTGATTGTAATAAAGTGATTCTGCAAACCAAAACATCTTTGTATATATTTTCAAGAAGATAAAGAGAATGATAAAAAAACACTGCAACTTTGTTTAAAAAAGTAAGTTAGGAGAATTATGTGTAATGGCTATTGATTCTACATATGACAAGAAAAAAGAAAAAAAAAGAGGAAAAAGAGTAACCTGTTATGAAATAATGTAAAAGACAAGAACAATAACTCAAGAACAAGAGCAAATAGAGAGAGAATAGGGAGAGAGAGAAGTATTCTTATTAATACTTGGGGTGTTTTACAATGGTAGAGAGCACCTCTATTTATAGGGAGGAGAATGACTTAGCTTCAAGCTAAAACTCTTAGACATTTACTCTAAATAGACTTCTATTTTATAACACTCCCCCTTGAATGTCTATTCAATAATGTGCCTCATAAAACCTTAAAACCAAAACCCAATGGGAAAAATTAAAGAAAGGAAAAAGAGTACACATGTTTGAATATGCGCCTATTGGTTGCCTCGTTAAAAACCTTGCAAGGAAAACCCAGTGGGAAAAAACCTTGTAAGGGAAAAAGAGTGCAACGCGCATTGACTCCCCCTAATGAGTACATCAATTTATATCCTTGAGCATTTGCATTTCAATCTTGTGCATCATCTTCAAAACGATCTTTGGTAGAGATTTGACAAATCAACCATATTGACTTGAATAAATATTCCGCACCTTGAAATCATCATTCTTGATAGATATGAACATCTTCATATAATGTCGCGGAATGACTCTTCAATATCTTCATAAATGCATTCTCAATGCCATCATGTTTATAATAGCAAGATACATATGTACACAAATTGTACTTAGGATGTGGTACTTCAGGACCAAGAATTGCATATGCTTCAAGCAACTTAAATCTTTCAAGTTAAGTCATATAAGCCATATAATAGACTTTAGATGCATATCAAGTTTTCCATGTCATGCTAGACAAATAAGATATCGAAAACTGACTATACATACCTTTGACTTTATACTTTCAAGCATTTGAACTATAGGTTCAAAACTACATGTCTTTCATATGGAATCAATTCTTCTTGAATTGTGTCTCTTCCATTTAGTTACTTTCTTTGGGTCAGCAAATGCGTATAGCATGCTTTGCAATATGTTGCAATTGAATTATCCCTTTTATGAACTTCAGGTTCATATCATGATATTCGGGGATATACATATACAAATGATAATTCATCCCATGTAACCTTTTCTCAAGTGTTTATCATGTCTCCCCCTCATGTTAGAAAAGCTAACTTGTTTCCTCAACTTTGGGAAATCATCTTTGTGCATTATCATGTCAATATACACAGCACATTAATAATAAGATGGAATTATTTGGTTCCTGACCCTGAACCACTTGTGAGGGGAGAATATAATATACTCTCGTATACAACGTATATCATACTGATATATATAACTTTGTTCTCATAAGAAACAGTTTAGCTATTAAGTGGAAGCACTCAATAATTATCTTGCTAAACCAACTTTGATATAAACCAACTTATCAAGATGAACTATCTTGAGTAGAGAATCTGGAAATTATGCTCGAAGTTAGATTACTGAGCAATTTACCTCGCAAGCACCGGCTAGGCTGCGGGTTAATAACAATTGCGCATGTAACCATTTCATAGATGCATCATATGTGGTATACATGGCAGGTGAATGGGCCCATATTCACCTTTGATATTTCCAGAATTTATGGGCTTCAACCCGAACTCTTTAGTTGGTCAGTTCATTAATGAGAACAAGTGATACAAGAGAATTCGTAAAGAACTTTCTAGTTCTTTATTATTCACCTATGTGAATTTGCACATCATACATAAAATGAGATGGCTAACACGAATGTCAACTGAATAAATTATCAATATTGGTAAACTTCAAATTTACACCATGACATGTGCACTAATCAATAAACTTCGGGTTTATTATGACATGGGTTTTATACCAATAGATATCCACTTTATTGTGGCATTATTTCGTTTGTGTAGTACAAACTGGAGAATAAAGCGGGTAGCTTTTCATATACAAATTACCCCGCTACAAGTTGTAGTAATAGGAGATATCAAAGCCTTCCTTTATTTATAGTCTCAATATAATCAATCGCTTTCGCGTGTACTTTGGAAACTGAATAAGTTTCTTTGAGACTTACTACAACACAATACTCAATTGTGTTTCTCCAACATAGTAATAATTGGCTCTTCTAGAGCTCTCAATTAATTTTGTACTACCACAGATTCATCAACATCCATGTGGTGAATATCTTTCTTAAAGAGAAAGTTATACCATTATGGTCATGTCAAACTTATATGCAAGATATGTTTCTTGCATTATCGTTGTCCTTTAATAGTCATATTTCCAAAATACTTTGGCGTACAATAGGTACGTGACCAACGATCATTCATGCCATATATCATCTCAAACCTCCTTCTAGGGGTGAGTGTGGTATATTTAATACCAATTTCATGTTCATATTCTTCCAATAATGAATATGTATTCGTGAATCAGATGTTGTCACATTCACTTCGAGGATATGTGATTTTGTTATCCTTTTCAAATCTATAAATGCGTCAGGCATTTGATTTGCTATTCTTTGCAAATGGATAATCTTTTGTGCCTCTTTCTCACAAATAGAGGTGTGTGGATCAAGATGAGATAATAATGCATTTTTCCACAAAATTTCCCGTTTGGTTTCACCAACTTCTCCCCCTAATTTTGGGAAAAGTGACTCATCAAATCGACAGTCTGCAAATCGTGCAGTAAACAAGTCGCCTGTCAATGTTTCGAGGTAGCGAATAATGGAGGGCGATTCAACCTCAACATATATTCCTAACATTCTTTGTAGACCCATTTTGGTGCGGGATGGCGGTGCTACAGGCACATATACTGCGCATCCAAAAATTCTTAAATGGGATATATTGGGTCCATGACCCAAAACCAATTGCAACGGGGAATATTTGTGTCAATTCGTCAGTCAGAGACGAACTAGCATTGCTTTATGCAAAATGGCGTGACCCCAAACCGAAGTGGGCAGCCGACGAACTAGTATTGCTGCATGCAAAATGGCGTGAACCCAAACCAAAGTGGGCAGCCGACGAACTAGCATTGCTGCATGCAAAAATGGCGTGAACCCAAACCAAAGTGGGCAGCCTCGTTTTCATGAAGAATTCAAGATTATTCTCATCTATTGTCTCAATATGATATCCATTTTGAATGATATCTTTAAAACTCAACAAGTTCTTCTTAGACTTGGAGGAGAATATTGCGATTGATATCATTAAAACTCAACAAGTTCTTCTTTAGACTTGGAGGAGAATATTGCATTCTCTAAGATAAACGTCATGCCTTTGGGCAGAGTTACAGTTGCTCTTCCGGAGCCTTCAATCAATTTACTTCCCATGGTTTGACATATAAAAGAAAATATACGAACATGAGAATAAACAACTTCAATTCGTTTGTGTCACATAATATTTTCAAAATCTGCTACTAACAGTTTGACTAACAAAATCAGATGTGTTATCCATAATTGATTACTTTGCAGTTTGAAAATTTCAGCGTTTTTCATAAGACAATCGATTATTAAACACACACAATCGATTGTTTGAACATAGACAATCGATTGTTAAACACACACAATCGATTCTGTTATTTTTGAAAAACCAGATCACTATCTTAAGACAATCGATTGTTATGCATTGACAATCGATTGTTGGCTATTTTTGAAAAATTCCAGACCTCTGTTTCAAGACAATCGATTGTTATGCATGGACAATCGATTGTTGGCTATTTTTGAAAATTTCCAGACCTGTTTCAAGACAATCGATTGTTATGCATGGACAATCGATTGTTGGCTATTTTTGAAAATTTCCAGAACACACAGTTTCAAGACAATCGATTGTTAGCCAAAGACAATCGATTGTGGATGATTTTTGAAAAATTCCAGATTACACTGTCTAACGACAATCGATTGTTAGACATAGACAATCGATTGTTGACTGTTTTTGTAAAATTCCAGATCACTGTTTTAAAGACAATCGATTGTTGATCATTGACAATCGATTGTTTTGCAGTTTTTATGCGAAATATGAGATAACCGACTAGTTTTTCAGGTTAGTCGATTACCTCTACTGGAAAGTAAAAATATTATTGATTTTTGAGCATATTGATACATTCTAAAGAACTAATACTAACATTGTATCATGAACTAACTAATACGAGCTAATACTAATGGCTATTAGTTTATTCATTCACTAATACAAACAAGTAAAATAAAATCAAATAGCTCCATCACGGATCCATCACCGGTTAGGTGGTCTATCTTCCCCTGGGGTTGCTCAAAGAAGTCTGCCACATCCAAGTGGGTGATGTCAAAGTTGTCGTCAGAGACAAAATTCGTTTCAGGGCGTTTACTCTTTCGAGATGCTTGATAAAGGTCAACCAAAAGTCATGGTATACGGCAAGCCTTTGACCAGTGCCCGTTTTCACCGCAACGATAATATATAGTTTATAAACTATTTGCTTTTGGGTTCTTATCGTATCGTGCTTGTGGCAGAGTGACCAACTTCAGGTTGTCATATCTCTTCTTTAAGCCATTCCACAAGATAGGTGGATCTTTGACGGTGAGATATTCAATCTTCAAACCTTCATCAAGGTGATGGCGCAAGAAAATCAAGGCCTTAGCATAGTTTCAAACCTTCATCAAGGTGATGGCGCAAGAAAATCAAGGCCTTAGCATAGTTTTGGGTGGATGCATTATTTCTGTCTTTAATGGCGTCTCCAAGACCCATAGCATCCAAAATGGATTTAAGTATCCAACACCCATATCATATAGTTCTTGCCCGAAATTTCAAGGGCAACGAACTTTCTTTTCATAATGTCAGACATAAACCAATATTACATCAAGAGCGTGTTCATACTTACGGGCTCTATTACAATTATCACATTCACTTCAGGGAATGGATCAAAATCATGTGCTTTACACAATCTCATGTCAAATATTACTTTCATAAAGTGAAAGATTATTTTGAGAATCCTTATTGTTCTCATTACCACAATAATGACGATTATAACTTCGTCTATTGCCATGTCCACATCCATTGATACATTTACGGTAATTAGTCTTCTTTCAGACTTATCACATACTGCTACCACATTCTCTAAAGGGAATGGAGCAAATTCAATTGGACGGAATTCTTTGCCACGTCCACATTCATTGATACCTTCATGGTAATATTTTAGTCTTCTTTCAGACTTATCATATACTGCTTCCACATTCTCTAAAGGGAATGGAGCAAATTCGATGGGACGGATTTTCAATTATTTGCCCACAATCATACATGAATTTAATCATGGCAGGACATAGAGATTTTACCACTTCATGTGGTTATAATTTCTTATAAACTCCATTAGAGTTATAATCAAACTTTGTTTGTATATTAAATCAAATCGTAGAATTTCAAGAATTTGAAAGGGAAAAGTAAATTACTTACCTTTAAGGTATACCAATTATATTTTCAATGTTTTCTTCCTTTTCTCCACTGATGCAGACGACGGCGGCTTATTCTTCTTAAAGAGCTTCTTGAGACGGTAGAGTCTCGTGCTGATAACGTGTTATGAAATAATGTAAAAGACAAGAACAATAACTCAAGAACAAGAGCAAATAGAGAGAGAATAGGGAGAGAGAGAAGTATTCTTATTAATACTTGGGGTGTTTTACAATGGTAGAGAGCACCTCTATTTATAGGGAGGAGAATGACTTAGCTTCAAGCTAAAACTCTTAGACATTCACTCTAAATAGACTTCTATTTTATAACATAACCCTCTTTTGTACTGTTTTACTTACTAATAGTAGGGATGCAAAGCTAAAACACCAAAGAGATGCACAAACCTCACCTAAAGTTAAGCAACATTCAACAGATTACTTCAAAAATAAAAAAGGACCCGTGGAATAGTCATAGTTTCCATAAACAGCTAGCAGACATATTACCATCATATTGATAAATATGCTAATGAACTAAGCCCAAACATTTATGCATATACAGGTAAAAGAGCATAGACTTTAGGATGGGAAATGAGCAGAGTTCTAGACATAGGACTCGTAGCAAAAAAGCAGATAATAAATTTAAAACTTGACATCGGAGGAGCAGTCATAAATCAAAGAGTGCATATGGGTCCATGAACATTTAGTCACTTATTTTCTTACTGTGAGTGATACATACAGTAAACAAGAGGGGTTGCTCTGATGGTAAGCAACCCCCACTTCCAACCGAGAGGTTGTGAGTTCGAGTCTTCCCAAGAGCAAGGTGGGAAGTTCTTGGAGGAAGGATGCCGGGGGTCTATTTGGAAACAGCCTCTCTACCCCAGGGTAGGGGTAAGGTCTGCGTACATACTACCCTCCCCAGACCCCACTAAGTGGGATTATACTGGGTTGTTGTTGTTGTTGTTGTTGTTGTTGTTGAGTGATACATACCATCATGAAATTGTGGAACGGAGTGAACAAACTAAACATCAGCATTCCTAGGGAAATATTCCCCCTGCACAACAATGAAACTACACATGAGGGCGAGAATGAATAACACAATCGTATCAGCCCCAAAGAACTTGCTGATAAGGAAGAGTATATTATAATTGGTCAAAGTGTACGTGAGTATACTATTAATATATTTATTCATTAAGACTTGAACAAATCGAGAAAAAAATTACCTAATCTTTTTATTTTTGTTAGGATTTGAATCTAAAATATAATTTTCTCGACTCACTTAATTGACTAAATACAACATATTATTTTTATGCCGCCACAAAAACACGTCGTTTTGTTTGCGATTGTGGTAATCTATCTTTATGCTTGATAAAGACGATCTAATTTCTTCTTCTTTTCCCTTTTTAAGTAATGTTTAAGAACAATTATTAGTCAAAGAAAGTTGTGCCACAAGAGACGAAGGGAAGTGCTAATACCAACAACAAGGTATTCGTCATAAATTAATTAGTTTACGTTGATTTTCAACTTATCGAAATCCTTTTCTACTATTAGCTTATCACAATTCTCTTCCTTTATTTGAACTTAAGACTAACAATGTATGCAAGTTCACGATTACGAATGTCTCAACTCATCGTTTTCTTGTTTTATGTTATAAAAATAACATAGTCTAATTAATTTTCAAACTGATCATTCAAAAATATTTAGTTTTCATTTTCATTTTCTTTTTTATTATTTCTTAGATTTCACATTATTGGTCTTTCTCCACAGACAATTAGCAAGTAAATATCCTGGTTGGCACTTCCATGGAATACGACATATCGGGAATAAAGTGTTTTTTTTTCTTATTAACAATGTCACTTGTGTTTTAAGGTCACAATTTTTAAACGCGAAAAAATCTAACTGCAAGTGGAAAACAAAGTATAAAGATACTTTTTGATGTTTGACTATTAAACACTAAGGGGTCATTTAGTTGGGTATATAAGAATAGTACTTAATATGTGTATTACCAATATTAAAATTAGTTAAGTTGAAATTATTTCTTATTTGGTTTGGTGTATTATATGTTTTAAAAGGTAGAAAGGTTGTCTCCGAAAGACCCTCAACAAACTACCATTTTGAATCATTATTTCGTGTTTAATTGAATTTAAAATTAAGAAACACGTGGAATTATGATACATCTGAAAATAGTGTTTTATGCATAAGCATATCCATTAAAGTGATTAAAAAAAATACATGTTAGAATATTTGAAAGGAAAATGATTTCCGTCAACAAATTCCAAAAATATTTTTCCCTTTCTCCAAGAGATTATATCTGGGAGAATAGAAAATTTTAATTAATATATCCTTCACAATATGATGCATTTATCAGAAGCAAGGGAATGGAGATGGAACAATATATATATTCGTGTATCTATAACTGTACAGATGAGGTTGACATAATACATGGTAGCATATACAGATAAGTACATGAAGAAGAATGCCTAAAGCAGTTAGTACTTGTGAATTAAGGAGTAGCTGGTTCACCACAAAATACATCTGGTTCAAATGATCTTGCAGACTCATCATTGTATACTCCTGGTACTGATCTACCACCAGCTTCTTCTGATGGTATATAAACATCCTTTTGGCGGTTCTCCACATTGACAAAAACGAGGACACACACAACCAAGGATGTGGCAAGAATCACCAATGTGTTCTTTAATCTACATAGAACAGGTTTCACCTGCACGGGAGGGCAGAAAAGCGTAGTCTCATTTCACACAATTTAATCAGTAGCACTCAAAGCGATTTACATTCTATGGGAACAAACTGTAAGCTGGAAACTTCCCGCTATTAGATGGTTTATCAGCTGACAAGCATCTTTCTTTCAGTCAAATGTTTGGCATCACTTAGTCTTGGTCACAAACAAGACTTGCAGTTCTAGCCAATAGGCAGTTCCTTCTAGGCTAAACTTATGTTTTAGGGCAACACTCAACACCAAGAACTAGTTAGCTGGAAGGTGCAGCTGAAAATATCAAAGCAAGGCCAGACCTTACCACTCCCACAACAGAATTGGACCTAAACTATGTTTGGTAAAGGTAAAATGAGTAAGAGCATGAATGGAAAAGGACCTAGGACATTTTCTTTGCTTGGTTAAATGTAAGAGGTAAGAAGTAAAGTTGAAGGGTATACAACATTTCACATCATCTTTTCAATATATTGAAACTAAATCATAGTGGTCAAGAGAAGAGGTTTTGGTTCACTAACTCCTACCATAGCATAAAGTAAATGATCAATATTTCCCCTGGGGGAAAAAATCAACTAATCCGAATCCATGCTCATACTTTGAACCCATAGCATAGGAATACCAGCTCATGTAGCAATACTAGCTCAAGCTAAGGTCCAAGATAAATTCCACCAGTGCATTATCAATGGAGGTCATGACTCTGGTTTGTTTTGTATAATTTTCCTGAAGTGGCCTATTTGATATGTAGTAGCCTTGATGACCTTCAGATCGGCATAAAGAGCACAATAGCACCATCATTGCTACAATGCATGGAGCTTTATTCAATTTACTTCCTCAACAATGTTACTGTTCACAGATGTGTTGTTGTATCAATGTTACTGTTCAACATAGAATTATCTGCTCTTTACATCAAACTCCAACTTCCAAATAAAACTCTTCCATAATGAGAAAGAAATGATTATTAATCAATGCTATAATGTAGCTGCATATTTCTTGAACATGATTTACTCAGGCTCCACTTTCTTCTATTCCTAACTATGAATTTGAGAGGTACTAATCAATAGTTTGGTAAATAGAAATCAATAGACAACTTCCAGTAAATCATTATAGTAGACCATCACCAACTATTACTACTAAATCATACCAATCCCACAGTAATTGGGATCACATATATGAATCTTCTATATCCCTTTCGCCCCATTTAGGCACATTTCTTTCCAACTAGTACTGCTAATCCTAACAAAAAACAGAACTTTTCACAAAAGAGAAAAGTAAATTACTCTCTGCAGCTAAAAAGTGCTGGCAAAAAGCCAAGTAGCATTCATTAAATAATTAATTCATTAAGTCCAATGCCATTAGCTAAAGGTACTAACTTTCCAAATAAATAACAACTTCAAATGCATACATTCAAGAAAACTTAATAATTAGTACCTGCCCATCGTACCATCCTGTCTCTTCATCTATCACCAAACAAACCCCAAAAGGAAAATAATTAGTTGACATGATTACCAAAATATATTAATAAAAGCTCAATCCAACAAAAAAGAAAGAAAATTACATTCAACAGCGGCACTGAGCAATCTGTTACCAACATAAGCCCAACCAAGATACATCCTCACAACAGCCAAAGTAACCATAATAACCCCACCAGAAACAGCACCCAAGAATGGTTTAAGGGGCTCGGGTTCGGGCCCAACCGACCCGAAAAAGTTAACAGGTAGGCCCACAAAGAGGGCAAACGCAAGCCCAGTAGCAAAAAGACGGGAACAATACTCAACCAAGTCACCTGAAGCCCATGAAAATGGGAAAGAATCAGAAAGTGCCTTGAACTCGTTAACGGGCTGCTGCTCAAGTGGGACCGGGCACTCAGTTTCTGGTAAAGGGTTGTTATTTCTGAAAGATGACAAGGGTATTCTTGGAATAAATCTTTGGTTATAAAACTGGTGGATTTTAAGCTGATGGGTTGATGAAAAAGGAAACGAAACAGCTGGGTTTTGTGAGAGAGGTTTTAGGGGGTGAAGAACCAGTGTTGTGTAAGTTCACTTACTACTTCTCTTTTTCGATTTGGTTTTGAAATAGTTACTATATTAAGGTTTATGTTTGTACATTTCTTTTCTCTTTTTGTTTTTTTTGCTTGATTGAATGGAAAAAATATCAAGAGTTGATTGTACGTAGAGAACTGGAAATACCATTCTACCCAAGTTAGACACGGATTTTTTTTTTTTTTTAAAAATGAAAGTTCAATTGTTGCACTCATTGGTGTGAGAATGGATATAGAACTAATTAACTATGTTAATTATGATTAGATTATGGTAGTGTATATACAAGTTAAAAGATGTGTTATGCGTTTATTATACTAGATTTAGTGTAATGTGTTGTACGTGTATTTTGCATTTATCAATGACATAATATAGAATATAAAATAAAAATGAATTATGGATAATAGCAATTGCGGTCGAGATAAACGTAATATTCATTTAAATGGTAAAATGAATATAACATTAATATAGTAATTGAACTCAAAGTCTAATCCATTATCCTTTTTTAGTTTCAATGGAATTCTCAGCTACATCGAACCAATTTGTCATCTATACAAGCTTCACATTAAAAACTAGTCAACTTCACTTCTGAATTCCAAAATATCCCACTGAAACTTTTCTAATTTTTTAATTTATTTTTTTCACATCTTTTTCTTTTCACCACCTTTTGCCGTCAAAATCAATCTCAAAACTTGACAGTTTATTCCTTAAATTTCGTCTAATACTTTGGATCAATCCATTTAGACTACTGCTCATAAAATCAAGAAAACATCATAATATTCACCAACCCAATAGAAGAAAAAAAATTCAAGCTTAGACTGATAAAATATGGAGCCAAAGTTGATGTCAGAAAAAAAAAGAAGGAGAAATGGGGATCTAATCGAAACTTTTGGATTTCTATTTTTAGCCAATATGTAACTGTCGTATTCTATTCAAGTTTTAATAGTGGCAAAATACATAAACAACTCTCTTTAACTAGCCCATAATTAAAGACAGAGCTAGAATTTTAACTTTATGAGTTCGAGATTATAGTCATTTTAAATTACTGAGTTCTAAATTAATAATTTATACATATTTATTAGAATTCTTAAAATGAATACAAGTTTTGAACAAAAGTTACTGGATTCGGGCGAACCCGCACCTAATATTGTGGCTCCACCTATGCCCATAACGGTCATTTGAACACCTCAACTAAAATCGTTTTTACTTAAACATATTACGTGACTGAAAACTGAACTCAATAAACCCTTTGTGTGACATATCTTATAGGTGAGTTAACTCGCGGATGACGTGAAAAATTGACAAATCAAAAGATGATACTTATTATTTCTTTAAAATTTTTTGTCTATAGTTAATAAAAAAAGGAAAAGAGAAATATAATATTAATAAAAAAAACACCCTCCAAATCGGATCTCCTCCTTACCACCAAACATCTTTTTCACCAATTTTTGCCTTTTGACTTCTACTGAAGCTTTATCAATAAACCCTTCAAAGGCTTCTACTGTTTTCAATGGCTTCTACGCGGTGGGGGTTTTTATTGGCTTCCCATGAGTCCTAATAACCTATGTCAGAGAGTTCCGGGAATTGATAAACAGCTCTACATCCTTTTCCCCCCTTTTTCATTTCATTCTCCGACACACAGTATAAATAAGTCGGTAATTTAAGTTCCTCCACCGCCGGTACCACATCTCCCATCGGGCATGTTATTTGATGATCGTTACATGTAAAGCTAACCCTAGAAATTTATCCATAAGGAAACCCCTAAAATATAATTAGCATCAGATTTATCCCTACAAGTACATGTTATTAGATAATCTCCATTTGTATCATCAAACTTGATACCTGAATGTGAGGATGGAACATTACAGTTATGCCTTCTATAGAACTTTCCACCATTAGCATAAGTAGGTGGTTTGTGTTGACATGCATGGCCACTCGGCGGATCTTTCATATCAATTTCCTCATCACAATCTGAATTATGGTAAAATTGTGCTGTTGAGAATATAGTAGGTTAAGGTGCAGTAAATATTTTGAATGAAAAGTGAGTTCCACCAGTTAAATTAAAAAAAGGAAAAAGAAATAAACACAATTCTAAAAGGCTTCACTTGGTGCAAGACGAATGTAGTTCGCACATTTTGTCATGTCACTTTGAAGGGTTTAAAAGATACACTAAAAGATAACTTGATAAATAGGTCGTTTGAAATGACCATTATGGACAGGTCATTTATGTATTTCGACTTTAATAATTAAACTTTACAAATCTTAATCCTAACCAAAGAAAAACTTAAAGAATCTTAAATGAAAATACATGACAATTTTTTATTTTTTTCCAAAATTTAAATTTAACAGTGATCACAATTACAGTTATGTCCAACTTAGAATGCACATAACAAGAGTTAAAAGAGCGAACAATATTTCGACAGATGCTTCGTGCTTTTAATATATAAATAAGAAATGTGAATAAATTTTTCCTTATCTTTTACTCCTTCCATTTTAATGCCGTTTCTCCTTATCGGATGTTCGAAATGAGACCAAAATTTAGAAGATTTGACAAAATACTAATAGTACTCTGATGCTTTGTTTAGCAATTCATAGAATAACATTCAGATAAACGTCAATACAGCTAGTTAAGATTTTTTTTATCAGAATATAACACTTGTAAGTGTTGTAGTCGGGGTTTCGGCTAGCTGGTGTATGGATTACTCATTTTAACCCAAATATGTAGTATTGACTTAGTGGTTAGCGAATTAAGATCAGAACTTTCATTCTCTAAGTTAATAAAGCATGAGTTTGTTGTGCTTGATGATAATGTGTGCTTCTTGTGAATCTCCAAAAGTTTGAAGAGACTGTAAATCAAAGGCTGAGTTTGTCGTTCTTCCTAATACTGCACCAGTGAATCTCCAAAAGTAAATATTCCTATCACTTTGTGACTTGACCAAAAGAAATTACTTACTCAGCTACAATCTCGTCAACAGATTCAATACTTCATTTGTACCAAATAATCCAACAAGTTAAAAGGAGTCGACAATTCGCATTTTGAATTTGTAGACACTTGCTCTCAATTTGGCTACGGCCTACTAAGTGTAAAAGAAAGTAAACATTAAAACAATGACAACACAGCCGAAAGAGAAGAGTCCACCCACAAAAGTAGTTGGGGCATTTTAATACCTCTTTGGCAATGGGTTGAATCCGCAGGGACATAGGGTCCTTACTCAAATTGGTGGCTCTACCCCTTAGCAAATAAGTTTAGCACTGTACAAGTATGACTATACACAAAACTGTCTTTAGCATATAAGCACAACAAAGAGAAGGAAGATGGTAATGCAGGAAATTTTCCTCATATCCATTTATTCTTCTGTTGGTACACAACCTGCAGAGGCCGACTGTTTACAATTGCTTCCTTTGACGACCTCCACAGAATTGAGACCTTTCCTCTGCTGCTCATTTTTTGAACTAGTTACGTATCTCAATGGTAGTACATTCATCAGCCTAAAATACTAACTAAAAAGGATTTTATTTCCTTCTTTCCTTTTTTTTTCCTTTTCCGTTTACATAGTTCAAGTCCCCATACGACGACCCCTATGACCTAACTTCAACTACTGCACTTTGCGCAGCCATTGATTTGGAGATATCTGCTTGTTTCTGAATTGGTTGCGTTGAGTCCCCACTTCGAATGAACCAACTGCTTCCGATCCAGGGTTTTCTTGTGTGCTTCTTTGCATCTACAAGACTTTGCAATCAAATTCTCAGTTGCTCTGGCTCTTTTTGAGCCTAGCAACAACCTTCTGTTATTATTACAACAATACCTAATCTGTCAACCTTATTGCTGATTTGTATAAGTTTCAAATCCCTGGATATTAAGACGCTGAAGACACTTGAGACGAGTTATGATCTGCCCAAAAGAAGGGCGCGCTTGAGAATTTCTGCAGGAGAAGAAAGGCATTAGTCATTTAATACAAAGAAAAACTGCAGCAATTCTCAGACTGTGCACATCTCAACACTCTTGTGGACACGAACAAGTCTGAAAATCATCTACTCATGAAATTATATCAGGGTTGAAGAGACACGCACTGATTCCAACAGTCACTTATAATCTCTGCAACTATGGGATCAACAGTTGCAGGAATATCAAGGCGTCTACCCTGAAAACCAACAGCTCCAACGACCTGCATTGAGTTCATCCCTGACCATGGCACTTTAAGAGTTGCCAACTCCCAAAATATTACACCAAAACTGTACACATCGGATCTGCAAACCAGGCAATCAAACTCATTTAATAAAATTCAAAACTAATAACCATAACAAAGTTCAGTGCCATGACGGATATGAATGAAGATCAAACTTACTTTTCATTGGATGGTTCATTCCTTAAAACTTCTGGTGCCATCCATTCAGCCTGCAATTAATGGAATGCCATTAGCAAATTGAAGATTTCAGTTCTCTTTCTCACCCTATTTAGACATATCTTTGTCAGCTTTTTGTTTTCGTTCTAAATGGGTATGGAGCAGTAGAAAAGAGGCCTGGAAAAGATGGCATAAACTGAGTCATAAAAGTGAACATGCAGTCACCGTTCCGGCTGTTGACTTTGAAGAGAGAAATGTGTGGTGCTTCATGCGAGACATCCCGAAATCACAAACCTTCAAGCATGGCAGAAGCATGGATTATTGTAAACAAAGGCTTAGTTCTCACAGAATTTTATAGGCTATTATTTACAAGATTCAAGTCAGACGCACCTTAACAACCCAATTTTTATCAACAAGAAGATTCGGAGTCTTCAAATCTCGATGCACAATGACAGGGTTGCTTGTGTGCAAGTAATTCATTCCTTTGGCCTACACGAAGCTGATAATTAGCAAACAGGTAACTAAAACTGAAACAAACCCAGGGATTCACTACCCAATAAATACCACATCAAGTGCCATCCGCATACGCCTTTTCTCATCAATTTGGATATTTGGACGATGCAGCAACCTATATAAACTTCCCCTGCACCAAAAATACAGGTATCAGATACACTTGAGACAAGAAGAGCAAACAAAATTGATATATTACTTAATAGTAACAAACATGATATACTAATAAGCATCTTGGCATCAATAGCAATAGATGTTTAGATGATATAAGAGCTTCTTGTATGTTTAAACTATATACCCGTTTGCTCTCTAAAAAGCAAAGAAATAACAAGAGCATGAGTTCGTAAACGCATTACAAAGATTCGAGTGCACACAAGGAAAAAGGTATAAGTCACTACTGATCCTGCAACAATGCCCAAAATATCCTGGGACGAGAATGGCTTGAAAAATGTATCCCATGAGCCAAGATTAGAAAGCCAAGGCTAAACATTTAAGAGATGGCCCAACTTTCTATAGTAGCATGTTAGTAATGTGTAAGTAGAAAAAAGTTCTCAACCTTGGCAGGAACTCAGTCAGTATAGAGAGATTTGGGGGGCGAGTTACAGCTCCCATGAAGAGAACAACATTAGGATGCCTCAGCCTCAACATAATTTCAATCTGCAAAACGAAATGCACACAAAGAGTCCTTAAATTTCAGGAAAGCTCATAAAGCACTAAGTACTACTCCACATCACATCTTCGTCTATGTACAACTTACTTCACATTTAAACTGTGCAAGGGCATCACTTGTAATATCCTGATTCATGAATTTCTTCACGGCAACTTCCTGCAATGCGGTAACATAAATTACATTCACTTAAGTTTACAGAAAAAGTGTGTTAAATAACTATACAATACTACAGTAAACATTCCAGACCACTCTCATGCTACTAGTGCAGAGGTGCTGGATGCTAATCTATTTCTTTCATTACTTAAATTATCAGCTCAAAGTAATGGATGGACAGTGGGCGGACCACATGTCAACTTTCATGGACACCTCCAACAACGAACCAAAACAAGGATTTGACATGGTACCAGAGAACACAGACTACGAAAAAGCTATATTATACGCTATTTTTACCAATTACCTTTGTATTTTGAATTGGGTGCTCCAATTCTTTCACATCGAGTTAGAGGCATATTTTGATAAACCCATTAGTAGAACCTATGTTATCACTCTACGCTTCTTTCAACTAAACCTATTGAGCCACTCTGGACTTACCTCTTTCAATCCAATCCACCGAGCCATTATCTAATCTCTGCTGTAGGCACATTCCCTAAAATTTGAGCCTTCTCTTTCAACCCCATGTCTATTTCTCATCCTGATGAGCTCTCTCTGATTCGTGCATTCTTCAGCCTGTACTCGACCTATTTCTCTGCTCCAAACCCACTCTCTAGTCAATCAAGCAATTTTAATATCTCAACAGTTAAACCCGTGAAAACTAAAATCTTCAAGTTGACATGCACTTAAGAAACATGTCTCATATCGGTCGACAAGGATTCGCAATGGAGTTTATATATGTCTTAGAACTCTTTTTAATCTAACGTTATGTCACTTGAATTGATGTTTTCGGTCCAAAAACATGAGATTTGGAGGCTTGAGTCCCCTGATTATTTGAGAACCTCAGTTGGAGGTTCTAACGACTTAGCTTGGCTTCTTCTATTGTAAGCGTCAAGGTGTCCATGACCACCTAACTAAACAGGCTAATTTGAGAATGAAAAGGCCGAGCACATGGAGAGAATGTTGATTTCTAAATTGTGCAGTTATTTTTGTTGATGGCATGTTTTGACCATTCTAGACTTTTTACTTAGTTTGGGTGAAGGCCCGTGCTTAATATACTAAAGATGTTCCCCACTTTAATATAATTTCTAGAATGACTAACTTGAAAAAGAAGAAATCAGACATGTCTACTTATTAGGTACAAGTTCAAGCAGTTACGAAGGAGTTTAATAAGTTGATGCCAGTCACTGCCAGTGTTTGATAAGCAATTAGAACAGCGACAAAAAGGTTCTTAGTTCTCATACTTGATAGGCTTCCAAATGATCTTGACTCAGTGCAAGACCAGGTTTTGGCTAGTCCCAATATTCCTACAGTGGATGAGGTGTTCTCCCGCTTATTACCACTTACTCCTCCTAGCCACACAGCGGTCACCATTTCTAGCATCACAGACAGTAGAGAATCTAGGTGGAGGTTGCTTTGGAAATTCTTGACCTAAGTACACTCATTGTAATAAAATTGGTTATACTCGTGAGAAGTGTTTGGAAGGCTCATGTTGCCCAGACTAATTTCATTGGTATTCCGAGCAATCAGACATTCTCTTTTTCTAAGGCAGAGTTTGAATGACGTCCTCCAGGTCGGTGAGTGAGCATAACCATGGACTGTATCTCTCAGCTCTCCACTCTTAGACCTTGGGCGAGTGACTCAAGTGCCTCTGATGATATACTTGGTAATGAATCACTTTTTCTACTGTCTCCTTTTCAGTCTCTTCCAACAGTCACAGGCTAATGGCACACCGACAATGCTGGAATTGGTCAATCACCTACAACTATGCCCAGTCTTTTTCCAAAAATTGTATTTCATCCATTCTCCCTAATTCTTCATATTCTCTAGGATTCTTCATCTTCTACTGAACTTAGTTTGAGGGCATTTAAATAGCTAAATAAAAGAATTAAGTTCTATTTTTCTTTTGTTTTGCTGGAGAAGGGTCTTAGAGTGTCCAGGCTTCGGCCAGGAGGGTTCTCGATAAGGTCTTCAAAAAATCTGATACAGGTCCTAAAATCTTAAAATGAAGAAGATTCTCTTGTTTTGTTTACGGTCTTTTCTTTCTAAAAGAAAATATTTGATTAATAGCCCATTTGGCCAAGCTGCAAAAATCAGCTTATTTGAGAAGTGCTTTTTTTTTTTTAAAAGTGCTTTTCTCAAAAGTACTTTTGGTGAGAAGCAGTTTGTGTTTGGCTAATTAGTTTGAAAAGCACTTCTAAGTAGCAATTAGTGTTTGGCCAAGCTTTAAAAAACTGCTTCTAAGTGTATTTTTCTCAAAAGTGCTTCTCAAAAAAGTGCTTTTGGAGAGAAGCTACTTTTTTCTGCTTCTCCAAAACTGCTTCTGCTTCTCCTCAAAAGCACTTTATTTCCTTTTAGAAGCTTGGCCAAACACCTCAATTTTTGGCCAAGAAAAATACTTTTGGCCAAAAATAAGCTTGGACAAACAGGCTATAAGTTTTATTTGGGGAGCTAGGCAAAAGAAGTTGAAAACCCAAGTAGAAGGGAAACTTTTAACTGATAAAACTAAAGGTGAATTGGAATGCATGATCTAAGATAAATAGGTAATGGAAAAAAGTGATTAAAACATTAAGAGGGTGTTTGGCTAAGCTTATAAGCTGGTCAAACTGACTTGTAAGCACTTTTTGGCTTATCTATACGTTTGGCAAAATTAAAAGTGCTTATAAGTTAAGTACTTATATGCCAAAAATAAGCCAAAAGCCATAAGTTGGTCTCCCTAAATTATCAAATTTCAGCTTATAAGCACTTTAGATTTGACCAAAATATTTACTATTCTATCCCTAAAATACTTCTTTTTAGAATAAAACTCTTCGCATACCCAGTTCTTCAACTGCTTATTATTAATTTCAGCACTTTTATCTAAATATGTAACTGCTTATTTTTTAAATCAGCTCCAGCACTTAAAAGTGCTTTTCAGCACCTAATACTTATCAGCTACTCTAAATCAGCTAAGCCAAACGGGCTCTAAGCTAGGTGTAGATTGATTTGGCATAGAGAAACCATCATTACTACATATACAAGATTTTCCCGTGATGTGAATGTATATGTTTGCATTCTTATCCAAAAAAAAAGTGTATATGTATGCAATCAGGAGCAAATGCTCAATTAGGATCTGCCTGAACTAATTTTAGACGTTGTGATCTGCTTAAGTAAGGAGAGAAGTAGGAAAGACGGGTAATGAAGTGCATAGGTGAGAGTTAATTTGCAACTTAGGGACTAATGGGAAGAAACAAACTCGTGAGAAAATATCAGCTTATCTATTAAGCTACATATAGAGACCAAAGAAGAGATCTGATCTTTACTGCATACTATTCTGAAGGAACGGTTGGTTTTAGTGCTACTGCAAGTCCAATGACTTCTAAATTAGCTTTGTCATCTTCTATTCCAAGCATATCACATAGGAAATCAAAAACTTTATGCAGCAGTGCTGTTAAAATTAAAGTAGACTGGAAACCCTAACTAGCCTTCCCCTTAGAACCATGATAACCACATATGATTCCATGCTGCATTACTTTTTGTTTCTCTTTTCCTTTGTCATTGTCCTTCACAAATCACATCTTTTGAAATATCTTCGATGAGAAGTACAAGCGACCTAAATATTTTGTCATGTCATTGATTATACAGGGTGCGCTAAGAAGTGTGTATGCACCCAAATGTAGTGTTAATAGTTCCTACTGTTTCAGAATACAAGATTGACAAAGATATATGAATTTTATAACACTCTCCAATTTGAAAAAACTCTTCAGAAAATTAGAAAACTGATCCAAGAAAAAAGACAAATTCATTCTGCTTTCTTAGGCAAATGGAACATACAGAAAAGGGACTTGTCAAATAGAGCTGATGAACTGTGGTTCTTATTCTACCAGGGTAGACGATAGATATATAAATCAGAAATAAGACTTACTGTGCCATTCCATTCTGCACGGTATACCTCGCCAAATGACCCTGAAAAGTCACCTCAGTGTTATTATGTTGAGCATTCCATCTTAAAGATATTCAGTTTTTCACATTCACTTTAGTCGGAGACAAATAACTAATTTACATGTTAAACTGTAGAATCAAATAATCTGCTTCCTAGAAGTAAACAAATAAAAGGACGTCAATCCTCATAGGTGATGGAAGGGGGAAATCTGTAGCAAAGTACTAAAAGTCCCTACACAAAAAATATTACTGAAGGCACTCACCCAAAACTTTGCCCTGTGAATGAAGTTGTGATAGTTAAATGGGAGTGGCCAGTGACAACAAAGTATACTAATAGAATTGGAGTGTTCATAATACAAAAAAAGGGATACTATGATAACTTTTGATAATATGATATTGAAAAGGCATTGATGTATATAACACCATTCTGTTTCCAGAAATTGGTCCAAATATGAACTGAATTTGGAACGGCAGTACTGTATTAATCATGTTAAGAAAGGTAATGTATTCAGCTATTATCAATTAGATGAAGGAGATCCAAAGCCCCAAGAGTTGGCTAAGTAACTAATAGCACAGACATAAAATAAAAGATCTTATCACCTGCCAATTCACCCTAACTCAACGTACGAGTTACAATTTGACAAAAGAATAAAAGCAGTTAAACTAACACAGAAACAGTTTTGACAAGTACCTAGTCTAACAAAATCATCTAAATACGTCTATTTTACACCTTATTATTCAAATAAAATTCACATATGACCTAACAGAAATATTCTCAAACTAGGAAATTCTAAAATGAATAAGCCTAAAAACACATAAACTAGGACAAAAGAAAATGACTGACTTTTTTGTTTATGAACAAGTTTAACAACATCAATAGAAATGGCTTTTTACAGAGCATGAAAATATGATGTTGCTCTATTATCTGAAAACATACTAAACAGCTGAGCACACATTAGTATGTACACAGTTTTATTTTTATTAAAGGTAATGAAGAATAACAGTAAACCTTGCATCATTTGGTAACTGCATATGAATTGTAGCTACATATTTTTAAGAATAACATACAAAACTATTCCGTCTGCCATTTTTCTTCAATCATTTTAAAATAATAGAGCTGTTCATATGTCTACTACAGAAAGGCAAAATGTGTAAGCTTAAATTTGATTTTAGATATAGCCACAGAGACTTTTTTTCAAAGGTTGCACTGCCCATCCATGTACAATCACAGAAAATGAACTTAAAGAACTTGGTCTTACCTATACCAATACGTTCACCAACATGGAGATCTTCCCATGGAATTTCCCACTCTGCCACCCCACGTAGCATTGGAAGCTGCTCCTTCTGCACCGTGTAAGACTTGGACTGAATGCAAGTAACTATTTCCCTTGCTTTAATAGCTGATTCTTTGTCTTTGTATGTACAATTGTTATCTGAAATATTTCCAAACTTCTCCCTATAGCATTTATCACCTTCATCAAGCAAAACAACTTTCAGATTGTTCTTTTAGAATGGCAAAAAGTCAAGAAATCCACAAAAAAGGAAATTGAATCTAACTAGGCTAATTTAGGGGATGGAGAATATGAGATAGGGAATAGAGACTATCAATTCTTTTCCAAATTGGAATCCTTCTAAGAAGTCTATGGGATCATATGGATGCTTGTCCCCATTTCGACAATTGTATGGGGAATCACAATAGGTGTACTAGTAATTTTTTGGTAAGAAAGAGAAATATCTGCAGGAATACAACAACGTATCGCCGCACGTTGTTAAATAGAAATTAGGAATGTCCGTCGTTGATAGTTTAGTCATCAGCCAGTTGTTCTTGAATGGGGCCATTGAAGGATGTAAAATCGCAGAGTTGATAAAGAATCAATTAAAAAAGATCCCCTAATTCCAATTAGGAATTCATTTCATAAAGATGGATAAATTAAAATCCAAGAAATGCTCCATCACCAGTTTGGATTGTTTCATCCATTCTACATCTAACAGGTGGGAAACTCTCACCTGAAGTATCATTTAATGCATTGTCTCCAGGTGCAGTAACAGTATACTCCTGTTTGTGCTGCATAATGCCAGTTTCGTAGGTGATGCTGTAAGGGAACTGCATCCCGGTGAAGGCTATAAGAGACTGCTTGTTATTTTCTGAACTTTGTCTAGTATTCACAACCCTATTCTCTGATAATTGATTTTTTCCAGCAACAACTCCTAAAATCAAATCTGATTGTAAATACATTTGACTCTCTGGAAGAACATCTTGAAGTTTAACCTCTGTGTTTTCTGCAGGACAGTTCACATGCTCATAAGCTTCTCTAGCTTGCATTATCTGTGCCATGGATGTATTGTCATGGGAAACTGCTGAAGTGTCACATAATCTAGTCGATGATGGAAGGAGATCTCCACAGTCATGCTCAAACTGCGTGCTTCCAGTTCTAACTGAACTATTTCCACTACCGCCCTTTGCTTCAATGCAGTAGAAAGCTGGTTCAGCCCTTGAAATCCATGTATTGGCAGTTCCATGAGCAGCAGTAACTGAACCTGATTTCGTCCCAGTTTGTGTGTCAAATACCGGAATTGAAATGATAGTACCACCAGCAGGAAGTGGTGTAACACTGTGCACGTCTACTGCATAACTTTGTAACTGACCACTTGATGCCTCGGTGGGAATCAGGGCACCCGGGGCACCCATTAAATCAATTATATATTCACTGCACATTAAACCAATAATCAGTCAGATCCTACTGGAAAAGTTCCTAAATTTTCATGGTCGTAATTCTACAGAGAGAAGGTTAAAGAACTAAATAGAAGATAAAGGCAAAAGGACAAATAGCAAATATCCTACATGAAAATAGCAAGCCTTAAACAGTGAACTTTTGACTAATTACTTGACAACAGAAAAGAGATTGTACAGTGGGAAATAAACAGTACTAATTTTTGTTGACAAGTATAAACACTACTTTTTTACAAGTATAAACAGTACTAAATTTTACAAAGATAAATTTGGTTATGCCTTCAGCTACTTGATAACCGAAAAAAGAAAGAAGAAAAACTAAAACGGTTATTCTAGCTAAATAATATAAATCTGCAAGTATTAAGTATAGCAGTAGTCTCTGTGCAGAAAGTTCAACAAATTTGTTTCAAAATCAAAAGCATATCTGCTAAGTCGCTCAAGCAGCTCTATACTTAAAATGAGAACAAGCTAAAAGGAGTGCAGCATCTTTTTCGAAGCTAGCATTTACCCATCTAAACCCCTCTAAACCTTACACCTGCGCTGTATGATTTTCAACAGGGTGTGTGAGAAATTAAACAAGGAAGAAGGCATTGAGAGCATTAAATCCCACATTGGTTGAGGGAATGGGTTGTGGACTTTGGTAATCCCCCTTCATGAGCTAATTTTTTGGGTTAGTTAAGCCCAAGGTCCATTTCTTCACGTGACATCAAAGCCAAAACCATCAATTCATGCTGTTGTGATTCTCGTGTTGGGCCCTTGTGCGTTATGTTATACACGCTCCAGTTGTCCAGATTTTGGTGTAAGGGGGAATGTTAAGTGCCACATCAGTTGAGGAAATGGATTGTGGTCTCATTATAGGGTCCTGGGGCTAGTTTTTGGAGTTGAATTATGCCCAAGGTCCATGGATGAAAATATTTAAAAGAGAGAGATCAAAAACTCGATAGCCACTGTGAACGCTTTTCTTAGAAATATTACTTTTGAGAAAGCAGAACAAAATCTTAAAAAAGTTCAAAACACAAATCAATACTTTCAGCAAACACTATGGTTCACACATACATCCAGGAAATATGCCCATCAAAAAATTGTTTACCTTCCATTGTCAAATTTGATCAAATTAACTGCTCCATCATCAGTGCCAGTATAGTAACTTCCCTTAACGAGCTTGCATGACAAGTTGATTCTATCAGCAAGTACCTATCAGCAGAGAAAATGATCCATATTGGTTAGAAACATGAGTCTGGGAAAGACACCAACAGAAATCAGAGAAAATGGTGACTCCTTTAGAAAAGAAAACAACTCAGCAATGAACGAGTACGGAAGAGAAAGTATCATTTACTCTTGGAAGTCAGAAATTTTCCATATTTTCTCATTCGCTCACAAAAGGAGTAAATACATTAAAAAACAATAGAATTAGCGCTGCTTTTCATTTTGAATAAGATGCCTGATGCCCTTATGCTAAAGCATGAATTTCACTGCTGAACCTAGACAGACATGCAAAGATCTATTTGAAGTAAATAGTGGGTGATACAGATGATAAAATGTGGAAGTTAGCCCAGGAATACTTTGACTTTAAATACTTAAATGGTAACGAGTACCAAATCATTTGATACTGAATCCAACACCGATTTATCCTAAAGCAAGTTAATCATCCATATCAATCTAGTAAAGAAATGTAAGGGAAGATTGAAGCTGTTGTCACCTTAAAGAGTAAGGCCCTATGTCGTGAATGTCCAATATCAAGACAGCCAAGGGGAAGAATGATAGAGTTCAACGAAATTCTTAGCTCATAACTCCTTGCAGTCCACCTCTTTGACATTTCTTCTGCGTCATTAACAGGACCTCCCATTCTATTAGCAACAAGCTCAGCAATTTTCTCAACTAAAAAACTTGTAACCGGGACCTTCTTCAAAGCTCGGCATTCCCGAGACATGAAGTACACTCTCTCCTCAAGCTGTCGAAGTTCCATATCAGCTGCACGGTTTACTAAGATAACTTCGTTATTAACATTATCCAAAACTGAAACTGCTTTTAGATCCACTAATAAAGGCATCTTCCCCTGAACCACTGCACTGGAATTAATTCCATAAACATCATAGAATCCATCCACCACTTTCTCATCATAATTTACGACATTATAGTTCTGCATTAACACCAAGTAGGAGGTTTAGCACCAATTGAAAATTAAGATGTAAAAATTAAGCAAAGAAATAAGAATACAGGAAACAAAACACTAAATAGAGACAGCCCTAATTCAGCTAAAATTTAAATGTGCAAGAGCAGCATGGATCTTGAAAGTGTTTTCAGCAAATATCAGTAGCAGGAGATTGTCAAGAATTTTAAGGATCTAAGTATATTCCTCCCCAAAAATAAAGTCCAATTTTGAACACAAGGACATAATCATGTGCAAAACTACACCTTAACATGGCAACAGTAAGTGAAAATCTACTTATCTGGTGTTACGAACTAAACGTAGTTCAAACTAGTAATGGTAACTGTTTATACACAGACAACGATTGTGTTTATTAATACCTTTATACTGCAGCCTTTATCAGTGTTGAATGTTCTAATTCAACAGGAGATAGGATCAAGGTAAGAACTAAATATTAAGTGAATGTGGGTCCAATAAAGAGATAAACTTTAACTTCTTGGTGTATTTACTTCAAAATAATGTAAACATTTATCCAATCCTACCTTTCTAACATGAAATTAAACACTCTTTTCATCTTAAGAAAGTAAGAACTTTTGGAATGACCTATAAAGCAAAGTTGGAGCAAAAGAACTATATGTTATCATTTGCAGAAGCAGCAACTTTTAGAATACTACTATGACACTAACCTGACACTTCAATTGGAGGCGAAATAAGTCTTAAATTATTCATCACTATTGACATGTGTACCGCTCAGTCTAAGAATAAGAACATATTTTCTCCAAAAATTATACATTAAATTTATATTAGACATATTTATCAAAAGAATTTGCCTCCCTGCCCTTTCGGGTAGGGGTAAGGCTCGTCTACATATTACCCTCCCCAGACCCCACCTGGTGGGAGTATACTGGGTAGTTGTTGTTGTTGTTGTTGTTGTTATCAAAAGAAATAGTTCAGATCAGCCATAACCAATATAAAGGGACTGACATAGTAATAAAGCTATCAAAGGGATGTGCCATGGCTCTGAATATCCTTCTTTAAAGGAAAATAGAACAACTAGTTGGAAAAAAAGGAGTACACGTTTTCGTCCAGTCACTATCTTTCATTATGTCCCTGATCTTTTTAATCTTTCTTTTCCCCAGTTAGACCCAACTCCATGAACACCATGTTTCTGATTGTGGTAAAACATCTACACTTCCCTTACACAACAAAGACATGCATGCCGTCTAGTAAGCAATGACAAAAGCTAAACTGGAAATAAACAGAAGCGCTTAATACACGTCTCCTGAGTTTTCAGACATCGTATCTGAACTCCTTGAACTCTTCATGCTTCATAATTGAATTTTTTTTAACAATCGAGAAATCCCGAGGGCCAAACCAGCGCACAGTTTGAAACTCAGTGGATAATCGGCCCCCTCCTTGCTGCATATAAGTGAATTATGGTCATGGTAAGAAGGGCTTAATGGACTGGGGTATTGGCTATTGGTGGTGCATTTGGCTAGAGAAAATGGCAGTATTATAAAGCAAGAAACCTGTTCAATCACCTCTATGACAAACTAAGTGGATTTATGTACGAAAACAACCTCTTGTGCTTGCCTTAGGCTTTGCTATGCCTTTTAGGCTGGTGGGGTAATTAAACACTAGTGTCAATGAGAATGATTATACAATGCGTCGAGGTGTATGATCATCTCATCAAAAAGTTTAAACTACCAGAGACCATACTTTAATTACTTAATTATGTTCAACACACTTTCTGACATACAAACCTAACTCTTTTTGTTGGTCTAGGTGCTTGAACATTTTGTTAGATAATGAGGGGAGGCAAGAATTGAACTCAAAACCTCTGTCTACGAAACCATGTAGAACTCTGTTATCATATCGTCTAAAAAGGTAAAGAAATGAACCTTCACATAACTCAATCATAAAAGTTAACTCATGAGGTGAGGATTGTTCAAGTTCATATAAAGAGACAAACAACTCATTTCCTTAACTAATATGGGACACTTTAACACCTCTTCACACGATCAATATTAGACATCTGGAGCAAGAATAATTGAAAGCGGGAGCCCAACAGAGGGAAACACAACTACAGAGATGAGTTTGGCTCAAATATTATGTTGAAGAGTGCAACTATCTTATCCAAAAGTTTAAAATGTTAGAGAGAACTCGCTTTTAATTACTTAATTGTGTCTACAACATAATAAATAAATTTGGGGAAAGAGTGAGAGAATGTAGACTTTCAAGACAATACAAGGGTGACAAAGAACAAGTTTGGATTTATGCTCAATAGATTATAACATAGGCTGTATTTTCACTAAGAAGTATGGTAACTCATAGGTAGAGTAAGTAGAATGTCCAAATATACTAATTGACCCAAAAGAAAAGTATGATAAAGTGTCAGAAAAGGTTCTCTAGTGGGTACTAAAGAAGACATAATTTCATGTTAAGTACATAAATATCAAAGGTTTTGTGCAAAGAGGTTGTCATGAGCGCTAGAAGTAGCAAAAGCGGATATATGTGTGTTTGGAGTTCCCCATAACCGTTGGTTTAAACCAAGAATCTATTTAGAACTCACACCGGTTTACTCTGGTTATGGATGAACTAACCAATAGTAAAATATGATTCCATCAATTTTACTATTTGTATAGAGTATTGTGTCGAATATGATCCGTGAGAATACATACAGCTGTCTCCAACTTGTTTTGGGCTGGGCATAATAAGCTCGACTACCTACTAACTCTCTATCATAATTCCCGACCTCCATACTTTCCTATCAAGGGTCATGTTCTCAATAAGCTGAAGATTGGCATGCCCTACCTTTCACCGGTTCTCGATACTTCTTTGGCCTACCTCTACTTGTCGTTTTACCCACCATAGTCAACCTCTCACACTCTGGGGAATCTATGCATCTTCTCTTAACATGTCCGAACAATCTCAGTGCCACTTCCCACATCTTCTCCACCACAGAGGCGACTCTCACCTTATCCCATATATCCTCATTCTTAATCCTATCTCCTAGTGTACCCACACATCCAGCTCAACATTCTCATTTTAGCTACTTTCAGCTTCTGGACATGAGAATTCTTGACTGGTCGATACTCCTCCTCATGCAACATAGTCTGTCTAACAACTACTCTATAGTACTTACCTTTAAGTCTTGGCGAAACACTCTAGAGTAAGAGTTTACGATAAGTAGAAGTAAGAAAATATATATGCACCGAAAGCTTAGCCAGCATGGAAGAACAAAATTAAAGCAAGAAAATATATGTGCACCGGAAGCTTAGCCAGAATGGAAGAACAAAATTAACGTGAGATTAGATAGGATTGCATTCCACGAATGTTGATTGGCTTTGTTTATGCAGACACCTAAACATGGTGAAGCCTTCAATGAAGTGCCTTCTAAATGAAGGCTTAAGGGCATCTCAAGGAACCTCTGACAATGCTAATTTATACACATCGAGGAACTATGAAGCATAAGACATGATGGAGAATATTACCCGCAAGTATTTGGTGGACAATTTGGAGGGAAAGAAACCCGAGATGTTTTGAAGGAATTAGCAGCCCAGTGTTATCAAAAGCGCGCTTAAGCCCTGAAGAGAGGCCCAAAACATATTGAACGCTTCGCCTCGCTTAGCGGGCACTTCAGTATTGTCATCAAGGCTCTAAGGCATATTTTTCCTTGCCAATGAGCGTAATTCGAAAGAAGCGACACTAATCAAATCATAAATTTTCTTTAATATATATTTGGTATTCAAGCTTATAGATATTAGTCTTGGACTACACATACGTATCTGTAGTTTTTCTCCATTTGCACCTTTCTTCAATAAAGCTCATATTTTATTTGCGCTTTGCGCTTAAAGCCCCAACAGACCTTAGAGCTTTTTGCGCTTTGCGCCTTTGATAACACCGTAGCAGCCCAAATCAAAAAATCACGATGAGCTGTCAGTTCTTTTTTATTTTTGTTGTAAAGAATTTATCATGGAAGAGGCAGAACCTTTATTAGACGTCCTTGTAAAAAGATTAAGGATTACTTTTGCTTTTTGAACTGTAAATATCATTCCCAGCACCGTCTTTGTGCTGGAGATTTATAAAACATAGTTACCTTTTTCTCAACAAAAAAAAGTACTAATAATCTAAACTTAGGTATTAGTAATATCACTAATAGCCCAACTAGCTTGAGATATATGCATAATTTTTGTCATCATTGTATTAGAAGGATTTATCACTTCTGACAAAATAGAGTCAATTGAAGTGGTGTTTATCTAAGTTAAATAATGAAAGGAATCTAGCAGGAGTTCAAATTTCACAATATGCACATTAGGCATATGAGCCAAAGTCTTATTCTCTGCCACGGTATTATGTAATATATATATATATATATATATATATATATATATATATATATATATATATATATATATATATATATATATATTTATATATATATAAATATATTTAAAGGAGAGACAAAGACACCATATTAAGCCAAGTGGCAAACAACTACCCAGTATAGTCCCACAAAGTGGGGTCTGGGGAGGGTAATATGTAGACGAGCCTTACCCCTACCCGAAAGGGCAGAGGGGCTGTTTCCAATAAAATAAACCATCTGGGACTTGAACCCTGGTCCATATTAAGCCAAGTGGCAGCATAGTAAAAAGTCATTTGGCAATTTTAGGACCAAAAAAATATGCATTCATAAGATTAAGCTAAGTGTCAAGATACTACAAAGCCACTTGACAAATTTTGCAATTATTCATGAAAAACATTTAAGCACTAAAAAAACCAAGATAAAATTATAAAGTCAATAAATAATATCCAAAGTATTATTTATAAATTAAGAAAAATTGAAGAATATGAATAATAGAAGGCTTCTCCATTAAGACTTTTGAACAAAATAATAAAAGGTTTCTCTCTTTATACTTTTGATGAATTCAAAATTACAATTTAATAAAAAATAAATAAGGGTATTTTAATTATAAGTAAAATACTAAATGGGAAAACTAATCCTATAACAGTAGGAAAATGTACAAAAAGAGAAAATAATTATAATATTTGGATATTCATAATTTGAATTGATTGAAAAAATAATGTAAATAAATATCACTCAAAAAATTTATTGATAAATTTAGACAATTGAATTTGAATAGTAGAAAAGATTTGATACTATTTCGATAAATTTTGTGCCAAGTGTCATCACTATAACATATCAAGTTTAAACTTTCAGGACAAAACTCCAACAAAAGTTTCAACATTATTTTAAAATCGAAGAGAGATAATTAAAATAAAAAATTAAAACTGACAATTTTAAAAAATTAATACTTCCTCCCACAATTAAGAAAAACTAATACTTCCCTCCCACATTTATTTTGGCAGTTTTCTGATTTATTTATTAAACCTTCCAATGCAAAAATAAATATAATATTCTCCTGTGTTTTTTTGTTGCAGTTTGTAATGTATTTATATACAACATTTTTTACACATAAAAAAGAAAAAAAGGACGGAAAAAACAAATCACCAGAAAAGTCAACCTCACGATTGATATCTTCCCAAATGCGGGCTTGGAACAACAATTCTAACTTACCTCCATGATTGATTCTTATCCATGCTCTCCTATGCAAATAATTATTTATGCGGTTTCTTTTTTCAAGTATCCACATTAAGCCAAGTGGCAGCCTAGTAATAAGTCACTTGGCATTGCTCAAGACAATTGGCAATATTAGGATAAGATAAATAAATAATAATAAAATTAGTTAGTTTAGATTTAGTGTGGTTAATTTTGCTAATATAGTTGTGAAACGCCGCATTTCTAATTACACTAGACGTGAAAGTTCTTTTTATGATTTTTGTTGCTAAATTATGTGGAAGTTGAATGTAATTTTGTAACTATCAACACAAAAATCTGCAAAAATTATTCAAGCGGCAAAATGCCTAAAGAGTTAATTAACATTTAAATTTCAAAAGATAAGTAATTAACCTTATCCCTAGAAAACATCTAACCCCAAAACCCACGTCTTTTAAAAAATATATAGTTCCCTTAACTCCATCACCAATATCTTCTTAACTAAAAACCTATTATCCTATGATCCGAAATACACCAGCAAATTTCAGCATTCTCGCAAACGGTGACAATCGGTACGAACAGTATACAAATGAAATTGTTCACTATAACAAGGATTTTTGGTCGGCCAAAATGCTCTCCAAGGGATATATATCTATCAAAAGAGGCAACGTTTCAACCTACTAATTATACGATTACTGATCTGTTTTCATATTTTTACACTAACATTTATCAGTTGATGGGTTTATATAATAATGTTATCTACTAGTTCATTGAAGAAAGCAAAAAGATGATAAATATTTTAAAACATTTTAAATGCAAACTTTATCTTGATCTTTTTTTCAGTTTCTTCAAGTACTTAAATAATATGTAATTCAAGAAAAAATAGTAGAATTTGGATAGACTTAAATGTATTGACATCTAGATTACTTGCACGTTCATAAAATAATATCATTTACATGCTTCTTTGCGTCGTATTTTTTAAGTAATATTTTCTCATGAAAAATTATATTTAATATTCTCCGCGCAACGCGTGTGTATGAATACAAGTTTATATTAAAAATATACCAAAATAAGCTCCCATTTAACAAACCATGCAGACACACAAAATTAGACATCTCAACTAGAGCATAGGTTTCAACATTTGCACAACCCCACCATTATTCTTCTTATTCTTTTTGTTCTTTTGGTGTAGAGGAGCGGGTTGTCCTACAGGTGGTTTGATGCAAAAGTAGAAGGACTAGTGTATGGCGAAGATAATATAAGTGCTTTAAGTGATATGAGTTCATAGCCAAAAGCAATATAACACAACTTCAGAACTAAATTAGTTATAGCTAGATTTTTGCCGCAAACTAGTTCGTTGGCCAATAAGTTTTAAGTTTACAAGGTAGAGCATTTTTAATGAGGGAATCTAAAACTTAAAAGTAACCAGATCCCAATAGATTGATGCATTAAAAGGGACATCCAACTTTTAAGAGGGTAGCCACTTAAAATGGCCAATTTAGCCTAAAGGCTTTGGACAAAAGCAATTATAGCAACTAAGAAGACTCCAAAGTTCATCCACTATATTAGTAGAGCTATACCATGATTTAAATGTGGTATTGCACATATTAATCTTGAAAACTCAAAAATAGTACCTAAGGACCCCTAGAAGCATAAGACCAACTATGCAAAAGGTTATACATAGAAATGATTATATCAATCTTCTAGTGCTTACCTGTGATGACTCAACCTGCAAGCACTAATGTTCACCATATCCATGTACCATAAACTTCAGAGAGGAGGATCAAGTACATAGACATGCACCAATACTCAATACTTGTACCTATGTAGATTACAAATTGGGGCCCTAAGGATTTGATTGAAGATCTTTGAAATTATTTTCTAATATCACTGCCTAAACCAATCCAAAATAGTGAGTAGTAAACCAATCTTAGGCTTGGATAATATGTTTTTAATGTTCGAAAGTTTGAATTTCAATCAATTTGAATCATTTGAACCTACTTTACAAAATTCATTGCTCCTAATAGTTCAAGCCAAAAAGACTAAGGTAGAGAATGCCATATGTTAACATAACCAAGTCAAACCCACATGCCCCTAGGCTTTTGACGTAAGAATAAATCATGTGATGTGGGTCAGGCGCATATCACGAGCTTGAACTATGCCACAATTTCACAAATAAAAGCCTAACATTTAAGTGGAGAAGGGTGGAGGGGTGAGCCACTATCCATCGAGTTTCGAAATGTGTGCCATTGGCCCTGAGATATTTTTCAGTTATCTAAAAGATAAACTAAGTCAAACCCACATGAAGATACTAGGCGTCGCTAAACATAAATAACTAATAAATTCTACATTCTAGATAACACCTAATTAAAATTGGTTCATAAAGCACCTATTTAGTTCCATGAAATGATGTTGTCACGAAAGATGAAGAATGTAATTTGAATTGACCTCCAAGCTTATATTGTTAATTGTTTTTATATCAGTATATTTTAAATTGTTACAAGGAGCTGTTTGACTATACTAAATCTGAAATAACCTCTAAAGGTTCATATTTATGAGTACTCAAATGATCCAATTTCGGAGCTGAACATTAAGAAGCATTGGTTGCACGTTACTTTTGAATGTAAAGTGTTGCTATCTCCTTCTATGTACAAAAGAAAACTCAGAACCAAAATGTTAAGTTTTGTTCACCTATAAGCTTTTAGCATCTGTATATTTTCAAACAAACTTTTAAAAACAATAACATATTAATTTACTTTAAAGACATGTTATTTTGTTAGGCTGGCTATTTTTAATTTTAGTTATGAATCAAGTTGTTTTCACTTAAAACTTGTAAAGCATTTTTGGTGGAACGTAATACATGCACTTGTAAGTTTCAAATCGGGTTAATAGAACACCACCAGTAATAGTCAAATAGCTAGAAACTACTTTTGTTGCTTTATTGCAGAATTCACAATTAAAGGATACTTTATCAAAAAAGTATTTGAATCCAACCGAAAAAGTAAGAGTCGTGCGCGGATGGGGGTTCTCATTAATGGCTCAATAAAATACAAAATGTAGGTGGATGGATAACGCTTCAATTAACACGACAACGGTTACAAGATAGAGCATTTATAACGAGGCAATCTAAAACTTAAATGTAACAAGATCCCAGTCGATTGATGCATTAAAAGGGATATCTGACTTTTGTGGAATCTAGTTACTTGAAATAGCTAGTTTAGCGTAAAGGCTTTGGAGGAAAGTGATTCATAGCAACTAGATCAACCCAATAGTTCATAGTTGGAACCTACACTCATTGTCTTCTTATAGGGAATACTAAAAGATTTTATACGAGGCGATATTAAAGGGAAATAGATTGAATTAAAAGGTTTTTAGGACAAGACACGTACACAAAACAAAAATTAGATGTTGCTACAAGAATGTAGGTTAAAATCCATTCAAGCTGTGTTCCCCGGGGTCGGTGGGATTGATGCTTACATCATACATCTAAGCAAACACATGGAACATGGGTAAGGTGGATATGAGGAATGTGTAGCTAGAGCACTTACAATGAAATGAATAGAGCTTCAAGTATAAAGCCTAATTTCCAATTTTAAGATAATTTAATTGGCTGTCGAGTTCAAATTTCTGGGATTTATAGCTTGATCCTATTACCAGAGGCCTATGATTTAGATGCTATCTAGAAGCACAAGTTCAAGCAGCCAATTATGAAAGACGTGTATAGCCGAGTAGTATCGGTGGGGGGTCTTTCGTTCAATAGGTGAGAGTTGATTCTCACTATCCCCTTACCTTGTCCCATAAATAATAACCAAAAAGGTCAGGCAGTCTAATTCTAGATAATTTATGTGGCCAATTAGGAAGAAGCAGAGTTTCAGTATTTTTTCCATCCATAAGCAAAAATGTTGAAATTAAACCTAAATTGAGAATTTGCAAAAGCAATAAGGAAAACCAAAAGGATGATTGATTCATACCCAATAACGAAGTGAAAGGAACTCAACAGGATTTTCCAAAGGGGAACAGCCCAAGCTAATCTCTTGTGCAGCTTTGATCTGTGCAGTTTCTGGATCTTCACGAGAATTCGGGTCAGAAACACTGATCGCCAAAGCCAATTGAACCTGAAACTCCTCCTCAAAGTAATTAAAGTCAGCAGAATCTGAAACGGAACCCGAATTTGACTCCGCCGCGGCTCTAGCCAATGCGGATGAAGTTGACCCAGATTGTGTCGGGGACACGGATGAAGTTGACCCAGATTGCTCAAACCGGTTCGTCGTTGGCTGATTCGGATCAAGCAAAGGCGGAGGAGAGTGATGAGATGGAGGAGGAGGGGGGTGATGAGGGGGGTGGTGGGGATGCTGATCGGCTACACCACCGCCGATATGAAGTTTACGGAGTAAATGCTTCATTTTGGACATGGTGAAGTATCATGGAAGGGAGAGAACGAAAAAAGACTCGGTTTTTAAAAGAATTTGGGGATATGGGGAAAAGGGGTAGGTAGAAAAAGGGGGTTGGGGTGGAGTGGGGAGAAGAAGGAAGATTCGGTTAAATTTGTACAGTTCTTGAGTTGCTAGTACTAAACTCAAACTCTTGTGCTTCAAGCTAAGCTAAGGAGAGAGAGAGAGAAGGAAAAGGGGATGGTGGTGGAATTAACTGCTCCGTATTTTCTTTTCTCTTCCCTCCAATAAGAGTTACAACTGTAGTTTGTACATCGTCTGTCTGTATTTAAAATTGAAGTCAATACACATCTGTTGTGGGGAGTTTTAGTTTTGGAGGTTGCGAGGGTGGGGGAAGGTGTTTAGATGAGGACAAAAAAAGGCTTGAAGGTAGAGATTGAGGTTGATGGAATTTCATTAATCTATCCAAGTAGTAGTAATGATCCAAGGTCGTACATCATTCAAGTTTCTCTAATATTTTTATCTTTTCACCTTTAGGTCCTATATTTTTGCCCAAAACTTTATTTTTCTCATTTTCTACTATGTGTTGTTATAAGGTTTTCTTGATGACCTCTAAAAACTTGGAACGGAAAAATATGTGTTGCTATAAGATTATTATAACTTAATTTAGAGCAAGTGTCAACTCGAAGGTAGACGTTAGGACGTTACAAGGAACGATTCATTGTAAAATTTAAGCTCGTTCGACCTTGCAAGCACTTATTAATATATGTTTCTCTCAATTATTTTTTCTTTATTTATGGTTGATATAATCTGGCATCTTAAACGTATAGGAACCACACCAATCCATTTTGAAATTGGTAGTTAAACTCTACTATGACAATAATATGATAGGGCAGGTCTGGTAAAAAATAGCTCGACCAAGATGATAAAAAGTTTAACACCTTCCATTCGTATTTCTCCTTTTAATATGAAAACGGAAAAAAAAAATTGGAAGGTCATATTATTCAGACCTCTAATCAAACATCTTTTTTTTTCACTTTACATCTCGAATCATTGCATGGAAATACTGTTTAAGGTGAAGTTAGGCTACCTTTGCATGTTATGAGCTTAAACACATGTAACGATCCGATCGGTCCTTTTAAGTATTTGTACATCGCTCGGTAGTTTAGTTTTCAGGTTATTCGGGATTGATTTGGGAAGAACTTTCAATTAGGATTTTAAGTTGGAAGAGTTGGCCAAGTTTGACTTTTGTGAATTTGATCTTAGAACAGAGTTTTGATGGTTTCTTTAGGTCCAGTTGGTGATTTTCGACTCGGGCGTATGTTTGGATTTGCATTTAGATGTTTTAGAAAGTTTTGGCACAAATTGGCAAAAGTTAGGAAAGTTTATAAGTTTGATCGAGAGTTGACTTGAGGATATCGGATTCGGATTGTGGTTCCGTGAATTTGAATAACTTTGTTATGTCATTTTGGTCTTGCGTGGAAAATTTGGGTTCATTTCGGGTTGGGTTGTTATGTTTCGGCACGAGCTATGGAAGTTGAAAATTTCAAAGTTCATCAAGTTTGATTTGGGGTACGATTTGTCGTTTCATTATTGTTATGTGTGATTTGAGACCTCAAGTAGGTCTGCGTTGTATTATGAGACTTGTTGGCATGTTTGGACTGGGCCCGTAATGGCCTGTGTGAGTTTCAGACGAGGTTCAGATCATTTTCATTTCATATTACATTGCTGAAGATTTATGGTTCCGGTGTTTCTGCATTTACGGAAGAATGGACGGAGATGCCAGCCCGCAGATGCAGACAATTGACGCAGAAGCGTAGCAGGCTTGGCGGGATATCATCGTAGATGTGGAGGAAGAGTCGCACCTTCGAGTGTGCAGAAGTGGAAATTGTTCCTCAGGTGCGAGGGGTCGGCTGGTTAGTTGTGATCGCAGAAGCGAAACAGTTTCAGCAGATGCGGCGATTTGTCTGCAAATACGCTGGGCAGAATGTTATAAGTTTGAGGGTTGGTCATTTTTATCATATATTGAGCTATGGACTTCGGAATAAAGCAATTTTTGGAGCAATTTTTATCACAAAGAATTGGGGTAAGTGTTCTACACTCAGTTTTGATTACATTATCTTTTTTTTTTTTGGCAATTGGTTGATGAATTTTAAAGAGGAAAATAGGGGTTTGAGCCTAAAGTTTCATAAAGCGAATTTTTGAGTTTTGAACATCAATTTGGAGTCGGATTTGAGTGAAACTAGTATGGTTGGACTTGTAATTGAATGGGTTGTCAGATTTTATAAATTTTATCGGGTTCCGAGATGTAGGCCTAGGTTGGACTTTTTGGCCGATTTTGGTTTTTTCATTAAAGATTCGACCTTTATCGATTGTGTTTGTTTCCTTTAGCCTTATTGGATGTATTTGAGTTTCTTTTTGGCTAGTTTTGAGCCGTTTAGAGTTCGGTACGTGCGTGATGACATTTTTGGAGCATTATTTGGCCTGCTCGGTATTGGATTTGGCTTGTTCGAGGTAAGTAATACTTCTAAATTTAATGCTGAGGATAAAACCTCAAATTATATGTTATATGTTTGGTATTGAGGTAATGCACATACTAAGCGATGGGCGTGTGGGCATACACCGTGTGAATTATGACTCCACTATTTCAGTGGTATAGTGTAGTTACCCGATCTTATCTGTAACCATGAAATTTCTAAGTACTTGAGCTATTGAGTTGTGATCAATGAGCATGTCTAGGATACATGCTTACACTATTGAGACCCACTAACAGTGTTGTCTCAAATCCTGGTACAATTTCGCGACACCTGGATGGATGGAATGCCACGAACTTTAGGCCTCCTCAAGAATCAGCTCCCGAAGCCCATCTACATTATAGACACATATCCGGGCATGCATCCTCAATACCCCATCATCACCAATAGTCACATCTCTGGCATCATCATGCAGAACCTTGTCCTTGAGGACAAGCAAATAAGGGTCATCATACTGCGCTCTCTAATATGATCAAGCAAGGAAGACCGAGAAACCACACTAGCTAGGACCCGACAAGGCTCCAAAATATCCAATCTCATGAACCGATTGGCCAAAGCTTGAATATCAACTGTTAGAGGTCTCTCGCTAACAGGAATGAACGCAAGACTAACCATATTCACGATCTTTCTGCTCAAGGCATCGGCCACCATATTGGCCTTTCCCAGGTGGTATAAAATAGTAATATCATAGTCCTTTAGCAGCTCCAACCATCTCCGCTGCCTCAAATTGAGATCCTTCTGCTTGAACATGTCCTGGAGGCTAATATGATTAGTAAATACCTCACAAAACACACCATAGAGATAATGCTTCCAAATCTTCAATGCGTGAACAATTGCTGCCAAATCAAAATCATGAACATGGTAGTTCTTCTCATAGGGATTCAACTGACGAGAATCATAAGCAATTACTCTACTCTCCTGCATCAAAACATACCCAATGCATACTCAAGAAGCATCACAATATATTGTATAAGAACCTAAAGCTGATGGCAAAACTAACACCGGAGCTGTGGTCAAGGCAGTCTTGAGCTTCTGAATGCTCGCCTCATACCCGTCCGACCACCTGAAAGGGGCACCCTTTTGGGTAAATTTGGTCAAGAGTGATGCAATAGATGAAAATCCATGAACGAACCAATGGTAATAACCTGCCAAACCAAGAAAAATTTCTATGGCTGAGGACGGTTTGGACCAACTCTGGACCCCCTCTATCTTCTTTGGATCAACTTTAATACCCTCATTGTACACCACGTGCCCCAAGAATGTTATTGAATTGAGCCAAAACTCACACTTGGTTAACTTAGCATAAAGCTTCTCCTCCCCCAACCACTGCAGTAAAACTCTCAAATGCTCGGGAATGCTCCTCCTGGGTACGAGAGTGCACAAGGATATCATCAATGAATACAGTAACAAATAAGTCGAGGTAAGGCCGAAACACGATGTTCATCAAATGCATAAACATTGATGGGGCATTGGTCAACCCAAATGACATTATAAAGAACTGGTAATGACCATATAGAGTCCTGAATTTGTCTTAAGAATGTCCGAGTTCCTAATCTTCAAACTGGCGATACCCCGACATGAGATCAAGCTTGGAGAACACATTCACACCTTGAAACTGTCAAATAAATTATCAATACGAGGTAAAGGATACTTGTTCTTAATTGTGACTTTGTTCAACTGCCTGTAACCAATACACATTCTCATATTGTCATCCTTCTCCTTCCCAAATAGGACAGGCGCACCCCAATGTGACATACTAGGCCGAATAAAGCCCTTATCAAGGAGTTCCTGAAGCTGCTCCTTCAATTTCTTTAACTCCACTAATGCCATACGATACGATAGAATAGAAATGGGCTTAGTGTCCAGCAACAAATCAATACCAAAGTCAATAACCCCGGCCGGCGGCATGCCTGGTAGGTCTGGAGAAAATATATCCAAAAAATCTCTTACCATTGGAATTGAATTAATAGTAGGAGTCTCTACACTAACATCTCTCACAAAGGCCAAATAAGAATGACAACCCTTCCCAACCATCCGATGGGTCTTCAGGTATGAAATCCCTATATTGGGAACATAATTTGACGAACCTCGCCACTCAATTTGTGACACCTCTGGCATAGCGAACGTCACCGTCTTAGCGTGATGGTCCAATGTAGAATGACATGGAGACAACCAATAGATGCTCAATATTACATCAAAATCAACCATACCAAGCAATGAAAGTCTACTCGGGTATTCAAACGCCCAATAATCACCGCACAAGATCGATATACGCGATCCACAAAAATAGTATCGCCCATAGGAGTAGATACATAAACATATGAAATAAGAGACTTGCGAGGCGTATCCAAATAATGAGCAAAATATGACGACACATACAAAAAAGTTGAACCAAGATCAAATAATATAGAGGCATCCCTGTGTCAAAACATGACAATATCTGTGATCATATCATCTGAAACACTAGCGTCTGATCTGGCAGGGATTGCGTAGAAATGGGCCTGACCACCAACTGATCGACCTCCCCCTCTAGGGCCAGCCCCAGCTGAGTGCTCCACCCCTAGCTAACTAGGAGAGTGGTGAAGTAACTGGTTCTAAAGTTGCTGGCTGACTCTTATGCTAAGGCGGACCCCATGACAAGGACACAACCTTCACATATGCCCCAACTCCACATACTAAAAACAACCCTGTGTTAGTGATGGGGACTGAAGGGAACCCGTAGCATAGAGGAGAAGAACATGGCATAGAAGAGTCCTGAACTGATGGAGAACGGGATAAACTCTGGGTTGGGAGGGCACTAAATGATGAATGCACCTATGAGAACTGTGAGAACCATGGCTAACGATGTACCAGGGTGAACTGGCCGAGCTGACTGAGCATGTCTGAATGAACGACCTCTGCCGTGCTGGAACTAACCCCCATGAGGAGCACTACCAAAACCTCCCTTTCCACTTTCTCCTGATGGCGATTCGACTCTATGTCTTGAGCAATGTCCCTCCTCAAAAGAAGCACTACGCACCTTATTTCTAGTCAAAATAAATCGCAGCTAAGATTTGAGGCCATTAATGAACCTCCTGATCCTCTCCATGTCTATGGGAACCAACCAAATAGCATGATGGGCCAAATGAGAAAATCTCATCTCATACTGCATCACAATCATATCATCCTGATGCAATTATTCATTCTGTTTGCGAAGATCCTCTCTGCGAGACTCCGACACCTACTTCTCCAACTTCCAGGTAAGGGGTGTTGAACCAATAGGCCTACGCCTCTCATAAGCCTCCTACCAAGTAAAGACATCTCCAGATAACTGAAAGGTAGTGAACAAGACCTGACTGGTCTCCATAATACCCGTTGTACGGAGAATCCTCTGACACTTGTCTAAGAAATCTTAGGCTTCTTGCCTTTTGTACCACTAAAAGTCAGAGGCTAAAGTCTACCAAACCTCTCCAATATATGTTGCTCGTCATCATACATGACTGGTACCACATAATCTTGAGCAAGTGCAACCGGCTGCGCTGGTGGTGCCCCCAGTGTCTGAAGTCCCTAAACAACCTGCTCAAGTTTACAGGGGGTGGGAATTCTGAGTGCCTCTCCCGGCATGGGAGGTAGCTGATGTAGTAGTAACAGAGTCCGCCGAGCAAGACTGATGCACACGGTTAGAATCTAAGCTAAGGTCTCCTGAAGACCTGGGATAACAATAGTCACATCTAGTGCCTGAGCAGGTCCTTCTAGTGCATCCACAACTGGGACCTGATCATGAACTGGGGCGGTTCGTGGATATGTAGATGTTGCCTTAGCTGATGTGCAGGATACACCCCTGCCCCTACCATGGCCTCGACCGTGACCTTGGCCTCTCATAGCCCCAACTAGTGGTACTGGTGGTCGTCCGTCTTGATGGTAGCACGTGCCCTCACCATCAATGAGAGAATAGAATAACATAGGTTTAGTATCCAGAATCTACAGATTCACACGACAATAAGTAAAAATTGTGAAGTTTTTCTAAAGGTTCTACAGCCTCTCTAAGGAGTCTTGGTCTTAGGAGACTCCGACCTTCTAGTGCACCAGATTCAAGGAAAATGGGAAACATGGAATATAAAACTCATACCGTACCGACAGTGCTTGCATGATATTTGTCAACGGTTTTGATCAGTAGAGTTCAGGCATATCCTAAGGATCCATAATGAGGTTGCTGATGCTTTAGCTACTTTGGCATCAATGTTACATCATCCAAATAAGGCTTACGTTGACCCTTTGCATATTCAGGTTCGCGATCAGCATGCTTAATGTTACATGGTGGAAGAAAAACTTGATGGCGAGCCGTGGTTCCACGAATCAAGGAGTATATCAGGATGGGGTATATCCAGTACAAGACACAAATGATCAAAAGAGAACAATTCGGTGGTTGACAAGTGGATTTTTCTTCAGTGGACGAGTTTTGTACAAAAGGACTCCAGATCTTGGATTGTCAATATGCGTAGATGCTAAACAAGCCACAACTATCATGACCGAGGTACATTCTTGAGTCTGTGGACTGCATATGAGTGGGTACATTCTAGCAAAGAAGATTCTCCGAGTAGGTTATTATTGGCTTACCATGGAGCGAGATCGTATCAGTTTTGTGCGCAAGTGTCATCAATGTCTAGTGCACAGAAATTTGATGCATTCTTCGCCATATGAATTGCATACGATGTCTTCACTATGGCCCTTTGTTGCTTGGGGTATGGATGTCATTGGACCAATTGAACCAGCAACATCCAATGGACATAGGTTCATTCTGGTAGCCATTATTTATTTCACCAAGTGGGTCGCAGCTAAAACTTTCAAGTCTGTGACTAAGAAAGCAGTGATCGATTTTGTTCACTCAAATGTAATTTGTCGGTTTGGGATCCCAAAGGTGATAATCACAGATAATGGAGACAATCTTAACAGCCATTTGATGAAAGAGGTATGTCAACAATTTAAGATTACACATTGCAATTCCACGCCATACACCCCCAAGGCGAATGGAGTAGTCGAGGCATCTGACAAGAACATAAAGAAGATACTTCGAAAAATGGTAGAAGGTTCCAAGCAGTGGCATGAAAAGCTGCCATTTGCATCGTTGGGTTATCGCGCACTACTATTCGCACTTCAGTAGGGGCAACCCCTTATTTGTTGGTATATGTCACAGAAGTAGTGATACCCGTGAAAGTTGAAATTATATCCCTTCAGATCATCGCTGAAGCAAAAATTGATAATGATGAGTGGGTCAAAGCCCACCTGGAGCAATTGAGTTTGATTGACGAAAAAAGGTTGGCAGAAGTGTGCCATGGCCAGTTATTTCAAAAGAGAATGGCAAGAGCATATAACAAAAGGTATGTCCACGAAAGTTTGAAGTGGGTCAGCAAGTATTGAAACGTATCCTTCCACATCAGGCTGAGGCGAAAGGCAAGTTCGCTCCAAATTGGCAGGGGTCATTCATCGTAACGAGAGTATTGTCCAATGACACATTGTATTTAACAGACTTACAAGGCAAATGTGTAGACATGGCTATTAACTCTTATACAGTCAAAAGATATTATGTATGATTCTTCAGTTAAATCGTGTTTGTTTGTACTTAGCATGTTTTGAAGATTGGAATGACGAATGCATTTTGTTCTGCTATCTAAACACTTTATCCTTTGTTACCTCTTTGAGCGTTATTTATTTTCTTCTGTACCCTTCTTTTGGAATCAGTTGAAAGTTCAGAAACACAAGCGGGAAAGATAAGCAAAGAAAAAAAAGAAAAAGAAGAAAAAAACAAAAAACAATAAAAACAACAAAAAGAGAAAAAAGTAAAAGAAAAGAAGAGAAAGAAAAGAAAGAGAAAAGAGAGAATCACAACACAAAGAAATTTCTATGACATGAACTACATTCGACCTGATTCCTTTTAAGGATACGTATGCAACTTCACGGTTCGGTCCCATCAAAGTAAAAATCTAAAAATCCCCAAGCAAAGAAATTGGGGCAGAAGTTGCGGTTGTTGTATGAAATCTAATTCCAAAAGTTGTAATTTTGAACCTAGTTGAATTGTTTTAAGCCTTTTGATACCCTTTGTTTCTAACCCCATCCAGAAGCCCACATTACGGTCTAATGAAAGACCTTCCGATCAGTCTATAAGAGATGCTGAGTCGAGCAAGAAGAAGAGATTCATAGCAGGGGCAACACTCCAGTCTAAACAAGGAAAATGAAAAATGAGAAAATCTTATTGGTGAAAACTCTCACAGGCACCATAAGGCGATGAAAGCTGAGAGAAACCAGAAATGATAGAGTCTTATTGGTGAAAACCTTCACGGGCACCTTAAGGAGAAATCGAGTTGAGAGATGAAAAAATGAGAGAGGTTTGTTGGTGAAAACCCCCAGGGCACCACAGACCGAACAAGGCCAAGGTTTTGGTGAAGAAATTGGGTTTTGAAGATCCAGGGGCGTAAAGTGTGATAACTTAAAGTTGATTGGTTGGACAGACTGGGCTGATTAATCCGAAATGCATGTCATGATCATGGGTACCATCTGGTCCATTCAGATAAGTCTCTTTTCTTTTTCCCTTCAGACAGTCTTCCAGTTTCGAATTTTTCTTATCCCTAATTCTCAAAGTTATTGCATTTTATTTCTTTTGGGTTTATTTCTCTAAGATGTTTGCAATGTCAGTTTTGTCTAAGAAAATAAGAAAGGGTTTCAAAGCTCACTACCAACTTCTAAAATTGTACCAAACATAGAGCGTCCAAAGCATTTCCAGAGATAGTATGATGTAAAAGGGGATATAAAGGGTCAGCGAATGTTCCATCGGTGGAATGGTTTAGTAATTCATGGGAGGTGCATAGGTTCATATAGATGGGTTAGAGATGTAACACAATGGTTTGGGTATAGAACACTCGGGTCATCCAAGGTCATGTGGTGAAAAGCGAGTCAGAAAGTCAAGTGGTTTTTGGCCAGTTCGGGGAAGCCAGTCAAAATAAAGCACGACAGCGGAGAGGCCACCCCTAGCAAGAATGCCACAAACTAACCATCACATTTTAAACTGACAAGATTTTTCTTTGATTGAAACAGGGGTAGAAAATTTTGTTTGTCTCGAAGAAACCTTCTGTAAGGAAGACCAAGCACCAGACAGGTTTGATCGTAAATTCTCAGGACCATCATGGAAAATGGGACCTAGTTTAAAATTCAAAACAACCATGGATAGAAAAATCTAGCATAAATGTACCCCAAATGAATATAACTTGCCTTCAAAGTTTTCATGCTTGAGATAGGATTCAAGTTAGGAGTTTTCAAGACCCTCCTAGGTAATGTGATATAGTTTTAAGACTTGCTTAGATAACAAAATGTAGCGGAAGTAATACCTTTAGAAGATATAATTTAGATTTAAAACTTTCATTTAACTAGGAGTTTTCAGGATCCTCCTGGATAATGGGATCTAGCTTTCAAATTCTTCGTGATATTTGGTAACATGATTTAGTTTAACACTCACAGATGCGCCCAGCTACCAAACTGGGGCAGAATTTTTTTAATGTTTTGTCTATTTTGTTGAAATTAAGAGCCCACCTAGAGAACAAAAAGCAAATCAAGTGTTGGTAATCAAGAGCCCACCAAGAGAACAAAGCAAATCAAGTGTTGGTAATCAGGAGCCCGCCTAGAGAACAAAGAAAATCAAGTGTTGGTAATCAGGAGCCCACTCGGAGAACAAAGTAAATCAAGTGTCAGTAATCAGGATACCACCTAGAGAACAAAAAGCAAATCAAGTGTTTGTAATCAAGAGCCCACCAAGAGAACAAAGCAAATCAAGTGTTGGTAATCAGGAGCCCGCCTAGAGAACAAAGAAAATCAAGTGTTGGTAATTAGGAGCCCACTCGGAGAACAAAGTAAATCAAGTGTCAGTAAATAGGAGCCCACCTGGAGAACAAAGAAATTCATGTGTCAGTAATCAGGAGCCCACCTAGAGAACAAATCAAATCAACTGTCAATAATCAGGATACCACTTGGAGAACAAAGCAAATCAAGTGTTGGTAATCAGGAGTCCACCTGGAGAACAAAGTAAATCAAGTGTTGGTAATTAGGAGCCTACCTGGAGAGCAAAGCAAATCAAGTGTCGGTAATCAGGAGCCCACCTGGAGAACAAAGAAAATCAAGTGTTGGTAATCAGGGGTCCACCTGGAGACAAATCAAATCAAGTGTCGGTAATAAGGAGACCACCTGTTGAACAAAGCAAATCAACTGTCAGTAATCAAGAGCCCACCTGGAGAACAAAGCAAATCAAGTGTGGGTAATCAGGAGCCCACTTAGAGAATAAAACAAATCAAGTGTTAGTAATCAGGAGCTCACCTGGAGAACAAATAAAATCAAGTGTTGGTAATCAGGAGCCCACTTAGAGAACAAAGCAAATCAAGTGTCAGTAATCAGGAGTCCACCTGGAGAACAAATCAATTCAAGCGTCGTTAATTAGGAGCCCGCCTAGAGAACAAAGCAATTCAAACATCGGTAATCAGGAGCCCACCTAGAGAACAAAGCAATTCAAGTGTTGATAATCAGGATCCCACCTGGAGAACAAAGCAATTCAAGCGTCGATAATTAGGAGCCCTTCTGGAGAACAAGTAATTCAAGCGTCGGTAATCAGAAGCCCAACTAGAGAACAAAGCAATTCAAGTGTTGGTAATCAGGAGCCCACCTGGAGAACAAAGCAATTCAAGCATCGGTAATCAGGAGCCCAACTGGAGAATAAAACAATTCAAGTATTGGTAATCAGGAGCTCAAATGATGAATAAAGCAACAATTCAAGTGTTGGTAATCAGGAGTCCACCTGAATAACAAAGGAAAAGCAACAATGTTCGAAGGAAGATGGTTCAAGTTCAGCAATCAGGCGCCCGCCTGAAGAAAATGGAAAGCGTCTCAGATTACAATTCAAATCGGCAATAAAGGAATTTCACCTGGAGAATACAAGTCAACAAGGCAGCAAGAACTGCAAGACCAAGTTTGAGGACATATATAGGATTTTTGTAATGCACAGATCATAGTTTAGTCTAGCTTTTTTATTTTGTCATTGTGTAATAAGGAGTTCAGTAAGCAGTAGCAACAACAACAACAACAACAAAATTACAGTTTCATGGTAGTCCCAGCTACCGAAACTTCCCGAACTACACTGACCTGATTCTTTTATAGCCAAGGATATGTAGGCAGCCTCGGAAGTTGCGTGCGGTCAAATAATGCTTCTCACAGAGTATTCAAACGGGAAAAAATCGCTCGTATCCGCTCACTTTTTCTTTTCAAGAAAACTCTTCATGTTTTCATGTAAAGAAGAGCAGTTGTGAGCACGTGATTTTTGCCCTATATGAATTATTCCCATAAATTCAAGCAAAACTTTTTTCAGTGTTTGCAATTTTATGAATTTTTGTGCATTTTTTGCATTTATCTGCATATGTTAATTTTGTTTAAATTATGAAAAATACAAAAATATTCTGCATTTACATTTAAAATTTAATTTTGCATTTTTTAAAAATTAATTGGTAATTTAGTTGCTTTAAAAAAATGGAAAAATCACAAAAAATTATTTATTTTGCATTGTTCTGTTTTTAGATTTGAATTTTGTTGGGTTTCCTTTAATTTGGTATTTAATTAGTTGTACTAATTATTAGGGCTAATTAATTTAATTGTATAAGATAATTTGGGTTAGGAATTAAGTTGGGTTTTGTTTTATTTCCATTTTGAGAAAAAGAAAAGGAATAAAAAAAGATTTTTAAAAGGGAAAAGAAAGGAAGCTTATTTTTGGGCCGTTTATGTTAATTCGCTCAAGCCCAGTGCAATTGCCCTCTAAGCCCATCCAATCCAGCCCATGATCAGCCCCAACTAGGCCCGATCCTCATGAGCCAATTTTGATCTGAGTCGTTGATTGCCTCTAATTCAACGGAAGGGAAACTGGGTTCCCTCTGATATTTATATATACGAACTTCTACCCCCTCTTTCACTCGTCTCTCTCACCCCCTCTTCTCTTCAGAGGCTCACCCGAAGAAACCCTAGAGCCACCTCTTTTTCCATTGGTTGTCGCCGGCGGTGCCGACCCCAAACCACTCAAAATTGACACCACAGAACCACCACGACCCCCTCGTTCCAAAATCTCATCCCATTTCCTTCAAAACTTTCCAGAATCTCTCAAATCTTAGATCAAAGCTTAGAACCTAGAATTTAGAAACCCCAAATCGCTAGGTTTGTTGAAGATTTGAGACTTAAATGGACTTTATTCGTGTGTTTTCATCTGAGAACACGCGATTAAGGTATTATTTCGACCAGTCTAGGTATTATTTAGCCTTTTTTTCTTTTCTTGCATTTTCTTCTTCTTTGATTCAATTCACTTGCATGTCTTGTTCTGTCACCTCTCTTCCTTTCTTCATTATATGTTTATTTTTTCTTTCATTTTTGTGTTTGCTTAATTTATCCTAATGGCAAATTTTTTTTAGGTGTTTAGTTAATGAGTTCATTTACTCTTTTTCTTTGTTTGGGTTTCATTTTTAAAAGTTTTCTTGTCCTTTTGTGGGGAATTTTGGCAAGTCCGTAAAATTGTGAATCTATGATTGATATGAATTGGGCTCTGAAAAATCAAAAGCCCAAGAGGAGATTTAATTGGGATTTACATACTTATGAGACTTTTAATTGGGTCAATTTCGACCCATCTGGTCTGGTTTCAGGGGTAAATAACAAGGCTTAGAAGGGTACTTCTGGTAATTAGCTTTTGAAATCTAGATGTAGCTCATTGAGGAAGCTTCTAGGAAGCTGGGGTAGGGGACTCATGTGAGAATCTAAATTTTACCTTAAGGGTATGAGTGCAAAAACAAAAATATCAAAAGGGTAAAAGTGCAAAGCATAGTTCATTTAAGCTGCCCTAATACCTTGCCTATAAAGGCACCATGGCTTGATATTCAAGTTAGGTTTTTTTAGAAATAAAAGCTGAAAAACTAAAACGGTTGGGATACCTTTGATACCACTGATTTCCCTGTATTTTCTTTGTGAGAATTGCTCAAAAAAACTCTGTTTTGTAGTGAATTTCGGATCCTCTTCACTTGATAGAATCCCCTGAAAGTCTGGATTCTGCACTTGGTTGAAAAATGGCATGATTGTTGGGTTTTGAAAATCTGGTCTGAAGCTGTTTGGTTTTTGGGGTTATTCTTCCATTGCCGAGGGTCAAAACTGGTTTTGGTGCTGTTGATTATTGCTTCCTCACTTCTTTTGATTTCTCCTTATTCCTAGGTACATGTTTCTGAATTCATCTCACATGAGATTTGGCTTGAAGTTAAAATGAAATTGGGAGTTTAAAACATGGCCTCAACATGCTCGGAATCATTAGTTTAGCTTCATTCTTTATAAACAATATGGTTTTGAACTTAATTGATGTGTTGCATGTTCATTACAAGAGTTGTCATTAGTTTGTATTTGATATGGAGCTAGTTTTCAGTTCTTGTTGTTGTAGCCCATTTTGGACTGTTAAAAAAGGAACTTGATGATAATCTATAACTTGGACCATTAGTCAAGTTCTATACTAAGCATGATAGCATAGGGTATGTTATATTAGACCTCTTGTTGCTTTGCAAATTAACTGTTGATTCAAAGACATTTGGAATGAGGATTTAAGGTGGGGAAATGAGATATAGAAAAATACGTTAATACATGAATGCTGATTTTGGGAATCATGCTAATGTGGAAATTATTGATTAAATTGCTTGTGTATGGAAATTATAACAACTTGGAAATTCAATTGAATGGGGCTTATATCTTAGGTGTTTGGTTATTTCGAGCAATTAATGGTCTGTTGTTTTTTATGCTGAAACCTAGTAGATTTATTTTTGGGTTTTGATTTTTTTAACGTCAATTCGCAACCTAGTTTCTCCACTCGAGTTCTTTGGGTTTCATTTAGACTCAAAGATGAGTTTTCTCTCACAATTAAACTTGGTCTCATCTCAGGCCCAAGTCTGAACCCATTTTGCGAGCAAGGCTTTGTATCCGTTTATCATGCTTTGGCCTGTGCTTTTTCTCATAACAGCTATATTAATTAAAGGTAGTTGCCGACCCAATTCGTCTCTGGAATAACTCGATTATTTTACAAGACCACACCTAGTTCCCTATTCGAGTTTAATCATCTCCCTTTAGAATAAAATAGAAATCCTCTTTGCCTTTGTAAGTAATTAATCAGGTCATCAAGTATATGGGGAAGTTTCCTTTAAAAATCTGAATCAAGGTGTACCGTGCCAAATTAAATCTCAAATGCATCGCCTTCGTTCAATTAATTTCAAATACTTAGAAATCAAGGTGTGCCATTAGCGAATTTCCATGGCCCTCGTAAAGTTAACAATGCGTAGTTGCTTTAGGTGCGCAATTTTAAAAATTACTTTCCTAAACTCGAGTGTGTATTTCATGTGATCCAAATCCAAATCTTAACAACATTAAATATAATGTGTCTCGGACTGCCGGTGCATTTCATGTGTCGTGGTTCAAAGACGTTTTTTAGATGACATTGAAATCTTCCTTAAAATAGTTAAAGGCGATTTTAAAGTTAAAATGCACATAGGCTTAAAAGTGTTTTTTTAAATCAGATAAATAGGCCAATAATACCAGGTGAATGACCGTGCTAGAACCACGGAAGTCGGGAATGCCTAATTCCTTCTCCTGAGTTAACAGACTTCCTTATCTTGATTTCGGTATTCTTGGACTATACAACAGAATCAATCTTTCCCCGATTCGAGATTTAAAACTGGTAACTCGGGACACTGTAAACTATTCCAAGTGGCGACTTTGAATTTTAATAAATAAATAATCATGTTTCAATTGTCACTTTAAGTTGGAAAAAAACTCTCTTCTACCCTTCGGGGTGTAAAAAAAAGAGGTGTGACAGGGGAATGAGGATATAACACTCGAAACAATCGGTCGGATCATTACACAAAGTGTAAATCATCTTAAATAATGTTAAGCTAGAAACTACTTGAACATTGTTTAAATCTAATCCATGTGGAGACGATAATTAAAATATACTATGTTTTTCTAGTGAGCATCAATCTCATGTTATGTTATATGCTCGTCAAAATTTGGTGTGATGCAGGGATTGGCAATTAATAGTGATCCAAATAGTTTTTGGTGCTAATTCAGGAACCAATTTTAGTTTTATCTTTTAAGGTTTTTATCTTCTATGTGTAGGCAACATGTAAGTTCTTTTGTGTATGACTCGATCTTCTTCTATTGAAGTGATCCCATACAATCCAGAGGTTAAAAAGCATATGCGGTAGTTGAGGAAAGAGAAAGAACTCGCCAGAAAGTTCTTCGAACAATCTCCTAAGAACACATTGCTAAGAACGGTGAGGAGGTAGTTGATTTGGCTGCAATAGAAGCAGCCCAACATAGAGAACAAGTTGCACGGTAGTTGTTAAAGCAACCCTTAGAGTTGTTGAGGAGATTATTGAAGAAGATGTGGGTCGAACATTCAATCGAAATCGAACCCTGGTTGAAGACCTGTTCGAAAATATGGCTCATATGCCTAGGAGAGCATTAGGTGACTATACTAGACCGATCTACAATCAAGGACTGTCAAGTCTTAGACCTCCACCCGTGGAAGAAAATTAATTTGAGTTGATGCAAGGCTTGCTGCAAAACATGCAGAACAACTGTGCCTTTAGAGGGATGGTAAATGAAGTTCCTAACACCTACTTGATGGACTTTGGGAAAATCATGAACACCTTTTAGTATAAGGGAGTGTCAAAAGATGCAGCCTACTTAAGGGCATTCCTTTTCACTGAAGGATGACATGAAGCACTGGCTTCAAAGCTTACCAACTGGGTCGATCAGGACATGGGAAAATATGAGAAAAAAGTTTCTTGACAAGTACTTCTCAACTGCAAAAATAGTGAAATTCAGAAGGGAAATCCACAACTTTTGCAGATGGAAACTGAAACGGTCTTCGAAGCTTGGGAAAGATTCAAGGAGACAATGAGAAAGTGTTAGCATAATGAATTGAATAGTAGATGTAACTCCATGACTTTTAGGATGGACAGACACTTTCCTTATGACAAACCCTAAGTACTACAGTTGGAGATCTTTCAATGAAGAAAACTCCTGAGGAGATTGTTGTGATTCTTGATGAACTCTCATAAGATACTAACAAATGACCCACTAAGAACAATGATATAATAAATTCAATCGGGTTTCACTAGGTAGACTCTAACACATCTATGCAAGCCCACATAGACAACATGTCCAAAGAGATAGAAAGTTAACCTTAGCTAAGGTCCAGATCCAGCCATAATCAGTTTGTGACTTTTTTGGAATGGGTCATCCAATGCATGAGTGTCAACCCTCGACTACAGATGAAGTAGTAAATGATGTGGGAAGCTTCAATAGAGGCAACTACTAAACTGGAAATAATTGTAACTTTATCAGATAGGGGCACCCAGGATTTTCTTGGAGTTCACCAAGTGGTAGTCTGAACTTATGGCAGCACAAAAATCAGAGACCCTCAAGGATTTTAAAATCAGTAGAGGCAACAATGCCAGACTCCCTAAGTCGAATCAGTCTAGCATGGAAGATCTAATGAAGGCCTTTATTATTAAGACAAATGAGAGGCTTGAAACTCATGGAACAACTATCCAGAACATGGCACAACCATTCAAAACATGAAAAGACAGGTGGGGTAAGTGGAGATTTTAACACTTATTAGCACCTTTTTACTTTTGTTTTAGTCCGAAAGTAGTGATTTATGTTCCAAAAACTAATGGAAGTGTACAAATTGCAGGAATGTTGGAAGTTTGGTCTCCCATGATGAAATCCAACTCAAAAATAAATGTTCCAAATCACAAGGAAATAAAGGACGAAGAACTAAATAAATGCGGTCCGTAGGAGGATTTATGTGGCCGCAGAAGAAAGTGCAAACTGCAGAATTCCATCTATCACCGCAGATTAAGTGAAAGAGCCTGGTAGTACTTTGACCAATGTGCGGACCCCATATGAATTGTGTGGCTGTAGAACAAGGTCTATGCTGATAAATGATTCAAAGTTAGAGAGTGTGCAGTAGGCCAAGACCTAAATCCTTGTTGAAGTGCGGACAACACAAGAATTGTGCGGCCACAGAAGATGCTTCGCGGTCTCGTGTGGCCGCAGAAGATGCTTCGCCGTCACATTCCAGAATTGTGCGATCCTGCCAACTGAAGAAATCTGCGAATAGCACATGGAATTGTGCGGTCCTAGAACCACCTGAGGGGCATATTTGTCTAAGAATTTTGGGCCACTAGAAATAGACGAGTTTCACCTTTTAGGTCAAGTTTTGTAGTTTGAGTTACTGTAGCCATTATATTTTTCCATTTTAGGAAGTTTGTGAATATTTTAGTGTTTAAATATTATATTTTATCATTTTAATCTTAGATTATGAGTTTAAGGATTTCGTCTTTATTTTCTTCAATTCTTACCATGAGTAACTAGATTTTTAGTAGGGTTGTGACCCAACCCTAGTTTGTAAACCTTATGGATATTTAATTTAATGATTATTTATGATTGAGTGTTTATTATTTAGCTTAGTTTGTGCTTCAATTATATAATTAATGGTTGAAAATATTGGTTCATGACTTTTTGACTTAGTCTCTACTTGAGAAAGATGGACCTAGTCTAGGATAACTTGGCTAACAAGGAATTGAGATAATTGAGGGTTTGATTAGCCTAATTAAATGGTTCAAATTAGAGATAGTGATAACCCGACTCGAGCTCGTATCAACTATTTTATTTGATACCCATTTGGACTTGAGAAAGCCAAATTGGTAAAATCACTCTTTGACCGAGAGGTATTGAGTGTGTAACATAGAGTCAAGAGCTATACACCCCAATCAACAAATACGTATTAACATATTTGACCCATTAGGCGAACACCTAGGTTATGCTCACATCCCTAGGCTTTTCAACTATTTGGAAAAACATAAATAACAATCATTCATTTCTAATTTCTTTTCTTAGCGTTGCTAGAGTAAAGTTAGAATTAGAAATCAAAACCTTTTGCGGAAGTGCAAGATAGATATTCCTTTTGCTTTCATCAAGTGTATACTCCTCAAGTGTATACTCCTAACACCCCTAGCAAATCCCTGTGGAAATTGACCGTGACTTTTGTTTGGTACTATTTTTCCAACGATCATTTTCACTCACTATTGAGTGCGAATTGGACGTGGATCAATTGTTGGAGCGGTTTTCGGGGAATTAAAATTATGTTAGCTATATATTTGGGTTTTTTTTGGAATATCTTCATTTGCTTTTGTGTTACTTGTGTGGGAAATCTTAGGTACAACCATGGCGAACAATGAGCTCCCAAATTTTCCTTTGGGGGATTTTCATGTGGATGACAAGCAAGTAGAGGAGATACCTCATGAGCCACAAGCCAATAAAAGAGGACGGTACCTCATGACAATGTTCTCGTTCCACCCCCCTCCACAATGAGCGACTCTACACGGGATATTGCACAATGAAGGTTATGCTAGTACAATAGTCCCTCCCCGTATTAGGGCGGACAACTTCTAAATCACCAATATGATGCTCACTTTGCTTGAGAAATGGGGTTTCTTCACCGGTTCTCCGACACAAATTCATATAAACATTTAAAGGGGTTTGTGGCCACTTGTTGGGGGAGCAAGAAAACAAATATCTCCGAGGATATATTGAGGCTAAGTTTTTCCCTTCTCTCTACGGGGGAAAGCTTTAGATTTGTTGGAACGATTGACAAACCATTCAATTCACATTTGGGATGAGTTGACAGAAAATTTCATTGCTAAGTTCTTCTCTCCCCGATACATGGCTACACTTCGAGATGACATTTTGGCATTCAAGCATTAGCCAAATGAACCACTATATGAGATATAGGAGTGCTATAGAATAATGGTTAAAGCATTTCCCAAACATATGATGGAAAACATGATTCAACAAACCTTTTATCATAGGATTAATACAACTAACTAATGTATAGTGAATCAAGTAGTCGGTGGGAACTTTATGACTACGCCTTATGCGGAGGCGTGTGAGATTTTAAATGAGATGTTGGATACATTGTCAGCTTGGCAGTCCTGCGCCAATGTTCCATAAGGTGACCCGAATATGGTCCGACTTCACAAAGAATTTTTTCCCAATGGGCAATCCATTTTTGAATTGACAACTACCATGACTAATCTAGCAAAGGCCCAACAAAATCTAGTGCAAGCTTCAAAGCAAGTCAATCCTATAGAATAAGTGAACATGATGGTGAACAAAAGGAGGACCAAGGGTCCACAAGTGCAAAATCTAGTGGAGAACTATGTGCAAGAAGATAGTAGTTTTGAGTAAGATAATTCCTATATTGAACAAGAAAAGGCAGTGCAATATATGAATAATTTTCAAGGATAAAGAAACGACTTCCAAGGCCCAAGCCAACAACAATGATGACCTCGAAACAATCAAGGCAATTGGAATTCTAGCAATCAAGGAAATCAGAGTGGAGACAACAATCAAGGAAAACAACAACAACCAAGGAAATTGGGGAGGTAACAATCAAGGAAGATGAAACAACAATCAAGGCAACCAGGGGTCGGGTTTTCAAAGGCGCCAAATGTACCAATAACCAAGCAATCCACCTCTTTATCCCTCCCATAGTTTGAGTTCTTCAAATAATGGGATGGGGAGTATTGAAAATATGTTCAAGCAAATGATGGAAATAATGCCGATTCGGATGCCCAATTTGCCTCACACAACATATCAAGCTCTAAATTCTAACCCTAAGGGGGAACTACCAAGTGACACGGTGGTAAACCCAAAGGGTTGTAACAAAACGGGACATGCCATGGTAGTTCACAAGAAGTGGAAGATGCGGGATTACACCCACATCAAGTGGAGGGCAACTTGTTGGTGATGATCAAGTGATGCAAGACGAATATATCCCAAACAATGTGATGCAACCTAATGATGAATTTCGGATTGATATCGATGATAGTGTGGAAGAGACTCAAGAGGAGGTGAACCCGTATAGGGAACACATTATTGACATACCGGAGTCGATAATGCAAAAGGCTAAGGCACCATCGCCTAAGCCTTCACCTCCACACCCTCAAAGACTTGCCAAGCAAAATGGTGAAATCGGTTCATGAAGTTCATTCAAATGATGAAGAATCTCTCAATTAATATGCCATTAGTTGAAGTTTTGGAGCAAATGCAGGTTATGTAAATTTATGAAGAATCTTGTAACGAAATATTGGTCAATGAATTTTGTGACCATCAAAGTCACTCATCAATGATTACAATTGTTCATTCAATGGCTCCTAAGTAGGGGGATCCTGGTGCTTTCACGATTCCGTATACAATTAGAAGTGCTGAGTTTGCTAAAGCTCTTTGTGATCTTGCGAAAAGTATCAATGTGATGCCCTATTTGGTTTTCAAGACTTTGGGAATTAGGCAACCAAGACCTACCTCTATGAGATTGCAAATTGCCAATTGTACTATGAGAGGCCTTTGGGAGTGATCTAAGATGTTTTGGTTAGTGTTGATAATTCATTCTTTCCGGTGCATTTTGTCATTATAGATTGTGAGGTTGATTATGGAGTGCAATTATTCTTGGGAGACCTTTCCTTGATATGGGTAAAGCTCTTTATGATGTTCAAGCTGGAGAACTCGGTTTTTGTGTTGGTGATGAAAAAGTGGTATTCCATGTGTGCAAGTCCACGCGGCAACCAAATAGTAGTAAGGTGTATTCTTTTGTAAACTTGGTGACTGATGTTATTGTTGATGAAAAAAGTGCTACAATCATTGTTGGTGATGTGTTGGAGGTCATCTTGCTCAAATTTGATGATGACGAGATGGGTGGCTTCGTGGAATGTATGAATTCTTTGCAAGGAATAAGGTCGTACACCTATGCACCCCAAATATTGTCCTTGGATGTTGAAAATAGGAAAACTCTTCCTACAAGGCCTTCTGTTGAAGAGCATCCTACCTTGGAGTTGAAGCCACTGCCTCCACATCTTTGGTATGAATTTCTTAGTCCTTGTTCTACTTTGTAGGTTATTCTTTCCTCTTTTTTGACTAACGTGCAAGAAGATTCTACATTGATGGTGCTATAAAAGAGGAAGAAGGCAATTGGGTGGACCTCGATGGATATTCGGTGGATAAGCCCTACCTTTTGCATGCACAAGATCAAGTTTGAGGATGGCATCAAACCTTCTATTGAACATCAAGGGAGACTCAATGAGGCTATGCAAGAAGTTGCCAAGAAAGATATTATCAAGTGGTTGGATTCCAGGGTTGTCTACCCCATCTCTGATAGTCATGGACTTCTCCGGTTCAATGTGTCCCATATATGAGGGGCATGGCATTGGTAACCAATGATAAGAATGAGTTAATTCTTACTAGAATAGTGACCGATTGGAGGGTATGTATGGACTATTGTAAGCTCAACAAAGTCCCAAGGAAGGATCACTTTCCACTTCCTTTCTTAGATCAAATGCTCGATAGATTGGTCGGTCATCCCTTCTATTTCATTCTTGATGATTACTCGGGATACAACCAAATTTTCATTGCTCTGAAAGATGTGTTGTTGGACTCATGGGTTTTGTTGAGTCGGATCTGCCTGGGTAAATCTGGCGCGTGAGGGCGCGTGAAGGGCAGTTTTCCGGTGGGGTTTGCTGGAGTTTGGTCGGATCTCTCTTGGAAACCTTGTGGTGGTGTTGGTTTTTGCACAACACTGATAATTAGTGACTTTGACTCAATTAGTCACTTAGGTCACCGATAAGAATGGACCTTGGGCCTAACTCAACCCCAAAAGCTAGCTTTTGGGGTTGAGTTAGGCCCAAGGTCTATTCTTATCATGGTATCAGAGCCAGGCCCATCTCAATTACTATTACCGATGTTGGGCCCCCATTTATGTTGTCCACGCTCCAGAGATCTGGGCGTGAGGGGGGTGTTGAGTTGTCCCACATTGGAGGGATTTGAGGTCCTTGGTCTCCTTATATGGCTTGGGCAATCCTCATCTCATAAGCTAGCTTTTGGGGTTGAGTTAGGCCCAAGGTCCAATCTTATCAGGTTTTTCTCATCTGAAGCTACCATTTACTTGGTGGCACGTGAATTAGAACTTGTAAGAGAAAACAACCTTTACATGTTCCTATGGTACATTTGCTTTCAAGCGTATGCCATTTGTTTTGTGCAATGCGCCGACGACTTTTCAAAGGTGTATGGTGGCTATATTCACGGACATGGAGGAGTAATACTTTGAATTTTTCATGGATGACTTCTCAGTGGTTGGAGATTCTTTTCATGATTGTTTTGCAAATTTGGACAAAGTGTTGGTTAGATGTGAGGAAACAAATTTATTGCTCAATTGGGAGAAATGCCATTTCATGGTCGAGGAAGTTATTGTCCTTGGACAAAATATATCAAGGAATGTAATAGAAGTTGACAAGGCAAAGATTGAGGTGATTTCTAAGCTTCCACCCCTACTTTGATGAATGGTGTGATGAGTTTCTTAGGTCATGCGGGTTTTTACCGGCGCTTCATCAAAGATTTCTCTAAGGCGGTGAACCCTTTGTGCAAGCTTCATGAGAAGGATGCTTGGTTTAATTTCAATGATGAGTGCATGAGAGCTTTTGAATTGTTAAAGCTTAAGTCGACAACTACTCCCATCATCACTGGTCCAAATTGGAGTGTGCCTTTTGAACTCATGTGCGATGCAAGTGACGTAGTGGTTAGAGCTATTTTGGGGAAACGCATCAAAAAAAGATTCACCCAGTCTACTATGCTAGTAAGACCATGAATAGTGCCCAAGTCAACTATAATGGAGAAAGAGCTCATTGCTATTGTGTTTGCAATTGAGAAATTCCGCCCGTATTTGATGGGTGCAAAAGTCATTGTCCACACGGATCATGCGACGCTTCATTATCTTGTGAGAAAAAAGGACTCCAAAGCTCAGTTGATGAGATGGGTACTCTTGTTATTGACATCCAAAATAGAAAAGGTAGTAAAATTCAAGTGGCGAAACACTTGTCTCATTTGGAAGAGGATAGGAGGACGCATGATGGCCTTGAAATCAATGACTCATTCCCTAATGAGAAAATCTGGGCAATTTCAATAAAAGAAGTTCCATAGTTTACAGATGTAGCAAATTTTTTTTATGTGTGGATTCATTATGGATGAGTTCTCTTCAAGCCAAAAGAAGAATCTCAAATGGGTTTGTCAACATTATTATTAGGATGAACCATATCTTTTTCGGATTTGTATGGATGGTATGATTAGAAGATGTGTACCTAAAGAAGAGCAAGGTATAATTCTTGGGGCTTGTCATTCTTCGCCATATGGCGGTCACCATGGTGGAGCAAGAACAACGGCTAAGTGATTAGCTGCGGTTTACATTAGCCTATTCTTTACAAAGATGCTAGTGAGTTAGTTAAAAGATGTCATGAATGTCAAGGGACCAGTGGAATCTCAAAGAAAAATGAAATAACACTCACAACCATTTTAGAGATTGATATTATCGATGTTTGGGGTATTAACTTCATGGGCCCTTTTATGAGTTCTTATGGAAACACCTATATTTTGTCGCAGTAGATTATGTGTCCAATTGGGTTGAGGTTATTGCTTTACCTAACAATGAGGCGAGAACTGTGGTGGCTTTCTTGAAGAAGACTATTTTCACAAGGTTTGGTAGTTGACGTGCAATTATAAGTGGGGGGGGGGGGGGGATCATATTTTTGCAACTAGGCTTTAGACACTTTACTTAGCAATTATGGTGTTACTCACAAAGTCACAACTCGATATCACCCACAAGCTAGTGGGCAAGTGGAAGTCTCCAACCGGGGAATAAATAGTATCTTGTCCAACATACTAAATGCTAATCAGACGGATTGGTCTAAGAAGTTTGATGATGCATTATGGGCTTATCAGACTGCTTAGAAAACGTCTATCTAAATGTCACTATACCGGTTGGTGTTCGAGAAAATTTGTCATCTTACAGTGGAACTATAGCACAAGGCCATGTGAGCTATAAAGAAGTTGAATCTTGATTGGATGTAGTCGCTAACTTGAGGGTTGCACATTTGAATGAATATGATGAGTTCCATTACCATGCTTATGCAAGTTTGTCTTTCTACAAAGAAAAGATCTTCATGACAAATACATTTTTAACAAAGAGTTCAAGGTGGGCAGTGTTGTATTGTTGTTTAACTTAAGGTTGAGGGTGTTTCCTGGGAAGATAAAATCCAAATAGAGTGGTTCTTTTGAAATTGTGGGCATGACACCTTTTTGTGAATTAGGCTTGAATAAAAAAACAATTAAGTATTATGAGTCAATGGTCACCAGATGACGCACTACTTAGTAAAGATTAGATATAGCCAAATTCTAACGTTCCTTCATTTAACTTAAGGGTATTCTTCATCGTTTCACGATGTTAAATCATGGGCTTCTTGGGAGACAACCCATGTTTCTTTTCCTTTTTCTTTTTGTAGTTAGGTCTTATTTTTGTGCTAACTTGATTTGAAGTATTATACTAGGGTGAGTGTTACTTATAAGAATTGTTGCCAAAAATATGGCTAAGTGTTCAAGAGAGTGCAAGCTGCATATTTTTAGGTGCCATAGCAGATGAGCATTGGGACTGCACATTTCTCTTGTGGACCGCACATTAGAAACATAAAAAATACCAACTCTCTGAAGTTTAAGCTGGTAATGTGGAGGTCGATCAACAACCGCACGTGAAATCTGCGGCAATACTTGAAATTGTACGGACCACAAATTAGTTTCAAAGATTGATCGCCCAGGTTAAAGAGTACGGACCCCATATGAAAATGTGCTGTTGTGAGCACGTGATTTTTGCCCTATACAAATTACTCCCATAAATTCAAAATAAAATAATTTTTTTTATTATTTGCAACTTTGTAGATTTTTGTGAGAATTGTGACGCGTGTTTGAACTGGTTTAATTATTGGGTCAGCTTAACCATGAATTTCAAGGTAAATAACCAAGGCTTCAGTGGTAATTTGGGTAGTTCAGCTAGGGATTCTTTTGGTAACCACCTAAAGAAGCTTCTTAGAAGCTGGAAAACAGACTAGCTTCGCAAGCAAGTCAGTAATAGGGACTAAGATGCAAAAAGGGAAAATTGAAAAGGTCTAAAAGGCAAAAATGAACCATTTCAGCGTACCCTAGTAGCTTTCCTATAAAGGCACTGCTAAGGAAAAGCTCATTTCAGATTTAGAAGAGAAAAAAGGTCCAAAAATACAAACGGCTGATTTTGGTTATTGTTTCATTGAATTCTTCCTGAGGTCCCTTCAATTTCTAATTCCTGAAGTAGTTTCTGATCTATTTTGGTTGACATGATTCGAGTTTGGAGGTTTTAAGAGCTTGGTTTGAGGTTTTTTGGTCAAGTTTTGGTTGATTATTGTCCTTCAGTTCTTGCTTTAAATCTGGTGTTTCTTGGTTGCCTCTGCTGCTGACCCCTATTCTTTCTACTGCTCATTGCTGGTCTTCTTACCTCTCTTTTAGTTTTGCTCTTCGGATACATTTTCTTAAGCTTTACTTTATGTAAGTGCTATTATGAACATGGAAATAAAAGCTAAAAGTATGGAAATAAACTTGGTGTTACTTTATTTACATTTTTCTTCATGTTATTGTTGTACTTTGGTCATTTGAAACGTCATGAATTCTAGTACTGTTATCTAATGAGATTGATTTATGTGGTTGTAACTAAATTAGGAGTATGGAACTTTTGTTTGGGGAAATTCAATTATATTAGATAAACCCTCATCTTGTGTGGCTTTAGATGATTTAGAGGACAGTCTATTTTAAGGTGTTGTGAGCAGGAATGACGCTACTTTGCTTAATTAATACTTGCCATTAGATCTGAATGTTAGCATTTAAAGGGAAGTAAATATGTAGTGTGTATTGGTAGTAAACGTGATTATGTAGTTAGTGTTTTGTTTTAGCGATTTTCCGATTTCTAATGTGTAAATGAGAATCATGTGAACATGGTTAAGCCTGATAGATGGTTTGAATTAGTTACTATCTTAATGTTAATTAATATTTCCAAAAAAAAGAAAAGAAAAGCTAGTTTTGATAAACTGGATTCTCTAGCTATTAAGTGCCAATTCTAAGAAGTTGTTGATATTTCTTTCCATCTTAATTCTAAAGATTAAAGTTGCATGTTATTTACTTGTCAAGAATTTAAAGATACAAGTTATTTAGTTGTAAAAGCGGGATCTTGTCTTGTGTTTTAAAATCAGTGGCATACTTCATTAGCATTTGGATCTTTCATGATTAAATCAGTGTAATTCGGGGTGTCTTAGGGATTCAATCCTGAGACTTCATTTCTCAGCTGCTGGGTTCCGAACTTGGGTTCAATTATGAAGCCCAATCCTGAAAGTCCCTTTTGAACGAAATTTGGGCCATCCCTTTTATTGGACTATCAGTCGTCTGGTATTGGCTCAAGCCTTTTTGGCATGATTGGATTAGCTTTTTCTCATATATGCCATTTTAATTAGTTTAAATGGAACCTTTGACTACATTTAGTGCTAATTAAGCATATTAATTAGATTGGAGGTGAGCCGTATTAGATAATACAAATTAGTTATGGCCCTCCAAATATTAGTTTGAATATCCTTTAAAATGGAATTGAGGTGTGCAGCGCTAAATAGAATCTCAATTACGTGACCCTCACTTAATTATTTCTGTTTAAATTCTTAGAACTCGATGCGTGCCATTTAGCAACCTTCTACGGCCCTCGCAAAGTTAAAAATGCATAGTTGCCTTAAGCGCATTATTTTAATAATTTACTTTCCTAAATTCGAGTGCGTATTTATGTGACCCAATTCCAAATCTCAACAATGTTAAAATATGTCAAAGATCGCGGGTGCATTTATGTGACGTGGTTCAGGATGCGTTTTAATAACGTTGCAATATTCCAAAAAATGAATAAACACAGTTAAAGGTATAAAATGCACTAGGTTTGAGCATGTATTAAAATCAAATAATAAGCATGTAATTACAGTTTAGAGACCGTGATAGAACCATAAAACTCGAGAATGCTTAACACCTTCTCCCGAGTTAACAGAATTCCTTACTCAGATTTCTGGTTCGTGGACTATAAAACAGAGTCAATTTTTTTCTCGATTCGGGATTTAAACCAGTGACTTAGGACACCATTAATTATCCTAGATGTTGACTCTGAATCTTTAATTGAAATAATCCCGTTTCGGTTGTCCTTTAATTGAAAAAAATTCTCTTTTATACTCCATTTGCGGGGGTGTAATAAAAAAGGAAGTGTAACAGCTTTGGCGACTCTGCTGGGGAACCGAACCTAGAATCTCTAGTTCAGAGTTCAAAATTCGAGCTTAGATGAATTGTTATATTTGGCTTTATCTGTTATATGATTTTATTACATGTTTGGGCCTAATATGCAAAATGTTGTTTTTACCAATTTGATATTATATGAACTGTATATAAACTGCTACGAAAACCTTCTCTTCTCATCATCGGGGATGTGCTTGCTGGTTGAGACTCCCTATTCTGTTAGTGTCATATCTTGAAATAAAAAAGAGGTTCGGACAAGTTGCAAAGGCGGATGATCTTTTGGTTACCGGTATGCAGCCCCTGACTCTAGTTCTCCGTTCGAGTAAACCCGATCTAGAACAAATAAACCCAGGTTTTAAACATAGTATAACAAGACCTCATGCCGGATCCCTAGTAGGAACGTTTGTTTGCATCATGTGCAATTTGACTTAGGAGACTCAACATAGGGGTTGGGTCTGTCTAGGATAGGTGTACCAAAAATGAAAAAGATCATCCTGATGCATCCTACTTGCTACTTGTGAATTTATTTGCTTCAGATTTGCATGCTGAACAACTTTTTAATAAAAGGAGAGAGTTTGAAAAAGAAAATAACGGTGTGAGGGCTAAAGGAGGTAATTGCTTGTTTTGAAAATCAACGTCCCAAAATATACTAAAACTCTGCCAAAATGTTTATGGAAAAGAAGGCTGGTTTTTGTTTTGCCCAAATTATGCCAGTTTGATTCTCATTGGATGTGAGATACGTAGGCAACCCCCATCGGGTCCAACTTCCTTTTAGCAAAAATATCCCAAAAAGAACAAATTTTTTAATTTTATTGCAAATAAGTAAGGTGATGCCATTCTTGTCAAAAATAACCAAATGTACCCAAAAGGACGTTGGAAAGTTGTTTCTGCAAGAACAACCGCTTTTGGTCTCTTTTCAAATTTTTGGCCGATTACGAGCACAACCTTAAAATCTCCCCTGGAAGTGCCGAAAGGCCGTATTTGCGAAGCCGATTCTTACTTTTGAAATGAAAATCTAAAAAATGTGTCAGCTTTGTTTTTAGTTAAATGAATCATATTTTTTTCTTAATCCCCCTAATAAATGTGCAGAATGAGCACGAGTCAGAATTTGCCAATAACAGCTATGAACAAGATCTCTTTGGAGTTGCATATGTGGTGGGAGGATCTGGGTAAGTCAGAACAAGATAACGTCAATCTACATTTGGGAGGTCTTACCGGTTTGTTGAAGATAAGGCCTAGAGGAGACATCATAAAAACGTTGGTTGCAATGTGGGACCCTGCTCACAATGTCTTGCATTTTTCAGACTTTTGAACTTACACCCACCTTGGAAGAGATAGTAGGTTATATGGGAAGTACTGAAGGTTTGAGGCATAAGTATTTGATCACTTCAAGAGGTGTTAACTCTCACAAATTCATGGATTTGCTAAAGATAAGCAAGGTAGTCCCATACTCCGAGTTGGAGGACGGCTTTTCCACTATACGTTTTATATACTAGAGGTACGGGTATGTAGGAGGATTCAACAACCCAGAAAAAGGGTTTGTAGCAAAGGGAACCGAGCAAAATGGGAAAAGCATAGGCGTTTCGCTTTCATGGTAGCTTTCTTAGGCCTCGTGGTGTTTCCCCCGAAAAATGGGAATATTGATTTGCGAGTGGCCGGAGTCATCAAAGTCTTGATTACCGACGCCAAGAGCACTCTTTCCCCTATGATAGTATCTGAAATATACCGAGCTCTCACATCTTGTAAAGCTAAGGCAGATTTTTTTGAGGGATGCAATTTGCTACTATAGATGTGGATGATCGAACACCTGTGTCACCACCCTCAGTATATGAGTTATGGGTTAGCAAAGAAAAGTTGTATTGAAGAGTTTGACACAAGGATTTCAAGGTTCAAGCTACCTGAGGGGTTTGGAGATTGGGTATCCCGCCTTCACTCCATCACTGCAAGAAAAATAGAATGGACACTGGTTTGCTTCCTATTGAAGAAATTGTGTATATGCCCTCCACTGGTCCTTGCTTTCTCCTAATGGTCTTAGAGGTATTCAGCCTTACGCTCCCTACCGGGTGATAAGACAGTTGGGAAGGTGTTAGGTGATGCACCCAGATGAAGCTTTTAGTGTTTATGCGGTCGAGGTTAGCTCCGACGACCACTTTTATGAAGAAACAATTCATTCTATTTGGATCGAGTGCCAGTATTTGACGATGAACACTCGAGTGTGTGACCTATCTAGAGGTAAGGTCTCACCCCCCTATCTTGCCTGGTATAGAAAGAAGAACACTGCAAGGGACAAACCAAAAAGACCAGCGAAAAAGCCTCCCATTCAGGAATTCATTGAGGCATCGCAAGAACAGTGGGCTTGGTTGGCCAAGGAAAATGAGTACACGGCCACAATAGGAAAGCTGGAAAGACAAATCAAGGACCTTTAATTCAAGAATGGTTTGCAAGCCTTGGCGGATGAGGGTGAAAAGAGAAAATTATCCAAAGAAAATGAAGCCCTTTGAACCTAGATTCAGAGAATGAAAATAGTAGCAGAAAATACCACCAGAAGTGTAAAGGATGAGAAAATCATAGACAACCTTAGGCAGAAGGTAGGGGAATACAATTTTGACTTGAACAAAGTAGAGGGTGAACTAGCCAGGGCCCGAAAGCAATTGGCTAAACATGTGGAGGAACGAGCACATTTGGTTAAATAGTTAAAAGAAAAGTACGACAACGAGGTTGCGGGATTGAAGAAAAGGGTCATCACTGTTAAGAACAAAATGGTCAAGCAGGCGAAAGACTTTAAGGCTGAAAGAAAACACTGTTATAAAGAAATAATGCAACTAGAAAAGATTTGCAATGATTTCAAGAATCGAATCGGGTAGCCGAACAAACTTTGGAAGCCAGGACCTAGCATATTAGGCGTTTGTTGCAAGAAAAAGGGTGTCATAAGAGAGAGAGTCTGAAGGATCGCTGATTACATTGCAATGAAGTGCATTAGTTATGAATATATGACTAGATCCATATTTTTTTCCATTGCGATGACCTTTGTTTGCCAGGTAATGGAAGACCTCCACTACCTCCAAGGGGATTTAGCATGCAGTTCCGTGGCGAAACCGAATGATGTCCCGCGGGTCCCAGGAGCAGTAAAGGCACTAATGTATTCGTGATTGGGGTTTGTTGGTCTGTATTTTCACCTTCTGTTGGAGTTTTTCAGTTTGTTCCTGAGTCTGTATTTGTATTTCTTCTTCAGAGTCTGTTAGTTTCTTTGAGTCTATTGGTTACTTTTGAGTCTTTTATTTTTTGAGTCATTGTATTCAAATCATTTCTTCATATGAAAATTTGAAAATTCTAGAATATGTTACTACTTATTTTTATACTTATTCTCCAAAACTACACTCGGTCTGATTCATGTGGGGTCATGATACATAGGCAATCTCCATAGGATTCGATTATTACCAAAAGAAAAGTGAAAAATAAGAAAAAGAGAGAAAAAAAAGAGAGGAAAAAAAATAAGAAACTGTGAGAAGGAAACAACGGTAAATAAGAGAGAGAATAAATAAAAAGAGAAATCAAGCAGAAACAACCATGAATGAAAAAGAGAGAAAAGGGGAAGTTGTAGGGAAAAGTCGGGATGACGCAAGAAACCGATAACTGCTAGGGTGCATTCATTCCCAAATGTGCGATTGCCTATTTGGTAAATCCTGAGCACTAACAAATTTGTTGATGTCTTTCTAGTAGCAGGCAGGTGGTTAGTTTTGTGGCATTCTGGCAACCCACCCATACAACACCCGCTCCAAAAACAAGTTTGACCATGGCCAACCAAAAGCCTGATGCAAGTATGATCGACCCCTCAAGAGAGGTGGAAGAGTTGGATGTTAATGCAATGAAATAAGAGATGTATAAACTGAAACAACAAATGGCTGAAATGTACCAAGCATGGGCGAAGGGCAACCACCACCAGCTTATCCTGCCAACCCTGCCTTCATCCCTCCATTGGCCCTGTCACATGATCATCCTACCACTGATTCATCCCCAAGCTTTCCCATCTACCAACACTACTAGGGCACAACCTCCGAAACACCCCCAGCTCCACCACCAAAGTCGGTTCCACACTCTTCTCCACTAGTCACTCCTATCTATGTAGCACCCCTACCCGCTAAACTCCACAGATCTTCCAATGTTCCTTTGTTCCAAACTCATGATAGCCAGCATTACCCCTCGAAGCCTACTTTTAAGGATACAGAACCCTATTCATACACTCATCATTTTTATCTCCTTGCAGAAGCAGAGAAACCAACCAAAAATCCCAAACAGGAGGAGATATTTAAGAAAGTCAAAAGTTTAGAACAATCATTTAGAGACATGCGGGGACTAGGAGGTTAGCTGAAAGTAGCATACAAAGATCTATGCCTATTTCTAGATGTGCAATTGCCGACAGGGTTTAAGATGCCCAAGTTTGATTTATACGATAGGCACGATGATCCAGTAGCACACTTGAGAGGGTTTTGCAGCAACATGAGGGGAGTTGGAGGGAATGACTAGTTGCTAATGACGTCTTTCAGTCAAAGTCTAAAATTGGTTTGTCATTGGAATGGTATACCCAGCAAGACCACAGAAGGTGGTATACGTGAAATGATCTAGCCCAGGTATTTGCTTGACACTTCCAATACAATCTTGAATTATCGTAGATCGTTTGTCTTTGTCGAAACTTGAGAAAAAGCATTATGAGAGTTTTAGGGAGTATGGATTCCATTGGAGAGAGCAGGCAGCGAGGATTGACCCTCAAATGAAAGAAAGTGAAATGGTGGATTACTTCCTGCAGGCCTTAGAGACTACTTATTTCGGTCACGTGTATCAGCTGTGGGCAAGTCCTTTAATGAAGTGGTGAAAACGGGAAGCATGGTAGAGGAGGGGCTAAAGTCTAACAAAATCATGAGTTATTCAGCTATCAAGGCAACCACCTAGGCCTGTTAAAGTGGAACTAGGGGAGCAATTGGAAAGAAGAAGAAAGAGGAGGTAGCAACGATTGATTCAGAAGCTTGGTTCGGATCCAGGGGCTCATCACTTTACAACCAGCCTTGGCCCCACCACCAAACCTACCCCCACAGTCCATATATCCCACCACAACACTACTACCCACCGCCTAACCCCCATTTTTTATCCAACATGCACAAATACACCCTCAACCCCCACCAACGCACAATGGCGTGCGCCAACTCTGCAAAATACTTACCCAGCTCCATAGAATGCCTATCCACCCCCAAGAGCCTACCAAAATCCCTCGAGACCAGCTTTCCGACCAATAAAGCCTTTAATAATGAGAGGTTGCAGAAGAAGAAAACCTTCACTCCATTGGGAGAGTCTTATACTAGTTTATTTCACAGGTTAAGACAGCTAGATACGCTGAGGCCGATTGAAGCAAAGTTGCCAAATCTTCCCCTGAGAAATCTTGATTATTCTGTCAGTTGTGAATATTGTTCTGGTGCTCCGGGGCATGACACAGAGAAATGTTGGGATTTAAAAAATGTTATCTAAGAGCTCATTAATTCACATCGGATTGAGGTCCAAGCCCAGAAAGCACCCAATATTAACCAGAACCCTCTGCCAACCCATCAAGCAACGAACATGATTAAGATAGTGCATAAAGAAAGAGAGACAAAAAGCCTCTGCAAAGCGTCATGATGATCTGAGGCAGTAAGGGAAAGCCGTTTGAAAAACTAACAAGCGAGATTTCAATGCTCAAGTTGAGCAGAACAAGCAGTATGCCTTTTGCTAAAATCAAGAAAGGGTCCTCAAGTGATGGTGGGGTGAAACACGAAAAAGCAAATGTGGTGGTACCAGGGGTGGCAAGCAAGCCTATTATTATTGTGGAAGGTGCTCGCACAGAGCCCGTCATCATCAAACCTGTAACTCAACTACCAATAGTCAACAGCAGGGTCGTTCCTAGAAATTATGAGTTAGTGATAGTGACTTACAAAGGGAAAGAAGTTAAAGAAAAAGTTTGTGAGACCCATGGATTGACCTGGTCGGGGAGGTGTTTTGCCCCCGAAGAGTTGAGAAAATCTAAAGGCTCTAAAGATAAACCCAACATTGGTTAAGAAATTTGTTGCTGAAGTAAAAGCATAGGAGTTTTTTAGAAAGATGAAAGTATAAGACTATTCTATTGTGGAGAAAAGGAAGACGCCTGCTCAAATTTCATTATTGCCATTGTTAATTCATTCGGACGAGCACCTTCGGGCACTGATGAAGATCCTGAATGAGGCCCACGTTCCTGACAAAATCTCAGTCAATAATTTGGAAAAGATAGCCAACAAGATTTTCGAGGTAAACAAAGTCACTTTTTTTATGATGAATTGCCCGTAGATGGTACTGAGCACAATAGAGCCCTTTATCTCACAATGGTTACCTGGGTATTGGTCGACAATGGTTCAAGTGCGAACATTTGCCCTCTCTCCACTCTAAACAAGCTGAAAGTGGATGATGAAAGAATTCACAAGAATAGTATTTGCCTACAAGGTTTCGACGGAGGAGGGAAAGATTCAGTCGGTGACATAGTACTCAAGCTGACAATCGGGCTAGTCCATTTTACCATGGAATTCCAGGTGTTAGATGTGGCTATCTCTTACAATATGTTGTTGGGTCGACCCTAGATCCATGCCACTAAAGCAGTCCCCTCTACTCTATATCAAATGGTAAAATTTGAATGGGATAGACATGAAATAGTTGTGCATAGCGAGGATAATATGTATGTCTGTAGTGATGCCATTATACGATTCATTGAGGCTGATGATGACAAAGGGCTTTGGTTATATCATGTTTTTGATACAGTATCTGTAAAAAAAGTTCCAGAAAGGGAGTGCATTCTAGCTTCCAAGATGGCTGTCATATCCGTCATGGTTGCCTTTGAAATATTGAGGAAAGGTTTTGTCCCAGGGAAGGGTTTGGGAACGTCGTTGCAAGGTATTGTACAGTCGGTGTTTCTCGCCAAAAACATGGACACCTTTGGTTTGGGATTCAAGCCCACAATTGCAGATGTGAAAAGATCCAGAAAGATGAAACAGAAAGCATGGGTCCTTCCAAAGCTTATCCCACGTCTCTTCGGATTATTTGTTAGACTCGGCACAAAGAAGTGCCCGATAACAACAAGTTCCAGTTCTGTGGTCGGTCCTGATAAATAATTACTGGAAAGGTTTGAGAAGTTGGAAAGGGTTCTAGCAAGGCGGATGTGCAATTTTTTGGGCTCAGTGCAAAGATGAATTATTGGGAAGCTACTCCTCTCACGACCAGGAAATAGTTTTGGTAGTTTGCTTTGAGTTATTTTCAGTTTATCTGGATTATTCCAGCGCTGTAATTCAGATGCTATGTTCCGTTCGTTTGGATGTATAAACATTGTTATCTTTCAATTTTAATGAAATGAAATTTCTCTTTTTCCTTATTTATGATAGTTTTTATTTTCTTTACTTTTCTTTTCCTTCTTGTACATTTCTTTTTATGCTGGTTTCAACGACATGACATGCATGAGGAATCTTCGGCCCAGTCTTGAGAGCCAATCTAATTCAGAAATAATAATTCAAGAGATAGAATGTGATGATGAATCAGAGTATAATAAGGATGGGGCCTTTGAAGAAATAAGTAAAGAATTTAGCCACTTTGAGAAAAAACCCAAACCAAACCTAAGTGATACAAAAGCAATCAATCTATGGGACCCAGATAATATCAGAGAAACTACCATAAGTGTTCATCTTGAACCGCATCTTAGGGAAGATAATCAAAGAACTGGTTGAATACAAGGCTATTTTTGCATGGTCATATGATAACATGCCAGGTCTAAGCAGTGACTTGGTGGTTCAAAAATTGCCTATTGAACCGGCATGCCCACCCATCAAAAAGAAGTTAGGAAAGTTTAAAACTGAATGAGCGTAAAGATCAAAGAGGAAGTCACAAAGCAGTTCAAGGCAAAGGTCATTCGATGCACGCGGTATCCCACCTGGTTAGCCAATGTTGTGCCTGTACCAAAAAAGGACGGCAAGACCAGGGTGTGTGTCGATTATCGTGATTCAACAGGGCAAGCCCAAAGGATAACTTTCCACTACCAAATATCACATTCTGAGTGACAATTGCGAAAAATATGAGATCGGATCTTTTATAGATTGCTACGCAGGCTATCATTAGATTATAATAGATGAGGAGGACATGAAAAAGACGGCATTCATCACGTCATGGGGGGACATACTTCTATAGGGTCATGCCTTTCGGATTGAAAATGTTGTGGCAACTTATATAAGGGTAATGACGACCATATTCCATGACATGATACACAAGAAGATCGAGGTTTATGTGGATGATGTGATTGTAAAGTCTAGAAAGTAGTCCGACCAGGTCAAAGATTTGAGAAAATTCTTCTAAAGTCTCCACAGATACAATCTTAAACTCGATCCTGCAAAATGCGCATTCGGTGTGCCGCCTGGGAAATTGTTTGGATTCGTAGTCAGCTATCGAGGTATTGAGTTAGACCCATCAAAGATTAAGGCTATCCAAGAGTTGCCGCCCCCGAGGAACAAGACTGAAGTAATGAGTTTATTAGGGAGGTTGAACTACATCAGCAAGTTCATTGCTCAGCTTACAACAACTTGTGAGCCTATATTCAAAATGTTAAAGAAGGATGTTGCGGTCAAGTGGACATATGAGTGTCAAGAAGCATTTGATAAGATAAAAGGATACTTGTCAAACTCGCCTGTGTTGGTGCCACCAGAACCAGGAAGGCCTTTGATTCAGTATCTTACGGTTTTGGACAATTCGTTTGGTTGTGTGTTGGGTCAGCATGATATCAACGACAGAAAAGAGCAGGCCATCTATTATCAACAAGAAGTTCATATCGTATGAGGTTAAGTACACTCACCTTGAGAGGACATGTTGTGCCCTAACTTGGGTGGCACAGAAGTTGAAGCATTATTTGTCGTCTTATAGTACTTACCTCATCTCTAGGTTGGATCCATTAAAGTATATATTTCAGAAGCCTATGCCTATAGAAAGGCTTGCAAAGTGGCATATCTTGATCACGGAGTTTGATATCGTCTATGTGACCCGGACTACGATGAAAGCCCAAGCGTTGGCTGTCCATTTGGTGGAGAATCTAGTGGATGGAGAATTTGAGCCTTTGAAGACTTATTTCACCGATGAATAGGTAATGCACATTGACGAGTTAGAACAAGTTATAGAGACAGGTTGGAAACTTTTCTTTGATGGAGCTGCTAACATGGCAGGCATTGGGATAGGAGCTGCATTGATCTCTAAAATGGGATATCACTATCCTGTTACGGCTCAGCTTTGTTTCTACTGCACTAATAACATGGCGGAATATGAGGCATGCATCTTGGGTTTGAGGTTAGCTGCACACATGTGTGTCCAGGAAGTCTTGGTCTTGGGGGACTCGGACCTTCTAGTGCACCAAATTCAAGGAGAATGGGAAATACGAGATTTGAAGCTCATTCTTTGGCTACCTTAGCGTTGATGTTACATCATCCAGATAAGGCTTATGTTGATATGTTGAATATCCAAGTCTATGATCAACATGCTTACTATAATGTGGTGGAAGAAGAACTTGATGGCGAGCCTTGGTTTCAAGATATCAAGGAATATATCAGGATGGGGGTGTATCCAGCACAAGCCACGGGTGATCAAAAGAGAACAATCTAGCAATTGGCAAGCGAATGTTTCTTCAGCGGAGGGTTTTGTACAAAAGAACTCCAGATCTCGAGCTGTTGAGATGCATAGATGCTAGACAGGCCACGACCATCATAACTAAAGTACATTCCAGGGTTTGTGGACTGCATATAAGTACGTATGTTCTGGCCAAGAAGATTCTCTGAGCAGGTTATTATTGGTTCACCATGGAGCGAGATTGTATCAGTTTCATGCGCAAATGTCATCAATGTCAGGTGCACGGAGATTTGATTCATTCCTCACTATCTAAATTACATAGAATGTCTGCACCATGGCCCTTTGTTGCTTAGGGCATGGATGTCATTGGGCCCATCGATCCAGCATCGTCCAATGGGCACAGGTTCATTCTAGTGGCCATTGATTATTTCACCAAGTGGGTAGAGGCTAAAACATTCAAGTCTGTAACCAAGAAAGCGGTGGTCGATTTTGTGCATTCAAACATCATTTGTCGGTTTGGGATACCAAAGGTAATCATCACGGATAATGGTGCAAATGTCAATAGTCATTTGATGAAAGAGGTTCAAAAATTTAAGGTTACACATCGCAATTCCATCCCATATTGTCCCAAGGAGAATAGAGTAGTTGAGGCAACAAACAATAACTTAAAGAAGATACTTTGGAAAATGGTGGAGGGTTACAGACAATGGCATGAGAAGCTGTCATTCGCATTGTTGGTTTATCGCACTACTGTTCGTACTTCCGGAGGGGAAACTCCTTATTTGTTGGTGTTTGGCACAGAAGCAGTGATACCTGCAGAGATTGAAATCCCATCTATTCAGATTGTCGCTGAGGTCGAAATTAATGATGACAAGTGGGTCAAAACCCTCATAGAGCAGCTGAGATTGATTGATGAGAAAAGATTAGCAGCAGTATGTCATGGCCAGTTATATCAACAAAGAAAGTAAAGAGCATATAACAAGAAGGTGCGACCACGGAGGTTTGAAGTGGTTCAGTTAGTATTGAAACGTATCCTCCCTCATTAGGCGGAGGAAAAGGGCAAGTGTGCTCCAAATTGGCAAGGTCCGTTCATCGTGGTGATAGTGTTGTCCAATGAGGCTTCGTATTTAACAAATGTAGAAAGCAAATGTGTAGAAATGACCATCAATTCCGATGCGGTCAAGAGATACTATGTATGATTTTCTTTGATTAAACTGTATTTGTTTGTACTTGGCATATTTTGAAGATTGAAATGACGAAGGTATTTTGTTCTGCTATCTAAATACTTTATCCTTTGTTACTCCCTTTGAGCCTTATTTTTTCTTTCATATCCCTCTTTCGGAATTAGTAGCAAAATCAGAAGCGCAAGCGTGAAAGAAAAGTAAAGGAAGGAGAAAAAAAAGTATGAAAGGAGAAAGTAGGAATAGAATAAAAAAGAAAAAAAAAAGATAAAAAGAGAAGAAAAGAAAAAGGAAAAACAACAAAACAGCAAAAGAGAAAAGGAAGAAAGAAAAGAAAAAAAAGAAGAAAAATCACAACAATAAAGCATTTTCTATGACATAACCTATATTCGACCTGATTCCTCTTAAGGATACGTAGGCAACCTCATGGTTCGGTCCTATCAAAAAAAAAATTAAAAGTCTCCGAGAAAAGAAACTGGGGTAGAAGTTGTGGTTGTTGTAAGGAATTTGATTCCGAAAGTTGTAATTTTGAACCCATTTGATTTGTTTTGAGCCGTTTAACACGCTTTCTTTCTAACCCTATCCAAAAGCCTATGTTACGATCCAAAAAAGACATTCTGATCAGTCATTGAAAGATGCTAAGTCAGGCAAGTAGAGATGATTCATGTTAGGGGCAACACTATGGTCCAAGCAAATAAAATGAAAATGAGAGTCTTACTGGAGAATACCCTCACGGGCACCATAAGGTGACGGGAGTTGAGAGAAATCAAAAGTGAGAGAGTCTTATTGGTGAAAACCTCACGGGCAATGTAAGGCGACATGAGTTGATCGAAATGAAAAAAATGAGGGAGTCTTATTGGTGAAAACCTTCACGGGCACCTTAAGGCGATAGTGAGTTGAAAAATAAACAAAAGAGAGAGGTTTGTTGGTGAAAACTTTCAGGGCACCGCAGGATGAACAAGGTCAAGGTTTGGTTATAGAAATTGGGTTATGGAATTCCGGGACAACAAAGCATGGCAACTGAGATTTTATTGGTTGGAGTTGGGCTGCTTAATCCGAAATACATATCATGATCATTGGTACCAACTATTCCACGCAGATAAGTCTCTTTTCTTTTTCCTTTTTACCAGTTTTCTAGTTTTGGATTCTTCTTATCCTTAACACTCAACGTCATTGCATTTCATTTTTTTTGGGTTTTATTTCTCTAAGATTTTTCAACATTAACTTTTTTCGAGGAATTAAGAAAGGATTTCAAAGCTTACTACTAGCTCCGAAAAGTGCAAAGCACAGTATGGCCAGAACATACCAAAAACAGCATGATGTAAAGTGGGATATAAAGAATCACCAAAGCTTCATCGGTGGAATAATGTGGTAATTTCAGGAAAGATACAAAGATTCCAATAAAGGGGTCAGGGATGTAATACAATGGTCATGGGGTACAGAAACTCGGTTCTTCTAAGGTCATGCGGTTTGAAAGTCAGTCAAAAAGTCAGGCGGTTCAGGGCAAGGTCGGGGAAGCTAGTCAAAACAAAGCACGATAGCGGGGAGACCAATTCAGCAAAAATGCCACAAACTAACTACCACATTTTAAACTGACAAAGATTTTTCATTGATTGAAACAGGGGCAGAAAGTTCCAGTTGTTTAGAGGAAACCCTCCACAGGGGAAGGCAAGCACCAGGCAGGTATGATTAATAATTTTCATGACCCTCCTGGAAAATGGGACTTAGTTCAAAATTCAAAATAGTCATAAGTAGCAAAGCTAGCATAAATGTACCCCCAAAGGCGAATAAGTTGGTTCTGAGGTTTTCATTCTCGAGATAGGATTTAATTAGAAGTTTTCAGAACCCTCCTGGAAAATGAGACCTAGCTAAAATTTAAAATAATCACAAGAAGCATGAGCTAGCATAAATGTTCCCCGAAGGAATATAAGTTGGCTTCAAAGTTTACATATTTAAGATAGGATTCAATTAGGAGTTTCCAGAACCCTCGTAAAAAATGGGACCTAGCTTTAAGATTTCCATTAGATAACAATATTTAGCGTAAGTTCTGTTGTAGGGTAGTATAATTCAACCGTAAAGAATGGTCACTCTTAAGATGAAATTTGACTTTGAATTTTCAGGACCCTCTTGGATAATGGGATGTAGCTTTAATACTCTCTTAGATAACAAGATATAGCAGAAGAAATACCTTTAGAAGATATAACTTAGTTTTAAAATTGTTGTTAAATTAAGAGTTGTCAGGACTTTCCTGTATAGTGGGATCTAGCTTTCAAATTCTTAGAATATTTTGTAACATGATTCAGTTTAACACTCACATCTGTACCTAGCTACCAAACTGGTGCATAAAACTTTCTTTTTTTCGTTTATTTTTGTTGAAGTCAGGTACCCACCTAGAGAACAAGGGAATATAGTTCAAGTATTGGCAGTCAGGCACCACCTGGAGAATAAGGGAATACAGTTTAAATTTTTGGTAATTAGGAGCCCACCGGGAGAACAAGGGAATATAATTCAAGTATTGGCAATCAGGAGCCCATATAGAGAATAAGGGAATATAGTTTATTTTTTGGAAGTCAGAAGCCCGCCTGGAGAATTAGGGAATACAATTCAAGTTTTGGCAATTAGGATCCCACTTGGAGAATAAGGGATACAGTTTAATTTTTGAAAGCCAAGAGACTTCCTGGAGAATAAGGGAATACAATTAAAGTTTTGGCAATCAGGAGCCCACCTGGAGAATAGATGAATACAATTCAAGTTTTGGCAGTCAAGCACCCACCTAGAGAACAAGTGAATATAATTTGAGTTTTGGTAATCAGGCACCCACTAGAGAACAAGGGGGTACAATTTAAGTTTTAGCAGTTAGGCGCCCACCTGGAGAACAAAGGAATACAGTTCAAGTTTCGGCAATCAGGAGCCCACCTGGAGAATAAGGGAATACAATTCAAGTTTCAGGAATCAGGCAGCCACCTGGAGAACAAGGGAATACAATTCAAGTTTTAGCAATCAGGAACCTGCCTGGAGAATAAGGGAGTACAATTCAAGTTTTGGCAATCAGGATCCTACCTAGAGAATAAGGGAATACAATTCAAGTTTTGGCAATAAGGAGCCCACATGGAGACAAGGAAATACAGTTCAAGTTTTTGCATTCAGGCACCCACCTGGAGAACAAGGGGATACATTTCAAGTTTTGGTGATTCGGAGCCCACCTGGAAAATAAGGGAACACAATTCGAGTTTTGGTAATCAGGAGTACACCTAGAGAATGAGGGAATATAATTCAAGTTTTAGCAGTCAAGCGCCCACCTGGAGAACAAGGGAATACAGTTCAAGTTTCGGCAATCAGGAGCCTACCTGGAGAATAAGGGAATACAATTCAAGTTTGGCAATCAAGAGCCCACCTGGAGAATAAGGGAATACAATTCAAGTTTTGGCAATCAGGAGCCCGCATGGAGAACAAGGAATACAGTTCAAGTTTTAGCGGTCAGACGCCTACCTGGAGAATAAGGGGAAACGATTCAAGTTTTGGCAGTCAGGTGCCCACCTGGAGATCAAGGAAATACAATTCATGTTTCGGCAAACAGGAGCCCATCTGGAGACTAAGGGAGTATAATTCAAGTTTTGGCAATCAGGAGTCCACCTGGAGAACAAGGGAATACAATTCAAGTCTAGTAATCAGGCATCCATTTGGAGAAAAGGAAAAACATCTTATGTTGCATCTCAAGTCAGCAATAAAGGAACTGCACTGGGAGAATACAAGTCAACAAGAATCACAAGATCAAACTTGAATATATAAATCATAGCTTAGTCTAGCTTCTTTTATTTTGTCATGGTGTAATAAGGGGCTCAGTAAGCAGTAGTAGCAGCAGCAGCAATAGCAGAATCACAGCTTCATGGTAGTCCCAACTATCAAATATTTCTGAACTACACTGACTTGATTCTTTTATAGCCAATGATATGTGGGCAACTTGGGAAGTAGGGTGCGGTTATATCTTTTAAAAATGCTTCCCACGGAGTATTCAAATAGGCAAAAATTTCTCGTATCCGCTCACTTTATCTTTGTCCGAAAATTCTTTGTGTTTCCGAGCAAAGAGGGGCAGTTGTGAGCACGTGATTTTTGCCCTATACGAATTACTCCCATAAATTCAAAACAAAATAATTTTTTTTTGTTATTTGCAACTTTGTGGACTTTTGGGAAATTGTCTAACAATTATTTAATTATTGAAACATATAAAATATTTTGCACGTGCATTTAGAAGTTAATTTTGTATTTTTAGGAATTAATCAGCACTTAAGTTATTTTATAAAAAAATCAATCAAAATATAGTTATTTTGCATCTTTTAATTTAAATTTTTGATTTTGAGTAGTTTCTTTAATTTATTAATTGTGGCAATAATTGTTTAGGACTATTTGTTATTTTGGGTAAGCTAATTTTGTTGTATAATTTGATTTAGATTTTAGTTTGATTTTGAAAAAAAAAATAAAAGAAAAGAAAAATAGAAAACAAAGGAAAATTAGAAAATGAAAAAGAATTGAGGGACCAAAATTTGGGCCAAATTCATCAACCCAAATAAAAATCCGCCCCAAATGGCCCAGAACACGGTCCAATCCCTTGCCCAATCCCAAGCATCCCCAAACGACGTGGTTTGATTTAAAATGAATCTGAGCCGTCGAGGTTTGCTGATCTAACGGCTTAGAAGTGGAGAGTTGTAGATACATATATCTCCAAATGCCCATCCTCTACCCCATCTCCCATCTGTCACACACACCTAAAGACCCGCCGATCTCCACCCTGAAACCACCACCTGTCACCCGTCGGAAATCGCCTACGGCGATGGCTGGTGGCCAATCAAGCCCAAATTTACAGAAGATCATACCCTCAAGCCCCTCTTTCCAAATCCTTCATCACCTTCCCTTAAATCCCTCTCAAACTCCTCAAATATAGGATCATAGGGGGCAAACCCTAGCGCCGCCCCTATTTTCTCCTGTAGCGGCGCCACCACCAACCGCCACCAAATTCACACCCTATCACCTCCTTCGTCTCCTCTACCTTATTCCATGACTAGTTTTTCCCAAATCACCTCTGAGATCCTCGAATATTGGATCAAAGTAGAACCCTATAATCCCAAAATACAAGCTAGTCAGTTGTTTGAAGTCTTGGACTCGAAATTGGACATTAATCACATGTTTTCATCGAGAACACACGATTAAAGTCTATTTCGGCCAAAAATTGAAGATCTCATCGAGGTTTGGTTCAAAACCGTGGTCCACTTAGTTTCGATAATCATTTAGGTATCTTTCTCTTTTTCGTTATATCCTTCTTTCTTTGTTATTCTATTTTCTCAATTTATTTTTGCATGTATTCTATTAACCCGGTTAAGTGTTAACTGCTTTTTCTCTTTAGTTTATTTGATTTCATTATATTAGATTAATTCTTTTTTCTGTAAATTTTTATTTTGGGCCGCAATTGAATCTTTGGTTCATAGTTTGTGGAATTGGAATAGGCTTTTATGCCTCACCATTTTTCTGAACTGTGGAATCAGACCTGGGACCAAAGAAAAGAATTAGCCCATGTCTTGACGAATTAGGCTGTTTTCTTTTGAGTCAGATCATTTGTGACCCATGTTTGAACTGGTTTAATTATTGGCTCATCTTAACCCATGAATTTCAAGGTAAATAACTAGAGGTTCAGGGATAATTTGGGTGGTTCAGTTAGGGAATCTTTTGGTAACCACCTAAAGAAGCTTCTTAGAAGCTGAAAATAGACTTGTTTCGCAAGCAAGTCAGTGGTTTAGGGACTAAGCTGCAAAAAGGAAAATTAAAAAGGTCTAAAAGGCAAAAATGAACCATTTTAGCTGCCTTAGTAGCTTGTCTATAAAGGCACTGCTACGGGAAAGCTCATTTCAGATTTAGAAGAGAAAAAAGGTCCAAAAAAACAAACGGCTGATTTCGGTTATTGTCTCATTGAATTCTTCCTGAGGTCTCTTCAGTTGGTAATTCCTGAAGTAGTTTATGATCTAATTTGGTTGAAATGATTCGAGTTTTGAGGTTTTAAGATCTTGGTTTGAGGTTTTTGGTCAAGTTTTGGTTGATTATTGTCTTTCAGTTCTTGCTTTAAATCTGGTGGTTCTTGGTTGCCTCTGTTGCCGACCCATGTTCTTGCTATTGCTCACTGTTGATCTTCTTACCTCTCTTTTATTTTTGCTCTCCAGGTACATTCTCTTAAGCTTTACTTGATGTAAGTGCTTTAATGAAGATGGAAATAAAAGATAAAAGCATGGCAATAAACTTGGTGTTACTTTATTTATTTTTTTCTTCATCTTATTGTTGTACTTTGGTCATTGAAACGTCATGAATTCTGGTACTATTATTTGATGAGATTGATTCATATGGTTTTAATTAGATTGGGACTATGGAACTTTTGTTTGGGAAGATTCAATTGTATTAGATGAACCCTCGACTTGTGTGGCTTTCAATGATTTAGAGGGCAGTCTATTTGAAGGTGTTGTGAGTAGGAATGACGTTATTTTGCTTAATTAATACTTGACATTAGATCTGAATGTTAGCATTTAAAGGGAAGCTAATATGTAGTCAGTATTGGTAGTAAACGTAATTATGTAGTTAGTGTTTTGTTTCAGAGATTTTTCAATTCCTAATGTGTAAATGAGCATCATGTGAATGTGGTTAAGCCCGAAAGATTGTTTGAATTAGTTACAATTGTAATGTTAATTAATATTTCCCAAAAAAAGCTAGTTTACTTGATTCTCCGGCTTGATTCAATCCTGAGACTTCATTCTCAGCTGCAGGGTTCCGAACTTGGGTTCAATTATGAAACTCAATCCTGAAAGTCCCTTTTGAATGAAATCTGGGCCGTTCCTTTTATTGGACTATCAGTCCTCTGGTATTGGCTCAAGCCTTTTTGGCGTGATTGGATTATCTTTTTCTCATATAGGCCATTTTAATTTTGAACCTTGGACTACATTTAGTGCTAATTATGCCCATTAATTAGATTGGAGGTGAGCCATATTAGATAATACAAAATAGTTATGGCCCTCCGAGTTGTAGTTTGAATACCCTTTAAAATTGAATTGAGGTGCGCCGCGTCAAATAGAATCTCAAGTGCATGGCCCTCACTTAATTATATCTGTAAAAATTCTTAGAAATCTAGGCATGCCATTTAGCAAACTTCTAGGGCCCTCGCAAAGTTAAAAAAGGCGTAGTTACTTTAGACGCATTCTTTTGATAATTTACCTTCCTAAATTCAGGTGCGCATTTATGTGGCCCAAAACCAAATCTCAACAATGTTAAAATATGTCGAAGACCGCGACTACATTTATGTGACGTGGTTCAAGATGTGTTTTAATAACGTTGCAATATTCCTAAAATGAATAAAAGCGGTTAAAGGTTTAATATGCACATAGGTTTAATCATGTAGTAAAATAAGATAATAAGCTAGTAATAACAGTTGAGCGACTGTGCTAGAACCACGAAACTTGGGAATGCCTAACACCTTCTCCCGGGTTAATAAAATTTCTTAAATGTGGAGACCACACTGCCTATCTATGGTCGCAGGTCAAATTGTGTAGACTGCAGGTTCCCTATCTTCCAGGCATGGCTCATTTGTACAACTAGGGGTGTGCATAGATCAGATTGGATCGGATTGAATTTAGCATATTTCAAATTCAGATTTTGAATTTCGGATTCTAAAAAGGGAAATTCAAATCCGATCTGAATTAACATTGGATCGGATTGAATATTAAACTTTAGATCAGATAATTTTTTGGATTATCGGATCGTATTGTCACAAAATTGCTAGTTAGGATTTAGGACCATTGATAATAGGCTACATAGATGATATTACACCCTAATTATACCATGCATTATTATTGTTTTATAAGGTAAATGATAACAAAATGCTCTAATTGGTGTTCTTTTGCTTTGTAGGGACTAATCCAAGTTAGGAAGAACTATGGACTGTTTTGGAGTCAATAATATGAAGAAAACATCCAAGCAAGAAGCACCCGAGCGAAAAGAAGCAAAAAGGGGACATGGTTTGAATCCACGGCGACCGCGGCAGGCCACAAACACAAACAGAACGTTTAGCTCTCATCGTGGTTGCGCCGCGGCAGCGGTGAACTGTGCAGTGCCCAGAACTTGTGGGACCAAAGTATAACTCGGGAAAAACTTATTCCAAACCCTTATAAACTCAAGACGCTCGCCCAAGAAAGTATCAAGCTTGTGTTTAGACTACTTTGGAGTCAAGAACAAGTGTGAGAAGATCAACCAAATATTAGAGTTTTTTTATCTCCTTTTATTTCTTGAAATTACACATTATGAACAATTTTATAGTTTTATCTTACTTTGTTATGAGTAGCTAAACAATTGATCTAAGGCTGATGGAACCAATTGCTGGATGAAGTTTTGACTCAACTTTGTTATATTCGAGCCGGATTTATTATATGATTGTTCAACTATGTTTTGTATAGTGATTAGAATGGGCCCTTGATTAATCGTGTCTAATTGCCATATGTTGATTGAGAAAGAATATTAGGTTAGACTGCCATTGAACAACATCATTTCTGGGTAATTGAATAGATTCATTACTTGAACTTAAAAGTGTGGTTAGAGATAATGAAACTTTGGTAGGATAATTCAGAGCTGTACAAATTGTCAACTAGAGTAGCTTGAGAGAATGATTTAGTAAATTATTGTAGTTGATCGAAAGATAATTATGATAGCCCATAGCTCATAATCCTCATAGAGTATTACGATGAGATTATAGCAAAAGAGTTAAGACATACACTAGAAATTGGGAAAATCGATGCCCTAGACCTTTTTACCATTGAATTATCTTTGATTTAGCATATTGTGATTTTTAATATCGGTTGAAGTAGTTAAACAAAACCCAAACTTTATCATCTGGAAATTGTTTGAGTTGATAATAACATTTCCAAGAGTTGTAATAGATAGGTTAGTTCCCTGAGGGTTCGACTCCAGATTTAAGGCCGGATTATATTTGCAATGACCGCTTTGTCTTTTAGAAGGCATAGTTGGGTGTGATCCAATTTTGGCGTCGTTGCCATGGACCTAATGGTGTTATTTATTACAACTTAGAAGTAGTGCTAGAATTATTAGTTTAGATCAATTTTCGACGGTGTTAAACAATTTTTTTCACTGAAATTCTCGCGTTTGAAATCTTGTGGGATTCAGGTGTATGCCTAGAAATTCTTCACCGGCTAGAGAATTGCTTGAAGGACTCTCAGACCTCGAGAAAATATTCAGGGCATTGAATCATGCCAACAAGAAAAACCAACAATCAAAACAAGCATACCAACTTGAAATGGACATGGGTGACGTAGATAATATCAATGGAAACATAAGGATGAGCCAGCTAACCCAAACGTCAGAGTGGTGGCACCTCTTGTGCCAGAAGCTGAACTTTATGATGGGCACAACCGACAGCTGACAACCTGGCCACTGCCATAGCTGTGCCCCCAATACAAGCGGAGACATTATAGATCACCAACAACATGCTGCATCTTTTGCAGAATAGGAGATTGTTCTCCGGGTCACACATTGAGGACTATCAACAACACTTGAAAGTTTTTCTATCGATTTGTGTGACTCAAAGGCAGCCAAATGTGACCCTAGAAACTATCAAGCTATTACTGTTCCCGTTCTCTGTGAATGGGGAATCTCAGCCTTGGCTGAATTCACTCCCAATAAATTCCATTATCACCTGGGAGGAATTAGTCAAGCAGTTCCTGAATAAGTTTTACCCACCTAATAAGACTACGAGGCAGATTGATGAAATATTGCAGTATAAGAAGCAACCTATAGAGACCTTGCAGGAAACTTGGGAAAGATTCAAAGGGATGCTAGTGAAGTGTATCCACCATGGTATTCTAGACCAGATGCTCGGCCAGATATTATACATGGGGTTAGCTGACAATCTAAAGGTCAATGTAGATGTTTCAGCTGGGGGTGCATTTTTGAGTAAGACATTCACCGAGTGCAAAATCCTTCTTGACAAGATGTCCAAGAATTGGGGGTAGATGACGAGAGGTACAACACTGCACCAATAGTGCATTTAGTTCCTCTTGACCCAAATAATTCTCATGCAGAGAAAATGGCTGCACTCATGACTCAGATGAGTATATTGACAAAGAAGATTGATGAAATGGGTAAAAAGCAACTGTATATTGTTGACATGACAAATAGAGCATTGTGTACATCCTGCGTTAATCGGTTTTATGTGTGTTCATGGAGAAGAGAAGGTGACAAACAAGGGTTAAAAGAAGATATCAATTATGTCAACAACTTTGGGGGTCAGAGACAAGGAGGACAATAGTGGAGACCGGCACCAAATCAGCAATACAGACCAAACATGCCACAACCTGGAGGTATGCAACCCTAAGGGAAATTGGTGCCATATCAGAGACAACAAGGTTATCCACAGCAGAACAAACAACAGTTGACATATTAGCCACCTCCTCAGCAACAAGATAACAACATGGTAGAGATCGGAGGTATGCTTCAAATACTCATTGGAACAAATGGTAAGATGCAATAAAAGTTGTCAGTGCATGACAGCAATAAAGTACATTGAAACTCAGTTGGGGCAGTTGTCTATGGCCTTAAACAACTTCCCCCAGGGAACATTGCTAGCAGACACAAACAGTAACCCAAGGAGAAAAACTTGAATCAGCTTATGGTAGTAAGTCTCCAAAATGGGAAAGATTTAGACAAGGAGCAGGAAGTTGCACAAGCCAGCAAAGAGACTATGCCAGCCACTCTAGTTCCATTAAAGGTAGATGAATCAACAGAACTTACTGTAGTGGTGGTTGAATAGGTTTAGGATGATAAGGGTAAAGCTAAAGAGAGTGAACAAGCTATAGAATAGGTGGTACCTCTTGTTGCTATAGAACCCCAATGGAGAGAAGCAAGCAAACAATGCACAAAGGTGATACCTTTATCATTCACTCAAAGACTGGTAAAACAAAAGAAGGAATATCAATACAGGAAATTCATGGAGATGTTGCATCAAATTCAATTGAATATTCCTCTAATGGATGCTTGAGGGAGGTTCCAAGCTATGCAAAGATGATGAAGGACCTAATGTCATGAAAGTTTGATTTTCAGGACCTATCCACAGTAACTCTGACGCAGACATACAGTGCAGTAGTGACAAGACCCATGGCTCAAAAGATATCTGACCCAGATAGCTTTACTATTGCATGCACTATTGGGAGTTTTACCTTTTCAAAGGCATTATGTGACTTAGGAGTCAGCATAAACTTGATGCCCCTGGCCATATATACCAAACTGGGCATTGGCATAGCTAGACCGACTTTGATGCTTTTGCAACTGTCTGACCGCACGGTTAAAAGGCCGACATAGATTCTTGATGGTGTGTTGGTACAAGTGGAGAAGTTTGTGTTCCTTGCAGACTTTGTTATTCTGGACTTCCAGGTAGATAAATAGATACCTATCATTTTAGGGAGGTCATTCTTAGCCACTAGGAGAGCACTGATCGATTGTGAAAATGGGGAATTAAAGTGAGGTTGAACGATGAAGAAGTCATAGTCAACGTTCAACAATCCATGAGGAGACCCAGAGAATATGCTAATTGCTCCCTAGTGGAGGCAGTGGATGTGATCCTGCACAAAGATTATGTGGCCCTGACTGCTAAATATCCATTGGAGGCTCTTGACAAATTTAGAGGAGATAGATAGTGAAGGGTTGGCTGAGTGGGTCATGACACTCGAAGGCCAAGAATTATGGAAGAGGGAACCTCGGTTCGAGTCCTTTGAGTTAGAAAAGAGGGCTACACCATCGGAAAAACCATCAGTAGAGGAACCACCCAAACTGGAGCTGAAACCGTTCTCAGCTCACCTCAGGTACGTTTTCTTAGGACCCGATTCTACTTTTCCTGTTATTATATCATCCAGTTTGCTAAATGTGAAGGTAGAGCAACTCCTACAGGTTATACATGAATGTAAGACTGCCATTGGTTGGACCATGGCAGATATAAAGGGTATCAGCCCAACTTTTTGTATGCACAATATTCTCTTGGAAGAAGGGCACAAACCTTCCAGTGAACACTAACAAAGGTTAAACCCAAATATGAAAAAGGTGGTGAAGAAGGAAGTGATCAAATGGTTAGATGCGGGTATCATCTTCCCCATCTCTGACAATAATTGGGTCAGCCATGTTCAGCGTGTGCCGAAAAGGGGAGGAACGATGGTCGTACAAAATGAGAATAATGAGTTGATCTCGACTGGTACAGTCATGGGATGGCGTATTTGCATGAATTATCGGAAACTAAACACATCCACCAGGAAGGACAACTTCCCCCTGCCATTCGTTGACCAAATGTTGGATAGGTTGGCCGGTGATCTCACTTTTGTTTCTTGGATGGATATTCAGGGTACAATCAGATCTCAATAACTACTGAAGACAGAGAGAAAACATCGTTCACCTGTCTGTATGGCATCTTTGCCTTTCGAGAATGACTTTTGGGCTTTGCAATTAACCCACGACATTTCAACAATGCATGTTAGCCATTTTCACAGACATGGTGGAGGACATTATAGAGGTATTCTGGATGATTTCTCCCTGGTAGGGGATTCATTCGAGGATTGTCTTCACAACTTAAGAATAGTGCTCAGAAGATGTGTGGAGCCAAATTTAGTGTTGAGCTAGGAAAAGTGTCATTTTATGGTACAAGAAAGGATAGTCTTGGGGCATCGAGTGTCCAGTAAGAAATCGAGGCTGAACATGATAAAGTTGACATGATTGAGATGTTGCCACCGCCTACTTCAGTCAAGGCGGTGAGAAGTTTCCTTGGGCAGTCCGGGTTCTATAGGTGATTCATAAAAGATTTTTCCAATATTGCTAACCTTTATGCAAACTCCTTGAAAAGTATCACCCCTTTGTGTTTTCTAATGATTGCAAGTTGGAATTTGAGGAGCTGAAGAAGAGATCGGTGATTGCACCCATCATTGTTGCACCCAATTGGGAGCAACTGTTCGAGCTCATGTGCGACGCAAGTGACTTTGCTATAAAAGCAGTCTTGGGGCAACAAAAGGATAAACTGATGCACCCGATTTACTATGCAAGCAGAACTCAGAGTGGTACACAACTTAATTACACCGTGACAGAAAAGGAGATATTGGCTGTCATTTTTGCATTCAAAAATTCAGGTCATACTTGATTGGCTCGAAAGTTATTGTTTATACTGACCATGTAGCAATTAGTGCCTGCTAGAAAAGAAAGAGTCAAAGCCATGCTTGATTCGCTGGGTTCTTTTGTTACAAGAATTCGATTTGGAGATCCATGACAGAAAAAGGACAAAGAACCAAGTATCTGACCACCTCTCAAGGTTGGAAGGAGCTAATAGAAGGTAGAGGTTGAGGATATAATAGAGACATTCTCGGATGAATAGTTACTAGCAATGATAATGGAGGAGGCACTGTGGTATGCTGATATTGCTAATTATTTAGCAAGTGGTGTTGTACCTTATGAAATCTCCTCAATTCAAAATAAAAAGTTATTTCGTGATTGTCGGTTTTATTATTGGGATAAACCGCTACTGTTTAAAATATGTGTAGATAACATGATCCGATGGTGTATCCCCAAGAAAGATTAACATTCTATTTTGCGGGCTTGCCATGCTTCACCATATGGTGGACACTTTGGAGGGATTCGGACAGCAACTAAGGTGTTGGAGCCGGGCTTGTATTGGACAACTCTGTTCAAGGATGCCCATGCTTGGGTCAAAAGTTTCGATGAATGCCGAAGGACTTGCAACGAACCTCGCCGACACGAGATGCAAATGACCACAATTCAAGAGGTGGAGGTTTTTGACCTGTGGGGGATCAATTTCATGGGGCCATTTGTCTGCTCGTATGGTAACAAATACATATTGGTATCAGTTGACTACGTCTCCAAGTGGGTTGAAGCAGTGGCTCTCCCAACCAATGATGCTATAGGGGTAACAGGATTTCTAAAGAAGAACATTTTCACACGTTTTAACATCCCGAGAGCTATATTCAGTGATGGCGAAACCCATTTCTGCAATAAAGCATTCGCATGGCTGTTAGAAAAGTATTGAGTTTGTCATAAAGTGACCACCCCGTACCACCCACAATCGAGCAGGCAAGTTGAAGTGTCCAACATGGAGATTAAAAATATCCTTACAAAAACTGTGAATGAAACAAGGACCGACTGGGCAAAGAAGCTAGATGATGCATTGTGGGCTTATCGCATAGCCAAAGCTTCAATTGGTATGTCACCGTACAATTTGGTGTTTGGAAACGCATGCCACCTTCTGGTAGATCTCGAACATAAAGCACTTTGGGCATCGCGGCAATTGAACTTAGACATGGAGACAGTAGGTATTAACAAAGTCAATGGGTTACATGAGCTAGAGGAATTTAGAGTTCCAGGCATTCGAAAGTGCTATATTATACAAAGAACGGATAAAACTAATGCATAACAAGCACATCGTGGACGGAAACTTCAAATCCAGATAGCTAGTGTTATTATACAACTCAAGATTGAGATTGTTTCCTAAGTTGAAGTCCCGATGGTCGGGACCCTTCAGAGTGGTGCAAATGTTCTCAAGTGGAGGTGATGAGATTGAATCAGAAGATGGGATGAATAAGTTCACAGTGAATGGGCAAAGGCTTAAACATTACCTTGGAATGGCAAATGAGAAAGGGGATAGAGAGATAATAACGTTGGAAGAGCCCCAGTATGTGAATGAGGAGTGATGATCCTAGCATGCGTTATCCCACGATGTTAAATCAGGAACTGCGTGGGAGGCAACCCACGAATATTTTTGTTTTTGTTTTCTTACGCAACCTTATAAAAGAAACATCACACCACAACCGCGGCGCAAGACCCCGGTGCGAACTCAGCTCGACCGCAGTCAAGGACGAGGATTCTGCCTCAAGTTACTCGATCCACCGCGAACATGGTTGGACAGTAGTGAAAGGCATATATTCTTCCTCGTGTTCTTCAACCTAAGCGACCGTGGTGAGTTCGTACCAGGTAAGTCTTTTTGTTTTTTTTCTCTTTTCTTTCTTTTCTTCTTCTTTAACTTTATAATTTTTTTAACCCCCCTTAATACGATCTAACCCACCCACCCAACACCCTCACTTCCCCAAATTCTCTCTCTCTCTCTAACCCTAACCCCAAGAATTCTCTCCTCTATTCTTCTTCGTCTTCTTCTTCTTCTTCTTCTTCTTCACTTCTATCACATTCACTCCCATCTCCCATTCTCACTCCACCTCCATTCCTCTACCTCTCCACTCATCCTAGTATGCCATGCTTCTCCCTCTCTTTTATTGTATTTTGTTTTAGTTTTTTATGTAGTTTAATGTTTAATTGTGTAGTATTTTTCATAGAGTTTTTTTATTTTGATTTTCCTATTCCTTTGTAATGGGTTTTGTGCCTAGTGTGTAGTAAAGGGTATGCACTATGTTGTACAGATGTGTGGTGCAAGTGTGTGTTAGACTAGTGTTGTGGGTGGAATTGTGAAGTGTAAATTGTGATTTGGGGGAAGCATTGATATATTCATATGGGCTATATGTGTTAGGAAAGTGTCTCGCCCATAAGGTGTTTGTGGAATTGCCCCAAAGGAGTTATAAGGGTCAATGTGACCATGGTTGTGGTGAAGTCTGAATAACCAACACTGATAGGCAATTTCTTAGTTTGACAGGTAAAATTCATCCATCTAGGAAGAGATGCAACACAGGGTCCTCCGCTAGAGGATTGGGAAGCTCCTCGAGAGCTAGGGGTCAAACTAGTGCGGCAGAGTTTGATCGCACTAGGTTTGTCTCCAAACCGGCGGAGGACGGGTACAATGCAAAGGCATCGAAGAAATTGTTACATAAGGTGCATATTGACAAGGAAGCCTTACAGGTGGAATGCCTAAATATCTTTGCTGAGTTAAGGAGGTGCCAGCTAGACATCCTCTTTGAGGAACCGGAGGAGGCCAATGTCCAGATAGTGAGGGAATTTTATGCTAACTGCCCAGAACATGAGAATGGGGTTGTCACTGTATGCAATACCTAGGTAAATGCGTCTATCAAGGCCATCCACCGAGTGTACCGGCTACCAGTATTCACGGGGGACATGGATGCTTACATTTCTTATCACCGCCCGAGGGTCAATTGGGCACCAACTCTTGATGTTATATTTGCGCTTAATAGGGATTTTATATGGATAAAGCGTTTGATAACATTGAACTCACAATCTCTCAATTGGGAGGCTAAGTGTTGGCTTACCATTATCAACAGCCTCTTGCTACCCTCCAGCAATATGACTGATGTCAATGGGACACAAGAAACAGCTATCTACAGTTTTATGACCTACTAGAACTTTTATGTCGCCCGGATCCTCCATGATGAGATGTTTATTCACTCACATGAGATACTTAAGGGTTTTTACTTCCCTTCTCTGGTCACCAAGCTATTCCGTGTTGCTCGAGTCCCTGAAAACCTTAGAGTTTATGGGAAATTACCATTGAAAGCCTCATTCCAGGTAAGCATAATCGGAATTGAAAGAGAGCCGGTGGTGATAGTTGGGGATGATGACGAAGATGATGAGGAGGCTGAGGTTGCTGTTGTCCCACCACCTCTACGAATGGATGAAGTGGGCCCATCACAACCCCATCGAAGTACCCTGTCTGATAGCGCTAGAGCAAGAAATGGCTGGTATCTACACTTCAGTCACTGACTTGGCACCAGAGTTGACACTCTGGCCGCTCAACAGGCAAAGTCGGAGAAAATGATTATGGGATGGATTCGAGTACTAGGACGAGCATGTCACCTCGATCCTGGAACCGTCTCTGATCAAGATTGAGCTTTAGGGAAGTCCCCTTATCTTACTCTGCTTTCTATTTGTTGACATTGGGACATGCCACTTTTTTAAGTGTGGGGTGGAGGATGTCTATTGTTGTATAAAGACTATATAATTGTGTATGATGTTGCATTCTTTATTTTTGATTGTTTGGTATCGTAGGGTCATGTAGTTAACTTCGACTTGGCCCGAAGATGGACAAATTTCTACAGGTCTCTTGGGGACATTAGTCGAACAAAAAAAGAATATAAGGACACTTCCTGATTATGGAAATTTGAGACAGTTCTTGAGGGAAGTTAGTCCACAGAAAATACCAAAATATTTTTTTTATTTTATTTTTAGGTAGTGTAGTAACTCTCCCTTTTTTTCTTTGGTCCACGGTTCTTTTCCAATGGTTTAGCTTGAATCGGGTGTAGGTAGTTTTTGTTTTTTTTGTTTTTTTTCTTTTTAGGTGGTATTGATGCGCTACGAGCTGAAATAGAAAGACAACCCCTTGGCTATAATACACCTTAACACAGTCGACACTAGAGTTTAGTGCCTAATCTCAGTGGTTGACTCTTGCTAAAGTGCCTTAAATTTGTATGTTTTAACCGACTTGAACACTCAAAAGAGAGTGTCTTGATTAACCAATCTAGAGCGAGTCATATGCGATGTGTGTGTGAGTTGTACCGTATTCCATGATTTACATTTGATGCCTAGAACTTGCTTATGTGTTTGCAAAGCGAAATAGTAGTTTCATCAGTCTTAGAAGTGATATAGGCATTTTATTGTTAAGGCATATATAAGTAAGCCCACCTAAATATAATACATCATAGTTAACCATGTTGAGCCTATAAGCCTGTTTCTTTGGAAACCATATTGCAAACCTTACCCAATTGTTTAAATAGCTATCTATTTGAACCCATTTTACCTCCCATGAGCACTTGAATGACCTTGACATATGCAAACGCTAAATTGTGGGGTGGTGGTTTGGTTTTTGAATAGAACCAATGAAATAGAGGAAATGTACATTTTTGGAAGAGTAAAAGAAGAAGCGCCACGTAAAAGAAAAAAAATTAATAAATATAGTAGTTGATAAGTGGTAGCTTGATACAAATGCACCTAAAGGAATGGGATGTTATAAATAAAATGTGGTGGAATGTCTGGTTAACATGAATATGATTTGGAAGGTTAATGTGATTGTATTAAAAGTGCTTAGGAAGGTTAGTCACAATATCCAGATATATCCAAACCATCCCTTAGCCTACATTACAACCAAGTGAAGTCCTAATTGATCTTAGGCTCAATAGGCTCAATTAATAGAGCAGTACACTATGGGCAAGCCTATGGTGCATCTTTGTGACATGTGAATGTTCTTGTTGAGAGTGAGCGAATTTTGTCCATATGAGTTCCTAATTGTTCTTACAAACATTAATTGTAGAACTACTCTCGTGTGTGATGTGAATGCATGTGATTCACGAAGGAAAGATAAGTCTTGACTTTTTTATAAATTAGTTTGAGTAAGTGCGAATAGTGCATGGCATGAGAGATTCGACTTTTAAGGCAAAGGTTGTTCACTACTAGGTGAAACTTTAGTGAATTGTTCATGGTGTAATTCGTTAAGGGGAAATCTTAGGGAGGGAACTTTGATAGAGTGTGGTGGATTCCTCGAGGACTAGAAATGATTTAAGTGTGGGTGTTGATAATAGGCTACATATACGATATTTACACCCTAATTATACCATGATTTATTGTTATTTTATAGGCTAAATGATAAAAAAAAATACTCTAATTGGTGTTCTTTTGCTTCGCAGGGACTAATCCAAGTTAGAAAGAACTATGGAGTGTTTTGGAGTCAATAATATGAAGAAAACATCCAAGCAAGAAGCATCAGATCAGAAAGAAGCAAAAACTAGGTTTGAATCCACCGCAATTGCGGTAGATCGCGGTGGGACCGCGTAGGCCACTAATGCAGGCAGAATGTTTGGCTCTCGCGGTTAACTGTGCAGTGCCCAGAATTTGTGGGACCAAAGTGTAACTTGGGAAAACTTATTCCAAACCCTTATAAACTCAAGAAGCTCGCCTAAGAAAGTATCCAGCATGTTTTTAGACTACTTTGGAGGCAAGAACAAGTGTGAGAAGATCAATCAAACATTAGAGTTTTTCTATCTCCTTTTATTTCTTGCAATTACACATTATGAACAATTTTGTAGCTTTATCTTGCTTTGTTTTGAGTAGCTAAACAATTTGTCTAGGGTTGATCGAACCAATTGTTGGATGAAGTTTTGATTCAACTTTGTTATAATCGAGCAGGATTTGTTATATGATTGTTCAACTACGTTTTGTATGGTGGTTAATTGAATGGCCCTTGATTAATCGTGTCTAATTGCCATATGTTGATTGAGAAAGAATATTAGGTTAGACTGCTATTGAACAACACCACTTTTGGGTAATTGAAGAGATTCATTACTTGAACTTAAAAGTAGGGTTAGAGATAACAAAACTTTGGTGTGATAATTCAGAGCTGCACAAATTCTCAGCTAGAGTAGTTTGAGAGAATACTCTAGTAAATTCTAATACTTGATCGAGAGATAATTACGATAGCCTATAGATCATAATCCTCATAGAGTATTACGTCAAGATCATAGCAAAAGAGTTAAGACATAAACTACCAATTGGGGAAATCAATGCCCTAGACCTTTTTACCATTGAATTATCTTTGATTTAACATATTGTTATTTATAATATCAGTTGAAGTAGTTAAACAAAAACCCAACCTTTATTAATAAAGATGTTGCATCTGGAAATTCAAACGATAAGAAACAAAGCAACAAAAGGGTAGGGTGAGAGGTGCAGACCTCTCCGAGTATAGCTCCTATGTCCTATCTAAGAGTTGTCAGAGGGAAACTCAGCCTCTTTTCAAGAGGACGCAAGGGAGATACCATCTCAAGGACGAGCTGTCTTCATCTCACAGCACCTTTGAGGGATCAGAGAGTGTTAGTCAGGTTGCTGAGCAATCGGTTACACCAGTCCCCGAGGCATAGGTTACACATGATATCCTCGAGATGGAAAAGGGGGAGATTCTAAAACTACAAGGCTTGAAAGATTAAAAAAGAAAGAGGTTTGGGAGGATTGCTTTGTCAGACTAGACGCTTTCACCCATTTCCATATATAGTGGCCAGTAAGGTCGCTAATGCTTGAGTGACAGTTTCTTTTGAAGGATTTTGATAAGTAAGACCCATCTATATTTAGGCTATTAAGGGCACGATAGGATTTGATGTAGTTCACCTAGAGTAGAGGATGCCAAAGAATACCTCATCTTTGAATTCTATGCCAATATGGCTCATATAAAGAAAAGGGACGAAGGTGACCAAAGTACAGACCTAAAGGTGAGGTTTGATCAGCATACGCTAAATGTATACTTGGGATTTAAGGATGTTGAGCCGAAGGAATATCTGGAGAAATTCACACTAAAGGATGAAGTCCAACCTTGGTTGGCTGAGATTCTAGAACCACCAGGGGTAGCACCACCATGGATCACTGTTGGGGTTCCCATTCAGTGGAGTACTTTGAGCTTTGAGGATAAAGGGTGGAAAACCTTTGTCTACAGCACATTGGATCCAAGCAAGAACGAGACTCACATTCCTATCCCTTGGGAAATTCTTGTGGCTTCCATCATGGCCGGTTACCCAATTAATGTGGATGTCGTGATGTCGGCCAACATTTAGCGATTGCATGGTAGGACAGCTCGGCCTATCGTTATCCCAACACTATCACAGAGTACCTCACGATGTAAAGGTAGATTCAAGGGATTTTGACACCAGGGTGAAGGGAAAGAATCCCTTCGATGGTTTTAACTAATGGATTCGAGAAATCCAAAGAAGAAAGCCCAGCCTTCTACCACCACAGGCTAGTCTAATGAGCCAATCTTCTAAGGTAGTTGATCTTCCATCCACCTATGTCGAGCCCCCTACCAGCACAACTACCATGCCTCCACCATCATATTCAGCTCCTACCACAGCCCCTAGAGTTGCTCAAAATCTAGTGTCCATAGTTACCTTATCTGCTCTATGAGTCTCCCAAATATTGGCGAGTCTTAACAACCGCATGCAAACAACTTTTTAAGTTGCCTGACCTTTCTAGCACTGTTGCAAAGCAGTCCACTTCTCATGCACCACAGGCTTATTCTGGCATTTATGAGTCACTGGTGAAGATTTTTGAGTACCACAAGACGATCATAAATACCTTGGTACACAATGAGTTAGTGATTGAGGAGCTAGAAAGGATGTAAAGAAGATGAAGAGGTCCCGGGCCAGCAAGAAATTAGTGGACAAGCTCTGGAGGGAAGTGGCTAGACTTGCTATAGCTAATAACCTTCCTTTTGAAATGTTTCTTAACTTGAACTAGTCCGCCCCATATCCTTCAGTACAATTTGCACCAGTAGTACCAGTTGGCCAGTTTGACGAGCCATACCTTGTTGTCGACACTGCTGAGGTAGTGCGTGAGATGTTCGCCAACCCAACCACACCTAGATTTGATGATGATGAGATTCGGTTGGCTAACCTTGAGGAGATGACATTGCTAGGAGACAATGAGATGTCCAAGGATCTATATGGAGTTTTCTTCACCCTCTCATCATTTCTCTTATTTTGCTAAGCATTAGGGACAATGCTTATTTTTATTTGGGGGAGTGGAGCTTAGTTGACACATTGGTACATTTTGATACATTTGGTCTATAATAATTTGACAATACTCTTTCTCTTCTTATTTGTATTTATCTATCTTCTCTAGCTTCTTTTATGTATATTTATCTCTCTTTAGTAGTTTTCTCTTATTAGCTTCTTTATTTTATTTTTTCTATATTATCCGTTATTTTTTAAATAGCTTCTTTTTATGCTTTAGTAGATAATAAGTATTTCGTATTCTTAATGTCACGGTTGTTTCCAAAGGTAATTGTTATGTGAAGCGGGTGACTCGTCTCGACGATGGATGGCATGATAACCTTCTTAGGGGAATGAGTCTATTTTTTATTTTTAGGTAATAACAATAGTAGTAATGAATAAAAAGACCTAACAAAGTCATGCTCAAAGAGTCAACCCTTCTTCATTTGGTACCAACACACTTAACTACGTGTTTATGGTTAGAGACAAGGTTTTTGAAAGAAATAGCTCTAGTTAATTTGTGACTCATGAGTTGACTTTGGTGATCATCAAATGGTTTAATTGGACCAGAGTGATTGTTAAACTTGAACACGGTCGTTATAGGCTCTCGACTCTATCCACTTTTACAATTTAGTTGCGTGAGAGCTGAGATGAATTGTTTCTAGTCCAGGTATCCGTGTGAAGGGTCTAGAACTAGCCCCGAATATGTTTTAAGCAATAACTTAAGTTTTGCTTGGTTTAAAAAATGATTGGAGGCTTCACTTGATCCATTTGATATTTCTATTGCTAACCAATGTTGTTATCCCTAATCAAATGAGCCTCTAGGATTTCTCATTTGATAACCATATTGTAAGCCTTTACCCGTTTTGCCGTGATCCTCTCTTGGCACCCGAAATTTCCTTAACACTCCTGAGACACAAGTGTCTTAAAACATAAATTTGGGGTAGATATGAGGAATTTGGAAAAGGTATCAAGGCACATAAGATAAAATAAATGATCTCAATGAAAAGAGAAGGCAAGAAAAGAAAAGAACAAAAAGAAAAATGCAAAACATGAATAAGTGGAAGGATTGATAGATTCAAAAAGAGGTAACAATCCTTAGCATGAGCAATCAAAAAGGGAGAAAAAATATAAAATTAATAATAAAGAGTGATGTTGAGTCTCTTTATTCCCCTATGAAAAGAAAATGCCTTTTAGAATTGGCAATTGTGAGCCGAGAAATGAAAGCGCAGAGTGCTTCAGGAAAGGTGTAACCACTTACTCATATAGTATCTTAACAAATCCAAAAGTTTTCATTACAACCCAAAAGAAGTCCTACTTGATTTCAAACTGTGTGAGTGTACATTAGTGGCGATTTACATTGAGGGAAAGCCCATGGTACTTGAAGTTGTACTTATGACGTTTTCCTGTGAGAGACGAGTGAAACTTTCATGAATCTTAAGATTGGGTGCTAATTTCATAAGTAAGCTTGGAAAGTGGAAAGTAGAGGAGGAAGAGTTTGGATTCCACCAAGACCTATATGATAGAACAAGAGTCCTTGGTAAGTAAAGTAAATTCTTGAGGCTCAAATGTCACATTAGAACTATATGTGCATGAATATTTGACTTGCCACCTTGTTAATAATGCATGAGTATTATGGGTAATTATTGTTCCCAACTGATGTGTGAATGGATCGCCTTTGACTTGTTGAAATGACCCTTAACTCTAGGAGGCAGGAAATAATTTATTTGCATGAGGACAAGCAAAGACTTAAGTTTGGAGGAGTTGATAAGTGGGGATTTTGACTACTTATTAGAATCTTTTTGCTTTTGTTATAGTCTGAAAGTAGGGATTTATATTCCTGAAACAAATGAAAGTGTGTAAATTTCATGAATATTGGAAGTTTCATCTCCCATGATGATATCCCACTCAAAAATGGGTGTTCCGAATCACAAGGCAAGAAAGGGCACAGAACTAAAGAAGTGCAGTCTATAGAAGAAAGTGCAAACCACAAAATCCATCTGCGCCATAGATCAAGTGAAAGAGCCCGCAGAAATTTGGCCAATGTGTGAACCACACATGAATTTTGCGGACGTAGAACAAGGTCTACACTGACAAATGATTCAAAGTTCTGAGAGTGTGAAAAAAACCAAGACCTGAAGCCTTGCTGAAGTGCGGACCGCACAAGAATTGTGCGACCGCAGAAGATGCTTCGTAGCTGCAATCGAGAATTATGTGGCTGCAGAATCCAAGATCTTGCTAACTCATGAAATCTACGAACAACACATGGAACTTTGTAGCCACAAAACCTTCTAAAGGGAATTTTTGTTAGTGAAGTTTGGGCCATTATAAATAGGCGAGTTCCATATTTTTAGTTCAAGTTCAAAGTTTGAGCTGATGTAGCCGTTATAATTTTTCCATTTTAGGAAGTTTGTGAATATTATAATGTTTAAACATTATTTTTATCATTTTAATCTTAGATAATTAATTTAATTAGTATTTCTTCTTTATTTTCTTCAATTCTTACCATGAGTAGCTAGCTTCTTACTAGGATTGTGACCCAAGCCTAGTGTATAAACCTTATGTGTATTAAATTTAATGATTGTTTATGATTGAGTGTTGATTATTTAGCTTAATATATGCTTCAATTTTAGAATTAATGGTTGCAAATATTGATTCATGCCTTTTTTTATTTTGTTTATGCTTGAGAAAGAGGGACCTAGTCTAGGATAAATTGGCTAACAAGGAATTGAGCTAATTGAGAGTTTGATTAGCCTATTTAAAGGGTTTAAGCTAAATATAGTGAGAACCCGATCGAGTTCATATAAACATTTTTATTTGATGGCCATTTGGACTTGAGAAATCCAAAGTGGGAAAGATCACTCTTTGACCGAGAGGTATTGAGTGGGTAACATAGTATAGAGAGATATAATACACCCCAATCAATAAAAAAAGTATTAAGTTATTTAACCCATTATGTGAAAACCTAGGTTATGGCCACATCCCTAGGCTTTTTAACTATTTGGAAAACATCAAAATAATCATTCGATTCTAGTTACTTTTCTTAGCGTATAATTGCTGTAATAAAATTAGAATGAGAAATCAAAACCTTTTGTAGAAGTGCAATTTAGATATTCCTTTCACCTTCGTCAAATGTATTCTCCTAATACCCCTAGAAACTCTTTTTGGAAATCGACCCAGACTCTTTTTGGGTACAATTATTCCAACGACCTTTCCACTTACTATTGAGTGCGGATTAAACGTGGACCAGGCAACTTGCTAATGTTTGTCTGAGAGGGTTCTAGGAACTCTCCCTGCTGTACTGAATGGAATCCAAAGAAATAATAAATGTGGTATCCTTGAGAAGTGGGAAAGCATTGAAGGAACCCATAGCAAAATAAAAGGGTGAGTTCATTAAAAGATAAGTAGAGAATTTGGAGGAGAATAAAAATAGTAAAAATTAAGAAGGTAAAGTGAGGGTAGAGCCAGATAATGGTCTGAAGAAGAAGGGAAGGACTAAAGCTCTAAAAAAGAAGAAGGATGGGAATTTATTAAATGAGGAGACTGAAGAATGTAAAATATATGCATGGTCTACCTTTCCCGCAGAAGTTAAGAAGAGAGAAGTTGGACAAACAATTTGGGAAATTTCTAGAAGTGCTCAAACAGGTGCATGTTAATATACCTTTCACATAGGTGCTTTTACAAATGCTAGTGTATGTTAAGTTCTTAAAGGAGATATTTTCCAACAAGTGGAAAGTGAAATAGACATTGTTGTCAAGCTCATAGAGAATTATAGTGCCATTCTACAAAATAAGCTCCCGCAAAAATGTAAAGATCCAGAAAGTTTTACTATACCTTGCTCTTTACGAGGTACTAAATTTGAAAAATCTTTGTGTGATTCAGGAGCCTCAAATAATCTTAGGTCTTTGTCCATTTTCCGGAAATTAGAGGAGAGATTAGAGAAATAATATCTTTACATATGTCTTTGCAATTGGCAAATCAAACCTTAATCATACCTAAATGAATAGTGCAAGATGTGCTGGTTTGGGTGGATAAATTTGTGTTCATGTGGACTTCAACACGGTAAATATGGAAGATAATAAGGTGGTCCCTCTAATTTTAGGGAGACTTTTCTTGGATACTAGCAGAGCTATTTTGGACATTCAGGAAAAAGGAGCTCATGTTAAGAATGGGGAAAGAAAGAGTGGTGTTAAAGATGAAGGAAGCAATAGGGGCACCTAGACACGAGTCGACTACACACTCTGAATTCAAGGCAAAGGACCTAAAAGAGCAAGCTGGAGAGGGTAAGCACGACAAGTGTGAGGTGTACCCGAAGAAGGCAGAAAATAAACTTTCGGTATGGATGTGTGCACTAGGTCAAGCGTGCAAAATGGATCCCAAATTCGATTTAGACCCAGACTAGATGATTCAGGGAAGTTTCTTACCTCTTACTTTTTATTTGTGTGTTATATGAACATTCCACAATTCAAAGTGTGGGTGGGATATATAAATATGCATATGTATATATGTTTTTATTTTTATCCTTGCTATTATTTTGATGAGAAAAAATGTTAAAATTTTATTTTTCCCGATGATATATTTCCTCGAATGTCTTCTTTATGGATCAAAGTCGAAGATTTTTTTATTTTCTTTGGTAGTATATTAATTTCCCCTTGGTTTGTCTTTATTCTACGGTTCTTTTCCAAGGGCTTTGTTTGAACCGGTTCTTTTCCTATGGAGTTAAACATGATACTTTTCTTGAATTTGTTGTTCCATGAGAGTAGTGAGTGCCTTTGTTATGACGCCTAGGCTCAGTTCATGACTCATGGATAAGTACCTTAATTTGTTTGGCCTTGACTTTGCTTTAACTGCTTTGACTGGAGATTCGGGATAGATCTGATCCTAAGTGAGTTATGTGCCAATGTGTGTGAGAGGTTGTCATTGATATTTTGAGCATGTCAATTGATGTCTAGAACTTGTCCCATGTGTTTTCAAAGCGAAGCAGTAGTCTTGTTCAGTCTAGTAAGTGATATAATCATCTCTTTGTTAAGCCAGTTACATGCATGTGACCTGCCTAATCGTTGTGCATCCTAGTTAGCCCCTTTGAGCATGTAATTCTATTTATTTGACAACCATACTACAAGTTTGGCCATATTATTTGAATTGACTATTTAGTTGAACATGTTACCTCTTGTGAGCACTTGAATTTGTTATGAGCTTGTTAAAAGCTAATTGGAGGTATAGTTGGGTTTTTGAGTGGAACTGAGAAAAATGGAGAAAGGTGCATTGTTTGAAATTTGTGAGAGCCACCGGTAAGAAAGTGATAGAAAGGAAAAATTAAAGTTGCTTGAGGAAAAAAATCAAAACTTTGAAATGAAAAAAGAAAAAGTTGTATATGTATTACAAAGATGAAAAAATTGATTCCTTGCTAGTGGTAGTTCTTTGTGCTTAAAGAAATGGAAGTTTGATGCTATTATGTCTGAAGGTTGGGATTTAGTTCGACATAAATGTGGGATTTGAAATGTTAATTTATATGTATTAAAGTGATCATCCATTGTTATCTAAATGTATCCTACCCATTCTGCAGCCCATATTACAACTAAACTAAGTCTTACTTGATCCATATCTCAATGAGCTCAACTAGTAGAGTATTGCACTATTGACAAGCCTATGGTACGTCTTCTGTGTCACATGAATTTTATTTCTGAGAGCGAGTTAATCCTTTCTATTTTAAGTTTCTAATTATTCTAGAACTTTATTGTATATAGAACTTCTCTCGATTGTTTGTGTGAGGGCACATGACCGGTGAAGAAAAGGTAATGTCTTTGGATTCTATTTTAGAGCAAGCTAGTGTGTTTGAAAAATGTGTGGTGCTTTTGAGTCGAGTTTTGAGGATAGGATATTATGATAGGGTGCTTAGTTGCCTTTAAATATTTTTGGCATGATGCATTAGGGAAGTTCTCAGATAAGGGTCGTCTCTATGTGAAGTTTAGTTTGATTGCTCGATGACGAGCAATGGTTTAAGTTTAGGATGTTGATGGTAGGCTAGGACTTCACATTTTAAACTATATTTCACAATCTAATTACAACAAGTTTGATTATATTTGATCCAAATTGCTTTGTACTTATTACGTGTGTTATGCCGTGGAATGTGATTTCGAGCGATTAAAAAAGTTTGGAGCTAAAATGGATGATTTGGAGCTTTGATGTGTGAGTAGAAACCCGAGAAATTAAGCTGAGATCATGTTCGATTTTTGAGAATCAAGTCTGAATATAGAAAATGAAAATATAAATTTACTCTAAGCAAATAGCAGTACTACACCGCGGGGCGCGCCGTGGGGAACAAGGTGCTAGTGCAAAATTCCTGCAGAGTGAAAAAACCTCATCTTTAAATTTTCACACTGGCGCGGAGCATGGGGCACCGCGAGGCGCACCGCACCTGTGTATTTTCCTTAGACTAATTTCCACTTCAACTTGAAAAGAGTATTTCTGTCCGGAACCACTTCTACATGGTATAAATACACCTAAATACATTTTTGAAAGGGCTTTTGACCTGTGGAAAAAAGGAAGAGCATTAAAGACTCAAAGCACAAGGATTCATCATTCTTTCCTTAACTCAACACCCGAGTGTGGATTGAATTCGTGTTTTCTTATTACTCAATTTTATTTCTGATGACTTTCTCCATGATTATGGAGCAGTTCACCTTATGGTTTGAAATATATTATATTTTGATAGATATTTGTGGATTTTAACTCTAGTTCTTTGCATGATTCGTTTATGGAGTTTTGTCATAATTGCAACTTTACTCACTAGTATATTTAGTCAAAAGAGGACTATTTTGTTGATTATTTTTGCATTATTTTGTTTGGTTTAATCCAGTGATTTCTATATGTAATCGAAAGAGCTTGTTGAGTTATTGATTAAATCAATTTAGGAGAATATTCAAGAGAGGTTTTCTTAAGGACTTGTCCCTTAACATTTTCTTACATATCTTCATAGTGCTTTATATTAGTTCACCTCATAGATAAAAGATTTAATCGAGAGAGGAGTCTTAGCTACACGATTGAACTAATCATCAAGTGAATTCATGTGAACCATTAAAACATTAGAGTGAATTGAACTAGAGTTGAATCCCGAATAGCTATCTTGCACCTATCATGTCACGACCCTTATTTCTCCCGTTGATTATTTCGGTGTTGCTCAATTCTTGTCCTTATGTAATCAATTGTTGATTGTTTTAGGTTTCATAGTTAATTTTAGTAATTAACAATTCCAACCAAAGTTTTAATCATCCTGAATAGTTTTAAGCTAGAAATTAGTTGAACATTATTTAAATCTAATCCTTATAGAGACGATAATTAAACTATACTATCTTTGCCTAGTGAGAAACAATCCCGTGTTGTCTTTTGCGCTCGTCAATTATTCGCAGACCCATTTTCTATCGGTTCAAATATTTTGTTTGTTTTTTCATTACCCATTTTTTTATTTTTTCATTCGGGTTTGATCCATCCACTTGTCACCCCAACCCACTTTCCAGAAGTGTAGAATTTCCAGCACCAGGGCTACGCCCCATGCTACCCTAGGTGTTGGTAACGAGGACTTGTCCTATTTCTCCCTAGACTTGGTTATTTCGGCCGTACACACGTATAAAAAGGGTTCTAAATCTATTTTAGAGAGGGAGAATGTTTTTTGAGAGGACCTTTTGATCAAAGGAGAGCATAAAGCCACTGTGGATGCCAGATTTCATCTTTTCTTCCACCAAATTTAGTATTTTTTATCTTTTATTGTATGATTTGTTGTTTGGCTACTATGTCAATGTGGAGCTAAACTTCACGTCCTAGGGTTGTGGTTATTTTATCATTATTATTATTCGATATATTGATTTTGATTTTAGTTTATCATATTGGTTTATTTATTTAATGTTGCGCTTAGTTATTTAATTCTTTGATCATTAATTGAATACTATCTACGAATCTAGAATTGGACTCGAAATTATAAATCCAAGATTGCACATAGGATTGAGTAGAGCAATTCCTTGAACCCGGGAATCGGGGAATGGATTCACGGTTAGGATAAATATATACCTAATTCCCTTGCTTGGTTGATGTACAAGATTTATAAATGCGTTCTTGTTAGTTCTAATTCTATAGACATATTAAGTTAGCTTGAATAAGCAAGTAAGAATTTGACATATTCTTATGAGCGATATTAACCTTTCATTCAATAATCTTGATAAATTAGTTAGTCAATTTGATTGAATAATACAATAGAAATGTTAGATGTCCCATAACCCTAGATCATTTTCATAACATTGGTAACATAAAATCTGTTATTTCTCTGTTCAAAGTTCATTATTTGTTTTTCCTTATTTTATTTAGTTTAAAATCAAATACTTTTAGTTTTAATTCTCATTTAGATAGTTAGGATAGTCTGACTTAGTTAATAGTTAACCATAAGTCCTCGTGGACTCGACATCTGAGTTTTAGTCACTTTATTACTTGACGACCACGTATACTTGCGTGTGCGTTTGCCCGCAACAAGTTTTTGGCGTCGTTCTCGGGGACTAATAGTTATCTCTTTTCTAGATTAGACATTTATATTCAAGTGTTTTTAGTTTAGTTAGTAGTTTTTATTTATTATAACATGAATGATTGTTATTCTTATTTTAATGTTCCTAGTCCATATTGTGGAGGACTTCACTGGTGGAAAAATTGTCAACACGTTCCTGGGAGCGAGTTGTGCGCACAATCTCAATCATTTCAGTGGAATATTTGTAATATGTATAGTGGTCACAATGGCTATTGGGATGGTTGTGCTAATTTTTTTCATCCATCTCTAATCTCTATTATGATCTTTCTAACAGTGTTTGTGAGTTTGATAGGAGCAATGAAGTGCAGTATATGGAAGATGATGCATATATAAGAGATATTTTAAGGCAAGTAGTAGAGCAACAAGATGATCTCAAAAAGACATAAGAAGAATGAGGGAAGCAATAACAAGAATAAAGGCCAATCTGGAAGAATTAAATGAAGAGAGCGAATACCAGGAATAGGAAATTTTTGAAAAATAGGGGATTTTGAGCCAAACTTGGATGGTGGAACAAGTTGAAAGATTAGAAATATATGAGGCTCAACACGAGGAAACTACAAATGAGATTGAGATACTTTATAGAAGGTAAAACTGAACTGGGACAAGAGATCGATAAATTTGGCACTACTATTCACGACTTAAAGGCTCAATTGAATGCAAAGATTCATGTGTCTAACGCCCAACAAAGTAGTAATGAGTTGCGTGAAGTTAAAAATGAGCATATATGCCAAATTGATGAACTAAAAGTGGAGAGCCAATCATTCGAGCATATTTTGTTGATGATGCCCATATTGAGAAAGTACACTAGAGCTATGTGAGGAAGCAGATAATGTTTATTTGAAGACTCTTATGCATGTAAGTATAAGGATATAAAGAGTAATACAATTTTAGAGTTCAGATGATGACATGAAAATCAAGTCATTTGATCCTTTGGAGGAGCCAATGATTGAGGAACGGGGTTAGATTCTTGAATGCATCATGCCAGAGAGACATAATTACATAAACTCATCCGAAGGTCAAGATGTGTAGAATGCAATATTGGTTGCTTAGCCCAATTAAATTTGTCTCACCGCCCCGGGAGCATAACAGAAAGCTTGAAGCCAAATTAGGGGATCGATTTGTAAGTTCGAGGTGGAGGAAAAAAGTGATTCACGTGATACCATGATGTTAAATTAGGGCTTGTTGGGAGTAACCCCAGCTTTACTGCTTTCTTTTAACTTTTTTTAATTTTGTTATTTTTATAGTGTTGTTGTATTTTGTAGGATTTTGAGCATAGAGAGAAAATCCATAGGAAGAGTGCAAAAGTGAGCCAGATAGTTGGAACTAAATGTTGGGTGCCCACATAAAGGATTATGTCGGGGAGAAGTCTGAGTACCCCGGGAGCCTATACTGCTTCGGCCTTTGGCATTTTAGTGAGTTTCTTGTCTGCCCTCATTATTTATTTTTGCTTGATTTGTGCATTAAGGATACTGCACTCTTTTAAATGTAGGGTGTAAAAATTCTTCTAGATTATTAATAGTAGTATGTTAGTAGTAAAAAAGCATTAACTTCTTATTTTGAGTTTAACTTCTCATTTTTTATTTTTGTAGTAGTGCAGTATTTTAGTAGTAGTTTTAGTAACTTAAAATTTTGCTTTTAAATATGGAAAAAAATTAAAAATTTTGGACTTTTCCTGACAATGGATCTCCTAGATAGTTTTCTTGAGGGATTAAAGATTAAAGAAGAAAAACTAAAAAAAAAGAAAAGAAAAAGGGAAAACACAAAAATATGTCTCTTAGTTTTTCAGGTAGTATTAATCTCTCCATGGTTTTTCTTTATGCCTCGGTTCTTTTTCATAGGATGTAGTTTGAACTGGATAAGTTTTTTCTTTTAGAGTAGATTAGGAATTTAGGGAATAAAATGAGGAAAAATGACGAACTTAGGCGCCTTTGACTTGTTTGATAGTAACATATTTAGGTTTTGGCATATTTAGTATCTTCTTTATATTTTGAAATTGTCTGTGATGCCTGTACATACTTGATAGCAGGTTATTGACGCATGTGTCTCATTTTCTTAACTATTGTTCACTTTGTGATTAATGCTTAATATCTCGTAGATCCGTGAATAATTGCATTAGATGAGAGTTGGAATGAGACCGACCTTAGTGAGTCATGTGACCTGTGTGGTGAGGCTTTTGTGTAGTATATGTATTGTACTTGTATCTAAACTTTCCCAGTATGTGAGTTGAAGCGAAAATTTGAGGTGATGCCTCGGTTTGAAAAATAATTTTAGGCTTTCTTTGATTATTTTTTTTGAGTTTTATTTCTTGATATAAATAAAATATATACCTAGTTAATCCTTTTGAGCCTATAGAATTTTATTTGGCATCCACATTACAAGCATATGCCTTTTTTGTTCTTAAATGGCATTGTTTTGATCATTTTACCTTTTAAAGCACTTCACTTATGAAATGAGCTCTAAAGGAAATAAGAAGGAACTAAGTGTAGGATGGATTTTTAGTGGAACCAATGAAAGAAAAAAAGGTGAACTTGTTTTATAAAAGAGTACGCTAATAGTAGAAAGTACAAAAGAGAAAAAAAGTTGAAAAAAAATAAAAATAAAAATGTATAGATGAATAAATTATTATTTTGTTCTTTCTAGTGGGGTGTAAATTAAAGTAGCCCTTAAAGAAAGAGGTTACATTGAAGTGGGTGATTTTAGTTGTGAAATTAAAGTGTATTGAAGAATTTACATTTAAAGTTTATTATGTAATGAGTTAAAGTGCTTAGGAGGGTAATCAACTAATCCTAAATATATCGTACATGTCCCTTAGCCCACATTATAACCATATAAAGTCCTAACTGATTTTAGAACGAGTGAGCTTATATTAGTATAATTGACATTAAGGGCAATCCAATAATACAAATTGCATGCATGTGACTTCTTTGTAAGAGTGAGAGATTTCTTTTATACAAGTGAGTCCTTAAACTATATTTGATAATGAGATTTGGATGTGTGTATTCAACTTATTCTCTTTGCTTTTGTTGTGAGGGCACATGCCTTCACAAGAGATAGGTAACATTATTAGAATTCTTTAGGATGTTGGGTGTTCAAGTCGTGAGTACATTGGGACATTGAGTTGGTTTTTGAGGTTAGGGTTGTCGTGAGCATGTTGTCTTTGCTTGAATATTTTTGAAGAATAATATAAGTAAAAAGGAAGTGTATGTGATTGCATATGCTAGAATTTAGTTGTTGCTATCAACCGCGGTCATTGGCGTAGAGTGCTCAAAGGTAAAGTAGTTTGTTGGTTGACTCGATGATGATCAATGTTTAAGTGTGGATTGTTGATATTCAGCTTAAAATATGCTTATTTTTATGTATATTGCCGCGCAATGTGCTCATGTCTCGTAGATTTCGGATGTATAATATAATAATTTGTGCTAATTTGTGGTATTTCTATGTGCAGGAATTATTCAGATACAATTTGGGATGATAGTGTGCGAATTTAATCAAAAATGGGAAGAAAAGTTAAAAGTGCACATTTGCCACAGGTAGTGTGGGTGCTACCTGTGGCCCAGTTTCCAGAAGTGCACAGTTTTCAGCACTAGGTCTAGCGCCTCATGCTATCCTGGGTGCTGGTGATGGGACTTGTCGTATTTCGCCCAGACTTGGTTATTTTGTCCCTACACACCCCCAACTCGTATAAAAGGGGTAATAAACAGATTTTTAGAGAGGGAGAGCGTTTTTAAGAGGAACATTTGACCAAGGGAGAGCACATAGTCGCCGTGGAGGCCTGGATTTTGTCTTTTCTTCCACCAAACTTATTTATTTTTATCTTTCTTTGTATGATTATTTGTTTAACTACCATGTCTATGTTGATCTAACTTCACGTCCTAGGGTTGTGGTTCGTTCATGACTATTGTTATTCAAATATTGATTTTGATTTCTTAGTTTTCATATTGATTTATTTATTCAATATTGTGCTTAATTATTTAATTGTTTGATCACCAATTAAATACTATCTACAAATCTAGAATTAAACTCGAAAGTGGAAATTCTAGATTGTACATAGGATTGAGTAGAGCAAGTTCTTGAATCCGAGAATCAGGGAATGATTCGTGGTTAGGATAGACATAAACCTAATTGCCTTGATTGGTTGATGTACAAAAATCATAAATGCATTCTTGTTAGTTCTAATTTCATAGAAATAAGCATTATGTTAGCTTGAATAGGCGAGTAAGAATTCGACAGATTCTTAAGAGTGATATTAACCATATCAGCCAATAATCTAGATAAATTAGTTAGTCAATTTAATTGAAGAATACAATAGGAATGTTAGATATCTCATAACCCTAAATTATTTTCATAACATAAAAATCTGCTCTTCCTCTGTTTAAAGCTCATGATTTGTTTTTCCTTATTTTAATTAGTTTAGAATCAAATACTTCTAGTTTTAATTCTCGTTTAGATAGTTAGGATATTCTGATTTAGTTAATAGTTAATCACAAGGTCTCGTGAATTCGACATCTGGCTTCTAATCACTTTATTACTTAGTGATCGTGTATATTTGTGTGTGCATCTGGCCACAATACTAAACTCACCCTAAGAGTTCTAATTTCTTAATTTGAGGTTTCCATTTAGTACATCTGATAATTTCTTTGCGAAATAGTTTGTATTAACCTTTTTAGCTAGAAAAATATATTGCATGGAAATAATGAAGAGAAACTTAAGGAAAAAGTTAGAGACCTGAGAACTATCTGTTTTCTTTTGAAAACGAAATATACTTTGTATGTGTCTTCTCTCAGCTAAATATGTAGTCCTCAAGGGACAAAAATCTCCCTTTTGCATCCTTTTTTTCTTTCTCTCCTTACACAAATCAAACAAGATAAATTTTCTTTTTTTGAGACTTTTCCTCCCTTTCTCATCATTTCTAAACTTATAGGGTTATCACTTATCAATATCCCTTTTCTCGACCAAAGAGGAGAAACTGGCTTGCATTATCCAGAAGAGAGAAGAAGAAAAGGCTTTGAGTTTTGCACAAATTTGTGACTGTATTATTGTTTCGTTAATAATAGTTTAAGCTACTAAATCTATGACCAATTTCTACAAAATAATACTTTAGGGAGAATGTAGATTGAGTATTATGGTTCCTTTGTACAAAAACAAATGCAATATCCAAAATTACAACTATAGAGGTCAAGCAACTAAGCCATATAATGAAAGTTTGGGAACGGGTGGTAGAGATGAGGGTCAGGATGGATGTCTTTATTTTCGAGAACTAGTTTGGATCTATGCCGGAGTGATCGACTACGGAATCCATTCATATTGTGAGGAGACTGGTTGAACAATATCGGAAAACGAAGAGGGACTTATATATGGTGTTCATCGACCTAGAAAAAGCATATGACAAAGTCGCAAGAGAAGTTCTTTGGAGATGTATAGAGGATAGAGGTATATTTATAGCGTACATTAGAGTGATTAAGGACATGTATGATGGAGCCAAGATCCAAGTGAGAACAATAGGAGGAGACTCGGGTCAATTTTCAGTTTTGATGGGACTGCATCAGGGATCTACACTTAGCCCATTATTATTTTCCCATGTGATGGTTAAATTGACGCTACACATGCATCCAAGGGAAGGTGCCTTGATGCATCCTATTTTGCGGATGATATGGTATTGATTGACGAGACGAGCTGTATTAATACTAGGATGGAGAGACAGACCCTAGAGTCTAAGGGTTTCAGGGTGAGTAAGACTAAGACAGAGTACCTCGACGGAAAGTTCAGTGGTGTAACATACGAAGCAGGCATGAAAGTGAAGCTTGATACACAAGTCATTTTGAAGAGAGAGTTACAAGTATCTTAGATCTTAATCCAAGGTAATTGACGAGGCTGTCACTCATTGTATTTGGGTAGGGTGGATGAAATGGAAGGTCGCTTCCTGTATTCTTTGTGATAAGAACGTGCCACCAACATTTTAAGGTAAATTATATAGAGTGGTTGTTAGACCGACTATGATATATGGAGTAGAGAGTTGGCCAGTCGATAGCTCTCATACCGAGAAGTTGCAAGCATTGTAGATGAGGATGTTGAGATGGATGTGTGGGCATACTAAGAGAGATAAGATTAGGAATGATAATGTTTCGAACAAGGTAGGAGTGGCCCTCATGGTAGACAAGTTGCGTGGAGCGAGGCTGAGATGGTTAGGACATGTAAAATAGAGATGCCCAGATACCCCAGTGAGAAGGTGTGAGAGGTTGGCCATGATGGGTTTGAAGAGGGTAGAGGTAGGCCTAAAACGTATTGGGGAGAAGTGATAAGGCAAGTTATGGCACATCTTCAGCTTACCGAGCACATGACCCTTGATAGGAAGCTATGAAGATCGAGAATTAAGGTAGAAAGCTAGTAGGTAGTCTCGAGCGTATCCTTCTCTTACATATAGGATTAATAGTATTCTCATATTTTCATACACTTAGACTTGTATTTTTACCAGTTTTTTCTCTTCAGTTTTCTTGTTATCCTGTTGTTGTTAGTTATATCGTGTTACTTTTTTCTTTCCATAGTTTGTGCACTATTGTCTTATTTTCATCAAGTGATGTGACTATGCTTCCTCTAAGACGAGGGTCTATCGGAAATAACATCTTTGTCTTCAGAAGGTAAGAGTAAGGTTATGCATACAATACCCTCCTCAGATCCCACTTACGGAATTACACTGAGTTTGTTACTAATGTTTTTAATTTTTTAGGGTTCGTAAGATAAATCGCTACCCCCCCCCCCCCTCCCCACACACAATATCTTGTAGTGTAAAACATATGAATTCCAAAATGAGACTAATTTAATTTGAACATTCTCCTAAAATATTCCTTGCTTATTTTAAGTATAACGTTCAATTAAGCTCTATATATACACAGCACATGCATTTTCATAAACTCTTAAGCTAAGGCCATCTTAGAAAATTAAGGGGGGGAAATAGTAGTAATTCATCCAAGGTCAACCTCTTATGTTGTCAACGAACCCGACCATTTGAAGCCAAAGGAGGAAAAGGGCAGATTCTTTTCAGTTTATCATACCTTCTAGCACATGACTAAAAGGTTTTAAATCGAAAATATTACTTGCACTCTATGTTTTATACTAAATTAATAAATACCTTTTTATATGCACTTCTATCACTAATCAAGGTTAATTGATATATTATCATCTCAATCTACCTCTTAATTATGATAATCTAATGAGGTTTTACTACAATTAAATATGACATGACACTATCCTGTGGGAAAATGTCAATACATTGAATAAAGACACGATCGGTAAGCTTGATCCTCAATTTTCTGCTCATACAAGTAAATGGAGGGTTGCTTTGTTATAACTTCTTTGCAACTTCAAGTCTTGACTCTTAGGAGTATTTTGTTTGGTTGTTTAATCAGATTTGTTTTCCCAACACTTCTAATATACTTCGAATCCTCAACAAAAAATATTGTTGTTGTTGTCAAAAGAGTGAAAATCGTTTTACCGCTGAAGTTTGCTTAAATGCCATGTTACTACTCCAAGTTTGGACAATTAACTATTTTGTCCTTTTTATATCGATTTTATAACTATTGACTATTGAAATAATTTATAGAGTACCATATTGCGGTTTATCATTACTTTATTACTTGGAGTAACAATGATCTTTTAATTAACTGAATATTTTATTCAGGTATGAATAAATGCATGAAAGAAAGTGTTCACCACTAAAAGCCTGTTTGGCGAAGCTTTTGGAAAGTTAAAAGTATTTTTCCTTCTTTAAAAGGTATTTTTTGAAAATATTGAATTGTTTGGTTAATACACAAAAGTTCTTTTGATCAGCAGCAAAAGTAATTTTTTTATTTTAATAAAAAAATATAAAATTCTAATTTCTTCTAAGAAGCAAAAATAGAAATAAAAAATTAATTTATTTAAGACAAAACTATCCTTACCATAAATTTATATTTTTTAAATTATCCCTTACTAATTTAAGTTTTTCTTTCTATTTTTGTTTCTAGTTTTTACTTTAAAAATATCATTTATATGAATTATGTTGTGACCTTTCAAAACTTTATTGACTTTTCCTATTTTTGATTTTTCTTAACTTTCTAAATTATTTTATTCCTTTTTCACACTAAAGCAAATTATTTGTCTATTTCTTTGGACTATCAATTCTCTTCTTATAAATAATTATTTATAATTTCTTCTATTATATGCTATTAGTTTCCTAATCTTTAAAATAGTTATCAAATATAATTTGAAAATGACCTACAAATAGGTATAAATTTACAATGGCATTGCATAATCTATCTATATATTATTAACAAAAGAAGAAGATACGTCCATATTAAGTCAAGTGGTAGCCTCACAATATGCTACTTGGAATTTTAGGACAAAGTTAATAAGGTCAGGTAATAACTAATTTTTTTAAAAGTATACTATACATTTTGTGTTGTTAATAATTAGTTACTCTTTTTGAATTATAATTTAAACATACTTAACTAGTTCTTTTACGATTTTTTATATATTTAAAATTATTTCTATTTTATGTTCAATGCCATCTTTCAAGTTTGACATTCAGAATCATCAAGTTAGAACTACCAGATGTACATAATTTCATCCAACATATTCTTTTACCGATACATAATTCAACTATTATGCTAATGAAGACATTACTGTAGAGATTGATGAATGAGATGAGCCTTCTCATATTCCTTTAGAAATGCGAGGCAAGTCTTCTACTAATATAGAGGCGTTGTGTAATAGAAGTAGAGATGAAATTGTTGAGAAATATAACCATGTGTAAGTAACTTTACTTGTTATTTTATGATGGATTATCAATATATAGTAATTTGTGAATAGACTTCTAATTTATACTGAATGATATTATCTTAATTATTCAAATCATCATATAACAATAGGTAATTATACTAAATAATATCATATGATTTGATATGGCTATATATGTAAAATTGATTCAAAATTTTAATATGTTTGTTTACTTTATGTTTTATATTGTAATCATCAAATAAATAAATAGGCCTTACGATAAATATTTTAAGTTTATTTTTTTATTTAAAAGGATTATAAGACCTAAAGTACTATCCTTTTTGGTTATTTGACACTCAAAAGTATCTTTTAGAAAGAATGGCCAAACACAATTTTTTTTATCAAATATGTACTTTTTAAATGAATCGGCCAAACACAAATAATTTTTTTTTAAAGTACTGAAAAAGGTACTTTTAAAAATAAGCAGATTTTGGCGGCTTGACCAAACGGGCTTTAACACACATAAAGCATAATATCAATCGGTTTACCATTATGTCGTCTTTAATTGTTGCAGACTCAGATGCAGAGCCAGAATTTAAAGTTTTTAGGTTCATGATTTTAGTTCTTTTAATTTACTAGATTAGAAATTAATAATTTAAACATATTAAATGAATTTCTTAAAACAAACATATAATTTGAATTAAAGTTACTGAATTTAACCAAACATATCTGCGCTAATCATAGATAGGAATAAGAGTGTGAGGCACTTTGAGTAGCTTTAATTTTCTCTAACCATTAATTTCCACAACGTATAGAAAGCACTTAGGCGACAAGAGTGTTGTTTGGTTGACAGGAACAAGCAAAGGAATTGTGTTGTTGATTCTTAATATCTTATATTTTCCCGGCGTGAAATTAGTAGAAAAAATGTCATAGCCATTTAACCATTTTAGCTTTATTGGACTTAAATCCGGAAAGAATTTGAACTATATATACTTTTTCTGTCTCAAATTATTTATGGTGGCTTTTAAAAATAATTATCTTAAATTATTTTATTATTTTAAAAGTTCAAGATAAAATTAATAATTTTTCTTCTTATTTTACCTTTAATAGTAATATTTTTTGAAGATGAAGAAGTCACATAAATAGAATAAATATTCGATAAAAATATATTATATCTTAAAATATAAGTAAGCATAAAATAGTCAATAATTTCTTCTAATTAATATTTTTTGAGGACCGTATAAAAAATATTATTAATAATTTGAGATGAAAGGAATATCTAAATTAAAAACATTATAATTACCTTATAGTAAGCTATGTGTCAAATAATGTGGCGTACTAAATAAAGCAATAAAGCAAATGTAGCAAAGCAAAGGAATAACGTGAACAAACCAAATCAAAGGAGTTTGTTTTCAAATAAATTCTCACAAGTTATCAAAACCGCAAGAGTTATCCATGTTACAAACTTCCTTAGTGAAGATTTATAGTGAAGATTTCTGTACAAACTTCCTTGTGGCAGTTCTTAAAAAATGGCATACATCACCTTCTTATCTTAAATATTATTTTTCTCCTCCAACAAATACATATAGGTATCGTCTTTCCTATTACTTTATAAATTCAGCTTTCTCCAAGTAATTATTTCTCAATCACAAATAAATTAAGATGACTATATGAATTCTCATTGTTCATATCACTCCATTTAAACCCAACTTAACCCCTATGTTATATAAAATAAAATCAAAAAGATAAAACTTTTCCTTGATAACAAATAAAGATATTATGACCAAGCAAGGTTTAATTTTTTGTAGTCACCCAAAAGATTTACACTATAGTCAATTATGAGGTTCTTCAACTCTTTTTTCTCCAAAAGCCGTGTGCGTTTGGCACAACATGTTGAGTTATCGCACATCGGAGGGATTTGAGGTCCTTGGTTTCCTTATATGGTTTGGGCAATCCTCACCTCATAAGCTAGCTTTTTGGGTTGAGTTAGGTCCAAGGTCCATTCTTTTCATGGTATCAGAGCCAAACTCGTCCCAATTATTGTTACCGATGTTGGCCCCCATTTATGTTGTCCACGCTCCAGAGATCTGGGCGTGAGGGGGTGTTGAGTTGTCCCACATCGGAGGGATTTGAGGTCCTTGGTCTCCTTATATGGCTTGGACAATCCTCACCTCATAAGCTAGCTTTTGGGGTTGAGTTAGGTCCAATGTCCATTCTTATCACAACACGAGACAAACAAGGAGAAGAAACCTAATGAATTCCTTAAAGAGAGAAGAAAGTTTTCCCTAGCTCGTTCACGGATATGTACCCGCTTGGGTTGTGTGAAAGTATTTGATATGGGTACATCATTTTTTTTTTACTTGCTAATTTTAGTATATTTTGAAGGATACGCGCAACATAGGTCATGAAAGAGACATATATTGGAAGAAAGATAGAGGGAGAGAGGAATTGATAATTATAACAAGTGAGCTGGAATCATCAACACATGTTAATGTAGCAGCTATTCATCAATATGGCAAGAAGATGAAAGTCATCAGCTACCATCAAGTATATGAATATGAAACTTGTATGTACAACAAGATGGGAAGAGGATGTAATTTCATGTGTTATAAAAAGGAACTTCTGAGCACTGAGGCTTAAGCATTTGCTGCAGCTTCTTCTTCCACCATTTGGGATACTGGAAGAAGGGTGCAGATCAGGTTGCGATCTCCATACACATTGTCCACTCGTGCTGGTAAATACGATCACAAGTAAAATTATTGTCAAAACCAAGATATAATAGCAGCTCTTACTAAATACGACAATGGAAAAACGAAAAGTTAGGTAAATCTATAGTGCAATAAACGCAAGAACAGTAGATTTCAGCAGATTCTTTGAGTTTTTCTCAATCATGCCAGTAAAACAGATCTTTTCATTTCAAGTACGCAAGATAAGTTGAAGACAGTGTCTTAGAGCAGTTTTATTGTAACAGGACATGTTGAGGGCAAGTGCCCTACATCTCCTCTGCTGCTAATTAGTCCAGAAGCTGTGATTATCTAGGTTGATTACTTGAAAACTGACAAGTCTTCAAATGAAGTTCCTATGAAATCAATAACGGAAAAAAGAAAACATTGTGCTGTAGGCTATATTCCTCGGACTTGGGTGCTGGTATCCTCACACAAGTGCGGATCTAGAGGTTCAATCATTCATCACATAAATTTTAGGAGTCGAGGGTACGGATCCTAGTGCGGATACGAGTGCTAGGATAAATACCTATATTTTATTCACAAGATATCTCGTGTAACAGAAAAGCATTCTTAATATATATATATATATATATATATATATATATATATATATATATATATATATATATATATATATATATCCCAAATATGAAACCAAGTACCCTATCAATCTATACATCTCGGTCATAGATGTAGTCAAGGCACCCAAAGTAAGTTGACCAAGTCCAGTATGGATCACCCACACGATACCCACGTTGTGTCAACACTGGTAAGGCAGAGATTTTGAAGGAGCAACATAGCATGTAGGTATATTGGATGTTAAAACTTTAAGTATAGGGACATAATTTCAGTACTGATTTCTAGTACATTTTGATACTTCCAAAAATGTGTTGACCAGTAAAATAAAACTCAGCACTAAGTGCTGAAAAGTACAAGTTTTATGGAACCCTCTATATTTCAATGTATAACTTAATAGGAGGGGAATCTTAATAGCTCAGTTGGTTGCAGTGTTATTAAAGGCGAAAAACACAAAAAAACTCTAAGGTCCATTTGGGGCTTTAAGCGCAAAGCGCAAATAATGCATGGGTTAAATATCAATTGTTTAAGGTCGCCTTTTCAGGATTACACTCACTGGCAAGAAAAAGTATGCCTTAGAGCTTTGATGCGACACTAAAACACCCACAAAGTGAGGCAAAGCGCTCAACGTGTTTTGAGCCTCGATTCAGGGCTTAAGCGTGCTTTAAGCGCGCCTTTGACAACACTGGTTGGTTGACTACCCGAACTTTCACTTTGTAGGTGACGGTTCAATTCCCCACCTTGTAACCTACCAATTTTCCCCTTCCCCTACCCCGTATGAATAAAAAAAATGTAGGAGTAACACTTAATAGGAGAAATATCAGATACTTCAGAATTTAGCCAATGTTAAGTTTGTAGGTAAAAAGTTGGACTTATATAGAGATGGTAAAGACCTGTAGTTGGCCAGAATTTGGCATTCCTTAGCCAGGGAGCAGGGAATGCAGCATATTCCCGAGAATATGGTTTTACCCATGCATCTGCCATGAGCATTGATGGTGGATGAGGAGCCCCCTGCAACACAAAATCCCGATTAATATCTCCTGATTTATGCAACAGTACAAAAAAATAAACATTTTCGTTTAAAACTAATCTACAAAAAGAAGAGAAAAAGACCACATATTTACCTTAAGAACATTGTTGTTAATATCAGCATTCCCTTTCTCAATCTGCGCGATTTCTTCTCTGATGGAGATGAGTGCATCACAAAACCTGTCTAGTTCTGCCTGCATTGGTTTTACAACTACTTCAGACCACCAAAGAAAAACTATACTGTGTGTAATAGTGACTTTTTTTTCTGTATCAATGAATGTGCATCCTTATATTATACCTTGCTTTCACTTTCAGTAGGTTCAATCATAAGTGTACCAGGAACTGGCCAAGACATTGTAGGTCCATGGAATCCATAGTCTATAAGACGTTTAGCAACATCTTCAGGTTCTATTCCAGCAGTATTCTGAAAGGCCAAGACTCCAATAGGTTTAGTACACTACAACAAAAGCAAAAAAAAAAAGAAAAAAAGAAAAAAAGAGTGAATCGGAAATGATTCATAAAAGTACCTTAAAGCCCCTCAGGTCAATGATAAACTCGTGGGCACATGTTCCATTGACACCTCGGAAGAGAACTGGGTAATGCTTCTGTTGATCAAAAGCAGAAAATATGATCAGCGGAGTTAGAATACTCAATGATGAATTAAGACAGGCATAGCAAAGTCCGAGAAAACAGAAAAGCACAAAATTCATCTCAAATAGAAAATGAGAAATAAAAGAAGAAAGACCTCCAAACGCTTAGCCATGTAGTTCGCATTCAGGATAGCTATCTTTGATGCATCTGTAAGTCCCTTAGACCCCATCATCGCAATGTAGGTATATGAAATCGGCAAAATAAGTGCTGAACCCCAGGGAGCAGCAGAAATAGTACCAAGTGGCTCACTCTTGTCGGGGGATGGGATCCCTCCAGTTGGAACCTTCAGAAGAATCACACTGATCAAGTTACCAAGCTCACAACTAAACGAGGAAGATATAAAAAATATCCCAAGCCGATGAATTGACAAAGAGAGCTTTATGTGGTGAAGTAACTGGTGTTGATCGAGGACATACCACAGGGTGTGATGGTAAAAATGGTGCAAGGTGCTTCTTCACACCAATGGGGCCCATTCCAGGACCTCCTCCACCATGAGGAATGCAGAATGTCTTATGTAGATTTAGATGACAAACATCAGCACCGATAAAGCCGGGACTTGTAAGACCAACCTGTAAGAAGAAAATACAGCAATATGAAACAAATTGTACAAATCACTTGCAACCAGCCAAAAACAAAGTCGTATAGTTAATAGCTGAGTCAAAACTTGAATTTTGATAATGTATTGAGAAGCAATAGAAAAAAAGGTAGTATAAATAAGTTAAAGAAGCAGATATGGTATTGCCAAGAAAGTTCTATCGATCACGGCCAAGCTCCTCATAAAACCTTTAACCAAGGTAAGTGATAGAGAAAGAGAGAGCTTTAGACTTAACCACACTGGACGTAGTATGACTTCACCAAAGTCAGAGCAGACAGCACATAACACTATCTGACGCATCATGTGAGATAACTACCTAAATCATCTAAGAGTAAAGAAGAAGAAGAAGAAGAAAAGGATAGGAAAGGAAATTTGAGGTTCATTGCCTAATCCAAAGACATCACCTCATCTCTTAAGATATCAGGTCTGACTACATAATTTGTTGAGCAAGAATTTTATATAGATATAATGGTATTACCACTAAACTGACTCAATGACAAGTAAAATCAACAAGAATTAAAATGATGTTAGGAGTTGAGATGAGGTAATTACCTGAGCATTCATGTTAGCTCCATCCATGTACACCTGACCACCATTGTCATGGATTATCTTACATATCTCATCGATTCCTTCCTCATAGACTCCATGTGTTGATGGGTATGTAACCTGAAATTTATTATATAATTACATTTAAGGAAATACAAATAATACATAAAGGTGTCAGAAAGTAGTAGCACATGATTTACCATGAGAGCAGCAAGTTTATCCTTATTTGCCTCAGCAGCCTTCCTCAACTCTTCAATATTAATGTTTCCTTTGGCATCGGTTCCAACAGCAACAATTTTCATCCCACACATAGCAGCACTTGCAGGATTTGTTCCATGAGCTGACACAGGAATGATGCACACATTGCGGTGATGGTCACCCCTCGCCTGCAGCAAAACTCAAAATTCAGTTACACTAGCAGCAAGCTTTATAGAGAATTAATGGGTAATGATTAAAACAAGAAGAAGAGTCGGAGCACCAAAAGCTAACATTTCAATTCTAAGGCCATTAGCATCCCTCTTTGGTAAATCAAGTGTCCTCGGATGATTAAAATTCTATTAGTCTTCTACAACTACATGAAGGATAATAGATGCGAACTAGTAACTAGATAGATGAAGGATAATAGATGCGAACTAGTAACTAGATAGATGAAGGATTATAGATGCCAAGTAGTAACAAGATGGAAGCAAGATCTTCACAAAGAATGGGGTTTCATCAGGTGATTTCCCTAGTATTTAAAAGCAGAAAATAGTAAAATCAAGCAAAGCAATTTCGTGCCATTTGGCTATTAAGAGGTTATACAAATATAATCTTAACTAAGTCCATTGCGAACCTTACTCTTGAAGTACTAGCTAGGTATTAAGAGAGCTCAAACCAAAGCCGAAAGCGAACTATTCATTTAAATTGTGACAAGTACCACATGATAGGCAAGAATAACCATCAGCCCAGCATATTCTCCAGCAGCACCAGCATTAGGCTGCAAGGAGAAGGAATCAAAACCTGTAATTGTACACAATAGGTCACCCAAATCTTTGAACATTTCCTGCAAAAGAAAGCATGTAACTGTCTTGATTAGTTCTTCTGTTTCTGCAGCTTAATTAGCAAAAACAGCAATGCATCTAAGCAGTAACAACCTGATAACCAGCGGCCTGTTCGGTGGGCGCAAAAGGGTGAATATTTGTGAAGTTAGGCCATGTCACTGGCATCATCTCTGTTGTGGCATTCAATTTCATTGTGCAGGATCCCAAAGGAATCATGCTATGGCACAAGGAAAGATCCTTTGATTGCAGCTTATGAAGGTATCTTAGCAACTCGTGCTCAGTATGGTACCTGAATCATCAATGTAACAGTTAAACTAGAACTAATAGTACAGTGCAAAGATGGTCAAAACCATTAAAGGAGGCCTTACGAGTTGAATATTTGGTGAGTCAAATATGGAGTCTCCCTGACAAGTCCAGAAGGAATCAGATTCTCGACCTCTTGTGCAATTGATTGAGCGGTGAATGTGACCTATTAACGGAATCAAAGATAAGAATACACTATGTAGACACTGAGTTGCTACGAACAGCATGGATAGGGGAGTAATGATACTGACCGGCTTTCCCAAGGCAAAAACTTTAAATAGATTGTCCACATCTTCTAAGGTAGTAGTTTCATCAAAAGCTACAGTTATCTGGAAAATAATGGAGTTTCACTTAATTATAACATAAATTTAGGACTATCTATAAGTTTAAAAACAGAAACAAGAAAAACTAGCTAGACTTACAGTATTGTTGTCCACAACCCTCAAGTTAATTTCATTCTTGTAAGCAACATCAGCAATTGCTTTTGCATCAGCACACTTAACCTTCACAGTGTCAAAGAATGGAAGATCCTGAACTTCTACCGTTCCTAGCTTTTTGAGCCCAGCAGCAAGTGTTCCGGCAAGACCATGAACACGTTGGGCAATGGTTTTTAGCCCCTCCGGTCCATGATAGACTGCATACATGGCAGCCATGTTCGCAAGCAAGGCCTACATAAGAAATGTACAATATCATAAATCACGGCAAGAGAATAAGTTGCATAGCGTGTGCATCAGAGCATTACAACGCACAAGTGAGAGAAAGATAGTTTCTTGCAAGAAAAACAAACTAGTTGGTTGTTTCTTGTTACTCCCTACCGCTCATGTCTATACAACGCATCGCATACAAGCAGAAAAGTAAACATTTTTCAAACCGCTTAGAATTCTTACTACTACATTATAAGAATGTTGCATAACAGAGAATCTAGGAGGATATATATCTGCATGGCATACATATTTTTGAAACAGTTGATGAAACATTAGTTCAGTCAGTACCTGTGCTGTACAAATGTTGCTTGTAGCCTTGTCTCTGCGGATGTGTTGTTCCCTTGTTTGCATTGCCATACGCAGAGCAGGTTTCCCTGAAGAATCAACACTGACACCAATAATTCTTCCCGGCATCATTCTCTTGTATTCTTGAGAAGTTGCCAAGAAAGCCGCATGAGGGCCTCCATAACCCATAGGCACTCCAAACCTCTGAGCAGAACCAACAACAATATCTGCTCCAAATTCACCAGGAGGTTTCAACATTGTCAACGCCAAAAGATCTGATGCCATAACAACCTTCACTCCATAAGCATGTGCATTCTTAATAAACTCCCCATAGTCCAAGATTTCACCTTCAGTTCCCGGATACTGAACTAGTACCCCACAAATATCACCAGATTTATAATCAATGTCCTTAAGATCAACAGTCTCTACCTTAATCCCAAATCCATCAGCTCTAGTCTTACAAATATCGATAGTCTGAGGGTGACAATTGCTAGCAATAAGGAAAGTTTTCTTTTTCCCCTTGAAAATATTATTACACATGGCCATAGCCTCAGCTGCCGCGGTCCCTTCATCTAGTAAAGATGCATTGGACATTGGCAAACCAGTAAGATCTGTAATCATGGTCTGATAATTCAGCAGGGACTCGAGACGTCCCTGCGAAATCTCAGCCTGATAAGGAGTATACTGAGTATACCATGCAGGATTCTCCATAATATTCCTCAAAATAACAGGTGGTACAAAAGTGTTATAATATCCCATCCCAATATATGACTTGAATACCTTATTCATTGAAGCTAATTTGGACATATGCTCAATCATTTGTGCCTCAGTTAATCCCTCATCAAACTTAGAAAACTTCATGGATTCAATACGAATAGATTGAGGGACAGTGGCATCAATAAGGGAATCAAGGCTTGAAAAACCACAAAACTCAGCCATTTGGGTTTGTTCTTGTGGGGTGGCTGAGTTGTGTCGCCTTGGGAAAGTGTCACTTGGCTTCAATGCCTCAACAGATATTGATCTAACATGTTGCTTATTGAAATTACCATTTCCATGCAACATAGTCTTACCATTTCTAGCCTGAAATGTGTAAGGTGACAATGAAGAAACATACCTTGAAGGCCTGTATAATGCTGCAGATGATGGGATTTCATTGGCACGGCTCTGTTTTGATTCTGAAACCAAACGTTTCAGAATTGCTCTGTTTGCCAATTTTCTAGCACGCTCCATTTTCCTGGCCCCCAAAAAAGAAGAAGCTAATCTTGGTTTTCAAGACTTGAACACCCCCTAAAAGGGATGAAAGATAAAAGAAAAGTTTACAAAGTTTTAAGCTTTGGTTTTTCACTATATATATAAGGGTTGTGATGTTTATTTATGGTTTTTCATAAGGTGAACGAAAAGTGGGTGGTGGTAATGGGTTGTTGAGGTTGAGGATACGCTGTCTTTACACAAGGTACTAATTTTATATTTGTGGGCAATTATTTTATAATTTTATTGGGGAATACCAATTTTTAGATCTTGTGGTGGTGGGTGAAGACTGAAGTGACACTAGGCACCAATTTGGAGGAAAAAAACACAAGATTTTTGGTTCTGTTGGATCTTGTTTTTCTATTAGCCAGTAGTTTTTTTCGTTTTTTCTTTTTTCGACGTGGATCTGACGAATAAAGAAAAGATAGTACCGTGCACAAAGTATTAGGAAAATAATATGAATTAGCCAAATTTTGGATCAATAAAAAATAGCCACTATTTTATGCGAAAATAAAATTTGAACATAAATACTCTAGCTAAAATACGGAAAGTAATAGCATAATATGATAAATTATGAAACTCATTCTAGCATACTATGTTGAAATTCCAGCATATTATGCTGCAATCTCATATATATAAGAAATTCAAACTCTAGTATATTATAATAAAATTTTTCCATATTTTAAGCGTGTTATTTTTAGATTTTATCTTTACATGAAAAAATAACTAAATTTTAATTACTTTTGAAATTGTAGCTATTTTTCAATTATTAATTATAAATGAGGTCATTTTTTATTTTTCCCTCCAAAGCATCCTGCATTTTTGTAGGGAGCTGCAGAGAAATGCCACAATCTATGGGATTGTGATATAAACAATTTACTCTAATATAAATATTAATGACTATTTATCATATAAAACTTTACTGTTGCTCTAAATTGCCCCTTCATGTATTTAATGAACAATTAGGGAAAAAGAAAATAAGAAGTAAAAGTTTAGGTACTATTGGGAGGTGGAATTTGTATGGAAGGGAATGAATGGAGGTGGATTGAATTTCAATGGATGAAACTGAAAGATTTTTCTTTTTTGGAAAAATTGTTGTACAATGAAACGAAAGCCTGATATTGTCTTGGATTTTTTTAAACAATAATTTGGAAGATTTTGATGGTTTGGATTGGATTCTTTCTGGGTTGGCAAAATAGTTAACACTTGTTGCTTATCTTGATCTATCACCTTACAATTTTCACACTTGAAGCCAAAATCATATTACCTTTTTCCCAAATATATGGAATTATCACTCTGCTATGTAACACAAAACGAAAGAATTATTATAGGTTGAAAGCAGATGTTTGTGATATTTCATTGATTTTTTGGATCTCTAACCAGAACAAGAAAAAATATCACGACAGAATTACTCAATGTTGAATTGAAAGGTATCTAAGTGATAGGTATTGTGTTCACATAGAGGTATTCATCAAGAAAAACTTAATCGGATGTAATATTTACATAAAAAATGACAGTAATTATAACGCTTTAAGTGATAAATATAAGTACTTCCCCCGTCTTATATATGTGTCGTATTTTTCTTTAATACGTCCCTTAAAAAATATTAATTAGAAAATTAATTAGACTATTATATCCTTATTTATGTCTTAACATATAATTTCTCTTTATTAAATATTTATTTATTTGCTATTTCTATCTTCAAAAATAATTATTATTAAGGGTAAAAGAGAAAAATAACAATCAATTTTGTCTTGAACTTCTAAAATCACAAATAATTTGAGACAACTATTTTTAGCAACCATGATTATTAATATGAGACGGAGGAAGTGAAAATGTGCATTAAATACCTCCGCCTCAAATTATCTTTCATGGTTCCTAAAATAGTTATATCAAATTAGCGATGCACATAGGTCCGATTAGTTCGGATTTTGCATTTATCAAACCAAATCAAACCAAACTAATTATATCGGACCATTAAATCTAAAGACCAAACCAAATCAATAAAATCGGGGTTTTTCAATCTCGATTTTTCTCAGATTTTCGGGTATTTCGGGTTTTTCTAATTTTTTCCGGTAAAAATATTTGTAGCACAAAACATATAGTTTGTGCTCAAAATATTTCTTTAATCCTAGTAAGATACAACTATATAAGATATTTTTCAAGTAATACAAAATATGAAATGTGTCATAGAATTATCCTAAAATATTCAATAATAAAGACAATAATAGAATTCTGTAATTTACATATTGCTAATTAAAAAGCAATAATAAAAATAAACATAATGTGAAAGTAACAGTCATGCTAAAATAAGTATAGTAATAAGGAAGTATTAACTACATGATTAAACTCTAAAGAAAAATAAAGGGAATATGTATTTTTATCTAAATTATTACAAACAAAAAAATAGATATACAATACATTGGTGTTTGCGGTATTGAATTGAATGTATTTTATTAACATTAGTATTAATTTACTTTTGGTTGGGGCTTTTGATAGCATTATTAAGTTACTAATATTAATGGCTATAAAACATATTGAAACATTCAAAAGTTCTAAATCCAACCTTGAAATAATAACTTAAAAGACAAAATTATGAAAAAGTTTAAGTTTAAGTTACTTAAAAGTTTAATAATAACTCTCAAAAATCACTCTTATGTTCTTAAGTCTTTCAAAGACTTGTATCAATGAGCCTAGAATAATACTCCAAGGTTTTCCTATTTATAGCTCGTAAGTGGTGCTTTCTCTTAAAGTCAAAACCCACTCAAAATAGGAATAAATCGAATATAATTCCAAATAGGAACGGAAACCAATAGAGAATAGGATTAAGGCATTGGGCCTTTGACTGAAAAACATGGGTATGTGTGCAACAAACTCCACCTCCAACCAAGGGGCCAAATGTGTCTTCAAGTAGAGGAACTATTGACAGGCTTCATGCCTGCCAATTTTCTATAGAATTCATGTTTATTTGCAACCACTGGCTTTGTTAGCATATCCGAAGGATTTTTATCACTATGTATCTTCTCAACCTCAAATAATGTTTATTCCACAGCCATTCTTATCCAATGATACTTCCTATTTATATATTTGGTCTTAGAATGAAAAGTGGAGTGCTTGATAAGAGAGATAACACTCTGATTATCACAAAATAAGATGTACCTTGGCTTCTCAAAGCCAAAATTATTAATAAAATCCTTCATCCATAGCTCTTTGGCACCTTATGTGACAACAATATATTCGACTTTTGTGGTAGGTAGAGCTATGACTTCTTTAGTTTAGATTACGAAGAAACGGCTCCCCTTGCAAAAGTGATCAAATAACCAGAAGTGGATCTTGAATTATCAAGATTGCCTCCTAAACTAGAGTCTATGTAACAAAAAAGTTCAGGTTTGCCATTGCCATTGTTGGTTCTGCGAACAAAGTCCCACATCGAAGATTGGGAGTCTACATATAAGGTGTAGGGATATCTTAATGGTGTGAGGCCTTTTGGAAACAATCATGCGGGTTGGCCAAAAGCGGACAATATCACACTATGTTAAAGTGTATTTGAGCTAGTTTAGCCCAGTAATTGGTATCAGAGCCTAGGTTCAGTGGGACGAGTATGGATACGAAGGAGTGATGGAGCGAGGCGGTACGCACACAAGAAGAAGCTAATTGCGGGCTTCGGCTACCATAATTCCACACAATAATCTCGAAATTGACTCGTGGATCGTGTTAATGGGCCATGTAGAACTTAGTTCGAGTGGGAGATTTTTGGGTGTGCGAACAAAGTTCCACATCGGTAGCTGAAAAGATTCAGAGTCTACATATAAGGTATAGGGATCTCTTAATGGTGTAAGGTATTTTGGGAAAAAACGTACATGTTTGGCCCAAAGCAGATAATATCACACCATGTTAAGAGTGTATTTAGGCTAGTTTAACCCAACAATGATTTTCCTATTCCGTGAAGGAAATGACAACATATTTACCATAACTGGATTTTTCTTTTCCTTAAAGGAAAATATAATTCTTCCATATTTGGCTAGTCTATTTTCTTGTAGGAAAATGTTTGGAGTCCTATAAATTGAGGATCCGCACATCTTATTCAGCAACATCCATAATATACTTGAGAGTCTTATTTAGGGTGAAAACTTTATGGGACAAGTGTTAGTGTCACTTGTGCTTGCCTCTTCGTGAGATTGTTCTCTTGATATTTTATACTCTATTTTTTATATAATGGATTGCTCATCTCTGTTGTGGACGTAGGTCAGTTGACCGAACCACATTATATATTTGTATCTCTTTTGGTAGATTTCTCTTTTGTTATCTGATTTATTGTCGTTCAAGCTTTGCCTTACTAGCTTCCGCATGACACCTGATTTTTTCGGTCCTAACAAGTGGTATCAGAGCGAGGTTCAAGACTGGTCCATCTTGGCGGATTCAGTTCTAGCCAAATATATTTGACGATAATCATGATTTTTGACAGAGAAATTTGACCGGTATGCTACACCCGTTGAGACAAACTATTTGATGGAGATTTAGGGATGCGATTCTTTTGAAGCCTATGCGAAAAAGGTGGATCAAGTTTGTGTTATCAGAAAATTCAAGCCAAGGGGGAAAATTGTTAAGTGTTTGTCAAAATTTTCTTACCATAATTGGTTTTCCTATTTCATGAAGGAAAGGACAACATATTTACAATAATTGGAATTTTCTTTTCCTAGAAGGAAAATATAATTCTTTCATATTTGGTTTTTCTTGTAGGAAAATATTTGTAGTTCTATAAATTGAGAATCCACCCTTCCCATTCAGCAACATCCTCAATGTAGCCATAGGGGGCTTGAGAGTTTGTTTAGGGGGAGAACTTTATGGTACAGGTGTTAGTGTGTCACTTGTATTTGCCTCTTCGTGAGGTTGTTCTCTCGATATTTTATACTCTATTTTTTATATAATGGATTGATCATCTCCGCTATGGACATAGGTCAATTGACCGAATCACGTCATATATTTGTGTCTCTTTTGATATATTTCTTTTTTGTTGTTTGATTTATCGTCGTTCAAATTTTACATTACTAGTTTTCGCATGACACCTAATTTTTTCGATCCTAATTAGATGTGGAATTTTATCCAAAAAAAGTCACTTAGACTTTTGATTACAAACTGGCTCGTATCGATGAAATAAATGAAGGAAAGTGATACATCAGTACATCACCAACAAGCTTATATATGAATTCTTTAGGAAACTCTCAAATGGGTTAAAATCTTTTTAATCATATCTATTTCAAAAATGCTGAATATTTCTCCGGGGAAATAAATTCAATCAATTTAATGAAGATATTTTGCTGTTTCTTTTCCTGCTAACTTATAGAGTAGTTGGTGTCTAAAAAAGAAGGTGCATTTAATTCTTTTTTTGTTGACTCTTTATAGTTTATACTCTCAATCTTGATGATTTTGATGTCTATAGTTTCCGAGGAGGTTTGGTGTATGGGGTCCGGTTACTAGGTTACCCGTTCGCGTCGGCGCAATATAGGCCGTTCGATCAAAGATTGGGGTGGGTGGTGTTCAAATCTAGCGGCCGAGACTTTTCCTCTTCAATTAAACAAATATGAGGCGGAATATTTATTGGTAGATTCTTTTTATTATTGGAAGCTGAAAACTAGAGCCAGTGCACGAGTTGGAATCTTTACTCGTGGGAAGTGCATATAGATCCTGCTCAAAATAAATAAATAAATAAATAAATAAAAGGAAGAGTACAGCTGATAGTATTTATTATTCGCATAATCTATGAATATTTGATTGTTTAAAATATGGGTGTACATGAAAAAAGCTAATTTAATTTTTATCGAAATCTAATTAAATTAACTATATCAATTTGGATTGTTTGATATTATCAATTTTTCTGGCCTTTTTTTTGTTTAATAAAATTTTACCTTGTTAATTATCGATAAAGTTTTGATTTATTTAATAAAAATAAAAAAAACTAACAAACATATGTTCTATTAAAATATTTCTATGATAATTTTTTTAGTAACACATGATATTATTTTGTTAATAATTTAACAATAACTTTTTGAAGATGACGATCTCAAGATTAACCGAATTTAATGAAAGCTAAATAATGATGTATTCTATATAATGTTAAAAATTATTCATAAACTACCATTTCAAATTCCAAAAGAACATATGAGTTTAATAGATCTTGGCATATGAATATAAGAAAATAAAGCGATTTGAGGTATTCCAGTAATACTTAATAAAATAGTAACGATACTAATCATTATTTAAAGTAAATAAAAATAAATGCACTTCATAATTTTATTAATTATTACATCTCATGAGATGATCATAAATATTTCTAGACATTCTTTTTAGAGAAAGTTCTATATAAAATTTTTAAAGTATATATATACATATGGTTCAATTTTTTTTTTACTCATTACCAAGCCTAATTAAATCAAACCTAATTACTTTTTTAGTCGGTTTGACTTTTCGATTTGATTTGAATAGCCCTGCTTTAAGATCCATTCTTTTCAAATTTAGTATTTATTTCACGTCAAAATAATTTGATTTAACTAATTAATGAATTTCTCAATATATTACTCGTTCCACTTCATGCTAGGTCTCTTAATTCGACTTCGCACTGAGACGGAGGGAAAAAAAGAGTACAAATTTGGACTAGGAGTATTGTCGTGTAATTCCTAGCTATAGGTTTGCTGCACCAAAGCTTTGCCAAAGTTTATTGCCTTGTTAGTTTCCCAAATACCAAAGTCTATCACCTTTCGTATAACTTCGAGATTACTAGTCTGTTTGGCCTACAGGTGTTAAACGGCCGGGTCAGTTTAATCCGAACTGATCTAGATCGGTTAAATTCGGAATCGATCTGAACTGATTAAAGGGGTTGGGTTGGGCTGGGTAGATGGGTAGAGGGGATTGGGTAGAGGGGATTGGTCGTATATAATTTTTAAAATAGGTAACCGGCTCTGTTGAAACCCCATCTAGTGAATAGTAACCCTTACCGGGTTAACCGGCCAGTACATAACAACCAATCTCTTTTTTTTTTGTTTTTTATAAAAATTTTGAATTATGTAGGGCCCACTGACCGTTGGCAATGGTCAGACCTGGAAATTGGTCCGTTGGCCAACGGTAGGTTTGCGAAAATAGCCTTTTATTTTTAAAATTTATCCCTTTTTCAATTTACAAAATTAACCTTCTCTAGAATAATAAATACCCCTCCCCCCTCTTCATTTCTTCACTCAAGTCCCAGCTCTCATTTCTCAATCTCAATTTCTCTCATTCTCTCATTCTCCAATTTTCAAGACTTCAAGTCTCAATCTCAAATTCTCAATTCTCAGATCTCAATTCATGTTAAATCATGCCTCATACTTCTAGAATGCGTTCATATGTTTGCACTTTAAGGTGGTAGAAGAAAATGAAGAATGTCAGAAATTAAAGTGCAAGAACAGTGGTCAAGTCTTAAATTTTCGTTCAAAGTCTGGCACAAACAGTTTAAGGAGGCATATAAAGTTTGTATTGAGCGTCCTCCGAAAATTCGTATTTAAGATTGTTTTGACAATTTGTGTTATTTTAAAATTATTAGGCGTATTTATGCTTAATGTTTTAATTTGTTAGATTAATTTGAAGTATTATTAATTTTTTATGCATGAAAATTTAGTTTTACTATTTTTTTGTTAATTTGCTTTTTTAAATGCAAACTTTAATTTTAAATTTTGAAATAAATGTAGCACTTGCAATTTATAAGTACAATTTTTTTCCATCTTCCTTATATTCTTTAAATTAATACAAAGTATTAATATAACTTACAATAGTTACACAAAATACAAAAAAATAATTTAAAAATACACCTAAACCCGGCATGACCCCCTCAACACTTAAATCTTACGGTTCAATTTTAATCCGGATGGACCTGAACCAGTTAAACCCGTTAAGAACCAACTCGGTCCGGACCGTAACCTGTACGGGTCCAAAAATTGTGGCCTGGCCCGTCCTGGCCCACCCATTTAACACATATGGTTTCACCAAACTTCTAAAAACTGCTTATTTTGAGAAATATTTTTAAAAAATATTTTTTTATAAAGTACTTTCAGTGAGAATTAGTTTGTATTGGAACAGTAATTAATATTTTACCAATAAAAACTGCTTCTAATTGCATTTTTTTTCAAAAGTGTTTCTCAGAAAAATACTTTTGGAGAGAAACTATTTTTATTATTTCTCAAAAATTGCTTTGCTTTTCCTGGAAAGTACCTTTTTTGTTATAAAAATTTGGCCAAACACGTTAATTTTTAGCCAAAAATACTTTTTTGAACATTTCTTAAATTTCCAATAATCCCATAAAATCTGACATCTAGTTCTCTAATGAACAGTGAATAAGTAAAAACAGAAATCTGCCAATTGATAAAATATACTAATATTAGCCAAATTAGCTAATTAGCTATTTGTAGCAAAAAAATTAAAATTTTACTTTGTTTTGAGTGGGTGTTACTGGAATAGATTGGGTACAACTTAAAGAGCTTGAATATCAGTTTTGGGATAATTTGGTGAAGTTTTGAGGTGGTTTGAATTGAAAATTCGAAGTAAAAGTTGAACATGAAAAAAATTATATGCATATCACACTGTATCATTTGTGTATCACATATGTATATTATTTATATCAAATGTGTATCACATGTATATCCATGTATACATCTGTGTGAGATACATGTGCGATACATGTTTGATACATATGTCGCAGAAGACTTTTTTGAACTCGATTTACTGACAAATTTTGATACAAAATCAGTCCAAATCATCTTCAATCTTCCTCAAATTTTGTATATTGACTTTATATATTTTCAACTACACCCATTGAAAAAGTTTCTTTTTTGTTTAGATTGTTAGAATATTATATAAATTTTTGTATTTCATCACCTTATTTTCTATCCCGACCATGAAATTTCCTTTCTCTCTTGTATTTAATGTTGGTAATCACGCTTAAAAATATGGAAGGTAATTTTTGCATGTGATTCTTTGATAGAAAGAACCCTAATATTTGGGTTTTCAATTTTTATTGGCTAGTTTTGATAAATTTATGACTAATGGTTAAATGATAGTAAATTAAAAGTTTTTGAAATATTTATGTAAGTTTCCCAAAAAAAAGTATTTTGGGCCCAAAAAGAAAACTAAGCCTAACAAACTATATAATCACTTGCTTGTCAAAAGTAAATGATAGGCCAAATCTTTTTCATTTGACACTCCAACCCCTTACCTCATATGTTATTTAAACATAAAATATGACCTTTCATATTGCATGAGCATCGTCACGCAAGTCGTGCGTGAGCTATACATGAGATAAGGGGTTGGAAGGTTAAACTGAAAGAAGTCTGAGTAAAAATGCCAAAATAAAAAGCGAAACCAACTTAAAGAATCGTTTATGAATTTGACCTAAATAATACTAATATTGATTCGATTTGGTCCCTTTATGACGATTCCATAAAGGTTTGGTTTCTTTTTGTTAATGACAAACTAATATTTAAACTGAAAATATTTTTTTAAGAAAATAAACTGGGGTATTAATGCATAATGAATTTGATGTCGGCTACAGTCAAACTACTTACACTCTGTTTGGATCATTGTTCTTTATTATTTTATAATATATTATATTGTATTGTATCGTATTGTACCGTATCGTCTTATGAATATAATGTTTGATCAGATTGTATTATTTGTTATTGTTAAATAATATTTTATTATTTGGTTCGACTGTGTCGTACTGTATTATAACTGATAAGTTTACTAAAATATCCTCAATTATTTAAATATTTATATTTATAAAAAATTACGCATAAAAATAATTTTAAAAAACAAAACAAAATGAATGCAAAATATAAGAAAGCAAAACAAAGGAGCGAGACAAAATAAGGCAACAAAGGAGCACAACTAATTATATTTGAGTTACAAGTAAATTAGAAGAAAAAAATAAAAATAGAAGGCAACAAATCACCTTTAACATTGATCCGGAAAAAAACACAAAGTAGGTTATAAATTGTAGATTTGGAGTTAAAATAGAAAAAAAGATAAAAGATAAAATAAGTAATAAGTTATGGTATAATTGGAAAGAAAAATAGGAAATAATCCCACCACATCAAATCAATTATTTAAAAATAAAGATTTTTTATTGTTTCGGAACAATGAATTTAACAACACAATACAACCAATTTTAATAAAATAATCAAAATAAATATTATTTTGAAATAACAATATAATACGATACAGCGAGGAACAACCATACAAATAAGCTGTTAGTCAAGTGATTCTAACATAATTATATGATTTTTATAGTAGCTAACCTTTTCAATGACTCTAGTAAAGAGTTAATTTTCATATGGGTGTTGTTTGTTCCAAAGTTTTGTAGATTACTGAATGTTTTTTTTTTTCATCTGGCTTTGAAAGCAATTTCGGAAGTAAGGAACCTTTTGTAATCACGTACTTTTTGCTCAGTACAATTTTATGAATTGTTTTAGGATTTTTAGTATTTTAAATATTTACGTGAATTAGTTTAATAGGATTTTAGCTTACTATTTTTAATTTTAAGATATAAATTAAAAAACAAAAAATATTTTATTTATTTATTATTTAATCTGGGCTATTAGTATTTTTTAGAGATGTTATTTAATATTGTTATGCTTTTAGCTTTATTTTAAGTATAATATCCGAAAATACCAAAAATAGTTTCACTTTAACATTGTATTATATTTAAAAATTTATTTCAATCAATGAGGAGTAATTTTATATTTTTTATAAGTATTTTATATTATTTTAAAAGTAAATTGAATTTTCAGCTTTTTTTTTCTTGGCACGATTTTGTAGAATTTTAGAGCCCAACATTCAGCAGCTCACTCCTTTAAACCGACCCTGAACCCTTCATGTTTTACCTATGTATACCATATTGCAAACCTTATTACCTACCATATTTAAGTTTGTGTTTATTACATTTAAGCATACCAAATTTCAATTTATGTACCATAATTCAAATTAAGTCTTTTATTATAGCCTCATTTATTGTAGGCTTTATTTTAGGAACAGCATCTTCACGATTTTTTATAGTACACGCTTCTCTCTCTCTCTGAAGACCCACGACTTACCTTCCGTTTTAATTACCCCCCCTCCCCACCATTTTTCTTAAGTTTTTTTTCTCCATTGTCGCACAACCCTAACCTTCGCTTTTATTCCATCAATTTCTATTGAATCCCCCACAATTTTCAACCCCCATTCTAACTTTGTATTCAACTCATAAATCATGAAAAAATCAAATACTCCACAAAAAAAACCATCAAAAGTTGTATTAGCAGATATATCGTCTTTTGATTTGGGTGTTTTAACACCTAAATCACCACCCAAAAACCCACAATCTACACAAGCAAGTGAAAAAAATACAAGTATTTCATCTCCAAGACAAATCCGTGCTGAAATGAGAAGCAAGCATTTGCACTATGTTGATGGTAGCGGAGTAGAAAAAGCAGTCGACACACAACTTAAGCGCAAGGGGATAGAGTTGATGGTAGATGATGATTTTGTAGAAGATTCACCCAAACTTCCAACTGGGAAAAAACTAAAGGTGTCTCCTTCACCGTCAAAACAAAAAAAGAAGAAACCCTCAAAAAACTTACCAAAATTGGTTCCTCAAAAATTTTTATTAAAGGTATACAATATTTATTTGTCCTCACTATTTTGTAGTTTAATGTTGGTTGCCAAAAAATATTCTGCAAGTGCTTTTTTGATGTTGAAGTGTTTTTTGGCAAAATGTGATATGGTCTCAATTTTGTAGATTATTTGTCGCAATTTTGTAGGTTTATTTGGCACTGTGATTAATGGACAGTCTATAAATGTAGTTAGATTGTAGTTGATTTGTAGTCTGCTAAGTAAATTGTATCTATGGTTTTTGTATTGCAACTTGTATAGCTGCTACGTTTAACTTCATTCTCAATACAATTATACTTCATTTTTTCAACGTTACATTAAGTAACTGTTACATTTAACTGTTATATTATTCTTATTTTTCTGTTCAAGTGTATTTTTGTAAAATATGGTATGGTCCTAATTTTGTTGATTATTTGGCTCAATTTTGTAGTTTAATTGGAGCAATGCCTCTTATACAGTTTATAAATGTAGTTAGATTGTAGTTTAATTGAAATCTGTTGATTAAAATTGTAGGTATGATATGTTACATTCTATCATGTAATGCTGAAATCTATAACGTCATTCTAACCACAGTTAATATACTTTTTTTTGCAGAATGGACCTTACTTTGCTCAGCAAAATGTTGATTATGGTGTACTTCAATTCCACAACTTGTGTGATCCTACAATACCTAGCCAGATAAAGGCTTTACTATCCCCAAATCAACTACGTGTTTTCAGGAAAACATGTTTTGGTTACTTATTAGATCTGCCCCCAATATGTATCCAAAACCAGTCCATTCATCTTCTAATGAAGTATGGGTTGTCAAAGTCTACTAACGCATACTTTTATGTTCTTTTAAAGGGTGAAACATTAATTTTTTCATTGAGAGAATTTGGTTTGATAACTGGTTTTAATTGTGTCAATTGTTTCTCAGACTGTGGTTACAATTCGAACTATGTTAGCCCTTTAATGAATACATGTTTCCCTAACAAAGAAAGGGTTGAGAAATGGCTTCTGAAAAATGTAGTCACTAACAAATCATGGACAAACGATGTGGATGCGGTGCAGTTATGCGTCCTTTATATGTTGGAATTTTTTGTTTGTCCTTCAGATAAGGACAATGTTACTTTGATAGACAAGTTTATGTTCTTTCTTATCGAGTCTGGTAATTTTGAGTCGTACCCATGGGGTATAAAATCCTTCAAGTAGGTTATTGAATCTGTCCGACATCGTCTTCATCCCAATGTACATTCTTATCTTATACGTGAATGCTCATTAGCCTTGCAAGTGTGGCTATACGAATGTTGCTTTTCTGTCAGCACCGAGCTTGCTATACGGTGTTCTGAATCGATTCCTCGGATTTTAAGATGGTCAGCTACAAAGGACAAATTTGGTTAACTGCAATTGAAGACAAGATGATCAAGCCTGAGTGGCTCAAGGTTTTTTTAACCTTTGTATGATTCTACAATTACAGTTATAGTAACTACATTTCATCTACATTTTCCTTTTCAATTGAATTAACTGTCACTTCCATCATTCAGTTCACCAACATGGTTGAATCTGTAAAAGAGCTTGGAGTGCTTAATCTCCCAGAGAAGATTAAATATGAAGATGAAGAGGTTGCTCAACTATCAAATGTTCCAACTCTTGCTTCTCCAGCAGTTGAACCCAAAGAAGCTAATTCTCAAAAGGCCATGGAATCTGTCACTAGCAAGATCAGCAATTTGGAAAAGTGGCTTGAGCAGCAATTGTGAGAAACTACAATATTTTGTCATAGTTTAGCACCATTTGAATTCATTCCTACTACTTTGTAGTTTCTTTGTAGTTTAAGTGTAACTAATAGAATATGCTTACCAACTAATTACACATAATTAATTTTTAGGTTGATGTAAAGTTAGATGAGTTTAAGAAGGATGTTTTTGATGAACTCTCAAGCCTTCGAGAGTTCATAGATCAATCTTTGAACAATGTAATGAATGCTGTAAACAGGAGGAATGATTTGGATGAGTCAAAGGTAAGAATTTACATATAATTTTATGCTAAGACTATATAACACTTATGACAAAAAAGCATTCTCAAATATTCCCCAAAAAATGTAGTTTGCTGGTAGTTCAACAAAATATAATGACCAAAATCAAGGAGACAAAAACAATCATTTTCAGTTCAATGTTGTGATCAACTTCATGCAAGCACAAGTAATACATGTATCTACATAATTCCTACATACATATCTACAAACGTCAAGAATTGCTAATCACTTTTTCACTATGTTTTTCAGCTCCCACTTCTCCACAACATGTTCAACCACAAGTTGACTTGTATGCTGACTTCCAAGAAGCAGCTGAGGTAGCAAAAGAAGGTATTGTTTAATAATGTAGTTTTAATAGAAAATAGTTGATTATACACTGGTATAATGCTGTTAAGTATGTCATTTTTTATGTAAAAGATGTTAAAGATTACATTCCATAGTCACCAATTCATGGTGTAACAGTGACTGAAGTTGTCCAGGAATGCCTTGATAAAAAAAGGAGACTGACGTTGTGCCTGAAGGCATTGAAAACAAAGGTGTGACATTGGATGATTTTGAGCTGCCGGAAAACCTATCACAGTTGGTCATGTATGAAGAGCCCATACATGTTGATTCAACCCCCGTTCATCAAGGAAGAACAAGGATACCAGGAAAACATGCACGATCACCATTCACTCCCCTGTATAGTACTGAAGGCAGCACCTCTGTTGGGCCCAAATATTTTTACCTAAAGCACCCATTCACAAGTGTCATAGGTGAAGATGTAGATCCTGAATTGATAGATACGTTCACAACCTGGTTATACCATCGCACTGACAAAGTATCTAGGAGGTATGGTGCTTAAATTTGCACTGTCTGTTCACCCTTTTTAGAATTTAAAGTTGTAAATATTTTTGAATTTTTTTTGTATTTGATTCATTCTCTTATTATTACAGGAGAAAGATTTCTTTTCAAAGAAGGATAACCAAATCAATCCTTGGTTGGATTTGGGTTGTGAGAAGATTGATAAGAAGGACAGGTTCTATGCCCTTGCTCACCCCGGACAAGTAATCAATATCACAGTAAGTATATAATTTCTAATTTTAGTTTTTTCTTTAACTATGATGTTTAAATGTAGTTATATTGTACACATCATAGATATGTTACTATATTTATTCTTCAACTGTAAAATTTTACTTTTTTGAACCTTATGCAGTCTGTGTGAAAAATGTAGTTAATGTGTAGTTCTTATGTAGTTATGATTGGTCAATTGTAGATATAGTACTTGTTTTATATATCTTTCATGCTAAATGCAATCAAATTACATTTTGTGACGCACTTGGGCTAACTGTTATATATATGTAGTTATGGTGTTGTTAAAGTGAAGCAAGCTGTTAGATTTTTTCATAATTTCTAATTGTAGTTAATATGTAGTTATTTTGTATATGTGATTGGCTACACTACAACTTATTATATATTGCACTTTTACTTTGGCAGCACATTGATGTTATTATGTACTATCTGAGAAAAAAGGGAAAATATGGCCCCCAACATCCAAACTAGGTTTACAACAACCGATTGCTTGTTCAAGACAAAGATTGAAAGAATCTATGAGAAGTTCACTAGTTCTCCACTGGATCAAAGGAATTCTGTTGTTAAAGCCGAGGATGATATTGAAGAATATATTATGGGCTGCAGAATTCTTGCTAATGTAGCATGAGATCTTGTTGACTATGTGCTCATGCCTGTTAACCTTGTGGAGAACTTTCATTGGTTGTTGCTAGTTTTTGACATAAAGGACCGGCAACTTTATGTTATGATTCATTGGTGAGAGCAAAACGTAATCAAACAGTTCAGACATTGGTTGAGAAATTTTCAGTCATTATTCCTCTTTATTTGTCATGCACTGGTTTCTATGATAAACGCAAAGACATTGACTTCAAGAGTACAAAGTCATACACAGAGAAACCAGTTACAGACCCTCTCGACATACAATGGATGGTTGCTGAGATTCCACAACAAAAGGAAGGCTCACTGTAAAAAACTAATCTCCCTTTCTATATGTTTAATTTTTTTTTTAATCGTTTGTTATATAATGAAAATTCTCATCTTCTGCAGGGATTATAGTGTATTTGTGGCTGCCTTTGCGGAGTATATTAGAAATGGTGATTTGTCTATCCCAAAGGAAGATCTTGCTGATATTGACCAACACCGTAGACGCTATGGAGCTCTACTGTGGGACTACGCCACGAAGAAGCTAACTGATGGTTCAATCAGTGAGAGTGAGATTACTGGCAGACTTGCAAGGAGGAAGGGTGCACCCGCAAAAAATGAGAGGACTAAAGTTCAACGAAAGAAGAAGTAGACTATTTTGTTCTTATTTGGTAGTTGAATTGGAAAACAATGTATGAATTAAGTCATTTTGGTTGTAATCAACAATTTTTCTTGATTACATTACACTCGAGTATTCGAGTTATCTGATAGCATTTTTGCAATAACAACTTTGTCTTATAATTTCACTTTAATGTTGGAGTTATTTTTATATAATACCTTCAGTTGCCATTTAATATGTTTATATAACTGTCAGTTCTTACACAGCATAAAAATGAAATGTATATAGGTCTCAGATAAATAATTTAGCCATCCCTTATCAACAATTATTTTCAGAAAAATGAATTTATCTACAATTAAACTACATTGAACTACATTATAACTACAAATTCCTATTAGGTGATTCCCAGTACTACATTTAGACCACAATTAAACTACATTTTAACTACAATCTGACAACAATTTACATTCATTGTTTTCTTTATTAACATCAAACGTTTTCCATATAGTTTCTACAAAAGTTTAACTATTCAATAAAAAATGAAAAGAATTAATGCTTGACAGAATACATAAAAAATGTAAATAGTGCAGAAACACAAATATATGGTTATACTTCTTAATCATCGTCAAAACGTAGAACAGTTACATAATAAATTCCGACAATTTGAGCTCACTAACATTTATTTTGAATAACTATTCTAGCTACGTGATATTCATTTCTTTTTCGGCGCATTCTTGCAAGTTCTTTTGTTATGCCCTTCACCTCCACAATTTCCACAAGACACCTTGTACTTCTTTGAGTTTATTTCATCAAATGTTTTATATCTTTCCTTGTGATGTCTACCTGGCTGCCTTTTATCTCCCGCCGGTGGCTTTACTACCTCATCCAAAATATGTTGTGGAACATTCCATTTGGCTTCACCAGGGAGAGGATTTACTGGCATTTCATAGGTAAGAAAAATGCTCTTCCTTGTATAATACGGAGAGCAATAGTTGTCAGGCCTTTCATTCCTATGTCTTAATGCTGCCAAAGCATGGGCACATGGAAGTTCATCAAGTTGGAATTGTCCACAGCTACATTTCTTTTTCTAGACATACAATGTACCGCTTCACACTATCTAACACAGTATGTATGTGATCTGTTGAAGCCCTCACCTACATTTCAAGACCAAAGAGAAATAATAATACATCGATCAGTTAACCAGATTAGCAACAATCAGTTAACTACAAATAAACTTCATATAAACGATAATTACATTTACCCACAACGTGACTACATTGTAACTACAAACTGGAAACACTGAAGCTGCTACTATTTTTGTTTTTGCTCCTGCACCAAACAAGAATATATTACCTTTAGTTTCTGGGATAATATATTGTTATCTTCCAATTCTTTGTTGAATTTGGGACCAAGGAATGTGAAAGTACCCTTTGCCTTGAATAATTTTTCTTTTGTCCAACGTTCTAGAATAGTCCTCATATACTCAAATATATCAAATATTGGCTGCTCTCTTGCCTCTTTTGTTACAGCATTCAACGACTCAGCAATGTTTGACGTCATAGTAAAAGTTCTATTCACCGGTGCATGTACTCTTGACCATCTATAATAGCCAATATCATGTAGGTAAGACGATACACGCCGGTCTACCTCTTCAATCTTCATCATCCTTTCATTGAATTCATCAATAGTGTATGACCGTGCAGTAGCAAAGTACAATTCATGTAATTGTAGATGTGCCTACTTGAATTTTGACCTATATTTGTCCATATATGCCACATGCAAAAGTAGTGTGCCATGCCCGGATAGACAACTGATGTTGCCTTCGATATACTCTCAGGCCTATCTGAGACAACACACATTGAAGGTCTTTCACCATATGCCTCCTTGAATTGTTCAAAGAACCACTTCCAAGATGCGTCGTTGTCAGAATTAACAACAGCATATGCCAAGGGCAAAATAGAACCTACAATTTTTAGACATAAAATAAGATTAACTATTAAATACAAATATATATATATATATATATATATATATATATATATATATATATATATATATATATATATTGAGAATTTAGGCAATTTAACTACATTCATTTATCTAAATACTAACTAACTACATTATAACTACAATTTACCTACATTGTTTAGACTGTCTACAAAATAACTACAAAATTATTGCATTATGTACCTGCTGCATCCATGGTGCTCGCTGTCAGCATAATACCCCTATATGCTGATTTTAAGAATGTCCCATCAACCACTACTACCGGCCTACAATATTGCCAACCACTTATTGATGTACAAAGAGCAACATATGCGTATAAGAAGCAATCATCTGCTGCCCTCTGCAATTTAACAACAGAACCGGGATAATTCTTCTCAAGAATATAAAAATATTTTGGTAATCTGTTGTAGGAGTCACACGGATTCACTCTCAAAAACTGTAATGCCTTTTCCTTTACTCTCCATGCTTGCATTAGCTTAGGTTCACTCCATGTTCGGATAACATGTCAGTTTGTATGTCCTTTGGCGTGTAAACAATCTTAGAATCACAATACTTTGGAACGACCATGTTACCAACTATTGTTTGCAGTACGTTTGTGCTGTATGAATGTTTCGTCCATTGGGCAACATGTGTGTTGTCGGCTAAAATTTCTTTTCTTGAACAATGAAGAATCATTTATTGACGTTGCCTTAAAATGCCATTTGCAGTTTTCAGCTACACATACAAGCTAGTAGCTACAAAATAATACAATATTCAGACATATCTATTAAACACTACAATTAACTACGAATTTACTACAATGTAACTACAATTGCATAAACAAACCTATCTTCAATAATATAGTAATTTTGCAAATCTATGATCCATAAATAACTACATACCTTCTATGAATTGATCTTTTCACTCTGAACTAGAACTTGTGCATAACTGAATAATTCTTCATTGCAGCATCTATTGTTTTCTTGTCCTGGTACACTTGTCCTTCTTCAATACATGTTTGCGTAGATTCAATTATTATGTCACTTTGATATTCCTCTATAGCTGGTGAGGATGGAATTTCTAGTAACCTTAGGGATTGTGAAGAACCTGCAGACAATAAATTCACAAATGTAGTAACTATGTAGGTAAATTTGAAAGCAACATCGCTGTGTCCTTTCCAGTACTGTATCATCATTGTAGTTTAATTGTAGATACATGTCGTTAAATTGTAGATTACTAGGTAACACAAAAACTCTCAGCATTATCGAAGCAAACATACCTGCACTGATGCTTTCATTGGTGATTGCCAATTCCATATTGAAATCTCTTACGCTAATACATAAGGGATACGGACCTAAGTTGTTATTCTCCTTTTTCGTTTCCATATATACACGAACCCCCATATCATTCATAATCTCCAATGGAGGACAATTATCATTCATAATGTATTTTATTTCTACAATTTTATCCGATGTATCAATCAATAATTGTTCTGCAATTGTAGAAGGAGAATTCCGTAGCTTGCATTATCATATACCAAACTGGCATCAACTTCAAAATCTCGGAATCAGCCATAGTTATTCCAATAACCATTCGATTTCAGTATTATTGGGATTTTTACATTATTTTGTGTAGTTGATAGAAAAACAGACGAAGAACAGATTTAGATTCGAGAATTTTTGTATTAATGTCGACGAAGATCTGTATTCAACAATACAAGAATTTTTGTACTGATTTCGACGAAGAGCTGTATTCAACAATTAGAGAATTTTTGTGCTGATGTCGATGAAGAACTGTATTCAACAATTCGATAATTTTTGTACTGATGTAGACGAAGAACATATTTAGATTCGAGAATTTGTGTACTGATGTAGACGAAGAACTGTATTCAACAATTCAACAATTTTTGTACTGATGTAGACGAAGAACTGTATTCAACCATTTTGAAGTTTTACAATTTGATTGCTGGAGATTCTCGTGTTTTTACGAAGAACTGTATTCAACCATTTTGAAGTTTTACAATTTGATTGCTGGAGATTCTCGTGTTTTTTGAATTGTAGCTGAGTTACAGATGAGAGATATATTTCTGTAACAGAATGAGAGAATCACGCTGCTGTAGGATTTTCTTCCATTTTCAAACTCGAAATTAATGGTGACAGAATCACATTAAATCTGATTGCTACAAAATTGGCGCCTTTTTAGGGTAGAATTCAACTATTTTTGGTTTGGTACAATTTTTATCAATAAATTATGGTCTAGGCAGGTAAATACCAAACCTTAAACATTTTTGGTAATAAGGTTTGCTATATGGTATACATAGGTAAAAATCCCTTTTTTATTTTAAATCCTAGCCACCCATTACATTTAATCCAATGGCTATTATTATCTCCCACGCTAATATTTAAACCTAATTAAACTAAAACCCTAAACCTAACCTAACAGCTCTCACCCTTACCTCTGCCCCTCGCGGCTAGACTCACTGGAAACTCGCCCAAACTGGTGAGATCAGTCACACGGGTAAGCATATAATTTTTTACATGCACAATTTATGAATTGTTTTTAGTATTTTTAGTATTTTAAATATTTATTTAAGCCAGTTTAATAGGATTTTATTCTACTATTTTAATTTTAAAATATAAATTAAAAAAAACCAAAATAGTTTTTTAATTTATTGTTTAATCTAGGCTATTAGTATTTTTTAGAGATATTATTTTAATATTGTTATGCTTTTAGCTTTATTTTAAGTAATAATCTCTGAAAATACCAAAAATAATTTGAATTTAATATTTGGTTATATTTTAACAGTTTATTCCAATTAATTAAGAGTAATTTTATATTTTTAATAAGTATTTTATATTACTTTAAAAGTAAATTGATTTCAGCTTTTTCTTGACCTAATTTTGTAGAATTGTAGAGCTCAATTCAGATCTGTGCCCAAAATTCAACCGCCCGCCCCTTTAAACTGACCCATGACCTGCCAGACCCGTCCCATCTTTCATTTTAAATCCTATCCACCCATTACATTTAATCTTATGGCTATTATCATCTCTCTCACTAATATAAAACCTAATTAAACCAAAACTCTAAAACTAATCTAATAGTCCTCAACTTTCCCGCTTCCCACCGCGACTGGACTCGCCGGAAACTCATCGAAAGGGCGAGTTCAGTCATCCGGGCAAGCATGTAATTTTTGACCTGCACAATTTTGTAATTAGTTTTTAGTATTTTAAATATTTATTTGAGTCAGTGTAATAAGATTTAGCCTATTATTTTTAATTTTAAAAAATAAATAAAAAAATAAAAAAATAATTATTTATTTATTTCTTCTAGGCTACTAGTATTTTTTTCGGAGTTTTTTTTTAAATATTGTTATGATTTTAGCTTTATTTTAAGTATAATCTCTCAAAATACGAAATCTAGTTTCACTTTAATATTAAGTTATATTTAAATAGTCTATTCCAGTCAATGAGGAGTAATTTTATATTTTTTGTAAGTATTTTCTATTACTTTAAAAAGTAAATTGAATTTTCAGCTTTTTCTTGGTCCAATTTTGTAAAATTTTAGAGCTCAATTTAAACCTAAGCCCAAAATTCAGCAACCTACTCCTTTAAACCAATCCATGCCATCAGACTCGCCCCATCTCTCATTTTAAATCCTAGCCACCCATTACATTTAATCCAAAGGTTATTATCATCTCCCATACTAATATTTAAACCTAAATAACCAAAACTCTAACCCTAACCGAACAGTCCTCACCCTTCCCTTTGCCCGCCGCGACTGGACTCACCGGAACTCACCCAAACTGGTGCGTTCACTCACCGGGTCACCAATGGTCCCTTCCTCTCTCTATCTAGCACGTAGCCCTAACCTAACCAACTTTTGACATAGAACATTCTATCCTTTCTCACACATGTTTTTTTTATATTTTTTGTATAAATGGGGACCGTGGATTGATTGTAAATCAATCTCCGCCTTCCATCTGTCCCAAATTTGTTCCATATTGAGAGAGTGTTGGATTTTTCGGGTTTAGAGGAGTATTTTTGGGATTTTACTTGAAGAACAAGGAGAAAGTTCAGGATTCCCTATTTATACACGATTTTTCCAAGTTTTGGGAGATTTTGTCATAACCCTCCACATTATCATGTCACATAGGTGCCACTTAGCATATAATATTGACATATGGAGAGCTTACACAGGAAAGAAGCTAGCATTTGTAGGAAGGTTGTAGAGAAATATAAAGGTTTCCCTAGGAATACCCTAGACCCTATGGAATTGCTAGAGAAGTCTTTAGAAGATTCTACTTATGTAAAATATTCTAGGAAAGAAACTTACTTGTAAATAATAATGGACTTGTGTAGTAATTTTTTATTTACTCACTAGCCCCTATGAGACTGTAACAATCCGGCCGGTCGTTTTGAGAATTTAAATTCTTTTCAGCAACTTAAGGTCTTGAGCAGCTTTGTATTATGTGTATTGACTTGTGTGTACGATTGAATTCAGTTGCCGGATGATTTGGAGTCAAATTGGAAGAATGATTTCAGTTTTGAAAGCTTAAGCACTGAGAATTGACCGAAATTTGACTGTTCTGTAAATGCCTCTGAAATGAGTTTTGGATGATGTCAACAGCTTTATATGATATTTTGGACTTGGGCGCATCCGATTTTGGATTTAGAAGTCTGTATGTCAAATTGAAGCATTTCGGTGAAGATTGGAAAAGTTAAAGTTTGGAAGATGGAGAAGTTTGACCAATAGTTGACATTTGTGATATCGGGGTCGGAATGTAATTCTCAGAGTTGGAATAGATCCGTTATATTATCTGGGATTTGTTTGCAAAATTTAGCATCAATTCCGGATTGATTTAATCGATTGTGGCTATAATTTTAGAAGTTAGAAGATTTGGAAGTTCATAAGTTTGATTCATGGCTCGATTTGTATTTTCGGTGTTGTTTGATGTGATTTGAGACCTCGAGCGCGTCCGTGTTAGGTTATGGAACTTGCTTGTGTGTTTAGATGGGGTTCCAAAGGCCTCGGGCGTATTTCAGATGGGCTACATGTATTTTTCCTCCTATTTTGAACTATTATTATGTCTTCTAGTGTCCCTTTCTATGCGCTCGTGTAGGTATAGCCGTGATCGCGAAGGCTTATTTGGTGGCTAAAAATTTTCCTTCTTCGTATTTGCATATTTTAGTCCGTTATCGTGTAGTTATGCTTCTTCTTTTTCCATGATGCATAACTTAGTTATAATAGCTGGCGTAATCCCTTCTCTCTTCTTGGATCGCTGCATCACCTCGCAATCGTGTAGCACAGTATTGGCCTCAGCATTTTTTCTTCTTCGCAATCCCACAAGTCTATCCGCGATCGCATAGTCCAAATATGCAGCCATTATTTTCTCTTCACGATCGCATCTCCTTTTTCGCGATCACGATGTACAATTAATTGGGTAGGCATAATATATTCTCAAGTTGAGGGTTAGACCATTTTTATCATATTTTGACATGCAGAGCTCAATTTTGAGCGATTCTTTGTGGGGGGGGGGGGGGGGTGTTTTCAAGCAAATCGATTAGGTAAGTGTTCTTCATCTAGAATCTATTATGTTCCATAATTTTATCTTTATTTTTATCATTTAATTTATGTTTTGAGTTGAGTAAAATGGTGGTTTTGAAGAAAGCTCTAAAAATGAAAAATCATGATTTGAAGTACTAAATGATATCGGAATTTGATAATTTTTTTATGGTTGAACTCATGTCGGAATGGGTATTTGGTTTTTGTAAAAATTGTCGGGTTCCTAGGTGCGGGTCCGGAGGTTGACTTTTGGATCAATTTTTAAATTTTGTTAAAGATCAGGACTTTATGATTTGGAATAGTTTCTTATGAGTTCTATTTGTGCTTTGAAGTTATTTTGGTTAGATTTGAGCCGTTTAGAGGTCTTTTCACACGAGAAGTTCATTTAGACTATCGGTTTGCCTTTTTTGAGGTAAGTATTTTGCCTAACCTTGTGTGGAGGATTTCCCCTTAGGATTTGAGTCTTCTATGTTGATTGTAGTCCGTGTACGCGGGGTGATGAGTGCGTGCTCGGACTTATTTGTATATAGTTAGCCTTTTAGGGTTCTTAGGTCCTTATATTCACTAAGTATGAAGTTGTTCTTGATATGATTGAGTTTCTATTTCCTAGTTTTACCTATACATGCTTTAATTAGAATTAATTACCTTTGGATTCACCCTTATTGCCTATTTGACTCCTATTTGACTTAACTGAAGATTTTACCTCTTCTATTGTCATGCTATTTGTTCATAACTACTCATCTTTATTTGAATTTTATTGTTATCTCATCCTATAATTGTTTAGTCTTAATTGAGTGTATGATTATTTTTTCGCTTATCCGTAATTGAATTGTTGAATGTCCTTCGTAATTGCTCAACTTTAAAAGAATTTTAGATATTCTATACCTTAGTTGACTTATATTTATTTGAAATTATTTGACTCGTATTAGCTTCCTTGTTGTTGAATTGTATATTGTGGGATCGTTGTTACATAGTAGTTTTCCCTTGTTGAGCTGTTGTCTTTACACCTAGCATTCTTTATTGTGGTTATTCCTTGTGACTGGTTCTACTTTTTCTTTGTGATATAAAGTTCTTGAGGTGATTTACTTACTGTACCTTGTATTATTATCATTGTTGTTGTTGAACTTGCTGGTATGGTGATGTACGAGGTTCTGCTGTGCAGTTGGTGTTTAGAGTTGCACGAGATTTCTACCGTGCTGTTGTAGCACATACGACATGACAAGGGGGGTATATATATATATGTGGGTTGCATATGTGGCGAGACAAGGTGGGAACAATATTATGCACGTGTGGAAAGAGAAGACGAACATTTTCTTTGCTATTGCACACGTGGCAAGACAAGGTAGCCTATGACAGGGATTGATTGTGATGATTTGTGATAGCATGAGGGCCTTCTTGTTGTTGATATCTGTGTAGTGGTACACTTACCCGGGTGAGCTTTATCTTGTGAAAGTTGTGAGAAAACATTCTAGGTATTGTCCGCTCTTTTCCATGTACTTAAGCACTGACATGGTCTATGTTAGGATTCTTGCACAAACATACACGTAGTTAAGCACCCCTATCGTATAGGAGGTCTTCTTGATATTGTTGATTATAGATGCACGCCCTTGTTACATGCCTTCTGTGTGAAAATTGCTCTATTGGCATGCGAGTCGTTTGTTCAAAAGATGCTGAGTGTTAGGGTTCAAGTATAGAGACCTGTTAGTGGTGATTTGTCCGAGTTCGGTACCTCATAGAGTTTGTTGACAAAAGCTTGATGTAAATGCAGTTGTAATTGCTGATTTATTACTTGTCCTTGTTATACATGTGGTTTCGGATTTAGGTCGTGTCTATTCACCTTTCTGTGTCGCTTTTATGATACTTATTGTTTCCTTTATTGAAATTACTGTATTATTAGCTGTATTGCGTAATATTTATGTAGATACCTTATTCTATTGTTCCTATAATTATGCTTGTTCTGTTTATTAGACGAGTGGGTGTCTTGATTGTTCCTCGTCACTACTCCACCGAGGTTATTCTTGATACTTACTGAGAACCATAGTGGTGTGCTTATACTACACTTCTGTACATTTTTTGTGCAGATCCAGATATTGATCGTTAGTAGCTGTGGCCGATTCTTGCCAAGGATACTAAAGGTAACCCTGCTCCTGCGTTCACAGGCTTCAGAGTCACCTTCCTATTTTTTATCACATTGTTGTACTTATTTCATATAGTTATATTTAGAAGTTTTAGCGAAACTCTATAGAGCTTATGACTCGTACCTCCGGTTTTGGGAATTATAGATTTTGAAGAGATTTCTTTTCAGATTGTTAGAGGTTATCTAAATAATGTTGTTGTTTCAATAAATGCTACGCTTACCTATTTCTTAAGACTAGGTGCTATCACGATACCCAAACGGAGGGGAAGTTGGGTTGTGACAAGTTGGTTTCCAAGCTCTAGGTTCATAGGTGCTACAAGTCATAAGTAAGTTTAGTAGAGTCTTACGGATCCGTACAGAGACGTCCATACTTATCTTCGAGAGTCCACGAAACTATTAGGACAATATCACTCCTTTTATTCCTATCGCGTGAGCTTAATGATCACAAATTTGAACTTTTATCATTCTATTCTCTCTCACACACGGTGAGGACACAAGCGGCAATTATTGACGATGCTGCTCCCGGAGCATGTGTCGTTAAAGGCAGAGGCAGAGTTCGACGAGGAGCAAGTACCACAGCTAAATCACCTACCAGAGCAGCAGTTGAGGAGCCGCCACTAGCTCCAGTTGGGGGACATGCACCTGAGGCTGATGTTGTTACCCCCAAACTTTAGGAGACTGTAGCATAGTTCCTGAGCGTGTTTGGTATATTGGCTCGGGCGGGATTGATGTCTGTAGCACCAACTACTTCACTGACCGGGGAAGGACTCAGACCCCCGCCGTCCACACTCCAGCGCAGCGAGTTTATGTTGGTTAGGTTCCAGGTGTCATGGAGAAACAATTTGTGGTTTTAGTTCTGCCCGTGGTCAAGGTTGAAGCTTCTAAGGAAGAGCATCTTAGACTTGCAAGGTTTAAGAAATATGGCCCTCCTCCATTCAGTGGTTGGGCTTTAGAGAGTGCATAGGTTTTCTGGAGGAGTGCCACCGCATTCTCCATGCTATTTGTATTGCTAAGATGAGTGGGTTTTTTTTACTGTGTTCCAACTTAAGAGTGCAACTTATTAGTGGTGGTGGACATATGACTTGGGTAGCCCGACTGATGCAGCTTCACTTACATGGGTTCGATTTTCAGATATGTTCTTGAGAGAGCTTGTATCTAAGTCCCTTAGGGATGCATGGCACGCGGAGTTTGAGCAGTTGTGTTTGGGCACTATGTTAGTATCAGAGTATGATGTTAGATTCAGTGATTTGGCTCGGCATGCACATGCCTTGGTCGCCACAGTTAGAGAGCGTGTCTGTAGATTTATTGAGTGGCTCTGACATGATATTCAGTTCAGCATGCACGAGAGTTGGAGTCAAATGTTTCGTGTCAGCAGGTGGTAGGGATCGCTCGCCAGTAAGAGAGCATGCAGGAAGAGGAGCGAGAGGACAGGACAACTATGAGAGAGGGGACAAGAGAGTTTAGGAGAGAGAGGACAGGGATGTGAGGAGGCCTCATAGGCTGGAGAGATCTACTGGTCCCGAGAGTTTGTGGGTCATATAGGCCATTTTGAGATATTTTCCCATATCTTAGTGGTCACCCTTGTTGAGTTTGCCTTCTAGCCACATTTAGGCCATGTAGGTCATTTTGCAAAGATAGTCTCACTCGTGCCTTGCATGGCTCATAGGAAGCGTTATCGTCTCACATAGTGTAGAGTCACTAATTCTATTTGGTATTATTTTTTCCATTAAGGTATGAATCCATTCACTAGAGCTTTAGCAAGACAAACGCCCCAAGACCATCCCAGTCAGGACCGTTGCCTTCAGGAGCTATTTGAGGAGACTTTTTAGTCTGAGTCTGTTTTATGTTGTCTTTTACTTTCTAGTCGTGTACAATAGTATCGAGTCATTTAGGTGGTGTCAGAATTTGTCATAGTCTTGAGTTCGTCGAGTCTTTTGTTATCATACTTCCTATTTTGCACATGAAAACCAAAAAAATTATAAATAAAAATTCCAAAATAATTTTTAAGTTTATTTTTTTTTATTATTCCAAAACTACGCTTGGTCTGATTCATGTGGAACATGATATATAGGCAACTTACATCGGGTTCGATAGAATTATTTTCGAAATGAAAAAAAAAAGATAAAGTTGTGGGATGTGAGAAATGAGAGGGAAAAAAGAGTGATAATCAGAAAGAAAAAGAAAGAAAAGAAAATGAGCAAACCCAAGGAGTGTTAAAGAGGAAAGAAAAGAGGAAGGTTAGAACAAGCAGATTGGGATGATGCCCTATAACTTTCTATCAAGACCCAAATCGATAGGCCGCAACGGGCATTGGTACCTTACTCAACCGAATACCAACGTAACATATCTTTCATATCATTATATCATAGGGAAATCAACCGGAGTATAGCATGAGAAAATACAAACTTATACATATGAAGTACGGGCCTATAAGACCAAAATAATCACTCATGTACTGAATATGGACCGACAAGGACATACAATCTATTATGTACATGACATCTGTCTACAAGCCTCTATGCATACATAATTTCCATAAAGGTCGGGACATAGTCATGTTATACCAAACAATACACGTCTAAATCATACTAACCAAACAAGCAACTCCGAAGCAAACGGAGCGCACCAACATAGAGCTGATAGCGTACTTTGAGGGCTCTCAACCTTTTCATCGGGACCTGCAAGCATGAAACACAGCTTCCCCAGGAAAAAGGGACTTCATTATGAATAATGTACCGAGTATGTAAGGCACATAAATAAGTACATAATAGACATGGAAGAAATATAGATTAAATGACTCAACCTATAAGTCTGGATAACTCTGTAAATCATGAAATACTTATGGTGTTATGCATATGCATATGAATGTCACGTCGTGCATAGGTACATGTGTTCATAACATCATCAAGCCTCTGAGAGCATCCCATCATATCATCTTGGCCCTTGTAGGAAAATTATCAATGTATACCAGTTGATCAGGTGGTGATCGTATAACGTCGTAACCTTTTTTCATATCTCATATATATATATATATATATATATATATATATATATATATATATATATATATATATATATATATATATATATATATATATATATATATATATATATAACGTCATTTGGTCATGGGTCAATGTGCATGTATAAATGCATGAAATGTATAGAAATACGTTAATAAAATCTCTTGGTATGTCATAAGAGTATTATGCCTCTGATTAATATCATATAATAAACTTTACCAACTTACGTATTTTGAGACCCATGAACAGATTATAGAATAATTTGACACATGGAAGAATAAGAATATACACATCTCTAGTATTTCTACGAATAGAGTAATTAATGGAAGATGTGCATTTTCTCGTTTCACTTGTGTCGTATAGATCATACCAAAAAGAAAGAAGGGATAATCTTAACATAACTGAGTCAATCCTCTTGACAATCCCTCTAACACGCGTCAATTACGACAAAATATGTAACGGCAGATCAGGTAAAAATCCATATGATATTCTTAAGACAAATTACACAGTACTTCCTTAGAATCGCAAAACCCCGTCACTATAACATTACGTACTATAATTTCGTATGAAGACTTCTTAGCTGGAGATCCGTTACATTTGTAGATGTAGAACACATCTATTTTTGGTGAATTTGATCAAAATTTTGGACAGTTTTTCCTTGCTGAAGCAAGTCACGATTTTGCATCTCATATTTTTGTGAAATTTTGGACTTTAGTGGCTTAGCAAAGATTCCTTCTAAAGGTGAATCATGTTCTAAATCAAGCCACCTATAGTAATGAGTTATGAGTCATTTTAATTTAAAAGGAGGGGCTTCCATCTCATGCTTTAATGCTTATTCAATATATATTCTCAATTAATTAGGTTATGTTTCGTTACCTAGTAATTAACTAATTATTTACATAATTAAAAATTATCTTAATTTATTTAAAATATTATTTATTTTTAACATACCCTGTATACCTTGCTATCATGATCACGTAGTACCTTGTTTGACATTAGTCTATAAATATCGAATATTAATGCTCGGCCGGTATTTTATCTAAATATGCCAAACTTGGACAAAAAATTTCATTTTCTTTGACTTGCTTCCTCTCTCACCTTCACGAATTAACTCATTATTTTTTTAAAATAGCATAATCCTTATAATCTCCCAATAATCTTTTTCGTTGGACTAATGTCAATTACCTTATGACAAATTCAATGTACAATACTACAGGGTTCAACATCATTGTAGTTTATCATCACCGTAATATAATACTGCGGGATGTAATATTGACGTAATATTGCAGGGCGTAACATCATTATCCCCTTTGGAATATTCATCCTAGAATGTTGACTGATGCTCTTATCATTCTCATAACCCATAGGTCTTGTGAATACATTAGTACTCGTCTTGCCATCTAGGCAACTATTTTGTGAATGAGTCCCGAAGGCTAGGGCATTCCCCCTTTTAAGCCTCTTTCTCACACCATAACTTGTATTCAGAATCCTTCTAATCTCGTAACTACTACTACTTTCTATCATGCAGCCTTTACAACTCTAACTTTGTATATGCGCCTGACTCTTCTCTTTTCTTCTAGCTTTTAGCCAATCTCCAAGCTTCACTTTGTGAACATACACAAAATTATGTCAAGCTGTCCCTCTAGGAGTCATTAGCTTTACTACATTTAAGTACTCCATATTATACCAAAATTCTTACTTCGATTTATCGTTCTTGAGGTCTGATACCGAACTCCAGGTTACGCTTGTTGTTTATCCTATATTCGCAAAGCTAATCCTTTAATGCTTCTTCATTATTGTTCATCTTAAGTCTGTTGGCCTAATTTCATCTCTTACTTTGTAACTTTTACCCATCTATTATTGGTTCACCTCCTATCGATCTACAATCATCCATTAGTAACTTGAAATTTCTTACGTAATATATTGCCGCTAGGGCTTACGTTGCATCATAGAATACTTGAAGTGATTTTTCCGATCCATCTGGGTGATACAATATTATTCTTTTATAATCGTATTTCATAGCATCCCAATATAACTCGCCTTATGTGACTATTTTAATCATGTCCAATTCATGAAATCCCTTTTTTTGTCAGACCAATTCTCAATCAAAGGCCCAAACATCATCCTTTATCTATCATAATCACACTCCCATTCTATAGCATTATGTCTTTTCTAAATTCTATTAGTCTTAGACTCATTGAGTTCGTTTAGGCTATAGTGAGCCTTGTATAACTTAGAGAAATCGTTTGCCCTTCTTTTTTTCATGGGTTTAAGCCTAAGGACTTATCAATTTTCGTTACCTTCTCACTTGCCCTTTCTTATCCTCACTCGTGTCTTCTAGAACCTTTTCTCTTCATCATACAGTAGCTTGCAGCCTACACATATCTATTTATATTACTTGCAACCTTTCAACTTGGTTGCATCATAGATTTCCTTATGTCTTTCTAGAATATCAAGCGAGGCACCACATCATCTCTAACTCTTCTTTGTTCTCTTAATCAGGATTCTCGATACCTAGATATTAGGCTGGAGGATATACTACTAATGATACTGCTATTATTCATGGATATTGAATCCCTGCACTTTTAGCCTTTCATCCGAATTATAGACTATTCACATCCTTTTGCATCTGAGTATCTCGTACGCTGTTTACCTTTACCTTACTTACTTTAAAGTTTCGTATCACGTCTTCAATATCCTTCATGACCTTCCTTTCATATAGGTAGAATTCACATCCACAATTTAAAGCTCTATTATAATACTTGCACCTCTGGTGCCTATACAATCCAGAAGGAGTTCCATACAGAATTCTTATGAGGCTAGTATTTTCTAATTGGCTTTGTTGTAGAGCCTTTATAGAATATGGTTGTTGTGATATCTCTCTTGCACATCAATATTAAGAGTGATTATGCTATGTTTTCAATCACTATGTCTATAATTTTCTAGGTTCCATAATCAAACTCCCAATTTACTTAGTTGATGTAACTCTTTAGTTTCCTCTTTCCTCTGATCAACCTTTATGTAGGCTTAAGCTATCTTCCAATCTGCGGCTCATGGTGTTAGTTATTACTTTTAGCCCTTGATGGCCCTATGGAATATGCATGATACAATTCTTTAACAACATAATCCTTCGTCTATGTCCTGGGTTGATTTCTTTTTTTTTTTTAAAGTATACCAGAATCTTCTATGGATGTATATGTTGTATGTATAAAACTCCGAACCCTTACGCACATTTGTAATATAACCTACTCAAGATCATTTATCGAATAATTCCTTTTTTTCCATCTTAGCTTTGTTTAAACGTAAGCTATTACTTTTTCTGATCTTTCTACCCCCTTGTTGCATCCATAATTAGTTTATCTTAGTGCCCACATATTTTGAAATTCCATACAACTCATATGATCCTGAATATCACTTCTGATTTTACTCCCTTTTCATTATCTACTATAGGTGCCACGTTCTTAGGGGGCGCATACAATGTTGTTTTGAGACTGTTGTCACACGACCATTTCCTTTTTAGGTTGTTGTGTTGAGTTTGAAGCCTTCTTCCTCATTTTCTCAGCTAGTCTTTTGTTGTAGTACGTAGAGAAGACCCTATGACTCTTGTAAGGTTGTGACCCTATTACATTGTATACTCGACCGACCTTCTGATGTCCTTCCTTGCCTATGCTTATCCGTAGTTACTTACCTCTACGCCCTTGTTATTGCAGAGCTGCTTTTGAACTGATATTTTAACTGCCTTTGCAGTGACACTTTATTTTACCCCTGTAAAACTTATACGGTACCTTTAACTACCCCAACCCATATTTGAATATATTTCGAGTATTATAATGACATTACCGCGAGACTAAATTCTCCATGTTGGGATTACTACATTTATCTTCCATGATCTGCTGATTTGTCTGTAACTTCTTATTTAGTCATGACTAACTTCTTCTTGAATCAACTACTAACTACTCGTCGGCCCATTCTCATATCTATATTCCGCATCATCTTTCTTGGGTTATATTCTTTTTTCTTAACTTACCTCACGTGTTGGATCCCTATCTATCAATAGGAAACCTTACTCATTTTTTTTCTTGACGTCATGCTTACATAATGTCCTAGAATCATAGCATATCTGTAACATTTGAATAAGTGCAACCGCATCTCTTTCTCATTTTTTTATCGCATTGTCCCTTTATCATTTCATATTTACTAGATCTACTTAATTTTGACTTAATGCCACACCATTTCATATTACCCCCCCCCCCCCCCCCCCCCTTTAGGGGAGTACTAAGAGTTAGAGCTATGACGACCTCCCTATAGATATTTTTCCTCTTCATCTTTGGCATCCTTTCCCATCATCAATGACCCTTACTAGCCTTGCAGTAATCCTTCTATACCAAGGATTACCAAACTCCTTACTCGCGATGGTGACACTTATTGTAAGTGGCATATATAGTCCCTTAAGCTTAACTTTGCTCACATTTCTTGCTTTAGGGAAGTGTCTTCTTGAGTGAACATTTTCTGAATTCATCATGGGTCTGCTTTTGTTGTCCATTATATTAACACCGGAACGTAATATGAAATTCGCATGATTCTGACTATTACCAAATCACTAAATCCTAAATTCATTTTAGTTTATCTTGTTCACCAGTTCATACTAATTTCTATTATTCTAGGGTCTAACTTTTCCTTTCTGTTAATCACGTTAGAGTTGCGAACTTATTACTCGAAATGAGGATGTGACTGTATGATCTATACTCTTTTGTTGTCGTAAGGCCTATCACCTCTCGTCTTTTTCTTTATTTGACTATAGACTCTGTAACACTCTACCGTTGTCATCCATGTATCACATCTCACTCATAACTCTTCCTTTTTCGTACTTCCCTGCTAATATTTCTATCTATCACTTTGTTCTAATAACTTTAACAAGATATTTTTTAGCTTTTACCTCTCCTTAATCCATCTACTGGCTCTTCGGGCTGCCTAAAATTTTCCTCTACTAGGGATGGGAGCCACACTAAGGTAATAGTTATCCCTTAAAGGTTTCCAATTTCTATCTTTATAGTGTTTATATCTAGTTGTACTATTTTAGAGTGCACCATCCGGATGTCTCACAAGGAGATTTATTAGCACTTTTGCAATATCCTTCGTAAATGTGAACTAACACAAACAATTCATTCACCATTTTGGGTTACTCTAACTCCTGCCATATCCTGATGCTCTGTCCTTTTCTTAAACTACACTTGTTAGCCCCATAGGGCATAATAGAGATGGGTACGACTACATACCTCTGTTACTGTTGAATATAACTCAGAAAACTTATATTCCTCTGCTTGAATTATAAACACTGTTAACCTTCATTAATTGGGCCCCTCGTACTCTTCTTCATTTTGCTTCTTTTGCTTGTTGAAACTTGTATTTATCTTCTAAATCTCTTATTGCCTTTCACCATTAAGGGGGATAAGTATTCTTGCCTCAAGACTTCTTATTAAGAGGCTTACACCTTTCAGTATGCACATGATCTGCTGAAGACCTCATATTTACTTATCATAAGCATGATGCAAAGTCGAGTTCCTCCGACTCAACTCTTTCATATCCATGTCTTTTACAAACCGTCTTTTTGGATGTAGGTATCATCTTATTATGAATAAAATAGAAGTTAGGAATTTGAATTCTTACAATTGAGCTCTACCACACGATCTAGAGTAACAAGAAAGAGTGACAGTCCTAAATGCTCTGTAGCATCCTGCTTATAAGTGTGGTGCAAGATACACCCATAAATAAGACTCTACTAGACACGACTTGTAGATTCCTTAGGACAGAAGTGCTCTGATACAATTTTTTTCACGACCCAAACCAATGGATCGCGATGGACACCTGGTGCCTTACTCAACTGAGGACCAACGCAACGTACCTTTCATATTGTTCTATCATGGGTAAATGAACCAGAGTAAAGCATGAGGAAATACAAACTTTTACATATGAAGTACGGGCCTATAAGACCAAAATAACCACTCGTATTCTGAACATAGGCCGGCAAGGCCATATAATATTTTACGTACATGACATCTATTTACAAGCTTTTAGAGTACATAATTTCCATTGAGGTCGGGACAGAGTCAATCTATACCAAACAATGCACGTCTAAATCATACTAACCAAACAAGGAACTCCGAAGCAAATGGAGTGCACTAGCATCTTCTGCTGAGCTGATAGCTGATAAGTTAGGATATTAACGTGTTTTAAGCCCATACTTACCTATGCTTTGAGTGTAATTTGCTACAAAATAGCCCCAAAATGCTCATAGGTTGTGCTTGATTGCCGGTTTGAGCGACAAAATGACGAAATATCACAGATCGGCTCAAAAAGGAGTGAAACCTGCTCAATTATTAAAGACCAAGAAATCTAAGAGGAGAAGGCTTAGTGCGGATCGCGCCAAAGCGACTGCGGCCGCACTAGAAGGTTCAAAGAGTTGACATATTCAAACTGGAGGCAGTGCAGGCACGGAACGATTCTCGTGGTCCGTGGTGAGGCTCCGCGACCGCGCTATTCTTTTGAGCGGTTCGTGAAGCAGAGATTCAGAGATCTCAAAAATTTCAATTGCAAGCAACGCGGTCCATGGTCGTACTTGTGCGGGCCGCGCCAACTCCCATCGCGGTCGCGGTGCACTTCTACATGATCCGCACTTCTCAAGATTAGAGAGCTGAATAATGAAGTCAAAAGAGCCAGTGTAGCCGCGGTTGCTTTTGTGCGGCCCGCACTGACCCCGCAGGGGTATTTCTGTCCAGTTTTTTCAGCCTAGTATAAATAGAATATTTTACTATTTTTACGTTAAGTTTTATATTCTGAACGTAGCTGAGCTCGTGAGACTCGATACTGTAGCCATTTTTGGCACCTTTGCTTGTCACTAACGATAGATTACTGTAGTTTCTTCTTAGCAATTAATTAATATGCTTAGTTCTTCATCTATTTCTTTATTTTCTTCTCTAAGCATGTGTAGCTAAACCCATTAGCTAGGGTTGTGGCTCAACCCTAGTGTGGGTAATTGATGGGTGTTACCATCTAGGGTTAGATTGATATTGGGTGTTTGCTACTTTGGTTGATTTTATGTTTTTATTCTAGAATTGGTGGTTGCAAACACTGATTCAAGCTTTGTGGGTTTGACTATTCTTGAGAAAGAGAGTCTATGACCCCAAAATTGACCCAACAAGGAATTTGGATGGACTCATGAGAAATAATAGTCCCAATTAACGGGTTAAATCTCGAGAGAGTAATCACCCTACTTGAACCCTAGTTGCTTGGCCTAATTTTCCTACCTATTTGGTCTCGAGAGAGTTAATTGGACAAAATTATTCTTTCTACCGAGAGGTGTGAGGTGGGTAAAATTGTGCAATAGTTATAGCATAAGCCCCAAATATGTCAGTCTATCCTTAGTAACATCTACCCATCAATTAGCCACCTAGGTGATACCACAACCCTAGTGCTTTCTTCCCATTTGATACAACTTAGCAACACTCTCATAACATAATTTGGTATTAATCATTAGTTTTATAATAGTAGTTATAAAATCAAAAACTAAGAATGTTTGAAGTGACATTAGGAGTACAAATACATCTCTAGACTAGACAGGAATTCCAACTCCACTAGTATCTCCCGAAGGAAATCGATCCTGACCTCTATTCGGGTAAAAGCTATTGCAACCCGCTTTTTCTACCTTGGTGTAGCGTTGAGTTGGAAGCGATCAATAGCATACTTGGAGGGCTCTCGACATGTCTATCGGTGCCTGCGGGCATGAAATACAGTGTCCCTAAGCAAAAAAAATGTCAGTATGAATAATGTACCGAGTATGTAAGGCACATAAATTGGTACATAATAGACATTGAAGAAATATAGATTAAATAACTCAACCTGTAAGTCTGGATAACTATGTAAATCATGAAATATTTATGGTGTTATACATATGCTTATGAATGTCATGTCGTGCATAGGTACATGTGTTCATAACGTCATTAAGCCTCTGAGGGCATCCCATCATATCATCTCAACCATTGTAGACAAATCATCAATGTATACCAGGTGATTAGGTGGTGGTGAGTATATAACACCGTAAACTTTTTCCATATATATATATATATATATATATATATATATATATATATATATAAAACGTCATTTGGCCACGGGTCAATGTGCATGTATAAATGCATGAAATGCATATGAAATACGTTAATAAAATCTCTCGATACGTCATAAGACTATTATGCTTCTGATTTATATCATGAAATAAACTATACCAACTTACATATTTTGAGACCCACGAACAGATAATAGAATAATATGATATATGGGAGAATAAGAATATACACATCTCTAGTATTTTTACGAATAGAATAATTAATAGAAGATGTGCATTTACTCGTTTCGCGTGTGTCGCATAAATCATGCCAAAAAGGAAAAAGGGATAATCTTAATATACATGAGTCGATTTTCTTAATAATTCCTCTAACACACATCAATTGTGAAAAAAAATATAACGACAGATTGAGTAAAGAAAAATTCATATGATATTCTTAAGACAGATTGCACCGTATTCCCTAAAATCACAAAATCATGTTGCTATAACATTACATACTATAATTTCGTATGAAGACTTCTTGGCCGGAGATCCGTTACATTTGTAGATGTGACACATCCATTTTTGGTGAATTTGATCAAAATTTTGGATGGCTTTTCCTTGCTGAAGCAAGTCACGCTTTTCCATCTCATATTTTTGGGAAATTTATGACTTTAGTGGCTAAGCAGAGATTCCTTCTAAAGGTGACTCATGTTCTAAATCATTCCCCCTAAGTATTGAGTTATGAGTCAATTTAATTTAAAAGGAGGGGTTTCCATCTCATGCTTTAATGCTTATTCAGTATATATTTCTCGATTAATTAGGTAATGCCTCGTTATTTTGTAATTAACTACTTATTCGTATAACTAAAAATTATTTTAACTTATTTAGAATATTATTTTTTTTAAACATATTTTGTACACCTTACTATTATGGTTATATAGTATCTTGTTTGGCACTAGTTCATAAATATAGAGTATTAATGCCCGACCCATATTTTATCCCAATATGCTAAACTTGAACGAAAATTTTTATTTTTTTTGACTTGCTTCCCCTCTCACCTTCACATATTTACTTCTCATTTGTTTAAAATAGCAAAATTCTTATAATCTCCAAATAATCATTTTCCTTGGACTAATGTTAATTACCTTACGACAAATTAAATATACAATACTACAGGGTGCAAAACATCTTTGTAATTTAATACTATGAAGCGTAACATCACTGTAATATAATACCATGAGGCATAATATTAACGTAATATTGTGGGAACGTAACACTTTTGTAACCTCAAAGTCATTTTAGAACCAATAACTGTGACGAGGTGTATTGCACATAATGTGATATTATCTTATGTTAAATGCCCAAATGCTAACGTGAAAACTTCATTTTGCTCTTCTTTGTTATCTTTATAATAGTAGAAGAGTGGTTGGTTTTTGGTTCTTAAACTGGAAACTCTTCCCTATAACATAAAGTCGAAGGCAATTGTCACACCTGAACCGGGGGAGGGGGGGGGGGGATGACGCCTAATGCCTCAACTATCCTTGCGTACCAACTTGCGACTAAGAGACTCTGAATATATAATGTCATACTTTGGCCATGGGTCACATAGCAAGAAAACTGTGAATGTTGACTAAATATCAATATAAAGTTGGGCCGATAAGACCGTCATAATTACTACAGCTAACAAACCAACCAAATATACATACAAGGCCTACAAGCCCAACCTTCTGCACTAACTGACAGGATATGTCTAAAAGCCTCAACTGGTGGTTATACTGTGATCGGAATAACTCCCAAGCCTACTCATAACGTATATTCAAATATACACAATATATAAATAAATCTCTAAACCTGGAAATTCCGAAAGGCAAGGAGCTTACTGGTCAAGGTGAGCTCAGGCAACACTAAATGAGGAGGTCTTTCTGTCTGAACCTGCACTCATGAAATGCAGCACCTCCAAGAAAAGAGATGTTAGTAGGAAATAATGTACCGAGTATGTAAAGCAATATACTGAAATCTGAAGTTGAGCTGATAATATAATAACTGAAAGTAACAGGAGTCAAAAATAATCTGAAGATATGCTTACCTGCTGATACTGAGTCAACTCTCTCAATATAGTAAGTAAAATAGTTATCCGACCCTATAAGGCTCGGTATGTATATATACACACACACACATGGCTATGTATCTCGACCAACTAGGCTCACTCATAGGCGCTCGGCCACAGTAGACTCAGCATATAATTTACCATCTGATCAGAGGTTGTCTCATAGGGACATGCCCCTTGATTATAGCTCGATAGTAATGAAAATACTTTAGTACTGTGTATATAAACTCTCTGCTCTCTTGACTGGAAGAAGAAAATACTCAATTGGATATGAAGTCCTGATAAGGAGAATATTGTAACTTATAAAATTAGGAAAATATACGTAACTTTCGAGACTAGTAAAATATACGTAAATTTCGAGATATGAATTTTTCTTTATGCCTTGTTATCAAACTTGTGTAATGACGAGATCATGTAAAATGAAGTGAGGACTTATCCTTAACATACCTGGAATAGAAAAAAATTTCGTATAATATTATTGGAAAAGGTTGCACCATATTCCATTAGAACCGTAAAATTTCTCCGTTGCTAAAACTCTAAAAAGTCACTGGAATTATTGAAATTGTAGAAATTACGTTGCATTAAGGTATAAGATCCGATCTTAAGTGTTTTTAGAATGGAATGTTGAAGGATTTATAGGAATGACTACGTTTTCCATGTTTTTTAATTAACAAGTCTTTGATATTGAAAGTCTTGGAAATGTTGGAATGTGTAACTACATGCCACCTAATAAGAAATGACACTTAGTAATTTCTTTAAGGTTTGGCTTACTTCCACGTGGGGATAGGAGTGGGGATTTCTAATCTTATCCAATTAATTAATTAACTAATTATATAATATTTTATTATCAAATAATTAATTAATTGCTTGTATAATTAAAAATTATCTTAAATTATTTAAAATTAAATTCATTTTAAATATAATTTATACACCCTACTACCATGTCCAAATGGTACCTTGTATGCTACTTGTCCAAAAATACAGGGTATTATTCATCGGCTCACATTTTACCCCACTATGACAAACTTGTTCGAAAATTTATTTTCTTTGACTTGCTTCCCCTCTCACCTTTACGAATTTACTCATCACTTGTTTGAAATAGCATGATGCTTATAATCTCAAAATAATCCCATTTCCAAACTTAAGTCGATTAACTTACGACGAAACTTTAACATATGAAAATGCAAGATGTAACATCAGGCAATGACAGATGTCAACGGAATTGAACTGGTTGATACTGGTGCCCAAACGCAATTGGTTGAACATCATCCTTTATTTATCAAAACCATACCCTCATTCCATTATCAGGGCATTATTCCATTTCTTTCCAATGCTATTAATCTTAGACTCCTTTGAGTTCATCCAGGCTATACTGAACTTTCTATAACTTAGAGAAACTGTTAACTCTCTCATTCTTATGGGCTTAATCCCGATGACTTATCTGTTCTCGTCACTTTCTCATTCGCCCTTTCTTATCATTATTCATGTCTTCCTAGAACTCTGTCGCTTTACCATACTTTAGTTCGGTACTTACACATATCTATTTATACTACTCGCAACCTTCCTCCAACTTGTTTGCACCATAGATTTCCTTGTGCTATTTCGAAACAGCAAGCAAGACATCACATCGTCTGTAACTCTTCTGTAGTCTCTTGACTAGGCCTCTCGATACCTAAAAACCATAGGCTAGAAGATATGCCACTGATATTGTTTCTATCGTTCCTGGATACCGAATCCCCGCGTTTCTAGCCTTCTAACAGCAGTACGGACTATTCACAACCTTTTGCTTTTGAGTATCTCGTATGCTGTTTCCTTTACCTTTCTTGCCTTAAAATTTTGCATCATATATTTTATCTCATTCATGACCTCCCTTCCATATAGGTATAATGCACGTTGACAACTTGAAGCTCTATTATAATACCTGCACCTTTGGGCACACACAATTCAGTAGGAGCTTCATACTGACTTCTTATGAGGTTGGTACTTCTTCCAATTTCTTTATCGCAGAGCTGCTATAAAATATGGTTGTTGTGCTATTACCTCTGATATTAAGACTAATTCTGCAATATTCTTAATCACGATTTCAATATTTTTCTGGGTCTAATAATCAGACTCCTGATTTACTTCGTTGATGTAACTCTTTAGTTTCCTCCTCTTGATCAGCCTTTATGTTGGCTTAAGCTATCTCCCGATCCGCGGTTCATGGTATTAGTTATTACTTTTAGCCTTTCATGGGCGCTATGAAACATCCATGATACAATCCTTTTGACAATTCAATTCTTCATCTATGACCCCGACTCAATTATTTCTTTTAACTTTAACTAGAATCTTCCAAGGTTGTATATGTTGCTTGTATAAAACTCCAAACTCTTAAGTGAGTTCATAACGTAATTAATTCTACATCATTAATAAATTAATTCTTTTTGTTCCATCTCAGCTATCTTCAAACATAAGCAATTGCTTTTTCTAGTCTTTTGCTTCCTCGTTGCGTGCATACCTAGCTTACCTTAGTGCTCACACATATTGAAACTCCATACAACTCATATGATTTTGAATATTACTTCTTATTTTACTCCTTGTTCATTAGCCATGGTGGGTGGCACTTTCATGTGAAGTGCATGCAATGTTGTGTGGAGACTTGTACCATACATCTTTAGGTTATTGTGCTTAGGTTGAAGTTTTCTTCTTTATTTTCTCAACTAGTCTTTCATTATAGTACTTAGGGAGGACCCTTTGTCTCTTGTAGAGATGCTAGCTTATTACGTCGTATACTCGACAGAATTTTTTGATGTCCTTCCTCACCTATAATTATCCGCATTTACTTACCTCTACACCCTTGTGCTTGTAGGGTTGCTGTTGATATTCAATTTTTTCTTGTATTATTAAATATGAAAAGTACCTTCATAATAGCTTATATATGCATATATAAGTATATCCCAAGGTTTCATTATTTTTTCTTAATTTGTTAAAGATTTTTAAATCAATTTATTGCCCTATTTTATCAAGAAAAACCCAATAAATGCCCAAAATTATTATTCTTGGTGATTCATTTATTGGATTCTCATATTTATACTAAAATATAGCTAAGATATTTTTTGACATATTTTTAAAATTTTATTTAGCATTTTTAAGTATAAAGTTATATAATTGCAATATTAGTCATTTTTAGGTTTAAATTGTCTTATGTTTATAAAATGTGATCTTATATTTCTAAATTATTAATTATATGTAATAAATCATTTTAATGCTTTCAATTTGTTTTCAAAATTTATTTACTATTTTCTATAAATGAAAGTGAAAAAAGCGTAACTTATAGCCAAATTTGGCTTTCGAATTTAGCTTAAATCAACCAGTCCCCAATCCAATTAAAGAACCCATCGGACCCCCGCCAAACCCAAACTATGTTCGACCCTACCCTATTCAATCTAGACCGTTGATCATTTAGATCAACGGTCCTCGTTCCCCCTTCCTAATTTAAACCAAACGACCTTTCCCCACCGAACCCCCTCATTTCTCACTCAACCGACTCTCATTTGTCTCTCTCTCTCTATCGTTGGTTCTCTCTATGACCTTCCCCCTTCCCCTACACTCAAATGAACTTCACTCGCCTTCTTCGGCCACCTCTTTGCATGAATCTATGGTGGTCTCACCACCTACTGGCCTTTTGTGGCTCCTACATGCTTGGTTACTAACTTTCAAGGCTTGACCACGAAGATGCTTGGACCAGACCTTGTTTATTCAAGTCTACGGCCATCTCCGGCCTTGCTCTAGCAAGCGATGGCTGTTCGAGCCTGACCTCGACTCCTCTTTCTTAGATCAACGACTATCCAAGCCTTTCTCACCACTGGATACCTCTGAAGCCCTAGCTTTTGAGGTTCAGATTATTTCTTTAGATCTGTTCTAGATCCGTGTTTTCCCTAAGATTTTAAAGAGTTTCTCGAGATTTTTTTCAAAAAAAACTATGCTTTCAAAACCTTTATTCTTTTTTAGATTTAGGGTTTTTGAGTTATTTAGATGTTTCTTTGATTTTCTTTTTCTCTTGTATATTTCTTCTACAATGTTTCTTATTAGTCTCCTCTACTTTGTTTCTTTGTATGTCTCTTCTATTGTGTTCTTACTAGTTCTTCTATTGTGTCCCCTATACGTTTCTTCTACTATGTTCTTATGAGTTCTTCTAATGTGTTTCGCATCTGTTCTTTTACTATGTTTCTCATGGGTTCTGCTACTGAAAGAGCATGTTAAAGGTCTCAGTTCCTTTCTGAGACCTCTGAACTTGTTTCGTTAGTATCTTTTTCCTTGATTACTTATCCTTTCATCTCTGCACTCGATTGATGGCAAGAACCCTAGTTTGGGGACTCATTCGAGTTTTGAGACCATTGGTTGTGTGATTTGTTTGATCTTTACCTCTGAACTAGTTTGAATTAAAAAAAAAAACCTAGCCTTTTTAAACCTATTTCGAGTTTCTGAAATCTTCTACTTGATTAGGCTTCAAAAGCTTTGTTTCGACCTTTGTTTCTTTACATGGTTCTGGTTCCCTGCTACACTTTTCTAAGGTCCTTCTACTGGACCCTTTGTATGCCATTTGATAATATCTCTTTTCTACATTGCTGAGTTATTGAGACTGACCTATGTGACTACCATGTTCCTATTGTCTTCAACTTACTGATTTGCAATTGTATGATGTTTTTGTTTGTCCTAAATTCAGCCTAACCTACTTGTGTGCTCTTTATATGTGCTGAACCTCCCTCTAAATGGCTTTCAATTTTTGATTAATTTCAGGCTTCCTACGTGAAATCCTGATTGATTTATTTCCTTGTTTGCTGATTTTCCTGTTACTTGGTTTGAGTCGAAAACTCTCCTTAGTTTTTCTGACTTGGTTGATTCATGGACCATTAATTACAAATCTCTGGCTCCTTGATTTACAGTGTACTAATTAATTCTTACCTTATTTTTTTAACCGTGTATTATAAAACTCTTCCCCTAAATAAACTCCTATGTATTTGCCCCTAATTGCCTACTTTGCACAAGATACTTATTTGATTTCTTTCGTTAAATAATTTATACCGTTTAAGTCTGAATTCTTTAGTTAAAGGAAGTCTTATGCTGATTGATTTTAATTGTTACCCAGTCACATAATTATTTTTTATCTTCTTTTCTGTTTTTTTTCAAAATATAAATACTTGACTCTTTCATTGACAAAACATACGAATACTCTTAGTTTTCTACACATCAACACTCATAGTCTTTCTGAACTTATACTCATACTCAAAAGAATTTTCCCTTGTTAGTTGTATTGTGGCCTATTTACAAGTCTTGTTGCCTCTTTTCTCCATTTGCTTCTTTGAAACTGGTATGTCATGAGTTAAGGTTTTCAGCACCACAACAATGTATTTATTTACTACCTTTGAATGCATGTCTGCTTACTATTTCGGTATAGTTCAACACTTACTCTAACATCCTGAAGTTTCTTTCTGCCTGTTCTACGATGAATCCAAAACCCCTACCCGTATGTGTTCATGCTTTGGTTTGTGGCATGTCAACACTGCAAATTATTGTTCATGAATCAAACTTAATCCCCTGGGATCCTAGCCTCTAATAGTATGTGTTCTAGAAGGCTTATAGGTATGTTAGCACTCTCCATTGCTGGGCATGCCTAAAGTCTGCCCTTGCCTAGGAAATAGGCTCTTTACAATCCCCTATTCCCTTGAACCCCCTATGTGTGCTTATTTGTAGTTGTTTACCTCTCTTTTACCCATTAACATTCTGTTCTTCTCTTGCACACTTTCTTAGTCTTTAAGTTCTGCCTCCCCTTTTGTGAGCGTTGGCTTGGAACCCCTTTGATCTCCCTCTGAACTTGGACACTTGAGGGTTGTCCCTTCCACACTGCACTTATCCCTGTTCTAATAGCACATTTGGGTGTGAGCATTGCTCGGAGTCCCATTGAGACTCTTAGGGAACTTTGACACACTCAAATGAGAGAAAGGCTTCGGATCAGGTTCTCTTAGAGTTGGTTTACACCACATTTCAGACATTAAGTCTGAATCGGGATCTCCTTGGTTGTACTTTATTTATATTTTTTCCTTCTGATGTATTTTACTTTATTCCGAGCTGTAATAATTTGTAATAAAACTCTTGGGGATGGTTAGTGTAAAAGGGTGGGTAACTATGTATGCAACGGTTAGATACCATGTCTATAGGTATTTATGAATTCTGCGTATCCAATTCTCATATCGATACCATGTCTATAGGTATTTATGAATTCTGTATGCCCAATTCTCATATAGATACTATGTCTATAGGTATTTCTGAATTATGTATATCCAATTCTCATATAGAAATTATGTCTATAAGTATTTTGCATTCTGTATATTCAAATGCATATAAAAATCATGCCTATAGGTCATTCTGAATTCTGCATATTCACATGCATATAGAATTCATGCCTATATGGTTGTTCAATTCTGCATATTCAGTTACACCTACATACCATACTAATAGGCCTTAAACAAATTCTGCAAACTAGATATCATGTTGTAGGTTTAAAACCAGTCTTTTGCATTTAAGGTTTTTTGCATTTTTACATCATGTCTACAAGGTTTTTAAAAACTCAACAACGCGTAGAAAGCATGCCTATAGGAACTCCTAATCGAATTTGAGCCACTTCATTCATGTATAGAGCTAAAATCAGTAATAATGGGTACTATTAATTGCAGAACTTATAACCTTCATTAAAACTTTCCTCTCTTTTAACAATCTGATTAACCTCCCTTAGCGAGTTTTACAATTATGTTTGACCCTGTTATTTCATTGCTTTCTGAATTCAGTAGATATCATGCCTATAGGATCCTTGTACAATACTTAGGCAAGCATTAGGGTGAAGTTATAAATTGAATCTGTTCCATTAACTACAACCAGCAGGCAGGCCTAATTTGGGCTTCTTATTTGAATTGTGTAATAAATTAGTCCGCCCCAAACTTTAAGCTCTTTCATTTTTATTATTTAAATTAGACCCTAAAGAGTATGTGTAAGTAATACTAATTATGTGCTTCTTTGTTTAAAAGGGGTATATCTGAGCCTTTACTTGTTTTGTGCTTTCCCCAACTTGCAATATGTGTTTTGTATGTCGCCTTAGAATTTTTACCTTTGAAACTACAAATAAGCCTAATATCTCGCTCCTTTAGGATTAGTAGTCCTAAATGCCTCTGGGACTGATAGGATTTGGACGGGTAATAACATGCAATAAGTAAACGAGACCATTCCGCACTTTAATACCTTAACAGGGTGGGAAGGGCTAGATATGGATATGATGACCACACGATAATTCACGTGTATCCCCTCATTGAGGAGTGATTATCAGGCATTGTGTGGGATGATCCATATTGTTGAAAAACCTAGGACCCCGTTCCCTTATTTCTTTGTTTCTTTTAAAATTTCAAACTCTGTCTTTTAAGAAAAATTAGCTTTCTTTTAGCTCTTTCCAACTTTGTTTATTTGTAAAACATTTTGTAAAAATTCCCTCTTATTTTAAGCTTTACATGATATTTGCACCAAAATTTACAATAAAAGTCTGGCCGGGAACCACACTAGTGGATTTTGAGGGGTGCATAATACATTCCCCCTAGAATTATTTCAAGCCCTAACCCAATCTCTGGTTATTCAATTAAAAACTCTCTTGGTGTCCTAATGTACCCGAATCATTAGGAGGTGACTCTTCTAATCAAACCCACTTTTCAAAAGGATTGAGTTGTTCTCCCAATATCAGAAACCCTATTTCGCTAGAAAAAAGGGGGCGCAACAGCGTGGAAACTCAGCTGAGGACTTGAGGATTTTACCATTTTAGACCTTTATTGTGAATTTATGCTTCTTTACACACAATTATTTGTTTATTTGTTTTAAGCATTCAATTTTCTTTTCGATTGCAAAACTAACTTGTCTCCTTTTTTCTTCTCTTTATTGCTATCCTTTTCTACTGCTTTACATCATGAAACTGTTGTATTTACTGCTTTTTTAACATGCAAATACATGACTACATGCCTTTAATTGTTGCATAATCATGCTCAACGTCATATTCCACTCGTGCCAAACAAAATCATGTGGCAACACTTATAATGAGTGGTTGCGCTCTTCCAATATTATCACCCCTAAATCCGGAAAAGGCATATTTATAGTAAAACCAGTCGATCAATGGGCAGTCGACGGTTCCGTGCCTTCCCCCTTGAGTTGTCCGCTCAAGGGTACCGGTCTAAAACCCCATAGAAACCTTATGCCGATTAAAATTGTGCATGCATCATGGTCAAACCTAGTCAATTCAGTTATGTTGTCTGCATAATGACTCTTTAAAATAGCCTTGTCCAAAGTCCACTAGGTCAAACCTAAATGCTTTTATGCTAATTGTTTATATTAAATAGTCGAGTATGGTGGGGGTGAAGGGCTAACCCTTGTCTTGTAGAAATATGAGGCACGAAGTCCCCAGATTCAGCATGGTCACCAACATCCACCCCAAAATCCTCAGCTGGTGGAAGGATTTTCATTCCAGTGATAAAAAATTATTCGGAAATATTTGGGGAACCTACCTTCTCTCGTGGAAATCCAATCCAACAACAAGATCATAGAAGTTGCCATTTTGTTCTGGGATTGTTAGAGGTATGTGTTCCGCTTCGGGAATATTGAAATGATACCCTTGCTAGAAGAAATAGGAGGATTGGCTGGTATACCATGGGAAACTCCGAGTTTATTGATGCCCGAGAATCGCAAAAGCAGGGGTTTTCTCAAGATGATGGATTTGAAGAACAATCCTGAGCTGACATGTCCGAAAGAGTCCTATATCCCTTTTGATTATTTTTATGAAAGGTATGATCATAACAAATCCTACCGTACCTATCCTGACGAATTTTCCATCACATCATTGGGACATATTCACTAAAGGGTCTTTGTCTTCATGTTTTGCTTCCTGGGATTGATCGTGTTTCCAACAAAGAAGGCAAGAACCCACACCAGACTAGCTATGGTAACTAAAACTCCAATAGAGGGAATTGACGGATAACCATTCAGCCTCGTACCAATGATCTTCGTAGAAATATACCAAGCCCTAGAACGGTGGCAATAGGAAGCTAAACACTTCGAAGGCTATAATTTGCTACTTCAACTCTGGCTCGTGGAACATCTCCAAAAGGGCTGGGATGATCACATTGCTTTTCATCATTCAAAGCGGATGAATTACATTACCAACATGTTCTCCCAACCGGAGAATGCTAGAGAATGGGTCGAACTCTTCAAAAATTTGACTAAGGACCAGGTACAATGGATGTTCGAGTGGTTCCTGACCGAGGAGTTCATCATCCTATCCAGAGACGCATCCTTCCTAATACTAATCGGCTTAAGAAGAACGTACCCTTATGTACCTCTCCAGGTTATGAGACAAATGGGTAGGAAGCAGGTTATACAGGGTCGACAAAATGAGTCACTTTCGGGCCGACTTCCAGGATGACGATAGTCCTTACAAGTGCCAGGCTCATCATATATGGCACTGCAAGATTATTGTGCAGAGAGATACCATCGAGCCAGACAGATACCACACTAGCTGTACTCCCTACTATTCAGGCTGGTTGGAGGATAATCACAATGGTCTGGTCTAGCTTGGTTTTGTTCGAGGTCACAAGATCATAGATGAAAAGGCCGAATCACATGTCAAATACAATTAGCTACAAGAGGATCTAAGAATACAAAAGCGAGCACCATGAGATATAGAAAGCTAATCAAAAACTAATTAAAGAGTGGAAGAATATGGCTTTCAGCACCAATAAACGACTGGGATATTTGGAGCGAGGAATAATATAGTTGGAAAAGAAATTTCTCAAAAGGGTCGAAGACAGCCGGAATATTGAAGGAAATGAAGGTGGACATCTAGCCAGATCCTGCCTACTGCTGGGACTTGTGAGTTAGGGAAGTTGTTCGATGGAGTCAAGGACGCCGAATCTGGGGAAGGTCCTTCTGAGACCAAATAGATAGGAGTTCTCATTTCAGCTTTATAAAATGTAATAAGGTCAATGGCCACTAGTGACTTTTATTTCTGGTAATTTAGTGTCGATTTGCGATTTGTCTACTTTTTATCAATGAAATGAGGCATTTAGCATTTCAAGTTCTCCAAATCAACTTGTCGCTAGGCCTACCTCGAGCATAAAGAGGTCCCCAAATTAGGACACGTTTTACGTTCCTGAACTGTATGTTTAAATATTACATTACTCTATATATATATAATCATCACTATCTTGTTACATTTTTGTTTTACTTTTTGTTTATTCCCATCCCCCCAAAGATTAGTTCGTGAACCCTGGCAACATCATCCTATTTCACAAGATCCAGGGGCCCTCCACCTACTCTTCTTCTTAGTACTGTCAAACATAAGAACAAAGGGGAGATGGAAGATTTGAAACAACCAGAAAGGAGAACTCAACTGAACGGGTAGAGGTCACTCATGGTCACGGTATTCTGGTTCCCAAGGAAAGTGCATCCCAACTGGAACAAAAGCTGCTGAAATTTCAAGAAGAACTTGACCAAGTTCGGAATTTGGAAAATATGTCATTTGCCCTCACCACTCTAGATGTTAATTTCCCAAATGCTCATAATCCTGTACCTCCACAAAATATCCCAAAGCAAAAAAACCATCCCACTCTCATCACCACTGCAACACCTGATATACCTCAAATAACACCCCGCTGGTCATCCCAGAACTCCACAAATGACCACACCCAACATAATACCCCATCTACGTGGAGACTATGCCGCAGTCCACCCAACCCATCTCAAGCACACCCGAGTCCGATGATAAGGACTTGCTCATCAGCAACCCGATTGAAGAACTTTAACGGTTGACTAGCAGAATTCAAGGCGTTAAAGGTAGTAAGGGAATGGAAGGGCTAAATTTCCGTTCATACAACCCGATGTCGAGCTTCTCGAGGGGTACAAACCTCCTAAGTTTGAAATATTTGATGGTACAGGAGATCCAAGCGTCCATTTGAGGAGATACTAAGATAAATTTTTTATAGTAGGAAAAGACGAGAAAATCTGCATGAAGCTTTTCATGAAGAGCTTAAAGGGAGATGCTTTATCTTGGTACATTAGCCTAGATCCAAAGAAGTGGTCGAACTAGGTAAGCATGGCGTCCGATTTTACGGATAGATTCAGGTTCAACACGGAGGATGCACTAGATGTGTTCTATATCAAAAATCTAAAGAAGAAACCTATAGAAACCTTCCGCGAGCAGGCTACTCGATGGAAGTTCGAAGCTGCTAAGGTTAGGCCCGCCTTAGAAGAAGAACAAATGAACAATTTCTTGGTCCATGCCTAAAACCCACAGTATTATGAGAGGTTGGTGATGATCGTGGGCCATAAATTTTCTGACATTATCAAGCTAGGAGAAAAGATCGAAGAGAGCATCAAAAGCAGTATGGTTACGGATTTTGAGGCCTTACAAGCTACAAACAAGGCCTTACAGTCAGGCGGTGTGTCTAAGAAAAGGGACGTGGAAGCTATAATGGTGGCACAGAGAACCAAATCTCCCGCCAAATACCAAACATACCCAATGCCTCCACTCACATATCAGCCTACCCCAAACTACCAAGCATCCTCACCCTCTTACCAAACTCCACCACTCACCTATCAATCCGCTCCTACATATCAGCCACTTCACCTAAATATTTCCAGCCAGCACATGTTTACCAAGCCTATAACACCCAATCATCCCACTACCAATCCCCTCCTCTATTCCAAAACTTCCTTAGACCCCGACCATACTTTGATCGAAGACCCCAAAATAGTATACAGCTATTGTTGAACCTATAGACCAGTTGTATAAAAGATTCAAAACTACTGATTACGTCACCCCTATCCCCGTTGCTCCTGAGAACCCTTCTCAGTGGGTTAATCCAAATAAGTCTTGTGCATACCATTCCGGCATAAAAGGGCATACTATTGACGAATGCTGCTCTTTGAAAGATAAGATGCAGACTTTGATTGATAACAAGATTATTTTGGAAAAGGAACCTACTCCGAATATCTATAATAATCCTCTGCCAGATCACAAGGGTGGAGGCGTTCATATGATTGAAATAGAGAATGATTGGGACCCCAAGGGATCGATCGGTTTGATCACAGAAGATGAAGATCCTAAGAAGCCAATAGTTACCCTTAATCCGATCGTAGTCCAGATTTGTCCCTCCGGGGAAGCCAAGGTAAATATGTTCATGCCACTTAAATTTGAAGCACCAGCCTCTGCAAAGATGCCACCATCGATTGAGGTCGAATTCATGTCACCAACAAATGCACCTACACCTTTTGAAGTTGCAGTTTTACAACCCAAGGTGCATGCTCCATTCGGAGTAAAAATAGCCATACCAATTCTAGTGGAAATGTCGGCCGTAATACCATTCCATACAAATGCCATACCTTGGGACTACACAACCAAGGCAAGAAGAAAAGGAAAGATCATGTTTGAAGAAGCTGTTGCAGCACATGGTATGGCGAGAACTGGTAGGGGTTTATAACCCAGAACATTTGGCTGAGTCAAGCAAACAAGCCTTTAGTCGGACAACCATCACTAAAATTGGCCCCGATGTTCTCTAGAAAAAGATACAAGCCAAAGAATACTCGGTCATTGATCAACTTAACAAAAACTTGGCGCAAATTTCTATCCTTGCTTTACTACAAAATTCTGATGCACAAAGAATACCCTATTAAGGGTGCTGAGTGAGGCATATGTACCAAGCAACATCACCGGAGGAGAGATGGCAAACATGGTCAAGCAGGTATTGGAAACTCACAAGATCTCTTTTCATGAAGATGAGCTACCACCAGAAGGGTTGAGTCACAACAAGGCATTGCACATCATACTACAATGCGAAGATTATTTTATCACCAAAATCATGATTGTTGGAGGGTCCAACCTCAACATTTTTCCATTGGTAACACTCGGACATTAGGAAAAGGACTGCATGAGATCAAGAACGGGGCCATCAACGTTAAAACTTTTAATAATTTCCAAGATCTACCATTGGGGAAATTATCCTGTGTTTGCAGATAGAGCCTACTTGGTTTGATGTCAATTTTTTAGTGATAGACGTGTCGGCATCTTACAATTTGTTATTAGGACAACCATGGATTTATGTCATTGGGGCCGTAGCATCAATGCTACATCAGGAAGTGAAGTTTGAGTGGAATCACCAAGAGGTGATCATTCATGGCAACAGTAGCAATCCCATATACAGTCGCCAAACTATCCCAGCAATAGGAGGCAGAAGAAAGATAGGCGGGGAGATTTATCACCACATCGAGCGAATTAACGCCGTTGACAAGGGAAAATGGTGGGATAGAAAAACTTAAAGCATTTTAACTTGGAGCGGATACGAACTAGGCAAGGGACTTGGCAAGAACCTCCAAGGAATCGGTAAGCCTATCAAATTAAAGAAACATGGCATCACCTTCAGTCTGGGATATAAGTATACCTGGGAGGAATTTAACAATTGGTCGCCACCATGGCGCGGTCCTTACTACCCATTAGAGCAGCAACACCATGCTTTGAACAGGCTTTCCAACTGGCCGAAGTTATCTATGGGTCAGAAGAAGAGGAAGCACTGGCAGCGGTGTGGAATTTGTTCCTAGAAGACGATGATATGAATTGTTTTGTTGTTTTCGAGGAGGAGGGGAGGAAAGCCCTTCCATACAGGCTATAAGCAGATGAGCATACCTCAATAACTGGACCATCAGAACCATCAGAGTCCGGCGAGCCTCGGGGTAGCAAGGCTCAACAAGCATCATGCACTATCTTTTATTTTTACTAGTTATATGGGATTTATAGTAATCGGATTAAAAGGACTAACTAGAAAGAATTTAAGAACTTATATGTATATATATATATATATATATATATATATATATACTGCTCTACCGTAGTAGGTTCGCTCATAGGCACGTGGCCATACTAGGCTCTGTATCTCAACCAACTGGGCTCACTCACAGTATGCTCGGTATATAACTTACCATCTGATAAGAGGTTGCCCAATAGGGGCCTGCTCATCGATTATAGCTCAATGGTAATAAAATATTTTAGTATTGTATATATAAACTCTCTACTCTCTTGACGAGAAGAAGGAAATACTCAATTGAATATGAAGTCCCGACAAGGATAATATTGTAACTTCAAAAACTAGAAAAATATACATAACTTGTGAGACTAGAAAAATATACATAAATTTCGGATTATGAATTGTTCTTTATGTCTCGTTATCAAACTTGTGTAATGACGAGATCATGCGAAATAAAATAAGGCTTAGCCTTAACATACCTAGAGTAGGAAAAAATTCCGCATAATATTCTTGAAACAGATTGCACCATACTCCGTTAGAATCGCAAAATTTCTTCGTTGCTAAAACTCTGAATATTCGCTGGAATTATTGAAATTGTAGAAATCACGTTGCATTAAGGTATAAAATCTGATATTAAGTGTTTTGAGAATAGAATGTTGAAGGAGTTATAAGAATGGCTACGTTTTTCACTCTTTTTTAATTTACAAGTCTTTGATATGGAAGATCTTGAAAACGTAGGAATGTGTAACTGTATGCCACCTAATATGCGTACTGCCACGTGGGGATGGGGGTAGGGATTTCTAATCGTATCCAATTGATTAATTAACTAATAATATTTCGCTACATGATAATTAACTAACTACTCGCATAATTAATAATTATCTTAAATTACTTAAAATTTTACTCATTTTTAATATACTTTATACATCTTACTATCATGGTCATATGGTACCTTTTATGGTACTTGTTCATAAATATCTGGTAATACCGCTCGGCCCGTATTTTACCCCAGTATGTCAAACTTGGACGAAGAGTTATTTTCTATGAATTGCTTCCCCTCCCATCTCACGATTTTCCTCACCACTTGTTTGAAATAGCATGATGCTTATAATTTCAAAATAATCTCATTCTCGAACTTACGCCGGTTAACTTATGACGAAACTTTTTAACATAGGAAAATGCGAGATGTAACATCAGGCAATGACAGATGTCAACCGAATTGAATTGGTTGATACTGGTGCTCAAAAGTAATTGGTTGAACAAAACACTGGGTTGGTTGAAGAGGTAAGAATGTTAAGACAAAACATGACAGACATGTATGAGGCTTGGATGACTGGAAAGGCACCACCCCCGCCACCACCTAGCTTCCTAGATGCTACCTTCATCTAAGCTTCGGTAATAATATCAGATAATCCACCATATTCTCCAAATTTGCCCGCTTATCATAGCTTTCCCAACTTCCCTAGTAGGTCTATTATTCTTCCTCCAACTACATTTCCCGAAAATTGTCCTTCTGTCATATCTTTAATCTCCACCATCACAACTTCTCAACAACCTCTCCTTAGGTCCAATAGTGAACACCAGTTCAAATCTCATGATGCCCAATACTACTCCTTAGAGGTTTCCCATAAGGTCCCGAACTCATAAAATCATAGCCCTCGAAATGAGCCTCATGTTAAAAATAAAATGTTCACATGAAAGGAAAAGTGAGATGAGATATCCAGAAAGCTGAAAGGAACATAAGAATCCTTAATGAACGTACAAGGGATGGAAAATCAGATCAACATGTCTTACATTGACTTGTGTATGCTCCCTGATATTCATCTGCCTGCAGAGTTTAAAATTCCAAAGTTTAACTTGTATGACGGGCATGGAGATCCAGTAGCCCATTTGAGGAGTTATTGCAGTGAAATAAGAAATGTTTAGGGAAAGATGAGTTGTTGATGGCACATTTCAGTGAGAGCTTGAGTGGGGCAGTCTTAGAATAGTATACTCGTCAAGATGTCAGTAAGTAGTATGCATGGATGATATGGCTCAAAATTTTCTTCGACACTTTTCAATATAATATAGACATTATCCCAAACCGCTCCTCCCAATCTAAGATGGAAAATAAACCTGAGGAAAGTTTTAGGGAGTTTGGGCTCAGATAGAGAAAACAAACTGCTCGGGCCAGTCCCCCGATTGATAAGAAGAAATGATTAAGATTTTCCTATAAGCTTAGGGACCCACCTGCTTCAATCATTTGATCCCAACTTTAGGTAAACCTTTTAATGATGTGGTTAAAATGAAGGAGATGTTAGAAGAAGGGATTAAGTTAGAAAAAATCATGAGCTATTCTGCATTGAAAGATACTATAAAAGATATTCAGAACATCTCAGTAAGTTTAGTGGGGGAGGGGGGGGGGGGGGAGAGAAAGAAAAATAGAAAAGAGGTTGTTGAGCCCCACCCGCGTGTGTTCCTGGTCAACGCTTTCAGTTTCAATATCGACCCCATGAATATCCGCGTATTCTAGATAATCCTCCCCAATGCTACATTTATCCACAAAATCCCGAAAGTCATACCTCACTTTTCCAGTACTCTATCCACGATGCACCGCCATATACTCCATATCTATAAGACCCACAATGGCCTGTACTACCTCCACAAATATCTTATCCACCTCTACAAGCATATCAACCACCTATCAGCAAGAGATTCCAACCGTGGTCGGAGTACAAAATGAAAAGGCAGCAGCAAAAAGAAAAGTTCTTTACTCCTATTAAAGAATCATATGCTAGTTTGTTCCAAAAGCTTAGGCAATTGGACATGTTGAACGATTCAAATACAAATGTCGAATTTCATTCCCAAAGAATTTTAATTATTCTCAAAGGTGCGCATATTGCTCTAATGCTCCTAGGCACAATATAGAAAATTATTGAAATTTGAAAAGAGTACTCCAGAAGCTTATTGATGCAGGCAACATTATCGTGCAAAATCTAGATGCAATGGATACTAGCCAAAGTCCATTGCATGTTCATAATGAGATGCATATGGTGGGAATAATTTGTGTTAAAAAGGAATATGAGAACTCTTTGAGTTCCTTGGAGGTCCACTTGCCGCAAAATTCTCAGCGGCTATCAGTCTCGGTTCGAGAAGTTGATATTAAAAACGATTTGGAAAAAGGGACCAAAAGCTATTTGTTAAGGTCAACACTCAACATGGTGGAGATTTGTGGAGGCCCTAATAATGTGGATGTGAGACTCAGTGGCTTAGATGTCGAGCTGAGTAATTGAAGAACTCCTTTCTTGGCTAGCCAGGGAGGTATTTTTGTAGTTTATTTTATTATCATTTCTGTTATCCGAGTTATTTCTGGGTTGTAATCCGGATAATGTCTTGTGACTCAAATCCTTCTTCCTTTTATTTTTCTAGTTCGTTTAGTCGTAGTAACTTATCTAAAGTTATCTAGGATTCTTCTAGGGTTATAACTCAAGTTTATTTTACTTGTTTTGTTGTTTAAACTCTTTCACCGTCTATCTAATATAATATCCTGTTTTTTGTTATTTCTAATCAATTCTTATTTCGTTCTCTTTTCCTTTTATAATTCTTTTTTATGGTAACTCTAGTAACATAACATGCATCTGAAATTCTCAACATAATCTTAAAAATTAATCTAACCATAAAACAATGAATTTAATGGTTGCATTTCATGTCACTTAGGAGTAGATTCTTTTATCTGCCAAAAGCTCGATTTCCTCTATAATATTTTCTCTCCATTATTAATGGATCCACATTTAGTCAATAAATTTAAAAAAATATCATTTTCCCATAAAGAGAAAAAGAAAGAAAAGATAAAGGATGCTTGATTAAATGGGAGTTTGGGAGAAGGAAATATAGATGACCACATTATCTGAAACTGCCTAACAAATTGGTCCAATACAAACGTCGCCTCATTATATGGTCTTGTCTTATGTTTCATCTCTTTTAGTTTATGTGAATTTATTTTTTTTGGTTCGTTTTAAAAAGAATAATTTTTTTTTAAATTTAATAATAATTTAGCTTAAACTTACAATTCTATCTTTAATTAAAAGTTTTTACAATCACAAAAATACTCTAAGCTCTTTTTAACTTGTTTAAGACCATAAATTTCAAAAATCTTCATTTTTTCTTAGACTCTCTGTCCAATCAAATAAATTTACATAAATTGAAACGGAAGGAGAAATTTCTTTTTCTTCCCGTTATACTAAACAAAAATGACGTTCTTAAGAGCGCTAATTACCATATTCTGAGCATGCGAGGATCACATATTCAGCAAACGTGCAATCGAACTCTTTACAGTCAGTTTGAAATATATACATGTAGTTAAAAGGTTTCAAAAGAAAAAATGAACAAAGTTTTTATTGTTTCATAGGAGTAAGATGCAGTGGTACTTTACATTTAAGATTTAAATTCATCATCCATCTATGTTCTTGAGGGTTTCGATCTCAGGGAGACATGGGCGGAGCTCGCCCATTGAGTACGGGTTTGACCGAATTCAGTCGCTTTGGTCCGATTTACGTATTTATTTTAAAAAATTATTAAATATATATAAATTATTAATTTAGAACTCAGTAACTTGAAAGGATTAAAATTTAGAACCTCGAATCTATAAGCTTCAAATCTTGACTCCGCCTCTGTGAGGAGATATTCACATAATAGATCTTAATTTTTTTTTATTTTTTTGATGCGTGTGTGTATTTCTCTGAAATCAACATCTATTCTTCCAGGATTAATGTTTTCAAAAGTTTTAAGTAAATTAATGAATTATGATGTTAATCAAATTCTTAAGGAGAGTAATAGTGGCAATTAACTTTCATAGTAGAAGAGTGGAGTGTAGTGAAGACTAAAGACCCATTCAGTCAGACAGTATTGAAGTAGGAATTTGTGGGTAATTTTGACTCTAAATATGTACCATGAGACACCAATATTTTTATTTAAAGGATAAATTATAATATTGCCAGTGGCTTAGAGGGGTTGATAGAGCTAGTAGACGTGATACGTTACAGACAATTTACTTGTTCCTTTTTCCTTACAGATTTGTTTAATCTCCATATCTTAAATGATTGGCTATGTCTACCTAGCTTTCAATAAAGAATGATCATTTTATTAAATGAAAGCAACATGTATTAACAATTGTAGCATGTGCTTTTGATATTTATAAATAATTTTTTATTCATGGGCTTTTTCTATTTCCTTGTAAAATAAATTCCTAAAGCAAAGATTGGAAATAATATAACCATTGGTAATTTAACACTGTTTATTCGGTTAAGGAAAAGAAACAAAACAACAAACAATAACATCAAAATATCAATCATTTGCTTGTCTTTTGTGGAAACTTGGCAAAAGACATAAGCAGTAGTGACCAAATTTTATCCAAAGTGTAAACTATGGGTGTTAGATGGGTGTGTCGGCTGGGTCGGGCCGGATCTTTATTTTTTGAACCCATACGAGTTGCGGTCTAGATTAGTTCCGGGTTGATTTTTAACGGGTAGGTTGAGGGGGTCGGGCCGGGCCGGGTTTAGTGTATTTTTATCTTTTTTTTTTAAATTTTGTATAAATATTATAAGTTATATTAATACAAAGTATTAACATAAAGAATATAAGAAAGATGGAAAAAATTACACTTATTGCAAGTGCTACATTGATTTCATAATTCAAAGTTTCAAACTTACAAATTAAAATGTTTACATTTTTAACAAGTAAATTCAAAGGTTTTGCATTGCCCTTGCAAGTTCTTCATAATCTATATGAACTGATTGACCTTCTTCTGGAGTGGGTCGCTCAAGATCTTTGGTCTTTATCCGGACCCAATGAAAAAAATGGGATCACTTCTTATGGATTCGTTGAGAATGATTATGATCTAGTTCATGGCCTATTAGAAGTAGAAGGTGCTCTAAATTTGGATGGGTTACCATGTGTTAATATATCTCCAAATTCCTCGTCTTCTATGCTATCAACGCCTTCACGTCCTCGATTTCTTCGTTCCGATCTAATACAATCTCTGAAATATACTAAAACATCCAAAGCACTGCTTCCCAATGAGTGATCGGTGTCTCCAAGTGTTGTCTTGCTTGGCTAAACGCACTCTCCGATGCAACAGTAGAAATTGGCACATTCAGCACGTCTTGAGCCATAGCAAAAAGAACAGAAAATTGCTTTCCACTCTTATGCCACCATCCCAGCGGTGAAAATTCCTTTGTGCGAGGCTCTTTTTGCTTCTGCAAGTAGAATTGAAGTTCATCAATGTTCCTGCTATTAGTTTGAGTGTTAGAAAATATAGAAAAAATATCAAGGCCTTCTTCATCATCCACAGTAGCAGAAGTGGTACAGTGCATAGTAGGATTAACATTGCCTACAACACGATCAACATCATCAATTATATTTGCATAATAATTATATAATTGTTGTAAATAATCATTTAGCTTGTTCATAGAAACATATAAATCTGGGGTTTCAGTTGGTCCAATCTCCATATAAGTATATAAAGCATTCATTAACTGGTGACAATCAGACATCTTAATAGAAGGATTTAAAACAGTACCAATTAAGTAAATCGGAGGAATTGAAAAGAAATATTTTTTGAATTTTGCTTGCATTTTTTCAACAACATCCTTATTTTTTCTTTCTTCTCAAATTCAAAAGTAGAAAAGAAATTTCAGTTATATGTACTAACGCCATAGTAACAATAGGCTCCAAAAAACTCAACAGTAGCTGTATAAAATTTATGTAAAAATTTAATAATATCATTAATGACCTCCCAAGTACTAATTGTTAACACAGGGTTTGGATCAGTACAATGCGCATTAGCAACTTCAGTTATTGGGAATCTATATTTGTAGCAATATTTTAAAAATATATGTGTAATTCCATCTAGTAATAATTTCGTCTGGCATGAATCTGGGTTTAAGGTTATACTGGACACGCTTATTCTTAAATTCCTTTATTCTAGATTGTCTATTATTTCCTTGAATAACACCAACTGCTCTTCTAACATGAGTAATCTCAGTTGAAAATAAATCAATGCCACTTCTAACAATTAAATTATAAACATGAAATGCACGCCTAACATGAAAAATGTCAGCAAGAGGTGGTTGAAAATGCAGTTTTAATATTGAAATTGCGGCATTATTGCTAGAAGCATTATCAAAAAACATACACAATACTTGTTGCTTTAGATTATAAAATTTAACAACTTCACAAATAGTGCTACTTATAAACGCAGCAGTATGACTCTGAACTTCATCATATCTAAAAGCGATAATACGTTTTTGCATACAAGTAGTATCATCTATCAAATGACATATAATTGTCAAATAATCATTTTTTCCATTAACAGCATGTCTAATATCAGAAGTTAGAGAAACTCTACAAGGAAGGTGGCTAAACAAATAATGTATGTATTTTGATATCCATGAAGTCTAAAGATATCAATCTCCACAAGTACTTCTAGGGTTACTTTTAAATAAAGGATTGTAAATCCTTTGAATATACATAATAAGATATGATGAAGAAGCAAAAGGAAAAGGTAGACATGCCAAAGCAATCATTTTTGCTAACTCTTCACGATCTTTCATTTTATCATGTTTTACTAGGCCTCCAGTAGTAGGGCTAAAAGTTGTTTGATTTCCATCACCATCAGCTCCCCATTCTATGGGATGCTCAGTTCTCATATATCTACTAAGCGTCCCAGTCCTACGGTCAAATATTTAAAATTGCCGTTACAAATTTTGCATTTAACTCTATCAGTACCCTCTATTAGTTCAAAAAAAACTCAAACCTTACTTCTTTTTCTACGATTAGTAGTCGGAGCCATATGTGGTCTACTCCTAATGCTACGACCACCACCCCTTGTAGCAACTCCAACACTACCAACTCTAGCACTAGTAGTTGTAGCTGGTATCTCATCTTCCATTCCTATTTCATTATCTTCTATTCCGAAATCTTCTTGTAATTGTTCATAATCTATATCTATATTATCATTAGGCGATGTTTCAAAAACAGGTATAAATGATAATGGTTTTATTACTATTACTACCAGATGCTGAATAATTACCTATTTCTTTATTTTCCCTGCTAGTATCTCTTCTACACTCTCTTTTAGAAGCACTAAACATATTATAAAAGTTATAGTATAAGCTAAAATTAAATATGCAATTAAAATAGTAAATAAGAGAAAGAGTTGAAAGGAGTGCACCGAATTCGACAACGAATTGAACACTTGATTACACAATTCCGATGATACTACGGACAAACGTCAAGCAAGAATTTCAAATTTGAACTTCAATTGTAACTTCAAATTCCGAATGATAAAACACGATAAATTAAATTCAAGAAAAGACAGTCAAATAAAATTAGAAGATGAAATTAGTAAATTGAAGACTTGAAGTCTTGAAAATTGGAGAATGAGAGAATGGGAGAAATTGAGATTGAGAAATGATTATTGAGTGAAGAAATGAAGAAGAGGGAGGGAGTATTTATAGTTTTAGAGAAGGTTAGTTTAGTAAATTTAAAAAGGGTTAAAAATAAAATAAAATAGGCTATTTGTGCAATATTTTCATTGGCCAACGGACCAAAATATGGTCTGACCGTTGCCAACGGTCTCTGGGCCCACCAGTTCGAAAATTGAAAAAAATTGTTACCGTTTGAACCAGGCCGCTTAATCTGATAAGAGAAACTATTCACTCTACCGGGTTCAACCGGTTCCGGTTACCCGTTTAGGTCAACTAAACCGAGACAACCCCCCTACCCAGCCCAGTCCAGCCTCTTATTATCGGTCGGTTTCGAGTTCTACCGGTCTAGACCGATTCAAAACTGGTCCAACCCGGCCCATTTAACACCCCTAGTGTGAACCACGCCTTTTGAGATTATCCACTAGTTCATCGTCCTAACAAAAGTATATTTGTTGAGGAAACTTTTTTTTTCCTTAGCATGTCTAGCAAATCATATAAGTTGGTAGAGGCGGCTCAAGTGGCTTTAGGCTAAGGCTGTATTGTGGGTCGTGCCTGCCTGGGACCGACTTGGAACTGCAAGGTCACGGGTTGAACGTGTAGAAAATCACTATATCTATGATATGTGCGCTTTGGTTGTATGAGCATGATTTTCAGGTATAGGTTTTGATGAATGACAAATAATGAAGTCAAGCGTCAAACAACGATATAATATGACAAACAATCAAATGGCGAGAAGCATACTGATGACGAAATTGCATGAACAAGCCAAAGTCGAGCCAAAGAGTTCAAGACCGAAGACCCAAGTCGTAGGTCGTTTGGTAGAACCAATGTAAGAACAACGCTTAAGTTATCTCGTCTTTTGGCTCAACATTAGGTCATCATAAACATGCATAAAACATTTTATTAAATCTTATTTATCATAAACATGCATCTTTGTGTTAAACCAAAATGATTTGTATTTTAGTCAAAATGGTTTTTAAACATGTCTTTTAAATCTGGACCTAAACAATCGATTATATGCTCATTACAATCGATTGTGTTTTTCAAAATAGCAAACAATCGATTATACAGTTTTAACAATCGATTGTATTAAGACAGTGTGATCTGAAGTTTTTCAAAATAGCAAACAGTCGATTATATACTTCTAACAATCGATTGTATTGAGACAGTACTTAAACTGAATTTTTCAATCAGCTAAATAATCGACTATATGTTTTTAACAATCGATTATAATCAGAATAATCGATCATGGTTTTTATACAATCGATTATATTCAGACCGTTCCCACAGAATCCTAAATTGATTTTTGAACGTTGAAGAACAATCGATTATACAGGTTTTACAATCGATTGTTTCCCTTAAAATCAGGAGTCTGTCTTTTGAACGGTCCTCAAACAATCGATTGTGTAGGTCAGACAATCGATTGTATGAGCAAAAATTCAGGGATTTTATTTGTCAATTAAGCAACGGTCAGCACCATTTTTCACCTATAAAATAAGGTCTTTTGAGCTGTTTTTAAACACACAACTCCTCCATACATTGATATACATATTGATCATTTTCAAGCATCATTTTAGAGCTTTTGTTGAGCCATTTGATAGACAACTTTGTGTTGTTCATAGAGCTAAAATTGTATCTCTTTATCTACTCTTTTGAGAGAGTGCTTGTGTAAAAGAGAGTTGTTTGAGAAGAACATATCTTCTCATTTGTCGGGTTTGCTAAGTACCCAAAGTCTTAGTGGTTGAAGTCTTGGGGTGAGGTATCCTCAAGCAAGTGAAGTCTTAAGGTGCGGTATCCTTGAGCAACTGTAACGGTTTGTTAAGCACCCGTAAGCTTGACGAAGATAGTGGAATCTCGAGAGAGTCTCTCGGGGACTGGACTAGTCACAGGTTGTGGTGAACCAGGATAAAACATCGGTGCGTTCGTTCCTTATTATTTACTTATCGCACTTATTTCATTCCTGCAAATTTTAAATTCCGCAAGTTTACGCTGATTTTTATTATAACGCTATTCCCCCCCCCCCCCCCCTCTAGCGTTAAGCGTATATTCTAACAGAACGGGCCGGTCCAAACAATTCGGTCCCAAGTGATCCTAGGAGCCCAATGCGGACCGGTCTTCCATATTGAGACAGCGATCCGGAACCGTTTAATTAGGGATCGGCTGGCAGGCCTGGGCCAGTTCAACCGGGCCTAATGGGCCCAGCAGCTATTTTTCAAGAAAATAAAATTTAAAAATTGGCCAATGGTTAGAAGTCTAAAACTAGTTGTTGGCCTGTCAATTTAGCCGTTTGGCTTTTTAAAAAAATAGTCATTTGGACTCCAAACTTTGTTTTTATAACAAACTTTTGATAATTATAGTTTCTTCCTATTCTCAACTATAAATACCTCCTTGTTCTGTCATTTTTACTTACAAAACCATCAATCTCTCTCAATGTCTCTCTAATTTTCTTCTATAATTGCTTACTTTATTATTGCAATTTGTAAAAAAATTGTGAAGTTGGTGAATTGAAGTATCCAAGTCTTTATGTCTTCAATGATATACAATATTCAAGAATTTGTTTGTCAATTCGTTAAACTCGTTCCAACTCTTAAGTTTTAACAATATAGTTTTGTTTGTTTTAATTTATATAATTATAATTAATGTGACATTTTTTTTGAAAAAATGTTTGGTGGTAAGGGAAAAATCTAAAATTGCTGATCTAGTGGCCACGCTACTACTCCTCCTCCGGCTGCCCGACCCAGACCTATTATGTGTTCTCCTTCACCTATTATTCTTGATAGTGATAACCATTATTTTCAATTTACTGATAGTCAATTTTGCCATGATATTGCACTAGGTCAACAATTGAATGATGAATATATGAATGCTCTTTATAATAATAAGACTATCAATGAAAATGATGATTTAGATGAAATGCAATCGGATTTAGATAACACACCTACTAGCCATGTTGTTAACCCAACTGATAACAATCCAAATGATGTTCCTCCTGACCCTCATATAGTAACCCCTATTTTTAATAGACAAACTTCTAAACGGCAAGAAACATCTATTGTTTGGCACTTTGTTACTCAATTAAGAAATCAAAATAAGGCCAAGTGTAAAACTTGTGGGACTTTGATGGCTCAAAAATTTACTAGAGATCGAAGTGGTACGGGTACTTTGACTAAACACATAAAGACACACTCTAAAGATAAATCTAGATTTTTTTCAAATGAAAGTTGTGCAAGAGGGGACAAGTGTAGGTACTCAGGTTAACTATAGTACCAGGTCAAATCTAGTTCAACCGCAAATTAACACCGTTACCGTTGGCATTTTATATTACGATCCAAATAAATATCGTCACGAATTGGCAATAATGATTACTGTTATGTTCTTATCCTATATATTTCCTTCTAGCCCTTACTTTGTGCATTATATTAGAAGAGTTTTTAATCCTACTTATAAAGGATGGCCTCGTGCAATCGTAAAAAGCGATATTTATAAATATAAACATGAATATGAATAATATTTGTGCCATTCAAGACGACCTTGGAATGGAAAACCGATGGTTCCTCTAGCTTTGCTAGGTGATTTCCGGGTGGGGAGCGTGTTCGGAATGTATTTTGGATGTCCGAAGCTCAATTAGGCTATGAATGCCGAATGTTAGAAAATTGAAGTTCCCGTCCGATAGTGAATGTTTTATCCGAGGGTCGGAATATAATTTCGAGAGTTGCAATGCCTTCGTTAGGTGATTTAGGATATGTCTGCAAATTTTCAGGTCATTCGGACGTGTTTTGGATAGGTTTTGAGTCAAATGAGAGTTTGGCTAAGTTTTGGAGATTTTAGGTGCAAATCATTGATCAAATAGTGTTTCCGGCGTTTTATTAGGTGATCTAAGGATTGGTTCAAGTCTGAATGATGTTAAGGGATAGGTTTGTAGGTTTGGTTGAGGTCCTGGGGGTCCCGGGCTTGTTTCAGATGCTCGACGGAGTGATTTTCGGATTTTTGGAAGAATATTTCTGCTGCTTCGGTTGTTTTCGCGTCTACGGAAGGGAGACCGCGTAAGTGGTTACCGCAGACGCGACCATGGGATTGCGGACGCGGTTTGGGACCGCATAAGCGGCCATCGCGGATGCGGCCGTTTGTCCGCGGAAGCGGAAACTGAGTTTTAATTGAAACTGCTAAAGAGAATTTTTGACCGCAAAAGCGGTCCTTGGAGCCGCAAAAGAGAAAATCACTGTAGAGAAAAGGGTTTTATCCGAGGCTTAAGTTCATAAGTTGAAAAATCAAATTTTAGCTGGGACCAAGGCGATTTTGGGAGGGTTTTGAAGAGGAGACTATTGGGTAATGTTTCTATGATCCTTTCTAGCTTTAATTCATCATTTAGTTGTTAAATTCATCTTTTAAATTCAAATTAAGGTCCAAATATGGAGGAAATTGGTGAAAGTTCTTTGGCTAATCAATTGGGGTTTTTAGGGAGCATTTGACCTCTTATTTGAGAGGTTTTTGATATGGTTAGACTCGTGAGATTACGCGATTTCTGAAAATGTAAAAATTATTCGATTCCTAGACGTTGGCCTGAGGAGCATTTAGATCATTTTACCTGTTCTCGCGCCTTTGCTTTAATTTTAATAATGTAATCAGTTGCTTGCGATGTTATTTACAATATGTAATTGGTTTGAATAGATACGGGCCACTCGGAGTCGGATACTCGTGGCAAAAGGCGTTGTTCCTTAGCGGTTTTGTACCAAATTGAGGTAAGTGGCTTGTCTAGCCTTGTGTGGGGGATCTCTCCCCTTAGGATATATTAATTGTTGTTTAAAGGCCTCGTGCGCGAGGTGACGGGCGTGTACTTGTGCTAATTGCTGAAAATTCACCTTACTTGACTTATGTAGACTGTGTTTCTTCGTGTATTTTAACTGTTAAAAATGTGATTCTACTTGCTTATCTTAGGAAAAGCAGGTTAGTAATTTATTTGCTCTATCTGACTAAGTTGCAAATACCTGCCCACTTTGTGAGCATGCTAGGCCTAGACCTTTACATTGTTTCTATATTTGGTTTCTTTCTGTTAAATATTGACTTGTTGTGAAGTGTATACGTTTGGGACTACGGGTTCAATTCCCGGAAGATCCCCCTGTTATTGGTATGTTGGACTACGGGTTAAATTCCCGGGAGATCCTCGGATTCTGGTATGACGGACTACGGGTTTAATTCCTGAAAGATCCTTTGATATTAATATAAAGGACTGCGGGTTCAATTCCCGGAGATCCTCTGTTATTAGTATAAAGGACTGCGGGTTCAATTCTCGAAGATTCTCTGGTACTACTTTGACGGACTACGGGTTCAATTCCCGAAAGATCCTCTGATATTGATATAAAGGACTGCAGGTTCAATTCTCGGAGATCCTTTGGTACTGGTATGAAGGACTCCGGGTTCGATTCCCGGGTATCCTCGAATATTGATAAGGTGGACTGCAGGTTCGATTCCCGGAGCTCCATGTGGAGATCCTGACTGTTGAGTGAATTGCTTTGTGTTTGTAGTTTGTACTTGTAGCCGCTGTGTTTTTTTTATTACGGTCTTGTTAGATATTTGGTTTTATTGCGTTATCTTCTGTTATTTATTTTACATTATTTCTTATATTCCTCATAGTAGGTCCTCGACCTTCCTCGTCACTACTCTATCGTGGTTAGGCTTGGCACTTACTGAGTACCGCTGTGGTGTAATCATGCTACTTTTCTGCACACTTTTGTTGTGCAGATCCAGGTGCATCTGTTTCGGCGTGCTATCAGTGATTAGGAGCTATACTCGGAGATCTGAGGTGTACATCTACCACGTCCGCAGAGCCGAAGAGCCTCCCTCTACTCTACCTTTAGCTAGTAGTTTTATCCATGTATTTTCTCGTTGTAGACACTTCTGGATGTTAGAGCCATGTGTTATACTTTACTCTTACCCTTTGTTGCCCGTGGGTTTTCGGGTCTTGGAGGTTTTTATGTTATATTGAGTTGACATGTATGTGCCAGACGACACTCTATACATTATCTTACGTCATTTATGTTTTAAACTATTGCTTCCGCAAAGACTGTCAAATTTCTGCAATATGTCAAGCTTACCTAGTCGCGAAGACTGGGTTCCGTCATGACAGGTTCACGATTGGTGAACTAGGGTCGTGACATAAAATTTTTGTAGATTTTTTAGAACAATTTTATGTTGCTATGAATGAATTATCTGGGCAATATTATCCTACTATTTCTAACTGTTTAGTTTATATTGCAATACTTGCAGATCTGTTTACTCAATTTTCAGAGGGTGGGCAATTTATCAACTTGCTATTAATTCTATGAAAGATAAGTTTAAAAATTATTGTTTCCCTATCACCCTATTTATGGTGTTTTTGCCATGTTATATCCTACCATGAAATTAGGAGCTCTTCACTTTTGGTATACAAATAATTATAAGGTTTTAGATCTTTCAGATGAGGAATTTGCTACACTTGCAGATGCAAAAGACTCAATTAAAATAAATGCTCAAACAAATTATAATGCTTATCAACTTGCCTTAGATCATGCTAGACCAAAAGTTCCAACTCCTATTTCGTCTAGTTCGCAATCATCTAAAAGAACTGTGGGCACAAAAGCACTTAGTTCTTGGACGGAGTTTAGGAGTTCTCAAGGTGATAATATTGGTGATACTTCACAGCTAAATGAGCTTCAAGTTTATTTGTCACAGGGACTTGAACCAGGGAATTCCGACGGCCCCTTTGATGTTTTGTAATGATGGAAGGACAAAGAAAAACACTATCCGGTTCTTTCAAGGATGGCTTGAGATATTTTAAGTGTTCAAGCTTCAATAGTGGCATCATAGAGTGCTTTCAATCAAGTGAGACTTCAAGTCGGTGATCATAGAGCGTCTATGAGGGAGATCTTGGAAAAATCAGTACTCTTTAGAGATTGGATCTGTTAGGAAAGAAGAAATTTTGGTCTTGCTAAATCACAATCGGAGATAGACGAAACTTATGAAGAAATGCTCGCGGAACTTGCGGAGGATGTTGCTTCGCCAGAAAGCGGTGATGAACAAGGTTCTTTTCCATCACCACCAAGGAAAATTCCTTCGAACCTTGAAGGGTTTATGAAATTTGTTAGAGATAATCTGTACACTAATATGTAACTTGTATTTTGGCACATTTTTATTAGTTTTTTTTCCTTTTAATGATGGTATTAGCACCTTGTTGTGCTCATTCCATTGGGGGAGGGAGACTAAGAAAGATATTGTCGCTTTTTGTTAATGTCGTAATAATAAAAATTATAAGGCATTCCTTTGAATATTTCTTTATAATATTTTTGTGTTTAAATTTGAATTAGAAGATTTAAGTCACTATTATATAATATAATTTACAAGAAATTGCCTTAGATAAAAAAATTTTAAAAAATAGCACGAAATACTTAGGCTCGTTTAGGCCCGCGGGCCCGACCCATTTAGCCTGGGACCATGTGGGCATAGGACCACAGTGAGCAACCGGTTCCACCTTCCAGGACCGTTAAGCCCGAGACTGTTTGGTCTGGACCACTTGAGACCAACCCGCCAGAGCTCGAGACCGTTTGGCCCAGCCCATTTGGCTCATTTAGGCTCGACCACAATACAACCTTATTAAGGCCTCCAAAAAATTAAGGCCCCAAAATTAATCATATATATTATATATAATTATATATTTATTTTTAGTGAAAAATAAATTTTTGCACCCACTTGTCAATTTTTATCAATCAGTCCGTCCATATTTTCAAAGTTTTATCATGTATCATCTTTTAGAAGTATGTAGTGTAATTACAGTTGAAAATAGTAGGCGTTAAACTTGTAACTCTTTTTATCTTAATTTTGTCGAATGCATTTGAACTTGAATTATTCTTGTTTATAACTTCAGGTGTTGTAAGATCTTTTCAATTCTTTGAATTTCTTTCGAAATATTTTTAAGCTAAAATGAACTAAATTAATTATTAAACAATTAGATTAGAAAATATGATGCCTTATAGCATGTTTTTTTCAAAACGTTTAGCCAAACATCTTAACTTCTTTAAAAGGGTACTTTTTTGGGTGAAAAGTATTTTTGCCCTTAAAAAAGCTTTGACAGACTAAACTGTTAACCTGCATATGTGTAAAAGATGATACTCTAACTTGCATATGTGAAGTCATAATTATATTTTTAAATATTTTTATTATTTATAGAATAATTTTAATATTTTTTCTTACAATTCCCTCAATTACACGTAATGACTATATTGTTAAGTGGAAAAAATTAATTATCCAAATATAATAAACTTAGTAGCATTTTAGGAAGCTATAAAAATAAACATCAAATACAATATATAAAAAGTTTACTAAAATAATTTAGGCTTCCTTTTTGTTTTGGCTTTAGGCAATATATTAGATTGAGCCGCCACTGTAAATTGGGAGAGTAATAGTTCACAAGAATTTATTGTTCAGATTTTTTGGTTAATGGAAGTAAAGCTTTTTTTCCGTACGAGTGAGGGAAATAAAGAGTAAATTTAGCAAACCAGTAGTGACCAAACTTATTCAAAATGTGCTAAAAATTTTATGAATTTAATTTGTTTTTATATCTGATGATAAACTATAATTATGTATTTTAGTCATTTATTATATTTTAATTTACTACACTTTAATTGAGTTTGAACTTTAATCGCTAGTATTTTGCGCTAATGATGTATTTTATGCCTTGTAGAAGTGATTCCAAGCTATGTAGATGTTAAGAAATGAATTCAAGCGATTTGGAGCTTTGAAGTCTGGGTAAAAGCCTAAAGAATTAAGGTGGGATCGTGTTCGGGGATCAACTGATGATAGTTAGAAAGAACGAAGAATCGAGTAGGCATATTGTGCACTGTATAGTAAAATACACATAACTGTTTGCTCAAAACTTCATTTGGACTCCAAAATATATGGTTCGACAGCTAATTCAAAGGGCTACAACTTTCATATTTTACGTTTTCTCAAATTCTCAAAAGAACAGGGTGATAAGAGCACGTATCGAGTGCGCCGCCGCACTCAGGCCGCACTCGTCAGGCAGAATCAAAGTGGATATGTGCGGTCTGAGCGCGGTCCAATCGTGGCCGCACACGTCCTATCCGGAAAATGTGTCCTTTTTTGTGTAGAAAAAGGTATAATTGTTTGGGTCAACTCTACTTGGTATATATATATATATATATATATATATATATATATATATATATATATATATATATATATATATATATATATATATATATATATATGAAAAAACGGTAATTTGAAGACCTTTGACATACTTTTGACATAATTTAGACCTAAGGAGGCTAAGAAAATTGGAGATTTGACTAAGGAGGCAAGAACACAGTAGGAACAAGGCGGAGAATTCTTCTACGAGTTTTTCACTTACTTCTTCCTACTTCCATTATTTGTTATGAATTCTAGTATTGTATTTATGCATACTATTATGTATAGCTAATTTGTTGTCTAGATTATGATAGAATCTTTTGTAGGATAAATTCTTATTATATTTTTATATAATTGAGCCATAACTTTTCTCTATTTGTTAAACTACGTTTTGTACTGTGGTTGGTTGAAGAGCTCTCAATCGACTGTGCCTATTTAGTATGTATTACTCGGGAGAGAGTGCATATTTAGGTAGTTGTTGAACAACATCACTCCTAACGTATATGAAGGATTAATACGAAGGGCTTAAAGGTGAGATTAGGGATAACAAAATCTTGGGTGTGATCCGAGTGAGCCGTACTTAATGCGAGCTAGCGTAATTTGGGAGAATATGTCTACTAAATTATGGTAATTACTCGGGAGAGAGATACGACAGTCAGCGCGCTCATGATCGGTAGAGAATACTTAGGTGAATTTACAGAAAACGAAGCGGGAAAGATTCCAACAATTGGAAAAATCATTACTCTAGACCTCCTTAATCTTATCTCTATCCATTAGTATTTTAGTTGTTAATTTTTCTACATTAATTAGTTAGTTAATTATATACAAGAATCTTATTATTTATAACATAGGAATTGTTCGAGCTTGTCTTCTTAGCAATATTTAACGGTTGTAGCTAAGCCTTAATCTCAATGGGATTCGACTCTAGATTATATTTGCAACGACCGCGTAGCCATTTTTATAAGGCGTAGTTGGGCGTGATCAAATTTTAATACCGTTGCTGGAAAACTAACGGTGTAGGTGTAGTTGTATATATTGTTAGGATTCAAGTTTGAACTTTTTTTTATAACTGTTGGTTTGAGAAACATGACATCTTGGAATTATGGGAATTCAGGTGTATATAATTTACTAGTTATCTCCACACATATTGTAAGAAAATCACCCATGGAAAAATTTTCAAAACAATCTTGAGAGAGAGTTATGTGCACCAACTCAATCTTATTTGTGAAATTTATGTGATGTGTGTGGTGGTAAAAATGGTCACTTTTATGGTTGCGCTTATATTTCTTATTTTCCCCCAACCCCTTACTAGGATGGTTCTACCTTTTCTTTTGAAGTTAACAAGAACAAAGAACCTGGGGATGCAGAATCGAAAGAGATCAAAGATATGTTAAAGTGCCTTCTGAAACAAAATAATAAAAAATAATTACATATAGAAAGGCAAGAGGAAACTATTCGCAAGTCGGAGGCTCAATTGAGTCTTGTGGTTGGAGCTTTCAACAAGCCAATATTGAGGATAACAGCCAAGAAGAGCATGAATTTGAAGTGTCAATTGGGGAGGTCGGAGTAGAACATCAACAACCTAGCCAAGTACAATTTAATGATGTCAATGTTGAAGAAGTAAGACTAGAACCACTTAAGGAATTTGAGTATATAAATTTTGCTGACTCTAATATCATTGATGTTGAGGATGTTGAAAGTTCTGAAGTTCATGTGTTTGAGCGCATTGGCCACACTCCAAGTATTTTTCCATTTATGTTTGGATGATGATATGGAAATAGAGTCATCCGAACCAATTGAAGAGTCATGTAATGAAGAACGAGGTGCATATATTCTAGAATTCTTCTTGCCAGAAAGTCAGGATTACATACCTCATACAAAGTCCAAGGAGTGCAGAATAATATATTATTCCTAGGGCCAATTAGATTCATTTCACCGTCCCATGACCATAATCATAAGCTTAAATCAAAACTTGGGATTCAATTCATAAGCTCGAGGTGGAGGCAAAAAGTGATTCACGTCGTGCCGCGATATTAAACCAAGTGCTTGTTGGGAGGCAACCCAGCTTTTTGTAATTTATTTTTAATTTAGTTTTATTATTATTGTATTATTCTTATCATGTCGATTCTTGATTTTTAGGAGCATGGAATGCAAATTCATTTAAAGGATACAACAACACATCAAATAGTTGGAACTAAGTGTGAGGTACCCGCACGAAGGACCAGGCTTTGGAGAAGTCTGAGTACCCCATGAAATGCTAGTGCATCGGCCTTTGGCCTACCAAGGAGTTCCTTTTACCCTCTTGTATGTATGGATGTGCATCGCGGATAATACACAATTTAAAGTGTGGGTGAGGAGATTGTCTAGATGACTTTCTATGCTATTTTAGTTGTGTTAGTTTAATTATATATTTTTATTATTTTAAAAAAAAATAAAGATTGGACTTTTCCTGATGATGGATCTATTAGACAATTCTCTGGAGGGATTTAAGTCTAAAGTAAAAGACAAAAAAATTCTTTTTAGGTAGTGTAATAATTCCTCCTTGGGTTTTTGTGCCATGTTTTTTTTTCAAGGGTTTTATTTGAATTGGGTGTAGTTAGTTTTATCTTTTTTAGGAATAGGAGTCATTGTGTTGTGTTTTTAATTGAAGCAATATATCTTGACTTTGTTATGCCTTGAGACTATTGAGTACTATGGCTATGACGCTTATGCTCAGTTTTTGGCTCTTGTAGAAGTACTTTAAATTGTATGATTTTAAATTTTCTTAACTACTTTAACTAGAGTGTCTTGATGAATTCAATTTTGAGTGAGTCGTGTGTCTGGTGTGTGAGGTTTGGGTGTTATTTTTTGCATTGCATTTGATGCCTAAAACTTACCCCGTGTATCTGCAAGGCAAAATAATAATTTTGTTCAGTCTTAGAAGTGATATAGGCATTTCTTTGTTGAGCCAGATATGTATATTTTACCTGCTTAATTGTTATGTATCGTAGTTAACCCCTTTGAACTTGTAATCCTGTTTCTCTGGCAACCACATTACAAGCCTTACCCATTTGTTTGAATTAACCATCTATTTGAACCAGTGTAATCTCTCATGAGCACTTGAATTGTTTATGAACCGTGTAAAAGTTAAAGTGTGGGGTAACATGTTTGGCTTTTGAGTAGAACTAATGAAATACGGATAAAGTTGCACTATTTTAAACAAGTAAGAGCTACTTGAATTGAAAAAAAATAGTTGTATTGCTGTAAAAAAAAAAGATATTCCTTGATAAGTGGTGACTCTTGATGTAATTGTGCTTATAGAAGTATGGTGTAATTTACATTAATATAAAGGTGGAGTTTGGTTTGGCATAAGTATGAGGTTTGAAGGTTAAAATATATGTATTAAAGTGCTTAGGCATGCATAGTCACTCTTATATCTAAATGTATCCTACCCGTCCCGCAGCCTACATTACAACCAAACAAAGTCCTACTTGATCCTAGACTGAATGAACTCGATTAGTAGAATAGTATACTATGCGCAAGCCTATGGTGCATCTTTTGTGGCATATGAATATTATTTCTATGAGTGAGTCAATTCTTTATATCCTGAGTTCCTAAGTGGTCTTAAATTTTATTGTGTGGAACTACTTTTGTTTGTTGTGTGAGGGAACTTGATTCATAAAGAAAAGGTAATAACATTGATCTCTATGTTAGAGTAAGTGGGTGAGTTATGAATAATAAGTGGTAATTGTGAGTTAGATCTTGAGGCAAAAATGTTACACTTTTGTGCTTAGTCTATTTTAAATATTCGTGGTGTGATGAGCTAGGAGAATTATTTAAAAAAGGTTTTGCATATATAAAGTTTAGTTTGACTGCTCGAGGACGAGCAATGGTTAAGTGTGGGGTGTTGATTATATGATATAATTATGTATTTTAGTCGCTTATTACACTCTACTTTACTGCACTTTAATTGAGTTTGAGCTTTAATTGCTAGTGTTTTGCATTAATGGTTGTATTTTATGCCTCGTAGGAGTGATTTTGAGCTATATGGATGTTATGAAATGAATTCAAGTAATTTGGAGCTTTTGAAATCTGAGTAAAATCCCAAAGAATTAATCTGGGATCGTGTTCAAGAATCTGATGATAGTTAGAACGAACGAAGAATCGAATAGGCATATTGTGCATAGTCTAGTAAAATATACATAATATTTTTGCTCAGAACTCCATTTGGACTTCACAATATATGGTTGGAAAGATAACTCAAAGGGCTAACACTTTCATATTTTATGTTTTTTCAAATTAACAATAGAATAGGGTTAGAAGTGAGTGTCAAATGCGCGTCCGCGCTTGTCAGGTAGAATCAAAGTGGATATGTGCAGTCTGAGCGCGGTCGCGCACGCCCCATTCGGAAAATGTGTCCTTTTTTGCGTAGGAGAAGGTGTAATTATTTGGGCCCAAACCTACTTGGTATATATACATTGGAAAATGGTATTTTGAATACCTTTGACATACTTTTGTCATAATTTGGACCTAAGGAGGCTAAGGAGACAGAAGATTCAATTTAAGGAGGCAATAACACATTATACGCAAGGCATAGAATTCTTCTATGAGTTTTCACTTTCTTCTTCTTATTTCCATTATTTGTTATGAATTCTAGTATTGTAGTTATGCATACTATTATGAATATCTAATTTGTTATCTGGATTTTGATAGAACCTTTTGTAGAATAAATTCTTGTTATGTTTTTATATAATTGAGCCATAGCTTTTTTCTGTTTGTTCAACTATGTTTATATTGTCGTTGGTTGAAGAGCTCTCAATCGACTGTGCCTATTTAGTATGTATTACTGGGGAAAGAGTGCATATTTAGGTAGTTGTTGAACAATGTCACTCCTAACGTATATGAGGGATCAATGCAAAGCGTTTAAAGGTGAGATTTGGAATAACGAAACCTTGGGTGCGATCCGAATGAGCGGTACTTAATGCAAGCTAGCATAATTCGGGAGAATATGTCTAGTAAATTATGGTAATTACTCGGGGGAGAGTTATGACAGTCAGAGTGCTCATGATCGGTAGAGAATACTTAGGCGAATTTATAGAAAACGTAGCGGGAAGGATTCCGACAATAGGTAAAATCATTACCCTAGACCTCCTTAATCTTGTCTCTAACCCTCAGTATCTTTAGTTGTTAATTTTGCTACTTTATCTAGTTAGTTAATTAGATACAAGAATCTTAATATTTAAAACATAGGAATTGTTCGAGCTTGTCTTCATAGTAATATTAAACAGTTGTAGCTAAGCCTTAATTCTTTGTGGGATTCGACTCCGAACTTGTAAATCGAATGATATTTATAACAACTTCTTAATATTTTTTATAAGATATAATTGAGCGTAATTAATGTCATAAATTAAAGTGAACTGATATTCTTAAAGTAGATTAAAAAATTAAAAGAACAAGGAGATAATGGACCTGGAATTTGAAAATGGGTTATTCTGGTCTTGTGCATTGGTGTCATTAAGAAGATATCAAGATATATAGTCTTATGATGTGGTTGACTTTATTTTGATAGATTTCTAGAATTTATCTTGGCAACAATGAGATTGAGGTCCTTTTTTTCGCTGTACTAGCAATCTAATTTAAACATAAAATCACATATAAAATGATAAAATGTTTAATAGGCGACATAAAATTCGTATAACCAACACATTATTTGGTTGTCGGCATGAAAAAGTAATATTTGTATAACTAATGTAGCATTTGGTCGGGAGCATAATCAAAATTAATATCAGCATAATTTATACTACATAAGTACATAATACAATATAGAATAAAATACTTTACAAAATAGGTAAGCCGTACTTAGCATTCCTTGTATTCTTATTTACCACATAATAATTTCGCGCATAATAATACCTATATCATTTTTCACGCCATCCCACATAACAAGTATATAAAAACAGAGGTAGATTTATGTAGCTCTTCTGGCTTACACATATACTCTTTGCAGCTCATTTATCCAACACAATTTTGCATTCATTGATTAAATTAAGGTTATCATCATTTAAATTAAACAGTTTAAAATAGAACATAATCATTAGGGATTGCTCTGATGGTAAGTAACCCCCATTTCCAGCTGAGAGATTGTGAGTTCGAATCTCCCCAAGAGCAAGGTGAGAAGTTCTTGGAGGGAAGTATGTCGGGGTTCTATTTGGAATAGCCTCTCTACCCAAGGGTAGGGGTAAAGTCTGCGTACATACTACCCTCCCCAGACCCCACTAAGTGGGATTATACTGGGTTGTTGTTGTTGTTATAAAATAGAACATAAACAATGGAAAACAATATTACCGAAATGCTTCTATAGAAAAAGTTATCAAATAAAACTGTACCTTTTTTTATAAGTGCATCTCTTGATTTTGCATTATTTAGAAGATAATTACATTTTTGTTCACAAACTAACTTGTGAGAGCAGTTGTTAAGCAAGACAATCTACACTAAGATGAAGGGTCTAGGGACTGCAAAAATGTCAAAAATACGGCCATTAATCGCAATATTCTAAATATCTTGTCAATGGAAGTTGAATAACTGAGTCTCGAGTATAAGTATCAAAATTTGATTTTCAGTTTGATTATTCACAAGGAATAAAGTTTACAAATAGCCATTTTTCAGCCCTTGTATATACTGTCACGTGATTCAAATTCTACAGTTGCGATTATAGGACATTGTCACGGAGTTCCACATGGAGAGTTTGAAACGTCAAAATAATGGTTATTTCTCAATTACAAGCTTGAAAGCGATTAGTCCCCGCTAAAAGTATTTAGTTTTTATAAGTTACTTTCTTCGTTCAATTTTACTTTATACGTTTTGATTTTTTACGCCTCTTAAAAAGATAATAAATGAAATGCATAATTTACCATAATACCCATACTAATTGAGGCATATTTTAATGAATTTAAGAAAATAATTTGAAATAAATAACAAATATTGTGAGTATAACAGAAAAAAGTTATAGAATGACAAGTAAAAATGAAAAGTGTACCCGCTACGGGCCTAGCGGCATCCTATTCTAGCTAAGCTATTCTTATAGTAGTAAATAGCGCGCTAGCCATTTTTCAGCACTATATTTATAGAATAGCCATTATTGTAGAATTTTAAATTGGAAAAATAATAATTTATAGCCACTCTCAATCTAATAGCAGAAAAAAATATTTTTTGTATATATATATATATATATATATATATATATATATATATATATATATATATATATTGTATATGTTATATATATATTTATATAAAATTTTTATATTTTTTCAGTTAGTAAATATAAAAAGTTTCTGGCACGGGTTAAAAAGGGATAATTTCTCTTTTGTTATGAAATAATATAAAAGACAAGAACAATAATGCAAGAACAAGAGCAATAGAGAGAAGAGTAGAGAGAGTTCTTCTTATTGATACTTAGAGATTGTTAGGAGTTGTTTACAATGGTAGAAGACCCCTTTATTTATAGGGAGGGGGATGATTTATCTACCAAGAATAGAACTCTAGAATCTCTCTAATTATAGACATTCACCTTAAATAGGAGATTTCACAACACTCCCCCTTGAATGTCTATTCAACAGTGTGCCTCGTTAAAACCTTAAAACCAAAACCCAATGGGAAAAATTAAAGAAAGGAAAAAGAGCACACATGTTTGAATATGCGCCTATTGGTTGCCTCGTTAAAAACCTCGCAAGGAAAACCCGGTGGGACAAAACCTTGTAAGGGAAAAAGAGTGCAACGCGCCTTAACTCCCCCTAATAAGAACATCAATTTATATCCTTGAGCATTTGCATTCCAATCTTGTGCATCATCTTCAAAACGATCTTTGGTAGACGTTTGACAAATCAACCATATTGACTTGAATAAATATTTCGCACCTTGAAATCATCATTCTTGATAGATATGAACATCTTCATATAATGTCGTGGAATAACTCTTCAATATCTCCATAGATGCATTCTCAATGCCATCATGCTTATAGTTATAGCAAGATACATATGTACACAAATTGTACTAAGGATTTGGTACTTCAGGACCAAGAATTGCATATGCTTCAAGCAACTTAAATCTTTCAAGTTAAGTCATAGAAGCCATATAATAGACTTTAGATGCATATCAAGTTTTCCATGTCATGCTAGACAAATAAGATATCGAAAACTGACTATACATACCTTTGACTTTATACTTTCACGCATTTGAACTATAGGTTCAAAACTACATGTCTTTCATATGGAATCAATTCTTCTTGAATTGTATCTCTTCCATTTAGTTACTTTCTTTGGGTCAGCAAATGCGTATAGCATGCTTTGCAATGTGTTGCAATTGAATTATCCCTTTTATGAATTTCAGGTTCATATCATGATATTCGGGGATATACATATACAAATGATAATTCATCCCATGTAACCTTTTCTCAAGTGTTTATCATGTCTCCCCCTCATGTTAGAAAAGCTAACTTGTTTCCTCAACTTTGGGAAATCATCTTTGTGCATTATTATGTCAATATACACAGCACATTAATAATAAGATGAAATTATTTGGTTCCTGACCCTGAACCACTTGTGAGGGGAGAATATAATATACTCTCGTATATAACGTATATCAAACTGATATATATAACTTTGTTCTCATAAGAAACAGTTTAGCTATTAAGTGGAAGCACTCAATAATTATCTTGCTAAACCAACTTTGATATAAACCAACTTATCAAGATGAACTATCTTGAGTAGAAAATCTGGAAATTATGCTCGAAGTTATATTACTGAGCAATTTACCTCGCAAGCACCGGCCAGGCTGCGGGTCAACAACAATTGCGCATGTAACCATTTCATAGATGCATCATATGTGGTATACATGGCAGGTGAATGGGCCCATATTCACCTTTGATATTTCCAGAATTTATGGGCTTCAACCCGAACTCTTTAGTTGGTCAGTTCATTAATGAGAACAAGTGATACAAGAGAATTCGTAAAGAACTTTCTAGTTCTTTAATATTCACCTATGTGAATTTGCACATCATACTTAAAATGAGATGGCTAACACGAATGCCAACTGAATAAATTATCAATATTGGTAACCATGATATGTGCACTTATCAATAAACTTCAGGTTTATTATGACATGGGTTTTATACCAATAGATATCCACTTTATTGTGAAAATAGTAGATAATCGACTAGTTTTTCAGGCTAGTCGATTACCCCTACTGGAAAATAAAAATTTTATTGATATTTGAGCATATTGAAGATATTCTAAAGAACTACTGCTAACATTGCATCATGAACTAACTAATACGAGCTAATACTAATGACTATTAGTTTATTCACTAACTAATACAAATAAGTAGAATAAAATCAAATAACTCCATCTTCTTTCATCACGGACCCATCGCCGATTAGGTGGTCTATTTTCCCCTCGGGTTGCTCAAAGAAGTCTGCCACATCCAAGTGGGTGATGTCAAAGTTGTCGTCAGAGACAAAATTCGTTTCAGGGCGTTTACTCTTTCGAGATGCTTGATAAAGGTCAACCAAAAGTCATGGTATACGGCAAGCCTTTGACCAGTGCCCGTTTTCACCGCAACGATAATATATAGTTTATAAACTATTTGCTTTTGGGTTCTTATCGTATCGTGCTTGTGGCAGAGTGACCAACTTCAGGTTGTCATATCTCTTCTTTAAGATATTCCACAAGATGGGTGGATCTTTGACTGTGATATATTCAATTTTCAAACCTTCATCAAGGTGATGGCGCAAGAAAATCAAGGCCTTAGCATAGCTTCAAACCTTCATCAAGGTGATGGCGCAAGAAAATCAAGGCCTTAGCATAGTTTTGGGTGGATGCATTATTTCTGTCTTTAATGGCGTCTCCAAGACCCATAGAATCTAAGTGGATTTCAGCATCCAACACCCATGTCATATAGTTCTTGCCCGAAATTTCAAGGGCAACGAACTTTCTTTTCATAATGTCAGACATAAAACGAATTTACATCAAGAGCGTGTTCATACTTACGGGCTCTATTACAATTATCACATTCACTTCAGGGAATGGATCATAATCATGTGCTTTATACAATCTCATGTCAAATATTACTTTCATAAAGTGAAAGATTATTTTGAGAATCTTTATTATTCTCATTATCACAATAATGACGATTATAATTTCGTCTATTGCCACGTCCACATCCATTGATACCTTTACGGTAATAATTTTGTCTTCTTTCAGACTTATCACATACTGCTACCACATTCTCTAAAGGGAATGGAGCAAATTCAATTGGACGGAATTCTTTGCCACGTCCACATTCATTGATACCTTCATGGTAATAATTTTGTCTTCTTTCAGACTTATCATATACTGCTTCCACATTCTCTAAAGGGAATGGAGCAAATTCAATGGGACGGATTTTTAATTCTTTGCCCACAATCATACATGAATTTAATCATGGCAGGACATAGAGATTTAACCACTTCATGTGGTTATAATTTCTTACACACTCCATTAAAGTTATAATCAAACTTTGTTGTCTATGTTTGTATATAAAATCAAATTATAGAATTCCAAGAATTTGAAAGAGAAAAGTAAAATACTTACCTTAATTTTCTCAAGAAGATTCTTGAGACGGTAGAGTCTCGTGCCTTTTAGAATCACGAACACGGAACCGAGATCGAAATCTCGAATTTCTGTTTCCAATCTTTCTTTCACGTTTTCTATTTCTGTTTTCTTCCTTTTCTCTCTTCCGTTTCTGTTTCCTTTTTTTTCTTTGTTTTTCGTTTCCACTGTTTCCCTTTTTTTTTTCGTTTCTTTTCCTCCTTTTTTTTTTCGTATAGAAATTTCGGGATTTGGTTACGGCAGAACCTCACGTGAAACCCTACACAAACAAAAGTTAAGACAATCGAAAATTTCAATTGGTTAGAGACTCGTGCTGATAACGTGTTATGAAATAATATAAAAGACAAGAACAATAATGCAAGAACAAGAGCAATAGAGAGAAGAGTAGAGAGAGTTCTTCTTATTGATACTTAGAGATTGTAGGAGTTGTTTACAATGGTAGAAGACCCCTTTATTTATAGGGAAGGGGATGATTTATCTACCAAAAATAGAACTCTAGAATCTCTCTAATTATAGACATTCACCTTAAATAGGAGATTTCACAACATCTTTCAAATTCTAGAGGTGGAACTCCATGATATTGGACTCATTTCTAACACTAAAAATAGCAATATGGGCTGAAACGAAAATCACTAACTATTGGGCTTTTAAAGCTACTAAATATGGGAACCACCTTTTAGTTGAGCTATCACATCAAGCCTTAAAAGGTCTGAATTTATACTGACAGGCCTTATAATGCTTTCGGGTCGTCTAACTTTCCACAATAACGTGTTTTGGGCAATTTACATCCAAAAGTAATTATATTCATTAGCCAATATACAAAATATATATACAAATTATGTATAAATATTACTTTGCTGGCTATTATTTTTTAGAGCCGCTATTATATGTAATTTTCGCGTGCTGCTTTTTGTGTACATTTTGATAGCTATTTGAGCTCTGCCGGGTAAGGCCAATAAATTTATTTTTGGGTGACGCTACTCTTTGCCATGTTTTTGATGAAAAATTGACAGGTTTATTTTGTTAGTTTTATGGAATGAAATATTGGTGGGTGTTGAACTATAAGGTTCTATTTTCTTTTTTCATCAATATTTTCCAAGTAATAAGTTATAATAATAAGTTATACTAGTAATTGTGAAAGTTCCTTCTGCGTGAGATGACGCTTTATTGCAAATGAAAGCAGCGTTTGGAAAATTTCCTTTCAATGCGGCTAAAATTATCACATCAATTCTATAAATGTCGTTTTCTTGCAAAAAAAAATAAAAACAAAAAATAAAAACAATGATTTATTTTCAGTTCGTCTGCTCTTGACCACATGGCTAGCTGCCTACACTGAATTATGACAATGGATATATTTCTTTATGATATATATATATATATATATATATATATATATATATATATATATATATATATATATATATATATATATATATATATAACATAAAGACTCGGTCACTATTAGTGCAATTTAACATAAGATTTTTACCTAGCTATACTATAATAAAAACTTATTTATTATCTTTATTTAGATTCCTTCCTAACTACTTTATATACCTATATTTACTAGTTTTATACAAAATCATAAAAACGAGAAAGGAAACATACCTTAAATATTGGGTATTATTTACACATAATTCCTTACATTTAAGATACTCTTCCATTTTTAAAGAAAAACTACGTCTTTCATTATACTTACCCAAAATCATCACCTCTGTTTGTATTTACCAAAAATCATCACTGTAAGAAACCCAGTGAACTCCAATATCATCACTTCTTTTGTACATACCCATAGTAAAAAATTCATTGATACCCATGATCTTTCTAACCCAAAATTCTCGCTTACTCACTCCTCTTCCACTGTTATCCCTCCAAAATTGTGGATTCTTTCCTTTTCCAAAGCTGTTGATATACGATTTCTTTCTTTAATCGTTCAAAATCTCTTTCTTATTTATACAATACAGAAAAGATTCGAAGATTTGCTCGACTATCAAGTTATGGGTAAGTCACTCTAAATTAAAGTTAGTTTTAGCTTGAATTTCATAATGAAACTCGAGGAAGATGAAGTTTCGAAGTTGTATTACGATTGTATGATAAAGTTATTATAATTGTATTTGAGTTATATTTGATACATCAATACCTAAAACAATTCTGATAGAATACTATTTAAATATAATATTGTATTATAATTTTAAGTTTAGAGTTGGTTCTAGAGGGATGTTTTAAATTGAAACTTGAAAAATATGAAGTTCAAAGTTATATCATAATTTAGAATTGTATCACAACTTGTACCCAAAACAATACATGATACAATACTAATACAAAAATAATACGTTATTATATCAATTTAAGTTTAGAGTCAGTTTTAAGTTGTATCATAATTGTATTAGAATTGTGTAAGAATTCTTTCATGATTGTATCAAATTTGTATTTGAATTATGAGCAGTTGTGAGATCATGACGAATTTCACAATTTGCATCACAAATATATGATAATTATATATATTAATTTATTAACATTATATCATGTATTATGTTGGATATTAATGTACCATCTACAAGTTATATTCAATTGCGATACAAGTATGATACAATTACGTTTTACGTATTGATGTATCTGATACAATTTAAATACAATTGAATATTTCTTCATTTTCAGTGTTGTCCGGTCTCCCAGCAAAAGAATGATGCAATTGATGATTTAACAATATAAAATTATTGGCAACAGTAGAAAGAGAGAAGATGGAGATTTGGGCGTAAATTAAGGAATTTTATTGTAAAAAAAAAGAGAGAGAATAGGAGAGAGGAAAAAAAAGGAAAGGATATAATTGAATCTCTTAATTGAAGGCATTAATAATGGGGTGAGAGCTTTTTAATGTGCAATTTACACAATTTGTAAAAAAAACCTAAATACTTATTAAAAATATAAAACATAAAGAATATTAATAAATAAGTTTCTAATATGATATAACTAGGTAAAAGTTTCATTTAACATACTATATAGCAAGTTGTTACCTTGTTTTTTAAGTTATCATATTGCACCTGCAATAAAGAAATTTGGTAATACTGTACAAGGAAAGACATTTGAGCAAGTGAAAAAAAAAACTATGATCAAGCTATATTAGGTACATACATACACCATGAAAAAACAAAAAGAGAAGTGCTTTCAAAATGAAAAATTTCATGGTTTTATACTAGTCAAATGATGCTCATAAGAAAATTCTTCTTGTTTTCTTTGAACCTGATAAAATTTTCTAGTCATATGTCTAATGCAATTGAATTTTTCATAGTTGTTGTGTAATTTCTTGTTTTGGTTTAAATAATTGTAGACACCACCATATCATTTTAGATGGAAAGTGATGTGTTAGAAAACGTGTGAGAAATTATATCATAAATAAAGGAAAAGAGCAAAAGAAGTCCAAACACAGTTCAAAAGTCTAAATACTAACAAGTTTAAGGAATTACCAAGCTATTTACACTTTTTTTCCTCTATAGATTGTTGATTAGTCATGCCAGATTCAATTGCATAAAGTATTGTAAATTTGTGATTATTTACTATGACAGATCTTAATACAAGTGATTAATTTAAACCTTTATATCTAGTTTGGTCACTTTAATACAAACGTCAATCATTAGAAAATTTAAGTACATGACAATCAACCATAATAACCCCACCTCCAACTTTAAAGTATATAAATTATAGAGTTATAGCTGGAATGTGAAATCAAATAAATTTAGTTTTAACATTACTATTCTGAAGAAAATCACAAGGTGATTGCCTCAACACCTCTTTTCCGAAATAATTTTCCTAATTTCTGTTTTAAATTGTTCCAAAAATCGTGTTAAATTTCCTAAAATGTAAACTTTTTCACACATCTATCAATTTTTTTTTACTATTTTACGGTAAGATAAAGTGCTTAGAGCCAAATTAAATTCTAAATATCTTCAAAAAATTCAATAACCAACTTATCTGAATACTTTACTTAATAAATAAAGTTTTAGTTTCTTAATCAATATTTTGCGGTTCCCCTACTTTTTCTACTTTAAAACTACTAGGCTAAAGTAGTAGAGATTTAATTTCTAGTTCTGATATCATGTTCTATAATTTTGCCAGAAGATTAAGCTTTGTCGAATATCATTAAATGAAACACCTAAAAGGGGATGCATGAATGAAGTATTAAAATACGTAAATTTGATTTCTTAGCCAAGTCAACTTTTTAAATAGAAAATGCTGTGTCTATCGTTAATCAAAAGACGAAGCTTCACAAAGAATTGCTAGAAGCGCATTAAGTGCCTTTTTAAGGATCCAATACACGGGGAATTAAAAAAAATGATTGCTATAATAATGTTTGGAATTCATATACTTGCTACTTCCGTAAGTTTAGGGGATCTTTTTTTTTTATTTCACAATTCATAGGGATTCATGAAAAACACCAAAACTTGAAAATTTTAATTACAAAATTTAAGGAAATAAATTCCATTTGCATGACAAAAAGTCTCTAGCTTCAAAGTACCAAGATACTCCATAGGATAGACCTGTGTTTTCTTTCTATTATCACGAATAAATATATTATGTAATACATGAATCATTAGAAACATTTAATAAAATGTGAAGTCTAATTTAAATTTATTATGCCATAGTAAGAAAATACTTATCGCAGATATTAATATGATACCTCCAATACTATCGGATGTAGCTTATTTAGTTCCGGGTTCATTGAATTTAGCATTTTCGACACAGAACGTAAGAAATAATTAACCATTAACTAATAATCCCCCATTTTCATTTATGTGAACCTCATTTGGCTGTGCACAAAATTTAAGAAAAGATGGAAGACTTTTGAACTTGTGCCGTAAAATGAGGTACATATATATTTTGTGTGATTATAAATTATTACAAACAGATAAATTATTTCCAAATAGAAAAAAAAGTCATTTATTTTTGGCATGAATTAAAGATGAAATAAGTTTATATAAATTGAGACGGATTGATGTAGTATTATATTCTGAACCCATAATTTCAAGTGCTTAATAAGTTCATTGCTTTCTACACTGTTAGTCAATAAAAGATTAGGAAAAGACTAATATCAACCCGAAAGAAATGTCCTCTCCATCTCTCGTACTTCCTCTAAATTGTAACACAGATAAACTAGGGATAATTTGATGAAAGAAGTATTCAAAAATAAGGACATGCCATTTTTTTCTTCGTATTATAAGAATATGTGCAATTAAAATCACATTACTTCAGAATATTACTATCTTGGACAAAGCTTTTATCATTTCAGATGGCATAATTACTAAGCCTCGTTAAATTTCTTGCATGCATTATTGTAAAATCTGCTATTCCCCTATGTAACAAAATATGTCCATCACAAACTTATAAGAGAGAGAGAGAGGTGGGGAGATGTAGCTCAATCATATTTAATGTCATTGTTTTAATATTCAGTTTTCAGTAAATTGAAAAAAGAATGGAAAAGAAAATTTTAAAAGGACTAAGTAAAATTTAAAAGGAGGAGCTAAGATTTCTTTACCAATAACTACATACAGCAAGAGAATATATTAACAGCATATTAGTTAATTGATTAATAAACCAAAATTACTGATTAAAAACTTTAATTACATCAAATAATCCTCAAGCACCTGTGGGGCACTATTGAGAACTCTGGTCAACCATTCATCTTCACCCTCCTCTTCATCACAACCGTCCATTCTTTCCCCCTCCACCACCCCTTCCTCCTCCCCCTTTTTCCCCCCACCCCCCTCTTGCATGGCTTTCTTAATACCTTTCCCTTTTCCTTTTTCTATCCTCATTAATGGCCCATTTTTCACTGAAAAGCCCAAATCAAGCCCAGAAAACACCTCAATAGTAGGCCCACCAACACTAAGCCCACTAATCTCCAAACCACCATTATCACCACCACTACTACTACTACCACAGTCCATCTCAATGCCGGCCATTAGAGTGGAATCCGACCCGGAAAATGCCGGCCCACAGCTCTCACCTATGATTGGAAAGGACGAAGATGCTCCTATCGTCCCCGGGTTTTTACCACTACTGCCACATTTATCTCTTTCAACAACTCATGCATTACCTCTTCCACTTTCTGATCCTCCGGAAAACAACCTCCCTCTTCATCATCCTCCAAAAATAGCTTCAGTGCCATTGAAACTCTGGGGATGACGTCATTTTCCGGCAACTCTCCGGCAATCATCTTTCTTATAAGCTACACTATTCGCCAAGGTTTTTTTTTTCCCTTCTTTTTTGGTGTTGAAAAAAGAGAAACAGAGCGTGGAGTGAAAAGCTGTGGCAAGTTTAGGAGGAAAGTGGGAGCGGATATATAGGTGAAAAAAGTGTGGCCAGGTAATGTGGGACCAGATGACACGTAGGTAAGAGGTCAAAGGTAGTATGCTGATGTGGACTAAATTGTCGCAGGTAATTGCGAGTCGTGTGACTTTGGGGTCGATACAGACAAAAAGCTTCGGTGGATACGTTAGTTCTCACAAAATGTCAAAAAAAAGGTTATGACGTTATGTTGTTGAGGTGCACGTCTAATTTAAATCATGTCCGCAGATTACCCAGCTTGTGAGATCAACGGTGTAGAATGTAGGATTGACGGATGTGTATTTACAGCGTAGTTGTAGGAGGATGAAATTAAAGAAAGAGTATTGCCTTGACTTCAATGACAGTCTGCCATAGCCTGTCTGCAAAGTGCCGAAAACGCTTCCTGAATTTCTCAGCTTCTTAGTGAATTACTAAAATACCCTTCACTTTTTAAGGGGTATATATTAATGCTGAATAAGATATATTAATAATGCAAGAATTAGTAATACAAGCATTATTTATGCAAAGAATGTTTCTAATCTATTATCTGGTATGGTGTATTTAAAATTAAAATGCATTATATAATTTTTAAGAAAAATAATTGTTTACAAAAATGACTTTCACATTCTTTAGCTTTAAGGCATATTAAGGATAATTTTATCTTTAATCATACTAATCTATGTATTAATAGCTTTGGCATTGTTAATCTTATAATTTGCTATGTATTTCTTATATATAGAATAATACTAAATAGGTTATATAACTAATACTTGCATTAGTAACACATAGATTAAAATATGCACCAAACAAGAAAGTAATAATACCAAAAGTTAATGCATATATTATTTTATCTTTAATGTATGCTATCAAATGGCAGACCTATGTATATGGGTGAGGGGTTACCGGATCCCGTAAACTTTGGTCTAAATATTATATATATACACGTATATATCTTGAAAATGGTTAATTTAAAGCAATCGGCACTCTTAACACTATAAGCCTTTAGGGGCACTGGTTGAGTAGAATAATATACTCCCATCACGTAAAAATTCTGAATCCGCCCCTGACGGTAAAGAGTCAGAAATTATGCCTTTTTCCTATGAAATGTATTCAAAATAGTGAAATGAAAATGAGAAAAATGAGTAACATTTATTGTCCTTTAAAAAATGAAGAAATACGAAAAGGCCCTAGCTGATTGTCGTTGTACAAGAAGAGTTCTGAGCTTTGATATTTTATTACTCACTTCATTCTATTTTGTATATGACAAAATATTCGATTTTTAAATGCTATTTCGACATATGTTTGATACGGGGGTGTCGTGATAGAATATATTAAAGTTATGGTCGAAAAGTTAATTTGATGGAAAAAAGTGGCAAGATAGTAAATTTTAATTCTATAAGGCTATAGGGAGATGGTACCAAATATTCGTAAGAGCGTCAAAAAAGAAAAGACGTCATTTAAATTGGGACAAAATGTGTACATTTCAGATTCACATAATTTAAGATGATTACTTTTTAATTAACGTTGCAAAACACAAATTGATCTCTAAAAATAAATAATATTGAGTTAATTAGAAAGAGAACTACTAATTGCACCTAGTATATTAATAATTAGAATTTCTCAGATTATAAAATATCTCTTTTTGCACTCTATTAGTCTATTGTCAATGTGAGTTACTTAGAGTTCTGGAATCTTACTATGTAAAAAAGTGCCAGTGTACGAGTTTGCTTTCTCTAACCAATGTGATAAAAATAAAAATAAAAATAAAAAAAAGAAGAAAGGAAAAGAGAAATTACTTGTTGCTTCAAAAAAGTAAACTGTTCTTATTCCATTATTCCCAACGAATCACTTTAAGCATGTTTACTGCTATAGGAATGTGTGCTAATCACTCTTCTTATTATTCAAAATATTTGGTTCAAAATAAAATAAAATTGCTCTAGATTGTTGCTTAAATACCAACAAAAAAGAAAATTAATGGTCCTCCAAAGCTTAATACAAGACCCTTATAACAAATAAGAAATGCATACAAAAGGTATTTATTGTTGAATTTCTCTTCAAAAGGGCAAAGTGTAACAATTGTCTTTAAAAGTAACTTCATGGAGTTTTCACACAAACTGATAAAGAAAAAGCAAAGTGCATTTTAGTTTTCATGTCCTTTTCATTACTCTATAAAAAATAATGTTATTAGCGATATTACCTCAAAATCTAAAAATGAAATGACTTGTGTTTCCAAGCATAATATTGCCTAGAAATTTCCTTCTTCAAACTTGTTGCATTAGTAAATTGTTCCTTTATTAGTCCTCAAAAGTACTCTTCATTATGGAAATGGAATATTAAGCAGAAATTCTTTATATATTTTTTCCGTCTTTACTTTGAAGTTTGAAGGAAAAGACAAGTTTGACAAACAAGAAAAGTTGACCAACTAGCTGCTATTATGAGGTCTCCATACTCATCACCATTATGCTAATATATAACACCATAAAAAAAATACCATACATCAAAGTTACTGCCTTCCAAGTAAATCCTGTGTCTTTTTCTTAAAAGATAGTTTATACTAGGGCCCTCAAATTTAGCCCAAGCTCAAATAATTTGTATAAAGTTGGAATGATTGTTGACTCGCCTATTTATTAAATAAATTTTTATTTCCTATAACTAATTTTGATATTTTATTTATTTAAATAAATACTCTTTCAAAAAAAAAAATTATAGATACCTTTTGATTTTTATAGTCAAATATCTATTTATGGTTACCTCCTTCTCTTAAGCCATAAAATACTTTTTGTATTATTTTTCTTTTTCATTCTTTTAGATTTTCTCCAATCCCTCCCTCTCTCAATACGCCAGTATCTCTCCCTCAATCGCCATAAAAATCCATATCGAAACTTCAATCATAGACACCGTACTCTTCCTTCTTCATCTAAATTTTTGAATAATTTATCTAAACTGAAGACGATGCCGAGAAAAGCAATGAGAACTCTTAATTGGTTTTCTCCTAAACATTCAACAACGAATAGTACTTCTCTATCTACTTCTCAATTTTCTTCTCCTTCGCGTTTCTGATTTTCACCTTCTCGTCCGAGTTTTTCAGAAGCGGTGATCGATCGGACTCTGGAAATAGCGAGGCGACCCATTTTATCCGCTTTGTTGTAGGTTGCTTGAATAGATCCATCAGGGTTTGAGGGTTTTTCATTATAATTCAATTATCTTGTTGTATTTCATGTATTTCCTTGTATTCACTGTCTTTTTTTCATTGTATTTCAATGTATCCCGGTGTATTGTATGTATTTCATTATATTCACTATTTCGCTATGTGCCATGAATGTATTCATATATTTTCTAATTAATATAATTTATGTATTCAGATATATTATATAATTTTTCTGAAGATTGCTATATTTTTTGGGTATTTTTCTGTTGAGAATCTTTTTTATAATTGAAAATACAAATTTTATGTGTTATAATTGAGTTTGTTGAGTCATATTAGGAGTCTATTATGTTAATTGATGCACTTTCCATTTTAAAAATAGTGTAATCTCCTATTTCACGGCGTGAATACAGTCGAATACAATTGAATACAATAATCTATCCAGCGGTAATCCCATATTTCACTCCATGAATACAGTCGAATATACTCGAATACAACAACTTATTAGCTGGATTTCCTTGATTCACGCCTATTTTTTCTACTGTATTCATGAATACAATAGCTTATATACATCAAATACATCTTATAACCACACAAAAGATATTTATAATCCGTAATATAGCAAATGATATATATAGATGACTAATTACTACCAAAAGACAGTCCTTTATGAAAATTTTTCTTTATTAAACTCAAGCCATCCTGATCCAACCCCTCTAACTCATTTAAAGTTGGGTTGATTTTTAGTTCAAATTCATCCATGAGTAACTTTGCTCAAAATATCATATAAATAATATTTTTTGATATGCTATATATGACCATAATAAAGAGAAAAAATGTGTTATTTAATAATTATACAATTCATAAGAAAATAATATATATTAATTAAAGGAAATTTTACTTCCTATAGAATAGGCTAACCCCCTATTTATTAAAAATAAATACCATTTAAATAAATTACCTCCTATAGGTATGTTATATGATTTATATCAAAAATTTTAATTTTGGGTATCTCCTACACTTAAGCAATTCTATACGCTATGTTTTATTTCTCTCTCTCAATTCTCATATCTTCTCTATCATAGATACTGTTTTCCATACAAGTTCACCCTCTCTCTCTAAATTGTACAATTTATTTTTCATTCCAAATCCCATGTAATCGCGCAAAAAATCAGAATCTTCCTCACCCACAATGTTGCTTCCTCCTTCCCCAATTTCGGATAAATCCTAATTTCATCTACATTATACTGACTTGTTTCTATAAGTAGTGCGGTAAGCATTTTTTTTATTTTCGTCATTTTTGCTTATTTTCAACATCTCTACTTACCAAATTATATCTAATTAACAGTACCCAAGTTGTATTCTCACAATGTCTGAGAATATATCCCGCAAGTTGATTAGAGATGTACCCACTAAAATTCTCAATTTTCATGGTCTCTCTTTCTCATTTCAAATCACTCAAGGGGAATTGAATTCAGGTTTAGCCAAAAATATGGCTTTGAAGATGAGAACAAAAGCTCGACATGAAAATCCCAAAGAAACCCAAGTTGAGAAATCAATGAAGGGTAAAAGAGTTCCCATTCTAGAAAAGAGGAAATCCATATCTTTGAAGCTTCATTTATCAAGGGGAAGGAGTTTGAAGCAAGTAAAACCTCAGATAAAGTCGAAGAAAAGATAATTTTCTGACGTATTCATCTATATTGTTAATGTATTTAGTTGTATTTATACGTATGTATATGTATTCTGATGTATTTTATTAGTTTTGTTTTTAAGGATTTTCAAGGTTCTCGTCACTGTTTTTTATTCTAATTTCAATGTATTTATTTGTTGTTTGCAAATGTTTAATTTTCCAGTATGTATTTAATTGTATTCATATGTATTCATGTTAGATATATTTTATGTCATGTGTGTTGTATGCAGTTATTTTTATATGTATTTAGCATTGTCAGTGTATTTAGTTGTATTTGTATGTACTCATGTCATATTTACTGTTAAATATGTTGTGTATTCAGTTATATTTATAAATCTAAGTGTTTGAAGTTGTATTCATATGTATTCATGTCAGATTTACTATGAAATATGCATTGTATTCAGTTGTATTTAAATGTATTTATTCTTGTTAAATGTAGGAAATTAAGTTTTTTGTGAAACACCAGCCAATATTTGCATCGCATATCAGTGTATATACTAACACTAACATAGTCTTCGAGCTAAAAAAGAACCTTACTCCAGAGCAGTACAAACAATTGGGTAATACTTTCTTTGGTAATTTTCTTCAAATGAAGCGTTGTAAAGTCCAACATCAACTCTTTACATGATTCATGGCTCTCCAGTTAGAAGGAAATCCTAACAATATATTTACAATATACGTCAATGGTACTTCATTACATTTCACATTAAGGGAGTTTACGCTTGTGACTGGCCTTAAATGTGTTGGTAATGATACTGATTTTGAGTTTAGTGAAAAGGTTCCTAACCGGCTTATTGAGACTTACTTTGGAGGTGCTAATCTTGTTAAGAAGAAACGTTTGATGAAATGCTTTGCTCACAAGAACTGGGATCCCGACAATGATGGTGATGCCTTGAAGATATCTTTGTTGTATTTCAAACACACATTCATTTTTTGTAGGCCCTAGCTACATACAAGGCTACATTTTGACTTGGTAGGGAGTGGGCGCTATTCTGAATATCATTGGGGTTTAAAAGAATTTAAAACACTGACAAAATTAATTAGCAAGAAGATGTATGCTCAGAAGAAGTATTATAGGATAGTTGGGATGCCCCTAGCTATGCAAGTGTGGTTTTATGAGTGTTGTTCAGATGTTGATCCTAAAACTGCACTCCGAGTTGATGACGAGATCTCAAAATAGTCAATTGGAGAACCACCAAAAATCAGCCAAACTTCGCTTATTTGATGAACGACATGTTCAATGATAACGAAAAGATGGTAATACAATTTGTATTATGTTTCGTTTAGTTTTTATTAATAATTAATTTTGCATACATTTGCATACAGAAGTATACAGTTGCATATAGATACATTTTTTATGCTGTAACACCTGCTGTAGTTTCTACTGTAGTTTTCGCTGTAATACTTGATATCATATTCTCACATGTATGCTCATACAATTGCATACAAATACATATAGATGTTGCATACATTTGCATATAAGATACTGCATATATTTGTAGGGGATGCAAATAGCAGTATACATGTCAGACCACAGTTCGCCTTTTGTGAATACGTCGTGAGGGCACCTAGTCCCTACGACTAGGTAAGCCTATCAATGCGGAATATAAACCAAAATGCGGAAGAAAGAAATTAAAACTGAACTAGTAAAATAAGTCAGTGTTAAAGGTACCACCTAGCACATACAATAACAACTCTCGAAGCTAACAAAATTCCCCAAAATCTGGAATCTCACAAATCACAAGCTAATGGATACATAAGAGGCTTTGACTTAAGAATATTTATACAAAGGAAACATATTGGAAGAGCTATACTTATTACAGAAAGCTGGAAAGGGACTCCTTGATCTGCGGACGTAGAAAATATACTTCGAAGTCTCTGCCGATACACCTCCTTCCAAGGCTGACGGAACTGAGTGGGAGTACCTGTATCTACACAACAAAAATGTGTAGAATAGTAGCGTGAGCACACTACAACGGTGGCCAGTAAGTATCAAGACTAACCTCGGTGGAGTAGTGATGAGTAACAGTCAAGACATCTACCGGTCAAATGAACAGTATAATCATATGATTAATGGAAACGATGTATATACATGTAAAGACTGGATGAATGAAAAAAAATTCGACAATTCAGAGTAAGGAAAAAGGGACAGAAAGTAACAACATGAATGTAACAATGATGCTATGAAATGACAACAGTATCATAATCCAAATCCTAAGGTCACAACACAACAAGGGAAAAACAAGTCAATAACTCATATCTTACAATGATGATCACATAGGGTCTTATTCAACTCTTTCTACAATTTTTCAAAAATCTCGGAATATCATAACTCACGAAAACGCAGCATCTGAAATCTAACACTTAACATCCTGTGCCCCATCAACCTCACGGTCACACTGACAACTAACTGTCTAACTAAAGCCACTCTCACATATATAATGGGTAAAAGAAGGTGCATATCCACCCTTAGCAAAATCGGAAAGAATTCACCTCTAATGGGGTGTCCAACTACGTGTATGCTTGTTCAAGTGATTTTTAACAAGAATTCTATCATCTAATAAACAAAGAAAAGAGAATGGATCGTACCTACGATATTTTCCTCACAACTTCCAAGCGGTAAAACTCATACAAGTAAGCAACCCACAATCACAATATTAAACAAAGAGGAATGCCTTCACAGGCCGTCACACCCCTTTACAATCAACCCCTGACACAGTCCACCTTATTTCGCCACGTGTGTAATTAATAACATAATAAGTATATGAACATATCCGCCATATCACGCTGCATGTGCAATATATCAATGGAAACAGTGGCACAACAAAGACCTCGTGCAAACCCTAAAAAAAGCGCAATACAGAAACCTCATGCATCACAATATCAACAACTCCACGGCAGAAACCTCGTGCACCACAATATCAACAGTAGCACGGCAGAAACCTCATGCACCACAATATCAATAGTAGCATAGTAGAAACCTCGTGCATCACAATATCTACAGTAGCACGGCAGAAACCTCGTGCATCACAATATCAACAACAGAAACCTCGTGTATCACAATATCAACAGTAGCACGGTAGAAACCCCGTGCATCACAATATCAACAGTAGCACGACAGAAACCCCATGCGCTACAATATCAACAGTAGCACGGCAGAAACCTCGTGCACCATAATATCAACTATAGCACGGCAAAAACCTCGTGCATCATAATATAAAGTACAACAAAAACAATTACAATATATACAGGAACAAGCAAGAGAATCAACTCAGGTGTTTCCATGCACCAAAAGGCGGTACAACTAACTGACAAGGAATATCATAACAGAGAAATACTAAGCGCAACAAAGAAAACTCAACAAGGAATAAATGATAAGAAACAACGACTCCATAATACTCGGTTCAACAACAAGGAAGTTACATTAATCAAATAATTATAATTAAGGGAATATCAACTAAACATAGGATATCGAACTTCTTTCCAATTAAGACCAATTAATTACACGAGAGACAGAAATAATGCTTTCCAAATAAAGATAAGCAGTTAGGAATGATAATGTGACTATAGAGGGGTAAATGTCTACAGTTAATCAAGTAAAAGTCGATTAGGCAACAAGAACAAACCAAAAAGGGTAATAAATTCCAAGTAAGACATGTAGAGGTGAAACTAATAACAGAGAACTCAATCGTATCAAGAACAACTTCATATTCGGTGATTACAAGGATCTAAGAGCCTAAAAGGGACAAATTGTTCACAAATAAATCGGAGCACGCACTCGTCACCTCGGGTACAAGGAATACAAGCAACAAAGAAGACTCATATCCTAAGGGGAAGTCCCCCACACAAGGTTAGGTAAGATACTTACCTCAAACCGGATAAAATCAACTAGCAACCACGTTCTTGCCACGAGTACTCGACTCCAAATGGCCCAAATCTATTCAATTCAATCACACATTGTAAATAACATCTCAAGCAACTGATTCTACTATTTAATTCAAAGCTAAGACGCAAATTTAGGTAAAATAATCAAAATTCCCCTCAGACTAACGTGGTCAAAACCCTAGGTTCGAACCAGAACCTGGTTACCCATTTCCTTACGAACCCAAATATGTAATTTATTTTGAAATCGGACCTCAAATTGAGGCCAAAATCTCCAATTTTAGAAAAATCTAGGATCTAACCGAAACCTTCAATTTTACCCATGAAAATCATTGATTTTAAATGAAAAACGTGTTAAATGCTACATATGATTAAAAGAATTGAGTAAAAATCAACTTACAAATGATTTGGAAGAAGTCTTGTTCTTGGAAAATCGTCTAAGGTGTTGTGTTTTGAAAGTGGGGTGAAAAATGGTCCAACATTAGACTAAATATGAAAAATGCAGGTTGCATATATGGGAATTGCGAACTGGGGTTTGCAACCACTTATGGGAATTGCGAAAAATAGTTCGCAATTGCGAACTCAGGCCCAACAGCAGCACTTCACATTTGCGAAATATGCTTCACATTTACGAAAGCTCAACCTTCACATTTGCGAGCCAAGCAGGCCTGGGCTGGTTTCACATTTTCCATCCAGCCTTCGCATTTGCCTGCAGGCCTGTATATACCAGATTTTCCAAAATTCAAATATACAATCCGAAACCTATCCAAAACTCACGCAGCCCTTGGGGCTCCAAACCAAATATGCACACAACCACAAAATCATCATACAGACTTACTCGCGCGATCAAATCGCCAAATAACATCATATACATCGAATTAAGCCTCAAAATTCATAATTTCTCCCAAGTTTTCATAAAACATCAAATTTCTATTTTATGTCCGAAACACGTCAAACAACATACGTTTTCAACCAAACTTTACAGAAAGTGCTTAAACCATATCTAAGACTTGTACCGTGCGCTGGAACCAAAATACGGGCCCGATACCATAGTCTTTTAATCAAATTTTGATTCCAATTTCCTTAATTATTTACAGAAGATAATTTCACACAAAAATTTATTTCTCGGGCTTGGGACCTCGGAATTCGATTCCAGGCATACACCTAAGACGCATAGTTTCCTACAGACCCTCCCGGACCTTCAAATCACGGGTGCGGGTCCGGGTCCATTAACCAAAATATTTACCAAAGTCAAATTTATTCAACTTAATATCAAAATTTAGCTTTTTTCCCAAAGAATTCATATTTAAGATTTTTTACTGCGTAAGCAAATCGAGGAAACCCTAAATGAGGTTTTCAAGGCCTCGTAAGTACAAAATGGGTAAGAAAATAAGTGATGACCCCTTCGGTTCGTCAGATCTTCCACCACTAAAACAACCACTCATCCTCAAACAGGCAAAATAAGGAAGTGCCTAAATCGGGAAAAAGATGAGGATAATGGCTCTACATCAGACTCGGACTCCCAGGTCGATGCCTCACGAGGCTGACCTCTCCACTGGACATGAATAGAAGGAAAACTCTTGGACCTCAACTATTAAAAAAGATTTTCCTTTCCTTGGTCTTTTGCTTCTTCTTAAATCTTCACTTTCAAGATCATTTTGAACAATTGGAACATGTGAAATATTATCATTTGGAATAATAGGAGCATAAAAAATTTTCTCAAATTTAGTGGAAAAATACTTTAAAAAAATGCAGCATTTTTTGATTCAATAATAGTATTATTTTCAAGTACATCACTTTTGACTACTAAAAATTTGTATGACGCACTGCTTTCAGCATACCTAATAAACGTGCAATCAGATGTTTTAGATCCTATTCCTTTTCTTAGGATCAAGCAACATAACTTTAGCAAGACACTCCCTCACTTTCAAATATTTTAATTTGGTGGATACCCTTTTCACAACTCATAAGGAGTTTTACCCGTTTTCTTAATTCTATTTTGTAAATGGTAGGCAAATAAAATGGCTTCACCCCAAAGATTATTTGGAGCACCAAAACTAACAAGCATGCTATTCATCATTTCCTTTAAAGTCTTATTTTCCTTTTCGCTATACCATTTGATTGAGGAGAATATAACGGAGTTATCTCGTGAATTATGCCTTCTTTCTCATAATAATCATTCAACAAAATAAATTCACCACCTCTATCGGATCTAACTCTTTTGATTTCTTATCTAATTGATTTTCTACTTCAGATTTATAAATTAAAAACTTATCAAAAGCTTCATCTTCATTTCTCAAGAAATAAACTTTTGTATATCTAGAAAGATCGTCTATAAAAGTCACATAATATTTTTTCCCTCCTCTAGTCATAGTTTGTTTCAAGTCTCCTAGTAATTCAGATTCTCTAAATACTGAAACACATGATTTCTTAGTTTGTTTAGCTTCTGCACAAACTTTACACTTATCAATATTCGAAAAATTAATATTTGAAATAAGACCTTCAGAATATATTTTTTTAATTGAAGCTAAACTAACGTGTCCTAATCTAGCATGCCATAAATTAAAATAATCAATCAAATAAGCATAAGTACTAGCATTTTCATTGATAACATTGAGTACAAACAAGTCATAGTTATAATAACCCTTGACAATAAAATTATTATTCTTGGTTAACACGACCTTATCAGATTCAAAAGAAACCTTCACCCCCACTTTTCCTAATAATCCACAGAGACCAAATTGGCTCGGATACTAAGAACATGCAACATGTCCTTTAATGCCAAAATTTTACCAGATGTGAGTTTGAGAAGAACTTTGCCTTTTCCAAGAACTGGAGTAGTCCTTGAGTCACCAAGATATACAACTTCTTCTCCTTCCTCAACTTGGGTGTAAGACACAAAGTCTTTTTTGTTAGCACATATGTGCCTAGTGACACCTGAATCTAACACTCAGTCTTTCATATTGGCCACAAGGTTCACTTGGGAAATAACCACAACAATTATATCATTCACTTTGGCTTCAGTCAAATTTACATTAGCCTTAGTAGGATTGTCATTCCCAATCTTTTTTTTGGCATTGAGCAACATAGTGGCCAGGTTTGCCACCCACAAAGCAGCTGCTTTTTTCCTTGAAGGTTTGATTGTTAGTTTTGGGCTTATAACCATTTCTTTTGTCATACGTGTTACTTGATTTTCTCTGACGGTTAATGCCCTCCACAAGGCTGCTTCTAGTTGCAATTTATTTTCCTTTGTCAACAACAGCGTGCTTACGGTTAAAATTATCTCCACCAAAAATAGCAACAGAAACGTTGGTGCAGCAGGTGTAGTAGCATCAACAGCAACATTAGCAGTGTTATTCTCCATAATAACTACGTGAAAATATCCTTAAGTTTGTCGGAAAAAAATTGGATGATTATGGTGAATAAATGGTTTACCTTGAGGCGTATCAAAGACATTGTTCTTAAGGATATTTCGCTCACACCGAAATAAATTTTAGGTGTATTCCCCAAGATTCAATAAGCTCTTCTACTATAACTATAAACAGAAACAATAAAATTTTAACGAAAAGAAAATCCAACACAAAGAAAAGGAAAGAAAAGCTTTTAGCTTTGTTATTTTCTCACTCCTTTAGAAGATGAAAACACAAAACATTTATAGTCCAAAAACAAATGGACCATCTAATAGGTAATTAACATCCATAGAAGACCATCTGAGAAAGTAACGTTAAAAAGTATTAAATTAAAACGTTAAAATGCAACTGTTATTCTCAAAAGTTAATGAAAACATATCAAGTTGGATACTAAGAAGACAGTTATACATGCAAGACCAATCTTTGGTCAATTTCAAAGTTTTAAAAACATAACTGATTTTGATACCCATTTAATATTAATAAAATATTATATTCAAAACTATTCTAATTTACTTTTACACACATTAAAATATATTCAAATTAATTTATCTAATAAAGCCTCATTGAAAGAATGAACCTCGACATCAATTTAAATATTCTTTTTGAGATATTAAAAATATTATTTTTTTTAACAAATTCATACCTCGAAAAAGAAAACTTGAAACAAAAGAAAAAAAATATATAGAAATGTGCAATTGGAATATCAGAATCTGATTTCTTTGGAACGCTATCATCTTCATGGATCAGCCAGGTTTTAATGATTAGAAACACTCTCTTTTGCATGCAAAATCTATTTCCGAAGTGTCTAAACTTGTTCCGGATATTGTGGAGACAACAAAGAGTTGTATCAAACAACTGATCATATATTACAAGGAGTTCATGGCTATTATCCGCAATCATGCATTCTTGGGATTAGTACCAACAACTAACTAGGGCTCTTTACCCAGATGACGTTCTACGCGTAGGGGAGATAGGAGCAACAAGGAATACCTAGACAACATTTTTCTTTCCTGGTCTTCGGTAAGTAGATCGAGAGGTCGTTCCGCCCCTTGTCTCATAATATGAGAAATATATTCTCATAAAATCTTGATCCAATCTAACCTAGCTAGCGAGCTATCCCAGTTCGCGACAGAAAACAAGACAGCAGCAGAAAGCACAATTTCAAAGTTTATGCACGATTTAGAGATGGTCTAAGGTATTTATTGGAATTGCATGCTAATAAGGTAGTGGACTACTATAGTACTGTTTATTTTAATTTGCTCTAATATTGGTATGATGATGTTTGAGGAAGCAAAGAGTATTTTGCTTTGATAGGGTAGGCCATCAAATGTTGTTTTGTATGTATAGTGTGGCTAGCAGTCTCGTGCTTTTTTACTAACATTAAATTATTTTTAATTTGTTACAAATTTACAAACAAAAATGAGAGGTTTGTGTAGTACTATCAAAGTAGACAACCACATACATCAATTAGCATGAGGAATTTTGTGACCACATTTTTACAAATGGCTTAAATTTTGTAGCTACTGCTACATTGGTAATATATGTGGAAATTTAACTGATCGTTTTGTCAGCATTTGATCTGAAGTTACACTAAACAAAATCGGGTTCGGTATTGTGAGGGGTTCAGTTAATGAGTTAAGAATATCCAAACACCATCACAACATATGCACAACTAGTTTTAACCTGCTCTAGTTAAAACACAATCAGTATTGTGGATCAACTGACGTCATAGGAAGAGAGGCAATTTGCGACTCTTTTGAGACAGGACCAAATTTTCTTTGCTCTCACAACCTTTTCCATACTACCTATAAGTGGGACTTGGGGGTAGGGGAGGGGTTATCAAAATTACCGGCATCTTCATCAGAAATATCTACATGGACATTTCTGGCTCATCAACGAGACTAAAAGGAATTGAACTTGGAGGAGGATCTTGAGAGACATGGGTCACGCCTTGTCACCTGTGGTTTCTTCGCTAAGGAAACTTCTTCAGTATCCTCTTCATCTTCAGACCCACGGGCTTTAACATTCCTTCTCTTGGAATAAGACATGCTTAAAATCTGTTCTTATCCAGAGCTTACATAAAGCTTCGCAGAAGGAACAGAAGTGTGGATGATGCCACGAATGGAAAACCCTAAAAAGGGAAAAAGTATATTCATTAAAAGGAAGGACAAACAAAGAGAAAGAGAAGGAAAACCATGGAATAAATTTACCGTGACTTTTCACTTTTCATCTAAATAATTTTTGAAAGAAATTTCCACGATCACTTATCACCCACTAAGTCACGAGTGGGGGCGGCAACAAATCGAGCATACCATACATGGTCATAGTCACCTTCACGAAAGAGTCTCGGAGAATACAGTTGTGGCAAGTGATAGAAGGTAAAAGGAGAAACTACCATCCACGTAATGGGACCTATTTGAGCGAGGCAAATATTGAAGTAGCGATAGAACTCAATGATCACAGGATTAATGAGAGGAGTAAACCCTAAAGTAAAAGGATAGGTGTAAATAAAAGAATAACCTCCATGATAAGATGTGATTCTTTGGTTAGCACTAGGAATTATCACTGGAAAATCAAGTTTCTAATGGCATTCACGTCGAACCAAGGAAAGAAGGCATGGGGTAATTAAGTTAGGGTAATGACCAACAGGGTTAAGGGAAGCCACAGACGAAACATGTTTTTCATAGCTTCACGATCTGATACAAAAGAGAACTCTCGTGGGACAATCTCAGAAACAGTAGGTTCTCCCATAGGTTCGTTCTGATCCTTCTCTTTAGAAGAAGATCTAGGTGTTATAGGTGTTCTATCCCTCGAAGACAATGGCTTAGCAGTACTATTTTGAGGGGCCGAACTACGAGTTGTGAACAAACCTAAACTACGTAGTCTACAACATTTTCTACTTCTGATAGGGGCTGCAAAGGGAAGAAGTTCATCAACGATCACCACTTTACGTGGGTCAGATAACGAAGAACGATTCGATGAACGAGAAGACACCTTTAATGGATGAAATACAGGGAGAAGATGAAGAAATACCAGAGAAGTTAGGAAGATGAATGCAAGGAAGAAGGAATGGCCTTCCGAAATTAAGTGTGATGAAGTATTTATAGGAGAAAGAAATTGTTATCAGAGTTAATCATTATGAACTCTCATCATGGAACCGTCACTTTATGGCTGGGGCAGCTACAGAAAACCCCTAAAAAGGCGCTACAACAGAAGAGCCAATTACAACGGGGCACATGTCTTTAATTATAAATGGATATGACGTACGTCTCATCGATTCTGATGAATGCATTATGATAATCAGGATAAGGCGGCAAGAAATACCCGCCATGAATACTTACCACTTCTCGAATATTCATTTGAGAATTTTCAGAAAGTGAGGGGATTGTTTGTATTGGTGAAAAAAGAGGTACGACATGTGGATCAACAACAAGGTGACAAGTGGCAGATCCAGTTAAATAAATTAGAAGAATTAAAAAGGCACGAGCGAAATACCCCTGGTGTTTTGCCACAAAGATATCAGATCTAACAGCTGAAAAAGAAAAAATAGGTGCGAAACGGTCGAAGACCATAAGGAGGAAAGGTTTATGAAATTGTACAAATAAGGAAGAGAAACCGACATTCATCATGGTTATGAAAAATTCTCAGCCATTAATGCTTTCGTTACAATTATATGTGGTAACAGGCGATCAAAACCATTAATGCCATTAACTAGAAAGAATTAAGTATGAAAACGTTATAGCAGTTTAATGATATATTAATTCTGCTCATCAGGAGAAAAAGTAAAGAATCAAACGAGGAGAACAGTGTATATATATCACTAACTGGTGAGCTACTGGATGTGAGATCTATTGTGACAAAAACTTGGTACCCTAGTCCTTAGCCATTTTCTGAATTGACATTATTTAAGACTTCAAATGCCTCAAAGACTAGCAGTGTTTTACAATATAAAATTTTAAGTCAAACAATACATGAAGAAATGATGAAAACAACGATGAGTGAAGTCTAAGCACAAACCAAAGTAAGTGGGAAGCTCCTCCTCATTCAATGTAGTAATAATTATGAAAGTTAGATGTGTTGGTAAGGCTGCAAAATTTACGGTTCCGAACCGGAACCGGACCGGAATCGCGGTTCTGGCGGTTCTGCCGGTTCCGGCGGTTCCGATTCCGCGGTTCCGATTCGGGCGGTTCCCCAAAACCGTGATAGAGCGGTTCCACCCGTTAGAACCGCCAGAACCGGAACCGGAACCGAACCGCTTCAAGCGGTTCCATTCGGTTAGAATCGATAATGAAGTTTTCATTCTGTACATGCCAGATCATGAATTAGTAACTGCTTCCAATTTCCAAAAAAAAATCCCAATTGTGTCGAACTTTCCATTTTTGGAATAGTTACGGAATCTCCAAAGGGTTCCGCAACGGTTCTTCAAAATTAGCCGTTTGGAATTTTCAAAAATAGCCATTTGGCCCTCAAACTTTAATTTAACCCCAAACTTTATATAATTACACAATTTCCCATTTCTCAACTATAAATACCCCCTCATTCTTTCATTTTAATTCACCAATTCATCAATATCTCTCAATCTCTCTCAAGCTCTCTTTCAATCTTTCTAGTGCAAGTGCTTAATTTATTGTTGCAAATTCGTGAAACATTGTGAACTTGTTGAATTGAAGTTTTCAAATGTTCAATTTCAACGATTTTCAATTTTCAAGAAGTTGTTCGTCAATCCGGTAAACTCGTTTCAACTCTTACGTGCTAAGAATATTTTTGTGTGTTGTTATTTTGCTTAATTATAATTATTATGGCATTTTCATTGAAAAATATGTTCGGAAAAGCAAAATCTAAAACCGGTGAAAGTAGTCGCCAAAATACTACCCCTCCCCCGGCTCCCCGACCTAGAAAAGATAAACAAGTTCAAAGTTGTAGCCAACCTAGAAATACTAATGAAACCTTCGGAATCCTTGATACTGATCACCCATGTTTTCAATTTAGCGATGTTGATTTTCTACATGATGTAGCAGTTGGTGATAGAATAGACGATGATATTATGAATATTCTTTATCCTAATGCACCTATCTTAGAGGGAAATGAGGTTAATGATGATGACGAAACCCAAGCTCCGGTAGATTTAGATGATACACCTACTAGTCCTGCTACTAATGAACCGGAACACCCACCCGTACAAACTCCCACTTAATCCTGCTTTTACTAATATTTTCCATGTTAGATGTATATGTCATATTTATCATTTAATTGTTGGTGATGGTATGAAAATTTTAAACATAGAAATTGAAAAGGTTAAATTCGCTCTTAATTGGCTTTTTTATTCTAACCGTAGAAGTAGACTTAGAGAATATTTTAAAAAATGTGACGAATATGGCCTTAGAGAAAGAAAGGTTCCTAAACCTTGCCCGACTAGGTGGAACTACATGTACGAAAGTTTAATAGTGGCGTACGAATATAGAAACCCAATTAACGCTACTTATAATTCTCGGGATTGTGGGGAGGAAGATAATGACATGCTAACTAATCAAGATTGGACTAACGTTAAAATTCTTTTAGATATTTTAGAACATTTTCATGTGGCTACAACTGCTTTATTTGGCCAATATTATCCAACTATTTCTAACTGTTTAGTTTATATTGCCGCACTTGCTAATTTGTTTGTTGATTTTAACGAGGGAGGGGAAATTTATGAAATTGCAATTACTGAAATGAAAAAGAAGTTTAAAAAATATTTTTTTCCAATCCCTCCTATATTTGGTGTGGCTGCTATGTTAAATCCTACTATGAAAGTAGGAGGTCCTAACTTTTGGTATTCTACTATTTATCAAGCTTTAGATCTTGAAGAAGAAGAAATGGCTACACTATCTGATGCGAAAGCATCAATTACAGTGAATGCTCAAACTGTTTATAATGCTTATAAACAGGCGTTAGAGCATGCTAGGCCTAATATTCCAACCCCTACTTCGTCCACATAACAGGCGCCTAAAAGAGCTGTTGGCTTAACAGCTCTTAAATCGTGGACGGAGTTCAGGGGAACTCAAGATGAAAATGTAGATGATTTTTCCCATCTAAATGAGCTTCAAGTTTATTTGTTGCAGGGACTAGAGAATGAGAATCCAGACGGCTCTTTCCACCTTTTGGATTGGTGGAAGGCAAGGGAAAAACGTTTTCCCATTCTTGCAAGGATGGCTCGGGATGTTCTGTCGATTCAAGCGTCAACTGTTGCATCGGAGAGCGCCTTTAGTCAAGCAAGACTACAAATAGGTGATCACAGGGCGTCGATGCGGGACAGCTTGGAAAAATTAGTGCTTTTTCGAGATTGGATCTGCGCAGAAAGAAGGAACTTTGGGCTAGCTGAATCACAACCAGAAATAGATGAGTGCTATGTAGAAATGCTAGCGGAACTTTCTCAGGAAACATCTTCACCCGGAAGTGGTGATGAACAAGCTTCATTTCCACCACCGCCAACACAACCACCTCCAAACCTTGAAGGTTTTATGAGATTTGTTAAAAATAATACATAAACTATGATGTAACTTGTACATTGGCATGTCTTCTTTTATTTTTTTTTCCTTTTAATGGTGGTATTAGTACCATGTTGTGCTCATTCCATTGGGGGAAGGAAGAATAAAAAACGATATGCCATTTTGGTCAATAAATATGCTCTTTATCATATCCTTGAATATCTTTTGTCTCAATATTTCTTTGTCTTTAATTCTATATCAATCCTTGAATATTTATATAACAAACAATATATAACATACAACACAATATACTAATGACAATATTCTTTTATCAATATATACTACTTACATACAATTTATACTAATTGCTAACTACAACACAATATACACTATTTATATACAATATATACTACTTATATACAAAATATGCACTACTTATACATAATATATACTAATTACCAAACACAATATATATTATACTAATAACATAGTACACCATATAAAATATATTCTACAATATACTAATGACTACTATACAAGATATTGATTTAAAAAAAAATCAGAACCGCCGGGAACCGCCAGAACCGCGGAACCGGAACTGCCAGATCCGGAACCGGACGGTTCCGGAACCGTATGGTAGCGGTTCCAGCTCCGGAACCGCCAGAACCGGAATCACCAGAACCGCCAGAACCGCAGTACCGGAACCGCCAGAACCGGAACCGCAGACCTAAATAGACCCAGAACCGGAACCAAATACAACCTTATGTGTTGGCCATTATACTTCAAAAACATCATTTCTTTGAAAGAATTACACTTTTTGTCCATTAGCCATATATAGCTAACTTTTAAATTTGGTCCCTATAAGTTATAATATTTTCTTCTAATGAAATCTGCTAAAGTAGATTTAACGTTTGATTAGTATTAGTCCTTCTACATATGAATTCTTTCAAATATACATCTATTACATGTATTTTACGTACTGAATTTCTACTTTTATGCCCCTATTTTTAAGGTATAATAGTCTGAACATATCATATAATTTTCTGTATAAATGGACCAAAACTACACGTTTTAATTAATTGAAGAGGATAATATTTTTAGATCAAATTTCACAAGGAATAAAGTAAAAGTTTAGCAATATCTGCAAATATATGGATATAACAAGTAAAGGGAGTCCTTAAGGGAAGTGAACCATCTGGTGCAATACGAATCACTGGTTCGTTGAGAATACACTTTATTATAACACAAGTTCCAACCTAAAACCCATCAAATGAATGCACAGAATTTCTAACTCTAGCCCTTATAAGATGTTTTTTGTCTGCTTTCCAATATGGTGTTTAGGGCTATGGCTAGGGTTAAGGCTAGAGTTAGAATAACTAGTAGAGCAAACTTCATTTATGATCAGCCGCTAAAAATTAATATCAGCCACTAGTCATAAAATTATAGTATGTATTTTATAGTCCAAAACTAATTAAAAAGCTAGCCCAAGACCACTGTCACTTTTCCTCATCTCTATGGCATCCTCCTCCGCTCTCTCTGCCGTTCCTTCGCCGCTGTCACCATCCGTCCATCTTCTCCCAACACCCCAACCACCACCTCCTCAAAACCCTAACTAGTTAGTGAGCATTTGAAGACAATGTTGACGGTGGTAGTTTGCCCTGGAGATGATACAATGAAGAATTTTGTTTTGAATTTTAAGAAATTGGCGGAAGAAAGACTTAGACTAGGCAAGAGATTTGGCTTCACTTATAAGATATTGTCTCATAGGTTATTCGTGTCATTTTTATCCAATGGCGAAGCTAATTTTCTCTGTTTATGGTTTCGAATTTACCATATTTACTTTAAGGGACAGAGGCTAATGTTACACACAAATAAAAACAGAGGCATAGTTCTTTCTATTTTTTTTCTTTGTCTGAAGTGATTTTTACTTAACCAGACCGTGAAGTTTGGAATCCACATCACTATCACATCATGAGCTCCATTTTAGCTACTCTTTTACTTATGTCATATGTCTCATGAAAAGTGAATAAAAAAAAGGTGTATCTGAATGTTCATATAGCTTATTGGCAAAACAAAATCCTGTTAAATTCTGGGTAGATTTGCTCTTGGACCTTCATGAATCTGTTAAAGAGGGATTTGGGGGTGTGAAGATGAAATTCGGGCTTCAAATGATACAAAATATACTGAAAATAATTTAATATGACCTATTATTTGTCAAGTAAAAGATATAGTGAATACCTTAAGCTTAACTGATTATCAAGTAAAACTAGATATTAACAATAGGTCATATTAGATCACTATATAAAATATATACAAAAACAATTTATATATAATTTTTATAATATACACTAAAAATACAAGATATACTTATATTCAAAATTTATACAATGTGTATATAAAATACAAGATATACATATAAGTATCATCCAACTACCCTATTAAATCTAGGCTCGCCATCGATACTTACTGCAAAAGTTCTTCACTCACAAAATACTATTATGACCGAAGAAGAAGAAGAAGAAGAAGTAGAGAATCTTGATTAGAAAATCCACAGTTTTTGCTGTCACTCTTGTATCATACATCGTATTTGAGTAAATCTTACTAAGAATTGAATAAAAAAATTTATTATTATTCTAGGTACTCAAACAAGTTTTTTCAGTGTGAAGTAAAAAATAAAAAGAAAAATATAGATCTGATATGGGGAAGATAAAAGAAAGACGAAGAAGACCGAGAAAGAAAGAGGAGAGAAAGAGGGTGAGAAAGAAAGAGGATAGGAATGAAAGTGGTAATGAAAAGAAAAATTTGTGCATTGGATAAACGAAAGAAAAATAAAAGATATGTATTGGTAGAATGAAAGAAAAATAAAAAAATTAGGATTAAATATTGTCTTGGGAAAATAAATACATTAGAAATAGATAATAGCTATTAATTGCAATTAAATTAGACCGAAAAATCATTTCGTATAAGTAAATAAAAACATAGGCTATTAAAATTTTAAGGGATCATATAGAATAATTTTCTCTAAATAGTAGCCGATTCACTTAGCTATCAGCCCTTATGGGTGTACTAGAAGTAAGTGATGATGAATTAGTTTCTCATAGGTAATAATTAAAAGGTTTGGATAATAGTTCCTCATCGGTAATAATTGCTCCATTTATTTTATATTAAATGAGGTAGTTTAATTTGACATAAAATATAAGAAAAAAATAACTCTTAAAATTTAAGGGATAAAATATTTATAAGGTTATGATATTTGTGTAGCTATAAAAATTGTTTATTAAAAGTAAATGGATAAATGAAAGAATTTAAAATTAAATTATTTTAAAATTTTAAAAATATATCATTTAATTTAGAATAGACTAAAAAAAATATAATATTTCATATGAAACGGACGAAAATAGTTCCTCACCGGTAATAATTAAAAGTTTGGCAATATCTACAAATGTGAAATAGTTCTTCTCTATGAATTGTGTACAGCAAACACGACTGGAATCGGTAGTCATTGGGAATCCACGTCACAGCCTAAAACCCATCAAATGCTCATATGCAATTTTTCTCTTCTTTTATCTTTTCAGTTTGCGACTTCAACTTCAACCCTACTAACAGGGCGCCATACCTATTACAAAAGCACCCTCCCAAGGATAAGAAAAAGTAAAATCAGGAAAGAAAAAGAAAAAGAAATGGTAAAACAATTGCTTGCTTGGCTTTTTTGTGGTTAATAAAATACAAAAAAAAATAAAAATACATGCATATACTAACAAAATGCAATATCATGCCCATATTGCAAGAAGGGACATGAGTCCAGCCCCTAAGAATAGTGCAAAATAAGATACTATTTGTAGCCTTTTATTGCAGCTCATTCTCTTACTCAAAAAATCTGCAGCAATTAGGTCTACTAAAGCCATGTAGATTAGAATTCCAGCAGATATAGAGTTAAGGCTCCCTTCCACTACCAAAGCTCTCGGGCTATGTGAATTGTACGACGAAGAAGCTAGAATCCCTATAGCAATTCCCAAGGGTGTTGTTACGGCGAAAAATGTTGCCATTATAGTGGAACGGAGGGAATTGAACTGTGCCTGTGAGATGCAGCCTCCTAACGCAAAACCTTCGAAGAACTGGTGGAACGACAAGGCCACGAGCAACGGTCTTATTGTGCAGGGACTTTCTGAAACACCCAATGCTATGCCTATTATGAGAGAATGTGATACTATCCCCAGCTCCAAGACCTGCATACAAGGAAGTCGTTATAATGACCAAGTTTTCACAATCAAACTGACAGGTATCTTCACAAACACCGGAAAATTCAAACTTTGAGTAATGAAACTTTTGCTCATTTGCCAATTAAAAAAAAGTAAAAAAGTTGGTTCCGGTCTTAAAATACATTAAAGAAACAAGCGCCCCCAAGAATCTGCTATTATGAGAAACCTTCCCTAGTCTGTGATGCATAAACCATTCTGTGAACTGACACACACCACACCAAAATATCTAACGAACTGAAGGTAATATTCTACATGAAGTTAGATTTCATATTACATTATATGCAGTATCTCAAAGGTTGGGTGAAAAATCTTAAACACCAAACAACTAGAAAATAATTTAGCAGAATATCAAGCTAAACCTAGAAGAAAATCAAATAGTGTAATTCCACAGACGCTTATAGAAATGCATTTATCAAAGCTCAACGATTCAGTAACGTATAAGCAGTTGCAATCAATCAACTATGTCTCAACCCCTAAGAGTTGGCTACATGAATTCTCTATATTAATTCCGCAAAAACCGATAAGTAGTAAATTTGGTAAACCATTCATACTACAAGTCGTTCAGAAAATTCTGTATCAAGTTTACCAGCATGATACATATGAAGCCCAAACATTTTCTTTCTCATAAATCCTGACATCAAAGAAAATGTAATTCATATCTTTAAAACCTACGATCAATGAGATAATCCAATACGTTCTAGACACAGCATTTACCCAATTCCAACCAGAACGAACTTTAGTGGAGAAGTACAGAGAAAGGCCTATGACATGTAAAAATATGCAAGTAATATCACCTGAGAAACAACAACATGCCTCCCTCCACCTTCCTCATCTCTACCACCAAAGTTATGGGAGTGCGAATGACCATGGGAATGCTCCCTCACGTTCCCTTGACATGCCCCTTGTTCTTGTGAATGGCTATGTCTGTGATGAGCAGCATGTGCATGCATCCCAACAATGTGTATTGCACCACCGTCTTCTTCACCAAACAATTTCTCATTCCCTGCCTTTGGTTCAACCGGTACAATAGCTGATTCTGACACCAAATCCACTGAATCATTCTGATCTTTTTGGCTTTGTTTCTCTTGCTTTCTCTCATAATACTGAGTCCCAACAAAGTCAACCACCAAGGTAGTCAATGCAGCCATCATGGCGATAAAACCAGCGAAAGGGAATTTCAACCAAGGAGATTTAGGAAGACAAGGATTAGTTAATGATGAGGTGGCGCCTGGTAATATGTGGACAAAACCTGTAGAGAGGATGACACCAGCAGCAAAGGCTTTAACAGCAAGAAAGAGATTAGAGTCAGTTCGGAGGAACCGATGCTTCTTGCCAACTAATGGAATACCAACTCCGCAAGTACTAGCTATTAGGATGGCAGTGATAGCCACGATTTTAAGGGTAAGAGCAGCCGAGCTGTCTCGGCAGCCTTCTATCTCTTCATCAGCACTGCCACAGGTAGTATTGGAAACAGATTGATAAAGTTTCAGCATAACGGTATCTGTTTTGATCAAAAGGAAAAGTAAGAGAGTGTCACAATCTTTTCAATTTCTACACAATTTAGGTATTGAACCAATAAAGAATTATCAAATTTGTTTCTGTTTATTCCGTAAAACAACACTACAAGAATTCTCCTCATTAACCAAAGTTTCCCTAAATTTCAAATATTTTGATATGAAACATGATTCATCAGAAAATGGAAGTCAAATGAATCTGTAGTTTCCCACCTAATACCTGAAACCAGAAGGGAAAAAAAGAGTTGGCTACGTGACTCAGGGTGTACGCAACCTTCGGCATCCTGACAAAGTAAAACTAAAGCTGATTTTTTTCCCTTCCTTCCCCCTTCCCAGATTCAGTACATGAGTAAGATTCAACAGCCAAAACAGACATAACGAATGTGCAGAGCAAATGAAGAGAAGCTGTATACCAAGAAAATACTACAAAAGAGACCTTTTCTACCAATTCAAATTTGGAATTCAATATCCCATCATTTCATAAAAACAAGACCAGTACAACATGAGAATGAATGGATTTCAAAGCTTTTTTTAAAGAAAAGGCGAGTGATAATGAAATAATTACAAAACAAACAACCACTTAATACAAAAAAAAAAGAATGTCCACTTTCATCATAAGACTCAAAATATGAACTACTTATAAACAACAGTAAACAGGTAATTCAAATTTAAAATCCAAAACAGTAATGAACTTCCAAACTGGATGCCAGTGATTACACTGACTCAAGACAGAGTATCGAATTGGAACATAAAACAAACAAGAAAAAGAATTACAGTAATTTGGAGAATTCTCCATCAATTACAAACCAAACCAAGCAAAACCCAGAATTAAAGATTCAATTTCCTCAATCTCCATAACAATTAGAAAGAAAAATAAAGAAAAGAAAATGGTGTTCCCAAAATATTACTTACCAGAGAAAGCCCCAGTCTTTTCTGTAATTTTTGGGTCCATAAAAAAGAAGGGCACGAGATCCTGCAATTAACAAATAACAAAGAATAGAATAAAACTCACAACTTTCAAGACAAATGGGCAATGAAAAAGAGAATAAAAAGGAAGAGGAAAGAGGGGTTTGGGGTTGTGTGTGGGGGGCAGTGAAGAAAGAAAGAACGAACCTCAATGAACGACATGGGATATGTGGAAAAAGAGAGGGAATTTGTCCCTCAAAAACTCTATTTCCAATTACGTAATAAACAGAGAAAGAATAACACTAACACAAATCTCTATATATAGCTGAAGGGTCTTGACCAAAATTATATGAAAGTGGTGAATTTTGTAATAAATCTTGACGAGAACAAACCCCTGTTGTCTGTTTTATAAATCTGGAGAGGATTTAGAAATGGATAAAGAAAGAAAGAAAGGGAAAATAAATGGGGATGAGAAAAGCAAGAAGATACTGGGAATGATGTCGACATTATTAGTAAAGAAAGAAGAGAGAGATGATGGGGAGACTTTGATACAGTCCCTTGTTTTAAAAGAGAATGAGCTCCACTGTGTCGACACCTCTGCGTAATAAGTCATGCACTCCACTTTTTATTTCCTTGCTTTCCTTTTTTCTTTTTGTTTTTAATAACATTGTTGTGTGAGCCAATGTACATAAATTCAAAGAGTAAAAATATTTATTTTTAATTTCTCCTTTCGTATTTGATATCTAATTTGAAAAGCTAATTAATTTGAATTCATGTAGTATAAGGTTGAAGGAGAGCCTTGGAGCAATAATAAAGTTGTCTTTATATAATTTATAATTTATAAATTCGAGTCATGGAATTAATTACTGATACTTATACTAGAATAGATTGCTTACATCACTTTCCTTGACAGAAATTTGAATGACCTATGATTTATAGATTATAGATTCAAACCGTAGAATCAACCGCTAATAATTGTATTAGAATAGATTTTTTACAGTGTTTTCCTTGAGGTGCAACTCACTCATGCATAAATACTGAGATATTATTTTGTGCATAGGACTACCTTCTTATTGTATAAGGCTCATTTTAAAAAATACACTTTATCATAAATTTTTGTTTAATGTTCGAATTCAAACTTTTGATTATGGACATCCATATCCCCATTTATATCTCGAATCACATTGATTTATCCTTATCAAATGATGTAAAAGCACATAATTAATTGTGGTTGGAGGTAAACTGTGTAGGTTATTTGAGGTTACACTTTGCATGAGTTTTTTCTTTCTTTTTCCCCTTTATCCTATAGGGCAATCGTTAGTTATATATGATTTTAAATGTAAAAACAGATATAAATATTATTATTATATTTTTTAAAATTATTATATTATGTTATGTTAATTTAACTAGGTGTAGAAAACGCAGGCATTGTCAAGTAATTTTAGGTAAGATTTAATTTGAATATTAAAGTAAATCAACCTGGCAAAAACATTGGATACTTTGCATACTTTTCTCAATTGTAAATTTTACATTAGAACAATTAGGTTCCATATTTTTTAATTTTATAGCTCATATTTTAACTTATAATCAACCAACTCATAAATAATATGTTAAGATTTAATATCCAATTTCAATAGGTTCTTAAAATTACTATTTAATTTTTAAAAAAAGATTTCTTAAGCTTTTAAAATTTTTGAATCAATAATTACGATTCAAATATTAATTCAACAAACTAAATTTATTTGGGTGGTGAAAATTAGATTTTTAACAAGCTTAAATATATGGGTTTAAATTTCGAATTTGATTTATAAGAAATCTAGAGTGGGTGTTATTTAGACTTATTAAAAATAGTATAAGAAGGTTGTATATAAAATTTGAAGTCATTTAATGAAGATTTGGACTGGTTTTGAACAAGAATTGCAACTGAAAATCGTGAAAGAAGTTCATCTACAAACGCTTGTATAAAGGTGTATAAAAGTATATAAATTGTGTTTCTACACTCATATACAATATTATACAAGATTATACATAATTATACAAAAAACTAAATTCGTCTTCTTCCTTGCGTCTTTTTTTAAATTTAACTCAAATCTACTCCAAATCACTTCAAATTTAAATATTGAACTCCTTTTGATATTTTCAATCAATTGGAACAAAACACAATCCAAATAACTAACAAATTCAAGAAAACCTCTTTTCAAAAGCAAAGTTTTGAATGGTCTTCAATTGTGAACTTCTACTCTTTAACTTTCTTATATTGCAAGCAGGTGACACAAGAAGAGAAAGCAGAAAATACACGACCATTTGAAGTATATATAGAAAATATGAGAAGAAGAGAGAGTGAAAGCAATAGTTGTGAGAACAAATAATTAACTTCATAACTTTTAGAAGCAATTGTTGTAAAAACACAAATTTTGAATGTGCAAGTGCTTTCAAAATATGTACAATATAGGCTAGATAGGATAAAACTTAAAAATATGGACCAACTTTTATTATGGTTAGAAATCATATGTATTTTCTTGTAATTCTTTCATTAACAATAGCTAATTAATCCTTGTTTTACTTCGTTAGTTCACTTAATCATATAAGTTGGTATAGTTTGGTCGTCGCTGGTGCGGGTGAATTTTATCCGAAAATATTAACCCAAAGCTATACACATTTAAATGTAAATAAAAAAAAATCTAAATCAATCTTGTCCTCTCAAAAAATGTCCGCAGAAACAGTTTGTTGGTTAAGAAGTTGCAACAAAAACTGCGGTTATATGAGTTCAAATAAGATTTATTGTGTTATAAATACACTTCTATTTAAGGTGAATGTCTTTAATTAGAGAGATTCTAGAGTTCTATTCTTGGTAGATAAATCATCCTCCTCCCTATAAATAGAGGTGCTCTCTACCATTGTAAATCACTCCTAACATTCTCTAAGTATCAATAAGAAGAACTCTCTTTATTCTTCTCTCTATTTGCTCTTGTTCTTGAGTTATTGTTCTTGTCTTTTATATTATTTCATAACACGTTATCAGCACGAGACTCTACCGTCTCAAGAACCATTCTCGAGAAATCAAAGGTATTTCCCTCTTCCTAATTTAATTTTCGATTATGTCTGACATTACGAAAAGAAAGTTCGTTGCCCTTGAAATTTCGGGCAAGAACTATATGACATGGGTGTTGGATGCTGAAATCCACTTAGATGCTATGGGTCTCGGAGACACCATCAAAGATAGAGAAAAAGCATCCACCCAAGAATGTGCGAAGGCCTTGATTTTCTTGCGCCACCACCTTGATGAAGGTTTGAAGATTGAATATCTCACCGTCAAGGATCCACTCGTCTTGTGGAACGGCTTAAAGGAGAGATATGACAACCTGAAGTTGGTCACTCTGCCACAAGCACGATATGATTGGGCTCATCTGAGGCTCCAGGACTTTAAGTCCGTTTCTGAATATAATTCTGCTATGTTCAGAATTACTTCTAAATTGAAGCTATGCGGGGATAATATCTCCGATTATGATATGCTTGAGAAAACGTTTACAACGTTTCATGCCTCCAATATAGTACTGCAACAACAGTACAGAGAGAAAGGCTTTACAAAGTACTCTGAACTGATTTCTCTTCTACTAGTGGCTGAGCGAAATAATGACCTGCTCATGAGAAATCACGAAAATCAACCCACTGGGTCCACACCACTGCCTGAAGCAGATATGGTGCACTCTCATTATGCCAAACATGAAAAGGGCCATGGTCATGGTCGTAAACGGGGTCATAGCCAGGGACGTAGACAAGGAAGAAATTCCAATGAAGTCCGTCAACCCCCAAGGAGAGATAACCGCCGAAAGCAGAAACGGGGTCATGAAGATCCTAAGGCAAATGGTTCAGAAACGATATGTTATCGTTGCGGTGGGAAAGGGCACTGGTCAAAGACTTGCCGTATACCAAGACACTTGGTTGACCTTTATCAAGCATCTCGAAAGAGAAAAGGCCCTGAAACAAATTTTGTCTATGACGACAATGAGGACATCACCCACCTGGATGTGGCAGACTTCTTTGAGCAACCCGAGGGGATAATAGACCACCTAATCGGCGATGGGTCCGTGATGAAAGAAGATGGAGTTATTTGATTTTGTTCTACTTATTTGTATTAGTTAGTGAATAAACTAATAGTCATTAGTATTAGCTCGTATTAGTTAGTTCATGATGCAATGTTAGCAGTAGTTCTTTAGAATATCTTCAATATGCTCAAATATCAATAAAATTTTTATTTTCCAGTAGGGGTAATCGACTAGCCCGAAAAACTAGTCGATTATCAACTATTTTCGCATTAAAGTTGAAAAACAATTGATCAACAATCGATTGTCGTTGACTAACAATCGATTGTCATTAAGACAGTGTAATCTGGAATTTTTCAAAAATCATCCACAATCGATTGTCTTTGTCTAACAATCGATTGTCTTAAAACAGTGTGTTCTGGAATTTTTCAAAATAGCCAACAATCGATTGTCTATGCATAACAATCGATTGTCTTGAAACAGTAAGGTCTGGAATTTTTCAAAATAGCCAACAATCGATTGTCTATGCATAACAATCGATTGTCTTGAAACAGTGTGCTCTGGAATTTTTCAAAATAGCTAACAATCGATTGTCTATGCATAACAATCGATTGTCAATGTTCAACAATCGATTGTTTGTAAGTAACAATCGATTGTTTGAAGAAAACGTTTAAACTGAAATTTTCAAACTGCAAAGTAATGGATAACATATCTGATTTTGTTAGTCAACTGTTAGCAGCAGATTTTGAAAATATTATGTGACACAAAAGAATTGAACTTGTTTATTCTTATGTTCTTGTATCTCTTTTGTATGTCAAACTATGGGATAGCAAATATGGATATCTCACAAAGCGAACTTGGATCAACATCCAACTGTAAAAGTATTTGCCTAATTGATTCATGTACTACACATACAATACTCAAAGAAAGGAAGTATTTCTCTCAACTAAATATGTGTAAGGCAAACGTTACTACAATCTCTGGAAGTAGTAAATTGATTGAAGGCTCCGGAAGAGCAATTGTAACTCTGCCCAAAGGCACGACGTTAATCATAGAGAATGCAATGTTCTCCTCCAAGTCTATGAGAAACTTGTTGAGTTTTAAAGATGTACGCCGGAATGGCTATCATATTGAGACAATGGATGAAGATAATCTTGAATATCTCGTCATCACAAAGAATGTCTCCGGCCAAAAGAGGGTTATTGAGAAATTCCCGTCTTTAACTTGTGGCCTGTATTGGACAAGAATTAGTGCAATTGAGGCACATTCAACAGTAAACCAAAGGGTTACTGATTCCAATACCTTTGTACTTTGGCATGATCGATTGGGACACCCAGGATCGGTCATGATGAGACGGATTATAGAAAGCTCATATGGGCATCCGTTAAAGAATTTCAAAATTCTTTCGAATAATGAATATCCTTGCTCTTCATGTTATCAAGGCAAGTTGATTATCAGGCCATCACCAACAAAGGTTGGGACTGAGTCACCCACGTTTCTGGAACGTATACAAGGGGACATTTGTGGACCTATTCACCCACCTAGTGGGTCGTTTAGGTATTTCATGGTCTTGATAGACGCATCCTGTAGATGGTCTCATGTGTGCCTGTTGTCATCACGCAACCTTGCGTTTGCGAAATTAATGGCACAAATAATTCGACTACGAGCACAATTTCCAGATAATCCAATCAAGTCCATTAGACTGGATAATGCTGCTGAGTTTACATCCCAAGCATTTAATGATTATTGCTTATCAATCGGGATAAAAGTTGAACATTCTGTAGCTCATGTTCACACTCAAAACGGTCTTGCAGAATCGTTAATTAAACGCCTGCAATTGATTGCAAGGCCATTACTTATGAGAACGAGGCTGCCCACTTCGGTATGGGTTCACGCCATCTTACATGCAGCAATGCTAATTCGTCTCAGACCGACGAATTACCACAAGTATTCCCCGTTGCAATTGGTTTTGGGTCATGAACCCAATATATCCCATTTAAGGATTTTTGGATGTGCAGTATATGTGCCTATTGCACCACCATCCCGCACCAAAATGGGTTCGCAAAGAAGGTTAGGAATATATGTTGGGTTTGAATCGCCCTCCATCATTCGCTACCTCGAAACATTGACAGGCGACTTGTTTACTGCACGATTTGCAGACTGTCGATTTGATGAGACACTTTTCCCAAAATTAGGGGGAGAAGTTGGTGAAACCAAACGGGAAATTTTGTGGAAAAATGCATCATTATCTCATCTTGATCCACATACCTCTATTTGTGAAAGAGAGGTACAAAAGATTATCCATTTACAAAGAATAGCAAATCAAATGCCTGACGCATTTACGGACTTGAAAAGGATAACGAAATCCCACATTCCCGCGGAAAATGTTCCAATCCGTATTGATGTCCCTGTTGGACAATCATCTAGTGTCATATCCAATGAGTCAAATGCACGCCTGAAGCGTGGCAGACCATTAGGTTCCAAAGATCGAAATCCTAGAAAGAGGAAAAAGAACGATCAAAATGACACCACAAAAGAATCTCATGATTTAACAAATTCTGAGGTTCATGAAGAATCCATTGAGCCCGAGACTCTGGAAAATACGGAACTATCCCTAAATCCAATTAATATTGAGGCAAATATTAATCGAGTGGATATTGTGGTGGATAATGCCTTTGCTTATAATGTAGCATCTAGCATTATGCAAGAATGTGAGGATCTCGAACCTCAATCTGTTGAAGAATGTCGAAAAAGACAGGATTGGCCAAAGTGGCAAGAAGCAATTCAATCAGAATTGAATTCGCTGGCAAAACGTGAAGTTTTTGGCCCTATAGTTGAAACACCTAATGGTGTTAAGCCTGTCGGCTATAAATGGGTCTTTGTACGCAAGAGAAATGAGAAAAACGAGGTACAAAGATATAAAGCACGCCTTGTTGCACAAGGTTTTTCTCAAAGGCCTGGTGTCGATTATGAAGAGACATATTCGCCGGTAATGGATGCGATAACCTTTCGTTATCTCATAAGTTTTGCTGTCCATGAAAAGCTTGACATGCACTTGATGGATGTAGTTACTGCCTATCTTTATGGCTCACTTGATAATGAGATATACATGAAAATTCCCGATGGACTCAAGGTGCCAAACGCGCACAATTCAAAATCTCGGGAAATGTTCTCAATTAAATTGCAAAGATCCTTGTATGGTCTAAAGCAATCTGGACGAATGTGGTATAATCGTCTTAGTGAGTACTTGTTAAAAGAAGGCTATATAAATGACGCCATTTGCCCGTGTTTTTATAAAGAAAACAACATCGGAATTTGTTGTACTTGCCGTATATGTTGATGACATAACCTTATTGGAACCCCTATAGAACTCCAAAAGGCAATTGATTATCTAAAGGATGAATTCGAGATGAAAGATCTCGGAAAGACTAAACTATGTCTTGGTTTGCAAATTGAATATTTGGCAAACGGAATTTTTGTTCATCAATCTACCTATACAGAAAAGGTATTGAAACGGTTTTACATGGATGAAGCACATCCTTTAAGTACACCGATGGTTGTTCGATCACTTGATGTGAACAAAGATCCATTCCGACCACAAGAAAGGAATGAAGAGCTACTTGGTCCTGAAGTACCATATCTTAGCGCAATTGGCGCACTAATGTATCTTGCAAATACTACAAGACCTGACATATCCTTTTCAGTTAATGTCTTAGCAAGATTTAGCTCGGCTCCTACGAGGAGACATTGGAATGGGATCAAACACATATTGCGGTACCTAAAGGGAACTACCGATATGGGCTTATTTTATGGCAAAAATTGCAGCCCGGATCTTGTTGGTTATGCTGATGCTGGATATTTATCCGACCCACACAAGGCTCGATCTCAAACGGGTTATGTGTTTACCTGTGGAGAAACCGCCATATCTTGGCGATCGACTAAGCAATCAATTGTGGCTACTTCATCTAATCATGCCGAGATAATTGCTATTCATGAAGCAAGTCGAGAGTGTGTGTGGTTAAGGTCGATAATACATCATATCCAAGACAAATGTGGTTTGAAGAGTGATAAACTACCCACAACTTTGTATGAAGACAATGCAGCATGTATAGCTCAATTGAAGGGAGGATTCATAAAAGGAGATAGAACGAAGCATATTTCACCAAAGTTATTCTTCACACATGATCTTCAAAAGAATGGTGATATCAATGTTCAACAGATTCGTTCAAGCGACAATATGGCTGATTTGTTCACAAAATCTCTACCAAAGTCAACCTTCAAGAAGCTAGTTCACAAGATCGGGATGCGAAGACTTAAGGACATAAATTGATGTTCTTATCAGGGGGAGTTAAGGCGCGTTGCACTCTTTTTCCCTTACAAGATTTTGTCCCACCGGGTTTTCCTTGCGAGGTTTTTAACGAGGCAACCAATAGGCGCATATTCAAACATGTGTACTCTTTTTCCTTACTTTAATTTTTCCCGTTGGGTTTTGTTTTAAGGTTTTAACGAGGCACATCATTGAATAGACAATTCAAGGGGGAGTGTTATAAATACACTTCTATTTAAGGTGAATGTCTTTAATTAGAGAGATTCTAGAGTTCTATTCTTGGTAGATAAATCATCCTCCTCCCTATAAATAGAGGTGCTCTCTACCATTGTAAATCACTCCTAACATTCTCTAAGTATCAATAAGAAGAACTCTCTTTATTCTTCTCTCTATTTGCTCTTGTTCTTGAGTTATTGTTCTTGTCTTTTATATTATTTCATAACATATTGTTAATTGTTCATTTAAGTTCTCCTCTTCTCCCGTAAAAAAAAAAAATAAATAATAATAATAATAATAATCTTTGAACGTACAACAATAGAAGAATCAGTCCAAAAGAATAAGAAAAAGTAAAGGTGTAATATTGGAGAACCAGCACTTAAACTATTGAATATTTGCACATATTTAATTAGATTTTTTAATATAAATATATGTCTAATTAAAAGTTATTTGGGTTCGTCCGAATCCGTAACTTATACTTTTTTTCCGCCTTTAAAATTAGTGTTCAATTAAATGAATTGAGAACCATAAGATCTCAATTTTAAAATAATTTTTTTAATTTATCCAAGTTTTAAATGGTCAAGATTACCCCATACCTCAATTGGTAAAAAATAACATATATATCGTGAAATTACTTAAAATTACTCGTAAGCTGTCTGAACACCACGAATACTTTATATAAAAAAAAGGTTGTCAAGACTTTCATTAGGAATAGTAGTAGCATTGTAGGATGCTTAACCTATGGTGATAATTTGTAAGCACCTTCTCTTTGGTCCTATAAAATCATTCTGATTGGCGCAAAATTAAAGATGGATTTTTTACCAAACACATCGAATATATGTAATTAAAGTTTACGTATTTCATAATTTAATGATCAGCCAAAATTATTTCTACTAAACTACGTCACTAAGTTGTGTCGGTATAAATTATTTTGGGATAAATTATGCTGAAATTAGTTATATTGGGATCATTATTTACTTCCTCCGGTCCAAAATAAGTGATTTTTTCGCTTTTTTCTTGTGATCCAAAATAAGTGATTTTTTCAAATTTCAAGAATGAATTAATTATTTTTTTCCTACATTATCCTTGGAGTAAATGGTATTGGAATATGTATTATGAGTGTTTATGTGTGATAGTAAAGGTTAATATGGTTAATTTCGTTGCTAATTAATGCTAAAAAGTGAATTTCTTAATCTATGTGAAAATATCCAAAAAATCACTTATTTTGGACCGAAGGGAGTATTCATTATTCGGTTCGTTATATTAATAATGACAATTGCATAATTTCTAAGAAGAAGGTATAAGTTATACATGTGCTAATTACCTCATCTTCAATAAGGTAAAAGTTATCCCAATGTTAAAATCAACACCGGAATAACTTATACCTAATTTGCTAACCAAACATAGTATTAAAAGTGGTATTAAATTTTTATACCACCCTTATACGACATACCAAACAATCCCTACGGAGTCGTTTGGTTAGAATATAATTTATACCGGTATAAGTTATGCCGTTATAAGTTATATTGGGATAAGTTATGCTGAGATTAGTTATGCTAGGATTGTTGTTTATTCATTGTTTGGTACGTTGTATTAAGAATGACAATTGCATAATTTCTAAGAAAAAGGTATAAGTTATACCGGTGCTAATTGTTACATTCCATTTTTTCGTACGTGAGAGTACGTTGTAAACCAATTGATGTAAGCTCAGAAATGAGATCATTTTTGAAATTACATAATGTAAGTTTCATCTTGTTATCTCGGAGGTTACAAATCTTTAAGATAATGAATAACATGTACCAAAAGGGTTGGAAAGCTTAGACGCTAAACAAACAGAAGAAAGTAAGTTTCGTTGAAAGTCGACAAATTTGGAATGTTATAACATGTACTTTGAGGTGAGACTAGGGTTCTTAACATGATAAGGAGATTATTCTATGAATTATTTTAGTTGTATGATATTCATTTTCTACATTTTGAAGGCAAGCAAGTTGTGGGACAAGAGTTGGCAAAGGTCATCATAAGTTACATTCATAAATTTGTTGAAATTTAGGTCAAATGTAGATGCACTTTTCTCCCAATATACTTGGAATCAAGGGATGATCTATGTTCCAAATTGAAGATATACGTCTAGTTTCCAATTCATTAAACCGTTCATCCATACGACATCTGAGAAGAGAGATATTCGAGTTTTCGCAAGACTGCACAATCAGCTCCCGACAGGACCCACTTAGGCGGTGGTTGAGATACTTCAATGCATAAACGATTTGGATTCCTATTTTTGCTGATTTTTCAACTCAACCTCATCTCCAAACCATTCTAAACAGATTCCCCAAGGGTTTGAAGTGATTCTAAAGTGATTACACCATATTTCAACATCAAACCTAGTCCTAGTGAAGAACAACACATCTTTGAGGTTGTGTTGTCATTGAAGATTGTTGTAGGTTGTATTTGGATGAAATTCAAAGTTATTGTTGCTGTATAAGGTGAATATAATATCCTACTAGTTGTGCTTAAGCTTGCTTGTATGTTGGTTAAGCTGTTAAGATGATAAACTACAATATAATACTTGGATTAGCTTAAGTCACTTCTATGGTGTTTTATTGCCAGTTAGGGTTATTGTAAGCTGAATACAACTTGGATTTCAACTTGAAGTTACTGTAGGAGGTTGTTATATTGTGTTCTTGCATGTGCCTAAGGTTATATTGATGTTTATTAAGTTAAATGGATGGAGTAGACATGAGCTAGTGAATAAAGTTACTAATCGAAGATAGTTAGAGTTGTGGATTATTTCCTTTGTTATAAATATATGGTATAAGGATAGAATCATTGATGAATAACTTCATTATCATGTTAATGATACTTGTAAGTTAATTTAAGAAGTCTTTAAGGGGTAGATGGGCTATACGGATTTCAATTGGAGATTGCCGCTCGTCCTGAAGTGGTTGTGACTTATTGTTGTTATGTGGTGTCTGGTTATTGACATTTATACGTTGATGGATTTATCTAGTTGTTATTGTTGGTATATGGTATTTGTGTAGGCCCTTGTTACGAAGGAGATACTGCCCAAATTTAAATAAAACAAGCTACTAGCTTAAGTTATAGAATTGGCATTTGCTCAACACTGGTTTTGAATCTCCTTATGCTATGATAGATCGAGTTGACTTGTTTGAAGAGACACTTGGAAGGAATTAAGGAATCAACATGTTTAAGGTATGTTAAGGCTAATTTACGTCCTTTCTTTTAGCACGAATTCTGGGAAATTCCTAAGATGTCAAATGTGATATTTTATTATTCTATTGCTAGAAAGACTTTCTGTGGAAGGAATTGGGATCATAGCTTAAGTATTTTCATAACGCTATTAGGTTGATGTTCCACTCATTCGTTTAAATAGGGTATTCTACATCTATATATGTCATTTTGTCGGCTTTCTTAACTATATGTCTATATATATGAATTCTTATTCGTCTTTGGGTTGTGTAACTAAAACTAAATAAATAAATAAAATAAAATAAATAAAGGCATTTAGTATTTACGATCAGTATTTCTTCCTTGTTAAAGTGTATTTTAAAATCGCTGAAGTGACACGTCGATTTCCAGTAATCTCAAATATAATTTTTATTGAAACTACTAAAACACTTTTTTTTTAAATACTTTCTTTTATTAAATATCAAGAAATCGGGTATAAGGACTAAGTGAAGCACCTTAAGGTTTTTATGAACATCTTCAGAGTTAAGTTATCTTTCTAAAAGTCGAGTTAAGTTTTCAAGCTTATTCAAAAGAAAAGAAAGATATGAGGTTCCATGAGACAATTGTATGCAATACGGAGGTGATTATGAGATCATGAGATTACAGGTACCTATGAGCCAAGATTAGCTAAGTTCTAATTATGTGCATTCAAAGTTCATATCATACATGGCATATTATGCATGGACTACGAGCTATAATCGGAGGTAAGGGGCCTATTTTCCCGAAAAACTATATATGGTATAGATGGCCACAAGTTGGCAATATGATACCGGTTAGCTACCGGAAGAGACCGCTTGTCACGACCCTAGTTCACCAATCGTGAAACTGTCATGACGGCACCCAGTCTTCGCGACTAGGCAAGCCTGATACATTGCGAAAATTCAACAGTCTTTGCGGAAGCAATAATTTAAAACATAAATGACGTAAGATAATGTATAGAGTGTCGCCTGGCACATACATGTCAACTCAATATAACATAAAAACCTCCAAGACCCGGAAATCCACGGGCAACACAGGGTAAGAGTAAACATACTACAGTGCTCTAACATCCCGAAGTATCTAAATCAAATGAGAATGCAAAACAAAACTATAAGCTACAGGTAGAATAGAGGAAGGCTCGTCGGCTCTGCGGACGCGGCAGATTAATACCTCAAGCCTTCAAAGTAACTCCAAATCCCTAATAGCGCGCCTGACTAGATATACCTGGATCTGCACAACAAAAGTGTGCAGAAGAGTAGTATGAGTACACCATTGCGGTACTCAATAAGTGCCAAGTCTAGCCTCGATGGAGTAGTGACGAGGAAGGTCGAGACCCTACTGAGAACTACATAAGAAATAATGAAGAAAATTAATAAACAGTAGGAAGGAAATAGATCTGAATATATAACAAGATAGTGATTAAAAACAGAGCGGCTAGAATTACCAACTACAAACACAACGCAAATCACTTTACAAACAGGATCTCTACATGGAGCTCCGGGAATCGAACCCGCAATCCACCTTATCAATATCCGAGGATCTTCGGGAATTGAAACCGCAGTCCTTCATACCAATATAAGAGGATCTCCGGGAATTGAACCCGTAGTCCTTTATACCAATAACTGAGGATCTCCGGGAATTGAACCCGCAGTCCTTTATATCAATAACAGAGGATCTCTGGGAATTGAACCAGCAGTCCTCTATATCAATATCAGGGGATCTCCATGAATTGAACACGCAGTCCTTTATACCAATAACAGAGGATCTCCGGGAATTGAACCCGTAGTCCCAAACGTAAACACTTCACAACAAGTTAATATTTAACAGAAACAAACAAAATATAGCAAAAATGAAAAGGTCTAGGCCTAGCATTCTCACAAAGAGGGTAGGTATTTACAATTTAGTCAGATAGAACAAATAAATTACTAACATGCTTTTCCTAAGCTAAGCAAGTAGAATCACATTTTTTTACAGTTAAATACAAGAAGAAACACAGTCTAAATAAGTCAAGTATGGTGAATTTTCAGCAATTAGCACAAGTACACGCCCGTCACCTCGCGCACGAGGCCTTTAAACAACAATTAATATATCCCATGGGGAGAGATCCCCCACACAAGGTTAGACAAGCCACTTACCTCGAATTGGTACAAAGACGCTAAGAAACAATGCCCTTGCCACGAGTATCCGACCCCGAGTGGCCCAAATCTATTCAAACCAATTACATAAGTAAATAACGTCGAAAATAACTAATTACACTGTTAAAATTAAAGCTACAGCGCGAAAATAGGTGAAATGACCAAAATTCCCTTCAGGCCAATGCCTCGGAATCAAATAATTTTTATAACTTTAGAACCCTCGTACTCTCACGAGTCTAACCATATAAAAATCTCCCGAATCAGAGGTCAAATGCCCCTTCAAATCATCAAAGTTAGGTCTAAGAACTAAACCCCAATTTTCATGCGAAATCCGAAATTAAAGCTTGAATTCGAGTTTGGATTAGTGGGTAATAATCATAAGAGAGTAAGGAATCGTTACCCAATCGTTTCCATTAAAACCTCTTCGAAAAATCTCCCAAAACCGAGCTCCCTAGCTTGAGTTTTTGTAAATATTTAATAATGGTTCGTTTTGAAATATTTATAACTGCCCTAGTGATTTACTCTATGCGATCGCGTGAATGAGAATGCGATCGCGTGGAAGGAATCTTGAAAGCTGGAGATATGCTATGCGAATGTAGCCTGTTGCATTCAATCGCGGAGAAGAACAACACAGAGCTATGCGATCGCATAAGGCTTCCTGCGATCGCATAGAAGGAAGGGAACCCTGAGACTCCAGACTACGTTTACTCAGTGCGAACGCATTGAACTAATTGCCATCGCAGAAGAGAAAGAACCCAACTTATGCGATCGTGAACAAGAAGATGTGATCGCGTAGAAGGAATAGAGGACCTCCACGGACAGTACTACGTGATCACAGACAAATCCATACGATCACATAGAAGAAATGGTCTGCAACCCAACAGCTGAACTTCTGTAATCTTTTTGAGTCCGGAATTGCTCCGTTGAGCATCCGAAACACACCCGAGGCCCCCTGGACCTCAACCAAACACACGAACATATCCCATAACATCATTCAAACTTGTACCAATCCTTAAACCACCTAAAACAATGCCGGAAACTCGAATTAATCAATGATTAGGACTTAAAAACTTCAAAACTTAACCAAATTCGCTTACGATTCAAAACCTAACCAAAACACGTCCGTTTGACCTGAAATTTTGCACGCACGTCCCAAATGACAAGACGGTGCTACAAAAACTTCCGAAATTCCATTTCGACCCTCGAATTAAAATTTCATTATCGGACCGGAAACTTCAAAAATTCTAACTTTCTGCATTTATAGCCTAAATTAGCTACAGACATCCAAAATACATTCTCAACATGCTCCCAACCCCGAAATCACCTAACGGAGCTAACGAAATCATCGATTTTCCATTCTGAGGTCGTATTGACATTGTTCTGATTACGGGCCCTTTTCCAACTCTTATGCTCTCACTTAGGGACTAAGTGTCCCAAAACATTCCGAATTCTATTACCAAAAATCCCGGCAAGACAAAATAGCATAAATGAACTTAGGGGAAGCAGAAAATGGGGAAACGGGGCATAAATTCCAAAGACGAGCCGGCGGGTCGTCACATTCTCCCACACTTAAACATTCGTTCGTCCTCGAACGAGCATAGAGAACATACCTGAAGTAGCAAAAAGATGAGGGTATCAGCTGCACATATCCCGCTCGGTCTCTTAAGTCGCCTCCTTGGTCGGCTGACCCCACCACTACACCTTTACTGAAGTTATATACTTTGACCTGAGCTGTCGAACCTGTCTATCCAATATTGCAACTGGCTCCTCAACATAGGACAAGTCATTGTCCAACTGGACTGAAGTGAGATCCAACACGTGAGATAGGTTACCATGATACCTTCAAAAAATCAAAACATGAAATACTGGATGAACCCCGGCTAAACTGGGAGGTAAAGCAAGCTCATAAGCAACCTTCCCAACCTGCTTCAAAATCTCAAATGGACCAATGTACCTCGGGCTCAACTTTCCTTTCTTTCCAAACCTCATGACGCCTTTCATAGGCGAGACATGAAGCAAAACCCGCTCACCAACCATAAATGAAACATCACGAACCTTCTGGTCTGCATAACTCTTCTGTCTGGACTGGGCCACACGGAGTCTATCCTGAATCACCTTAACCTTCTCAACCGCATGCTGAACCAAATAAGTGCCCAATAACTTGGCCTCGCTCGGCCCTAACCAACCCACCGGGGATCTGCATCTCCTACCATATAAGGCATCATAAGGCACCATCTGAATACTAGACTGGTAATTGTTGTTGTATGCAAACTCCGCCAACAGCAAGAACTGATCCCAAGACCCTCTAAACTCAATCGCGCACGCACAGAGCATATCCTCAAGAATATTAATAGTGCGCTCGCACTGTCCTCCGTCTGAGGGTGAAGGTTGTGCTCATGGTCACCCTGGTACCTAACTCATGCTGGCGGCTCTCAAGAACCGCGATGTAAACACTGAGCCCCTGTTTGAGATGATACAAAATTGGATTGCCATGCAGACGGACAATATCCATGATATAAATCCCTGCTAACCGCTCTGTGAGTAAAAGTGCACACTGGAACGAAATGAGCATAGTTGGTCAGCCGATCCACAACAACCCAAATAGAATCAAAATTCCTCGCTGTTAGAGGGAGGCTAGTCACAAAATCCACGGTGATATTCTCCCATTTCCACTCCGGAATCTCCATCTGCTGGAGTAACCCTCCCGGTATCTGATGCTCAACCTTTACCTGCTGACAATTGAGGCATCTAGCCACAAACTCTACAATGTCCTTCTTCATCCGCCTCGACCAGTAATGCTGCTTCAGATCCTGATACATCTTCGAGGCACCCGGATGGATGGAATATCGCGACTATGGGCCTCGGTCAATATCAACTCCCGAATACCGTCAACATCGGGCACACAAATACGACCCTGTATCCTCAATACCCCGTCATCTCTAATAGTCACATCCCTAGCATGGCCATGCTGAACTGTGTCACTGAGGACAAGTAAATGAGGATCATCATATTGTCGCTCCATGATACGATCAAACAATAAAGACCGAGAAACCACACAGGCTAGAACCCGACTGGGCTCCGAAAGGTCCAACCTCACGAGCTGTCTGGCTAAGGCCTGAACATCCGTCGCCATAGGTCTCTCTGAAGCTGGTAGATATGCCAAACTCCCCAAACTCTTCGCCCGATAACTCAAGGCATCGGCCACCACATTGGCCTTGCCCGGGTGATAAAGAATACTAATATCATAATCCTTCAGTAGCTCCAACCATCTCCTCTGGCGCAAGTTTAGATCTTTCTGCTTGAGTAAGTGCTGCAAACTCCGATGATCGGTATAAATCTCACAAGGCACACCATACAAATAATGACGCTAGATCTTTAAGGCATGAACAATAGCAGCTAACTCAAGGTCATGGACAGGATAATTCTTTTCATGCACCTTCAACTGTCTGGACGCGGAGGCAATCACCCTACCATCCTGCATCAACACCGCTCCAAGTCTAACTCGCGAGGCATCACAATAAACTGTATAGGACCCCGAACCAGTAGGCAAAATCAGAATAGGGGCTGAAGTCAAAGCCGTCTTGATCTTTTGGAAACTCGCCTCGAACTCGTCCGGCCACAAATAAGGAGCACCCTCTGGGTCAATCTAGTCATAGGAGCTCCAACAGACGAGAACCCCTCCACAAAACGGCGGTAATACCCCTCCAGGCCAAGGAAAATGCGGATCTATGTAGCTGAGGAGGGCCTGGGCAAACTCTGCACGGCCTCAACCTTCTTTGGATCTATCCGAATGCCCTCACTCGATACCACGTGGCCTAGAAATGCCACGAAACTCAACCAAAACTCACATTTTGAAAACTTCGCATATAATTTCTTTTCTCTCAGGGTTTGAAGCACTATCCTCAGGTGCTGGTCATAATCTTCCCGGCTCCGTGAGTATACAAGAATATCATCTATAAAAACAATGACAAATGAGTCGAGATAGGGCTTGAATACACTATGCATCAAATGCATAAAAGTTAGTGGGGCGTTGGTCAGCCCAAATGACATGACGAGGAACTCATAATGACCATACCGCCTGAAAGCAGTCTTCAGGATATTCGGCTCCCGAATCTTTAGCTGGTGATAGCCTGAGCGCAAATCAATCTTAGAAAACACTTGTGCGCCATGAAGCTGGTCATAGATCATCAATACGAGGCAAATGATATCGGTTCTTCACTGTAACTTTGTTCAACTGACGATAATCGATACACATGCGCATAGAACCATCCTTTTTCTTCACGACAATACCGGAGCACCCCATTGTGAAACACTGGGTCGAATAAAACCCTAATCAAGGGATTCCTACAACTGATCCTTCAACTCCTTCAACTCAGGAGGAACTATGCGGTAAGGAGGAATACATATGGGTTGAGTGCCCGGCAACACATAATACCAAAAATAATGTCCCAATCGGGCGGCATGCCCGGAAGATCAGCTGGGAACACATCGAAAAAATCTCATACTACTGGGACAGAGTCAACAGAAGGGGTATCAACACTGACATCTCTCACGTAGGCTAAATACGCAGCACACCCCTTCTAAACCATACGCTGAGCCTTAAGAAAAGATATAACTCTACTGGGAGTGTGATCAAAAATACCACTCCACCCAATACAAGGAATACCTGGCATAGCCAATGTCACGGTCTTGGCGTGACAATCAAAAATAACATAATGGGGCGACAACCAGTCCATGCCCAAGATAATATCAAAATCGACCATATCAAGTAATAAAAGATCTGCCCTGGTCTCAAAACCGCGAATAGTAACCAAAAACGACCGATACACACGGTCCACATCAAGAGAATCTCCCATGGGAGTGGAAACATAAAGAGGATAGATCAAGACCTCTCGGGCTATACCCAAATGTGGAGCAAAATAAGATGACACGTAAGAATAAGTAGAGCCTGGATCGAATAGAACTGATGCCTCTCTGCTACTAACCAAAATAATACCTATGATAACAGAATTAGAGGTGAAAGCCTTGGCACGATCAGGAATGGCATAAAATCTAGCTCGGCCCCTTCCTCGAGGGTGGCCTCTCTCTCCCCGATCCCTGCCTCTAGCTGGCTGGGCAGGTGGGGTGGCAGCTGGAGCTAGAATAATGGCTTGCTGACCCTTTGGAGCATGCTGGGGCTGTGGAGTCTGAGAAGGCACACCCCTACCACGTCTGAGGCACTCTCTAAAACATATCTGAGAACTGAGTCCAAGTCAAGGAGGCAGCCTCATCCGGACTGTCTAACTCAATGGTGCGCCACCAGTCATAGGCAGCTCCCCGAAACTGGAAAGCTACAAATGAGAACCCACTAGAAGCAGTGATACCCATAGTACGAAAAGTGCGATGATAATCGTCCAAAAATACCAAGGCGTCATCGGTAGCCAGCCCGCTGAATATAGGAGGGTCGTACTTCTTGAACCGCTCTAATCTGCGCTGCTCATCCTCTGAAGCAGGTGCCCCATCCTCGGGATGAACTGGTACTGCAGGCTGGGCAGGAATTACATCTGGAATCGGTCCCATATGCACCCTCTATTCTGGGGTACGGGCTGTGGTAGTCTGGGCTCCTCCCCCGGCCTGGGACATAGCTGCAGGAAGTGTAAGTAGCCCGGCCTGCGACAGAGTGATGTACATACTCATAAACTGCGCCAATGCCTCCTGAACAGTTGGAGTAGTAGTGGTTGTGGGCGTCTCAGGTGCCTGAGTCCTGACTGGGTCTGCTGGTGGCACCTCGGTGGTTGCCTGTGCAGGTGCTCTGACTGCACCCCGCACACGTCCACGACCCCTGCCCTATCCCCTACCTCTAGCGGCTGCAGGAGGGGGTGCAGGTGCCTGATCGTCTCGGGTCGTGCGTGTCCTCACCATTCGTGAGAGAATAGGAAAACAATAGTTTAGAATCGAGGTCAAGAACATAGGATGACAAGAATTCAAATGAAGTGAATATTTTTTCCTAAACAGTTACATAGCCTCCTATAGATAAGTATAGACGTCTCCGTACCGATCAGCGAGACTTTAAATAATCGGACTGTGTCCCGTGACTCATATGACCTAGAGCTCTGATACCAACTTTTCATGACTATAGTTCACCAATCGTGAACCTGACATGACGGCATCTAGTCTTTGCGACTAGGTAAGCCTGACACATTGCGGAAATTCGACAGTCTTCGCGGAAGCAATAATTTAAAACATAAATGACGTAAGATAATGTATAGAGTGGTGCCTGACACATACATGTCAACTCAATATAACATAAAAACCTCCAAGACAAGGAAATCCACGGGCAACACAGGGTAAGAGTAAACATACTACAGTGCTCTAACATCCCGAAGTATCTAAATCAAATGAGAATGCGAAAGAAAACTATAAGCTACAGGTAGAATAGAGGAAGGCTCGTCGGCTCTGCGGACGCGGCAAATTAATACCTCAAGCCTCCAAGGCAACTCCAAATCCCTAATAGCGCGCCTGACCAGATGTACCTGGATTTGCACAACAAAAGTGTGCAGAAGAGTAGCATGAGTACACCACTGCAGTACTCAGTAAGTGCCAAGTCTAACCTCGATGGAGTAGTGACGAGGAAGGTCGAGGCCCTACTGAGAAGTACATAAGAAATAATGAACAAAAAAAATAGTAGGAAGGAAATAGATCTGAATATATAACAAGACAGTGATTAAAAACAGAGCGGCTACAATTACCAACTACAAACACAACGCAAATCACTTTCAAACAGGATCTCTAAATGGAGCTCCGGGGATCGAACCCGCAGTCCACCTTATCAATATCCGAGGATCTCCGGGAATTGAACCCGCATTATTTCATACCAACATCGAAGGATCTTCGGGAATTGAACCCGCAGTCTTTTACACCAATAACAGAGGATCTACGGGAATTGAACCTACAGTCCTTTATATCAATATCATGGGGATCTCTGGGAACTGAACTCGCAGTCCTTTATACCAATAACAGAGGATCTCCAGGAATTGAAGCCGCAGTCCTTTATATCAATACCAGGGGATCTCCGGGAATTGAACCCGCAGTCTTTTATACGAATAACAGATGATCTCCGGGAATTAAACCCGTAGTCTATAACGTAAACACTTCATAACAAGTCAATATTTAACAGAAACAAACCAAATATAGCAACAATGTAAAGGTCTAGGCCTAGCATGCTCACAAAGAGGGCAGGTATTTCCAGTTTAGTCAGATAGAGCAAATAAATTATTAATATGCTTTTCCTAAGCAAAGCAAGTAGAATCACATTTTTGTACAGTTAAATACACGAAGAAACACAGTCTAAATAAGTCAAGTAAGGTGAATTTTCAGCAATTAGCACAAAATGCACGCCTGTCACCTCGCGCACGAGGCCTTTAAACAACAATTAATATATCCTAAGGGGAGAGATCCCCCACACAAGGTTAGACAAGCCACTTACCTCGAATTGTTACAAAACCGCTAAGAAACAATGCTCGTACCACGAGTATCAGACTTGAGTGGCCAAAATCTATTCAAACCAATTACATAACGTAAATAACATCGAAAGTAACTAATTACACTGTTAAAATTATTGCTACGGCGCGAAAATAGGTGAAATAACCAATATTTCCCTTAGGCCAACACCTCAGAATCAAGTAATTTTTATAATTTCAGAACCCTCGTACTCTCACGAATCTAACCATATAAAAATCTCCCAGATCGGAGGTCAAATGCCCCTACAAATCATCAAAGTTAGGTCTAAGAACTTAACCCTTCATGCTAAATCCGAAATTAAAGCTTGAATTCGAGTTTAGATTAGTGGGTAATAATCATAGGAGAGTAAGGAATCGTTACCCAATCATTGCCTTTAAAAACCCTTCGAAAAATCTCCCAAAACCGAGCTCCCTAGCTTGAGTTTTTGTAAAAATGGAAGAATGGTTTGTTTTGAAATATTTATAACTGCCCCAGTGATTTACTCTATGCGTTCGCGTGAATGAGAATGAGATCGCGTAGAAGGAATCTGGAAAGCTGGAGAAATGCTATGCGAATGCAGCCTGTTGCATGCGATCGCGGTGAAGAACAACACAGAGCTATGCAATCGCATAAGGCTTCCTGCAATCGCATAGAAGGAAGGGAACCCTGAGACTCCGGACTATGTTTACGCAGTGCGAACGCATTGAACTAAATGCGATCGGAGAAGGGAAAGAAGCCAGCTTATGCGATCGCGAACAAGAAGATGCGATCGCGTAGAAGGAATAGGACATCCACGGACAGCACTACGCGATCGCAGACAAATCCATGCGATTGCATAGAAAAAATGGTCTGCAACCCAACAGCTGAACGTCTGCAATCTTTTTGAGTCCGGAATTGCTCCGTTGAGCATCCGAAACACACCCGAGGCCCCCTGGACCTCAACCAAACCCACGAATATATCTCGTAACATCATTTAAACTTGTAACGATCCTTAAACCACCTAAAACAACGCCCAAAACTTGAATTAATCAATGATCTGGACTTAAAAACTTCAAAACTTAACCAAATTCACTTTCGATTCAAAACCTAACCAAAACACATCCGTTTGACCTGAAATTTTGCACGTATGTCCCAAATGATATGACTGTGCTACAGAAACTTCCAGAATTCCATTCCGACCCTCGAATTAAAATTTTACTATCAGACCGGAAACTTCAAAATTCTAACTTTCGGCATTTATAGCCTAAATGAGCTACGGACATCCAAAATACATTCCGAACAGGATCCCAACCCCGAAATCACCTAACGGAACTTACGGAACCATCGGTTTTCCATTCTGAGGTCATCTGGACACTGTTCTGATTACTGACCCTTTTCCAACTCTTAAGCTCCCATTTAGGGACTAAGTGTCCCAAAACACTCCGAATTCTTTTACCGAACATCCCGGCAAGACAAATAGTAGAAATGAACTTAGGGGATGCAGAAAATTGGGAAATGGGGCATAAATTCCAAAGACGACCGGCCGGTTCTTCACATCGCCGCTGCTAGCATTTGGTTGGGTATGTCATGCATATATATATATATATATATATATATATATATATATATATATATATATATATATATATTCAAGACATATGATTACACGAGCATACCATGCATATTTGTTTTCTATGAGGTCAGATTTCGTCCATGGAGGCTATCAGAGTTTCAGTGTCAGCTGGTATCTCTATTTTTTTTACATCAGCTATGTGTGATTCTACTTTCTGCCTTACATACCAATACATTTTTATTCGTACTGATGTCCCATTGACTGGGGACACTGCATTTTTGTTCGTGCGTGCAGGTCCAGGTAGGGACTCCGATCGACCCCTTCGCTAGGGTTTCGAGTTTCAGCTGTGAGTTGGTAACCTCCACGTCTTCCTGGAGCTTTCATAGGATGGTTACTTTTGTTGTACAGTTTCAGTATAGTCAGGGCCTTGTCTCGATAATGCTTATGACACTCTTAGAGGCTATTGTGGACATAGTATTCTGGGTTTCTTTTTACAGCTTCCACTCTCCGACCCATAGGCTTGGCATGTACATATATGTATGTAGGCATGTATGTCTCCAATCATGGCCTCGTCGGCCAGCTAGTACTTTATTATTTTGACTCCTCTACTTTTGGTTATATGGCTTATTATTATTCAGGTCATGACCTTAATGGTCCAGGCTTAGTATTTCAGATGTTTTGATGCCCGATTCGTTGGGCCCCAGTTGAGTTAGCTAGTATGTGTAGTGGCTAACTCAGTCAAATACAATATCGAGGGCCAGTCGTGCCTCCCCTAGTTTGGGGCGTGACACTAATTACCTCACCTTCTATAAGTTATAAGTTATCCCCGTATTAAAATTAACACCGAGATAACTTATACATTATTTGTTAACCAAACAGAATATTAAGATAGTATTAAATTTTTATATTATCCTTATACCTCTAATTCTCAAACTTAGACCTCTAATTGAAAGATGAATCACATATCACACCTTAGATGCTCGATGGTTAGTAATCTCATATGCTATTCATGTTGGCAATAGAATCATATTTAGTACATAACCATTGAATCAATACCTATTAAAGAGCAAAAAAGAAAAAAAGCCAACCAATATAATAAAACCGTCGAATAGGAGCAAACTTACCACAAGATGAATTCAAGTATGTTTTGCTAATGTCATGATAAACTTCTGGGCAATGCATCACGTCATTTCATTGCCCCAGGGTTTGTCGGCCTGAATAATTAGATCAAAGATACATGATTGGGAGAGGGTGTAAGTAAGGAGTTCAACTTATTCAAGATATATACAACACATCTCTGACCTATCTAACAAGATTATTTCTGATAATTTATCATATTTGAAATGGTAAACAGAAAAATGACTCTATGTAATTCTTGTCACAATAGAAGGGATTTGCCTTCAATTAATCGACACAAAATTTTGCTAAAGCTCAATTGCAGGAAAAAAATGACTATGGATCTAAGTATACAATTCATGCACTATTTTATGCGTAAAGGTAGAAGGGATAGTTGAATATGTATGGTTTAAAAAATAGAAAAGAAAGAAAAGTATCATGGTACAAATTACAAAGTCAAGCAGTAGACATAGCAACGTACATTAGAAGTCAATGTCCATCTAACAGTGCTAATTTTTTCACATAATTTAAATATAAGCGATTTCAAAATCAATTTTATTCTCATCCTAGTCCAGCATTACAGGTTCAATTCTCAGAAGTTATTCAAACTAATATAAATAATTAGAACAGTAATCAAGATCGTGCAAGAATAATTTTGACGGACTTAGAAAGCTGTGTTATTGTTGGATAAAGCTTTGCTTCTTTGGTATGGTCGGTCTCTTAAATCTTCGTGGGTTTAGGTTTCTTCTTAATTATGTTGCTCTTCACTTGGTAAAAATCATTGAGAAGATAATATAAGCCAATTATCTTCTTCCTATAGAATACAAAATTGAAATAAAAGTATATATATAAAATGTCTTACTAATTGTCTCATGTGTCAACTCTTATTGCACTTCCATCTACTTTTATTACAAATTTTAATCGGACAACCCTCTCTTGATTATTTTAATGTGATTTAGAAACTAAACGGTAGCAACTTTTGGCGGTAACAACGTTACAAACAAAAAAGAGAAGTGTTTGGTAATTTTTTAAAGTTAAATAAGATATTTCATTGAATAGAAATGGTCTCTTGGTTTTGTCACTTTAAAAGTTCAAAACAAAATTGATTATCTTTTTCTCTTTTTATTTTTAGTAATTATTATCCTTGAAGACTAAAAACACCTAATTTTATTCAAGTACCCATAACGATAAATTAAATATTAAGACATAAATAAGAGTAAAGTAATCAAGATTTTATCTTAATTAATTTTTCTTAAGGTGTATATACAAGAGATCATGACAAATAATAAAAACAAAGGAAATAAAAAATTGTTGAGAGCTGTAGGTCCCACCTATTTAATTGTACTATAGTTAGTAGATTGTTAGTTATTATTACTTAGTGGATTAGTAGTAGAGTTAGTTGCTAGTTTTTATGAATAACAGTGCTTACACAGATAAACAGGGTAGCTGTACTTATCACATTTGCAGTAAATAAAGTATTTGCTTTCACTGATGAGGCTGCTGCAATGATTAGTGTTGCGACTAAATGCGATCGTCTAGTAATATAATAATATATGATTAACTTATCGATTGATGCAAACTCAAACGATTATTAATTCAAAAGAGTTCATCACAAAATATATAAATAATCAAATTACAATTTAATTAGTAATCAAATAATAATATAACACAAAGTTTACTATGCCATTTCTGCAAAAAAAAAAAACAATTAATAAAAAAGATATTTCTGTGACATGGGCTTACGAGAGATCATGCTATTTGCTTAGATTAAAAATGATTTATTGAATTATCCTGGTTATTGATCAGGATTAATAATACCCGTAAGAATCTGTCGAATTCTTATGCGCTTATTCGAGTTAAATTAATACCTATATTTCTATGGCATTAAAATTAACTAAAATACATTTATAATTCTTATTCTTCTACCAAATAAGGCAATTAAGTATATTTCTATCTTAATCGCAAATCTTTCACTTGATGCCCAGGATTAAGATCTTGTTCTATTTAGTTCTCTATGCAATCAAGAATTTTTCTTTTCAAGTTTAACTCAATATTCGTAAATAGTATTTCATTGTTAGCTGCATAGTAAAATAATTAATAACAGAATCAAATAAACTCGACGATAGATTCAAGATAATCAATTTAAGCTTCAAACAACATAATCATCTAACACCCGTAACCCCAGAATATTTGGATTCTTAGCCACAAATGTTCAGACAAACATCAACAATATAATTCATAAACATAAAACAAGTAGATACACGAAGAATGTTTAGAAGAACTCTTTTAATTCTTGCTCCAAATTGCTCGTTCTTCTTGATTTTGATCCTTCTTGATGAATCTTCTCTTCTTTTCTCTCTCAAATCCGATCTCCTTTCTCAATAATGATTGCTTTACCTTATAAATCGTGTAAGAATGGATTTTGATAATTATACGCTTTTCAGAACGAAATAAAATAGTTCTGCGATTTTTACACACACGCGGCGCCCGTCCGACGCCATATGTGGCGCGTACATGAATGGGTCAGAGGCAGAATATATCTTAATGGAGCAGAACAATTGCGGTGCTTCACTTTTTCTTTTGTTTTTCTATCTGGGCTTGCTATGCGACCCTCGAACACGAACTTGACTTAATTTATTTAGCTTCTACTCAAACTTCAAAGCCCCAAATTAATCAAATTCATCCCAAATTTAATTTTTATGTCAGAATCATTTCTTGCAAGGCATAAAGCATAAATTTAGTACAATTCATTATTATTTAAGCTTAAACCTTTGTATAATACAATAATTAAAGTATTGTTACTATGATTAAAACATGACTTTTTAGTCTATGATCAATAAGTAACAGAAATCATAACAATGATGAAGGATTCAACAACAATGGAGATTTTACAAATATTGGATATACTGGAGGTTATAAGCCTGAGAACTCCTTCAATAAATCAATAAATAATTGTGAGTACAACAAATGCAAAGGATACACCAAAAAAAACTACTTTAAACTACATGGCTATCTTAGTGATTTTAAAAACAGGAAAAGAGGAGGAGGCTTCACTGTTCAAGCCAACAATGTGAACAACTTCGAAAGTCAGTCCTCAGAAATACGAGGCAACTTCTTGTGAGGTTCTTCCCTAATTCTCCAGCTCAATTCTTCACTCCAGAATAATAATATCAACAAATTATGCAGATGTTGAACTTGTAGCTAATTCAACAACTACAGGATCAACAAGTACAATATATTTCTTTATGTCAACCTTGGTGAACCATTACTGAATAATAGATACAGGAGCCTCAAATCATATGATGCATAGTCTAAATTTACTAGATTCATATGAAGAATTATCATTGAAAGGTAGAAATAAAGTACACTACCAACAAGTGAGAAGACCTCTATTACACATATTGGGATATGTTCTTTCTTCAGAAATAAGAAAGTTCAGAACATAATACATAATCCAAAGTTTAAGTATAACCTACTCTCCGTTTTTAAGATCACAAAAGAGTTAAAGTGTATCACTGGATATCATACAGAATCAGTTGCTACATAATCCATTTTCAGATCAGTTGTTTAAGGAGGAGAAAGCAGCTCTTAATGACATTGAGAAATGGAGCAATGTAGAGGAGCAAATTATGAGGCAGAAATCAAAGGCTTGTTGGATAGAATGTGGAGATGCAAATACAAAATATTTCCATGCTCAGTGGAAGATCAGAACCAGTCAGAATAATATTACTTCTATATACACTGATGCAGGTATGAAGCTGACAGATCTCTTGGCTGTGGAGCAGGAATTTATTGAGGTATTCAAGTCATTGATGGGTGAAAATGATGATAAATTGCCTTGTATTAACACTGCTATTATTAAGGAAGGACACTGTCTGACCCTATCACAGCAAAGGTCACTTATTCAAGATGTTACTCTGGAAGAAATCACTGAAGCTATTAAAGATATGCCTAAAGACAAAGCACCAGGTGTAGATGGCTTCCCTGTGGAGTTCTTTGCTAGCAACTGGGAGATAGTCAAGGAGGATGTATATGCTGCCACAAAGGACTTCTTTTCTACCTGTACACTGCCTCACATGGTCAATTCTACTGGTCTTGCTCTTGTGCCTAAAGTTAAAACTCCAAAAACAGTGAAAGATTATAGACCTATTGCCCGCTGCACCACTATCTATAAGATTACATCCAAAGTCATTACTAGGAGACTGAAATCTGTTATTGGTGATCTTGTTGGAAAAGCCCAGTCAGCCTTTATTGAGGGGAGGAGCATCATTGATAATATTTTGCTTAGCCATAAATTTTTCAAGGGTTATTCCATAAAAGGTGTGTCTCATATATGTGTTATGAAGGTGGATTTGAGGAAGGCATATGGCACTCTTGGATGGAGCTTCCTCAAACAACTACTTATTGATCTTGGATTTCCAGCAAAATTTGTTAATTGGACAATGGCTTGTGTCACTTCTGTGACTTACTCACTAGTATTGAATAGTGGTCTTACTAAGCCTTTCAGTGCTAGGAGGGGTATTCGACAAGGAGATCCCATATCACCTTATTTGTTTGTTCTGGATATGGAGTATTTAAATAGGCTGATGGCTCAGTTACACAGAAATGGAGATTTAAACTTCCATCCAAAATGCAGGAAGCTGAACTGTGCCCATATCTGTTTTGCTGATGATCTTCTCCTATTCTGTCGAGCTGATACTATTTCTATCCAGATTATGCATGATGCTTTCCTTACATTCTCTGTAGCTTCTGCACTGTATGCCAACAATACTAAGAGTGTTGTTTATCTGGCTGGGGTTCATCAGAATGTCAAAGAAGTCATACTAGAGTCTCTGGGCTTCATTGAGGGTCAACTGCCATTCAAATATTTAGGGATACCTCTTCACTCAAAGAAGCTTGCCATCCACCATTACTTGCTACTGATTGAGAGGATAACTGATAAAATTACTTGCTGGTCTGCCAAATTACTATCTTATGCAGGAAGATGTCAATTGATCAAAACTGTTATTTTTGGTATTCAAACTTATTGGGCACAAGTATTCATCCTACAAAAGAAAGTTCTGAAAATCATTGAAGCTGTGTGCAGATCTTATCTGTGGACTGGAAGTGCTACAGTTTCTAAAAGAGCTCTGGTAGCCTGGGAAAGGATCTGTAGACCAGTCACTGCTGGAGGACTCAACATTATAGACATGCATATATGGAATAAGGCAGCTATCACTAAGCTCCTTTGGGACTTGGCTAGGAAGAAAGATTGTTTGTGGATCAAATGGATACACTACTATTACATTAAGAACCATGACATTGCTACAATGCCTATTCCCAAGGCAGCATCTTGGGTAGTTAGAAAGATATTAGAATGCAGAACCCCTCTTCTGGATAATCAACAACTGCAAGGTGATCTCTTACTTAAACTGGATGGATTGTGCAGGCTAGGCATATTCAGAAACTATACCATGTAATGCTTCCTATCTTTCCTAAGGTGGAATGGAAGAATTTGCTGCTGACCTCTAATGTCCTACCTCGACATAAATTCACTGCTTGTCTTGCTGCTCAACATCGACTGCCTACTATCGACAGATTACAGAAGATTGGAGTGCAAATGTCTGTGAATTGTGTATTCTGTAATCAACATATAGAAGAATTTTCTCATTTGTTTTTTGAATGCCCAGTCACTAATCGACTGTGGCGTAGAATGTGTTGCTGGATGGGCCATAACAAAACAATTGGTAGTTGGGAAGCTGAACTCCAATGGATATGCTGTCAAGCTAGGAGTAAACTGTGGCACAGGGCTGTTGCTGCTTCTGCCTTTGTGACCACTGTTGCACTCATTTGGAGAAACAGGAACTATATTAGATTTGAAGGGAAAGCATTAGAGGAAAACCAGTTCTGTCGCGAGGTTGCATTGCTTATTCATATCCGCGGCAGAAACTGTAAGCGTTGGCAAGCTAGACTGCGACATCTTAACCATTACCCTTAGCTTTAGGTTGCAAATTCATGTATTTGTATAGTGTTTGAACTGGAAAGTAGTGGTTAGTCCATACTACTACTATAAACTCTTCATTGTAAACCTTTTTGATATCAATGAAAGCTAACTGTTAAATTTTTTTTAAAAAAAAGAGTTAAAGTGTATGGTGGTATTCTTCCCTGATATTTATGTCTTTCAGTAACTTTTCATTGGGAAGGTCTTAGGGATTGATAGAGAAGAACTTAGACTTGACATTCTCAAGGCTGAAGGCAGAAAACCTCCTGAGCAACACATACCACGAATTGTAAATACCATTGTTAGTACAAATAAGTGTGCTAATATGAATAACACATAATTCTACAATACTTTCCCTTTGCGGCATAACAGGTTAGGACATGCTCCTCTAAAGGTGTTACAGAAACTACACAGTTTACATGATTTGAATCTGATTGATGATCAGTGTACTCTGTGTCCTATTGCAAAACAGTCAAGACTTCCTTTTCCTCATAGCTTTTCCTATTCTATTTCTATTTTTTATCTTGTGCATGCAAATGTGTTTCATGAATGACCATATGCCTTCTTTGTTATAATGTCTTGGAATTCTTCATCAAAGCTCTTGTGTGTACACATACCAACAGAATAGTGTAGTTGAGAGGAGACAAATATCAATTTTAGACATGGCTAGAGTACTCAAGTTTCAGGCTTTTATGCCACTGAGCTTTTGGGGTGAATGAGGTCCACAACAGTCTATCTGCTGAACATTTTACCTACTGTTCTATTTCAAGAAATGACTCCTTTTGAAGCATTATTTCAGAAAATTCCCTTTATACAACATCTCAGAGTATTTGGAAGCTTGTGCTATGCTACCAAAGTGCAGAAAGTAGATAAATTTAGTCCTAGAGCAATTCCAGCAGTTCACATGAGTTACTCTTCTTCTCAAAAAGGTTATTTTTTATATGATCTACATTTCAAGAATTTCTTTGTTAGTAGGGACCTATGTTCAAGGAAGATATCTTTCCCTTAAAGAACATGAAGTCTGGGATCTCCTATCTATTTCCTTTCCTAGAGTTTACAAACGCATCACCTACATGCAAGGTTGATCAACAGTCATCCTCAGACTCCACTCTTCCTGATACTTAAACACAATCACCTTCTCTCTGCTCTACTAGTGATGATCACTCAACATCTACATATGCTATGATCTCTATTGAACACTCATCTTCTCTTGTGGAACTCATGAGGTCTTCCAGGCCTTCTAAACCTCCTGTGTGGCTCACTGACTATGTTGTGCAACCTAGGAAACTTTCCTGTCAATATTTTATACTATCACATTATGTGTCTTGTGATAAGCTTTCCTCTATATTCCAAACTTCTCTAGTTGCTTACTTTACTATTGTTGAACCTAGTTCCTTTGGTGAGGCAAGTGTTGATCCTAAATGGGTAAAAGCCATGCAAGCTAAAATCTCAGCCTTGGAGGATACCAATACTTGGTCCATAGTAGACATGCTCAAGGAAAAGTTCCTATAAGGTGTAAATGGGTGTTTATAGTCAAATATAAGTCCAACGATGAGGTGAAATCAATAAGGCTAGATTAGTAGCCAAGGGCTACAGTCAACAAGAAGGTTTAAACTACATAGAAACTTTCTCACCTGTAGCAAAGATAGTTACTGTGAGAGTTGTTGTTGCTCTACCTGCTGCCTCTAGTTCGTATAGTTTTCAGATGGATGTCCATAATATATTTCTGCAGGCTGGCCTGGTAGAGGAGGTCCACATGCAAGTTCTAGATGGCTTTTCAAGTTAAGGGGGTATCAGAATGTGTGCAAATTGCTCAAGAATTTGTATGGGATGAAACAAACACCCAGACAATGGAATCTCAAGCTAAATATGAAGCACTTCTAGCTATGGGGTTTTTGCAAAGTCACTATGACTACTCTCTCTTTACTGAGAAGATAGGGAATAAATTGGTGCTTAGTATAGTATATGTGGATAACTTATTTATGACAGGTAGCATTCTATATCTTATCAAGTAAGTCAGAGAAGAGTTACAAAAAAAAATCAAAATGAAGGATCTCGGAGAGCTGAAGTACTTTCTTGGTATTGAATTCTCAAGATCTCATAAGGTATCTTGATGAGCCAAAGAAAGTATGCCTAATAATTGGTGTCTGAACTTGGTCTAGCAGGTGAAAAACCATCTTCCACGCCTCTTGAGTTTAATCATAAGCTCACATATGTTGAGTTTGATCAAGTGGTAACAGATAATATTTCTGAAGATATGCAACTTGAAAATAAATGGAGCTAGCAAAGATTTATAGGAAGGCTTTTGTATGTAACTATGGCACTGCCAGATATAGCCTTTATAGTACAAGTACTTAGCCAATATGCACGCAACTAAAGTTTCTCATATAGATGTTGCAAGAAGAGTAGTAAATACATCAAGTCTACACCTGGAATTGGTCTGTTTATGCCTACCGGGCTGCAAACAACTTATAGACTATTGTGACTCTGATTGGGGAACATGTGTGGAGTCTAGAAGATCAATTACTGAATATGTGGTGAAGATTGGTAGAGAACTGATCTCCCGAAAGTCTAAAAAGCAGGAAACAATGTCTAGTTGCTCAGCCGAGGCAGAATTTAGGAGTATAGCAGCTACAGTAGCTGAAATTGTGTGGTTGGTTGGACTCTTCAAAGAACTAGGAGTGGATATCAACCTACGTGTGTCCTTACACTATGACAGAAAACAACCATTCAAATCACTGCACACTTAATCTTCAATGAAAGAACTAAACATATGGATATTGATTGCCACTTTGTAAGGGAGAAACTCATGCAAGGATTAATTCAAACTCAACATGTTGGAATAGCAGAAAAAATTGCAGATCTATTGACAAAAGCACTATGCAAACCACAACATAACTACTTACTGAGGAGGTTGGGAATGAAGAACGTGTTTCTTCCCTCAGCTCGGGGGAGTGCTGAGAGCTGCAGGTCTCGCCTATTTAGTTATATTGTAGTTAGTAGATAGTTAGTTATAACTACTTAGTGAACTACTAGTAGAGTCAGTTGTTAGCTTTTATAAATAGTAGTGTTTACACACATTTGTAGGGTAACTGTACATATCACATTTACAGTAAATGGAGTAATTGCTTTCTCCTCTATCTCATTCTCTCTTCTCTCTTATTTCCGTCATAGCCAACCACTTCTTAACAAAGATGCTCTGCTTCAAGTTTAGACGAAACGACGACATCATTGTAGGTTTAGTTTCAATTTGCTAATCTGGTTCGTATTAGGAAAAATAACAGAATATGGGAACGAAATAATTAGGCCTTGATAGTGTAGTCACTGTCCTTAATGAATTTAAGCCTCCCAATTTCGTTGCTGCAGGGATTATGGCAGAATTCCTACAGGATTTTACAAAGCCTCTGAAATTCGAGTTTCAGCAATTAACTCAAATTTCTCACAAGAACAGAATAGTTGTGAGTTGTAGAAAATAAGTAGAAGAGAAAGAGATAAAAGTTTTCAGATGATTTCATTTTGGAGATGATAATGTCTTCATAATAGGCACCTTTTAAAATCAATAGTCACCTTCTTTTGAATTAAAAAAATATTGTTAAGAATATTTTTTGAAATTAAAGGCTAAAATGTTTTTAATTAAGCAAATAATGGGTGACTAAATATATTAATTCAAGCTACTTAATTAGTCCAAGTGCTCAATCTTGACTATTAATAATATAGCCAAATTCTAATTTCCCTCCAAAACATCTTTAAAATATTCAATTCATGTAAGACAAAAAAGTGCTTTTAAACACTTTTTTCTTTCTTTCTTTTTTCAATGAGGGATAAAACAACTTCTTCTCAAATACTTCCATCAAAACATTAATTAATATAACAGTTCGCTCGGTATTAGGCCATTTGTTTCTATCAAAATTTAAATGTTAATATATAAATACACACCAGAATAATAGAATAATGCATTAGATCTGAAATATTGAATAAGAAGAAATAATCTGGTTCTAATATGACGTGACATGGAAATATAAGCAGTATCTCAGAGGTTGGGTGAAAAACTTAAACACCGAATAGGCAAACAGTTAGAAAATACTTCATCCGAATCTATAATAAGTGATCAATTTATTTTTTTATTTTGGTCCAAAATAAGTGTCCATTTATATAATTAAGAAAGAATTTAATTTATTTTTACAAAATTACTCTTATTTACATATTTCTAAAAAAAATTCTTACTCCTCACATTAAATATTTATTAAGGGTAGTTTAGTCATAATATATATTTTTTTAATAAGCATGCCAAAAGTAAATTAGTCACATATTATGAACCGGAAGGAGTAGCCAACAGAATACCCAACTAAACCTAGAAATAAATGAAATCATATAGTTATATACCCACTGAATATGTTATCAAGAGAAACAGAAGCTTGTGAAAAGCCGCAATCATTTAACTACACATTAATCTCAAATTAATTGGAATTGGCAATATGAATTCCCTAAATCAATTCTGCAAAAACCTAGAATACTAGAAGTAATTTTTTGGATGTTTTCATACATAATAAGAAATTTATTTTTTTATATTAATTAGTAAGAATTGATCATATTAACCTTGAAACACTCCTAACACATACTCTGGTATTATTTACTTCAAAGATAATGTAGAAAAAAATAATTAATTCATTCTTAAAATCTAAAAAAATTACTTATTTTGGATTTAAAAAAAGCTAAAATATTATTTATTTTAAAGCGGAGGAAATAGTTGTTAATTTGGTAAACCACTCAAAACTATAAGTTATTCTGGAAACCTTGTACTATCAAGTTTTATGACACCGTGTATAGAAGTTCCATAACATTCTCTTTCTCGTAATTGCTGACATTAAGGAAAATGTAATTGATATCTTTAAAACCTTCAACTGAAAAGATAATCCAAAACCTTCTGGAAGAATTTAGCAACCATGATAAAGTGATAAATATATGTATGAAAAACACATATGTGTTACATTAATTAATCTGATGTAAATGATCGAATACACAATAATATTTATTGAAATTTACTTACTCATTCTTATATTAGCTATACGAATTCAATAAATATTTAATGTGCGTGTGTCTTCACATAGATTGGTATCAGTAAATTATACTAGTCAATTATATCAAATTTTAATCGCCTCAATATATCATTTAATCATAGTAAATCAAAATATTATAATACTATTAATTTGATATAGATACATGATACGAATAATATTTGTACCCTAGCTTACCTAGTGTGTGATCACTACTTTTTTTTGTGTGTGTATGTGTGTGATTAGTACCTAACATTGAGATTCTTAAGCCAAAATTACACATTTCTTACAAACAAAATATATGGTGAAAACTTATAATCGTGAGATCAAGCGCTGATTGTTCTCTATTCCGATGGAGTAAGTACATCACAAGCACGCATGTGGAAGGAGTAATTCGTATAACTAGTGGTTTTATTTTAGAATAAAGTACAATTAGCCAATGGCTAAATAGAGTCAAATTAAACCAATATGTTTATTTTGCTTTTACGTTCCCAATATCAAATAAAATACGAGATGACATTAATAAATGAAGTGTATGTAACTCGTATGCACGAGGGTAGCAATAATTACTCAATTTCCTTTCACTTAAAAAAATGTCGTCATTGTGTCAAATAGGTTTTGGTTTGAAAATTTGAATTGGTGCCTTTTCAATTTGGTTGTTTCTTCCTTTTGTACTTTTCCAAGTAGCAGGAAATTTAAACCCTTCCCCACGTTGTATTCAGTGTCTAACCAACAAATTGAATAACTGGTCCCGTTTACAAGTAGCTTATCGTCTTTGAATTTAGTGCATAACCTATCAATTATCGTCATAATGAGAGTTGAAATAATTAGTGCTAATTCTTGCATATATGATACATGGTGTGCTTATGTCATGATATCCTGAAATAAATGGGAAGTAATGAAAACATATATTTCATTAATCCGAATCAAAACGATTAGGGTATTTCTATATAAACGGATATCAAATTCATTGTTTTCTCATCGCGTCTGAAGAAAAATCATGAGATTAATTCAAGCTCAAGAATGTTTCGTACGAAGAAAAGTACAAATCGATTTCAATCAAGTTTACTTGCGTTCTTGAACACTATCTTTGGTCTTTAATTTCCACTTTGCACGATGGATTACAGGTTACACAGAGTTGTTGTGGATAAATATCCATGTGGTAGATTTATTAGATACAACGAGAAGTTGATTGGAAGGACTTACAAAGATGTCTAGGTAGGTTTGATCGTGTTGAGGATACTCAAGTAGCGTAGAACCAAATTGTTTTTCAGGGACAAAATCATGAAGAAGCACTACAAACCCTAGGGAAATTATTCTCTGAGGCTCGTCTATTTAAACCATGAAATAATTATCAAATAATTCTCTTATTGGTTCGATTTCAAGTTCAAAACACTAAATATGATAACATAGTTATTCCCCTCAATCAGCCTAAGAAAATTGTGATACACTAAGTTCAACTGTGATGGAATTGTCAAGGGGGTGATTTGCCGGCTATTAAGAACTAGGTATCGGGATTTGCCCTAAAGTTTTAATCTATTAGGACTCTCTACTTCGTTGGTTGCATTGCAATTTTAAACCATCACATCAGATAGCCTATGTTTCAATAAAATGCCTTTTGTTAGAGAAAATAATAGTCTAATAAAAGCATAAACTCCGTAATCAAGCCGTAACTAAACATAATGCGAGGACATAATTACTAGTTATTTTTCTTTTCCTTGCAATTACAACATTAATTAAACAAGAATTATGAGCCTATATGAGTGACATGACTACATCTTAGCTTATGTAAGCGAAATTTATGTTGTTAGAATGACAACAACTGCATCTGCATAGCGTAAAAACGTTTAACTTACATGGCTGCACTTGGTTTACATGAGTGAATTATCCCTTTCTCTAATATGTGTCGACCCTCAACACTATGTCTTTATATAAGGTGTGCGATTCGCCCCTTCCATCAACCATCATATCACGTTATTTATTTTTATTCGTTTTTGTTTTCTTTTAAGAACTAGAATAAGAAACTTTTATTGTCCGAATTTCATTTAGTTCAATTAATGCGAGCAACAAGTTCAGCTTGCAAGTCCCTAGATTGACAGTGAACAAGAACTGAGACTAATTGAACTACTAAAACTTTCTCCGTTAAAGAGTTTGGATCTTCGAATGGAGGATAAAAGATTGTAGTCCTAGCGCAAGGATCAAACGTACATAGGTGTAACTGTATGGGCTAAAAATAATCATAATTATATATGAGCCAAGTCAACATTAAGAGAGCATTCGAAGGTTGCTACACGTCATCAATGTGCTTTCAATAAAGGACGAAGGCGAGGTCGAATTGACCTAACAAAGGACGAAGGCGAGGTCGAATTGACCTAACAAAGGACAAAGGCGAGGTCGAGTTGACTCAGCAGAGGATAAGGATAAGGACGACGAGCACTCCTCTTAGCAAGGTAGTAACTACTAGTTTATTCATAAAAACTTATAGAGAATATTCTCGGAAATATTCCTCTCATATGTACTAATAAGGTTTTTATGGCATATGTGTTTTTATAAATAGAAAGAGAGAGGACCGTAGAGGGAAAGGGACACTCATTGTAAGAAAAAATAATATACTGACATTCTTTAAAGATTTTTGCTTTATCGTTAACATACAAAATACACCTTTTCTTCAAATCTTTGTCTATTTTTTCTCCTATAATCAAGGGAAGTTCTGAATATTCTAAGGCGTATCATCATCCATCTTGGTCAGAGGAAATATCAAAGAATCCCATTCTTTTTGAGTGACTCACTTGCATTTATTTACATAATTATCAGTTATTATCATTTACTGGTATTTAATGCTATCTTCTTTGTCCTTGGGCACCATTGAATATTGCTTTACTTGTGACATCTTGCTACAATATAAGTTAAACAATCTTTTTGATATTAATATTGGCTAAGATTATCTCTGTTCTATTAGAAGATCATATTGTGTAAACCTAGATATAAAGCCTCATTCACCAATTCGTACCATCAATATGATTATTGGTGGCAGGGACAATATCAACGGCATCAAATATACCATCACCATTCACCGACAAACTCAAAAGATCGATTACCCACGAACGGTATGACGAACTCGAAGAAAGTATCATTTTCGATGAGTCAGATACCGACAATTTGACTTTACCTCACAATGATGTGCTTGTCGTTACTTCACAAATTTTAGATACTATTGTTAAGAGAATATGGTCGATGATGGAAGTGGAACATGCATCATCCATCCTCTAGTTCTTGCACAGATGAGACTAGGGGATAAGATAATGCCACGTTGCATTACTCTAACCGGTTTTAATAATGCACTTGAACGAATTTCAAGCCTGTTCTCGTCACCGGAGTAACTCTAGAGACAACATTCTATATCATGGACCAAGACACCACATATAACGCTATCATAGGACGGCCATGGATACACCACATGAGAGTTGTCCGTCCAACTTATACCAAGTGATCCAATTCCCAACACCTTGGGGAGTATTCAGCATACGATGGGAATATCGTACATCCCGGGAATGATACTGGATCGTCATGGACAATGACGACTCAACAAAAGAAATGGAAAATAAGCATAGCAATCAGTAGGTCGAGGTCACCACAAGGTTAAGCCAAAGAAGTCATTATGGATCTCGAGACAATCAAATCCGCTAAATCAACCATAGAAGACCTTAACCTCGTTAAACTAGATCATAGAGACCCTAGAAAAAAGGCTTACATCAACTGCAAACTCCGAGAACCAACTAAATTTAGTCAATTTTAACAACTAAAGTAAATTTGATTGCCTTTAGTCATGCAGACATGCCAGGCATCCCTTATGAAATCGCCATACACAAGCTGAATGTCGACCCCTTCTACTCCCAGTAAGCCAGGTTCGACAAAAGTTCAACCCTACCATCAATGAGGCCGTCCACGAAGAAGTAGAGAAATTATTGGCAGACGGCTCCATCATAGAGGCAAAATACCCCAAATGTATCACCAATGTGGTGATGGAAAAAAAAAAGAGAAATGGAGGGTGTGCGTGGACTTCACAAACCTAAACAAAGCATGCCCCAAGGATTCATTCCCACTATCACACATCAACCACGGGGATTGATTGTAGAGTAGGCGGCTTCGCCTCCGCATCCCTAACGCAAACGAGATGATAAATGTAACATTTTGATATCATTTTCCTTGCCGTAAGATAGGAAATAAACCTACCTTTCAGTGTAGCAATGTTCCCCTTCCATTCAATGATGGGTTCACCAGGAAATTGAAACCTAATAATCTTCGTACGACAATCAAAATTTGCATAGCATGAGGACAACCAGTCCATCCCCATTATCACATCGAAATAAACCATTTCTAACTCAAATAAATTTTCCGAACGTTTGAAGACTAAAAACCATCACAGTGCAACCTCTATATACTTTTCTAGCAATCACAGTATCTATTATTGGAGTAGATACCGCAAGAGTTTTACTTATCAATTCAGGTTCAATGCCAAACTTATTAGCCACAAAGGGTGTAACATATGATAATGTGGATCCCAGATCAATCAGCGCGTATACATCATAAGAAAACACAGACAATATACCTGTAATAACATCTGGAGATTATTCGAGATACTGTCGACCTACTAGAGCATAGGTTCGACTTTGAGCACCACTCGACCTTAGCCCTGCACCCTACCTCTACCACGACCTATCGACTGCTGAAAACCCCGTGTTGGAGGTCGAACTGATGAGAAAAAACCAGATATAGATCTTGTCGGCTAAGCCATACCATCACCTCCTCTGTTAGGACAATCCCGCATCATATGGCCAAGCTGTCCGCAAGAATAACACACATCACAACCTCGACGGCACAGTCAAAAGTGGGCCTTACCACAATGATCACAACATGGTGTTGGGGGTCTCGTCTGACTAGTATCCCTATGATGTTACGAGCTAGATGCCCGAAAACTCTGACCTGGACTAGAATAGGATCGATCATATTGAAGCCTCTGGAACTGTGGGGGAGCACTAGCTACAGGTGGCACCGAACTCCTAAAAGACTGGGGCCTGACGCTGCCTCTGAAGTCATCAGGATACTTTGCAAATCTCATCCTCTTATGCTGGCCCCTATCCTGCTCCCTATCTGCCCTCTGCTGGCACTTATGATCCTCTAGGGTTTGGGCACAAGCCTGAATACGGGAAATATCCATGCCCTCCACGAAGGAGGCTGTCGTGCACTCATTTATCAGATGTGGTCCCAACCCGTTCACGAACAAATGCACCGTATCACTCATCTCGGCTACCATATGAGGAGCATACATTGCTAACGAATCAAACTGCATACTTTATTCTCGCACACTCATATTACCTTGTCTAAGGTTCAAGAACATATCAGCTCTAGCTCGTCATATCTCAACTGGCAAGTAGTGACGAAGAAAGGCCTTAGTAAATTCCTTCCACACAGGTGGAGGAGCGTTCGGACCCATGGATCTCTCCCAACTATTATACCAGAGAACCGCTAAATCCTGTAGCCGATAAGAAGCCAACTCCACTGGCTATGTATCACTAATATGCATAACCCGCAATGTACGATGAACCTGGTCAATAGAAGTCTATGGGACCTCCTTGGGGTTAGATCCCGTAAACACTGGAGGGTCTAAATTAATAAAATCACGAACTCTCGTACTAACTGGTTTACCAACATCACCTGTATTTTGCCTTTGAGCCTGAGCAGCTACCAAGCTAGTCAATAACTGCAAAGCACCCGCATATCCTGGTCTGTAGTGCCAGACGGAGGAACTAGAGGTGCTGGGTTCCTCCTAATATCCTCTGGAGGAGACGGAGTAGATGAGGTATGAGGCGACATCTCACTTTGAGCCTCACTTTGGCCTACTCTGTCTTGGGGCACCTGACTGGTACCCTCTCCCGCAGCTGTATCAAGCCGTCTACTAATTGTTTGCTTCCTAGTCAAAGGCATTGCTGAAAGAAAACAAGGTAAATATTACAGACGAACACTTAGGACTCAACTCTACGCACGATCTAGATTCAAGAAGAAGGTAACAACCCTAGATGTCTTGTAGCCTCCTGATTATAAATGTAGTGCGCTACACATCCATAATCAAGACTCTACTAGACACCCCTCATAGACAATCCCTAGGACATACTGACTCTGATACCAAGTTTGTCACGACCCAAACTGGAGGGCCATGACTAGCACCCAACCATACTTTCCGTTCACCAACATACATTTCACCTAACCTTCTTTATTATCTGCTAGGGCCAACGAGATCAATATAAATGGTATCCATGGATCACGGACAACCAATGATAAAATATGATGGCATAAACATACATAACATGGGGTGGCCAGAAAATCAAGAAACTTTATATAAGGTACGAGCTACCACGATACCATGAAAGACTATACAACAAAAACCAGCCGACAAGGCATACCAAACTATACATGAGTCGACCCCTGTCAATGAGCCTCTAAAGGAACATAAGTTCTGCAACAAATCCGGAACAGGGTCCCGACATACCCATAATGTCTATAACAAAAATGCATACCAAGACCATGGCAAGTCCAGAGAAGGGGTCTCGCTAATCACGATGAACTGGACAACCTACTGTAGTGGGGGAGCTGCACCTGCCTGTCTATCACGACCTGCAGCACGACATGCAGCGTCCACAAATAAAAGGACGTCAGTACAAATAAAGTATTGAGTATGTAAGGCAGAAATCATAAATACGAATAGTAATGTAAGCATGGATAGAGACTATACAACCTGTAACATCTGAGTATCTCTGAGGGCTACTGACATGAAATGCATGATACATATGTATAGTTACATAAATTTTTAAAACATACGCCTCTGTGGGCATCATCATCATCATATCGTACCCGACCGTAATAGGCTCGGTAAAAAAAGCGTACACGACCATCATAAGGCTCGGTAGAATCGTAACCGGCCATGTGGAGCTCGGTAAAAATCCAACTGATCGGTGGTTGCACAATAGGTGCCGTACCCAGCCGACTATAGCGCAGCTCAGTAGAGTAAAATAGATACATATATATATATATATATATATATATATATATATATATATATATATATATATACATATATATACATACATATATATACATATATATATACACATACACACACACACACACACACATATATATATATATATATATATATATATATATATATATATATATATAGCGCATGCTCAACTCATGGAAATACGTTCTAGACCTTTCAGAGTGATGTAAGATCGGTATTCTCTGTACACGTTATTAGGACTAACTCTTCACTATGAACCTTATAAGAATCAGGAGGTACCAATAACATTGATAACATAAGAATAAGAGAATCAACATCACATCAATCGTTCCATAAGAAGGGAAACGATGTAAGTACTGCTAGCTTCTAAGAGTAGAGTATCTTTGGAAGCTCGTTCATTATATTATGTACAACCGGAGTCGCGCAAAAGAAGGAAAGAGATTGCCTCACATACCTTGTATATACTGCCCCAATCTCAAGCTATGCAATTGTCACAACTCCTTAATCTACAATAAGAGAGACGATATTATCGTTATCATTTAAGCGTTATTACTATTATGTACCGACCACAACCTATTTTGTGATGAAACGGACATCACCTCCCCTATTTATTGACTTTCCGCAAGGGAAAACAACCACCAACCAGCCCAAACAACATCAATGTTAATCATATTGAACCTCCCAAACAGTCCACCAACCTTTAACATTACTACCAAGTCTTTCGATATATATTTCACAAGTTCTAGCTTCAATGACTTAGCCGCAACTTGGATAATCTTACATACATATAGATTAAGAGGTCCATTACCTTTATACAGAAAGTAAAACTCCAATTTGACCTTAATTCTCCACGAAATATCCCTTCAATTCTGTCACAACAACAAGGAAACGAAACTAACAATCAATTAGTGTTATTCGGAACTAAAATTACTTTAGAAGGCTTGAAATCACATAGGGTTGACATTACGAACTTGAGGGAGTATTTACAGAACATAAACCCTTTAAAACAATCTCCCACACGAGCTGAAACAGCATAAAAATGAGAAACAACAAGAAGAACAAGAGAGTTACTAGCGCCACGGGATTCCCGACACTTGATTTGTGTTGTTTGCCCTTTGTTTGGGTCATGAATCTTGAGAGAACCTTGAGAAGGTGTTCCTAGGGTTCTAAGGTCTGAAATAGTGAAAAGAAATGACTTAAAACGGGTTGGAGGTGTCCTATATAGATCCAAATGTCTTAAACCGCCTTAAGTGGGTCCCATAGAGAGGAGCTTGCCTCAGTTTCGCAAAAGCGTGAATATCTCTCTACTCCAAGATTGTATCGACAAAAGGTTTAATGCGTTAGAAACCAGACTCATATATCTTCAATTTGGTGGTAAGATCACTCCATAATTCTAAGTAAATTGGGGGAAAAGCTTAATGACATTTGACCTAAAGTTTAAGTACAACCATGAACCTAAGTTGCGACAACTTTTGTCGACTTTTGTTTCATAACTCGTTTGACTTCAAGACTATGAAATGGATATTATATGATTCAAATACCTTAAAACATGACCTCTTGAGTGTATTAAGAACCTATAGGTTTACCCGAAAATACAAGTTACAACATCCTTGATTCGTTTAACTTCTAATACTTGTTAATCACCCTTATACACCCTTGTATCACTTAAGATCAATAGGATTAACTTCTTATCATCTCAAGGATAATTTCTTCTTGAATTTATATTAGCTAACGTATTACATGAACTAAAGCAACACATAATTTACCATACTATACCATGATAACTAATTATTTGTGAATAGTTACTAGTTAATACTGAGTTATTAAACTAATAAGTATTGTAATTTGTAAATATACAAGGTGGGAAGTTCTTGGAGGGAAGGATGCCGAAGGTTTATTTGGAAACAACCTCTTTATCCTAGGGTAGGGGTAAAGTCTGCGTATACATTACCCTCCCTAGACCCCACTAAGTGGAATTATACTGAGTTGTTATTGTTGTTATTGTATCTTGTAAATATAAAAAAAATATTTAGGAAAAAAAATTATATATAAATTATGGACTATTATATAATAAAGACATAACAAAAGTTAATAAATAAATATTTTTATATAAAAAATTGTTTAAAATTTATTACCATAACAATCTTAGTGGATAACGTGCAATATATTTATTTTAACTATGGCATAAGATACTCTTAATTTAATGATTTATAACTAAAAAAAAAGTAATTTTTTAAAGTCAATGATTTATTAAGAAAATTATCCTATTTACAAGCTTAGTTAGATACAATTACATAGAGTTTTATTAGATGAGTTTAGTAGGTTGGATGTTGGACCTGTCTAGAGCGTAAGCCCTAATAATCAAGACGTAAGTTTTACGAAACTAAGCTTCGCATATAAGTCCAAAAATATTTTATAAGTGCTTCATTCCAGAAGCAGCCCGGGCGAGTCCTAATGTTACCTTTCGAACAGGTAGTAACTGAATTCACCGATCATCTTTTTTGGGGGCTAAAACCAAACCTATATGTACAGATCGACATAAGTGACTAGCAAAGCAAAACCACCATCTATTAGTTGTCGGCTTCTGGTTCAGCTCTATTCTCCAATTTGCAGTTCTCTTTGCGTCTAACCGCTGATCGGTTTTGCAAATCCAAACATAAGCGCATGGACTCATCGCAGAATAACTCTGTCGGCGGCAACGGACTAATAAACCCTAAATCTAACGACGCATCACCCGCCGATTCGACTGCCGCCGCCGCTTCCACCGCCGGTTCACCGGCCGAGGAGTCAAAACAAAATCTCAATCAAGTCATAAATTCAATCGACAAAACCCTAGGAATTCTCCACCAGCTTTATCTCACCGTCTCTTCTTACAATGTTTCCTCTCAACTTCCCCTTCTTCAACGTCTGTACGTATAATTCTTTTTTAGCTTTGTACTTTCGATAGTTTTAAATTCATGTGCCTTTTCTTTATTGCTTTAATTTTTTATTTTTAGGAATAATCTTGTGCTGGAGCTGGATAATATGGCGAAATTGGGAGAAAAATGCAATATTCAAGTGCCTATGGAGGTTCTGAAGTAATATACTTGTTTATGCTAAACTTTCTTTTGTTATTATTTTTTAATTTTGGTATTCATATGTGGTAATTTTTGCTATAGCTTGATTGATGATGGGAAGAATCCAGATGAATTTACGAGGGATGCGTTGAATAGTTGCATTGCCAAGAACCAAGTCACTAAGGGGAAAACAGATGCATTCAAGGTTATTTTTCACTTCAATGCCTTTAATACTGTTTATAGTGTACCTTTGGCCTAATTGGTTCCTGGAAGTCTTCGGCCCCGTTTGGCCATACATTTTGGCAACTTTTTTTCAATTTTTTTTTTGAAAATATTGTTTGTTCATAGGTTAATGATCTATCTTTGAAAAATTTCTGAAATTATTTTTCAAGTTCTCAAAATCTAGTTTAGGGTAGATTTTGGTTGAAACTTATTCTCCCACTCACAAAACTTCAAATTTTTTTCAAATAAAATGCATGTCCAAACATAATTTCAACTTCCAAAAATTATTTTTTAAGTCTATCTCAAAAATTATTTTTTCAAGTTTCAACTAAATCTATGTCCAAATGCTAGCTTAGAAATTTGGATTTGTATTTGGCTGTATCAGTTTGAGCTGAACCTTATTTTGAACAATTTATTGTGTTTTGTGCTTGTGTTAGCTACCTAAAGATCCTGAGGGAGAAAATGACCGGTGGCAGAGTCTAAGATCAGTTGTATGTCATTTGGAGATAAAAAGTACTGTAGTAAAGTGTGTTAAATAAACAAGAAAAATATCGTATAGAAATGGAAAGGTAAAAGATTAAGAAGAATTGAAGGTAGGGGAGGCCTTTACCAAAAAGTACACTTCTCATCTAAATGGTCGTGGAAACTTATATTACTTCTAGCTCAAATACTAAGGACCTATGAAATGCCCCTTCTTTTTGAGTCATTTTCACTAACATGGTGCAATGAAGAAACATGATATAATATATTTGTCTTAGCGTAGCAGCTACATTCTAGACGGTCTTATGGACGATGGTGCCCATATACAAATAAACCACTGAGTTTCCACCCCGTGATTTCTGGACCTGTTTATGGAAAAAGATATGTTTGACCCCCGTTCTAGTCTTTGCGCATCTCCTCATTGCTCTTAGACCAAATCTAAAGCTCAAATTTAATTTATTTGTCAATTATATAACTGCTTGAAGTTATTTTTGTATTTTCTTGACTAAAAAAATAACTGCTTGAATGGTGGTTAGGTTTGGAAAGAATCTGAAGCTCTTAGAGCTAATCTAAAGCTCACTGAATAGACTTATTGAATGATGGAATGAGTTTAATTGGAAAAAAATTTGGATATTGGGGATTCTTATAGGCTTACTTCTTCTTGTTGTTGGTAGAATGGAAAGAGCTAGTCCTGCAACAGGTAAAGACTTCTACAATTAATGAAGCAAGGAGAATAATCAATCCAAATTAAAATGATATTACTGCTGGAAAACATTTACTTCATTCCGCTATAGTGCTGCACGGATGGTGCCTGTTAGAAGATATTCCTATAAGAACCTTCTGATATGCACTGACAACTTTTACTGTGCAGCTTTGATAAGGAAAAAGGTGGAAAATGCTCATTAGGTTTTATCATTTTTGTCTTCAGCGATCAACTTTGAGAGCGTTGACTTGAGGAAAACTTTTGATATGCTACTTATCTCTCCCTCCCACTCCAAACCCCCTCTTCCCTTGTCTAGGGAAAATTTATATTGATCTTATTTACTGTTTTATCTGTCATGAGAATATTTCTCTGTGGGAAAATCTCTTCCTAATGTTAACCTTGACCTTCCTGCTGATTATATGACAGAAACTACTAGTCTACTACTCTTACTTCTTTGACTGCTTACATTGTTGGATCCTTTCAACTGTGGTTTTCATTCTAGTGCATTTTCCTTTGTTTTACTAGAGTTTTGCGTCCAATTTTGAAAAGCCTGGAGTGTATAACTTCTTTTCTCTTTTGTCACAGGGTTTGCGAGGACATCTCCTGGAGGAGCTTGAACAGGCTTTCCCCGAGGAAGTGGAAGCTTATAGGGAGATTCGTGCAGCTTCTGCAGCCGTAAGTTTCATTTGCTTGTTCAACACCTGCAAATATTATGAGCATCAAATTAGTATAGTGAGCGTTATATCTATGAATAGCTGAAAGATTTATGCTCCTTTGGTGACCATGTTATAGATTCAACACAAATTACTTGATTTAGGAGATGTAGATGACCTTTTTTCTAGAAATGTGAAGTCCTCTCATTGACTGGATTAGTGAAGACCTGATCTCTTCTAGGATTATTTGGGAATGTTTGAGACTCCATCTAAGGATGATGATACCTTGCAATGTACAGGAAAAAAAGAATGTCAATAGTCTTTCTGATGGGTCCTCAGATGTAGGCATAAGGAAAATGCCTGAAGCTAGGCGGTTATTTATTATAGTTAAAAAAGTGTGTGTTGGTCACACCCTCATCTAAAAGTTGTAATTGTTAGATAGATGATGCATTTTTGCAACACAACCCCATGCAGGGTTGACTCTCTTTTCCTTTTTTATTTCTGGGGAGCCAAGCACACCGAAGTTCTTTCCGGTAATGGTATGATGTGACTTGAGCCCAGATTGTCTGCATAAATACCATGTTAAACTATGTGACCACTTCATCTAAAAGCTTAAGCTATTAGATTGCGGATATATTTATTTGTTTTAAGTTTGCAAAGGTAGGTTGTGGTGGTGGTTCTTAGTATGTTTCCCTCCTTTACTGTGCAACAATTAACTGGTTTTATATAAGTTTTAGATTGTATGCTTAGATCAAATTTCCTAAGTGAGGAATACTAGGAATTTATGCCCCCTGGAAATTATAGTTGGACAAAATCACTGCTGGAATGTTGGTGTACAGCGTTTTTGTGCAGCTTGACAGCATTGTCAGTGTTAATTCATGGAACATTCACTGCTTATCAAAAGAATTTGTCTTATAAGGTTTCATGATATAATCTCTGTTAGATTGATCCATCATTGAGAAGTATTTGTGAAAGACTGCTATATACTTTTTGTCTTGTTCAATTTTTTATGACGCTGAGTAGTTGATATGCTTCAACCATAGAGCTGTTCTCCAAACTTTTGCTATGTTATTGCTAGCTTCTGGTCGTCATTGCAAACATTTTATGTTGTTTTTGTATGAGCAGGAAGCAAAACGCTTGGCTCAAGCACAAAGCCTGTTACCAAATGGAGATGTTAAGGTGCCTGAAATTTAACAGCTACCTAGTTGATGGAATTTGTATTTTACTAAGGTTATTTTAGCTTGTTCTAGAATGTAAAACATATGTAATAGATCTACATATCACGATCAGTTTTACGATTATCTTCGTTGTCACTAAATGATGAAAGATGGCATTATGTATAATCAACGTCCCTTCTACTGCCCTAATCAGTGGAACTTCCAGAATAGAAAAGATTTAATTTGTGATACCCAAGGTTGATTGATTAATTGTAGACACTGCTGTTTTTATTAGATGTAACATGTGGAAGGGTGGGAGAAGAATGTTACTCGACTTCCTCTGGTTTCTTCTTAATGCATCTATTGCATTCCTGAATAACGTTTTATGTGGTCATGTCGTCTCTAATGGATGTTAATAAGCCTTTGTGGTCATTAGAATTACTGTTTAGTTTTTCTCTGAATTTCGTGCACCATACAGTTCAGGAAATTGACCTCATCAAATCCACCATCTCATCTCGACCTGAAAAACAAATTTGTACCTCTAGGATGCACCAAGTAGTAGTGCTGTAATGAAAGGATTTTCTCTCCTCCGTTGCAGTTACCGCTCATATATGAGGGTGGAGAAATTACTAGTACTTGAACTTGTGTTATATATTTATGCTGTATGCAATAAAAACTAAAAAGAACGAAAAGAAGAAAACAACGTAAGTTGATAAAAGAATAGTATATTGTTCATCGTACGGTGTATTTCTTAGGACACGTAAAGCAATAGCATGAGCACCAAAGCTGTTCGTTCAAAATTTTTTAATACGCCGGTCGGGTCGGGTCAAAATAGATTAAAATACTACTTATGTTATGACTTATCCTACTAGATGCCTATTAAAGACCCTATTCCATCCACAATATAGTAAATCTTTTAGCTGGAGTAGTAACTATTTCTGGTCAAACTATAAGGTTATGAATCAACCAAGTTGGCTGTCCTTTTATATCCATATTACTTCAAACTTCGCCAAGTTAGACCCACATTAAATTACGTCGCTCACTCAAGTTATATCCAATATTGGATCTTCATGTGTTAGTTGTCTAAATCTGAACTAATTTTGACACCTCTATTGTATGTATTTTTAAGCAAACACGAGGGACCCTGTTCAACATTCAACAAACTCATATTTACATTTTTTATGAGAATTGTCCTTAGTATGCTCTACATGATAAATGCAAGAAAACAGTGAACAAAGATGTGATGTGATTAGGATACAAGAAGGTGAATTCATACATACAACAAGGCATAACATCTAACAAATTAGTCATGACCAAAATGAATGATATTATTTAATCAAACATAAGAAAAACTTCTGCAAGTTAAAATTTAAAAATGACAAGAATGCAATCACTTGTTAAGGAATAACTTGCGAAAGTGGCATATAATTTAAAGAACGAAGAAGAGCCAAATATATTCATGTATTATGAGAAAACATTTATAACAACAACAACCCAGTATAATTCTACTTAGTGGGGTCTGGGGAGGGTAGTGTGTACGCAGACCTTACCCCTACCCTTGGATAGAGAGCCTGTTTCCAAATAGAAACCCGGCATCCTTCCCTCCAAGAACTTCCCACCTTGCTCTTGGAGAGACTCGAACTCACAACCTCTCGGTTGGAAGTGGGGGTTGCTTACCATCCGAGCAACCCCTCTTGTTTATTTGAGAAAACATTTATATATACACTTAATTATATAGGAAGATACATTTAAATATTTTTTCATAGTACAAGACTATATTTAGCCTTTTGCCGCTTAAAGAAATTGTCTTCAGACTTATTAGCATTAAGAAAGCGGAAAGGGTTAGATATATCTCTCTAGTATTAAATTTTATTTAAAGTTGTTCTTTATTATATTAATCGATCAAAATTACCCCTATCGTCTTACGATTAAACTTATTTGCCCTTCATTTGACTGAACGGACACGCGTCAGTCTTTCCAAACATTCTAAAACTCAACCAGTTGCCCATACCGGATACCCGATATTTGTAACCCTATATATGGCTCATCCCAACACTTAATCAACTAAATCCTTGTGCCTCTCTCTTGGGGTCATTTGGTTGGAATATAATTTATAGCGGTATAAGTTATGCCGGTATAAATTATATTGAGATAAATTATGTTGGGATTGTTATTTATTCATTGTTTGGTATGTTATATTGAGAGTAATAATTGCATAATTTCTAAGAAGAAGATATAAGTTATGCCGGTGCTAATTACACCACCTTCTATAAGGTATAAGTTATCCCAGTGTTTAAATTAATACTGAAATGACTCATACCTGATTTGCTAACTAAACAAAGTATTAAGGTGGTAATAAATTTTTATAACACTTTGACACCTTATACCTCGTACCAAACGATCCCAATGGAAGCTCCTTCCTCCATGCTTTCAAATTTCTTACAAATTGAATCTTTTTGTTCATTTGTTGAGTAAGAAATTATCTAACAATTCCTTGTTTATGCTAGCAACTAATTGAAAGAATTAAGTAAAAATAATCGAACTCCAGTTGCTGGGTTCTTAAGTTATCCAAGTTGGAACCAAAATTGTTGAAGTGTTGAATTACTCTACTAAAGTAAATATACAATGTGTGTATTATGCCAATCAGAGGAGGAGACACGAGATTATGGATTAAGAGGAATCTTAGGATATCTGAACACAGGAGCAAGCAGTGGAAAACATTGCCAAAGAGAGAGCTTATGTATGTTGTGCGCGAGCCTCTCCTGGAATTGTCCATCATCTTAGGAGTTTTAACTTTTGAAATGTATTGATAGTTGAGTATGAGGTTATGTTAGACGGAGTTATCTTTTATCAGACAGCTACATTTGTTGGCTTAGCTATGGCGTTGTAAGTATTTGCTTTGGCGATTACAATGACAACATATGCAGTCTTATCTCATGCTACGAAATCTGGGGAAGGAAGTGTATGCAGACCTTACCCTTATCTTATGAAGGTAGAGAGATTGTTATTGATAGACCTTCGGCACAGGAAAGCATAAGCACCACATAAATAAAATATAGATAAGAAGGGACGGCACTAAAAAGCTATATAAAAGCAGATAAAAACACCAAGGTAATGAGGTAATCCACGATGAAAGAAAACAATGGTTAGTCATAAAAACCTACTCCCACAGAAAGCGAGACTGTGTATCAATACTACTCTTGTGAACATTCTAGACTATCTATTCTACTACCATAATCTTCGACCTCTATATCTTCCTATCAAGGGGTTATATCCTTGGTCAGTTGAAGATGCACAATGTCTTGCTTAATAATCTCTATCCACCTTTTCTTTGACCTACCCTTACCTCTCTGTAGGCCCTCTAATGTCAATCCTTCACACCTCCTTACCGGGGCGTATGTGCTCCTCCTCTACATGACCAAACCACCTAAGCTCCTCAATAGAAGCCACATCCACCTTGTCGTGAATAACCTCATTTCTGATCCTATCTAATCTGGTGTGCCCGCACATCCATCTCAACATCCTCATCTCTGCTACCTTCATCTTCTGGACATGAGCGATCTTGACTGGCCAACTCTCAGCCCTATACAACAACGTTGGTCCGACCACTACTCTGGAGAACTTACCCTTAAGTTTCGGTGGCACCTTCTTGTCACATAAAACACAAGAAGCGAGTCTTCATTACTAAATTAGTTACCAAAAAAATCCTTTTTAAAATGTAACCTTAAATTGGACACATTATTAAATTTGATCAAATAATATTGTTTCCTAATTTTTTAACCAGCCATAGATTAACATTGTACATAGCAATCTCTATTACTTTCTTTTTCTAATTTTCATATCCTCTGCAAATTGCAATAATGCCCCCCCCCCCCCCCCACAACCCTAACAAATAATATAAAGAAAAGAGGTCTGATTTGACTAAGCTCTATAGAAGGCAGTAATCTGAGATGCAGTGCACATCTCAAATTGTTGTATCCTCGTTCGAAGCATTCAATAAAAGTTGGGCCAACTCTTGCAGTTAAGTTATGGCCATCGCGATGACCACAACAAGCTAAAAACTTAACATTCACTAGTCAATGAGCATTTAAAATTGCACTCTAGATTTTCGTCCCTTTTTAATTCGAAATGGATATGCATACCTCTTTAATGTTCTTCCAACAACCCAACTGTAAGGTATTTGCTAGAGTTTCATTTCTTATGTCTAATATTAATCTTCAAAATTTTATAGTATATATGCAGTCTATTTCTGACATTTGAAATTAATAAACAAAATTATATTTTAAAAGATTCTCAACTATACGTAAATAGTTTGCGCGGAAAACAGAATGTACCTAATGTTGGAGAAATAGAGTTCGGAACCGAAATATAATTTTTTTGGATTCAAAATAATATTTTAGGTGGAAAAAAAGCTAACATTCTATATGAAACGCGGTTATGAATCACGTTTTACGTGATAGTTAATAAGACGGCTATATAAAGCGCGGTTCATTACCGCGATTTACATAAAATGCATTAATAAATTGCGTTTTATATATTTTGTGGGGTCACCAATAACTCTTCTGCACTTAACTGACATAACAATAATTTAAATATATAAAATGCCCTTTTTAATGTGCGTTTTATTTCCAAATGGTAGATGACACATTTGCTGAGGATTTGGCAGGTACACAGAGTCAGGAAGATAATAGTAATTATGACAACAATGCTGATGAGTCTGGAGATGACAACCCTTCCTCGACGAGGGTGATGAAGAGTAGGAAGTGAATGTCGAACCTGAGCTGACGAGGGAGCATGCTCCACTCCCCATTAGACCAAGAGTATACGAGTCCCATGTGCCGCTTCATTCAAGACATATTCCCTACCTTGATAATTTTTCAAGTATGCCGAATATGGATGCCCTCACGAGGGATCTTACGAAATTAGGTCAGCAATGTGGGATGAGTCTACACCAATGATGCTGGAAAAGGGCATATTTTTTCCCGATAAAAAGCTCGCTTATCCAGGACTTGTAAAATGTACAATGTAAGAGAGTGACGTGAGATGATAGTATGAGAGTCAAGTCCGGAGGTATACATGGTTGTTTGACGTAGATGGTTTACGGGTTGTCACTTGATGGTGCGTGCGAGCAAGAAGGAAAAAATGTTGTGGAAAGTGGATAAATATATTAGCACCCACAATTGTGAAATGGACACATTCAATAGGACCACTTCAACGTGGATGTTGACTTGATTTCTCTTCAACTGATTCCGCACTTGAAAGTGTCCATTAGGTACAAGATCAAAGAGTGTATTACATCCGTCCACCAGAAATATAGGTGTACTGTTACCCAAAAAAAAGCATATCTCGAGTGCAAAAGTGCATTTGAAATTGTTTATGGTAACTGGGATAAGTCATTTGCATCTCTACTCAAGTACATGTCCGCACTAAAACACTTTAACCCCCAGATTGTTTTTGAATAGAAGCTTGATCGGCGTGCAGGAATACCAGAATATATATTCGGACATGTGTTCTCGGCAGTTGAACCAGCAATTGATGGTTTTCTACGTTACCATCCAGTAATTTTAATAGACAGTACTCATGTCTATGAAAAGTATGATATTAAGCTGTTGATCGCGGTTGTAGTAAATTAGACAAATATTTCTACTAGTTTTTGTCATATGTGCCAATGAAAGCCAAGAGACGTGGATGTTATTTTTGAACCACTTGAAGCAACACGTTATCAAATAACGTTCAGGTACTTGTCTAATATCTGATCGACATGATGGTATATTAAGTTATGTAGAGTATTTTCCTGAATGTCAGGAACCCTATGCATACCACCGTTATAATGTGCGGCACCTGAAAGCCAATTTACAAAAAAAAATATCCCAACAAAGATTTGCATGATTTAATGTGGATGGCTACAACTGATCACCAGCATTGCAAATTTAAAAGGCGTATGGATTCGATCCAGCAGTTAGACGAAAGAGCCTATAATTGGTTGATGTGATACGAGCTTCACAAATGGACATTACATACTGATGATAGCAGACGATGGGGAACCCTGACTACAAATATGTCGGAATCTTTCAATGGGTTATTGAAGTCTGCACGCGAATTGTAAATCAATACCATGATCCGGATGACATTCAAACAGATGGCGTAGTTTTGTTGAAAGGCATATAGGTGCATCAGAATTGATGGAGAGAGGAGTTGAATTTATGCCAATATGATGAAATGATTTAATAAATACAGGAGGCGAGCACATTGGCATTCATATTTAGAGTATGATCACGAACGGGGTGTTTCTGAGGTTCGCACCACTATCCATCAACACCGGAGGAATAATATACACACCGTAAATAAAGCTAGCAGGTTGTGTTCATGTGGGAAATGGACCATCTACCACACGTTGTGCTGGCATGTCATAAAGTGCTTTCAACAAACTAGTTTAGGAGCAACTAACTATTTTTATAGGTAATACAATGTTGTTGCATACTTAAATACATATAGTGGACAGTTGCAGCCAGTGGGTGGTGAGCATTATTGATCGCCGGAACTATTTAAAATACAGTGTAACAAGGATTATTTTTGCAAGCTATAAGTGCAAAAGAGAACAATTATACAGAACCAAATGGATATTGGTGATACCATCTATGCGCGTAAATATGGCATATACTCGCAAACATAATAAAGCCGTCGTAAATGCTCTTCAACTGGTTTGGGTGGAAATAGTAATCACACCCCTTGTAGACTTAAAGAAACCTGACGACTTCCCATTCACCAATACCAAATACCAGTTATCTGGTGCAAGTTGATCTAATGTGCCAAATTATCAAGGATAGACTTAGTATTTTATTTCCGTAATATTTTTTGTAATAAGTGTCTGTACTTGTTTATCTTGCAAGATGTATCAAATAAAATTTTGTTTTCACATCCTTGTTACATCTTATTTTTATTTAACATTTTTCAGTTGAGTAAATTAATGAATTTTTCCCTCCCGTTTAGGCATTCAAAAATAGTATTGGATTAAAAATGGAAAATTTTTACGTTCACTTTCGAGTTTCATTTTAAAATTATTACAAGACTACACTGTCAGAGGAGGACGATATTTGTTAAATAAGTGAATATATATATATATATATATATATATATATATATATATATATATATATATATAACACCGTTAAATACTATATTTTGTGTGTTGTCATGTCGATCTGAAAAGCTGTCCGACCGCAAAAAAGCTATTGTATCAAAAAAATCTTTAGCACGCCAAGAATAGCGCGGTTAAATACTACGTTTTGCGTGAATATATATAGTGCGGTTAAATATTACATTTTGTATGGTTCCTTGTCGATCTGAAAAGCTGCCCCACTGCGAAAAATTTATTTCGTATCAGAAAAAATCTTTAACACGCCAAGCATAAGGCTGTTAAATACTACATTTTACGTGAATATATATAGTGCGGTTAAATACTATGTTATATACGTTGTGTTGCCTATAAAATAATAGGTGCACTCTAATTGTTTTGTGTGCTTAACCATAACAAATAGCAAAACTTGCATAAAAGCAATTTTTTATCTTTAACAAATGTCTAACCGTATGTATGTACCAATGTGTCAATGTGGCAAACAATGTATGATGGGAGGGGGGTGGGGGTTGTTGGAATAATGATCAAGTTGGACGCATATACTGGATGTGTGTGAACGGGTTTGGAGGAAAAAATGAAAAAAATTTCAATTTTGAGGTATGACTTGATGAACCTGTGAGCAGCAATGCTACAAAAAATCTTTGCAGTATCTTCATGATTTGACCAAAAAATTGTAGGAATAAGAATGAGAATACAAACGAGAATTGCAGAGTTGAAGGAGAAACTCATAAAGGCGGAAGATGAAAAAAATAAGCTGGAAGAGAAAGTGATTGGAGCAGTGGTGGTGACTAAACAATGACATGTATGTGTTGAGTGTAGTACTTTATCTTTATGTTTCCCGTGTTATGTATTTTCATTAGTTGTACTGCATTTAAAGTATGTAAAGTTTTTATGTTTGTGTTTGTGTTGTAGTATCAAAATAAAAAAGAAACGGGGATATAAAAATGTAATGTGCATATTATATAAGCATAATATATTGTTGTTATTATGTACATAAAATAATTTTAATATAGCGTGCATAAAATACCCAAAAAAATCAGTGTATCCCTAGCCTATTAGTAATGTGTCCATTAGCAACCTACAAAAGAATAAGTCAACTCATTATATGAAAATATCTATCAGTAATGTACGTGTTAGGTCAAAAAAAATTCTTATCATGGTCTAGTCGGGCTCGTGAATATAAGCATATGTCGCATCCAGCTCAGCATTGCACAAAGTGGCCATCGTGACGACTAGGATGAAGATTTTATTGCGAATCAATGAGATAAAAATATATTTAAATTCAATATCATTACAAACATACATGCGCCTGTGAAAGATCCACACTACCCATTGGCAATAAGCCATAACTTATCTGGATCCCACCATCCACATCCAGGGTCGAACGATCCTCAGCAAGGGTCGATGGGCCTAAAAACATCTGCTCCCAATCATAACGGTAATGCTCGTGCCCGTGATCAACAATGGATCAAACGAGATTATCGGCGATGCTGTTGGAGTAACGCCAGCTGCAGGCTATACGACGACATGTTGCTGTAATGCTCTTTTGGCTGATAGAGGTCACCTGGCAGATCAGCTCTAACATCCTCATCAGGTGCCTGAACAGGTGCCTCAACACTCCCTTATTGGGGACCACCTCCTCGTCGGTCCCCATGACCCCGTAAGGGCATCCTTGCCTTGTGGGACAGCCCTACCTCGTCGTCCCCTCGCTTGTGGGATATGCCTACCTCGATGGTAGTTCTATGGCACCACACAAGTAGGGACATGCTCTAAGTACTCATCCTCTCTCGCTCGATACAGTGTCCGGGCAGTCATCTCTATAACATGTTGGCCATACTCCTACAATGCAACCACAGGATCACCGGCATGCTGCATCATCTGCAGTCCCAATTGGTGGACTAAATGTAGACCAATGGCCTCCATAATATGTAAAATATAAATTACAGAATGCTATATCACAATTGTATGTAAGAATACCAAATAACTTACCAGTGTCTCGTGCTTCCCGGCATATGGAACGTACCGACTGCCATCTCAATGAATGGGGTTCCCGACAAGAAGTCGGGTAACGCCGCGGTACCATGGCATATCATCATGCGCAGTATCCTGCCGACTCGATGAAAGGGGAAGGGGAAAAATTAGGTGAAATCGCTAGTCCCAAGTAGATATCTGATCATGTAGCCTTGCCAAATAAGTGACGTCCATCCTAGTACAATCATCCCACTGGTAATGTATGGTCTCCCAGGTGGGCGATATCGGTATGATCTGAGATCTGCCAAACTGACGAAGTACCCACTCGGTGGCATGGTGCTCCTGAATATAAGGCAGAAAAATAGGACGGAAGAGCCCCACATAAGTCAGATGTCCGAGCAATAACAGGGCAAGCCAGCTAATACCACATCACTATATGGCGTCCAGATGAACTATTAAGGAAAAATAGAAAGTATCAGTATGCACAACTTATGTTTGAAGCAATGACAAGTGAACTTAGATATCCTTGCACATGGAGAGATTATGCCGAGCCTCGTACTCTCGCGTATGTCCCCGACAGAGATCCCACCTCCTAGCTAGAGGGAGCAACTCATGTGGTACATCCGGATCTAATGGTAGTAGAGGTGGTGGCAACTGCAGGAACCGCTCTCATGCCCAAACCTAACATAAAAAATTATAAAATTTAAGATATATTTTTACTAGGTATGTTAAAATGAATAGAGTATTCAAATATATTATCACATGTAGTAGCGGAAAAAATATAGCAACCTCACGCTGGGTGCCCATGCTCGCCATGCACAAATGCTTATACAAGTAAGCGAGAACAGCAAAGCCCCAACTGTACTGGGGTAAATCACCTAGCTGCTCTAGATGATGAAGAAATCTCAAGCTGACTAGGTTTCTCGAAGTATTCGGGAACAAGACCCCTCCAAACATAAGGAGTAGCAGCAACCTCGCATACCGATCAATATGATAATCCGGTGTATTGCCATCGATCTCAAGATGCAATGACTTCAACTACGGTCGAATAGCCGTCAATTGAAAATGACTGCTCCCATGCAGTACATTCTCATCCTCTGGCCGAAAAGCAGTGAGTCGCTGCAGCATGTCCAGGTACTGCACACATGTCATCTCTCTCATGCCAGGCGACAGAGCAACGGGTAGTCTATCAACGGGCAACCCATATAAAACCTCCATGTCCTGCAGTGTGATAGTGGCCTCGCCAATGGGCAGGCGGAATGTGTGCGTATCCGGTCTCCACCGCTCTATATTGGTCGCAACCAAAGACCAATCATGATGTAACTACCCGATCTCCAAAATCCTGAAGAAACTCGTCTCTGCCGGCGTCTGACTACACAGGCATGGAGAACTCTGTCATGTAGAAAGTCTCACATGTCGTCCACTCTCTTTGCGTAGAGAGTCTAGGTCAGTAACTCACCCTCCCATATGTGGAGGATCTATGATCTCCCAGTAATGAGAGTAGCTCATCCCTGAAAGGTCTGGTGAATAGGCGGTACCTCCATGTTGTCTACCGTAAATTAAACAACATTAATTACGTGTAAGTTTTATAATTTTGTATGTTTGTTTGTAAATTAAATAATTAATTTTTATAATTATACAATATTTAATTATGATGTATTCACATAAGGGTTTCAGGCTCGATATTTGAGGCCTGGTAGCACCAACATATCGTAAATTCTCCTATGTGTTAGTTTTATTATAATTTTATATGTTAGTTTGTAAACTAAATAATAAATTTTTATATAAAATATTTATATATGGGTTCCATGCTCAATATTTGTAGCCTAGTAGCACCAATTTGTCCTGATTTATTCTATATTTTATTATTTTACATGTTAGGTTGTAAATTAAATAATTATTTTTTATAAATAAATATTCACAGAGGGTTCCAGACTCCATATTTAAAGCCCAGTAACACTAATTTATCCTGAATTCTTGTATGTGTTAGTTTTATTACAATTTTATATGTTAGTTTGTAAATTAAATAATTAATTTTTATAATAAATATTCACAAATGTGTTTCAGGATCGATATTTGGAGCCCAGTAGCACCAATTTATCCTGAATTTTTCTATTTATTAGTTTTATTATTTTACATATTAGTTTTATATTTATATGTTCGTTTGTAAATTAAATAATTAATTTTTATAATTATATAATACTTAATTATTAAAATATTCATACATGGATTCTAGGCTAGATATTTGCGGCCCAGTAGCACCAAATAAATGTTGACTATAATTGGACAGAGTTTAGTTTGTGTTTGATCTATCAGTTATTTTGACGTATTTTTTAGTATGAGAGATACTTATACTAAAGGGATACGATAAAAGGCACTACGTTTTACTACGCTAAAAGACACTATATTATACTACGCTAAAAGACACTAAATTTTACTACGCTAAAAGGCATTATATTTTACTACCCTAAAAGGGTACTATATTACTAGTCTTTAAGCAAGTAAATAATTTAAACTAGATAAAACACAACAAATACATTGTAATCATAAAAATATTCACAAAAATACATATAAATCAGTAATAGTAATTTATTAATATTTTTATTAACAAAATAATGATTTCTTAATTTTTACATATTTTTTTATAATATTAATATCTTAGCTCGGATAAAAATAACATACTAATTTAAGCGTAGAAAAAACACAAAACAACATACAACACATTAAAACAATTAATATGCATTATTATACTTGTTTGGACATAAACTATATCGGAATATCTCGATTTATGTTTTTTGGAAAGTTGAATATTTGAAAATTTGACTCTGAAACAAGCAACCCACAATAATAAAAGATTTGGCTAGAATGTGAAACCAACTTTGATTAGGTTTTGTGATACGGGCGGGGTCCACTCGAGTTTTTACCCAGTTAATGAAGGTGGGGGGATCGCTGTTTTTTTTTTTTAAATTGGGGAGTTTGGTTTTGTCTAGAAACGTGGAGAAAGGGAAAGAGATGATACTTATATAGGTAAAATGTATTTTATATAAGATGCAGTAATCAACCATGCTTTATATAGACGTGCTATCAGCTTACAGGTAAAATACGTTTCATTATGCATTTTACATAAAATTCGCTAACAAATCACGTTTTACCCTAACGTCTCAAACGGGCGTTAAAGTAAAACACGATTCATAACCGCATTTTATATAAAATGGTAACTATGTCTTTTTTCACCTAAAAAAGTATTTTGAATCCAAAAGAATCACATTGTGGTTCCGAACTCTATAGAAATAGATCCAACTCTAAACTGATAGTGTATGATGAAGAAAAAGAGGGCACCCTTAGGGTGTGTTTGGACTTTGGACCAATTTTTCCGTGTTTTGTTGACCTAAATGTTTTAAAAAATATTTTTCATGTAAACTCATTCTCCGCAATTGTTTTCCTTATCAATAGAATGGAAAACACTTTCCAAATTTCCTTCTCAAGCTTCTCACCCTATCCCTAACCCATCAACACATCCTACACTCAAAGACCCACACCCATCCACCCACCCAACCCCAACCCACGCGTACCAACTCCGTTTCCTCTCTCCAAAAAAGCTTTTTTTTTTTATGTTTGTTTTTTTTGTCATCTCCCACCCTGCTACCCCCTTCCACCATCCTGCCAGACCCCACCTCCGCTTCTCACACCCCTACCCCCACCCCACAAAAAAAAAGTTTTTTGTAAACTTTTTTTTTGTAATTTTAAATTTCTGTTTTTCCATACCACCACCTCGCACAATTTATTTTTACTTTCTTTTTGTAATTTTATATTTCTGGTTTTTAGTTTTTCTGTGCCCCCCCCCCCCCCACCCCCCCCCCCCCCCCCCCGAAAAAAAATAATTTTTCATATATTTTTAGTTTTAGTTTTTTCATCTTTCGTTTTACAGGTTCGAAATTTACAAGTTTCAAAGTTATGAGTTCAGAGGTTTATATGTTTGGAAGTTTACGAGTTCAAAAGTTTATGGTTTCGAAAGTTTAGCGGTTCAGAAGTTTGTGAAATTTGTGAGTTTGAAAGGTTGTTGGTTCAAAAGTTTATGGCTTCACGTTTACTGTATCTAAATTATTTATGAATACTCTTGATAAGGTATTTTTCTTAGTTTACGTACCAAATACGAAAAATAGATAAAATTACTTATTTTTTACAAAAAATATTTTATGTTATACCAAATACACCTTTAATCAAATTAACTTTTGATCTTTAACCGTTTAAATTTTTTTAAAAATAATTTCGAAATTTAATCGATTAATTTTTAACAAGAAAAGAAGATAGACGAAACGCCGTGGGCTCAACACTTTTGTAGGCAGTGGCGGATCTAGGAATTAAAGTTTGTGGGTGCTGAATTTTTTTTGTACATAAAATTAATGGATGCTTTTATAAATTTTTATATATTTTCTTAAATTTTCTATATAACTATACATACTCTACGTCGAGGTTAATGGGTGCTCGAACTCCCAATTTTTGTTAGTAGATCCGTCCCTGTTTGTAGGGCTGTCCCCTCCCTCGTTGTAGTGTTCAGAAATGTGTTAAGTGTGTTGTCTGCATCACTCTAACTCACACCTTTACATATAAAGAATTATAAAAATAAAAATATTAACACTCTCTGCCTTTTGCAGTCTTACCACCTCTTCTCTTTTGTCCATTTCCTCCCTCTTTCTTCCACATGTTCCATTAGCTAGATCCCAGGAAACAACAAATAAACAAATTTTATTTCTAAAATCTTACATTTTTTCCCCTACTTTATTCTGTATAGCGATGTTTGATTAGATAATAAATACAAAATTTAGACAAAAAGATTTTCTTGTCATATTCAGAAGTACTACGAGATTTTTTACTCTGTATGTCATAACATTTCTAAGATAACAAAAATATGTTGGCAAGATGAAAATTTTAAAAGATTTTTTTTTTGGAAATTTATTAAAAAGAAAAGATTTTCATATAGAGTTAAATATATGGAGTACTGTTTTCTTTATTTCACTTTATGTCATAGCATTTAAAACGAAGTTTGAGATGCTAATTGACTTATATATGTAAAATGATGAAAGAGAATATTAATATAGTGGTTTAGAAGAAAGCACACAACAAATTTTAATTGCAAATAGTTTAAAGATAAATTCTTACAAATTTTGAAAGTATAAAAATAGAATGGTATCGATATTCTAAAATGTCTCAAAATAAAAAGAGCATCATACGAATTAGAATCGATCGATTATTATTTAAAAAGAGGGAAATCAAGAGAGAACAATAAGATTCGAAAAGTTACTCTTGCTATTTCCAGTCGGGTGTCTTACTTTGACTTTCCAAGAAACTAAGAAAGTACACCGAAAAACAACACCAACCTAAAAAGCTAAATCAAATCGTTTACAATAGGAAAAATATATATAATTAGCTAGAACTATACATCAAATTTCTGTTACACATTTTAAGGACCAATATCACCTTACATATATAATTTTTAAAACTATATCAAGTACACACTACTTTTTTCTTAACCAGTTTTTTGCACCCACGTGCCAATCAAAATGCGACATGTGTCATAGCCCCCCTCTTTCCAACAACTTTAATTGTCATAGCGCTGGTAATATGTGTCATAGCCCCTCCCGCTTTAATTTTTAACTTTAGTTGATTAAATTAAATTAAAATATTATATCATCTTCCCCAAGAAATCCCCTATCCCCTCTTTCCAACAGCTTTCTCCTTCGGCCATAGAACCCAGAAGAGGAGTGCAATATCATCCATCATCTATTAAAAATAATACATGGAGCTCAGAAGAGTAGAGCAAAATCAAGCGCAACAAACGAAGAAGCCAAGAATGTCATCATTATTATCAGTGCTATAACATTTTAGATCCGAAAATGAAAGAGATGAAAATTGAAATTACAGTTTCTCCTTCCTCCATTTTACTCCTTCATTTTCAGATCTCATACCACGAGCAAACAAAGCAAATCAAATTTAATTTTTGATTTTCATGAATTAAAGAATTTCATTGTGAAAAAATCTTCAACCTTTTCTTATAATTTTATTCATTCTTATGAAATGCAGAAAATTATTTCTTTTTGTTTATGTAAATATTAGATGTTTGGTAAATTTTAATAGTAGAAAAAGAAGTAAGACAAGTTTGGAAGGGCAAGGGACAAACAAAGAGTTTAATTTCTACTATTCTTTAAACTCTTTATCATGGGTTTTAATTGATTGTTTATGCTACAGAGGGAGAAACGAAACAGAGGAAAATTTGGGGAAGACAAGTGAGAAAATAGTGGTGGGGGAATGGGGGAGGGGGGAGCTGGTAGTTTTAGGAAGATAGAAGGTATTTTCATTTGATAAAAAGGAAAAAAAATGTTATTACCTTGACACGCTACACTAAATACGGATGTAGACAAAATATTTTTCAAATTTTACGCACTAAATCTTTTTGTTAAGCACGCGCTTGCCACGTAGCAAAAATAGTGTGAACTAGATACAATTTTAAAATGTTACATGTGTAAAGTGATATTGGTCCTCAGAAAGTAACAGGTATTTGGTGTATAGTTCGAGTGGCTACTTATGTAGTTTGCCTTTAAAATATTGAATTTGATTTGGTATCGATTAAAATAATTCGGACGAACTGATATATTAATATATAATTTTTATATATATTTTAAGATTTTATATACAGTTTTCTTTAGAAAATTCCTAGAAATATTCGGAATTCTTTTGCGGGAATCACTTTCTTATCAAGTGTTACTGAAATGCGTCAATTTATTTGTTCTTCTATATTCACATTATATTGTCACGATCCGAATTTTCCACCCTCAGAGTCGTGATGCGCCTACTCGTGGAAGCTAGGCAAGCCAAAAACCTTTGCAAACATCAACCCATCTTGTTTTATACATGATTAAGAAATTATATCATCAATGGAGAAGCAATTAAAAGACAGTGAAAAGTAAAATTTAGCGGAAGACTGAACTAAATATAGAAGCAGCGTCTAGAAACCAATACAAGTCTCTACCCAGCACCTGGTGTCACAATAATAGACGGAATGTCTAGGATTACTACAAATAAGAGTTTGAAATAAATGACATAGTATGTGTCGAATACAAATGTCAACAGAACACGAAAACTGATAGAAGAGACGTCGGGCCTACGGATGCTAGCAAGGTTACCTCGGAGTCTCGTGGACTAAAGGTCAGCTCCCTGACTACTACTGCGCACCGTATGCTACCGCGACACCTGGATCTATGCAAAAGAGCACAGAGTGTAGCATTAGCATAACCGACCCCATATGCTGGTAAGTGTCTAGCCTAACCCCAGCGAAGTAGTGACGAAGCTAAACCGGACTACCACATAAACCTGTGCAATTATATATATACATATACATCGGAATCGAAATACAAAGACAAGTAATCAATATGGGAGAGGGAGCATGCTATGGGGCAAATAACAATTCCAAGTAAAGGTCGTCCAGTAACGAATGAAACAACACAACTCATACATTAATAAAGAAACAGAAAGTAATAAGTGCACGGCATCACCCTTCGTACTTTTACTCTCATACTTACCAAGCAATGATATAATAAAACATGCACGGCATCACCCTTGGTGCTTTTACTCTCATCCTCACCAAGCAATGATATAATAAAACGTGCACGTCATCACCCTTCGTGCTTTTACTCTCTTTCCTCACATATAGTCAATAGAATTGGCACTGAATGATACATCGTGCGACACTGCATAACTCTTCATGATTTCCTCCTTTTCCTCACAATAAGCAAACAATACACGACATCACCCTTCATACTTTAACACTCTTCCTCACCCAAACAACAGTTAAAAATAAGGGGCAAGGGAGTAAACATACAATAATAGAAATCCCGGTAAGGGAACACAATTAAATAATTAAATCTTGGTTTGCGCGCAAATTGAGGTAGCTCTAAAATAGGTTTTCAAGGTCTCGAAAGCACAAAATTAACTAAGATGATTGGGCACAGATATTTATTTTTCCTGCTAAAGTCCTTAAGATGATTGAAGCAATTTGTAGAAGTTTTGTCTTGTCTGGTCTAAACTCCATCACTAAGAAAGCCTATGTATCTTGGGACAGAATGTGCACTCCAAAATCAGCAGGAGGGATGAACCTTATTAATCTTATGCTCTGGAATAAAGCTGCAATTGCAAAGACTTGCTGTGATCTTGCTCACAAAAAGGATAAACTGTGGATAAGATGGATCACTGCTTTTTACATAAAACACAAGCTGATAGAAGACATGTCAATACCTACACATCCCAGCTGGATGGTCGGGAAAATTATAGCCTCTAGAGATATTCTGCAGAATTTTCAACACTGGAGGAGCCAGGACTGTTCCATTAAACAACTATACCACTTGCAGTTAGGAGACCTGCCGAGAGTTCCATGGAAGAATCTGATCATAAAAAATTATGCTAGACCAAAAGCAGTCTTCAATTTGTGGCTGGCTCTACAAGCCAGACTACCAACTAAAGACTAATTGGCAAGTTGGGGACTGAGTTTTGATCAGCAGTGCATACTGTGCCAGAATCACAGAGAGACCAGAGATCACCTTATGCATTCATGCCCTTTCTCATCTGATCTATGGGAGCAAGTTATGCAGTGGCTACATGAGAGCCATCCTCAAACATGTACTTGGGATAAAAAACTACACTGGTTCATAAGTAAAGCAAAAGAGAAATCTCGTCGAGCCAATATCTTCAAAATGGTAATTGCTGAAGTCACATATGCTGTCTGGATGGAGAGGAACTCGATAATTTTTAACAACACTTTTCGTAACTGTGCAATTTTACTGAGGGAGATAGCATACATTTGTAATGTTAGAGGTACCTCTAGAATTAGAAAAATATTGCAGCAATTTAACATTTAGTATCATTAGGAGATAGGTTTGATTCTATGTAGTGAGTTTTGACGAATTAGAGAAAGTCAGCTGAGTATAAGCTAGACTATAATTTTGTAATACATATATGTTGGTAATTAATAAAATTTTAATTACCAAAAAAATCTAATAAAATTAAATAAGCTCGTTTATAATTTAATTTAATTAATATTTTTTTAATATTTATCGCGCGAACACAAATTGGACTACTAGTGACAAAAATAAAACAAAAGAATTATGAGTATAAAAGAACCCATGTGGGAAAATAAAAACCAACGAACCCCACTACCATTCATCCCCATGCCCTGAATGATCCCCACCCACCACGTCCCATCTTCCAGTTCCCATTTCTCCTTTGCTTTTACTAATCTCCCAAACTCTGCACTACACTCCAATCTTTGTTCTCTACTTTCACTTCCACTCTCTCTCTCTAGAAAATCACTCCAAGTCATTCATTCACCATGTTTGATGACTCTGTATCTACTGTGTATTCTTCAATCTGGGCATCCATGAATAGCTGGTTCACCCCCACTGTCCTTTTTGTTTTTCTCAATGTCATGATTGGTACCATTGCTTTTACTTCTTCTTTAGCTAACCAAAAAACAAATCAACCCCCCAAACAAGAACAACAACAACATCATCAACAAGAACAAGATTACTCACAAAATCACTCACAACAACATCAAGAGCAGCCCACTAAACTCACTAGATCTCCTTCTATTCTTCAACGCATCAAATCTATAAATTTCTATAACTATAGACCTCAAGAACCTGTTAAAGATTCCAACTTTGACCATCCCCACAATCAAGAAACCACCTTTGAACCACAAACACATTACATTTTCGAACCAGCTCCAGAAAATAGTACCGTTGTACCAGAATCTACCCAGTACATTTTCAACCAAACCCATCAAGAAAATGCTCAAAAAACACAAACCCAGTACGATTTCCAGCAAACCCATCTAGAGAATATACCAGACGCCCAAACCCAGTACCTTTTTCAACACACCCATGAACAAGAACTCAGAAATATGGATCGAGATTTCAACTTTCACCAAACCCATCAAGAAAATATTCAAGAGAAATCGACCCAGTACATTTTTCAACACACCCACGAACAAAAACTTGAAAATACAGATACCCATTTCGATTTTCAGCAAACCCATGAAGAAAATGAGGTAGAAGAAGAGGAAGAAGAAGGTGAGTTAAAGAGCTTGGATGAAGTGTACAGTCAGTTAAAGGAACGTCACGTGAGCAGGAGCAGATCAGATACAAAGCCATCGGCCGGTGAAGCTCCGATAAAGTTGCCGACGAAGATGAAGAAATCAGCAAGCATGAAATCGCCATTTTCGCATTTTGAAGAAGAAGCCATTGTGGAAGCTCGCCGGCCGGCCACTACAAGGGAGAGAAATGTCAAGACTAGCGATGGAGACGTTAATGAAGTAGATGCTAAAGCAGATGATTTCATCAACAAATTCAAGCAACAGTTGAAGTTACAGAGGTTGGATTCAATTCTCAGGTACAAGGAGATGATTGGTAGAGGTAGCTGAAAGATATAAATTTCCGTTTTACTTGGGGTCAAATTGCAATTTCTGGTTAGTTTCGGGGCTGTTGTAGAAATTGAAAAAAGTAAGATGGTGATGGGATCTAATGCAAATCCTAATGTTGCAAGATTTTGGTCAATGTCTTCCCTTTTGGCATTTGATAAATCATGGGTTTTGTGGATGGGCATTTCAGTAATTTTACTGCTTCATGGCAAATTTGTGGTTTGCAGTGTCTGAAAATGTGGAGAAAGATTTTTCTATAGGTGGCAAACTATAGATTTGCTAATGTTGGAGGGCTCATTATGTTGTTGGAGCTAATTTCGGTTTACTGTGAATTTAGTTCACATTTTAAAACTTTCTGTTCAAATAAGTCATCTTTTTTACCGTCCTTCAACAAATGACCCCATAAAAATCTCCATTTTTTTTCCTGTTTTTGATGTTACTTTTGGCAATTTTATTGTTCCTTATGACGGGTTACGGTGAAAAAAAGATCGGTCCTGTACGGAGCCCAACCATATTCCATATCACATGTTACTCTTCTATTTATGAATACATTTTTTTGTTGTGTCAAAAAATAACAAAAATGTCAGAAATCGTTTTGTATGATGGATAAGCAAAAATAATTTTGGATTAAAAATGTACTATCATTTTATACCTCATTTAATTACTAATTCTAAGAGAATTTATCCTAGGATTAGAAAATAGTGGGATATACTTGTGAGGGGGTGAAATAGTATCCCGGGATAAATTACTAAAATTAACAATTCTAGGTTTAATACAATAACAATAATAATAATATATTCAGTATTTATTTCACACTGGGGTCTGGAGAAGATAGTGTGTACGCAGACCCTACCCCTACCTTGTGAAGATAGAGAGGTAGTTTTCGATAGACCCTTGAAGATAGTATAAGTTATGAGTGTTAAACGGGTGGGCCTGGCCGAGTCGGGCCTTTATTTTTTTTGGACCCGTACGGGTTACGGTCCGGGGCGGTTGTAGGTTGATTTTTAAAGGGTTTAACGGGTTCGGGTTAATCCGGGTAAAAATTAAACCGTACTAGTTACGGGTTGAGGGGGTCGGACGGGGTTTAGTGTATTTCTTTTTTTAAATTTTGTATAACTATTGTAAGTTATATTAATACAAAGTATTAACTATTAACATAAAGAATACAAAGAAGATGGAAAATAATTACACTTATTGCAAGTGCCTCATTTATTTCATAATTCAAAGTTTTAAACTTACAAATTAAACGATTTACATTTTTAACAATAAGTAAATTCAAAAGTTTTGTATTGCCTTTGCAAGTTATTCATAATCAATATGAACTGTTGACCTTCTTCTGGAGTGTTAAATTCGGATGGGTTACCATGCATTAATATATCTCCAAGTTCCTTGTCTTCTGGACTGTCAACATCTTTACGTCCTTGTTTCCCCGTTCCGATGTAATCCAATCTCTGAAACACACTAAAACTTCCAAAACATTCTTTCCCAATGAGTGGCAGGTGTCTCCAAGTTGTTGTTTTGCTTGGCTAAATGCACTCTCCGATGCAACAGCAGAAATTGATACACTCAGCACGTCCTGAGCCATAGCAAAAAGAACAGGAAATTGTTTTCTATTCTCATGCCACCATCCCAATGGTGAAAATTCCTTTGTGTGAGGCTTTTTTTGCTTATGCAAGTAAAATTGAAGTTTATCAATATCCCTGCTATTGGTTTGAATGTTAGAAAATGTAAAAAAAATATCAAAACTATCAAGGCCTTCTTCATCATCCACAGTAGTAGAAGTGGTACCGTGGATAGTGAGATTAACATTGCCTACAACACAATCAGCATTATCAATTACATTTGCATAATAAGTATATAATTGTTGTAAATAACCATTTAGCTTGTTCATAGAAACATATAAATTTGGGGTTTCAGTTGGTCCAATCTCCATATAAGTATATAAAACATTCATTAATTGGTGACAATCAGACATCTTAATAGAAGGATTTAAAACAGACGTTTAAGTAATCGGAAGAATTGGAAAGAAATATTTTTTAATTTTGCTTGTATTTTTTGAACAATATCCTTATATTTTTCTTTCTTTTTAAATTCAAAGAGTAGAAAAGAAATTTCAGCTATGTGTACTAGCACCATAGTAACAATAGGGCAATATGCTCCAGAAACTCAACAGTAGCTGTATAAAATTTAGGTAAAAATTTATCAACGTCATTAATGACCTCCAAATTCTTAGCATATGTTTGGATCAGTACAATACGCATTAGCAACTTCAGTTATTGGGAATCTATATTTGTAGCAATATTTTAAAACTATATATGTATAATTCCATATATTAACAATTTCGTCTGGCATGAATCTGGGTTTAAGGTTATATTGAACACACTTATTCCTAAAATTCTTTATTTTAGATTGTCTATTATTTCCTTGAATAACACCAGCTGCTCTTCTATCATGGGTAATCTCAGTTGAAAATAAATCAAGGCCACTTTTAACAATTAAATTATAAACATGACATGCACACCTAAAATGAAAAATGTCATCAAGAGGTGGTTGCAAGTGCAATTTTAATATCGAAATTGCGACATGATTGTTAGAAGCATTATCAAAAGACATACACAATACTTTTTGTTTAGATTATAAAATTCAATAACTTCACAAATAATACTACTATAAACGCATCTGTATGACTCTGGTTTTCATCATATCTAAAAGCGATAATATGTTTTTGCATACTAGTAGTATCATCTATCCAATGACATGTAATTGTCAAATAATCATTTCTATTAACAGCATGATCAATATCAGAAGTTAGAGAAATTCTACATGGAAGGCGGCTAAACAAATAACGTATGTACGTTTGATATTGTACTTGAAGTCTAAAAAAAACATCAACAAGTACTTCTAGGGATACTTTTAAATAAAGGATTGTAAATCCTTTGAATTTACATAATAAGATATGATGAAGAAGCAAAAGAAAAAGGTAGACAACCCAAATCAATCATTTTTGCTAACTCCTCACGATCCTTCATTTTATCATATTTCACTAGACTTCCAGTAGTAGGGTTAGGATTTTTTTGATTTCCATCACCATCAGCGCCCCATTCTATGGGATGCTCAGTTCTCATATGTCTACAAAGCAAATATGTAAAATCACGGTTATAATTTTTGCATTTAACTCTATCAGTACCCTCTATTAATTCAAAAAAAATTCCAAACCTTACTTCTTTTTTACAATTAGTAGTCGGAGTCACAGCTGGTCTACTCCTAGCGCCACGACCACCACCCCTTGTAGCAACTCCAATACTACCAGCTCCAGCACTAGTAGATGTAGTTGGTATCTCATCTTTCATTTCTATTTCATTATCTTCTATTCCAAGATTTTCTTATAATTGTTCATAATCTATATCTATATTATCATTAGGCGATGTTTCAGAAACATGTGTAAATGATGAAAGGTTATTACTATTACTACCAGATGCTGAAGGAGTACCTCATTTTTTATTTTCCCTACGACTAACTCTTTTACACGCTCTTTTAGCAGCACTAAAAATATTATAAAAATTAAAGTATAAGCTAAAATTTAATATGCAATTAAAATAGTAAATAAGAGCAAGAGTTGTAGGGAGTGCATCGAATTCGACAATGAATTGAGCACTTGAATACGCAATTCCGATGTTAACATGAACAAATGTCAAGCAAGAATTTCAAATTTGAACTTCAATTGTAACTTTAAATTCGGAATGATAAAACACGATAAATTAAATTCAAGAAAAGAGAGCCAAATAAAATTAGAAGATGGAATAATGAATTTAAAACTTGAAGTCTTGCAAATTGGAGAATGAGAGAATGAGAGAAATTGAGATTGAAAAATATGTATTAAGTGAAGAAATGAAGAAAGGGGGGAGGGGGGAGGGGGGGGGGGATATTTATAGTTTTAGAGAAGGATAGTTTTGTAAATTGAAAAAGGGTTAAAATTTTTTAAAAATAGGCTATATGTACAACATTTCCATTGGCAAACGGACGAAAATATGGTCTGACCGTTGCCAACGGTCTGTGGGACCCACCAGTTCAAAAAGTTTTTTAAAAACACCGTTTGACCGAGCTGGTCCGAGCCGGTTAACCCGGTAAGAGGAACTATTCACTCTACCTGGTTCAACCGGTTCCAGTTACCTGTTTGGGTCAACTAAACCGAGCTAAAACCCCCAAACCGCCTACCTAGCCTAGCCCAGCCCCCTATTACTGCTCCAGGCCGGTTTCGGGTTCTACCTGTCTGGGCCGATCCTGAACCGATCTATCCCAGCCCGTTTAACACCTCTAGTATAAGTACCACATTAATAAAAATATAGGAAAGAAGAAAATATCAAAAAGCATATTAAAGCAAAATAACACAACAAGACAATAAAGTGACCAGCAATGAAAGAAAACAATGGTTAGTTCTAAAAGCCTATTACCAAAATAAAATGAGACTGCATGCAATACTAAAATTATGAACACTCTACACTACCTACTCTACTACTTTAATTCTCCACATTAATAATCTTCCCATACACCACATAATGTATAAGAAATGATACTAGCATATAATTTCAATATAATAAACTCCAATACAATTAGTTCCAACATAGCTTGTCTTCGGACCAAACGGCCTCCGCGTGTCTATGTTAACTAAGGACTAGTGGTCGGGAAAGGATTTTGTATAAATCGTTGGTGGTGAAATTATAGTAATTATATGAAGGGAAAATATAACATACACAATTACACTCCCTACTTGTTAATATTGTAAGAAATTTTATAAAGCATTATCTTTTAGTAGTCATTAACTATTTATAGAGAATATTTGCTTATTATGGATTGTAGATATATTTTCTATTGCTATAAGATGTATTTAAGTTATTGTATTCATGGATACAGTAGCAAAAGTAGACGTGAATCAGGAAAGTCCAGCTTATCAGTTGTTGTATTCGAGTGTATTTCACTGTATTCATAGCGTGAAACATAGGATTATAACTTGACAAATTATTGTATTCGACTATATTTGCAGCGTGAAACATGAGATTACACTATTTTTAAACGGAAAGTGAATCATTTAACATAATAGACTCCTAATATAACTCAACAAACTTAATTATAATACACAAATTTATTTAAAAAAAAATTCTCAACCGAAAGATACTCCAAAAGCATAGCAATATTCAGAGAAATTATGTAATACATCTGAATATGTAAATTATATTAATTAAAAAAATATATAAATACAATTATAACATATAGCGAGACAATAAAAATAATAAAATTCATAGAATACGGTGAAATACATTAAAGTACAGTAGAAAAAAGACTATATAATGAAATACATCGATGAGCAAAACCAGAGGCGAAGAAGAAAACGAGGAGGACCAGAGCTTTGACGACTCACTTGACCATTTACTCTCTTCTACTAACACGTCATACTCTTCCTCTCCTTCTGACAATGAACAAGGCGATGTTAAAGATCTTAGTTTTAATTTGGGTTCTCCACTAAATTATGGTGTTCCAGACCCACTCCATGTTCCTAGATTTTCCATGGGTGATTCCAACAACTATGATGTTTGAATCTCTGAACTCTCCTTCGTTGAAGAATGCCGTATTTATTGATTTAATGGGTTTTTGCCCAATGGTTGTAATAGAATTCAGGCAAAATTACTTATGATTAATGGTAGGTGGTGTGGACGAGAGGAATTTTGAAATTGAGTAGTGTTTTTAGGAAATGTAGGAAGAGAATAACATGTATCAAATTAGAGAGGAAAGAAAATAGTGTAAGTGAATAACATATTTAGTGGCTTAGGGGTATGAGGTAACCAAAATTAGATATTCTGCTATAACCATTTAAAGGTATCTATAGAATATAATTTTTTAAATGATATTTATTTAAAATAAATAAGGTGTTAACCTTTATTGTATGAGGTAAAAATTCCATATTGTAACCCATATTTCAATTTTAAATCAACTAGGTTAAAAAAAATAAGCTAAGATTCAACTTTTAACTCCAATAGGTTCTCAAAATCACTATTTAATTTTCTTAAAAAGATTGCTCAAGCTTTTAATTTAATTTTCGAATCACTAACCGTGGCTTAAATATTAGCAACAAACCAAATTCATTGGTGGTGAAAATTAAATTTTTAACAAGATTAAATATGTGAGTTTAAATTCCAAATTTGATTTTGTGAGAAATTTGGAACGACTGTTATTTTCACTTGTTAAATATAGTATAAGGAGGTTGTATATAAAATTTAAAGTCATTTAATAGAGATTTTGACTGGTTGTAAATAAGAATTGCAACTAAAAATTATGGAAGAAGTTCGTCTATAGACACTTGTATAAAAATGTATAATATGTGTCTATGCTCTCATATACACTTTTATACAAGATTATACATAACTATACAAAAAATTAACTTCGTTTTCTTCCTTGCGTCTTTTCTGAAATCTATCTCAAATCTACTCTAAATCACGTCAAATTTGAATTTCGAATTCCTTTTGATATTTTCAATCAAATGGAACAACACTCAATCCAAACAACAAACAAACTCAAAAAGTCATATTTTTAAAATCAAAGCTTTGAATGATTTCATTGGTGGACTTTTACACTTTAAAATTTTTTACATTGCAACCAGGTAATATATGGGGAGAAGCCGTAATGGCGGGCGACCCCTTGAAACATGTGTAAAAGATGTAAAAACAAAAGAGAGTGAAAATAATGATTGTGAGAACATAAATTTAAACTTGATAACTTTAGAAATAATTATTGTAAAAACATAAATTTTGAATTTGCTAGTATTTTTAAAATATATAAAATATGACTAAATCGAATAAACTTAAAAAGCATGAATTGTTTTTTATTATGGTACGCAGTTATATATATTTTCTTGTAATTGTTTCTTATGTTCTGAACACACCCTCTTCTTGAGACTTTTACTTAAAATTGAAATGAAATATAGTGATTCATTACGGGAGCAAGGGCTGGGAATTATAGAATGGATCTTCGTTAAAGAGAATTTACTGGTTTGCACTATATTTTTCCTTTATTTAGAGGCAATCATATGATATTTGGTGGTTGATGGGGCCATATTTAAATGGTGACAGCTAATAACAAACACCTTTCACAATTTCTTTAAGGGATTTTTACATATACATCCCATATAGCAAATCTTATAACCACTCATGTTAAGGTTTGTGTTTATTACATTTAAGTATACCGCGTTTCAATTTATGTACCAAAATTATATTTAAGGTTAAGGATCAACTCATTAATTATTTGCTTGATTTGTGGAACAAAATCTTTTCAAACTATTAATTAGAGGCTTATCTATTCTTATGGGGGTCAGCTACGTAACTAAGCATTTAACGTGCTTTGTTTCTAAAGAAAGTTTCCGCCTGTTTTAAATTGAACAAATGTTTGCCCAACTTTTACATATTTTTCTGTTGGTCATTAGGTTTCACCACCACCTCTACGACCCCCTCTTGTACCCAGTTCACAATGTCATTTGGGCATGTGAGAGGTTGATCAAATATGGAGTTGTGTAATTGTTGAGAACGTTTATTGTGGAAATTCCGTTTTCTCTACGATTAATATCTTCTTTATCTTCTTTCGAAGGCAAAAAGGTTTTTAAATCTCATAATTTACGATCAATTCATTCAACATTTCCTTTTTTAGAGGACAATTTTTCACATCTAAATTATGTATTAGATATACTAATACCCTACCCCGTTCATCTGGAAATCTTGGTTCAAACTCTTCGCTATTGGGTAAAAGATGCCTCTTCTTTACATTTATTACGAGTCCCATATTTGTCGTGGGAAGGAAAATTAAACTTTTTATATGATGTTATGAAACAAATACTAAAATACGGATATGAAAAATAAATATGGAACCAAAGGTATGAGATATACCTACAATTTTTTGGTAATTGTTCCATAAGTGCAATACTCATTTTTTGAGCTAACTTTTGTTGTTGAGTAATGTCCAAATTTCATTTCTCTATTAGTAATTGAGTTGATCTAGTTTAGTTATTTTCTTCTTCTTCTACCAGTGTAGTAGTTTAAGTACTTGAATAAGAATAACAAAAGATAAAAGAATTCTTATAGAATCACCATATAACAATTAATTAATTATTGTTTATTACACAATAATCCCTATATTATTTCGTACTGTATTATTGCATTATAATTTTTATATAAATGGTGTGTGAACCAAACTCTACCTCCGTATAACCTATGTATTACTATGTATTTATTGCAGTTAGGGGTGGCAAAATGATTTAACTACAATTACCTTTAATGTAATGTTTTGTAGTTTAATGTAGTTTAATGTAATGTTAAATGTAGTTTAATGTAATGTTTATTTGGAACTGTCACTGTTGACTCAAATTTGATTGGCAAATTATACTATTGAATCAAATTTGTAGTTAATTGTAGTTATTTGTAGTTTAATGTATTTTCATGTAAGAAGTAGAGTATACTGTTGTAATGAACTTTGGTTGTACTGAACAATTTTTCATGAATACTGAACTCACTGGAAACACTTCATATAACCTACATCTGACTACATTTTAAAAACTCTCTGGAAACACTTCATATAACCTTAACTACATTTACCTACATTTGACTACATTTTAAAAACACACTGGAAACACTGCATATAACCTTAACTACATTTACCTACATTTGACTACATTTTAAAAACTCACTGGAAACACTTCATATAACCTTAACTACATTTACCTACATTTGACTACATTTTAAAAACTCATTGAAAACACTTAAGCATTATCGGAATTTTTGACATTGTAGAATCTCCTTAATGGCAATCACGGAGGAACTACAAAATAGATGAATGTAAACATCCTCAGTGACAATACAATACAAGATGATGGCTGAAATTCAAGTGTAGATTGTCTTATTAATTTATCAACTAGTTTCTACTAAGTAAAGTAATCTGCACCGATACACAACTTATGTGTGCCGTACAGAGCATCAACCAAATGAACATAAAGAAAAATAGAAAAACATGACATTGCAGAGCATCAACCGAGTACACCAAAATCAGAAGCACCCGTTGTCCCCATATCAACATGTATGAGAATAAAACAAACTTGGCCCATTTGCTTCTCCGAACTTGACTGCCCTTGCCATGATATGCTTAGAGTATTTATCTAGATTTCTCAAAACGCTGAAAACTGTACGAGGAAGGAAGCATACTAGTTGTTAGTATACAAATTGTTTTTCCCACAGGGGATTAGCTTTTGTTGTTCTACTCCTGTTTTGGAGATTGTAAACTAATGTAGAGGAGCAGTATTGAGTTTTCTTCAGGTCATGGCTTGATTTGTATTTTTGTATCTTGAAAAAAAATAAGCGCTCATGATTGGATGGAAAAAAGAAAAGTCAAACCAAGTAGTACTACAGCACTGACCATTGAGAAACAAGTACTCGAAGAATTTTTAAAGGTAAATAGCACTGTCGTTTACAGAAATGTTAAAGAAAATTCTTAGTGCACACGGAAGATTGGGGAAGATGAGAAATAAAAGTTCTGGATGCACAGCTATAACGGAAGATTTCACCTTTAATTGGTAGAAAATCAGTGATTAATTAGAAGCCATTAAGATAGGCGTTATTTTAGGCTACACTTTATTAAGAATCTTTTTAGCCTTAATTATCTAGCGTTAATTTAGGATGGAAAATCAGCAAATATTCCGTTTGGTATATATTATGTAACAAAAACATGGGATATGAGGGTAATAAACAAACAATGCACAATAATAATTGTAAAATTTACTATATAGGATGTATAGGTAAAAATTCCTTTCTTTAATTTATGGGAATTTTGTTGATAGGTCCCAATCACAACAAGTGATGTGCGACCATATGATCCAAAGTTAGGCCTTTTTCCTTGGTCACTACTGGTTAGAGCATCTTCTAGTTAGACTAAGACTAGAAATTTCACTTTTTGTCTGGAAAATATTAAAAAAATAGTGCTATAAGATTCTTTATAAATGTATAACATAATGTATTGTTATCAATCATAACAATATTGTTCAAAAATATGTTTTCTAAGGATTAAACAATTACACCATCAATTATTCAGCCGGAGCATCTTCTTGTATTAATTTGTTTATGTTTTTGTTAAACTATTTAGTTCATCTTCCTGTCGGCAAAGTGATTACATTAACATTTAACTCTTAAGACACAGCTCACTGACTATTTTAATATTAAATTAGTGATAAAAGACAACAATTTTCGAGTTAGCACATGGGGTTTGGAATGGACAAAAGGAAAAAACAATTGTTCACTCCCCTACTCGACTATATGACAAACAAGAAAGCAAACACCTCGCTATTTGTTTGCCTAAAAATGAAAAGCTATTTGGATTCTAACTTTTAGTAAAAGAGAATAATTGTACTAAATGGATTATTTGGAGTACGTAATAAATCTAATTCCAACGAAACATTTATCCTACAATTATAGTACGTAGTACAATTTTATCCTTTTGGCATTTCAAGTTGAGTTTATCTATCAAAAAAGTTTATTCAATCAGTTTAGTAGTGACCTCAAACGTCCAAAACTGAACTGTTTAATATACGCAACTTCACTTTGTAACACTGGTTCCAACTTGGTTTGACTTGGTTTTGTAGCAATTAGTTATGTTAATTAAAGTTAGTGTCCAACCCCAGGAGTCAGGACTATATGATTCTCATTTCTATAGAAACTCAACATTTTTACAACTGCCTTCCTAATATCATCGACTTATTGAAGGAAATTTTGGAGCAACGGTAGGCGTAAAGTTATTTTTGTGTGACTTATCGGTAATAGATTTGTGCCGTCAAAATAACTACTAATATTTTTATATTAAAATATGTTATCTATATTACACCTCTTGAAATACAATCCTTTTTCAAATGCCATATTTTATGCACTAGACTATATTTTTTTAATCAATGGTTTATTACCACTCAAAATAGATCCGTTTGAAAAACTAATATTATCTTAAGTGTAGGAGAACAATTTAAAGATAAAAGACCTTTAAATGTAAGAAGGAAAAAGATTTTGTTTAGTTGATAAATGAAGAAATGGAGGTAGTTTGGAAGGTTTAATATATGTAACTATATGGAGAGAGACTTTTGTAATTCTTCAACTTTTATTACACAAGGGATCACTTTGGTACACACTTGGGCTCACACTTTTTGTACATTCTACAAATGAGGAGGTCTTCCCCTATTTATAGGCATCAACCTCCATGTTCTACGACATTCTAGAATATTCCATATAAGTATCCTAAACAATATTCATATCTACCTATTCTCATATGTTCTAGAATATTCCACTACTCTAGAATATTCTCACATTCTCTACTATACATAAAAGAGTTTCTATCATCTTCTAGAATATTCCAGAGAACTCCATAATATTCTCGAACCTTCTAGAACATTCTAGCTCATTCTAGACTATTTTAGAATAGTCTAGAATATTCTAGTAATATCTAGCTTTGGTTTAATTTATTGTTCACATTGCCTCCCTTAAACCAAAGCCTCGTAGGTGGTCATTCCTAATAACTTTTTCATCTTCAGAAAAGTCTCCATCTTCAATGCCTTGGTGAAAATATCTGCCACCTGTTCACCAGTTCTGCAGTAGCCAATTCGGATCTCATTTTCTCGTACCATCTCTCGAATGAAATGATATTTGATATCAATGTGTTTGCTGCGACCCTGAAGTACTGGATTCTTCGCCAACTCGATTGCTGATTGGTTGTCACATAATATCGTGGTTGGACCATCATGTTTGTGTTGAAGAAACCTGAGCATTCTTCTCAACCATACCGCATGTGTAGCAGCATTTGATGCAACAATGTACTCGGCTTCAGCAGTGGATAATGCTATCACTGGTTGTTTCTTTGAACTCCAAGAAAACACACCCGAACCAGTGAAGAATGCATAGCCGGAAGTACTTTTTCTCTCGATCGTATCACCAGCCCAATCACTGTCAGTGTATCCAAGAAGTTCAAGTGACTCACCTCTAGGATAGCAGATTCCATCTCCTTGAGTTCCTTTAATGTATCTCAAAATTCTCTTAGCCGCTTGTAAGTGTGATTGGCGTGGCTTTTCCATGAATCGGCTTATTACGCCAACACTGTAAGCAATGTCGGGTCTTGTTGAGGTCAAGTACCTCAAGCTTCCAACCAAGCTCTTAAAGTAGGATGGATTCACAAGATCACCTCTTCCATCCTTCGTCAGCCTCAATCTTTCTTCAGCTGGGGTCGCAATCGGATTCGCACCATCCATCTTAAATTTCTTCAAAATGTCTCCAGCATACTTTCTTTGAGATATGAAGATTCCCTTATCTGATTGAGAAACTTCAATCCCAAGAAAATATGACATAAGACCCAAATCGGTCATCTCAAACTGATGGATCATAGCCTCCCTGAAATCCGCCATTATCTTCTCATTATTTCTGTGAAGATCAAATCATCCACATACAAACAGACGATCATAACATCGTCAGCATTGGAAGTCTTCACATATAGTGTGTGCTCATAAGCACATCTTTGAAAACCGCTTTCAACGAAAAAGGTGTCGATGCGTGTGTACCACGCTCTTGGAGCCTGCTTCAAACCATATAGAGCTCTCTTTAACTTGTAGACCTTGTTTTCATTACCCCTTTTAACAAAGCCAGGGGGCTGCTCCACATAGACCTCTTCTTCAAGAACGCCATTTAGGAAGGCTGACTTAACGTCCATTTGATAAATTCTCCAGTTATTTTGAGCAGCTAGAGAAATTATCAAACGAATTGTGTCTAGTCTAGCAACAGGAGCAAATACCTCGAAATAGTCAATTCCAAGTTTTTGCTTATAGCCTTTGACAACTAACCTTGCTTTGTATCTGTTGACTTCTCCCGTTGGTCTGTACTTTGTTTTGTATACCCACTTTACTCCAATGGGTTTCTTTCCTCTTGGAAGGTCGGTAAGCTCCCAAGTATCATTCTTCTCAATAGAATGGATTTCCTCCTCCATTGCTTTCACCCAACAATCTTCTTCAATTGCATCCTTGAAATCCACAGGATCGCAATCTGAAAACAAGGCAAAGTTCAAAATATCTTCGTCAGTTAGAGTATCAACATCATTACCGACAACGTAATCCTCCAAATGAGCCGGTAGACGTCGTTGCCTCTGTGATCGACCATACTGTATTGGTTGTATTTCTGAGGGAGACTGTTGTTGCGCAGGTTCATCATGCTCCTCGTCATCAAGATATGATGGCGCTGGAGGTTGAGATGGCTCAACTGCTTTTTTCTTCCAATCCCATGCTCCATGTTCATCAAAGGTGACATCTCTACTGACAATAACCTTTTTGCTGTCTGGATTATATAGCTTGTACCCTTTTGTCTGTTGACTGTAGCCAACAAATATGCTCTTTTCTGCTTTCTCGTCAAGCTTCTTTCGCAGTGGATCGGGTACATGCGCATAGGCAAGACAACCAAATATTCGTAAATGAGAAATATTTGGTTTTCTACCTGTCCATACCTCATAAGGTGTTTTTCCATGGTTGCTTCTCGTAGGGCACCTGTTTAATATGTAAATTGCAGTAGAGACAGCTTCAGCCCAGAATTCTTTAGGCAGCTGTTTTGCTGCCAGCATTGACCGCACTATATCCATCACAGTCCTGTTCTTTCTTTCCGCAACTCCATTTTGTTGAGGAGTGTACCTTGCAGTCAACTGATGTTGAATCCCATGCTTCTTCAAAAAATCATCGCACACAGTGTATTCTGTGCCTCGATCTGTTCTCAGAGTCTTTATAAAATGGCCACTTCGTTTTTCAACATATGTTTTGAAGCTTTTGAATGTGTCACAGGCTTCAGACTTATTTTTCAGAAAATACACCCATGCTTTTCTACTGAAATCATCAATAAAAGTAATGAAGTACTTACTTTCACCGAGCGAAGGAACTTCCACCGAGCACAAATCAGAATGTATCAGCTGCAATGGGTGTTTTGCTCTCCAAGCTTTGCCTTTGGGAAATGGCTCTCTATGCTTCTTCCCTAAAATGCATGCTTCACACTGTCTTGGAGCAAAGTTAAGTGAAGACAAACTTGACACCATCTTATTCCTCACAAGATATTGTAAACCGCCGAAATTAAAGTGGCCAAATCTCATGTGCCATAACCAAGTATCATCAAGAGCATTTGAATTATAGCAGGGTAAGTGACCGTAGTTGAAAGTTACTGGAAACATCCGATTTTTGGTCATACTTACCTTGGCTATAATTTTCATACTCTTGTCTCTTATAGTGCATATATCATTACTGAAATGCACTTCATATCCATTGTGTTGGAGCTGACCCAAGGTCAACAAATTATGCAGCAGGTTAGGCACATAGCAAACATCTTTTATGGAGCACTCAAGCCCATTCTCCATGGTGACCGGTATTCTCCCTTTCCCGACAACTTGCATAACTTGATTATTTCCAAATTTAACCGTGGATTTAAAAGACTCGTCCAAATCAGCAAATATCTCCTTCTTACCGCACATATGATTACTACATCCGGAATAAACGTACCAGACATCATTGTTAGTTTCTTCACTAACAGCAGCCATAGATGCGGAGTAAAAAATGGTTTCACTTTTATCCCCTTCATCCTCAGCTACTCGAGCATGAACTTGTTTATTTTCAGTTCTTTTACTCCAACAATCTTTAGCATAATGACCCAATTTACCGCAGTTATAGCATTTAAGGGGAGGTTTTTGCTGACCTGGATTGTTGTAATTTCCTCTTGGCTGGAAATGATGATTACCTCTTCCACGGCCACGATAGTTGCCGGTGCCTCCACGGCCTCTGCCTCGGAAACCATGTCCCCTAGTTTCCGCCACATTAGAAGATTCTCCTCTCTCTTTAACTTTAGTATGTGCCTGCAATGCCTTCTCTGCCGGATCTTTCTCCAATGATTCTTCTAATTTCCCATTAATTCTATTTTCATGAAGAATTAATGAGCCCAGAAGCTCCTCGGTACTTAAAGTTGAAAGATCCTTGGTCTCTTGAATTACTGCCACAATATGATCAAACTTCATAGGTAAAGTATTAAGTACCTTTTCAACGAATGTCTCATCGCTGAGGGTATGACCATTGAGCTCCATCTCATTCTTGATCTCCGTCAACCTCGAAAAGTATCCCTCAACTGTCTCTGACTTCTCCATCGTGGCAAGCTCAAACTTCCTTTTTAGCGCCATCAAATTATTCTTTTGGACCTTATCAACTCCACGATATGCTTTGGCCAAAATATCCCAAGCCTGTTTTGTTGTTTGGGCTGTGGAAATTTTGCCAAACACAGACATATCGATGGCCTGGTGTATTTGGGACAAGGCCATACTATCACGCCTTATTTCATTCTCTTCGGCACCTTCCTCCAGTTCTTCTCGCGTATATTTTAACAAATTATACGCCTTCAGATGTGTCTCCATCTGAATCCTCCAAAAGTTGTAATTTTGTTTCCCCGTCAACTTGGGAACCATGCACACGATATTCTTTCGTGCCATAGTTAATGAATCACCCTCCTAACGAACCAATGGCTCTGATACCAGATGTAGGAGAACAATTTAAAGATAGAAGACCTTTAAATGTAAGAAGGAAAGAGATTTTGTTTAGTTGGTAAATGAAGAAATGGAGGTAGTTTGGAAGGTTTAATATATGTAGCTATATGGAGAGAGACTTTTGTAATTCTTCAATTTTTATTACACAAGGGATCACTTTGGTACACACTTGGGCTCACACTTTTTGTACATTCTACAAATGAGGAGGTCTTCCCCTATTTATAGGCATCAACCTCCATGTTCTACGACATTCTAGAATATTCCATATAAGTATCCTAAACAATATTCATATCTACCTATTCTCATATGTTCTAGAATATTCCACTACTCTAGAATATTCTCACATTCTCTACTATACATAAAAGAGTTTCTATCATCTTCTAGAATATTCCAGAGAACTCCATAATATTCTAGAACCTTCTAGAACATTCTAGCTCATTCTAAACTATTTTAGAATAGTCTAGAATATTTTAGTAATATCTAGCTTTGATAATTTATTGTTCACATTAAAAATACAAAAGTAAGGAGTAACAAAAAATGGAAAGAAGAAAACCAGAAACATATCACAAATACCAAAAAAGTTAGGATTTAGTTGGGGAGGCAGCAAAGGTTGGAGGGAACAAAACTTATCCAATCTCCAAAAAAACATAAATTGAGGTGTTGTGGATATGTATGACTAAGTCTGAACTCTGAAACTCAATTCACTATGACTTCATCTTTTGGAACTATGCATATTTTAGGAACTGCTGTGCTGTTGCTGTTGCCTTTGCCTGACCAACTTATTATAATATCTTAAATTTTGTGAGATTTTATTAAATCATATTTTAATATAGTGGCTGAAGCACAACAAACTATTGGATAAATCTCTCAAAGGGCTGACCCTTTGGGTTAAATGGTTAAAAGTACTTATAATCATTAGCTTAAAATGCTTTCATAACTAAACAGTTTTATAATTGGATAAAACTGTTGAATTCGATAATGAAATGTTAATGTGTTTACTTAAAAGAAATTGAAATTCTTTAAATTACTAAACAGCTCTCAAAACTTCTTAGAGAAATATAAATATAAAGTATGCTTACATAGAAAAGAGTGGGAGGGCAATGTGGTAGTTGTTGCAATGTGATTAAACACTATTTCGGTGGAATACTAATTTTTTAAAAGGGCCTTACCTTTTCCTTTCTTCCCCTTCGCCGTTGATTCATTAGACAACCGTTAAAGAGAATATATATATATATATATATATATATATATATATATATATATATATATATATATATATATATATATATATATATATATTTATATATATATATATATATATATATATATATATATATATATATATTTATCGCTTACTGTTATGCTCCCACAAACGAGGATTTTATTCTTATTTGAAGGGATATTGATTTGAAGATCTTGTCCCCTCTAAATAGGTTTATAATAGTAGGCTTAACAATCATTTTGAGAGCATGAACCTCATTCCCTATTTATTACTCCTTCTGTTTCGTATTACAGTTGCTTGACTTGCAGGGGTACTTAATGTCGGGTCCGCAAGAGTTTTGGAATAGAACGTGACACATAATTCCTAAGTTTGAATTTGAGTTGTAAGAGCTGACCGTAGTTTGATCTGTGTGAAGACGATTCCGAATGAGGTTTCATCGATTACAATATATGTGATTTTGGTCATAGCTGGTAGGAGAGACAAAAAAATATGAATACTTTATTACCTAATTGTCCTGTTTTTTGTATTTGACGGCAAGAGTAATTTTGAAACTTGGTATCAACAAATAAAGATTTTTTTAGGCATATTGAATTATGGTCCACTATTGATAAAGGATTTGAGGAACCCCGAGAAAGCACAACATTGACGGGTGATACAACTACGTAATCGGAGAATACATGACATTTAGATTGTAATGCATACTACTATCTCGCTATCAAGGTCGAATTGCATGTATCTAAAAAATATTTGAATGCGGAGTCATCAAAGGAGGCTCGGACAATCTTAGTAAAGTCGAATCGAAGAGTTGTTGACATAAAGACGGAGAAACTACAAGAGATTAAGAGTCAATTTGAGTTGGCTTATATGAGACCAGCATAGTCTCTCAAAGAATATTTTGCAAGAATTGAAGATATAGTAAATGGTCTAAGGATCAGTTGACAAATATTGGAAGAAGTTAAACTTGTGAAAAAATATTGCAGTTTCTAGGTTTAAAGTTTCTCAACAAAAATATTATTTTGAGGCTACCAAAGATCTTGACACTCTCAAACTTGATGATTTAGAATGAGAATTGGTGACATATGGTAAATCATTAAATCAATAGAAAGACGAGACATTGAAAAAGGCATCACAAGAAAAGGATAAAAAGAAGATACATCAAATATGTAAAAATAACTCTAGAAGGCCAAAATTCAGAAATAGAGGAGAAAAGAAGAGAAGGTTCATGTAATTGTTGAAAAACTAATTCAAAGTTGTAGCAAAATACCTTAATTGTTTAAGATTTGATTTATTTAATTCATATCTCAATAGAATTTATAGTCAGAACTAGTATAAGAATAAGCTTCTTATTTCTAGTTAGAACAGGTTTCGTACTATTATAATAGGGGTATTACTAGCTTACTTTATATATAGACGAAATAAAGAATTGTAGAGATTATTCATACTTTTGTAATAAAATATTTTTCCTTCAAATTAGTATCACAGCTTCTACAATCTTGAAAAAAAATCAAGTAGTTTTCGCTACCGTCGGGCGATGCTAGCCAACATGTGTCGCCGTCTGGCCATTGAGTATGTCGAAAACGTCAGGCCAGTGATATAATGCATGACAAGAATCATACTGAGAGTGATTGAAAAACAATTCAAGTTCAAAGAGACGCTAGCAAATATGACACAGGAGGAACAAAGTTCTTTTCTAAAAGTTCGAGAGAGGTGAATTACACATAAAATTGCAATATTGCATGTCAAAAGAGATGAAGAAATTTTATATAAGAGAACGAAACTTTTCTCCAAAAGTTGGAGAGATATTGAAAAGAAAATGAAAGTTTATTACAAGTGAATAAACAAACAATTGGGAGCCGGTGATACGTACATCAACTATTGGATGTTGGTCACAAAATACATCAACGATAATTGAAAACAAGTGCTTCAACAAATTTGATTGTTGGTGTAAAGTACATTAACATGAGTTGAAGATGTGTGATTTAACAAAATAGGTTGGTTGTGACAAAGTGCATCAACGAGAGTTAAAGATTAATGTTTCAACAAAATTAAATGTTGGTGACAAAGTGAATTAATGGAAGTTGAAGACAAATGCTTCAACAAAATTGGGTATTGGTGACAAAGTGCATCAACGGGAGTTGAAGACAGGTGCTTCGACAAAATTGATTGTTGGTGACAAAGTGCATTAACGAGGGTTGGAGATAAGTGCTTCAATAAAATTGGGTGTTGGTGACAAAATGCATCAACGGGAGCTGGAGATAAGTGCTTCAACAAAATTAGATATTGGTGACAAAGTGCATCAATGAGAGATGGAGACATGTGCTTCAACAAAAGTAGAAGTTGGAGAGAAGTGCTTCAACACACAATATACAACTTTGAATTATAGGAGAATGTTGGAAAACTAATTCAAAATTGTAGTAGAAAACCTTAATTGTTTAGGATTTGGTTTATTTAATTTATGTTTCAATAGAATTCGTAGTCAAAATTTATATAAGAATATACTTTTATATTTCTAGTTAAAATGTGTTCCATACTATTAGAAATAGAAATATTACTAATTTACTTTATGTGTGAAGAAAATAAAAAATTATAAAGATTATTCTTAAATTTAAAAATAAATATATTCCTTCATCTTTAAATTACTAAAATGCTCTTAAAACTGGTTAGAGAAATACAAATATTAAAGTATGCTTGCATGGAAAAAACTGAGAGGGCAATGTATGCTTGATATTTTAAAAAAGAGAAAGAAGGATATACAATTAGAATAAAATCAAGAACTGTATATGATTATGAGACAATATACAACTGAAAAAATACCTCACTTGAAAGATAATTTGAATATTTTCGTCCAGCACACTTAAAAGAGTGTGTATTGTTACAACCAGAAAATCTCATCTTGGGGACTGTTCTAATGCTTAATATTTTACGCGCAGGGAAAGTAAATGTTAGAATAATTTTATCTATTTTTAACAGTTCAGATTAAATAATAATAAAGAAGCTGAAATAGTTGAATAAATCTGAGGTAAAATGCAGGAACCATAACAACTGAAATATCTAATAGCACGCCGAATCTGATGTCACAAGTGCACGAGTTACTAGAAGTTCTAAAAATAGAGTATGGAACAAATACAACTATTTCGAATGAAATGAACAGTAAAAAGAAAAGAGGAAGGTGACTTTAAGGTCTGCAGGCGTCAACAGATCTATCTCAAGTCTCCAAACGTGATAATCTGAGCTAGTGCACCTCATGTACAACTGAGACCAGTACCAAAATCTGCACAACAAGTGTAAAGTATAGTATGAGTGCAATCAGCCCAATATACTCCGTAAACGTCGAGCTTAACTTCGATGAAGTAGTGACGAGGCTATGACAGGACACTCACGTAATTCAACCTGTACAAACATAGATATATGTACCAAACAACAACAAATGGAGATTTAATATGTATGGTTGGGAGGGGACATGCGAAAGGCAGACAAGATATGATAACTATAATAGGAATGGCAACACAAGACAATCAAATAATTCATCAACCAATAAAGACGGATAAATATACGCAATAAAGATGGAACGATATCACATCGTGCTTTTACTCTCAACCTTACCATGAAATGATGAATATGGCACGACATCACCCTTCCTGCTTTTATTCTCGGTTTTCCCACGTAACAATGAAAATCGAAATAGATAGTACGACATCACCCTTCGTGTTTTGTGTCTCTTCCTTACTATGTATTAATTAATAAATAAAATAACAAAACGGCAAGACATCACCCTTCGTGCTTTAACACTCTCCCTTATCATGTATTAATGAATATAAAGATTTGGCAGATAGATAATACAAAAATAAACTTTATGCCAATAATGATTCTAAGATGTCAAACCTCAACTTCCAAAATACTCAACCATCACAGTTAATCCATAAATACAAAAGGAACGATCAAACAAGTAAAAATCTAATCTAAGCATGAATAATTAAAGAGGCAATAGATTACAAGGAAATAAGTTTTACCTGCATGCTATAACCCAACAAAAACATATAAGTACTCGTCACCTCACATATATGTTGTACCCGCACATTAAACACGTAGCAAATGGACAAACAAGTTCTAATCCCTCAAGTCAAGGTTAACCACGACACTTACCTAGCTCCGCAATCGACTCAAAGTTCAACCACAACCCTGCCTTTCGAACATGCCTCCAAATCAACTAAATTTAGCAAATTATAAACCAAACGATTCAAAATAAGTCTTAGGAAATACTCACGTTTGATAGAGGTTCAAATTTAAATCATTATTGAAAAAGTCAATAAAAGTCAACCTCGGATCCGCTTGGTCAAAACTCAAAATTCTGACCAAAATTCAAATACACTACACTCCAGAGCCCGGTCATGTAATTTGTTTCGAAATTCATTCTCAATTCGAGGTCTAAATTCTAATTTTAGAAAATTTCTAATTCTACCGAGTTCCCTAATTCCACCATGAAAATCTTAGGTTTAATGATGAAAACTTATGAAAAATATGGGTAAATGAAAGAAAGTAGATTAAAGCCACTTACCAATGAATTGAGGAAGAAAAGCTCTTGGAAAAATCACTCTAAGGTATTTAGGATTGAGAATTTTGAAGAATAAGCTAAAATCCTGTCTATCTCAGCTTTTAGCCAGTCGTGGATGTTACAATTGCGAGAAAGAGGTTGCAAATGCAGACTCATCTCAGAAACATAGTCATCGCAAATATGATGTTTTGGTCGCAAATGCGAACCCCAAGCCCTCGCAAATGCATACCATCTCTTCGCAAATGCGAAGATTGCCCAAAAACACGTGAGTCGCAAATACGACTCTGCCTTCGCAAAAGCGAAAAAAGCAAGTTCGCAAACGCAAATTTTTACCTCGCAAATGTGAGACTCCCATCATCAGCCCATGCTCGCAAATGCAAAGCCTTGTTTGCAAAAGCGAGGCTCGCAAATGTGAGTTATATCTCGTAAATGCGAGACCTGCAACAGAACACCAGTAAGAAAAGAGTCATCAACTATTCTACTAAATTCGAAATCACTTCGTGGCTTATTTGAAACTCACTGGAGTCATCGGGCCTCTAAATCAAACATGCAAACAAATTGAAAAACCTCATATGAAATCACTCACGTGATCAAAATACTAAAATAACACCTAGAACTATGAATCAGACATCTAAACAAATGAAATTTTCCAAGAGACTTAAGGACTTTCAATTTTTCAACCGGATGTTCGAATCACGTCAAATCAACTCCATTTGTATCAAATTTTATAGATAAGTCAAAATTATTGAAACAGATCAATACCAAGTTCCGGAACCAAAATTCGTACTCATTAGCAACAAGTCAAACTACGGTCAAATTTATGAACTTTTTAAACCTTTAAACTCCAAATTTTCAACAAATTGCAATGAATCAAACTAGGCATTTCTGAATTCGATTCTGGGCATACGTCCAAGTCCCAAATCACAATACGGACCCGTTGGGATCGTCAAATTACAGATCCGGGTCCGTTTGGTCAAAGCGTTAACCGAAGTTAACTCAAATGAGTTTTAAAGCACGATTTCATATTTCAATCAATTTTTCACATAAAAACCTTTCGAAAAAAGACACGAATTATGCACGCAAATCGTAAAAGACTTAATAAAGCTTTTCGGAATTTCAAAACATAGAATTGAATATTAAAACTATAAATAAACTATCGGGTCATCACATGTATCAACACGCTTTGCAATATCACCATCCAGAAAATTGAGAGTGAGCGATATTGTAGTAAGGTAGGAATATCAAAAGTGGGTTATTTCCTTTTGAGTGTTGTAGTGGTCTTTGGAGTATTTTACTCGGAACTACAAAGTGTAAATTCCTTACTATAGTGATATCAGTTGCTCATCTCAGGGCCGTGGTTTTTTCCCTTATTCAGAAGGGTTTTCCACGTAAAAATCTTGGTGTCATTGTTACTCTTTTATTCTTGTTAATTACCGTATCTCGGTGCTACATTATTATTCCGCTTTTATTACCGTGAAATTATTTTGGCAGGGGATTTATTCCCAACAACTGGTATCAGAGCACAGGTTCTGCTCGTTCACTAAAATACTATTCACTGTCGGTAGTACTATACTCGGTGGAAAATAAAAATGTCAGGAGTAAAGTACGAGGTAGCTAAATTCAACGGAGATAACGGTTTTTCAACATGGCAAAGAAGGATGAGGGATCTGCTCATCCAACAAGGATTACACAAGGTACTAGTTGCTGATGCCAAAAAGCCTGATACTATGAAAGCTGAGGATTGGGCTGATTTGGATGAAAGAGCTGCTAGTGCAATCAGGTTGCACTTATCGGATGATGTGGTAAATAACATCATTGATGAAGACACTGCACATGGAATTTGTACAAGGTTGGAAAGCCTATACATGTCCAAAACGCTGACAAATAAATTGTACCTGAAGAAGCAGTTATATGCCCTACACATGGGTGAAGGTATGAATTTTTTGTCGCACTTAAATGTGTTTAACGGACTAATCACACAGCTTGCCAACCTCGGAGTAAAAATCGAGGAGGAAGATAAAGCCATCTTGCTATTGAACTCGTCGCCATCTTCATATGATAATTTGGCAACATCCATCCTGCATGGTAAGACTACTATTGAGTTGAAAGATGTTACATCGGCTCTTTTACTCAATGAGAAGATGAGAAAGAAGCTTGAAAACCAAGGTGAATTGAATACGGCACAAGATGAGATTTCTGCAGATTTGTGGCATAAAAGAATGGGCCATATGAGCGAGAAGGGATTGCAGATTCTTGCCAAGAAATCACTCATTTCGTATGCCAAAGGTACAACGATAAAACTTTGTGACTATTGTTTATTTGGTAAACAACATAGGGTGTCATTTCAGAATCGTCTGAAAGAAAGTTGAATATACTTGATTTAGTATATTCTGATGTTTGTGGCCTAATGGAAATTGAATCAATGGGCGGTAACAAATATTTTGTTACTTTTATTGATGATGCTTCACGAAAATTGTGGGTTCATATTTTGAAAACTAAAGATCAGGTGTTTCAAGTTTTTCAGAAGTTTCATGCTCTAGTAGAAAGGGAGACAGGTCAAAAGCTAAACCGTCTCCGAAGTGACAATGGATGTGAGTACACTTCAAGGGAATTTGAAGAGTACTGTTCAAGTCATGGGATCAGACATGAAAAGACAGTTCCTGGAACCCAACAGCACAATGGTGTAGCAGAGAGGATGAACCGCACTATCGTGGAGAAGGTGAGAAGCATGCTCAGAATGGCTAAACTACCTAAGTCATTTTGGGGTGAAGCAGTTCAAAAAACATGTTACCTGATCAATAGGAGTCCATCAGTTCCATTGGCGTTTGACATCCCAGAAAGAGTTTGGTCCAATAAGGAGGTGTCCTACTCGCATCTAAAGGTGTTCGGTTGCAGAGCTTTTGCACATGTACCGAAAGAATAGAGAACAAAGCTGGATGATAAATCTGTTCCCTGCATATTTATTGGATACGGAGATGAAGAGTTCGGGTACAGATTGTGGGATCCTGTAAAGAAGAAGGTCATTAGAAGCAGAGATGTAGTCTTCCGAGAAAGTGAAGTTGGAACTGCTGCTGATATGTTAGAAAAGGCGAAGAATGGTATAATTTCTAACCTTGTTACTGTTCCTTCTATTTCTAACAATCCCACAAGTGCAGAAAGTACGACCGACGAGGTTGCCGAGCAGGGGGAGCAACCTGGTGAGGTTATTGAGCAGGGGGAGCAACTTGATGAAGGTGTTGAGGAAGTGGAGCACCCCACTCAAGAAGAAGAACAACCTCAACCTCTGAGGAGATCGGAGAGGCCAAGGTAGAGTCATGCAGGTACCCTTCCACAGAATATGTCCTCATCAGTGATGAGGGGGAGCCAGAAAGTCTTAAGGAGGTGCTGTCCCGTCCAGAAAAGAACCAGTGGATGAAAGCCAAGCAAGAAGAGATGGAATCTCTACAGAAAAATGGCACGTACAAGCTAGTTGAACTTCCAAAGGGTAAAAGACCACTCAAATGCAAATGGGTCTTTAAACTCAAGAAAGATGAAATGGCAAGCTGGTCAGATACAAAGCTCGATTGGTGGTTAAAGGCTTCGAACAGAAGAAAGGTATTGATTTTGATGAAATTTTCTCACCTGTTGTCAAAATGACTTCTATTCGAACAATTTTGAGCTTAGCAGCTAGCCTAGATCTTGAAGTGGAGCAGTTGGATGTGAAAACTGCATTTCTTCATGGAGATTTGAAAGAAGAGATTTATATGGAGCAGCCAGAAGGATTTGAAGTAGCTGGAAAGAAACACATGGTATGCAAATTGAATAAGAGTCTTTATGGATTAAAGCAGGCACCAAGGCAGTGGTACATGAAGTTTGATTCATTCATGAAAAGTCAAACATACATAAAGACCTATTCTGATCCATGTGTATACTTCGAATGATTTTCTGAGAATAATTTTATTATATTATTGTTGTATGTGGATGACATGTTAATTGTAGGAAAAGACAAGGGGTTGATAGCAAAGTTGAATGGAGATCTGTCCAAGTCATTTGATATGAAGGACTTGGGCCCAGCACAACAAATTCTAGGGATGAAGATAGTTCGAGAGAGAACAAGTAGAAAGTCGTGGCTATCTCAGGAGAAGTACATTGAACGTGTACTAGAACGCTTCAACATGAAGAATGCTAAGCCAGTCAATACACCTCTTGCTAGTCATCTAAGATTAAGCAAAAAGATGTGTCCTACAACAGAGGAGGAGAAAGGGAACATGGCTAGAATCACTTATTCTTCAGCAGTCGGAAGCTTGATGTATGCAACGGTATGTATTAGACCTGATATTGCTCATGCAGTTGGTATTGTCAGCAGGTTTCTTGAAAATCCTGGAAAGGAACATTGGGAAGCAGTCAAGTGGATACTGAGGTACCTGAGAGGTACCACGGGAGATTGTTTATGCTTTGGAGTATCGGATCAAATCCTGAAGGGCTATACGGATGCTGATATGGCAGGTGACATTGACAACAGAAAATCTACTACTGGATATTTGTTTACATTTTCAGGGGGAGCTATATCATGGCTGTCGAGGTTGCAGAAGTGTGTCGCACTCTCTACAACTGAAGCGACATATATTGCCACTATTGAAGCTGGCAAAGAGTTGGTATGGCTCAAACGGTTCCTTCAAGAGCTTGGATTGCATCAGAAGGAGTATGTCGTCTATTGTGACAGTCAAAGTGCAATAGACCTTAGCAGGAACTCTATGTACCATGCAAGGACCTAACACATAGATGTGAAATATCACTGGATTCGTGAGAAAGTGATGGACGAATCTTTACAGGTCAAAAAGATTCACACAAGCGAAAATCCTGCGGATATGCTGACCAACGTGGTACCAAGGAACAAGTTTCGAGCTATGCAAAGAACTTGTCGGCATGCATTCAAACTAGAAGACTGTGTTATCCCCTCTAGATAAATGGGACTGGAGGGGGAGTTTGTGGGGTCCAGCCCCATATGTAAAAGTCCAACATTTACTCCTTTTTGTCAAGCCAGCCAAATCAACAAAAAGATTTGGGCGGCTGACTTAAGGATTTGGGCGGCTGACTTTTGCAGTAGAAATGATGTCACTGCATACATCAACATGGAGTTTCTGGAACTATAAATAGGTATCTCTACCTTCATTGTAAGACACACCAACAAAAAGAGTGAAAAAGAGTAAGGTTTTACAGACAGGGTTAAGAAAATAGTCTGTGAAGAAAATAGAGAGTGAGCGATATTGTAGTAAGGTGGGATTGTCAAAAGAAGGTTATTTTCTTTTGAGTGTTGTAGTGGTCTTTGGAGTATTTTACTCGGAACTACAAAGTGTAAAATTCCTTACTATAGTGATATCAGTTGCTCATCTCAGGGCCGTGGTTTTTCCCTTATAGAAGGGTTTTCCACGTAAAAATCTTGGTGTCATTGTTACTCTTTTATTCTTGTTAATTACCGTATCTCGGTGCTACATTATTATTCCGCTTTTATTACCGTGAATATTATTTTGGCAGGGGATTTATTCCCAACATACGCAGACCTTACCCCTACCCTGAGGTGGAGAGGCTGTTTCCAAATAGACTCCCGATATCCTTCCCTTCAAGAACTTTTCACCTTGCTCTTGGATAGATTCGACCTCACAACCTCTCGATTTAAAGTGGGGGTTGCTTGCCATCAAAGCAACCCCTCTTGTCTCTGTCCTGCTTTCCTGGCCGCAATAGTGCACTTCACTGTTAATGTTTTGGAACTTCTGTTTGATGTTAACGAATTTTCGAACTATGAAATAATCAGTATTCGGTCCAATATATGCCATTAATGTCATTTAATTTAGGGAATGCTTTTCTTTAGATTAGGGGCAAGTATATTAGGTAGGTATTGTCCTTCGACCAGATTGATATGAGATAAATAGTTGATAAAAATTATCCTTCGTTTCAATTTATGTAAAACTTTTTCTTTTTTAGCCAGTCAAAAAAATATAATATATTTTATACTTAAAAATAATTTAACTTTAAAATATTTATTTTATCCTTCATTCAGATAATTTATAGTAACCACAATATCTCTGTCTTATTTTAAATCATATGTTCTGAAAGTTTTTTTTCTTTTTTAAACTCCTTCAAGTTAAGTGTTATCTAATGAGCCTAAGGTTTGTTTTGATCAATATAAGTGTTTAACATTTTGTTTTGATCAATATAAGTGTTTAACTGATGGGAGAAATTCAAAAATAGTTAGATTTATGAGTGGTTATTCAAAAATAGTTAAAGTTTTATAAGTAATTGAAATTTAGCCACTTTTCATTTTAAGATAAATCTTAACGAAAATATTGTTTAAAATCCAGAAAAATACTCCAGTCTAATATAATGGAGTTTCAATATAATATACTGGAGTTTGGAGCATCGATGCTCCAGTATCCAGTATATTATACTAGGGCGAGCAAAGTATACTGATCCAGCATAGTATGTTGGAAGTTCATACATAGGTGCACCGAACTTCAGTATATTATACTGGACCGATCTCTATTACAGTAAAATAATAATTATTTTTCAATGACTTAGAAAACTTTAATTATTTTTAAATAATTAATCCGAAAACTAACTAGACCATATTATCTTAACTGATTGTTTGCATCGTATGCTTTTTTCTAGGTCACTCTTCAAATTATGTCCCTATTAAACTAGTTAACTAAGTTTCACCTTTAAAAAGTTGTTAGCTGATTTTTCTTTTTGCAGACAAATTTAGTCCATTGAACTAACTGGGATAGAATTTAAATAGTAATCTGAAAAAGACTATTTATGCAAACGCAGTTAAATAATGAGTCATACTCTAACTTGAGATTTTTTCTTCCTATATCATATATAAAACTTTATTACTAAAAATATGCATAGTTTCTAATTTATCCATCCAATTCATATTTTTTTATAATTATTACACCATTCATTAAATACTAATTATTAGTAGATGAATTTTTCCTAATTAGGCAAGCTTAATTCGTCGAAATCAAATCTGTTCAAAAGCTTAATTCGCCGAAATCAAATTTGTTCAAAAGCTTAATTCGTCGAAATCAAATCTGTTCAAAAGCTTAGATCTGTTCTTCGATATTTTCACTTAAGACACAAATCAAAAGCTCAGTTCGTCGAAATCAGAAGCTCAATTTCAAATTGTAGAAATCAGTTCTGTAAAAGCTCTATTCATCGACATTCTCTCTACATCACTCTCTATTTCTCAATCGCAAATTTCAGTAATACAAAGCAAATGAAAGAGAGCAGCAATTCCACCATTGGCAGCCATTAAAAAGTTTGAAAGATTTGGATTCAAATTTGGGTTTTCAAAAATTATTATTTGTTTGGATTGGGTGTTGTTGAAAATAATCGAAAATATGGTTTGGAGTTTATATCTCAATTTTGAGTGATTTTGGTAAAGATTAGACTTGGTTTTGACTGAATTTCAAATTGAAACTCGAAGTAGTAGTTGTAGTAGTAGTAGTAGAAGAAGAAGAAGAAGAAGAAGACATATTGTAGAAATTATATATAAATAGCCAGCTTTTGGACTGATCTTTCTAAAATAGCCAGCGTTTACCAAGTCAATGAAAAATAGCCACTATTTTGCTGCAATAGAGAACGGTCTAGCATAATATACTGGAGTACGGTGCACCTATGTATGAACTGCAAGATATTATGCTGGACCGGTATACTTTGCTGGTTCCAGTATAATATACTGGAGACTGGAACACCGGCACTCCAAACTCTGGTATATTTTACTGGACCACTATACTTGCTGGAACTCTAGTATATTATGCAGGATTTTTAGTGTACTTATGCTAGAACTCCATCTTATTATGTTAGAGTTCCAGCATACTTATCCTGGAACTCCAGTATAATATGCTGGAGTTCAAGTATACTTATGCTGGAACTCCAGCATAATATACTGGAGTATTTTTCGAGTTTTCAATAATATTTTTGCTTAAATTTATCTTTACATAAAAATGACTAAATTTTAATTATTTTTTGAAATTGAGCTATTTTTAAACAACAAGTTATAAATTTAGCTATTTTTAAATTTCTCCCTAAATTATACCATTACTCATCCAACAGGCCCAAACTTTGGCGTCTTGGATGAAGTATATAACTTGGGCTAATCTGGACGATCCTAAATTCATCTTAAAAAAGTTCAAATTTCACTTGTGAAATTATATTAGATATGTCGTTATTATAAAACTGAGCCTACTCGAGTAGGGGCTAAAAATGACTACAGAAAATGAAAAAAATGGATTGCTTCTTAACGCCAGACACGTTATACATATCTTGGAGAAAATTATATGTAAGCTTTCGTACCCACTTGTTATAAAAGGTTTTCTTTGTGCATTTAATTGGCACTATGTCAAAAAGAAAGATCCTAATCAAAGAATATGGACATCTTTTTTGTTTAAATTCGAAAAGGTTCATTTGACCTTGGTGACGGACAAAAAAAATTGACTTTCCTGTCATTTATACACTTAAATTTGGGTTTTTCTTCAAATTAAAAAGTGAACCAATTTTAGAGATTAGGGCTAACCAGTGCAGAAAGTATCAATTGATCAATCGCATGAAATTATACGGTATATAAAAGGTTAATTATTTTCTATTTATATATGATAGATGTTGAATTTTTTTTAACTTTTTACGTTTACTTCTTTCTATTTCGAATCGCTTTAATAAAAATTCTAATGACTATTAGCTCCTTCATTTCATCAATGAGCTGCATAGTTCCAGAATGGCTTCCATAGGTTATTGACAGCAATTACGGTAGCTGAAGAATCAGCTTCTCTCAGGGGCGGAGCAAAGTATAATATATGTATTGGGATATACTATTAATCATGCGATTTAGATATAATATTTTATTTTATTCTTTGTAGAATAATTATTTATTTAATTTATTCAATTTAATAAAGTACTATTTAAATAGATCATTTGTTATATGTGTGTTCTTTTAGTTATGTAGTAGACAATTTAGTGTGTCGAGTCTTACCTCATGCACAGAAGATTAAGTTGTTAGTTCTCATAATTAATAAATTATGTCCATAATCAAAGATATTACGGGACAAAATGTCCTGATGATTGTAACACAAAATTATAGTATAATTTGTCTTGATTATTGGAGTGATTTTCTCCGACTTTTTGTGCTATTATACTCAGTGTATATTGAATATATAAAATAATTTCTCTAATTCATTAAATGAGCTTATACTGCTAATCTTGATATAAATATTATGAACAATGTAATTTTGTTTATTGTTTTGATTTATCAAAACGTACGACTATATTCAGAGTTAGTGGATGCCTTAGACAATAACGAATAATATTTGTGAGTAATGATTAGTTGATAGAATCTATGACTCGGTTTTGAGTTTGATGATACCCCTTTATGTAAGCTTATAAGTTTTCATGTGAAAATTCAACCGGTAGATTTTGTATCCGTTACATGAAATACTTTAAGCGGATTGCAATGGATTTAATTAGTTGATTAGATTAAATTTTTAGCGATTTAATTTAATTAACTTGTATTTGAGATCTTAACCTGGGAGATAAAATAAGTGTTATTGAATTTTTGAAATTCATTTTGAAGAGTTCAATTGCAGTTTTTTAGTGGAACAAATTATAATTAGTTATAGTAAGAATTAATTCATGCTAATCTCGAATTAATGCTATAATTGGTAGCTTCTTATTATTTTTGTGGTCCTTGCTATACCTAGTAAAAATCTGGACAAGACTTGGAAAAAAGTGACTTGTGAGAAAAGTCATCTAGTAGAGCTGTAGTAGGATTCTACTTGTAAAAATAGAATCCTATATGTATTTGGAGCATAATTTCCGTAAAAAATAAGTCATTAAAGGAAGACTAATTTCACTTAATAACTCATCTTTTAGAGTTGTATTGTTCGTGCTCACCCAAAAGCAAAATCGTCCAAGGTTTTACTAGGCATATAACAGAAGACTACAGCACTGGATTTTTACTGTTTGGAAGATTTGTGCAACAATTTCAAGAGGTTAGTGCTTCTAATATTGTGATTATAGCATTGTCTAGTTTATATGTATTTGATGTCTGGTTTGTATGCTTGCTTCTATTTTGTATGTTCTAACAATAGTATCAGATGTCGTCTTACAGCTATCTAGATATTGTAATACAACATGAATACAGTAATATTAAAACGTATTGTTTAATGATACATGTTTGGTATGATTATTCTATGTAAAAAATGAGATTGTATTTATTAGTATTTTAATTCTAAAATTATGAATTAATATACACATATATAAACAGTGATGTTATGTTTAATGACAGTCTGTTTAATTACGTTTTGTACGAATAGTAATTTGTTTTCTAATAAAAATATGATTATTTTTTGGATGCTATTAATTTTGCAATCATGGGTTAATATAAATATACATAAATAGTGAACTAATACTATTAATCTATTTTAGCTGTTGTTTTATTCATAATCACTGTGTTATATTAATAAGAACTTGACTATATTGTATGATATTAGTTCTGTATTATACAAAATTATGAACAGTAGCATTTTTAAACAATGAAATACATACCTTTTTTTACAATTCTGTTAAAATAATAAAAAATATTATTTTGAGTTCTGAAATCATGGTTTAATATACATCAATATATTATCTGATTTGAACAAGTCAAAATAATAAAAACCCTTAAAAACGCCAAAACAGAATTCTACAAATAGGTCATAATTTTAGAATTCTGAACTTTTGTCGAACTCCGATTGACCTCAAACTTGGTAGGTTCATCGAAAACAACCTAGTGAGCAATACTCATCAGCTCTGCTCATAATGTACGCCGTTTTTGGACATTCGGGGTCGTTTAGATGGATTTTTTGTCTTTTTTCTATTATTTGGAAATTTTTTAATAAAAGAAACTTTTTAAAAAGAAATTTGCGATGGTAGGGCTCAATTCTTACTATTTCCAATCATGTTTTACAGTAATATAATGAATTTACTTGTTGACATAGGTCTTCTTCCATGTCGGATAAATTCATTACAGATGATTATTGTAGTTTTGCCTCTAGTTAATTGATTAATTGTATTAACTCTCCAATTGAGTTACATGTTGATTCAATGAAATTAGAGTTTATAAAAGTGATATTTATCTATCTTTAATTAACAGTTTACTCACCATCTGAGTTGTCTTGCTTAAATTTATATGGTTAATATCTTATATCACTCATATATTTTGCGTGAATAGTTAAGTTTCCCTAACGAATCTAACTGTTCAATGAGCATGGTTATATGTGTAATGTGTTATTTTAAATTTAATTATTCTAAATACATAAATAATGATGTATTTAATGTGAATATCTCTCAGATTAACCATGTCTTTATTCAACCCGCTTACCTCAATTTTGAACCAAAACAAGTTAGAATGACCTAATTATATTGATTGGAAAAGGAACCTTGATATTGTCCTAACCGCTGAAGGTTACAATTTGTAATCACTGAGGAGTGCCCAGAAAAACCTAAAAATTCTACTGACGATCAGGTTAAGACCTATGACAAATGTGTTAAGGCTGATGAGATGGCACGATGTTATATTTTGCCCTTATGGTGATTTGTTTAAAACACCAGCACTATAGAGTCTACTTACGATATGCTTGAAAGTTTCAAAGAGATGTTCGATGAGCAAAATCGTACAGCTAAGTAGACATCCATAAAGCCCTTTTGAACACCAAGATAGCTGAAGGATCATCGATCAAGGACCATGTTATGAAAACGAGTCTTCTGAATGAACTGGAGGTCCTCGGAGAGTCTCAAGTTGAGGTGGTCCCGTAGACTCTGCCTGACAGTTTTCAACAATTTCTCTTGAACTATAATATGAACAAAATTGATTTATCATTAGATTTTTTTGAATAAGCTGCAAGCGGCAGAATCTGTTATCAAACAACAAGCTCCAGCCGTGGCATTTAATATTGAGAAAGCTTCGATTTCTAAGTCGAAAGGTAGTCAAAAAAAGAAGAAGGCTCAAACGTTTTTGGCACCTGGTGGTGCGGCTGGTGTGAAAATTTTCAAAGGCAAGTGCTATCATTGTAAGCAACCTGGGCATCACCAGAAGCAATGGCTTGCCTATCTGGCAAGTTAAATAACCAAGGTAATTCAAATTTAAATAATGTCGTTGCAACTTTTTTAGCTGTTGTTTATACCATGTTTGGTGTGTAGATTCGGGAGCCACTAATCACATTTGCACTACTTTGCAGGGCTTTCAGGAAATGCGGTGGCTAAATGAGAAAGAAGTTTGCGTTTTTCAGGCCAATGGCGAGCCAATACCAGCTTTAGATTTAGGAGATATTAGAGTTTCGTTTAGTAATGATAGAGTTTTAGTATTAAAAATTATTCTATATGTACCTTCTATTAGAAGGAATTTGATTTTGGTTTCGAAAATAATAGTTGCTGGTTATAATATTTATTTGCTAGTAACTCTGCTGTTATTAAGTTTAATAAACATTTTATATATATTGCCGCTACAGTACATAATCTTTTTTTTTCTTGATATATATCCTCATGTTCTACAACAACCAAAAGAATTAAACAACATTAATCTGCCACAGAGAAGAAAACATATTTCTGAATTGAGTCAAACTTGCTTGTGGCACTTATGTCTAGGTCATATAAATCTAAATAGGATTTCGAGATTGGTCTCTGATGGACCTTTAAGTTCATTGAAATTGGAGTCACTACCATGCGAATCTTGTTTAGAAGGTAATGACCAAGAGACATTTTTCCTCAAAAGGAAATACAGTGGGTGATAAGCAATAATTAATTCACTCTGATTTCTGTGACCCTATGAATATACAAGAAAGAGGTAATTTTGAGTATCTTGTGACTTTCACAGATTATTACTCAAAATATGGGTACATTTATCTATTGCGACCTAAGTCTTAATGCTTTGAGAAATTCAAAGAATTTAAGATGGAAATGGAGAAACGACATGATAAATATATCAAAATATTGCAATCTGATCGTGGTGATGAATACCTTTTTGTGGAATTCATAAAATACTTATCAAATAGTGAAATTATATCTCAATTATCTGTCCCAGGAACACCATAACAAACTGACGTGGCAGAAATAAGAAATATGACCCTTCTGGAAATGGTTAGATCAATGTTAAGTTATTCCGATTTGCCTTCTTCCTTTTGGGGATATGCATTAGAAATAGCAAATTACATTCTAAATTTGGTTCCTTAAAAGTCAGTACCTTCAACTTCAGTAGAATTATGGACTGGGGGCAAGCCAAGTTTACGGCATATTCGGGTTTGGGGTTGTCCAGCGCATGTGCTTAAAGGGAAATCAAATAAATTAGAATCAAGAACAGAAGTATGCATTTTTATTGGATATCCAAAGAGAAACTAAAGGCGGTTTTTTTATTGTCCCAAAGAAAAGAAGGTAATTATCACGACAAATACCAAATTTGTAGAAGAGGACTATTTAACGAACCATATTCCAAGAAGTAAACTAGTTTTACAGGAATTAAATGATGGAATAACTAAAGATTTATCTCTAGAACGTATCCCGGAAGTCAATAATCATACACCACTGCAATATCATAGTGGGAGAAATATCAATTGGTAGCAGATTGCACAAGATCAATTGCCTAACATCTCACTACCCCAAAGTAGTAGGAGTAATGTTGAGTAACCTCAGATTGTTGAGCAACCTCAAATTATTGAAAAACCTGAAATTGTTCTGCAGCTTGCACTCCAGGAAGAAGTTAATGATATCCCAGTACCGTAAGTTGTGGAGGATAACATTGATGCTTCAGTTTACAAAAATAATATTGTGATTTAACAATAAAATTAGCCTCCACCTGTAGTGACTAGTCGTAGTGGGAAAATTATTAGAAAACCTCTCCGGTTTACGCTATTGGGAGAATCTTATGATTGAATCCCCGAAAAGCCTAATACAGAACTTATTAATTACGACGAAACACTACATGATACAGATGTTGATAAATGGGTTGATGCTATAAAATCTGAAATGGAACCCATGTACTTCAATCAAGTCTGGGATCTTCTAGAACCACCTACTGGAGTTAAACCCTTAGTTGTAGATGGATCTATAAGAAGAAGAGAGGAGTGGATAAAAAAGTGCAAACTTTTAAAGCTAGATTTGTTGCAAAAAGGGTTTACTAAAAAAGAAGAGATCGATTATGAGAAAACTTTTTCGCTAGTAGCCATGCTTAAATCCATTAGGGTTCTCTTATCCATTGCTGCTCATCACGATTATGAGATTTGAAAAATGGATGTCAAGACGACTTTTCTAAATAGAAGTCTTGATGAGTGTATCTATACAGAACAACCAATTAGTTTCATTAAAAGTGACAATGAGCATATGTTGTGTAAATTAAAGAAATTCATTTATAGATTGAAACAAGCTTCTAGAGCATGGAACACTTGTTTTGACAGATCAATTAAAACCTTCAATTTTAATTAGTGTGAAAATGAGTCTTGTGTTTATAAGAAGTGAAATGGAGATAAAGTTATATTTTTGGTTTTGTACGTAGATGATATTTTTCTCATACGAAATAATATGAGCATGTTAAATTCAGTAAATGAATAGTTTTCCTCACATTTCGATATGAAAGACTTGGGACAAGTAGCACATATCCTTGGGATCAAGCTTATGCAAGATCACGAGCAAAGGATATTATGCTTGTCTCACGCACTCTAAATTGATACTATTCTCACTAGGTTTAGCATGCAAGATTCCAAGAAAGGCTTTCTCCCTTTTAGACATGGAATCTCCCTGTCGAAAGATCAGTCCCCAAAAACGACTAATGAGATAGAAAAGATGAAGGAGGTTCCTTATTATTTTGCTGTAGGGAGTCTCATGTATACTATATTATGTACTAGACCTGATATCTGCTTATATTTTGGCATGGTTAGCAGATTTCAGTCTAATCCTAGACGAGAACAATGGACCGCCATTAAGAATATAATCAATTACTTGAAAAGGAATAGGGATTATATGTTGGCGTATCACTCAGGTGATCTTGCACCCATTGGCTATACTGATGTCGATTTCCAGTTAATTAGAGACTCTAGTAAATCTACCTCAGGATATGTTTTTATCTTAGGAGGTGGAGCCATAAGTTGGAGGAGCATTAAGAAATCATGCGTTGTTGATTCTACCATGGAAGCCGAATATGTGGATGCATCCGAGGCAGATAAAGAGGTTGTTTGGCTCAGGATTTTTCTAAAAGAGCTTAATGTAGTTCCGTCTGTTCAAGCACCGATTATACTTTAGACAATAGTGGTGCAGTTGCAAACTCGAAGGAACCAAGAAGCCATAAAAGTAGTAAACATATTGAGCGTAAATATAGCTTAATTCGTGACATAACTCAGAGAGATGATGCAAGAGTGTTGAAGATTGCGCTTGAGGACAATTTAGTATACCCGTTTAAAAAGAGCGTGACACATAAGATTTTTGACAAGCATATAGAAAGAATGGGTGTTAGAGTAGTAAACGCATGGTTATGAGTCTAAGTGGGAGATTTTTGGGATATACTATTAACCATGCGGTTTAAACATAGTATTTTATATTATTCTTATGGAACAACTGTTTATTTAATTTATTCAATTCAATAAAGTACTATTTAAATGGATTATTTGTTACATGTATGTCCTTTTAATTATGTAGTAGATAATTTAGTGTATGGAGTCTTAGCTCATGCACATAAGATTAAATTGTTGATTCTCATAATTAATAAACTATGTTCATAATCAAAGATATTATTGGACAAAATGTATTGATGATTATAGCACAAGATTATAGTATAATTTGTCTTGATTATGAGAGTGATTTTTCTTCGACTTCTTGTGCTAGTATACTCAGTGTATATTGAACGGACCAAGTAGAGAAAAGATATTTTTGTACTAAATATACAAAAAAAAATTCTCTAATTCATTAAATGAGCTTATGTAATTTGTTTATTGTTTTGATTTATCAAAAGGTACGACTCAATTCAGAGTTAGTATATGCCTAATAGATTGGATAATAACGAGTACCATTTGTGAAAGATAATTAGTTGATAGAATCCATGACTTGGTTTTGAGTTTGAGGATACCTCTTTATGTAAGCTTATAAGTTTTCATGTGAAAACCCGATCGGTAAATTTTGTATCCATCACATAAAGTAGTTTAAGCAGAATTTTAAAGGTTAAACTAAATTTTCAGGGATTTAATTTAACTAAGGGTATTTGAGATCTTAACATGGGGAATTAAATAAGTGTTATTGAATTTTAAAATTCATATCGAGGAGTTCAATTGAAGTTTTTTTGTGGAATAAATTGTAATTAATTATAGTAAGAATTAATTCATGCTAATTTCGAATTAATGTTATAATTGATAGCCCCTTATTATTTTGTGATCTCTGCTATACCTAGTAATAACCTAGACAAGACTTGGGAAAAAGTGACTTGGAGAAAAGTCATCTAGTAGAGCTGGAGTAAGATTCTACTTGTAAAAGCAGATTGCTACTCGTTTTTGGAGCATAATTTCAGCCAAAAATAAGTTTATTAAAGGAAGACTAATTTTACCCAATAACTTACCTTTTAGAGTTGTATTGTTTTTCCCCAATGCCACCCAAAAGCAAAATCGTCCAAGATTTTACTAGGCATATATCAGAAGACTGTAGCCTAGGATTCTTGCTGTTTGGAAGATTTGTGCAACGATTTTAAGAGGTTAGTGCTTCTAATCTTCTGATTATACATTATTTAATTTACATATATTTGATGCCTGATTTGTATGTTTGCTTCCGCTATACATGTTCTAACAATATGAGCCTAATTATATTGTATATCTTGAAGGCATTGTAGGAATCCATAAACGCCTAAACTATGATTACCTTTCACAGAACTCCCATTCGTGTTCAACTTTACAGTACCTACAGGCTACAACAGATGTCATTATCCATTTAATGAATAAGCTTACTAAGTAGCTTTATTATGTTATTTTTCAAATATTTGCAGATAATCCCAGAGAGGATTCACATTCAGATTGAAAAACTGAGGATTCATTAGACACTACAAAATTCAGGTCAACTTGTTCTCTTATCTTGTAAAAGAAAAATAGGCATTTTCATGTTGCGTCGGGGTGTACACTTATATGTAAGAAGAATCCCTTTATGTGAAACAAAATGAAAGAAGTTTCCACACCAAAGAAGGTGATAGTCTTGTAGATTCATTCTCTTAGTTCGATCCTTCCCAGTAGAATGCAGCGTGTTCGAATTCTGATTGATTTTGCCTAAGGATCCGTGATTTTCATCCAACGTCCAATGTGTAGTCATGCCCCTGTCTACCTTTATTGCACTGCCATTTTTACTTGCTTGTTACTGGTTAGCATCAAGGATATTATGTCCAAGATGTTTAGAGAATATATACAGCCGGCCTATTTGTTGAACCTACCAACATATTCATAAAATGTTAATCATATACTTGTATTATAAAAGATGAATCAACTACTTTAGGTTGCTATCTTTACATGGATTAATACTTCACGACTGCCGACAATTATAATAGGTACATTTCTTTTCTCAAAGAGAAAAACCACCCATTCAGCTCCAGTGCGAATTTGATTTATAATTATAACCTAAAGGAAATATGCAAGAATGTAGTTTACATAGTTAAGACTTTGCTCTAAATTTGACACTTAGCTTTTTATTTTTGACATGTTCACTTTAAAGCACATGATTAGGTATAAACATTTTCAATATTGGAATCTTTTGATTTTTCTTGGATTCAACAACTCGAAGTGTGAATACTTGAGCCTACATGTGTTTGCAAATGATCAGATGCAGGTTGCATGTGAAGGTGTATTTAGTTGGACATATTCATATGTCTTTAGGTTCTATTTTTCAAGAGGAAAATTTTGTTTGTAAAATTTAAGTGAGAGTAACACTAGAAAGACACTTGTCTTTATGAATCTGTCAAAAGATATGGTGCAGACATTATTAAATCCAAAAGCTGAGAGACTACATGTGGTTTCGTGTTAATCCAAATTTATTTTGTCACTAAAAGAATTTAATGATGGCCTAAATTGGTTGGCAAATGCAGTTAGATCAATTCAAAGAAAGAACTAGAGAACGTAATACAACACTAAGTAATTTTATCTCATTTGGTGCAATGCTTGTTAAGCATTTTGGCGATTTTGGTAGCTAAAATGGGACCAATTATAAAATTTTAATAATTATATTTTTATTTAAAAAATTTATAAAATTATAAAGTATGTATAAATATAATTTAAAGTTAGCGACCAAAGTTGGTCGCTTACTTTGGCAAGGACGGAGTATTGAGGATGCAGAGTCGGGTTTGTGTGCCCAATGTCGATGGGCTATGGGAGCTGATTCTAGAGGAGGCCCACAATTCGCGGTATTCCATCTATCCGGGTGCTGCGAAGATATATCAGGACTTGAGGCAGCAATATTGGTGGAGGCGGATGAAGAAGGATATAGTTGGATTTGTAGCTAGATGCCTCAACTGCCAGCAGGTGAAGTACGAGCACCGGAAACCAGGTGAGTTGCTGCAGTAGATAGATATTCCGGAGTGAAAGTGGGAGCATATCACCATGAATTTTGAATTCTGCTTCAGCTTTCGCCTATGAAGGGCGTCATGAGATTTGGGAAGAAGGGAAGTTGAGTCTGTGGTTCATTGGCTTATTGAGATATTGAGACGTGTTGGGGAGGTTTCTTATGAGCTAGCCTTACCTTTTTGCCTGGCAGGGGTTCATCCGGTATTTCATGTTTCGATACTTCGAAAATATCACGGTGATCCGTCACACGAGATGGATTTCAGTTCAGTCCAGCTGGACAAGGATCTATATTATGTTGAGAAGCCAGTTGCTATATTGGACAGGCAGATCAGAAAGTTGAGGTCAAAGAATATTTCTTCAATGAAGGTTCAGTGGTGGGGTCAGCCGGTCGTTGCCCTCATCTTTTCACTACTTCAGGTATGTCTCTATGCTCGTTCGAGGATGAACGAATATTTCAGTGTAGGAGGATGTGATGACCCAGCCGGTCGTCTCGAGAATTAACGCCCCGATCCCCTATTAACTGCTTTCCCTAAGTTTATTTCTGCTAATTTGATTTGCCAGGACGTTCGATTTTGAGTCGGATAGTTTTGGGACACTTAGTCCCTAAATGAGAGCTTAAGTGTTGGAAAGTGATCCATAGTCGGAACAGTGTGAGACGTCCTCAAAATGGAAATCCAAGGGTTCTGTTAGTTTCGTTAGGTGATTTCAGGGTTAGGAGCGTGTTTGGATTGTGTTTTGGAGGTCCGTAGCTAATTTAGGCTTGAAATGCCGAAGTTTGAATTTTGGGTCCGACAATGAGATTTTGATCCGAGGATTGGAATAGAATTTTGAGAGTTGTTGTAGCTTCATTACGTCATTTGGGATGTGTGTGCAAAATTTCATGTCATTCAGACGTGATTTGGTTAGGGTTTTGATCAAAAGTGTGTTTCGAATGTTTTTAAAATATTTAAGCTTGAATTCGATGTGAATTGGTGGATTTGATGTTGTTTGACGTGTTTTACGGATTGGAACAAGTTTGAATAGGGTTTTAGGATGTGTTGGTACTTTTGGTTGAGGTCCCGGAGGCCTCGGGGTGAGTTTCGGGTGGTCAATTGGACCATTTCCTATGTTGAAACATTGTAGATATTTCAACAGCTGTTGCAAATGATTTTAGCCTTCGCAATCGCGTAAAAGGAATTTGGTGTGTTGACCCGACCCGTCGTCCCATGAGTCACCGCTCCGTTTTGCCCATTTTCAGCTTCTGTATGCTTCATTATTGGTATTTGGTGTGATCGAGCCAATTTGGATTTGTTTTGGTAGGAAATGAGACACTTAGTCTCTTTAAGGAAGGTTTAGTTCGGAAAAGTCAACCGAATGTTGACTTATGAGTTAGAGTGCTTGGAGGTGATTTTCAGGTTCGTTTAACTTCGGGGGATAATTTTTGATTTAGGAGCGTGATCGAATTGTGTTTTGGAGGTCCATAGATAACTTAGGCTTGAAATGCCGAAAGTCGAATGTTTGAAGTTTCCGGTCCGATAGTGAGATTTTTATTTAAGAGTGGGAATGAAATTCCGAAAGTTAGAGTTGCTCCGTAGTGTTGAATATGATGTGCTTGCAAAATTTCAGGTCATTCGGACGAGATTTGATAGGCTTTTTGATTGAAAGGATAATTGAAGAGTTATTGGAGTTCTTAGGCTTGAATCCTATGTTAAATTGGTTATTTGATGTTGTTGTGAGTGATCCGAAGTTTTGAACAAGTTTGAACGATGTCATGGGATGTTTTGGTACTATTAGTTTGAAGTTCTGGGAGTTCCGGGTAGGTTCCAGGATGTTTGAGTGCGAAAATCATAGATGTAGTAAGTCCGGAAGGGTTGCAGGCCTCGGAACTCACCCACGCGGTCCACACAAAATGAAGTGCACCCGCGATGAGTGATGTGCGGCCGCGGTAGGTGTCGTGCGGACCGCATAAAAGTGTGTGCGGCCACGGTGAGGAACCTTCGAGTTGGTCCTACTTTAAAAGCTTATATCTTTTGATCTACAAGGAATTTTGAGACGACTCAAAATCAAAAGTGTTAACCCTTCGTGTCTAGTTTCCAGAATTGTAAAGATATCACAATGTGGACATCTATAGTGAAAGTTATGACCAAAATTCTAAAGCCTATCATTGTAGAGAACACCTGTGCAGCCGCGGTCGTTTTTCGCGGACCGCATTGGTTTTGTACGGCCGCAGTTGATTTTGTGAGGCCCGCGGGGGTGGAAATCTGGGGGCTACTCTATAAATACGAGGTTTTGGGTTTTATTTGATATTTTTCCCTAGAGATCTCGGATTTTTGTGGTTTTCCAAAGGTTTTTCAAGAAATTTATTGGGGTAAGTGATCCTAATCAAATTTGGCTAGAGTACATGAATCTATCATTGAATTCATCGTTTAATTCGTGATTTCGGTTGAAATTTGGGAATAAAATTGTTGAATATTTCAAAAATATAAAATGATGATTTGATGGACCAAATGGTGTCGGACTTGGATAATTTTTGTATGGTTAGACTCGTGAGAGTATAAGGATTCTAGTTTTGTGAATTTTTGTCAAATCTCAAAATGTGGGCCTGGGGTCAGGTTTGACCAATTTCGTGTTATTTGATTATTTTCAAGTGGGATTTGTTCCCTCAACATATTTTGATGATTTGGTACTGATTTCGGCTAGATTTGAAGCATCCGGAGGCCGATTCGAGAGGCAAAGGCATCGCGGGCTAGAGTTTGTACCGGATAGAGGTGAGTAATGATTATACGTGATGTCCTGGGGGTTTGAAACACTGGATTTGCACAACTTAGTGCTATATGTAGTTGAGGCACACGTTGTATGATGAGCGTGGAGTCCGTTACTACTAGGATTGTGACTTGGTCTATCCCGTGGATGATTTTACCGTGTTTTTGACTAAGGCTTGTTTATTATTATCATGATTTGTCTAGTCGCCATGTTTGGGGCCTTGTGCCGACCTGTATATACCTTAGGGGCATTCTATTACTGATTATCCTCACTTTACTTATTAAAAATCATATCCTCAGTCATGTTTCTAACTGTTTAACACAATACGAACTGGTTTTGAAATGCTAATCCTAATCGAAAATACTATGTAGGCTGAGATCCATATTTTGTATTAGTATGCTCGAAAAGTTATGATTATATTGACTGAGAGGAGTTGAGAACCCAATAGTGAGGGTGTTTTATATGTTATGGACCGGTCTTTACGCCACAACAAATGTAAATATACTTATATGGATCGATTTGAACGCCGCAACAAATGTATATGTTTGTATGTATATAGATCGGGCTGCGTACCGAGGCAATGTAGCACTTGGATTGTAGGAGCCCCTCTAGATTCTACAACCCTCCAGTGAGCGCAGTCGACAATTATTATGGATCGGGTTGTGCTCCACAGCAATATACAGATCGGGTTGTATGCCGCAAAGGTATATTTATGATTTCGATTATTGTGAGAAGTATGTGAATCGAGTACCGAGGAAAAGTATCAAATAAGTGAACAATATACTCGAGGAGCGAATTTTATACTTGATTAATACCTGCTAAGCTACATGTTCTACCTGGTTTTTAAGGAATTTTACTTGACATCTTCATTATTTGTCGTTTAAATGGTTTCACTGCTTTAATACAGAACTGCTTATTACCTTTTTGTGATTTCATACTGTCAGTCATTATTTATTTTTATTACTCACTGGGTCGGAGTACTCACATTACTCCATGCACCGTGTGTGCAGATCCAGCTACCCTTGAGGTGTAGTGCGAGCTCTTCAGCAATTCAGTTTCCGCCGGAGTTATCGAGGTAGCTGAATGGTGTCTGCAGACCCGATGTTCTCCCTCTATCTTTTACATTTCTGCATTCTAGACATATCTCTGTAGTAGACTTTTGAAACCTTGTATTTAGAGGCTCAGACTTGTGACACCGGATCTAGTGGGCTATTGTAGAGATGTTTTATCATTTTTTGCAGATTTCATATATACTATTTAGACTTCTATTGATAATGAATTGGCATTTAACTCTAATAGCTAATAAAGAATTCTATATAAAAAGGGTTGTGAGTGTTTGATGGTCGGGCTTGCCTAGCATAATGTTGGGCGCCATCAGGACTGGGGTTGGGGTCGTGACATTTAGGTTGGCCTAAGTTTGGCCTTCGCGTTTGTGATTGAGTTCTTGCATTTATGGAGGGCCTTGACCTTGTGCTTCGGGTTCACATGCATTGTTTCGCATTCGCGTTTAAGTATTTTGGGATCCAGTGCATTTTTTCTTCGGGTTCGCATCAGCTGGTACGCATTAGCATAGGTTTGGAAAAATAAGGCATCACGTTCGCATAGTAGGTATCGCTTTTGCGTAGTGAATTTTGGAGTCTTGGAATTTTTGCTCGTCGCGATCGCGAGGCTTGGGTCTCGATTGTGATTAAGAAATACCAGAACTGGGCAAAACGTTTATAAAATATTTCATCAGCAATTTTTAGCCATTTTTCCACCATAACTGAGTATTTGAGAGCTCTTTGAGGGAGATTAAAGATGGATTCAAGGAGAATTGATTGTAGGTAAGATTTATGAACCTAAAACGTGATTCTATTGTGAAATTAACCTAGAAATTCATGGAAACTTGGAAAAACTTGGAAAAAATTGGAAGAACTAGGATTTGGAATTTTGAATCTTTAATCTATGATTTGAGGGGCCACTTGGACTCCAATTTTTGTGTTCTTGTTATGTATAGACTCGTAGAATATGAGATTTGCAAAATTGTAAGTTTCATCCGACTCCGAGATGTCGTTCTGAGGGGAGTTTTGGTCATTTTACCTATTTTGCGTCTTAGCTTTGAATTTAATCATATAATCAGTTTTTTGAGATGTTATTTACGATATGTAATTGAATTAAATATGTCTGGATCATTTGGAGTTGGATACTCGTGGCAAAGGCATGGCTTCTAGTTGATTTTGTGCCGATTCGAGGTAAGTGGCTTGTTTAACCTCGTGTGTGGGATCTTCCCCGTAGGATATGATATTTGGTAATTGAATGCCTTGTACCAGAGGTGACGAGCACGTACTTGAGCTAATTGTTGAAAATCTGATTTTTCTTTAAGTATCTAAAATTGAGTTTCTTTCTTACCTGCTTGATTATATACTTGCAAATTTTATCCTGATATTAGCTACAGAAGCATGTTTAGTTGATTTGAAATTTCCTATTTGCTAAATTGCCTCAGTTTCATTACGTGAAGTATGTTAGGCTAGAATTACTTGTTGCCTTGGTATGAAACTTCATTTTTGATCATCTCCTTGGGGTTGCTGTGTATTTACATTGGGACTACGAATATGGGATTCCGGTAGCTCCCCCTTGTTTGTTTACTTTGGGACTACGGGTTAGATTCCCGGTAGATCCCCCTGCGCATTTACTTTATGACTACAGGTTAGATTCCTGGGAGATCCCCCTGCACATTTACTTTGGGACTGAGGGTTCGATTCCCGATAGATCCTCCCTGCATATTTACATATGGGACTACAGATCGAGGTTTTGATAGATCCTCGTGCATTGATAGTTAGACTACGGGACGTTATTCTGGAAGATCCTTCGGATATATACATATGATGGACTACGGGACGGTGTCCTGGGAGATCCACTGGACAGTTGATGAAAGGGACTACATGACGGTATCCTGGGAGATCCTCGTGTTACTATTAGTATTGGGCTGTTCTGATTTATGATTTTACTCTGTTATTTGTATAATTGTTGCTGCCTGAAATAACCTGTCTTATTTCATTGTCGTTCCCATTTATATCGCTTATTCATATTGTTGAAGCATATTATTATGTTTATCCTCAGTAGGGCCCTGACCTTGCTCGTCACTACCCAGCCGAGGTTAGGCTTGACACTTACTGAGTACCGCTGTAGTGTACTCATGTCCCTTCTGTGCATGTTTTCCATGTGCAGATCCAGGAACCACCGCCCAGGCGTATCAACCTTGAGGCAGAGAGATCTAGTAGAGATTGAGGTACATCTGCCGCGTCCGCTGACCGAGGAGCCTCTATCTTATTCTATCTTTTAATAGTTAGCCTTCGTTCTCACTGTTGTTTTAGACATTCTGGATTTAGAGCATTGTACTATATTTCCTTCAGCTTGTGTTCCCGCGAGTTTCCGGGTTTTGGGATAGTGCTGTACAAGTTGAGAAATTGTGTTGTATGTGCCGAGTGACATTTTACATTTTGTTTTCCATTTTGTTTAATTTTGGTTTTGAGTTAAAATTTCCGCATGTTTTTTTTCCGCATTGTTAGGCTTACCTAGTCGTAGGGACTAGGTGCCATCAGGACATGTTTACATACGGTGAACTCGGGTCGTGACAAAGAATCTGTGCATTAGCTTATATATATCGAATATACCTTATCTATGCATAATATATATACTTACACTATACTATGCACTAAGTATGAGTGCAATAGCTTATATTATATTGAATATAGCTTTTATATATATATATAAAAGTGTGTGTATATATATATAGCTTATTTTAAATTGAATCAAAAGTAATTTAATTTTTTTAGAATTAACGACCAATGTTGGTTGCTATTTTGATCAAACGGTCAGAAATTAGCGACCAACTTTGGTCGCTATTTTGGTCAAAATAGTCAATACTTATTTTGCTACCAAAATAGCGACCAAAGTGGTATTTGTAAAACCAGCCTCCAAAATGGGTTTCCCCTCTCAATCTCTTATTTTCTTCAAAAAATTTCCCAACACTCTCTCTTTTCTCTCTCACACTTGAACTCTCCCGGTCCCCCGCTCCCAGCAGCAGCGGCGCCACCGATGCCACCACCCCTCATCGCTGACGTCCTCTATTGTCTAGGTACGTTTCTCTCTCCTTTCTTTGTGATTTTGTTTAATTCCTCCTAGTATGATTTGTAAAAATTAGTTGTTCTTAGATAAATTATATCTATGATAATTGTTAGTATTGGGGAAGAAATGGTTTGAAGAGAAGGAAGCCTAAACCCTATTAATTCCTATTAAATTTGTTATCTGTTGTGTTGAGTTTTGCTAGTTAGAATCTAGGATTTATAATTTATTCTTTTGAATCGAACTTTTAGGATGGATTGAATTTTTCGGATATAATCGTAACTTTTAAGTTTGAATTATAACCTTAAATCTTTGTTATTTCTAGTTTTTGTTTCAATTATACTTTGATTGATATGAATTGAACCTTTAGGATATGAACTGGACTTTTAGTTTATGAATTGGACTAATTATAATTTTAGGATATGATTTGAACTTTTAATTTATGAATTGGACTTTTAGTTTATAAATTAAAATTTTAGGATATAAATTAAACATTTAGAATATGAATTGAAAATTTACTTTATAAATTGAACTTCTAGTTTGTGAATCGAATTTTTTGGATATGAATTGAACTTTTAGTTTATGAATTGAACTTTTAGTTTATAAATTTTAGTAATTTAGGATATTAATTAGACTTTTAGTCTATGAATTGGAGTTGTAGTTTATAAATTTTAATTTTAGGATATGATTTGAACTTTTAATTCATGAATTGGACTTTTAGTTTATAAATTGAAGTTTTAGGATATGAATTGAACATTTAGAATATGAATTGAAATTTTACTTTATAAATTGAACTTCTAGTTTGTGAATCGAATTTTTTGGATATGAATTGAACTTTTAGTTTATGAATTGAACTTTTAGTTTATAAATTTTAGTAATTTAGGATATGAATTAGACTTTTAGTCTATGAATTGGACTTGCAGTTTATAAATTGTAATTTTAGGATATGATTTAAACTTTTAATTTATGAATTGAACTTTTAGTTTATAAATTAAAATTAGGATATGAATTGAAAATTTTGAATATGATTTGAAATTTTAGTTTATAAATTGAACTTTTAGTTTATAAATTGAACTTTTAGTTTGTAAATTTTCAAAAATATTAGGAATATGAATTAAGTAAATTAATTTGTTCTTATTTTATTTATATAGATGAAACATCGTACTTGGATGTACAATAAGAATTAACCTAATCAGCGGGGATTGGGGGATGATTTTGTAGAAAGGGTTGATGGCTTTATTAGACATACAATGTCACTTCTGCCATACCGAAATGAAGGAGTAAGTAGGTGCCCTTGTGTTAGATGCGTCTGTATGAAGGATGAAAATCGGAGGAAGTTAAGCTTTATCTTTATACTAAGAGGTTTATAGCGAATTACTTTGTGTGGACTAATCATGGAGAGATCGATGGTAGCAATGGGATATTTCATAACATGGTTGTTGGTGAAAGTAGTAGGTTGATGAAGAATACAAATCATGATTCCAGAATTCATGATATAGTTGCATATGCTTTTGGAATGCATTTAGGGGATGAGCCCACTGAAAATGTTGAACAATCTCCTAATGATGGCGCAAAACATTTTTATGAACAGTTAGAGGAAGCTAGTCGTCCACTACGTAAGGAAAGTTCGCACTCTGAGTTGTCTGTTGCAGTTAGATGTGACGACCCAAAGGGTCATCACCTATTTGTAATCAATTATGTGCTTTCAAGGCCTTGAAATCCTCATTTAGAGCCGTCTCAATTTGCGTGGCAGTCCGGGCCCGTAGCCGGAAAGCTTAAATATGAAATTCTGTGAAAAATACTAAGTTTTGATGTTAAAATAAATAAATTTGGCTTTGATTAATAATTTGGAAAAACATACCCGGATCCGTGATTTGACGGTCCCGGAGGGTCCATAGGAAAATACAGGACTTGGGCATATGCCCGAAATCAGATTCTGAGGTCTTGATCCCGAGAATTTAAAGGAAATTGTATTTCTGAAATGTTTAAGAAAATTGAAAATGAAATTTGATTAAAAAGCGATGGTATCGGACCCGTATTTCTAAATTTGACGTGTTTCGGACATAAATTTCTAAATTTGAAACTTGATGAAGTTTGAGGAATGAAATTTATGATTTCGAGGTTGATTTATATTTTTGACGTTATTTAGACGATTTGATTGCACAGGTAAGTTCACATAATGTTGTTGAGTTTTTTTGAGTGCTTGGTTAGGAGCCCCGAAGGCTCGAGAGTGATTCGGATGTTTTTCAAGAGGTTTTGAACTTATAAAAATTGCAGGTTTTTGCTCTTTAGTGCCTAGATATTTTGTTCTTCGCATTCGCGTGAGACCTCTCGTGAACGCGTAAGGCAAAATTCCCTGGAGTTCACTTTCTTCTTCGTAAATGCGAAGGTGGTGACGTGAACGCGAAGCTGAGGGGTAGACCCTTCGTGAACGCGTAAGGCTGAGGGGGAGGGGTCTCTAGTTTAAGCTACACAAATGCAATCATAGGGTCGCGAACGTGAAGGTTATTAGACCCAAACCATCGCGAACACGAAGGGAAATTTTGCCGAGTTGTTTTCAATCCCCAAAAAAGCAGAACCATTATGGGAGTTCACCAAAATTTCAGAAACTCTTCCTTCTCCAAAGCTCCTAGGCGATTTTTGAAGCTCTTCTTCACCAAAGTTTCTTTGGTAAGCATTGTTTAACTCGTTTTCTTTTATTTTTATCAATATCTATTGAATTTCTAGGCCCAAAACATGTGATTAAGGGTAGAAAATTAGGGATCTGGGTAGATTTAGGTTTTTTTGATTTTTCTTGATTAAGACCTTGTTTTGGGATTGAAATTGAAAAGAAATTATATATTCGGGCTCGTGGTGATTTGATTTTGGTCTGAACATCATGTTTTTACCAAGCGGGCCCGGGATCGGTTTTTATGTTTTTGGGAAGAATGATGGAAAGGCTATAATTAGGCATTGGATTCGAATTGCCAAGCATCATTTGATGTTATGAAGACATATATGTATAGATACAATCAATTTGGAGCCGAATTCGAGAGACAAAGAGGTAATTGAGGATTGACTTGTCCGTGAAAGTTTGAGGTAAGTGTTCGATCTAACCTTAGTTTGAGGGATTAAGAGTTGAGTCATAATTGCGACTTATTTCTTGTTGAGTACGAAATATAGGCATGGTAATGAGTATTTATACATTGGTGTTGAGTATGACCATTATTCTTAAAATGATACTTGTTGAATTCTTGAATAATGCTATGGTTGGAATAATGAAAAAATATGTGGTATTGAGCAAAGGCTTAGTTTAGTTTCGTGAAGGTTAATTATGAGTTAGAAGCGATGATAATATAGATGTTAGAAGTTGAGTTGAGATTGGTTATAACTGATTCTCCCTTGTCGGGACATATATAATTGATCTGTTGAGTTCCCTTGCCGGGATAGTGTAAATTATAGTTAATCCCTTGCCGGGACTGTTGTTGTGTGATGAATATAATTTATTCATATATTTTTATATGTAAATATTAAATATTTTAAGTACAACATGAATAAATATATCATGTTCTCCCATACTTTCTAACATACTCCACAGGAGAAAGAGCATATGATAATCGAGGAAAAGAAACAAAAAAGTGGGAATTGAGTAGTCAACTGGGAATAAAGAAGCAAATGGACAAAAGCATCATAGTTGCGACAATAGCAATTGGGAATCATGATTAAAATCACCATAGTTGCAATTAGAGAACTATAGTTGAAACTATAGCCTTTCTTTGTAAAAGGAAGTCCAATTAATAAGACCATAGTTGCAATTACAATTTTCACAGTTGCAACTACAATTTTCATAGTTGCAACTATGGAGAATCTTAGGCCAAAAAACTCTATAAATAGAGAGTGTATGTTGGAAGAAGATATTGAGTCTTGTTGGAAGAAACCATTCTTTGGTCTCTCTTTTCTTTAGTATTTTCTACTAGTTGTCTTTCTTTTAGAATAATAATATTTCTTCATCAGTTCTTTGTTCCTAAATTAGTTTTTTCTTACTTCATAATGGAGTAATTTTTTTATTGGGATAATTGATGAAGCTTGATATATATATTATACTATCTCAGTTTTAATATATTCTTGGTCTGGAACTTTCTATTTATATTTTATTGTGCTATAATAACAGTTTTTTTCTAATCATTGTTATTACTTCTATATATTTTACCTTTAAGTTACTCTTATATTAATTTTGTAATTCTCACGGAGAAAAATTACTATATAGTAACTATTGAATAAAGTAGTGAAGTGAGAGTAATCATTAGTAAGCTATTATTAAAAGTCTGTAATCTTGCTTACCTCAATTTTAATAGTCGCGGAGGAATTGTAGTCGCAAGAATATTGATTTAGTAAAAATATTCTCACGAAGTTTTAACTATCTTTAGCACAATTTAGACCAGAAGATTTTTGGATTTAGCTGCCACCAGTTTTAACTCAATTAATTATATAACCTCATGGAGTGTTGTTAGTTGACTAATTCTTGGTGAGATAAGATATAATTGTATTAACAATAAGCAATTATCCTTTAGAGAAATACATGTAGAAAGTGAGATTTATATTATAATATATTATCAAGTGAATTTGACGATTCCCAACTCTTTTAAATTACAAATCTTTCGAAAGTTGTTTAATTTAGTTAAGTATTTAACAATTATTAATTCCACAAACTTTTTATCAATCTGATTCTCTCAAATAGTAGTTGAAATATTAAAAGTCTATAGTATAGATGTTCCAATCTCTTTGGGATGACACCATAAACTATACTAGAATTTGACAAAGCACACGCAGAAAAATCCTATACACATTGGCCTTATCAAAGTTTTGGCGCCGTTGCCGGGGATTGGCATACATCTACTTCAAATTAAATATTCTTTTACTAATTTGAGACCTTATTATTGTTAGTTATCTCTTACTGTTATCACTAATTTCTTAATAGTACTATAACTTCTACTATCATATTACTATTATTATCATTCTTTTTGTAATAGCACTTTAAAAAGAATAGAAAAGAATATATATTAGTACTTCTTCCTATTACTGCTAACATTAGCTTTCTTTCATTATATTTAGTGTAATTAATATTAGTACTATTACCTGTTGTATTATTTTTGTCTCATTACCAGTACTTTGACGTACTTCTTTTTTATTTTTCAATATAGTTTGTTGTTACATATTATTATTTTCTTGGCATTGTATATTTTTTTTGCATTATTATTATTATTATTATTGATCACTATTATTCACTAGTACAACTTTCATCTATAATTTAATAATAAGATACTATCTCAGTGCGTTTTTAGTATTACTAGTGACGCTCACTTGATAGTTTCTTTATTTTATATTTTTTTAATTTTACTATTAGACTAATTACTATTATTATCTACAATATTGTGATATTTAATTTTTCTTCACTAACTATTTATATTATCTTTAAAATTTACTTTAGTTTAGTTATTAATTACTAGTACTACACTAGAAATTAATACTAAATTTTTTTCCTCAAAATTTTAAGTAGTTTATGAACCGCTCTTCTATAAAAGAGTTGGCTAACTACGATCCTAAAATTGAAAGATTTCTTCGATTACGCAAGAAAGAACAAACATCATCTTCTCAAGGAGCCACTTGTGAAGAAATGAAAAACCAGGAAGCTGAAGACATTAATCCACTTGGGATCCCACCACCAGTCCATGTAGAGGAGCAATTTGATGAAGTGACGCCAATGCCTGTAAATAAAATCCTTAGGAATTATGCTAGACCTGATCGTTTCAACTGTGAATCTAGTGTTAGAAAGCCCACAGTGGCAGCCAACAACTTTGAAATCAGGACCAGCTTGATTAAGACAATTCAACAATCTTGTATCTTCACTGGTGATACAAGTGAAGACCCACATAGTCATTTAATTAATTCTGTTGAACTCGTAGAAAGTGCTAAGTACAATGGAGTACTTCCTGAAGCTATCAAGTTAAGGATATGTCCTTTTTATTTAAAAGTAGATGCCAAGACTTGATTGCGAAGTTTGCCTCAAGGGTCCATTACGACATAGGATCAGATGACTCAAAAGTTTTTAAACAAATATTTTTTCCGTGCTAAAACAACAAAGTTAAGACAAATATCTAATTTCTTGCAGACTGATACTGAGTCAGTTTATCAAGCTTGGGAAAGATTAAAAGCAATGTTAAGAAGATGCCTATACTATGACATTCCTGAGCATATGCAATTGTATATTTTTTTTATCACGGGCTAAAACCCTCTATTAGAATGTGATAGATGCAACATGTAGGAGGTTCTGAAATGGGAAAAACCACATAGAAAGCAGTGCTGCTGTTGAACGAAATTTCTGAGAACACTATCCAATGGCCATCTGTGTGCGTAATCATAAAAAAGGCTACTACGGTAAATTAGGTTGATGCTTTTAATATACTAACACAGCATATTCTTTCTTTGCACAAAAGTTTGAATCTTTTCAGGTGAATACACAACAAACAAACCAATCTGAGGCTTGTGAAATATGTGGAGGAAACCACCAAAACCATGAATATCAAGCAACCAATCAAACAGGTGAACAGGTTAATGTCATCGGTTACAAGCCATATCCTTTTGGGAGTCCAACGGCATAGAAGCATCCAGGATTTCAGTAGAGTAACCCAAATGGTGTAGAAAACTGTCAAAGCTTCCAGAAACAACATGTATAAGGTCCGTCGGGATACCAGAGTTAAAATCATGGGCAACCAAGTTACAAACCTTATCAACAAGCAGGACCATATCAATCAACAAGCAGAGTCATACCAACAAAGGCCCCAACAAGCTCATCCAAGTCTTGATGACCTTTTGTACAAGTATATTAAGGTCATTGATAAAAAAAATGGAAAGCCAAAATGCATCCCTCAAAAATCTGGAAGTTCAGTTAAGCCAATTGGCAACTCTTGTGTCAGAAAAGATTCAAGGTCCCTTACCAAGCAATGCAAAGAAAAATCCAAAGGAGACCCTTAAGGCCATCACATTACGGTCAGGTAAGGAACTTGATGAACCTTATGTAGGTAGACAAAAAAAGAATCAGATAGAACAACATGTTGACAAGGGTAAGAATTTTGAAAAATTATTTCAACCATCAAGGAGAAAGAAATAAAGAGTAAGGATGAAAAAATTTCTGAAAAAATGGTTGCCCCACCTATGAAAATTCCTTTTCCAGCAAAAATAAAATGAGAAAAGCTTGATGGTCAATTTGCAAAATTTTTGGAAATCTTAAAACATCTTCATATTAACATCCTTTTACTGATGCTCTGTTGCAAATGCCTTCATATTCTAAAATTTTAAAAGAAATTTTGTCAAGTAAAAGGAAATTGGAAGAATTTTATGTGGTAATGCTTACTGAAAAATGCAGTCTATACTTCAAAATTAGCTACCACAAAAACTTGATGATTCTGGCAGTTTTACCATTCCGTGCACTTTGGTAGGTGTATATTTGAAAAAGCACTTTGTGATTCTGGAGTTTCAATAAATTTGATGTCATTTTCTATCTTTAGAAAATTGGATCTTGGTGAAATTAAGGACATAGGTGTTTCTCTTCAGTTTTCTGATTAAAGTACTGAGAAACCTAAGGAAATATTGAAAATGCGCTTATAAGAGTAGATAAGTTTGTTTTCCTTGTAGATTTTATAGTACTTGAAATGAATGAATGTCTTGATGAACCAATAATTTTGGATAGACCATTTTTTCTACAGGAAGAACAATCATAGATGTGACGACCCAGATAGTCATCACCGTAATTCTCCCTTTTCTTGTGTTTTTGAGGCCTTAAAAACCTCATATTTGGGTTGCTTTGATTTACGTGCGCATTCCGGGCGCAAAGACGGAAAACTTTTATGTGAAAATATTTGAATTCTGTGTTAAAAACTATGAATTTTTTTATACCAATATTGCTATGGTTGACTTTGGTCAACATTTTGGGTAAATCGACGAGGACTCATGATGTGATGGTCCTGGAGGGTCTGTAATAAAATTTGTGACTCACACATATTCCTGGAATTGAAATCTGAGGTCCCAGGCCCGAGTTCGGAGCTTTTTTGTGAAGTTGTTTTTGAAATTGCTTAAGGAAAAATGAAAATGAAAATGTGATCAAAAGTGATGGTATCGCGCACGTATTTATGTTCCAATCCTGGTACATGTCTTAAATGGGCGTTAACCGTTATCGGTAAAAGTTGGTTGAAAATGGACGTCGTTTGATGTGTTTCGGACTAAAAGTGGAAATTTTGAACTTAGAAATGAAAATCATGAGTTTTGGGGGTTGATTTTGTGATTTTGATGTTATTTTGGTGATTTGATCGCTCAAGAAAGTTAGTAGGATGTTATTGAGTTAGTGTGTGTATTTGGTTGGGAACCCCGAGGGCTCGGGAGTGATTCCGAGGTGGTTCAGGGTGGATTTACACTTGAAATCATAGTAGGTTTTCTGCATTTTCTGCACAGACATTTTGTTCATGGCGAACGTGGCCTTAAGCTTGCGTTCGCAGTGCCGTGTCCTTTCCCTCTTTCGCGATCAAGTGACTCCTCCCGCGTTCACGTAGTTCAGCTCCCCTCCTCTACGCGTTCACGTACCAGCTTTCGCGTCCGCGTAAGCCAACCCAGGACCCCTCTTAATTCCTTCTTCTCGATCGCATTATCCCAATCGCGAACGCGACGGTCCCAGACTTTCTTCATCGCGAACGCGTCATCAGGTCGCAACGCAAGGGTCTGTAAATGCCACCATTCGGGAACGCATCCCTATTCCCGCAATCACGAAGGGCATTTTTGCCCAGCGAATTCTGATGTCTTAAAACAGAAGCAGTGCGGGATTTTCTTCATATTTTCACACAAACTTCTTCTCCAAACCCTCAATTAATGAGTCCCAAGCCTTCCTTCCTCTATAACGCTTTGGGTAAGGTTTTCCTACTTCATCTAATAATTTTTCCTTCATTAAAACATTAAATTCCTAGCCCTAAAACATGAAATCAAGTAGAATATAGGGTTTTTTTTGGTTTAGTTAGGGTTATGGGATTTTAGGTATTTCAACCTCAATTTGAGGTCAAATTTAACATCTAATCACATATTTGAACTCGTGGGGTCATGGGGGGTTGGGTTTTGGTCCGAGCCTCGAGTTTAGGCCACGTGGGCCCGGTGTCGGATTTTTAGTATTTTTGAAAGTAAGCTAGGAAATGCATTTCTAGGCTATGGGCTTGTGTTTTTGGATTCTTATTAATAATATTGAATTAGAATTATGTTAGATATCATTGGTTTTGGAGTCGAATTCTAGAGGAAAGGCGATTGTTAAGCTTTGAGTTGATATCTTCGGCTTCGAGGTAAGTGTTTGGACTAACTTTGGCTTGAGGGAATAGGTTTAGGTTGTTATTTTCTATGTACTATGTGGGTCAGTGTATAGGTATGGTGACAGTTACCTATGCGCCCGAGTCAAGCATGACCATGAGTCATAATTGCTATTAAATTGACCAAAAAGTGAACGATTGTGCTAATTACCTGTTAAATGACTATGAAATGATAGTTGAGGAGTAAATGAGTTAAGGAAGGAATTATGGTATCTTCCCTTGACGGGATTTATGGTTAAATCGTTTTCCCTTGCCGGGACCTATTGTAGAGTTGTTCTTCCCTTGCCGGGATATTTAGGCTATTGGATGTACCCTTGCCGGGCTAAACCGTTTTATTGATGTGCTTCCCTATCGGGATCTTTTGTGAAGAGATTGTTAGAATTATTCAATTATATTACGTATTGGGATCGTGTCGCACGCCGTCCACCTATTTGTTATGAACGAGATTGTGTGGCACGCCGTCCACCTATTGTTTATGAATGGGATTGTGTGGCACGCCGTCCACCTCTTGTTATTGGCCTGAGATGCCTGTGACATAGTGCACAGAGAATACGGGAGATACCCCTTCACTCTATAGACTTAGTGGTAGTTCGCAGGCATTCGCGGGCCCCGAGTCCCATTTATCTACTTCTTTAAGTTTGTTTAATTGTACCAAACAGACATGTTATGTATATTCCTTTAGACTGTTGTTTTTAGTACTCTTTTAGTAGTCCGTGAGCAGTGACACCAGATACTGGGTAGAGTCATGTTGATAGAGTTCGCATCTTGTTTTTTTTGTTATTGTTATTAAAAGACTTCGGCATGTGTTAAGTAATTATTTCAGTATTTAACTGGTTTTTGATTTAAGTTGTGAAAAAGAATTATAAAGGTTGGCTTGCCTAGCTCCAGCAGTAGGCGCCATCACGACTCCTGATTGTGGGTAGATCCGGGTCGTGATGATAGATGTTCACCAAGAGCAACTAGTTTTGAGAGTTAATGAAGAAAGAGTAATTTTTATATGCAAAAGATACTAGGATTTTCAGGAGATAAGACATCATCTTCATGCTTTTCTATTAACATGATTAGTAATCTTGCAGATGAATTCAGTGATGATCAATTAATTTCAGACTCAATGAAAAGATGTTTGACCAAATAAGGCACCACACAAGATGATGATCCCACAATTAGGAGAGAAGCTGAAATACTGGAAAAAGATTCAAAAGATAAGGAGATGAAATCAGAAGAAGTTCAACCAAAACTCAAAGTTCTTCCTTCTCATTAAAAATATTTTTATCTTGAGCAAGAATTATTTCTAGTAATTATTTCATCTTCTTTGGCCACAAAACAAGAAGATAGACTAATTCAAGTCTTAAAAGCACACAAAGGAGCTTTAGGGTGGACCGTAGAGGATATCAAAGGGATTAGTCCAGCAATTTGTACGTATAGAATCCTCATAGAAGATAACTACAAGCCAATAATCCAACCCCAAAAGAGATTGAATCCTGCAATGCAGGAAGCGGAAAAAGGGAGATTGTCATGCTTTTAGCGGCAGGTATTATTTACCCAAAGAAAGGAGGTATGACAGTTATAAAGAATGAAAATAATAAAATCATATCTACAAGAGTTGTTACAGAATGGAGAGTCTGTATTGATTATAGACGTCTCAATAATGCTACAGAAAAGATCATTTTCCCTTACCATTTATAGATCAAATGTTGGAGAGAATTGTAGGATATAGTTTTTACTATTTTCTTTATGGCTACTCAGGGTATAACTAAATGCCAATTACACCCGCAGATTAGGATAAGACAACTTTCACATGTCCTCATGGCATATATACCTATAAGAGAATGTCATTTGGTCTGTGCAATTCCCCTGCTACATTTCAGCGTTGCATGTCAGCAAATGTTTTTTGACATGACTGAAAAATTTCCTGAATTCTTTATGGATGATTTTACACTCTTTGGAAACACATTTGAAGATTGTCTTTACCACTTGGCTTTAGTTATTAAGAGATGTAAAGAGACAAACTTGATTCTGAATTGGGACAAAATGTCATTTTATGGTTACAGAGGGAATTATGACATATAATCACTGCTAATGGGATAGAAGTTGATCAGGCTAAAATTAAACTTATAGTAGGATTACCCCCTCCCACAACTGTTAAAGGCATTAGAAGTTTTCTAGGTCATGCGAGTTTTTACAGACGGTTCATAAAGGATTTTTTTAAAGATTTCAAAACCTCTGACTAACCTCTTGATGAAAGATGTTAAGTTTGATTTTTTAGGTGATTGTATGATAGCTTTTGACACCCTAAAGGAGAAATTATCAACTTCCCCTGTAGTTGTCTCCCCTGATTGGAGTCAACCTTTTGAGGTTATGTGTGATGCTAATGATACGATAGTTGGAGTTGTTTTAGGCCAAAGAAAGGATAACATTTTTCATCCCATTTACTATGTCAGTAGAACACTAAATGAGGCCCAAGTGAATTATTCTACAATAGAAAAAGAGCTACTGGTAGTAGTATTTGCATTTGATAAATTTCGTTCTTATTTGATAGGAATAAAGGTGACTGTTTTTTCTGACCATGTAGCTTTAAAATACCTCTTAGCCAAAAAAGATGCTCGACCTAGATTGTTAAGATGGATTTTACTTCTGCAAGAATTTGACCTTGAGATAAAAGACAAAAACAGGAACAGAGAATCAGCTAGCTGACCATTTGTCTAGACTAGAAGACCATCCCCTTGAGTTCACCGAGATAAAAGAGGAATTTTCTGATGAACACATTTTTTCAATTGACTCTGTTGTGACTCAACCACCCTGGTTCGTCGATATTGCTAACTACTTGGTTGTAAGATGGACACCCCAAGATCTCTCTTACCAGTAGAGAAAAAACTTATTTCTGATGCTAAGTATTATTTGTGGAATGAACCTTACTTGTTCAAAATTTGTGCAGATAATATCATCAAAAGGTGTGTATTTGAAGAAGAGATGACCAAAATTCTGTATCACTGCCGTGATGGAGCAATTGGAGGTCATTATGCTGCAAACCGTACGATATTTAAAGTATTGAAGGCTGAATTGTTTTGGCCAACACTCATCAAAGATGCTCGAGCATATATGTTGCACAATGCGGCAGGTGTCAGAAAACATGTAATATCATATCACTAAGAGAGATGAGATGTCATTACAATCAATACAAGTATGTGATATATTTGATGTTTGGGGAATAGATTTCATGGTTCCTTTTCTTTCTTCTCATTCATTTGAATATATCCTTGTGGCTGTGGATTATGTATCAATATGGTTTGAAGCCACCCCCACAAGGAAGAATGGTGCTCACATCGTGTGTAATTTTCTTAGAAAAACTACTTTTACTAGATTTGGCATACCTCGAGTCATCATTAGTGATCAAGAAACTCATCTCATGAATAGGTAATTTTCTGTTTTGCTATCAAAATATGGTGTGCCTAACAAAACTGGAACACTATATCATGCTCAAACACAGGGGCAAGTTGAAGTTTCCAACCGCGAGTTAAAAAGAATTCTTGAAAAGACGGTTGGAATTTCAAGAAAAGACTGGTCCTTAAAATTAGATGATGTATTATGGGCATACCGAATGGCATTCAAAATTCCGATTGGAACATCCCCGTATAAATTAGTTTTTGGAAAGGCTTTCGATTTGCCAGTTGAATTAGAATACAAAGCTTTTTGGGAATTGAAATCATTAAACTTTGAATTAACCTCCGCTGGTAAAAAAAGATTTTTTCAAGTTAATGAATTGGAAGACTGAGGTTGTAAGCTTATGAAAATGCCAAAATATTCAAAGAAAAAATAAAAATATGGCATGACAATTTGATCAGACAAAAAGGTTTTAAAATTGGAGATCAAGTACTTCTTTATGATAGTAGGCTGAGGTTAGGGAAATTAAAATCCAGGTAGATAGTTCTTTGTAATGTTACAGATGTTACTCCATATGGAGGAATTAAAATTCAATAGATCAATGGATGAGATAAATTTAAGGTAAATGGTCATAGGTTAAAGTGGTATTTTGGAGGCCATTTTTAGCAACAACCATCGATAACCTTGATAGCCTAATACATTCCGCTGTTAATAAGTCGAGTTGACAACATCAGAACTACAATTTCCTTACTCGTAGCCATTGAGTATGAAGCAATAGAACCTTATAAGCATAATATAATTTGTATGAATAAATGATTCACCAATTGATCTGATTAGTATTTAGATCATTGTACAACCGGGACATCCCTTGAAGGCGTCTATGAAAACAGAGCCATCTATATATGAGTAATTCCATGATGGTTGGTATTACTAAGTTACTGGTTGGTTAACCATTTAATTGTATAAATTAATTATTGGCTCGGGTAAATTTTCTGGTTTATATCAAAACCTGAACCCCATGGCCGATAAGGTCTAAACGCTAGTCCAGTCTATTGCACATTGAATATGTGTGATCGCAGTTTCTTTCAAGCTTTCTTCTGTAACTGTAAATTTAAAAGCTAAAAAGATTTTTAATTTATTTTTTCAAAAATTTCTTTAGTACTTTATCTATTTACAATATATATATATATATATATATATATATATATATATATATATATATATATATATATATATATATATATATATATATATATATTCTGCAATGTCCTAGTAAATATTTTCTTCTTAATGATTGTGCTGATGTAGGTTTTTAATTAGTAAAATAAATTATTTCTATTGTGCTCAAATATTAAGTCTTTTCTTCATTATCATATCAGTTCCATGCCTATGACTTTAATTTTGTGAAGGCAAAACTAGTATCTTCAACCCACAAGATCAAGGGAATTGAGAAAAATTATTATCACAAGAAGGTACACTTAATAATTTTTCTAGAATTTGCTCTAAATGTTCTTCGAGACGAAATAACGAATGACACTGATTCTTGAAAAATGAAATTAGACTTTCTTTGATAAACCATTTAGCCTCTTTTAGTCGTAGTCTTTTAGCTTATGTAATCATTTCTTAGAATCTATTTTTGAGCCTTTATCCTTTTTTAAAAAAAAAAAAACACCATGGTCAATAATCTCACAAAAGAAAAGAAAAAAAAGAGAGACGTATATTACTATTATAACTATTACTTCTTCCAGCCATGATAAGTAATATTTGTTAGAAAAAGAAAAGAAAGATGGTGCAAGGCACGAAAAAAAAGAAGAAAAAAGAGAGATATAATGTATAAGTGTGTGTATATTCTTATATCTTTTTATGTTTGATGAAAGCATGTATACAAAAAAAGGAATAATTAGTATCAAGGAACATTTGTTCCAAGTTGGAAGAAGAAAAGTCACTACAAAAATATTTTTATCCTAAAAGTCTGAAGCCTGACAATATAAGCCAAGAAAAAGTCCTAAATAGATTTCAAAAATCAGTGTTGAATCTATATTAATGGAGATTAACATAAAGAGCAAGCTTATGGATGAACAATTGTGATATTCTAGACTTGTGATCATAAAATTATCAATTTCAAAAGATTCAAGGGGAAAAGAATGCAAAATTTTATTTTTTCAAATATGAAACAAGAACCAAGGTAACCAATTTGGTGAAGTTTAAAAGATTAATCATTTGGCATGATGGAAGAAGTTATATTGAACAAATTTCAATCCTATAAAGACCAAAAGTTTTGAAGAAAATATTTTAATTACAAAAAAAAACTATGTATATACATCATTAGGATTTTTTTTCCACGAGGACGAACACAGATTCTAAGTGTGGGTAATTTGATGAATATAATTTATTCATATATTTTTATATGTAAATATTAAATATTTTAAATAAAATATGAATAAATATATCATATTCTCCCATACTTTCTAACATACTTCGCATGAGAAAAAGCATATGAAAATCAAAGAAAAGAAACAAAAAAAGTGGGAGTTGAGTAGTCAACTGGGAATGAAGAAGAAAATGGACTAAAGCACCATAGTTGCAACGATAGCAATTGGGAATCATGAAGAAAATCACCATAGTTGCAACTAGAGAACTATAGTTGAAACAATAGCCTTTCTCTGCAAAAGGAAGTCCAATTAATAAGACCATAATTACAACTATAATTTTCATAGTTGCAATTATGGAGAATCTTAGGCCAAAAAAACTCTATAAATAGAGAATGCATGTTGGAAGAAGATATTGAGTCTTGTTGGAAGAAACCACTCTTTGGTCTCTCTTTTCTTTAGTATTTTCTACTAGTTGTCTTTCTTTTAGAATAATAATATTTCTTCATCAGTTCTTTGTTCCTAAATTAGTTTTTTCTTATTTCATAATGGAGTAATTTTTTTGTTGGGATAGTTGATGAAGCTTGATATATATTTTATAATACTATCTCGGTTTTAATATATTCTTGGTCTGGAACTTTTTATTTATATTTTATATTGTGCTATAATAATAGTTTTTAAATAATCATTGTCACTACTTCTATATATTTTATCTTTTTGTTACTCTTATATTAATTTTGTAATTCTCACGGAGAAAAATTAATATATAGTAACTATTAAATAAAGTAGTGAAGTGAGAGTAATCATTGGTAAGCTATTATTAAAAATCTCTAATCTTGCTTGCCTCAATTTTAATACTCACTGAGGAATTATAGTCGCAAGAATATTGATTTAGTAAAAATATTCTTACGAAGTTTTTACTATCTTTAGCACAATTCAGACCAGAAGATATTTCGATTTAGCTGTCACCAGTTTTAACTCATTTAACTATATCACCTTACGAAGTGTTATTAGTTGACTAATTCTTGGTTAGATAAGATATAATTGTATTAGCAATAAGCAATTATCCTTTAGAGAAGTACATGTAGAAAGTGAGATTTTATTATAATATATTATCAAGTGAATTTGACGATTCCCAACTTTTTAAAATTACAAATCTTTTGAAAGTTGTTTAATTTGTTAAGTATTTAACAAGTATTACTGAACTGGTTACTGCAGGAGGCATCAAACTTACCCATCCAGATGACATTAGAGATGAAATCAGGAACTTCTATAAGTCTTTAATGGGGTCATCAGCTCCCTCCCTTCCAGCAATTAATAGGTTATACATGGATAATGGTCCAAAGCTCACTCACTATCAGCAGCAGTTAGCAGCAGATGTGTCTATTTATGAAATTGTAGATAGCCTAAAATCCATTGGTGATCATAACGCACCAGGGATTGATGGTTATAATGCTGTTTTCTTTAAACAGACCTGGTGGCTCACTGGCAATCAAATCACCAGGGCAGTTCTGGAGTTCTTCCAATCTGGTAAGATGTATAAGCCAGTTAATTGTGCCTCCCTTACACTGATTCCTAAAGTTCCTAACCCTCAGTCAGTCAAGGAATTTAGACCAATTGCCTGTTTTTCATCTATATAAGATAATATCTAAGATACTGGCCAACAGATTACAGAAATGCATGGCTTATATCATCAGTGATTCCCAGGCAGGTTTCATTCCAGGAAGGAGGGTGGCTGATAATGTTATTTTAGCACATGAGTTGATCAAACACTATGCTAGAACCAAGGTGTCCCCTAGGTGTATGATTAAAATAGACTTACAGAAGGCTTATGATTCAGTTGAGTGGATCTTCTTGCAACAAGTGATGGAATCTTTACACTTCCCAGGCAGATTTATAAGGTGGATTATGGAATGTGTCCAAACAGTGAGCTATACAATCATGGTTAATGGGGAAACTACTGAACCCTTTCAAGCAGCTAAAGGCTTGAGGCAAGGTGACCCAGTCTCTCCCTTCTTATTTGCTATAGTGATGGAATACCTTAGCAGGGCTCTTGTGGAACTAAAGAAAAATCCAGACTTCTTATTCCATCCTGGTTGTAAAAGGTTAAATATTACTCATCTTAGCTTTGCAGATGATCTACTGTTATTTGCCAAAGGAGACTTGAAGGCTGTCATTACCATGTTCAGATACTTCTCTCAATTCACTGAGGCTTCTGGTATGACTGCTAACCTGAGTAAAAGTTCTGTCTATTTTGGAGGTGTCTCTCCTGATGCACAACAACACATTGTCAATCATCTTGAGTATGTATATGGAAAGTTACCTTTCAAGTATTTGGGAGTTCCTCTAACTGCCAAGAAAATGTCATTACTACAATGGCAACCATTGGTGGATAGGGTTACTGCCAGGATCACATCCTGGACTGCTAGAAGATTATCCTATGCAGGGAGAGTTCAGCTGGTGCAGTCAATCATTTTTGGTATACAAGCATACTGGGCTCAGCTTTTTCTTATTCCTTCAAAAATACTAAAGATGCTGGATGCAGTTTGTAGATCCTATGTTTGGACAGGTTCAACCAACATATCCAAAAAATCATATGTAGCCTGGGACAAGGTCTGCCTGCCTAAGTCTGCTAGGGGTTTAAATATTATGAATCTGTTATTATGGAACAAAGCAACAATCATGAAACTTGGATGGGATCTGGCCAATAAGAAAGATGTTCTATGGATAAAATGGATACACTCTGTGTACATAAAACAGCAACAATTTCAATCCCTAACCATTCCTAACCAAGCCAGTTGGATGGTTAGGAAGATCATTGCTGCTACTATTACATTGCAGCAGTCACAGATGCTACAACAACCAGCTTGCTCTATCAAGAAACTTTACTTACAACAGATTGGACAATTGCCAAGAGTAGTGTGGAAGAACCTCACTATCCAAAACTATGCTAGACCTAAGGCAGTCTTCAATCTCTGGCTGATATTACATAATAGGCTGCCTACAATGGATAGACTGGAACAGTGGAAACTCAATGTGGACAACACATGTACACTTCGCCAAAAAGATAAGGAGACTAGGGATCATCTGTTCTTCTCATGTTCATTCACTTTCTTGCTGAGACACCACACTTTGCAGTGGATTGGAGTAACTCAAGGCAATTACCAGAATTGGGAGCAATACATACAGTGGATCATAACCAAGTCTAAAGGTAAATCTGGTCGAGCTCAAATGATTAAAATGGTCTTTGCTGAAATGCTATATAGTATTTGGTTAGAGAGAAACTCAAGATTATTCAATCACACATCCTGTTCCAGTGATCATCTACTTAGAAGCATTGCTTATACATGTCATGTTAGGAGTCCCCCTAAAGTTAGTCTACACCTTCTGCATTATCTCCTGCAATTAGAAACATAGGTACAGTAAATGTAGATGCTAGCTAGTTTTTATTATTGATGATAGTCAGCTGTGTATAGCTGAACTATGGCTTTGTAAAGAAATACCTTTGGTGATTAATACAACAAATTTAACTACCAAAAAAAAGTATTACTTCCACAAACTTTTTATCAATATGATTCTCTCAAGTAGTAGTTGAAAAATTGAAAGTCTATAGTATATATGTTCCAATATCTTTGGGACGATATCATAAACTATACTAGAATTTGACAAAGCACGAGCAGGAAAATCTTATACACATTGGCCTCGTAAGTTGTACATTTGGAATGGCTTGGGTGCCCTAATATTTTTATTAATGAATATATATATATATATATATATATATATATATATAGAGAGAGAGAGAGAGAGAGAGAGAGAGAGAGAGAGAGAATTGCACGCCGCAACAGATATTGTATTTGATCGGGTTGCACGCCACAACAAATATATTATATTTATTGGATGGGGTTGCACGTCGCAACAGATATTATATTGGATTGAGTTGCATGCCACAAAAAGATATATTATATTTATTGGATCGGGTTGCACGCCGCAACAGATATATTATATTTATTGGATTGGGTTGCATGCCGCAACAGTTATATATATACATATGAATCGGGTTGCATGCCGCAACAGTTATATATATACATATGAATCGGGTTGCATGCCGCAACAGTAGTATGATTATGTTGTTTTAGATACTGTTGTGATCCTTCATATTTATTGTTTTCTGCTTAGTTTTATTGTTCCCCGAAGCGTGTACGCCTTTCCTTTTAACTGCTTATTACTATTTATTTCCCCATATATTATATAACTGCACAGGTTTATCTGGAGTCTGGTCCTAACCTCGTCACTACTTTTCCGGGGTTAGGCCAGACATTTACCATTACATGGGGTCGGTTGTGCTGATACTATACTCTGTGCTCTTTTGCACAGATCCAGGCACCGGAACAGCATAAGGCGCGCAGCAGTAGTTCGGGAGCCAGCCTTCAGTCCACGCAGTCCCGAGGTAGTCCTGCAGGCGTCCACAGGCCCGACATCTCTTCTATCTTTATTTATGATCGGTTATCTCTTGTATTCAAGGCAGACAGTGTTACTTTCTTTCAAACTGTTTTATGTAGTAAATCTTAGTAGCTCGTGGATGTTGTAACACCAGTTCTAGGTAGAGGCATATGTGAATTTTTCCTATTATTTCGGTTTATTTCGTTTAAGTCTTCCGCTAAATTTTGAATTCTATTGTTATTTAATTATTTATTTCCTACTAATTAAATTGGTAAAATAGATTTAAAACAAAAGTATTTATGGATTCTAAATGTGTGGCTTGCCTAGCTTCTACGAGTAGGCGTCATCACGACCCTCGAGGGTGGAAATTTCGGGTCGTGACATTAGATTACTAAGTATTAAATTTGATTGGAATATTTCTCAAGGAGCCATGGACTCTTTCATTGACCTTATGCCTGAATTAGTTGACCCCGATATCGAATTACATGGTGATTTCTATAAGGCAGAGAGATTAGTTTCTAAGTCAGGACTTCCGTCAATGAGAATTGATTATTGTCAAGATGGTCGCATGTTATATTATAAAGATGATGCAAATTTAAGCAGTTGTAAATTTTGCGAAAAGCCTCGTTTCAAAAGGCTTTCCAACGGGAAGATGGTCACTATCAAGGTGATGCATTATTTACCTCTTATACCTGGGCTAAAAGGTTATATGCATCGAGGGGTTCAACTCCTCATATGAGATAGTACTTTGAAAATAGAAGACTACCTGGTGTTATGTGTCATCCTTCAGATGGAGAAGCTTGGAAGCACTTTGATAGGACATATCTAGATTTTGCTAGTGAACCAAAGAACATTCGGTTAGTTCTGTGTGCAGATGGCTTCATGCCTTTTTCTGTATCTGCGACACCGCATTCATATTGGCTTGTCTTTCTTACACCTTATAATCTAACACCCGAGTTGTGCATGACTAGTCCATATATATTCGTAAATTGTATTATCCCCGGTCCAAGTAATTAAAAAAGTTTGATAGATTTATATTTGCAACCTTTGATTGATGAGCTGAAACAATTATGGTACGATGATGTTGAAATATATGACATATCAACTAAGCAGAATTTCAATTTGTGTGCTAATTTAATGTGGACAATTAATGATTTTCCTGCTTATAGAATGTTGTCTAGGTGGATGACTACTGGGAAGCTAGCTTGTCCTTACTGCATGAAAAATTGTAAAGCGTTCACTTTAAAAAATGGCTGAAAGCAATCATGATTTGATTGTCATTGTTAATTCTTGCCTCCTTATCATTAAGTTTAGAAGGATGAAAAATGCATTTCAAAAAGAATAAAATGGAATATGATTCTCTACCTCCGATACTTTCAGGTGAGGAAATTTGGGAGAGGGTCCAGAAGTTCAGTAAAGTAACTGAAGCTCCACCTTATAGATTCCTCGGATACGGTGTTACTCATAATTGGACGAAACAGAGTATATTTTGGGAGTTGCCTTATTGGAAGGATAATATTCTCCGTCACAACCTTGATGTCATGCATATTGAGAAGAATTAATTTGACAATTTGTTCAACATAGTGGTGGATGTTATAGGTTAGACAAAGGATAACCCGAAGTCTAGAATGGACTTACAAAAATATTGCAAGAAGCCTGAATTATACATGCAGACAGCAAACACCGGTAAAATATTCAAGCCCAAAGAAAGTTACACATTCACTTCGGAGGAAAGATATCAGTTTTGTGATTGGGTAACGAAATGGAAGATGCTTGAGGTTTATGCGTCGAATTTTAGGAAAAAAGTTGATATGGAGGTAGGGAAGTTGAGCCATTTGAAAAGTCATGACTGTCATGTTTTCATGGAGACCTTAGTGCCTATTGCATTTTGTGGTTTTCTTAAAAGAATCTGAAAATCCATCACAGAGATTAGTTTGTTTTTCAAAGACTTGTGTTCTTCCACATTAAGGAAAGAAAACCTACTTCGGATGGATTAGACCATTCATGTAACTTCTAGTAAGATGGAAAAGATATTTCCTTGTGGGTTTTTTTGATGTGATGGAACACCTTCTAATCCACCTTGTACACGAGGCACGACTTGGAGGGCATGTTCAATGTAGATGGATGTATCCCTTTGAGAGGTAGTATTATAAGTTTGATGTAATTTTTTATTTTATTTGAATGCTATGTGCTAACCTGAAATTATGTAGGACAATTGGCAAACACAAACAATTTGTTAAGCAGAGGAATATAATTGAAGGATCTATATGCGAAGCTTATATTGCAAAGGAAAATGCTCATTTTTGTTCTTATTATTTTGAGAGCAATGTGCCATGTACTAGGAATAGGCCCAACAGGCACATGGTCGACCATATGAATGATCCATTTTATCCGCCTATGTCCATATTCAATCAACCAGGCCGATGTTCTCAGGATGTTATAAAGAGGAGTTTGAGTGATATGGAGTACAAGCCAGCTACACTTCATGTATTGCTAAATTGTCCCGAAGTTGTACCGTTTCTCAAGTAAGTATTGATTAGTAGTTATCAAAATACAAAGTTTACTGCTATTACATCTCAATTCAACTACTAAAAATATTTGATGTGTCATAGTTACTTCGTGGGTCAATTTGGCTATGATGATGTATATACGACACTTGATACGTGGTTCAAACAATTTGTAAGTTTAATAAGTAAACAATGTTTGGAAGTTATGCTAACATATGAATTATTTTAGCAATATGTAGGTAAATGATCCAAATAATGCAGTAAATCAAATTTAAAAAGATATATCTTGGGGACCTGGGGTTAAGGTCACAACAATGTCTAAATACATTGTGAATAGTTATAAGTTTCATAGTGAGGATTGCTCTAAAAAAAGAAACAACGGTGGGGTGTGGGTTCAAGGTGGTGATAGCAACCAAGTTGGAGATATTGATTAATATGGTCTGCTCAAAGAAATAATAGAACTAGAATATACAGTTTGGCCATATAAAAAATTGATACTCTTTAGATGCAAGTGGTTTGACCCAAATCCAACAAGAGGTACAAGAGTACACAATCAATACAACATAATTGAGGTTAATCATACGAGGGAGTATGATCGCTATGATCCTTTCATAATTGCACATAATATTAGGCAAGTGTATTATGCTCCTTATCCATTACGGCGGAATAAGTTTGATTGGTGGGTTGCAATCAAAACTAAGCCTGTAGGTAGGGTCGAAGTCAAGAATGTGTTAGATATTGCATATCTAAACGGTATCTCTAGTGTTCACCAAATAGTGGACGAACTTCTAGAAAATGATTTGGAACATCCTGAACACATATTGGAAGAAGTTGATATAAATGAAGTAAGAATTATAGAAAACGAGGAAGAAGAATCAACTGATGAAGCTCAAACTAGTGAGGAAGAAGACTTCTCTAACGAGGAACATTACGCCGATGAGCTTTAAAAAGTTGGTATCTTAATAACTCTCATTTATATCTAGTTTCTTTATATGTTGCAATCTAAATATGTATTATATTATGAAGATGACAGGCAAGGGTCGAAGTAACAATGACCCTAGTGGTTCTCGGAGTTGAGAAAAAGCTAGGAAGCCAAAGTGGAGGGTAGAAGATAATACTCAATATTTTCCACCCTCTTCTGATGTGCCTATGCCTATGTCTTTGCCTATATCCCAAGGCTATTCTGAGTTGTCACAGCATCACATGCCCTACACCTTCGTGCAGACCTCAGGTCTTTCGTCACAGGGTCATAGGACTATATGTCTGACATATGGTCCACCTGCCTCACTACCATGTGGATCACACCCATCAGCATCACATGGATCACATCGATCCATGTCATATCCATATGGATCACAGCCTTCAGTGTCACAGCCACTCAGGTCAGAGCAATCAATATCACAACCACTTGCGGTCCATCCAACTATGCCGCAGTCACAGGAATCAGATCTATCTTCATCAGGGACTCCATCTATATCAGGCCTTCGCCTGCGAGATATTAGTTATAACCCCCTATAACTTCCACACATGCCTCTGATATATATATTTCGGACGGTGAGGCTGATTATGACGAGGAGGTGCATTATGATCAATATGGCAGGATCATGATAGTCCCTGAGGGTGATGCGTAAGAGTTATTTGTTATTTTTACGTTTATTTTTTGTACAGTTTTTACTAAGATATTAATTTATTTTTTTATTAAATTGCAGGTTCATCCCGAGTAATATTACTAAGAGGATAATCACTAAAACAACCAGAAAGCTATATGACGGTCCTTGTGCGTCTTGGCGTGAATTTCCATTTTCGTCGAATGAGCAAATTTTCAATGAATTTAAGGTATAAATATTCTTTTAAGCAGTATAATTATTTATATTTATAATATTTCCATATAAAATTTAATTTTTGGGAGGATTTGCAACGGTAATGGCTTACTGTAGAGTTCTTAGAGAAAAGCATAAAAGGAAAGAAAACTCGCGCATCTGAGAAGGGGAGATCCTTGCACATTGGAGGTGCGATCAGCCTAAGGACAATAAAAAGAAGAATGGTACGTAATTGCTTAATCTTTTTAAAATTTTAAAGTATATCTATTCTATTTATTAACTAAAATTTATGAGTTTTCAGGAAAAGAAGTCAGGGCGTCTGATGAACCAAGGTGAGCTATTCAAAGAGACTCATATTGTGAAGAAAAAGAAAGACACGGATCAAGAAAGGTAGGTCGAGGGACGAGCCTCGAGTGTACTTGTAAGTTTTCACTTTTCATTAAATATTTTCATTTACTTTTATATACATTCTGAAATACTAATTCAATTTTCTTTTTCTTATATGGTCGCTTCATAGCTAAAGTGGAGGAATTCATATGCAGTCAGCCACCGAATGAGTTGGGCGAACCAATCCAACCTTCGGACGAGGATGCTGAAAGAATGTGGATGGAGGCTGCAGGCAGTTCAAAATGGGGGAAGGTATACGGGCTTCCTACTAGAAATTCCATCGCTATAAGTGTCGAATGTAAGAAATAGGAACTTCCTCACAAGCTGAGCAACTTGATGGGAAGAGACTCTCTGCTACGGGGGAGACTGTGATAAAGCTCACATCCGATCTAGAAGCAGCCAAGGAAAGAGAAAAGCTTAGAGATGCTCGGTACATTGGCATGCAAGCTCAGTACCAGGGCATGCAAGAGCAGCTCAAATCTCTCCTAGCTTTTGGAGATTTTCTACTTCCCCGATCTCGTAAGCCATTGCTAGAGGCTCGCTTTCCCTGTGATCATTCCTCCTGTCCTTCAAATGATTGTTCCTCTTGTTCTCCCCGTGATCGTTCTTCCCGTCCTCGACAAGTAGACCCTTCTTAATACCATCATGGTGATGAAAGTTCATCAGACGGTGATGATAATGATGTACTTAACGCTCATTGACTTTTAGACAATTTGAAGTAAACAAATATAATTGGTTTTTGAATGGGCTTGTAATTAGAGTTAATTTAGTTTGGTTAGCTTAATATGATAGTTCTATTGAACTTTAAACTTTGTTGGTTTTAATGTTATTTTTGTGTTGTTGTTGTTGTTGCTTGTGTTGTTGTTGGTATTGTTGTTGGAATTATTATTATTGTTGCTTGTAATAGGATTTTGGTATGACTGGCAGGTGGTGTAACTGCCAAAAAAGGCAGTTCCTACCAAAATAATATACAGAAAAGAGACCAACTTTGGCCTCTGTTTAGTCGCTTTTCATTTTAAAACTATAATTTTTCCGGGAAATATCAACCAATATTGGTCGCTTTTTATCCAGATTTCTAAAATAACGACCAACCTTGGTCGCTATTCCATTAAAAGAAAATTCTGAATATAAGTGATCAACTTTGGTTTCTTATATTAAAAAAAATTAAATTCTTGAATTTAGCGATCAACTTTGATCGTTAATCTTTTAAAAAAATAAAAAAAAATTAATAAAGAAGCGACCAACCTTGGTCTCTATTTTTCAAATTTTAAAATAAAATATTTGGATTAGCGATCAAAGTTGGTCACTTTTTAATAATTAATAATAAACAAAAAAGGTATTTTACATTTAGAGACCAACATTAGTCGCCAAAATTATATTATTAAATTAATAAAGTGACCAAAGTTGGTCGCTTTAGTCTTTACCCGGGATATTTGTTCCTTTTACCTTAGAGACATAAGTTAGCGACCAACTTTAGTCCCTAATATAAAGGGACCAGCTTAATATCGACCAGGCCATTTTGAATGCTTTTTGGTCACTTTTTGTCCAATAAGCGACCAACTTTAATGGCTTCTTTCCTAATTTCTAGTAGTGATTTATTACCACAAGTAACTCTTCAAAATCATGATTACTATTACAAATAATTATAGAAACGATTTAAAGTATTATATAAATTTTACTAATTTGAAAAATCATAGTCCAATTCTTTTTTATTAACAAAATTTCCTTTTAATTCTCATAATCGAAACTCTAGCATAAGTTGATTTACGGATCCGGTTGAACCTAGTAGTTTTTGCTCAATCAGTATTTTGATCTTTTAAATTTATGAAATATATATACTTATTAAATTTGGAACCCAATCATAAACACTTAAAGTCATGATCCAAAAATTCAGTATTCATAAGATTAAAATCCTGACTCCGCTTTTATCTACTATTCTTTCGGATGCAAGGACTGGAGTTCTTAGCATTGCTGGTTTAATTATTTCTGTCCTTTTAAAAAACTTATACCATTTTGTATGTGGCGATTTTATAGAAACTTTTTGAAAAAATAAGAATATGAATATTATATGCAGACTAGAGCAAGTCGCGATAAAGACACTTCTATGGTGTTACGTTTTCTGTAGCGTTAGGGTTTACGACAAAATAAATACATTCCTTTCACGTGTATCTCTTGGCTTTATTCTTAATCTCTTCCTAAATGTGTATCCTTGTGGTGCTGTAGTTTTGGCATATTTGCATCCAATTATGTTCATTCCCCAACCCCCCCCCCCCCCCCCCAAATAATAATAAAATAAATGGCCTACTATAAGAAGTTAAAATGCACTGTGTAAAGATTATTTACATTATGTCAATATATATTACTCTTATAAGTAAAATTTTTATTTTTATTTTCTGTGGCTAGCACATTACGACATTTTCAAACTTTAAGGCCCTTAGGGCTTTTTAGGTTAAAATAGCACGGGGCTAGTTAATTGTTGGATTGATTATTAAAAAATAATTAGTGTTTGTTAAATCATTAAAAATAATAACTATTTTACTGGAACAAAAAACGGTTAAGCTAGTTCGGTGCATCTTTACATGAATTTCTAACATATTATATTTGATCAGTATATTTTGTTAGCTCCAATATAATATATTGGAGTTCTAGTATACTTTGTTGGAATTCTAGTATATTATACTAGAAATTATACTAGAGTTCTAGCAAAGTATACTTGGAACTCCAACATAATATACTGGAGTTCGAGTATAGTTTGCTAGAACTCCAGTATATCTCCAATACAATATACTGGAGTTCCAGCAAAATATACTAGAACTCCAATATATTACGTTGGAGTTCTAATGTATTACATTGGAACTCCAGTATATTATGCTTGAGTATTTTATGACTTTTGAATAATATTTTCGTTCAAATTTATTTTTATATAAAAATAATTAAATTTTAATTAATTATTTTTAAACTTGTAAATCTCCCCGCTTCAGGGAATGTATAAATTTCCTAATCAAATAGACACAATAAGAAGACGACATGGGCACGAAATGAAAGGAGGATAATATAGTACTGTTCTGTCCAAAACTGTAAACATAATTTTGTACCCACTGCCCACTACTCAATACTCATTCTTACCAAATGCACTGAATGTTTATGTAAAAGCCTTCTAGTCCCCACCTCATCATTACATGACACTTTAAACCCTTTTTTCTTTAAGCTTTGGTTTTTAGAATTTACTAATTTCACTAATTTCAATTCGTATTGGGTAGGACTGTTATGAGATACAACGTTTTCTGCATGAAATTCTTCATTCTGAAAAATCAAATTTATCGAAATTTCTGATTAAGAGTCAAGAGAATATATTGCGCACCGGCCATAGTGATAATTACGTAAATTCCTCAATTTGTTTGTCCTATATATTACCTTTTTAATCTGATGTGAAAAAAATGATGCTTTATTAAATTCGATGAATTGCCCATGTAAAGCTGGATTAGTTTGTACTCCTAGTAAAAAGTCTTGGCAACAATCTTCGATATCAAAGTCAAATTAAGCTCCAGCTGGCCATAGATTTTGACTGTTTTTTAGAAAAAAAATTGAATACGCTGTTTGTTCATGGAATATGATCAGTCTTCTAAAATATTTTTAAATTTTTTTTTAAGTTCACAAAACTGGTTTAAGGTAGTTTTTGGGTAAAAATTTTCTTTTACTCATAGAACTTTAATTTTTCAAATAAAATGTATGTCCAAACATAACCTCAACTTCCAAATATTATTTTTCGACAAGTTTCGACAAAATCTATGTCCAAAGTGTTTAATACTGAAATGTTGTTATATATGGCTAAAATGAAATCTTTATTGACAAATATTATTTTGAAAACATAATTCAAGTAATTTTTGCAGAAACTAAAATGCCGAGGGTTTTATGTAATATGGATAATAAGGAAGACTCATAATTAGGAGAAACTTTAAGGAGATTTTGTGTAATTACCAAATAGACATCAATTGGAATAAACAAAAAATAGTCCATAAAAGGATATTTGGATTCACCCTTTTCAACGTAGTACTATTTGTTTTGTTTAATCAAGTCCCCGTGTGTCGGTGGCTCAAGTACTGAGATAATAGTGACACGTAATATAATTACTGTCTTTTGCTATCATAATTTTATAGCCAATTATCTTAAATTACTTTGGTGATTCCAAATATTAGTTTTTCCTACTAATATTTTCATTTCAGAAATATAGGGAGTGCTTATTGGAGTCCTTTTTTCAAAATAATTTAACTATTTCAATTTAGAATTTTCATTCAGTAAAGATTTAAAGAGAGATACACTGTATTTTAAATAAATATTATATGATTAAAGTTGTTAAATATATTTTTCTAGAAAGTTGTGTAAAAATCTTTAATTTTCATATTAGTATTACGCAAACCTCGAATAGATTAATTCTTGAAGTACTGTCCTTTTTCTTACTTTCAGAAAAAGGTACTCATTATTTTCGTTTGACTTTTCAGTTAAGAATAATAATGAAGAGAATAGTCCCACAAATTACTTTGTTATTCCAATATAGTACATGACAGATGGTAGAAGGGGGCGAATTTGTCGGTGTGCTCCTGTCTTTTTTTTAATAATGACCTGTATAATTTGATATCCGATTGAATTTTTTCGGATCAATATCAATTCAATCCGACCTCACTCGAACCTTCACACTATTTAATACGATATTTTGAGTCTCGCGTACTCAACTTTAAGCTGAACTTGCAACTTTTCCATAATTACCCATTTGGCGACTTTAATTTCGGAAAAATGTTGGCTAAACATTTTTAATCTTGTTAGAAAAGGTAATTCAAAGCGAAACCTTTATGTGCTTAAGAGAAACGTTTGTTCTTTTTGTTGCTTTACAATATCTTAAAACTAATTGTTACCAAGCAAACTCTACGAGTGTCGTTTAGTATGATGGATAAACAAAAATAATTTTGAGATAAAAATTTAGTATCGACTTATTTCTTATTTAAGTACTAATCCTAAATAATTTATTCTAGGTTTAAAAATAGTACTGAATTAACTTATACATGCTAGATAATAGAATAATAATTTCATGATAAATTTTCCCATGACAAAGCAGTAAATTGACAATCCTAAAATTAATACAATATATCAAATAATTAATAAGAAATAATATCAAAATAACTAATTTCATCACATCTATTCTCAACATAACTTGTCACGACTCCTTACTTTTTCTGTTTAAAAAAAAACAAAATATGTCAGTCAAAATATCCAAACTTCGATATGCATATGGATATTGAGTTTAGAAATAAAGTCATAAATTTAAATTCTTTTAGAAGGGTAAAAATCATAACTTTTGTTAGATAAGACAATTTGAAAAGAAATAATTTAACTATTAAAATAGTAATAAGGTCGTATAAAATGTCACACTATGCGTATAAAGTAAATTGAATTAATTATGACTAATAGGAGATCTTACATTCTGGAATTAAACATTTTAAGAGTTGTTGTGACGTGTTATGTGTTATACCAATTTTGAAATTAAGATCCTCAATTTCTTTATTTCGGAAAGCTAAAAGCAATCTAGGGACTTTTAAACGAAGCTAGAGAGAAGCTCTGCTTTTTCTCTAACTTTTCATCTTCTCCGCTGTTTTCATCTTCTTCTTCTCTGCTTCCTCTGTGTATGTAGGTCAACCTACACTGAGGGTGCTATGGCGAGAGGGAGAGGTCGACCTAAGAAGGTTTTGTTGCCAATTTATGCAAACAACACTGTTTCCCCCAAATCTGTTAATATTGTTCCACAGGCAGTTAATACTGTTCCATTGAAGCCTATGGAAGAAACTGTCTCATTGCTTCATGCAACTGTTGATTCACATCCATCTGGAGTTCCAGTACTTCCAACAGTAGCTGATAAGGTTGATAACAACTCAGAGCCTCAGTCTGGACTAGTGATTCCACCTGCAGATCCTTCCATCCCTCAAAGTTTATCTAGAAATCAAGGACCTCAATCTGGAGCAGATGCACTATTGGTTTCGATGGTACAAGCTAATAGTGAAAATGTGCACATGCACCAACATCCACAACCAATTCGTGCAGATCTAGAGAAGGATACCACAGAGGAACCAAAGGTATGGGCAAATTTGTTCCAGAAAAATAGACTTGCTGCTAATGGCATGTCTCTAGAGTATATCCCACCGACGGTTATCAATGGCAAACCAGTAGGTCAGTTGCTCAAAGAAGAGGTTGTGGAAGAGGAACAAAAATGAAAATGTGCATTAGTTGTGTTTGTATTAGGAAATACTCCTGGATACAATGCTATGAAAAAATTTATAAATCTCCATTGGTCCCTTGTGTCAGATCCATATCTCTATTATCATGAAGAAGGTTATTACATTGCAAAATTTCAATCTCTTGATGATGCTAAGGAAGTATTATGTTCAGGACCATATACTATCGCAAATAGACCGATAATTTTGAAACAATGGTCGGCTGATTTTGACTTTAAGGCTGCTTTCCTATCAGAGATTCCTCTTTGGGTTAAATTTCCCAATCTGCCTATGTCTTGCTGGGGTAATAGGGCCCTTAGTCGAATTGCTAGTGTGTTGGGTAAGCCCATCTTTGCTGATGAATGCACGACTAAACAAACTAGAATTTCATATGCTCGGATCCTTATTGAGGTGAATGTTTCTAAAGAGTTACCTACTGAAATTGAGATAATGGATCCAGATGGGAAGATTTTTCTGCAGGGTGTAACCTATGACTGGAAGCCTTCCTATTGTGGGAAGTGCCTTACAGTTGGGCACAATTGTCTGGCTAAACCTATCCAGTCTAACAACATACAGAAGCCAAAGGTAATTCAGGAATGGAGAGCAAACGGACCAATTCAGCCTAGTCAGGATAAGCAGCCAGCCCAGAAGGATCAGTTTACTACTGAGGCTACTTTTGAGGATAGTGGTACACCTGCAGCTCCAACTCATGACAAGCACCAGCAGCCAAAGCAGAATGAACAATGCACCACTGTGACAACATTTGAGGAAGTGAGAAAACAGAAGGGTATTGATATTAATTCAGCCCCAATTTTTAACACCAAAAACTTTCCATCCTTGTCTCCTGTTGTGATGTCAAATCGATTTGAAATAGGGTCAGTAAGTTGGGCAGATCACCCCTTAGAAGAAGGGGGAACAAGTTATACCCAATGAAGTGGATATTTTGGAACATTAGGGGTGTAAATAAAAGATTCAAACAGAAGGAAGTTAAAGAATACTATAGAGTCAATAAATTTGACCTTGTTGGTCTAGTAGAAACTAAAGTTAAACAGCATAATGCAGCAAAAATATCTGAAGTTTTACTGCCTAACTGGGGTATGCTTGCTAACTATAGCAGTGCCATAAATGGTCGAATTTGGATCTTATGGGATTCAACCAAGCTCTTGGTCACTGGTGTTCAGGAAGAAGCACAATACATCCATTGCACTGTTAAGAAGCTCACTGATGATTTAATTTGTGGCCTCACAGTGGTATATGGCCACAATGACATTGTACAAAGGATTTCACTGTGGACAGCCCTTCAGAACCTTGCTACTAGTATCACTGGCCCCTGGTTGATAGCAGGGGATTTTAATGCTATTATGTCCAGCACTGATAGAGAATCTTGTCATCAAGTTAGATTAGCTGAAGTTACTGATTTTATTCAATGTGTGCAGCATGCTGGCCTGACTGAACTACCTTGGAAGGGATACTTTTTTACCTGGTCTAATAAGCAATGTGGAGATGATAGAGTATGCAGTCGTCTGGATAGATGTTTTGGTAATTGTGAGTGGATGCTAAAATGGAGCCATGTGCATACAGTATATGGAGCCCCACTAGTATCTGATCATAACCCCATGATACTGACCTTGACAGAGGATGTTTCAATCAGGAGAACACCTTTTAGATTCTTTAATGCATGGATACAGCATCAGGATTTCCAGCAATTAGTCAAAGCTTCCTGGAATGCCAATGCTCAGCCTACCCTTCGAGGAGTGTGGAACAACCTCAAGTCTCTTAAACCAGTCTTGAAATCTCTAAATACCATAGAATTTAAGACAATCTCACAGAAAATTGAGGTTAGCTGTAAAGAACTGGAAGCCTTACAACACCAGATGTCTAGTGCATATTCTGATTCAATGCAACTAAGAGAAAAAGAACTGATACTCCAACTGGAAAAATGGTCTTTGCTGGAAGAATCAATATTACAACAGAAAGCTCGAGCCAAATGGATTCAGCTAGGGGATGGTAACAACAAATACTTTTTTGCTGTAATGAAAGAGAGAAACCAACACAAGAAGATAACTGAATTGATCATAGAGGAAGGCTTGAGGATTACACAGCCAGATGATCTGAAGAAGGAAATCACTGCTTTCTACAAATCCCTTATGGGGACTTCAGCTCATTCTCTCCCAGCTGTCAATAGAATGTACATGGCAAATGGTCCTACATTATCTCACCAACAGAAATTGGATTTGGCTACTGATATCAGTGACACTGAGATCTTGGAAAGCTTTAAAGCAATTGACAGTGATAAAGCCCCAGGTATTGATGGTTTTAATGCACTATTATTTAAACAAACTTGGCAGACTACAGGGCCACAGGTAATGCAAGCAGTTAGGAATTTCTTTGCATCCACCAAAATGCATAGACCAACAAACTGTGCCTCCCTTACTCTGATTCCTAAAGTTCCCAACCCACAAACAGCAAAGGAATTTAGACCAATAGCCTGCTGTTCAATTGTCTATAAAATTATTTCCAAATTGCTGGCCTACAGAATGCAAAGAGTTATAGCCAGCATCATATGCAATGCACAAGCTGGTTTCATCCCAGGGAGAAGAATTGCTGACAATGTCATTTTGGCTCATGAGCTCATTAAACACTATACAAGATCCCATATATCACCTAGATGTATGGTCAAGATTGATCTCCAGAAGGCTTATGATTCAGTTGAATGGTGTTTCCTACAAGAGGTATTGGAGGCACTAGATTTTCCAACCAGATATACAAAATGGATCATGGAATGTGGCAAACTGTTAGCTATACAGTGATAGTTAATGGAGAAACTACAGAACCCTTCCAAGCAGCCAAAGGTTTGAGACAAGGTGATCCTATATCACCTTTCTTATTTGCTATAGTGATGGAATACTTAAGTCGGTCTCTGGCAGAGCTGAATAAAACTAAGAAATTCTCCTTTCATCCTGGATGCAAGAAGCTGGGAATCACACACCTTAGTTTTGCTGATGACCTCTTATTATTTGCTAAAGGAGATAGCAAGCTGTGCAAATCATGTTTACATACTTTGCCCACTTCACTGCAGCATCTGGAATGAAAGCTAATATGCAGAAGAGTGCTGTATATTTTGGAGGAGTAAAGCCTGATCAGCAACAACAAATCCTTAGTCTTCTTGGTTATATACGTGGGGAGCTTCCTTTTAAATACTTAGGGGTTCCACTATCAACCAAGAAACTATCTGTTCTCCAGTGGCAACCACTCATTGATAAGATCACAGCTAGGATTACATCCTGGACTGCTAAACAGTTGTCCTATGCTGGTCGAATGCAGTTGGTACAAGCAGTTATTTTTGGTATCCAATCTTATTGGGCTCAGTTGTTTCTCTTTCCATCCAAGGTCATGAAGCTGATAGAGGCAATGTGTAGATCATTCATATGGTCTGCTTCAGCTAATATTACCAGGAAAGCATATGTAGCATGGGGCAAGATCTGTCAGCCAAAGTCTACTGGAGGCCTGAACTTAATAAACCTTCTGCTGTGGAATAAGTCTGCTGTTGCAAAACTAGCCTGGGACTTGGCTCATAAGAAAGACTTACTATAGGTAAAGTTGATTCATACAGTGTACATCAAACAGCAACATCTGGAGGACATGAATATTCCTGCACAAGCAAGTTGGATAGTCCGGAAGATCATTGAGAGTGCTAGGCTTCTACAACAACACCAGCTGCTGTATATCAATACATGTTCTATCAAACTAATCTATCTTCAACAAATTGGCCAATTGCCTAGAGTTCCATGGAAAAATCTAATCATGCAGAATGCTGCCCGACCTAAAGCTATTTTCAACTTCTGGTTACTGCTCCAAGACATGCTCCCTACCAAAGAGAGGTTGATCAAATGGCACTTGAGTGTTGATGGTAGCTGTGTTATGTGTCAACACACAATGGAGACAAGAGAACATTTGTTCCTGAACTGTCCTTTTGCTGAATAATTGAGACATCTCATTTTGCAATGGATTGGCATGCTTCAACATCCCGGACAGTCTTGGCTACAATATGTTAGCTGGATCATAGAGAAATCTAAAGGCAAATCTCCCCAAGCTCAAGTGTTCAAAATGGTAGTTGCAGAGATGTTCTATGCCATTTGGTTGGAGAGGAATGCACGTATCTTCAGAAGCAATTATTGTCCCAGTGAAGTTCTAGTTAGGAGCATTGTTTATATTTGCAATGTTAGAGCAACCCCTCGAGTTATGACATATCTTCAACAACTCCTTCTGTAAATAGAGAACTCTAGTTATAGTCTAGATAGTTAGCTTACTTGAAATTTTGATAGGCAGTTTGAGTATAAAACTGACCTATGAAATTGTACGCGGAACAATTTGGTGATTAATAAAATCTTTAATTACCAAAAAAAAAAAAGCAATAGCGAGTCATAAATAATTTTATCCACTCACTGATGGGTTATACCCTGTCCTTCCTTTAAAAAGTCGATTGAATGTGATTACAAAGACATATTTTTGACTTCTAAATTATTGTATTGATTTTGTGAAAATAAAAGTTTGTCGAGATAAAAGTAAAAATAACGCACAAGAGATAAATCTCCAAATTTTATTACTCCATTGCTTTCTCCTATTCATGTACTTTCTCTGTTTATTTTTACTAAGCATAATTTTATTTTTTATGCTCTCAAGAAATAATAAATGAAGTATATAATTTACTATGATACATATATTAATTGATATATATTTTTGTTGAATTTGAGAAAATAATTTGAATTGAGTAATAAATATTGTGGGTATAACGGAAAAGAAATTAGTCTTTGTAGACACTGAAATTTTAAGGGATCAAGCCAAATCCTAATTAAAAATACTACAAGACTCTTGAAATCCTAAGAGTCTATTAGGATTTCTTGGAGGTTACTCTACCTAAACCCTAACTCACACATATATAAAGGGATACATATCCTCTTAAAGAGGTGTCTTAAAATCTCATAAACTCTTGGGATATTCATAAAAATATCAAAATATGGCACGATACTTCTTTACAATCAAATAGTTCAAGAACCTGAAGATTAAATACATCCCCAGGAGGTCTGCATCATCCTACATTCGAGAAATACATGGTTTTAGCCCTCGAATCACGGAGATAATCAGGAATGAAGAATCAAGGGAGAAACACAATTGTACTCACAATTGATTAGTAAAAATATTTTTCTCTTATTTTGTGATTGAACTCTATTCTTTTATATATTGAAAATTAGTTGCAAAAAAATTGACACGCCGAGTGGGACCAGTTATGCTCTTCATCTCTTCCTCCTACAAATCAAAACCTCCATGCTTCAAGATTATCTATTATGATGGTCCGGTAGTACAAGTCTCGTCTTCAAGTTTCAGCAAGCCTACACCTCGACAAACCTTGAAGTAGGGGTCATTTGTAGACATCAAAATTTTAAGGAATCAATCCAAATCCTAAATTAAAAATACCACACAACTCTTAAAATCCTAGGAGTTTATTAGGGTTTCTTGGAGTATTCTACCCTAAATCATAACTCACACATATATACATGGATACATGTTCCATTGAAGAGGTGTCTCAAAATCCCATAAACTCTTGGGATATTCATAAAGAGATTAAAATATGATCGGATACTTCTTAACAATCAATAGTTCAAGAACCTAGAGGTCAAATACATCCCCAAGAGGTTTGCATCATCCGACATTCAAATAATACATGGATTTAGCCCTCGAATCACTGAGATAATCAGGAATGAAGAATCAAGGGAGAAACACAATTGTACTCATATTTGATTAGTAAAAATATTTTTCTCTTATTTTGTGATTGTAGTTTATTTTTTATATGTTGAAAATTAGTTGCAAATAAATTGCCACGCCTTGTGGGACCAGTTCTACCCTTCATCTCTTTATCCAATAAATCAAAAACTCCAAGTTTCAAAATTATTTTTGCAATGGTAGAGTACTTCAAGTCTCATCTTAAAGTTTCAGCAAGCCTTTCATCTCGACAAACCTTGAAGTAGGGGACATTTGTAGACACCAAAATTTTAACGGATCAAGCCAAATCCTAAATTAAAGATACTACAGGACTCTTGAAATCCTAGGAGTCTATTAAGATTTCTTGAAGGTTACTCTACCCTAAATCCTAACTTACACCTATATAAAGGGATACATATTTCCTTGAAGAGCTGTCTCAAAATCACATAAACTCTTGGGATATTCACAAAGAGATCAAAATATAGCTGGATACTTCTTGACAATCAAATAGTTCAAGAACCTGGAGATCAAATACATCTCCAGGAAGTCCGCATCATCCTACATTCAAGAAATAAACGGTTTCAACCGTCAAATCACGGAGATAATCAGGAATAGATAATCAAGTGAGAAACACAATTGTACTCACAATTGGTTAGTAAAAATATTTCTCTTATTTTGTGATTGTAGTTTATTTTTTATATGTTAAAAATTAGTTGCAAACGAATTGGCGCGCCCAGTGGGACCAGTTATGCCCTTCACCTCTTTCTCCTATTAATCAAAAACTACAAGTTTCAAAACCACTTGTTGCAATGGTAGAGTACTTCAAGTTTCGTCTTAAAGTTTCAAAATTATATACGTAAGCTGATGAGTAAAAATAAAATTTTATTTTTGGTAATACATATCAAGTAAAAATGAAAGAAGGGAGTAATTTAACTTTATAAATATCTGGTCTTTATTAGGATCTAAAGAAAAGGATATGGTAAAGATATTCACTTTCAGCTAACCAAAATGTGTTATTATATTATTTACTTGTTTAGATATTTGATACTTCTTTCTGTCCAAAATAAATAATTCTTTAGATATTTTTATACAGATTAAAAAAATTATCTTTTAATATTAATGATCAATAAAAATGACCATATTAATTTTTATTATATCACATAAACACTCCTATTTACTCCAAGAATAATATAGAAAAAAATAATTAATTCATTATTGAAATTTGAAAAATTTACTTCTTTTAAATCACAAATTTTTTTTTAAAAATTATTTATTTTGGACCGAAAAAATAATAAAATATCAAATGAAATGTATTTATTACGTTTAGGCAGAGGAAGTGAGATACTGCTTTCATATGAAGGGAGCTTTTGCATCATAAATTAGAGCTATCAAACATATATTTTTTTTGACAAGGAAAAGCTACTGACAACCTTTCATCTAACTGAAGGAACTCTCCCTTTAAAATATCTAGGAGTTTCACTGTCAACAAGAAAAATCACAATCACACAATGCATACCACTTGTGGATAGAATGGTGGATAGAAACAGATGCTGGACATCCAAATTCCTATCCTATGCTGGTAGAATACAACTGATCAAAAGTGTTCTGTTTGAGATGGAAACATACTGGGCCCAGGTCTTCCTCCTTCCTAAGAAGATCATCAACCTGGTCAAAATTACCTGTGGAATGGCACCCTGAGACAAGCCACAGACATCCTATATCATGGGAAACAATCTGTAAACCAGTGGCAGCAGGTGGATTAAATGTTATCTATTTCGAGAGATGGAATAAAGCAGCTGTATCAAAACTGTTAGGGGCTCTCATGATGAAAAAAGACAAACTCTGGGTTAAATGGGTCCACTGCCAACATAAAGCAAAAGGAAATTGAAAAAATGGAAACACCAAAGCAAGCTAGTTGGCTGGTAAGGAAGATCTTTGCAGCAAGAGAATGGTGGATAAAGGAAAACACTACAATCCAAGATTGCTGTTGGGAAGGAAAATATAGCATCAAGACAGCATATATCCATACTACTCCACAATACCATAAAGTTCAATGGAAGAAACTACTACTGATTCCAGGCTTTCTACCAAAACATAAATTTATACTATGGATGGCGTTGCATAAACGACTGGGCACATCTGACAGACTAGCGAAATGGGGCACCCATATTGAACAGGCCTGCTCGCTATGTGAGACAGACGCAACAGAGACACATGAACACTTGTTCTTTGAATGTGCTACTCCCAGAGACTGTGGCAGGGACTACTGAAATAGTTGAACTTCAACAGACTGATACAAAGCTGGGAGCTTGAGTACAATAGCTTTCACCCAGAGTAAACAACACGCACCCAAGAAAATCCATATTAGCAATAGTGTTCGCGGCAACTGTGTACAACATATGGATGGAAATGAATGATAGACGATTTCTACAGTTGAGACAAGAAGCTACCAGTAGAGCAAGGCAAATAGCTATTCAAGTGCATATCACTGGACTGAAGAAATCAAAATGGCAACCAACCTTGCGAAACCTTAATTGTTACCCCCGATGTAATCCTTGAGTTTAATCCCAGTACCCGTTGTATGTGAGGATATGCTTGTACACTAGTAGAATGTAGCGTAACTAAGGGTTCAAATTATGAGAATTGTTCTATAGTCACAAAGAACAATTGATGTATATTGACAAAGGTTGAATACAAATTTTCATTTTCGACCAAAAAAATATGGGGTGTAATAAAAGCACACAATACATTATACATACGTGAACATTGAGGAAATATTACTTGTGATTAGGGAGTTTGGGACATTAACTCAAGGGAGAAGCAGCCTGAAGATAAATAAAGTTCTAAAAGTAGGATTTGAATCGTCAATGCATATACATCAATGTACAAGGAATATATTTACAAAAATTAACTTCTTTTATACTTCAATATTTATTTTTATTTTATTTTATTGTGGCAAACAGTCCAATAAGGTGGACTCACCCATGGTTTGTTTTTATATTACTATAACGTCTGCATCCCCACACCTAGATTTCATGAAAGGTATGCTGCACCACCTCATAATCAGTAATAAATAAATCAAGGAAAGAAAGGTATTTCTTTCGATCCATAACAAGCGACCAATTTATTTTTGGTATATTTATTATAAAAATACTAAATTTATATAAAAATATCTAGTATAATTAAATTATTCTTAATTAAATATTTAATGTGAGAAGTAAGAAATTTTTTTAGAAATATATACATAAGGGTAATTTTATTAAAAAATTAATTTTTTTTATTTATATAAATGAATACTTATTTTGGACTAAAATAAAAAAATAAATTAATCACTTATTATGAATATGAATATAAAACAGAGGAAAAGAGCGAATATATGTCATACATGGTGTATGCATAAATCACGCGTAAATTATGCAAATATACTATTGGGTCTAAGGTTAAAAGCAATAAAATCTCAAGTATTTTGCATATTTGAACGCTTTACTTTTTGAGCATAGTTACGTTTAAGGTCATATATTTTCTTCTATCTTATCATCACTCAGTTGAGTTTAATGTTATATATTAATAATAAAAAATATTAGATAATTAAAGCATTTTGTAAGATAACTATTAATAAATAAATAATAATAACTATTAGTTAGTAATTTAATAAAAATAATAATTACTATGCATATCATATTAAACTACATCAGTAAGGTATATAACTTAAATTGAATTCACATTTATTGCATCAATCTTCTTCATGTTGTTATCAAAAGGGTAGATTAAGACTACAAATTCCAAGCCCCACATCCCCCACCTTTAGACAAAATTATAAACTGTGTTCTCAAATCAATAAATTTGGTTGCATTTAAGAAGTTTCATAGAATATACCTCATTTTTTCATTTCAAAACTTATTAGAATACAACTTGACATATAAAAAGAAAGAGAAAAGAAAAAAAAATAGACCTAGACAAAACCAAGTGGGTATAACATAGAGATAAATCTAAAAATATAAAAAGAAAAAAGCAAAATATAAAAAAGAATAATACTGTATAATCGCTCTTAATTATTTAATATATAAATTATACAAATTTATATTAAGAATGATATTTGCCCAACAAACAATACGAGCCCCAAGCCAGCCAAGAGATTCCCATTTCTCCCCTTGTGGTTATAGTCTACCCCTCAATCGGACTTTGAACCAAATCAAGAAAGAAAAACCCACACAACACAGAAAACTGACACTTTGCTTTGCCTTTAATTCACAATTTTTCATTTTCTTCCCCAAATAAGTAGAGTTTCATATGCATTATCTTGTTCTACTTCTTCTTTAGTTCTTGTATAGTTTTTTGTTCATTGCATCTACTCCCAACTTTACTATATTTATCTTATTTCCCTTTCTCATTACCAAATATAACCTCAATTCATTTTCTTCCCCCCAAAAAATGACTGACAGAGTTTACCCCTCAGCCAAGCCTAATGGCACTACAACCACCACCGCTCAAACCGCCACCGCCGCTAATCCAGCTGCCGCCACCGTCAAGAACCAGATGTACAACCCAAATCGCATTCCTTACCGACCAACACCAACTGCCTACCACCGACACAACCACCGCCGTTGCAGCTGCCGTCGTTGTTTTTGCATGTGCTGTTTCTGGTCCATCCTCAGCATCCTCATTATTCTTCTCCTCGCAGCCATTGCCGGTGCTATTTTCTACGTCCTTTACCATCCTCAACGCCCTACATTCTCAATCTCCTCACTCAAAATCTCACAGTTCAACCTCACCACTACCGCCGACGACACCACCCACCTTACTGCAAAACTCAACCTCACACTCTCAACAAAAAACCCAAACAAGAAACTGATATATAACTATAACCCTATCTCTATAACTGCGCTATCAAATCAAGTTATTTTAGCAAATGGGTCGTTTCCAGGGTTCACTAGCAGTCCAAATAATATCACTATTATACACTCTACTCTGTCAATGGTGTCTCAAGTTCTAGATGCTGATTCCGTCTCGTCTTTGAAATCAGATCTGAAGAAAAAAGCTGGGTTGCCGGTAACATTATTGATGGATACAATGGTAGTGGTGAAAATGGATAAATTGAAAAGCAAAAGGGTAGGGATCAGAGTAACGTGTGAAGGAATTCATGGACCAACTCCTAAAGGGAAAGCTCCAGCTGTTGCTTCAACAAATAATGTCAACTGTAAGGTTGATCTCAGAGTCAAGATCTTGAAGTGGACATTCTAATTTCAACTCAATTTGGTTCGACTTTCTTTCCTTTTTTTTTCCTTTTTCTTGGGTTAAGTATAATTATAATGTCTTTTGGGGTTCAAATTACTCTTTTTTTTTTATTTATTTTTATTTTGGGGTTGTAAACTGAAAACCAGGAAGAATGCCAAAGTTAATTGAGAAAGTTGAGGTTTTTTTTTGTGAAGACATTAAAAGGGAGGGGTTGGAATTATAGAGTTTTCAATTATTTTTTTCTCCTCATAACTATGAGTTTAAGTTAATTGTAGTTAGACTTAAATTCATTGAAGATCTCAATCACAACTTAACATTTTCTTAGTGCTTTCATTAATGCTTCCATTATTGGTCTTTTTTCTTTTCAATGAAATACTGTCACAATTGCTCTGCTTTTTCCCATATAAACGACTCAATTATCCCGTATTTTTTTTAGTTTAGATATTATCTAACTAGGAATTGAACAAGATGGGGAAGATGAAACAGAAATGGGACATCTGCAATGGAAAAAAAAAACTGAAAGACACGTTTTCTGAGGGGTGGCTTGGGGGGTGGGGTCTCTCTGTGTGTGTCTGGGATCGCACTGGGAAAATCTGCATTTTGGGGAATATAGTAATATGAAGTTGACATGGGGTCATCAAGAAGAGTTTAATTATCTGTGGGAGATTTGAATATTAGTAAAATGGAGAGGTACAAGAGTCAGCTGCTAATGTGCTAAATTCAATGCCGATGTCTAAAATAATGCTACTATACCTCTGCGCACGCAACTAGCTGAAATAGGCACTGTAATTTCGAATTATTAAAAGTATCATGTGGTGGGATGTAATGGATTATAATAAGCAGCGCAAATAATTTCAGTATCAGAATCACATATAATCTAGACAATTAGTATAAACGAGATTTTACGGGTTATCTCTTGAAGCGTGAACATATCTCTTCTATCACGTGAGCCTTCAGTTTCATAACTTCTCAATGGAATCTCTATCACCCGCACAATCGTGATCCTCGAACGTTCTACGATCTTCTAATGTGTTACCCAAATAATACCGAAAATAACAATTTCGTGTGGGCGAAATTTCTAGGAAAACAAGGCTGAAAATTTCAGCCACCATACATTACTCCCTCTAGATGGAAAACCTTATGTATTTATAGCACAAGTTTTAAGGGTTAAGACCGTTTTCCAAAACCTATTGGATTTTCTCTTCCACCAGAAAAATGCTTCCTTTATTTCCTATTATTTAGGCACAGTAGGGACCACATAATTTCATTAACAAGGCTCCAATTATGGAATTAATTTTTAATTTTTGAAATTAATATCAATCATAATTAATTACAAATTATTCCACTAAAAATTCGTAATTCCGCTCCTTATCCAATTTCGAAATTCTTTCATTAAATCTTATTTGACACCCCATATTAATACTCAGATACTAATAAAATAAATTAAATTACTGACGATTTAATTTATTGATTATTTCCTTTAGAATTTCGCTTAACTTATTTCATGTGTAGGATACAAATTTACCGGCCGAGTTTACACATGAAAACTTATAAGCTTTCATAAAGGTGTATCATCAATCTCTAAACCGAGACATGAATTCTATCAACTAACTATTACTTTGCAAATGTACACTATTATTATCCAATTTACCAGGCATATTGACCCACGAAAGAATCTCGCCTTTTAATAAATCAAAACAATAATACCATACACAGCTAATAATAATTATACCAAGATTAAGGGTATAAGTACATTTAATGGCTAGAGAGTTTATTTAATTAAGTCAATATAAAATACTTATCTCTACCTGGTCTGATCAATACATACAAAATGTACTAGCACAAAAAGTTGAAATTAAATCATTCCCATAATCAAGATAGATTATATTTAATCTTGTGCTACAATAATTCCTGATGATTTGTCCAATTCCATCATTAGGTTGTGAACTCAAACTTTATACTTACAAGAACTAATTAAGCGAAATTCTAAAGGAAATAATCAATAAACTAAATCGTCAGTAATTTAATTTATTTGATTAGTATCTGAGTCTTAATATGGGGAGTTAAATAAGATTTAATGGGATATATATATATATATATATATATATATATATATATATATATATATATATATATATATATATATATATATATATATAGATATATATATATATATATATATATATATATATATATGAAATTGGATAATGAGTGCAATTACGGATCTTTAGTGGAATAATTCGTAATTAATTATAAGATATTAATTTCGAAAATTAAAAATTAATTTCATAATTAGAACCATGTTAATTAAATTCTGTAGTCACCACTGTGCCTACATAATAGGAAATAAAGGAATCATTTTTCTAGTGGAAGAGAAAAGCCAACAGGTTTTGGAAAAGGGTCTTAACCCTTAAAACTTATGCTATAAATATATAAGGTTTTCCATCTAGAGGGAGTAGTGTATGGTGGCTGAAATTTCCAGTCATGTTTTCCTAGAAATTTTGCCCACACAAAATTGCTATTTTCGGTATTATTTGGGTAACACATTAGAAGACCGTGGAACGTTCGAGGATCACGATTGTGCGGGTGATGGAGATTCCATTGAGAAGTTATGGAACTGAAGGCTCACATGGTAGAAGATATATGTTCACGCTTCAAGAGGTAACCCGTAAAATCTCTTTTATGCTAGTTGTCTAGATTACATTTGATTTTGATACTGGGATTATTTCCGCTACTTATTAGAATCCATCAATTGGTATCAGAGCCCACCCACATCTAATTAGATAACTAAGTTTTTCATGAAACAAGAATATGGTGTTTATGTGCATTTTTTGAATTACATATATATGTGATTTTCTGAAAAACTGCACTGTTATTTTGTGAATTGACTATGCAAAATTTTTGGACTATTCTTGTAATCATGAGATATCTGTTTTCTTATTGATATTTGATTGAGATTATCCAATTTTTTTTGAGTAAACCCTAGAAAAATGCAAAACCTATTTTTGACCGAATAGCCGGTATTTTCGGGGGTCAGCGAATTTGACAGACTCCGATTGAGCTGAAATTTGGTGGGTCCATTGAAAAAGACGTGGTGAGAAAAACACACATTGCTAGCAGTGATCAATGGTGCTTTTCGGCGTTTTGAGGTCGTTTGGACATTGTTTTGGACCTTTTTCTATTTTCTGAAAATTATTTCTTAATAATTTTAATTTCTTTTTAATTCAATGGTGATAGGGGTGACTCCCCATGGTCCCCATGATTAAATACTAGTTATATAATAGGTTTACACATTGGCTATTAGCAAATAGACGTGTTGTTGTATTAAATTCAATAATAAATGTGTAGGATTTTAATTGACTAGGTCTTACAAGGTATAATTGATATTGTGTAGTTATATAATTATTTTGTAAGAAATTACAATTCTCTATTTGATTTCTGGATGACAAATGATTGGAGCGTTTGGCATATTTGTGCATAAAAAAGAATCTCAAATTTAAGTTTATGTTTTCATGCCATACGTGATTACTAGTTTGAATTTTCGATGAAGAATTTTGTTCTCTGATTGAAGGTTCTAAATAAGTGAAATATGACGGTATTTTGTATATGTTTTATGTTGTTTGTATGGATTTTAAGCTATAATCTACCATAAAATAATTTTATGAGCTAAATATATATTCACTTGTAAATTGAAAATTTTATGAGTAATAAATAGTTACCCCTGAAGTGGTTTATTTATTTGAGCTCATGAAAAATTCTTAGTAAATTTGTACATGTGAAATTATATCTATTCATGGATTGAGCATTATGATTAATAAGTAAGATCCATAAAATGCTCAATTTATTTGAGTCATTGAAATATGTTTAATATACCATGTGAAAATTATCCTTGAGAAATCTACATTAATAGTTGAGGTTCTTAACTAGAAAAAGAGTTTTATCCTTGGGTACTAGTGAAACTAACTCCATTCATGAGAAGAAATATTGGGGTTTTCAGAGAAAATATTATATCTCAGATTCTTATGTGTTTAATAAAAAGATAATTAAATGCAAAAGGAGATATTATATATCATATAAATAGGAAGAACATAGTATATTTCTTGAGCTCATAGTGTAATTATAAGGAGAATGAAAAATCAATATCATATTAATTTTAATTCATGAGACTACTTAAAACGGTTATTCTACGAGTTTGGTTACAGGCTGGTGGTCATGAATTTGACGGACTCCGATTGAACTGAAACTTGGTGGGTTCATTGAAAGCGATCTAATGAGAAAAACTCACTGCTATGCAGTGAATCATGTTAACTTTTGGCATTTTGAGGTCGTTTAAATGAGTTTCAAGCAGTTTATTAAATTGAATTTATTATAAATATAAAAAATTATTCTACTATATTTGTATTAAATCTGAAACATATGATTTAACTTTACATATGATTTAATTTGTCACATGGGTTTAATTCTAACTACGCCAAAAATAATTTATTCCAATTTGGTCCAGTTTTGGCGATCATGAATTTTACGATCTCCAAATGACCTGAAATTCGATAGGATCATCCGAAACGGTAATTTAAGAAGAACTCACTGTTATGCAGTGAATCACATCGTATTTTGATGATTCGGGATCGTTTAGATGAGTTTTTTGGAAGTTTGACAAATTAAAATGTGATTTACATACGAAAACTCATTCTTTCTATCATTTTACTTATGTATAATCTGGAACATGATAATACATGTTGATTTGACATGAATTGATATATGATAAAAAAAATACAGGTCATATTTTAAATTCTTAAAAAATGTTTAAAATGATAATTTCCAAATTTGGTCGCAACTTTTGGAGATCGTGACTTTAACGATCTCCGATTGATATGAAATTTGATAGATTTATCAAAAATAGTTCAATGAACAATAATCACTACTATACAATGCAAAATATTAATTTTAGTATTTTAAGACTGTTTAAATGGGGTGTTGAGCATTTTTTTAAAATTGTGGAACTTAATACTCAGAGAAAAGTTTGTGGTTGTGATAAAGTGGTGATAGGAATTACCCCCTATTGTCTCCATATTTTTATTTATAGTGAGATAGTGAATTTACGTGTTGACATTAGGTCTTCCTCCATATCGGATAAATTTATCATGAACTAACTGGATATTGTTAGTAGTTATTGATAACCTATGTTAGCTCTCCATCTGAGTTTAAGGGTTAAATCAATTTTGTAACTAAAATACAATCATGATTAAATGGTGATATAATTATATTTTTATGGTCTTTCACTATTAATTTCAAGTTAGTAATAAATTTACGCGTTGACTTTAGGTCTTCCTCCATATCGGATAAATTTATTATAGGCTCACTAGGTGAAATGCTAGTAATTGATATGGTGTACTTACTCTCCATCTGAGTATACATGTTGGATCAATGGAACTAGAACTATTAAAAATGATGTTCACTTGACATAAATTAACATTATACTCTCTTTCTGAGTTGGGTCTGTTTTAATTATTAGATTGAATAATCTGTCATTGCAAATGTATGATGCATGAGTAGTTTTTTTCCCATCGAAATTGCTATTTAAGATGCATGACATATATGTGTAGTGTGTTTAAAATTTTTGTATTAGAAAGTTATATACAATTGACTGAAAATAATAGTATTCTCTCTAAATCATCTACTATATAAGCAAAGGACACATACCATTATTTGATCTATTTAAAACTTTATTAAAACTGAACAAACAATTATTTTTTAATAAATATTATATCTAAACCAACTCATGGTTAATAGTATATATTCCAACAGTCTCTCACTTAGACTTTTAACCATAATTATTAGTCAATTGCGTATAACGTTAATGGTTACTTAAACTTAATTTGAGCCGTGAAAATAATATCTTGCAGAATACGAATAAACTTGCGTACAAGGATAATGGTTACTTAAACTTATTCTATATAAACCAAAAATAGTCCGCACGTAAACACTAGATATCGAATGATTAGATTAATAGAAAACATTACGTACTTAAAATGAAAAGCAGTGCTTAAACTGCTGTAAGAACGATATAAGATATGGACATTATATTTAATCAAGTGACAAAATTGAGATAAACTAAAAATATTTCTCAATTATAATTAAGGAATAAATACTCATTCCTGTAGTGCATGTATCGGATTCAGAAAAGCATCTGCCAACAACGACTTGAAATTTTATGTAGAAATTGAGGCAGGAAGTAATACACTTCAAGAAATTAGATTTAATTGATGGTGTGTTTGTGTTTCGATCGAAAAAAGTCGAATTTAGTAAAATAAATCTTTAATGACGATAAAGTCAGATAACAAAAGAGAAATTTATCAAAAGAGACACAAGTATTTAATGTGGAGACCATCACTGCTCCTAAACAAGCTAGTTGGATGGTCCGGAAGATCATTGAAGGCACTGTGCTATTGCAGCAACACCAACTGTTGTACAAATTTGATTGCACTATAAGAATGCTCTACTTACAACATATTGGAGAGGCACCTAGAGTCCTTTGGAAGAACTTAACAATGCAGAATGCTGCTCGACCTAAAGCAATCTTCAATCTGTGGCTGCTATTACAAGACAGACTTCCTACCAAAGATAGGTTGATTAAATGGAACCTGAGTGTGGCAGACACTTGTGTTATGTGTCAACAAGCTGTGGAAACCAGATAACATCTATTCCCGGACTGCACCTTTGCATCCCAGCTGAGATATCACACATTGCAATGGATTGGAACTAAGCAACCTACTGGACAGAACTGGCCTCAATTTCTCCACTGGTTCATCGAGCAGTCTAAAGGGAAATCTCCTCGAGCTCATATAGTCAAAATGACCTTGGCAGAAATGTTCTATGTCCTATGGCTGGAAAGGAATGCGAGAATATTTGAAACCACTTATTGTAACAGTGACAAACTGCTTAGAACTATTGCTTATACTTGTAATGTTAGAGCTCCCCCTAGGCTAAGAGTACACCTTCAGCATTATTTACTATAATGCTGAATTTTTTGGACAGTATAGGTTAGTCATTTGCTCCTTTTTTTGATAGACAGCTGAGTATAAAGCTGTGCTATGGATTTGTATGACAAACACTTTGGAGATTAATACAAAGTTTAATTACCAAAAAAATGTATTTAACGTAGTTTGGTCAATTGACTTACGTTCACAAACGGAGATGAACAATTCACTATATAAAAAGAGAGTACAAAATATCGAGAGATCAACCTAACGAAGAGGCAAACATAAGTGACACACTAACACTTGTCTCGTAAAATTTCCTCCCTAAACACAACAATCAAATCCCATATGGCTACATTGTGGAAGCTACTGAATAAGAAGGATGAATCTCAATTTATAGAACTCCAAACATTTTCCTATAAGAAAAGGGACTAGTCACATTTGGAAGAATTATATGTTCCTTCTAGAAAAAGAAAAATCCAATTATGGTACATATGTTGTCTTTCTTTAATAAAATATAAAAATCAATTATAGTAAGATAATCTAGACAAACACCTAACAATTCTCCCCCTTGGCCTAAATTTTCTAACAAAACAAACTTGATCCACCTTCTTCACATAATCTTCAACAGGTGGCATCTCCAAATCTCTACCATAATGTTTGTCTCTACGTGCGTAGCACCCCAGTCAAATTTCTCAGACAAAAATCATGATTACTGTCAAATAGGTTGCGGCTAGAACTGAATCCCCAAGATGAACCTGTCTTGAATCGTGTTCCCATACCACTTGTTACGTCGAGGAAGAGACAAACCCAAAAATAAAGAATATAAAGAACACCAAATTTTAACGCGAAAAGCCCTTTAAATAGAAGATAAAAACCACGGGATTAAGAAGATCCAAAGAGATCCACTATAATAATAAGGGGGTTACAAAAGTCCTCCAAATTGGCTACACAACAAGTGCCAAACATGAAGCAACAATAGCAACAAGAGCAATAACTAATCAATTGAAGAAAAAGAAGAATCCACAAAAATAAAGCTGCTATTCGAGGCTCAAAATCAGATGCTACGAGCCTCCAAATCCTATCTTCACCATTCAAATCTAAGAGCATGATGTTCCGAACACTCACAAAAACTTTCCGCCCAATCCAACGGTTAACAAATCAGATAATATGATCTGAAGTTGGTTGGTCGGAATAATAATCTACAGCAAAACAAATACTTTTCTTCTCTATTCTTTCTTAATGAAACCTCTCTCAAAAATCACTCTTGTGTGCTTAAGTCTTTTACAGACTTGTATCAATGAGCATAGAATAATTTTTCAAGGTTGTCTTATTTATAAATCATAAGTGGTGCTTTCTCTTAACGCCAAAACCAACTCTAAATAGGAATAAAAATTGAATCCAATTCCGAATAGGAATGGAGACTAAAAGAGAATAGGATTAGGGCAATGGAGTTTTGGCTGTTCACCATGGGCATGTTCCCAACAAATTTCCCCTCCAGCCAAGGAGCCAAATATGTCTTCAAGTAGATGAACTATTGACAGGCGTCATGCCAGCCAATTTTCTGCAAAATGCATGCTTATCAGCAAGCTTAGCTACGAAGTATTCATGTTGCTCCATATAAATCTCCTCATCTAAATCACATGAAGAAAATGAGTCTTGACATCTATCTGCTTAACCTATAAATTTATACTTGCGGCTAAGCCTAGAACCATATGAATAGAAGACATCTTCACAACAAGGGAGAAAATTTCATCAAAGTCAACTCCCTTCTTTTGGGAAAAACCGTTAACAACTAGCCTCACCTTGTATCCAGGCGCAGAGGTTTGGTTATCTTGCTTTATTCTAAATATCCATTTGTTATATAAAGCTCTCTTACATTTCGGCAATTTCACTAACTCATATTGCACTAACCCGACCACTCGTTTTTAGCTCTAGTGCGTTGTTCAACAGTTTGAGGTCTTGAGCAGCTTCACTTAAGGTATTATGACTTGTGCGCATGGTCGGAATAGAATTTCGGGAAATTCAGAGTTGATTTGGAAAGAGAATCCTCATTTAAGAAGCTTTAAGTTGAATGAATTTACTAAGATCAGATTTTTGAGTAAACAACCTCTGGGATTTAAAGGTTCCGGCAGGTTCGTATGATGATTTTGGACTTGTGCGTATGTCTGGACTGAGTTTTGGAAGACCCAGGAACGTTTCGACACCAATTGTTGAAGTTAGCATTTTTAGAAGAATCTCATAGTTTTGGGTTAAAGTGCATTTCAGGGTTATTAATGTCCATTTGTGATTTCGAGTCTGGGAATAGCTTCGTATGGTGATTCTGGTATTGTGAGCGCGATGAGAAGTGAATCCAGAGATCCGTAGGTCATTTTGGAGTCATTTGGATAAGGATAGCAATTTGAAGGTCTTTGATAAGTTTGACCGGAAGTGGACTTCTTGATATCATCAGGGTTAGAATCTTGTTTCAGAAGTTGGAGTAGGTGCGTAATGTCAAATATGACTTGTGAGCAATATTTGAGGTCTATCAGACGTGATTTGACAGGTTTCGGCATCAAATGTAGAAGTTTGAGATTCTAAAGTTCATTAAGCTTGGATCGGAGGTCGATTCATGATTTTAACATTGTTTGATATGATTTGAGACCTCGAGCAAGCCCGTAATGTATTTTGAGACTGATTGGTGTGATTGGAAGGGGTCCCAAGGACCTCGATTAAATTTCGAGCGATATCTGGTATAACCGCAGATGTAGTCAAGTCACCGTAGAAATGGGACCGCACTTGTGGAAGAAGGAGCGCAGAAGCGAAAATGGGCTGGGAGCACCGGACTGCAGAAACAACATTTGGTCTACGCCTCTGGGACGGCAAAAGCGGTCAAGAGACTGAGACCTCTTTAAAAATCGAGTTTTGGCCCATTTCCACTCATTTTGGAGCTTTTGGAAGAGAGATTTTCTTCATTTATGTCAAGATAAGTGGTTCCCACTCATTAGACGTTAAATACATGGTTCTGTTTCGGATTTGAGCATAAAAAATGGTAGAAACTTGGGGCTTGTGGGAAAACCTAGAAAATGAATATTTTGAATTTTGACCATGATTTTTGGTATGAAATTGAGAGTAAATTATATATTTGAGTTTGTAAGGCTATGTGTAAACTTAATCTTCAAAATTTTCGGAATCCGGGAATGTGGGCCCAATGGTGTTTTGTTAACTTTTCGATCGGGGTTAGGAATTGCTATAAATTGGATTGTAATGAGTAATTGAACATATATCAATAGATTTGCATAATTATTGGCTAGTTTTGGAACATTGTGCATCGACTCGAGTCTTTGGAAGGGTGTGGGATGCCGGTTGTGGATCTTCGGAGCGAGGCTAGTCTCCTTTCTAACTTTATGAGAGGGAATTGTCCCCATAGGTGAAATAATTAGTTATGTGCTCCTATTTGTGGGGGCTACATATGCACGAGGTGACGAGAGTCCGTGCGTAGCTATCAATATGTGTAATTTTGGGTAGTCTAGGACCTAAGGTATGCTATACTTGGAATATCTGTAATCTTATTGGCAGTTGAATTTTGTTAAATCCTACCGAATTGCTAAATGCGTTTTTAAAAGGATTAGACTTTATTTTCTTAAATCGTTAAAATAGAATTGATTTTTATTTGGATAAATGTTCCTCAATATGTTCTTAATTGGTTGTTTGAGCATGTATTTTTATGTTTACCTGTATCGCATGTATGATTCGTGAGCAGGGTAATTGTTTATTTAAATTTGACCGCGTCGCATGTATGATTCCCAAGCGGGATAATAGATTCTATGGTTCGTGATGTTCCACCCCAGACAATGCACATTTTATATTTATGTTGGACTGTGCCATACGACCTTGGTATGAGTTTTGCATGCTTGTATCACTTGCCTTGGGATTTATTGATACTGATGTTTCCTGACTTAAGATAATTGTTAATTAATGGATTATGAATCCAGAGACTTTTAATAAAAAGGATTTCTTTAGTTGTATCGTGTTTTTTTTTGAATTTGCTGTTGTTCTTAATAAATCCGTGATTGATCGCATTAATAACATTACTATTGGACCACTAGCAAGTGTCGAAGCCGACCTCTCGTCTCTACTTCTTCGAGTTTAAATGAGATACTCATTGGGTAAATATTGTTTTCATACTTATACTTGCTACGCATTTTTGTTGCACATGCACATGCATCTTTAGTGGCCTAGTGGGCGTAACATCATAGTTGATACGGAGACTTAGGTAAGACGACCCGCAGCCAGCAGAGTCTCTTTCAAATTACTGTATTTACTTTCTGTCCAACATAGTATGCCGGGCGGTTGTTATATTACATTATTTTCTAGAAATTGCTCATGCACTTATGTCACTGGGTTATGGGATGACTATGGGGTATTCTGTAGTTGCTTCTAAACATTCGTTTATTTACATTTCTTTTGCAAAGATTATCTTTTACTAGCTGAATTGAAGGAAAATTTCAGTTTTCAAAATTATTAAGTTAAGAATTTTATTAAGTATTTTGGCTGGCTAGCTTGACAGCGATATCCGACACCATCACAACTCTTAGCGGATTTTGGATAGTGACAACATGGTATCAGAGCAGTAGGTTCCCTTAGGTCTCACGACTCATGAACAAGTCTAGTAGAGTCTCACGGATCGGTACAGAGATGTCTGTACTTATCTTCGGGAGGCTACTGGGCTATTAGGAGCACTTCCCTTTTGATTTCCTCGTCGTGCGATTTGATTCCTTTTGAGACTTATGCCATTGTTTCCTTCATACTCAATCTTACGCGACACAAACCGCTTGTTATGAATCGAGAATTGTAATGGTACTACATATGTGGTGCGAGATATTTCTCCCGGTATAGTTGGTTGGGTTATTGTCGTCACCTTGCGGAAGGATTTTTCTACTGTTCCGGCTCAGTAGTTGTGCTTCTAAGAGCTTGGAGGCTGTGCCCAGGTTGCTATGATTCTCATGATTGGATATCACACAGTATTGACTTGATTGTAGGATACTTGCCTATGTGTTGGGGCGGTGAATGATTTGAAAGGAAGTCTACTCAGTGCACGATTCAGAGATCTGATATTTCATTTTCGTTGGAGGAAAAGCAATTGCCCTATAAATGTACAGATATGGTTTGATGGAGTAACGAGACTTGGTATTATAGAAAATGGGTTAACCTACAGATAATATTAATATTTATATTATTCATGGCTTCTTGAATAATTACTTTTAGGATAATTGTGATTCTTCTAAACTTAAGACGCCCCCAATTTGAGTCTTACGGATATAAAAGTTTGTAAAAATTCATATTAGACCGAGAAATCATAGAAAATCTAGAGAGAGAAAGTAGAGAGAAGGCAGAGCTTTTAGGAACTCTCTGGAACCTGAGAGAATTTTATTCACAGAAAAGAGAAAAATGAAGTCCGAGGGTCCCAAAATATCTGGGGACCCCTATATATACAAATACACATGGATCGGGTCAAAGGACCCAAATAATAAAATGAAATAGGGCTCAGACACGAAGTGGGCTCGGTATATACAAATGGCCCAACAACACATAATCATCACAGCCCATGCTATTGTATACCAGAAATACAATAAATATACACTGTGTATACACTCCATATAATCATGTAATTTCCTTCATGTCAACACCCCCCCTCAAGTTAGAGGGGGAAACCACCTGCAACTTGCTGAGCAGCGGAAGGAGCAAAGTGCCAGGTAGGGGCTTAGTGAGCAGGTCGGCTAGCTGGAGAGAAGTAGGCACATGAAGCAGCTGGAGAAAACCAGATTGCAACAAGTCTCGAACAAAATGGCAGTCCACCTCGATATGTTTAGTACGTTCTTGAAAAGCAGGATTGTTAGCAATGTGAACAGCAGACTGACTATCACAATATACAGAAATAGGAAAAGGAACAGATACCCCAAGGTCAACCAACAAACGAGAAATCCAAGTCAACTCAGCAGCAACCTTGCTAAGGGCCCGATACTCTGCCTCAGCAGAGGACAGAGAGACAACAGGTTGTTTCTTAGATTTCCAACTGACCAAACAACCACCCAAAAGGACACAAAAGCCAGTAACAGAATGCCTAGTATCAGGGCAAGCAGCCCAGTCACTATCAGAATACCCAACAACAGAAAATTCAGCATGAGCAGAATAAAACAAACCCAAGGAGGGAGTCCCCATAAGATATCGCAGCACATGCAGGGCAGCAGTCATATGGGGAAGCATGGGGCATTTGAGGAATTGACTCAGATGCTGGAGTGCAAAACAAATGTCAGGCCTAGTATGAGTCAGGAAGAGCATCTTGCCAACTAGACTCCTGTACTGGTCAGGAGAGGGCAAGAGGGCACCAGAATAAGCATGAAGCTTGACATTGATGTCCAAAGGAGACACAACAGAAGAGATATTGATACAATCAAATTGATGCAGATAATAAGAAATATACTTCTGATGATTAAGGTGCATCCCACCAGGGACAACTGACATCTCAAGGCCCAAAAAATAGTGCAAAAACCCCAAGTCTTTGATTTTAAACTGATCATCCAGGAACAGTTTGAGAGCAGTAAGTTCATCACCGTCATCCCCAGTAAGAATTATGTCATCCAAATAAACTGCTACCACCACAAGGGAGCCAGGCTTACTCTTGATGAATAAGGAGTAGTCATTCAAAGAGTGGTGATATCCTCTGGAATAAAGGGCAGAAGACAATTTGGCATACCAGTGTTTGGATGCTTGTCGCAGCCCATATAGGGATTTCTTGAGTTTGCAGACCAGAGGAGGAGAAGAAGAAGAATGAGAAGAAACAGAACCAGAAGGAGAAGCAGAGATAGTCAAACCTGGAGGAGGTTTCATGTAAACATCCTCATCCAGATCACCATGAAGAAAGGCATTATTGACATCAAGCTGAAAGAGTGGCCAATGATTCTTGACAGCCACAGCAATAAGGCATTTGACAGAAGTCATTTTAATCACTGGAGAAAAAGTCTCTGTAAAATCAACCCCCTCAACCTGTGTATCACCCCTAATAACCAGCCTAGCCTTATACCTTTCAACAGAGCCATCTGCCTTGTATTTTATTTTATAAACCCATTTACAACCAATGGGTTTCTTGACAGGAGGAAGAGGGACAACATCCCAAGTATGGTTAGTGTCCAAAGCTTCAAACTCCTGTCTCATGGCTGCTTGCCATGCTGGAACAGATGCAACCTGAGAGTAATAGAGAGGCTTAGATTCCAAAGAGGAGGAAGATGAGCCAGAGAAGGCAGGGAGTTGACATACATAATCCTTAAGATAGGAAGGAGGATTATGTTGTCTTTGAGACTTTCTGGGAGCAGGATCAGAGGGAGAGGGAACTAAAAAAGAAGGGGAACCAGCAGGACTGAAAGGAGTAGGAAAAGGCATCTGCACAGATGTGGGAGAAGAGGGAGGAGAGAGAGAAATGGGAGAATCAGAGGCATCATCATGTTCTCTAGATGGAATAAAGGGAAAAGAAGAAGCAGGAGGATGAGCAGAAGGAGGCACAGATTTAAAAGGAAAAACTGATTCATGAAAGAGAACATCCCTGGAGACCAAATACTTCTTAGATGCAGGATCATATAATCAATAACCCTTTTTGCCAAAAGGATATCCCAGGAAAACACAAGGAATGGCTCTTGGCTTTAGCTTGTCCCTTTGAGGGATGGGGACAGTGGCATAGGCAAGGCAACCAAAAGTCCTCAAGTGAGTTAAGGATGGAACTGTCCCATACAAAAGTTCATGAGGAGACTTATTATGAAGTAATCTAGTGGGTATTCTGTTAAGTAGATATGTAGCAGTCAACAAACAATCCCCCCAGAAAGATACTGGCAAGCCAGATTGAAAGAGCAAAGCCCTACAGGTTTCAAGGAGAGTCCTATGTTTTCTCTCAACAACTCCATTTTGTTGAGGAGTGTGAGGACAAGAGGTTTGGTGTATGATCCCCTGGCTACTAAAAAAAGAAATACCCTCATTGCTTGATCCCAATTCTAAGGCATTGTCACTTCTAACAGTCTGAACCACAACATTAAATTGGGTTCTAACCAGAGAAAGAAATGACTTAAGCATAGAAAAAGCATTGCTTTTGGATCCCAGTAGATGTGTCCAAGTTGCCCTTGAAAAGTCATCAACAATTGTAAGGAAATATTTGCAACCAGAAGAGGTTGGAGTATGATAGGGTCCCCAGGTGCCCACATGAATCAGTTGAAAAGGTCTAGAAGACTTAATGGAACTATCAGGAAAAGGAAGCCTAGTCTGTCTAGTCATGGGACAGACTGTACAGGGAAAGGGTTGTTTGGAAGCAAAAGGAAAAGACAGACCAGAAATGCATTTCATATTTGCAAATGGAGTATGTGCAAGTCTTAAGTGCCAAATGTAATTCATATCAGATGCAAAATCATTATTACTGATGGAACTATTTATATGTGAAGGCAAAAAAACAACCTTGTTATCAGACAAGATGTCATCATTACAAGAAACAGACACAGAAGGCAATGCAACAACTTTGTTATCATTACAAGAAGCAGATACAGGACAAACAGAAGTAGAAGAATTATAAACAGAGGGAGAAGGGGAAGAAGGAACCCAAGCTAGTTTATACAGGCCAGCAGCTTCTCTACCAAGATCCAGTGGCCTCCTCAGAGAAGGGTCCTGTATTATGTGTAGTAAGCAGGAATGTTCAGTGAACATAACTATACAATGCAACTGCTTCACTAACTTGTGAACAGAAATCAAGTTGTGTTTAAAAGAAGGAACTAGCAGTACATTGTGAAGAATGATGGAAGGAGTCAAGGCAAAGGAGCCTGTGCAAGTCACTTTCACTTTATAGCCATTTGGAAGAGTGACAAGATATGGCAGTGTTAAAGGTATAATGTTGAAAAGTAGTTGTTTATCATGTGTCATGTGATTAGAGGCACCTGAATCTATAATCCAGGTGACAGAACTAATGTGAGTAAGCAAGCAAAGTTTGGAATCAGAAATAGGGTTCTCAGTTAACATAGTACCAGCAAAGTTTGCAGCATATATGGGAGGAGGAGTTTGAGCAGTGGATTTCTCCAACTTGGTCTGGTGTAACAAGTTCATCAACTGGTCATAATCATGTCTGCTCAACCCTGGTATCACAGAGATTTGGCCATCTAGTCTTGCAACAGATTGATGGCTAGCAGGAGGATTCCCTTGAGGAACAGACAACAGTCCATCAGAAATAGAAGAATCCAGACCAGTACTCAGATGAGCAGCAGCATGCCTCCTTCCCTTGTTAAAGGTGGCACTTTGTGGATACCCATGGATCTTGAAGCACTTATCAATTAAGTGTCCAGATTTTTTACAGTATCTACAAAATAAAGGTCCCCTGGCTTGGTCAAAATTGACTCTCTGTCTAAAGGGAGGAGGAGGAACAGACACTGTGGCCTTGTTAAATCCAACAGGCTGCCTGTTTGTATGTACATTGAAAGAGACAGAGGCTGGATCAAAGTGAGAGGAAATATGAACTTGTCTTTGCTTCTCATCATTGAGGACCTTATTATAAACATTATCAAGAGAAGGAGGAGGCTGCATCATCAAAAGATTACTCCTGACCCCCATATAAGCTTCATTCAGACCCATTAAAAACTGAAAGGCCTTATTATCATCACATTCCTGAACTATGCCATCTTTTGCAGCACATGCACACCTTTGACCATGATTAACACACATAGAATCAAGTTCATCCCTCAGACCTTTTAGCTTGTTAAAATAAGAAGCTATATCTAAGGACCCTTGAGAGGTGTGGGACAACTCTCTTTTCAGTTCAAAGATTTTGGTGCTGTTTGCAGTGCCATATCTGGCCTGGAGTTGGGATCATATGATCTGTGCAGTGTGTACAGATTCAGCAATTGCAGGGGAAAGGGAAGCAGTCAACCAAGAAATCACCATGTTGTTGCACCTATCCCACAACCTTTGTTGAGCCACATTGGTGGTAGGTCGGGAGTATGTGCCATCAACAAAACTGATTTTGTTTTTGGCTGATAAGGCAACAATCATTTTACGTCTCCAGCCCCCATAACCACTACCCGAGAAGGGAGTGGGAACGAGAGATACCCCAGGTACATCAGAAGAATATAAAAAAAGGGGACTGGAAGAGTCTACAGAAGGGGAGGCACCAGTACTTGTGTTAGAAGCCACAGTCAATGAACCGGCTTAAAAGAACAACTTTTCAACAAACAGAATACAACAAAAACATGTATTCACTCACAACAACCAACAAACAGAATATAGCCAAGTCAGGTATTCACAGAAAACATCAGATGCTCACAAGTACAGAGTCAAATAATCACATACAATACCGAAGATAAGGACAGGGTTACCCTCCTTCTTCGCGACCGGAGAAGATCGGCCTCCAAACAACAAAGAAACCCTAGGTACAAAACCCTAGGTGTAACCTTGGAAATCCTTACTGAAAATGTGGTCAGGAACGTCGGAGAGGCACCCAAAACGTCCAATAAGTAAGAATCGAGCCACCGAAAAGCAGTAGAACCCTAGGTTAAACCACCAAAAACCCTAGAAGCCGATAGGTCACCAAAATCAACCAAAAATCATCATAAAATCTTCCAAAACGTTCAGGAGAAGAAAATACACTACGATATCACGACGAAAGACTCAGAAAGGTCTCCGATGAGTCGGAATCATCGACCGTGAGGTCTCAGAAATCACCCCCAAAACCTCGAAACAGACTTCATCCAAGACAACAAGCACATAGAAACATAGTCAGATCGTCGTCGAGGCTCTAATACCATGTTAACATTCATATTAGACGGAAAAATCATAGAAAATCTAGAGAGAGAAAGTAGAGAGAAGGCAGAGCTTTTAGGAACTCTCTGGAACCTGAGAGAATTTTATTCACAGAAAAGAGAAAAATGAAGTCCGGGGGTCCCAAAATATCTGGGGACCCCTATATATACATATACACATGGATCGGGTCAAAGGACCCAAATAATAAAATGAAATGGGGCTCAGGCACGAAGTGGGCTCGGTATATACAAATGGCCCAACAACACATAATCGTCACAGCCCATGCTATTGTATACCAGAAATACAATAAATATACATTGTGTATACACTCCATATAATCATGTAATTTCCTTCATGTCAACAAAGTTAAAATTATCAGTTATCCGTTTTTTAAATAGATAATATGGTTCTTATACCTATTTTTAAAAATTTCTTTATTTATTACATTTTTAATGAATAATATGAACACATAACTGATCTTTTTATCCAATTTACCACCACAAAATATAGGTAATACTAGTTTTTAACTTTCATATAACTTTTTAGTCGACCATGAGCCCCATACAGAGGAGCTCTTGAGAAATAAAGCGATGTAGAGGTTAAAAAATATTATAGTTAATCAATCATTAACTTAAATATGATTAGAATATAATGATTGACGTAGATTTTGACGATATCTCGATACAAACTTACAAATTAAGGAGTCTAATCGGATTTATTTTGATAATGACATTGGCTTATACATATAATACTATAACATTAGGTTACATAACAAAAATACTTACTCGTACTTAATTTTTAATCAAATATAACAATTTATACCTTTAAAGCTATAAATTAAAATGGAATATATATTGCTTGATAAACTATAGTTAAAAGCCTACGAGTTATGGGTTCGCCGAATTTAATAGCTTTAATCCAACTTTATATTTGTCTTATGGAATTTATTGAATATGTACTAATTATTAATTTAGAATTTGAAAAGAATGGACCTTGGGCCTAACTCAATCCCAAAAGCTAGCTTATGAGGTGAGGATTGCCCAAGCCATATAAGGAGACCAAGGACCTCAAATCCCTGCGATGTGGGACAACTCAACACCCCCCTCACGCCCAGATCTCTGTAGCGTGGACAACATAAATGGGGGCCCAACATCGGTAATAATAATTGGGATGAGCCTGGCTCTGATACCATGAAAAGAATGGACGTTGGGCCTAACTCAACCCCAAAAGCTAGCTTATGAGGTGAGGATTGCCCAAGCCATATAAGGAGACCAAGGACCTCAAATCCCTGCGATGTGGGACAACTCAACAGATGTGGGACAACTCAACAGAATTTGGTAATTTAAAAATATTAAAACTTCAAATTATAACCTTGAAATCTTGGTTACGCCTTTGATTAAATAGTAAAAATTTATGTGCAAAATATTTAGATTGATGCAAAACCACAAAGTACGATAAGTTTTAACCCACGATACACACGTAACCAAATAATAAAATTAAGTAAAAGTGTAAAATATTTAAATGCAACTTTTCCCCACTTTGATTTCAAGCAATTGCATCATAGCGGGACACCGGTTCCTAACTAAAGGAGGGATTAAAGAGTGCACGTGAGGGTTTGTGATTGTTCTGAAACAGCTGGAAATATATCGGTTTGTTTGTTTTTTTTTTTTGGATAATCGCTAGACGAATTCTAGGGTTAAGATTTTATTAATAACAGAAAATTAAAATTAGAATATGAAAAATGTTATAAAATAATGTAAAAGACAAGAACAATAACTCAAGAACAAGAGCAAATAGAGAGAAGAGTAGAGAGAGTTCTTCTTATTGATACTTAGAGAATGTTAGGAGTGATTTACAATGGTAGAGGGCACCTCTATTTATAGGGAGGAGGAGGATTTATCTACCAAGAATAGAACTCTAGAATCTCTCTAATTAAAGACATTCACCTTAAATAGAAGTGTATTTATAACACTCCCCCTTGAATGTCTATTCAATAATGTGCCTCATAAAACCTTAAAACAAAACCCAATGGGAAAAATTAAAGTAAGGAAAAAGAGTACACATGTTTGAATATGCGCCTATTGGTTGCCTCGTTAAAAACCTCGCAAGGAAAACCCGGTGGGACAAAACCTTGTAAGGGAAAAAGAGTGCAACGCGCCTTAACTCCCCCTGATAAGAACATCAATTTATGTCCTTAAGTCTTCGCATCCCGATCTTGTGAACTAGCTTCTTGAAGGTTGACTTGGTAGAGATTTTGTAAACAAATCAGCCATATTGTCGCTTGAACGAATCTGTTGAACATTGATATCACCATTCTTTTGAAGATCATGTGTGAAGAATAACTTTGGTGAAATATGCTTCGTTCTATCTCCTTTTATGAATCCTCCCTTCAATTGAGCTATACATGCTGCATTGTCTTCATACAAAGTTGTGGGTAGTTTATCACACTTCAAACCACATTTGTCTTGGATATGATGTATTATCGACCTTAACCACACACACTCCCGACTTGCTTCATGAATAGCAATTATCTCGGCATGATTAGATGAAGTAGCCACAATTGATTGCTTAGTCGATCGCCAAGATATGGCGGTTTCTCCACAGGTAAACACATAACCCGTTTGAGATCGAGCCTTGTGTGGGTCGGACAAATATCCAGCATCAGCATAACCAACAAGATCCGGGCTGCAATTCTTGCCATAAAATAAGCCCATATCGGTAGTTCCCTTTAGGTACCGCAATATGTGTTTGATCCCATTCCAATGTCTCCTCGTAGGAGCCGAGCTAAATCTTGCTAAGACATTAACTGAAAAGGATATGTCAGGTCTTGTAGTATTTGCAAGATACATTAGTGCGCCAATTGCGCTAAGATATGGTACTTCAGGACCAAGTAGCTCTTCATTCCTTTCTTGTGGTCGGAATGGATCTTTGTTTACATCAAGTGATCGAACAACCATCGGTGTACTTAAAGGATGTGCTTCATCCATGTAAAACCGTTTCAGTACCTTTTCTGTATAGGTAGATTGATGAACAAAAATTCTGTTTGCCAAATATTCAATTTGCAAACCAAGACATAGTTTAGTCTTTCCGAGATCTTTCATCTCGAATTCATCCTTTAGATAATCAATTGCCTTTTGGAGTTCTTTAGGGGTTCCAATAAGGTTTATGTCATCAACATATACGGCAAGTACAACAAATTCCGACATTGTTTTCTTTATAAAAACACACGGGCAAATGGCATCATTTATATAGCCTTCTTTTAACAAGTACTCACTAAGACGATTATACCACATTCGTCCAGATTGCTTTAGACCATACAAGGATCTTTGCAATTTAATTGAGAACATTTCCCGAGATTTTGAGTTGTGCGCGTTTGGCACCTTGAGTCCATCGGGAATTTTCATGTATATCTCATTATCAAGTGAGCCATAAAGATAGGCAGTAACTACATCCATTAAGTGCATGTCAAGCTTTTCATGGACAGCAAAACTTATGAGATAACGAAAGGTTATCGCATCCATTACAGGCAAATATGTCTCTTCATAATCGACACCAGGCCTTTGAGAAAAACCTTGTGCAACAAGGCGTGCCTTATATCTTTGTACCTCGTTTTTCTCATTTCTTTTGCGTACAAAGACCCATTTATAGCCGACAGGCTTAACACCATTAGGTGTTTCAACTATAGGGCCAAAAACTTCACGTTTTGCCAGCGAATTCAATTCTGATTGAATTGCTTCTTGCCACTTTGGCCAATCCTGTCTTTTTCGACATTCTTCAACAGATTGAGGTTCGAGATCCTCACATTCTTGCATAATGCTAGATGCTACATTATAAGCAAAGGCATTATCCACCACAATATCCACTCGATTAATATTTGCCTCAATATTAATTGGATTTAGGGATAGTTCCGTATTTTCCAGAGTCTCGGGCTCAATGGATTCTTCATGAACCTCAGAATTTGTTAAATCATGAGATTCTTTCGTGGTGTCATTTTGATCGTTCTTTTTCCTCTTTCTAGGATTTCGATCTTTGGAACCTAATGGTCTGCCACGCTTCAGGCGTGCATTTGACTCATTGGATATGACACTAGATGATTGTCCAATAGGGACATCAATATGGATTGGAACATTTTCCGCGGGAATGTGGGATTTCGTTATCCTTTTCAAGTCCGTAAATGCGTCAGGCATTTGATTTGCTATTCTTTGCAAATGGATAATCTTTTGTACCTCTCTTTCACAAATAGAGGTATGTGGATCAAGATGAGATAATGATGCATTTTTCCACAAAATTTCCCGTTTGGTTTCACCAACTTCTCCCCCTAATTTTGGGAAAAGTGTCTCATCAAATCGACAGTCTGCAAATCGTGCAGTAAACAAGTCGTCTGTTAATGTTTCGAGGTAGCGAATGATGGAGGGCGATTCAAACCCAACATATATTCCTAACCTTCTTTGTGGACCCATTTTGGTGCGGGATGGCGGTGCAATAGGCACATATACTGCGCATCCAAAAATCCTTAAATGGGATATATTGGGTTCATGACCCAAAACCAATTGCAACGGGGAATACTTGTGGTAATTCGTCGGTCTGAGACGAATTAGCATTGCTGCATGTAAGATGGCGTGACCCCATACCGAAGTGGGCAGCCTCGTTCTCATAAGTAATGGCCTTGCAATCAACTGCAGGCGTTTAATTAACGATTCTGCAAGACCGTTTTGAGTGTGAACATGAGCTACAGAATGTTCAACTTTTATCCCCATTGATAAGCAATAATCATTAAATGCTTGGGATGTAAACTCAGCAGCATTATCCAGTCTAATGGACTTGATTGGATTATCTGGAAATTGTGCTCGTAGTCGAATTATTTGTGCCATTAATTTCGCAAACGCAAGGTTGCGTGATGACAACAGGCACACATGAGACCATCTACAGGATGCGTCTATCAAGACCATGAAATACCTAAACGACCCACTAGGTGGGTGAATAGGTCCACAAATGTCCCCTTGTATACGTTCCAGAAACGTGGGTGACTCGGTCCCAACCTTTGTTGGTGATGGCCTGATAATCAACTTGCCTTGATAACACGAAGTGCAAGGATATTCATTATTCGAAAGAATTTTGAAATTCTTTAACGGATGCCCATAGGAGCTTTCTATAATCCGTCTCATCATGACCGATCCTGGGTGTCCCAATCGATCATGCCAAAGTACAAAGGTATTGGAATCAGTAACCCTTTGGTTTACTGTTGAATGTGCCTCAATTGCACTAATTCTTGTCCAATACAGGCCACAAGATAAAGACGGGAATTTCTCAATAACCCTCTTTTGGCCGGAGACATTCTTTGTGATGACGAGATATTCAAGATTATCTTCATCCATTGTCTCAATATGATAGCCATTCCGGCGTACATCTTTAAAACTCAACAAGTTTCTCTTAGACTTGGAGGAGAACATTGCATTCTCTATGATTAACGTCGTGCCTTTGGGCAGAGTTACAATTGCTCTTCCGGAGCCTTCAATCAATTTACTACTTCCAGAGATTGTAGTAACGTTTGCCTTACACATATTTAGTTGAGAGAAATACTTCCTTTCTTTGAGTATTGTATGTGTAGTACATGAATCAATTAGGCAAATACTTTTACAGTTGGATGTTGATCCAAGTTCGCTTTGTGAGATATCCATATTTGCTATCCCATAGTTTGACATACAAAAGAGATACAAGAACATAAGAATAAACAAGTTCAATTCTTTTGTGTCACATAATATTTTCAAAATCTGCTGCTAACATTTGACTAACAAAATCAGATATGTTATCCAATACTTTGCAGTTTGAAAATTTCAGTTTAAACGTTTTCTTCAGATAATCGATTGTTACTTACAAACAATCGATTGTTGATGATTTTTGAAAAATTCCAGACCTCACTGTTTCAAGACAATCGATTGTTAGACAAAGACAATCGATTGTGGATGATTTTTGAAAAATTCGACCTTACTGTTTCAAGACAATCGATTGTTATGCATAGACAATCGATTGTGGATGATTTTTGAAAAATTCCAGACCTCACTGTTTCAAGACAATCGATTGTTATGCATAGACAATCGATTGTGGATGATTTTTGAAAAATTTCAGATTACAGTCTAACGACAATCGATTGTTAGTCAACGACAATCGATTGTTGATCAATTGTTTTTCAACTTTAATGCGAAAAAAGTAGATAATCGACTAGTTTTTCAGGCTAGTCGATTACCCCTACTGGAAAATAAAAACTTTATTGATATTTGAGCATATTGAAGACATTCTAAAGAACTACTGCTAACATTGCATCACGAACTAACTAATACGAGCTAATACTAATGACTATTAGTTTATTCACTAACTAATACAAATAAGTAGAACAAAATCAAATAACTCCATCTTCTTTCATCACGGATCCATCGCCGATTAGGTGGTCTATTTTCCCATCGGGTTGCTCAAAGAAGTCTGCCACATCCAGGTGTGTGATGTCCTCATTGTCGTCATAGACAAAATTTGTTTCAGGGCCTTTTCTCTTTCGAGATGCTTGATAAAGGTCAACCAAGTGTCTTGGTATACGGCAAGTCTTTGACCAGTGCCCTTTCCCACCGCAACGATAACATATCGTTTCTGAACCATTTTCCTTAGGATCTTCATGACCCCGTTTCTGCTTTCGGTGGTTATCTCTCTTCGGGGGGTGACGGACTTCATTGGAATTTCTTCCTTGTCTACGTCCCTGGCTATGACCCCGTTTACGACCATGACCATGGTCCTTTTCATGTTTGGCATAATGAGAGTGCACCTTATCTGCTTCAGGCAGTGGTGTAGACCCAGTGGGTCGATTTTCATGATTTCTCATGAGCAGGTTATTATTTCGCTCAGCCACTAGTAGAAGAGAAATCAGTTCAGAGTACTTTGTAAAGCCTTTCTCTCTATACTGTTGTTGCAGTACTATATTGGAGGCATGAAACGTTGTAAATGTTTTCTCAAGCATATCATAATCGGAGATATTATCCCCGCATAGCTTCAATTTAGAAGTAATTCTGAACATAGCAGAATTATATTCAGAAACGGACTTAAAGTCCTGGAGCCTCAGATGAGCCCAATCATATCGTGCTTGTGGCAGAGTGACCAACTTCAGGTTGTCATATCTCTCCTTTAAGCCGTTCCACAAGACGAGTGGATCCTTGACGGTGAGATATTCAATCTTCAAACCTTCATCAAGGTGGTGGCGCAAGAAAATCAAGGCCTTCGCACATTCTTGGGTGGATGCTTTTTCTCTATCTTTGATGGTGTCTCCGAGACCCATAGCATCTAAGTGGATTTCAGCATCCAACACCCATGTCATATAGTTCTTGCCCGAAATTTCAAGGGCAACAAACTTTCTTTTCGTAATGTCAGTCATAATCGAAAATTAAATTAGGAAGAGGGAAATACCTTAGATTTCTCGAGAATGGTTCTTGAGACGGTAGAGTCTCGTGCTGATAACGTGTTATAAAATAATGTAAAAGACAAGAACAATAACTCAAGAACAAGAGCAAATAGAGAGAAGAGTAGAGAGAGTTCTTCTTATTGATACTTAGAGAATGTTAGGAGTGATTTACAATGGTAGAGGGCACCTCTATTTATAGGGAGGAGGAGGATTTATCTACCAAGAATAGAACTCTAGAATCTCTCTAATTAAAGACATTCACCTTAAATAGAAGTGTATTTATAACAAAAAACATGATCATGCCAGATGAAATATGATCGTCCCAAAGTTTATAACTTACTCTATGATGATGTCGGTTTGTTCAATTCCATCTTCGCTGTGTTTTTTATCTTCCACTTCTTTTCTTTTCTGGCAAAATTGCTTTTGACAAAGTATTAGAAACTCCCTTTACGTTCATTATTTTACTTACCTCCTTTACTATAATATTTTTTAACTTGCCACCCTTGTAGTTTCTGATAAAAAAAATTCCTTAATAGACCTTTTTATGACCTAATTGTTGAGTGTTATATTTGTAAAACTAACCTCCCCTCAAGATCATCTTTATCTTACACATGAATAAGAAAATAGTCTCACTAATTGTTGAGCGTTAATTTTAATGGTCGAATAAACAAAAATATTAGGACTCGGTCTTACTAAAAATATTTCCCACCCCATTAGTCCGTTAGACCATTATTATAAGGAGGTCTTCATAGAATTAATTAGTTTTATGAGTATAATCAAAAAAATATTTTTAAAAAGTAAAATTGGTTAGATTTTATTTGACCTTTTTTTTTGCTTTAATGAAAAGAAGGCTTAATCTATTGTTGTGAAAAAAAAAGGGAAGGTAGTGATAGTAGGCTATATATATAGACGCTATCTACGCTCTAAATAAATCATATTTTATTGTTATTTTAAATGTAAAATAATAACAAAATACTGAATTAGTGTTCTTATGCTTTGCAAGAACTAATTCAAATTAGGAAATACAATAGAGTGTTTTGAAGTTAATAACATGAATATAAAGCCAATCAAGAAGAATCTAAATGAAAATAAGCAAGAAAAAGGCCAAGGGTGAGTGGACAAGAGCCCACTGCGATCGCGGCTGGAACGCAGTGGGCCATACACACGAGGCAGAACTGATGCATTTCATAGCCGTCACTCCGCGTTCTGCCACGGCCACGGTCTACTTTAGAATTGCCCAGAAATTAGGGACTTAAGTGTAAATAGTGGAAAACTTATCCGAACCCTATAAAAATTCAGCAAACTCGCCCAAGTCAAGGTTAAGCTTGTTTTAATATTCAATTAGAGGCAAGAACAAGTGTGAGAAGATCAAGACCATTAGAGTTTTTCATATTTTGAGATTATGAATTATTTTATGGTTTTATCTTGCTTTACTAAGAGTAGCTAAACATTTAATCTACGGTTGTTGGAACCAATTGTTAGTTGAAGTTTTGACTCAATTTTGTTATAATCAAGCTGAGTTTATTATATGATTGTTCAACATTATTTTGTATGGTAATTAATTGAATGAACCCTTGATTTAATCGTGTCTGATTGCCTTGTGTTGCTCGAGAAAGAATACTAGATTAGATTGTTGTTGAACAAAACCACCTTTGGATAGTTGAAGAGATTCATTATTTGAATTTAAAAGTGAGGCTAGAGATATCAAAACTTTTGTAGGATAGTTCAGAGCTGCTTAAATTATCAGCTAGAGTAGTCCGAGAGAATGCATTAGAAAATTATCGTAATTGATCGAGACATAATTGCAGTAACCCATAGCTCATATCCTCATAGAGTATTACGGCGAGATTATAGCAGAAGCGTATAGCAATTGGGAAAATCAATACCCTAGATCTTTTTACCATTAAATTATCTTTGATTTAGAATATTATAGTTTTAAGACCATTTTGATTTAGTTAAACAAAAATCAATACTTATTTACAAAAATCTTGCATCCGAAAATTGTTTGAACCTATAATAGCATCATCAAGTGTTATAATAGATAGGTTAGTTCCCTGAGAATTCGACTTTGGACTTAAAAATCGAATTATATTTGCGACGATCACATTGTCTTTTATAAGGCCAGTGGCGGATCCACATTGGCATTGGTGGGTGCTTAAGCACCCATTACCTTTGGCTATGTGTAGTAAATTGCATAGACAATTATAAAAGTATGTACATAAATAATGATTGAGCACTCAATATCACACTCATTTTTTTTTTGATATTTTATCAATCAACACTCATTACTTTAAAATTTTAAATCCGTCACTATATAAGATATAGTTGGGCGTGATCAGGTAGCCACTATATTCTCAACCACAGGAGATGCTAGTGTCACAAGACCAGATCTTTAGGGAGGTCTGAGTAATTTTCCCGTTCTTTGTTATGCTCATCTTTTTCTCATTTATTTTTGATAGCTTTGGAACAAATGAAATAGTAAATTTGTACTTGAGCCCCCGGCGAATTGGGATCATGCAACTCACCCCCTTAGTTACTTTTTGACGAGTAGTAATAGTCAAAATATAGTACTGTGGAGTGTATGGAGAGGCAGGCAATTAACTCATTATCTGCATTTTTTTTCCAAATCTTTATGTGAATTACTAATTAGTCGCAAGTATATGCATTATGAAATGCACATAGTGCCAAAGGAAATTGTGGAAAAATATTTTATTTTTTTACCAATGTAGTAAAGAAAACTTAGTGAACTTTGCTTGAAGGTGAAATCTTTAAGTTAAAGCTAAGAAAAGCAACTTTCTTAATTAAATGACACTTCGTTGTGGTTTAGTTAAATTTTCTAGATAGTGCCATATTATTTTTCTTGTGCTTGATAGAGAATTCAATATCATCAAGAAGCATCTTATTTTCGTGTTTCCAAGTAATAAAAAAACAAGATTATGTGGTTTTAACACAATTCATTACCTTAAAAATAAAGTCATTAATTAATTTATATATATATATATATATATATATATATATATATATATATATATATATATATATTTATTATATATATATTTTTTAAGAAATAAACAAATCAAATGAACAAGTTAGATTTATGACGATATGACTTGTCTAAACTTGGTTGGGTCAAAATGAGTTGGGCCAGGATGCATTACATAAACGATTTATTAGTCCAAAGGCGGCTCGTAGCAACCCAAATGGGTCATCACCTGCTTATTTATTCATTATGTGTCTCAGAGACCTAAAAATCTCATTTAGGGTTGCATTGCGTTCGTAGTCCGGGCGCGTAACCGGAAAGCTTAAAAATAAATTCTGTGAGAAAAATGCTAAATTTTGATATTAAAATGATTAATTTGACTTCGCTAAGCATTTTGGATAAACGAACCTGGACCCCTGATTTGACAGCCCCGGAGGTTTCGTAGGAAGATATGGGACTTGGGCGTATGCCCGGAATTCAATTCCGAGGTCCCAAGCTCGAGAAATGAATTTTTTGAGTAAAATTATTTTCTGAAAATAATTAAGGAAATTGAAACTAAATTCGATTAGAAGAATATGGTATCGGCCCTGCATTTTGGTTCCGATGCCTGGTACAAGTCTTATATATTATTTAAGTACTTTTCGTAAAGTTTGGTTGAAAATGGATGTTGTTTGACTCGTTTCGGACTACAAATGAAAATATGATGTTTTATGAAATTTTGAAAGAAATCATGAGCTTTGAGGCTTCGATGTTTATGATGTTATTTTGGCGATTTGATCGCACGGATGAGTCCGTAGAATGTTTTTGAGGTTGTGTGTATGTTTAGTTTGGAGCCCCGAGGGCTCGGGCGAGCTTCGAGTAGGTTCCGGGATGCCTTAGTTTTAAAATATCAGATGTTGTAGGCTCAGAGAAATTAGGCAGGTCTCTGAACCCTCTGGCGCGGCCCGCGAGAAAATGCGTGCAGCCGGAGAGGGTCCAGCGCGGCCGTGGTCGCTTTTGCGCGGTCCACGATGGGTGCTGCACGGCCGCGGTCGGCTTAGTGCGGTCCGCACTGGGCAAAGACCCCCAGGCCTTCAGCAAGCCTGTGCAGCCGCAGTCCTTTTTGTGCGGTCCGCACGGGGCACCTTAGAGGGATATAAATCCACGTGAATTTCAGTTATTTTACGCTTTCCAACAATCCCAAAACATAAGAGGCGATTTTTTTGAACTACTGTTCTTCTCCAAAACGATTGGTAAGTAATTTCTAACTCATTTTCTTCACTCCGTAACATCTTTTAACATGATTTCAACTTTAAACCAAAGATTTTCATAGGAAAATTGAGTGTTTTGGGTAAATGCTAGATTTTTATAAAATTTGGGGAGTTAGACCTCAATTTGAGGTTCGATTCCAAAACAAATCACATAATTGGACTCATGGGGGAATGGGTAACCGGGTTTTGATCCGAACCTCGAGTTTCGACCACGTGGACCTAGGGGAATTTTTGACCTTTTGGGGTAAAACTTTGTAAAACTCATTTTCATGCATCGGGGTTGATTCATATACCATTTGTTAATGAGATTAAATACCTTATGAGTAGATCCAAGTGGATTGGTGGTGGAACCAAGAGACAATGCTATAGTTGAGGTTTTAGTGGAATTCAAGGCATCGAGGTAAGTGTTTGATTTAACCTTAGCTTGAGGGAATATATGTGGAGTCTTATTTGCTACCTGCTATTTGTCAAGTACGATGTATAGGCATGGTGACGAGTATCTATACATTGGTGTCTAGCATGACCGTGAATCCTTGAATTGCGAATATTCTGATTTTGTTGTAACTCCGATGCTTAATTAACGATTCTTATATGTTGTAAAAAGCATGCGAAAGGAAAATTTGAACTTTAGACTCTGAGGAGCATTGGCTCGAGTTGAAATACAGCGTGTGAAGATATATGAAATAGTGAAATCTTTGGCTCTCGTAATAATGTAAACTATGAGATGAAAATGAAAGAAAGAGAAGGAGTTATTAGTTATTCCCTTGAGGGACGATTTGTTTCTTTGCTGGTATTCTCAGTTGCCGGGACGTATATACTTGCATTGTTTAGTTCCCTTGTCGGGATAGTATAAATTCTGGTTAATCCATTGTCGCGACTGTTGTTATGATCAATGTAAGTTGTGTATTTAGATATTATATTATATCGGGTTGCACGCTGCAACAGATATTATATTGGATTAGTTGCACCCCACAACAGATGTTATATTGGATCGGGTTGCATGCCGCAACAGATGTTATATTGGATTGGGTTGCACGCTGCAACAGATGTTATATTGGATTGGGTTGCATGCCACACGAAGGCTATATAGGATCGGGTCGCATGCTGCAACTGATATTATATTGGATCGGGTTGCACGTCGCAATAGATACTATATTGGATCGGGTTGCACGCAGCAACAGATGTTATATTGGATCGGGTTGCACGCCACAACAGATGTTATATTGGATCGGATTACACGGCGCAACAAATGTTATATTGGATCGGGTTGCAAGCTGTAACAGATGTTATATTGGATCGGGTTGCATGCCGGAACAGATGGTATATTGGATCGGGTTGCACACCGTAATAGATGTTATATTTGATCGAGTTGCACGCTGCAACAATAGTGTTAATGCATTTTTGTTGATGCAGTACTGTTCTTTCGTATATCTATTGGATTTTTCTTAGGTTGATACTGTTTCCTCGAGGCATGTAACCCCTATTCTCTTATAACTGCTCATTTTCAGTTTACTTTTTTGCGATATATTACGTAACTACACAGGTTCACATGGTGGTCCGGCCTAGCCTCGTCACGACTTCGCTGGGGTTAGGCCAGATACTTACCAGCACATGGGGTCGGTTGTGGTTATGCTACACTCTGCACTTATGATCAGATACCGAAGCAACTTTTGAGCAGCAGCAATAGTCTGGGAGTGAGCCTTCAGTCCACTGAGACACCAAGGTAGCCTTGCAGGTGTCCGCAGGCCCAACGTCTCCTCTATCATTATTTTATCATGTATCTCATGTATTTCGAGACAAACATTTATATTTTTTTTCTTTCTGACCATTGTATTTAGTAAATCTTAGTAGTTCGTGAGTTATGTGACACCATATTTTGGGTAGAGATTATTGTGAGCACGTGATTTTTGCACTATATGATTTTTGTGACCTTTCATGTTAATTGTTCGCATTTTTGTTTGTTCATCTTAATTAATGATAAAGTACAAAAAATGTTGCATTTTGCAATTAGAATTTAATTCTATATTTTAGGATTAGGTAGAATTTAATTGTTTTATAAAATGGGAAAAATCACAAAAGAAAGTTTGTTTTGCACCTTTTGATTTTAATATTGAATTTGGTAGGTCTTCCTCTACTTTTTTTTTTAATTTATTATTATTAGTTACAGTAATTATGAGGTAATTATTTCAATTGGAAAGGTTTAATTTCAATTTAATTTAGGTTTTTTTTAATTTTTGAAAAAAAAAAGAGAAAATGAAATGAAGATAAAAAGAAAATGGAAGTGGGGTTGGGTTTTGAAACAAATTGGGCCATATATACAAATAAACCACCCCAAAATGTTACACACCTGACCTAAACCCACGTCCCCAGACCCAATCCAGAAACCTGTAACCAAAACAACCCCTTTTCAATGCTCCACAATCAGAGCCGTTAATGATATTTGATCAACGGACGAGAACTGACTATGTTTTTAAATATATATATGACGGATACCCCCACCCCTCAAAACCATTTCTCAAACACCCCTGATCACACCGGCGTATCACCGTCGTATAACCACCGCTTCTCTGCCATCCGCCGGCGGTGGCGGCAACTCTCCAACGATTCCCAAATTAATACCCCTGAATCTCCTCTTCCTCCTCTTTCCAACACCCTAAACCCCCAGCCCTCGAATCTTAGCCGTTTATCTCGAGTATTCGTTCAAAGGTCTGACCGGTCCGCCGTCCACGGTGGCGCCGACTCAGACTGCCACCACAATTGCACCCTATAGGCTCCTTGACCCCCTCATTCTGAATCCCAAACCAAAATCCTCCAAATCCAAGCAGAAGTCACCGAATTTTAGATATGAGGATTGAATATTTTTGAAAATTTTAATTTTAAAGGGATTGATCGATCCTCGATTAATGTTATGTGATATTCTGCGGGAAAATAAGCATATAACATTATCCGAGGATTAATATCGAGGTCAATCGATTCAAGGCCCAGAACCAGTAAGTCCTTTAACTTTGTTTGAATTCTATATTTATTTCTTTTCTATAGTGAGTTTTCTTCTAGTTAAATTTAATTCTCACCCCATGCACAATTGTCATTGTGTTAGTCTTTGTTTAGTCAGTCTCTTCTTATTCATATCTGTTGATTTCTCTTTAATTCTATGCTTAAGACTAGTGCATACTTCGTAACTAATAGATGGCTTGAATTTGCTTTAATTCTAATTGGTCCGGCTTAGTTCTATAATTAGTATTGATGCTCGGAATAGTCTAGCTGGAACACCAGTTTGATTTTAGGATTTTCTGAAAATTGTAGTTAGCTCTTGACCAAGGGTTGGGATTTGGTCAACCGGGGTTAGTAATTTGGGACCCAAATAAAGGTCAATCTGGGAAATTCAGGTTTATTTTGGATAAGTCCAGTCTTAGGGAATCTTTCCATAGCAAATATGGAAACATCTAGTAGGGGACCTCAGTCAATTTTTAGGCTAAAACTTGGTCCACAAGTTAAGAAATAGAGGACTAGGTTGAAATAAAAGACTTAAGGTTGCCCTAGTGGTTGGCCTATATAAAGGCACTAGTCTTTCCTATCAAGGCAAGAGAGTATAGGTTAAAAATACAGAAAACACACAAAAACAAAAACTACTGTTACATTGAGTCCCTCCATAGTAGTTTAAAATAATTTTTAGGCTAAATTTTTCGATTTGGAAATCTGGGAATACAAAAAAAAAAAAAATCAGAATCCATAAAAATTAGAACAATGAACTCAAAAACAAAAACTCAAATACTTTTACATTGAGTTCCTTCATAGTGATTTGAAAGGGTCTGTGGGTTTAAATTCCAATTGAAAGGGTATATTTGCATTTAATTTGTTCTGTATACTGGCTGTTATTGTTGGTATTTGAAGTTGGGATTTACTGCTGCTGTCATCTGCTATATTATACCGCTATAGCTCATCATTGCTATTTGATTGTAACCTTATCCTTGTTTCTATCTCAACTTCCAGGTTCAAATTCTAACTCTTCAAGATGTAAACTTGATTCGAAGATGGAATGAAAAGAATATGCTCAGTTCCTGTTTACTAGTTAAGTTATTTTAGCATTTCTTTTGTATTGTATTTAGATATTGGACACTTGATTCGAGTGAGGTAGAATAGCCTGATTATGTCATTATAATGTAATTTTGAGTTGGGATGTTGGACTGTTAGAAATCATGCTAGTTTTATTGTGTAATGTTGATGGTATGGATTTAAATGTGAGGGTCACTCGAATCCAATCTGGAAATTCATAACTCATACTGTATCCGATGCATGTTGAAACTTGCTGCATTAATTGTACTCAATTGATGTTTAGTGTATGTTTGAATAGTAGAAATAAATGCAAGAGTTGTTTGCATGAGGTTCCATGTACTTAAATTTTGGAATGTAACTAATTTAGGAGAATATAATTAGTTGGCGGGTATACCTATGCATATGCAGAATGCCATTTTATACAATTGGTCTATGAGTTATGTTTGTGAGTGTTTGGTTCAGCATCACTATTATTAAGCGATTGCTGTATCATTTTTTTCCGAGTTTGTAAGTAATTGAATATAAATTGGGTAACTAATTCTTGGTTTGAATTCTTTTAGTTCAACGTGGTTTAGTGTCCATAAATATAGCCTTAATGAGGCCTCCAGCCCAAATGAGACGATCAATTGAGAAGCCCAAATAGCGGGATTGCCTTCAAGCACCATTCGATTATTGTGACCAGACTGCCAGGTAGGGCTTTGCTTGGGGCCCAGCCGTTGTATGAGTTGTGTCCATATAGATATAATACAGATACAATAGGCAACAAATCTTCATAGCAAGCCTTTAGGGACGTTTAAAATACAATTGTGGTTGCGTATACGTTCGCATAGCACGCCCATGATTCTAAATTAATTTGGAGTATGCGTTCGCAACTTCGACCAATCTTTTCTTAATAATAAAATAGGTAACAAGTTTTTAATTATTTCTTTGATGCTTCTCCGTTTCAAGTCCTAAAAATCTTGAATAACTTAATTCATTAAGACTTACAGTGAATCAAATAAATATATTAATATTTTGAGTAATCATTTATGAACGTCACAAAATACTCAAAATCTATCTCTTACGAGTATGTTCATTTAACCATACAAATCAGAAAAGATTCATTCTAACTTATCACTAGTTTTATTTCCTTTTAAAAGGAAACATCTTTTAGTCAAATTTCCTTCCAAATAGGATCCACAAGTTGGTAGTTCCTCTACTTTCAATAAACCTTAAGGTCCATTCTTGACCAACTTGAAATCCTATCCAGATTAATATGACTTAGACAAAAGTGCACAGATAAGTTTTACTCAATTTTGAAGAACATATTCTCTTATGAGGTAGACTAATATTGTTCTGTTTAGGAGAGACATCAATATACAACAACAAAGTCATGCATTCATGTACTACAAGAGATAAAATGTTTATTAAGCTCAATAACTCAAGAGTTATTCGAAAAATAAAACAAATATTCACGTCTTATTTTGCCCATAAACCGAATTTAAATTCCTTCTTTAAAAAGTACATATATTGCATCCTTAAAATTAATGCTTTATCACTAAAATAATTTTTAACAAGTAATACAATCAGTTGCATTAAATTATTGTGGAGTTGTGATAAACATATTAAATAAATCATAATAAGTCAAAACACTGAATAGTAAAATTCAGACTGCATTCAATATTTATATACATACATGCATTTGGAATAATAAATTTCGATGGGAAAAGAATCATTCATGCAAAGTATATTATATAATGCAAGAATTATATAATCTAAAAATAAATAGAACCAACTCAGATGGAGAGCATACAATTATTTTCAGTGAATTGTATATAACTTTCTAATACAAAAATTTTAAACACACTATACATATGTGTCATGCATCTTGAATAGAAATTTTCATGGGAAAAAAACTACTCATGCAACATACATATGCAATGCCATATTATTCACTCTAGTAATTAAAACAGACCCAACTCAGATGGAGAGTATACTGTTAATTTAAGTCAAGTGAACATCTTTTTTAATAGCTCTAGTTCCATTGATCCAACATGTATATTCAGATGGAGAGTAAGTACACGATATCAATTACTAGTATTTCACCTAGTGAGCCTATAATAAATTTATCCGATATAGATGAAGACCTAAAGTCAATGCGTAAATTTATTACTCACTTGAAACTAATAGTGAAAGACCATAGAAATATAATTTTATCACCATTTAATCATGATTTTATTTTAATTACTAAATTGATTTAACCCGTAAACTCAGATGGAGAGCTAACATAGGTTATCAATAAGTAGTAACTACATCCAGCGAGTTCATAATAAATTTATCCGATATGGAGGAAGACCTAATGTCAACGCGTAAATTTTCTATCTCACTATAAATAAAAATATGGAGACCATAGGGGTTAATTCCTATCACCACTTTATCACAACTACAAACTTTTCTCTGAGAATGAAGTTCCACAATTTTTAAAAAATGCTCAAAACCCCATTTAAACAATCTTAAAATACTACAATTAATATTTTACATTGCATAGCAGTGACTATTGTTCATTGAACTATTTCTGATTAATCTACCATATTTCATAATTGTTAAAGTCCCGATCTCCAAAAGTTACGACCAAATTTGGAAAATTATTATTTTAAGCATTTTTTAAGAATTAAAATTGTATTTTTTTTTTATCAATTATCAATTCATGTCAACTAAACATGTGTTATCATGTTCCAGATTAGACATAAATAAAATGATAGAAAGAATGACTTTTCGTATGTAAATCACATTTTAATTTGTTAAACTTCCAAAAAAACTCATCTGAACGATCCCGGATCGTCAAAATACGATGTGATTCACTGCATAGCTGTGAGTTCTTCTTAAAGGACCATTTCCGACGATCCTATCGAATTTCAGGTCATTTCGAGATCGTAAAATTCATGATCGCCAAACTGAACCAAATTGGAATAAATTATTTTTAGCGTAGTTAGGATTAAACCCATGCGATTTGCATTCTTCATATATATCATATCAAGTTAAATCATATGTTTCAGATTTAACACAATTATAGCCTATATATAGAATAATTTTTCATATTTATAACAAATTCAATTTAATAAACTGCTTGAAAACCCATCTAACCGACCTCAAAATGCCTAAAATTAACATGATTCACGGAAGAGCAGTGAGTTTTTCTCATTAGATCGTTTTCGATAAACCCACCAAGTTTCAGGTCAATCGGAGTCCGTCAAATTCATGACCACCAGCCTGTAACCAATCTCGGAGAATAACCGTTTTAAGTAGTCTCATGAATTAAAATAAATATGATATTTATTTTCATTCTCCTTATAATTACACTATGAGCCAAGGCATATATTATGTTCTTCCTATTTCTAGGATATATAATATCTCCTTTTGCAATAAATTATCCTTTTATTAAACACATAAGAACCTGAGATATAATATTTTCTCCCGTTTGGTGAAAACCCCAATATTTCTTCTCATGGGTGGAGTTAGTTTCACTAGTACCCAAAGATAAAACTCGTTTTCTAGTTAAGAACCTCTACCATTAATGTAGATTTCTCAAGGATAATTTTCACATGGTATATTAAACATATATCAATGACTCAAATAAATAGACCATTTTGTTGATCCTACTTATTAATCATAATGCTCAATCCATGAATAGATATAATTTCACATGTACAAATTTACTAAGAATTTTTCTTGAGTTCAAATAAACAAACCACTTCAGCGTTAACTATTTATTATTCATAAAATTCTCAATTTACAAGTGAATATATATATATATTTAGCTCATAAAATTATTTTATGGTAGACCATAGCTTAAAAATCCATACTAACAATATAAAACTTATATAAAATACCGTCATATTTCACTTAATTAGAACCTTCAATCAGAGAAAAAAATTCTTCATCAAAAATTCAAACTAGTAATCACGTATGACATGAAAACATAAACTTAAACTTGAGATTTATTTTATGCACAAATATGCCTAACACTCCAATCATTTGTCATCCAGGATATCAAATAGAGAATTTTACTTTCTTACAAAATAATTATATCATCACACAATATCAATTATACCTTGTAAGACCTAGTCAATTAAAATCCTACATATTTATTATTGAATTTAATACAACAACACATCTATTTGCTAATAGCCAATGTGTAAACATATTATATGACTAGTATTTAATCAGGGGGACCATGGGGAGTCACCCCCACCACCATTGAATTAAAAAAAAATTAAAATTATTAAGAACTAATTTTCAGAAAATAGAAAAACGTCCAAAACAATGTCCAAACAACCTCAAAACGACAAAAAGCACCATTGTTCATTGCTAGCAGTGTGGTTTTCTCACCATGTTGTTTCCGATGGACCCACTAAATTTCAGCTCAATCGGAGTCTGTCAAGTTCGCTATCCTCCGAAAATACCGGTTATTCGGTCAAGATAAGTTTTGCATTTTTCTAGGGTTTACCCCAAAAAATTTAGATAATCTCAATCAAATATCAATAAGAAAACAGATATCTCATGATTACAAGAATAATCAAAATTTTACATAGTTAATTCACAAAAAACAGTGCAGTTTTTCAGAAAATCACATATATATGTAATCCAAAAAACGAACATAAACACCATGAAAAACTTAGTCATCTAATTGGATGTGATTGGGCTATGATACCAATTGATGGATTATAATAAGCAGCGGAAGCAATTCCAGTATCAAAATCACATGTATTCTAGACAACTAGCATAAACGAGATTTTACGGGTTACCTCTTGAAGCATGAACATATATCTTCTATCACGTGAGCCTTCAGTTCCATAACTTCTCAATGGAATCTCCATCACCCGCACAATCGTGATCCTTGAACGTTCCACGGTCTTCTACTATGTTTCCCAAATAATACCGGAAATAGCAATTTCGTGTGGGCAAAATTTCTAGGAAAACATGGCTGAAAATTTCAGCCACCATACACTACTCCCTCTAGATGGAAAACCTTATGTATTTATAGCACAAGTTTTAAGGGTTAAGACCCTTTTCCAAAACCTGTTGGGTTTCCTCTTCCACCAGAAAAATGATTCCTTTATTTCCTATTATTTAGGCACAATAGGGACCATAAAATTTAATTAACATGGCTCCAATTATGGAATTAATTTCTAATTTACGAAATTAATATCTACCATAATTAAATACGAATTATTCCAGTAAAGATCCGTAATTGCACTCCTTATCCAATTTCAAAATTCATCCATTAAATCTTATTTAACTCCCCATGTTAAGAGTCAGATACTAATCAAATAAATTAAATTACTGACGATTTAATTTTTGATTATATCCTTTAGAATTTGCTTAACTTATTACATGTGTCGGATACAAAATCCACCGGCCGGGTTTACACATGAAAACTTATAAGCTTTTCTAAAGGTGTATCATCAATCTCTAAACCGAGACATGAATTCCATCAACTAATTATTACTCCATCAATGTACATTATTATTATCTAATTTACCAAGCATATTAACCCACGAAAGAATCTCGCCTTTTAATAAAGTAAAACAATAATACTATACACAGCTAATAATAATTATATCAAGATTAAGAGTACAAGTACATTTAATGGCTCGAGAGAAGTTAGTATAAAATACTTATCTCTACCTGGTCCGTTCAATACATACAAAATGTACTAGCACAAGAAGCTGGAATTAAACCATTTCCATTATCAAGATAGATTATATTTAATCTTGTGCTACAATCATTCTTGATGGTTTGTCCAATTCAATCATTAGATTGTGAACTCAAACTTTATATTTATAAGAATCGATGATTTAATCTTCCGTGTATAAGCTAAACTCTATACACTAAATCATCTACTATATAAGCAAAGGACACAGACTATTATTTGATCTATTTACAACTTTATTAAAATTGAATAAATAATTATTTCATAATAAATACTATATCTAAACCAAACCCATGGTTAATAGTATATATGCCAACAATCACCCACTTAGAATTTTAACCATATTTATTAGTTCACTGCGTAACGATAATAGTTACTTAAACTTAATTTGAGCCGTAAAAATAATATCTTCCAGTATACGGATAAACTTGCGTACAAGGATAATGGTTAGTTAAACTTATTCTATATAAACCAAAAATAGTCCGCATGTAAACACTAGATATCGAATGATTAGATTAATAGAAAACATTACGTACTTAAAATGAATAGCAGTGCTTTAACTGCTGTAAGAACAATATAAGATATGGACATTATATTTAATCAAGTGACAAAATTGAGATAAATTAAAAATATTTCTCAATTATAATAAAGGAATAAATACTCATTCCTGTAGTGCATGTATCGGATTCAGAAAAGCATCTGCCAGCAGCGACTTGAAATTTTATGTAGAAATTGAGGCAGGAAGTAATACACTTCAAGAAATTAGATTTAATTGATGGTGTGTTTATGTTTGGATCGAAAAAAGTGGAATTTAGTAAAATAAATCTTGAATGACGATAAAGTAAGACAACAAAAGAGAAATTTATCAAAAGAGACACAAGTATTTAACGTGGTTCGGTCAATTGACTTACGTTCACAGACGGAGATGAGCAATCCACTGTATAAAAAGAGAGTACAAAATATCGAGAGAACAACCTCACGAAGAGGCAAACACAAGTGACACACTAATACTTGTCTCGTAAAATTTTCCCCCTAAACACAACAATCAAATCCCATATGGCTACATAGTGGAAGCTACTGAATAAGAAGGATGAATCTTCAATTTATAGAACTCCAAACATATTTTCCTATAAGAACAGAGACTAGTCACATTTGGAAGAATTATATTTTCCTTCTAGAAAAAAAAAATCCAATTATGGTAAATATGTTGTCTTTTCTTTAATAAGATATGAAAACCAATTATGGTAAGAAAATCTTGACAAATACCTAACAATTCTCCCCCTTGGCCTAAATTTCTAACAAAACAAACTTGATAGACCTTCTTCACATAATCTTCAACAGGTCGCATCTCCAAATCTTTATCATAATGTTTGTCTCGACGTGCGTAGCACTCCAGTAAAATTTCTCAGATAAAAATCCGGATTACTGTCAAATAAGTTGCGGCTAGAACTGAACCCCCAAGATGAACATGTCTTGAATCGTGTTCTGATACCACTTGTTATGTCGAGGAAGAGACAAACCCAAAAATAAAGAAGATAAAGAACACCAAATTGTAACGTGAAAAGCCCTTCAAATAGAAGATAAAAACCACGGGATTAAGAAGATACAAAAAGATCCACTATAAAAATAAGTGGGTTACAAAATTCCTCCAAATTGGCTACACAACAAGTGCCAAACACGAAGCAACAATAGCAACAAGAGCAATAACTAATCAATTGAAGAAAGAGAAGAATCCATAAAAATAAAGCTGCTATTCGAGGCTTAAAATCAGATGCAACGGGCCTCCAAATCCTATCTTCACCGTTCAATTCTAAAAGCAAGATGTTACGAACACTCAGTAAAACTTTCCGCCCAATCCAACGGTTAACGAATAAGAAAACATCATTTGAAGTTGGCTGGTCGGAATAATAATCTGCAGCAAAACAAATACTTTTCTTCTTTATTCTCTCTTAATGAAAGCGCTCTCAAAAATCACTCTTGTGTGCTTAAATCTTTCAAAGACTTGTATCAATGAGCATATCATAAATTTTCAAGGTTGTCTTATTTATAAATCATAAGTGGTGCTTTATCTTAACGCCAAAACCAACTCTAAATATAAATAAAAATTAAATCTAATTCCTAATAGGAATAGAAACTAAAAGAGAATAGGATTAGGGCATTGGGATTTTGGTTGACACCATGGGAATGTTCCCAACAAACTCCCCCTCCAGCCAAGGGGCCAAATATGTATTCAAGTAGATGAACTATTAAGAGGCGTCATGCGTGCCAATTTTTCTGCAAAATGCATGCTTATCAGCAAGCTTAACTACGAAGTATTCATGTTGCTCCATATACATCTCCTAATCTAACACTATGAAGAAAATGAGTCTTGATATCCATCTGCTTAACCTATAAATTTAGACTTGTGGCTAAGCCTAGAACCATATGAATAGAAGACATCTTCACAACAAGGGAGAAAATTTCATCAACGTCAACTCCCTTCTTCTGGCCAAAACCGTTAACAACTAACCTCACCTTATATATAGGCGAAGAGGTGTGGTTATCTTGCTTTATTCTAAATATCCATTTGTTAGATAAAGCTCTATTACCTTTTGGCAATTTCACCAAATCATATTGCAATTACCCGACCACTCGTTTTTAGCTCTAGTGCGTCGTTCAGCAGTTTGAGGTTATGAGTAGCTTCACTTAAGGTATTATGTCTTGTGCGCATGGTCGGAATAGAATTTCGGAAAATTCAGAGTTGATTTGGAAAGAGAATTCTCATTTTAGAAGCTTTAAGTTGAAAGAATTTACTAAGATCATATTTTTGAGTAAACAACCTCAGAATTAGGATTCAAAGGTTCCGGCATGTTTGTATGATGATTTTAGACTTGTGCGTATGTCTGGACTGAGTTTTGGAAGACCCGGGAATGTTTCGACACCTATTGTTGAAGTTAGCATTTTTAGAAGAATCTCATAATTTTGGGTTAAAGTGCATTTCAGGGATATAAATGTCCATTTGTGATTTCGATTATGGAAATAGCTCCGTATGGTGATTCTGGAATTGGGAGCGCGATGAGAAGTGAATCTAGAGATCCATAGGTCACTTTGGAGTTATTTGGATAAAGATAGCAATTTGAAGGTCTTTGATAAGTTTGACCGGAAATGGACTTCTTGATATCGGGGTTAGAATCCAGTTTTAGAAGTTAGAGTAGGTGCATAATGTCAAGTATGACTTGTGAGCAAAATTTGAGGTCTATCAGAGGTGATTTGACAGGTTTCGGCATCAAATGTTGAAGTTTGAGATTCTAAAGTTCATTAAGCTTGGATTGAAGGTCGATTCATGATTTTAACATTGTTTGATATGATTTGAGACCTCGAGCAAGCTCGTAATGTATTTTGAGACTGATTGGTGTGATTGGACGGGGTCCTAGGGACCTCGATTAAATTTTGGGTGATATCTGGTATAACCGCAGATGTAGTCAAGTCACTGTAGAAGTGGGACCGCACCTGCGGAAGAAGGAGCGCAGAAGAGAAAATGGGCTGGGAGCACCGGACTGCAGAAGCAGCATTTGGGATGGCAGAAGCGGTCAAGAGACTGAGCTCTCTTTAAAAATCGAGTTTTGGCCCATTTCCACCCATTTTGGAGCTTTTGGAAGAGAGATTTTCTTCATTTATGTCAAAAGAAGTGGTTCCCACTCATTAGACGTTAAATATATGGTTTTGTTTTGGATTTGAGCATAAAAATTGGTAGAAACTTCGGGCTTGTGGAAAACCTAAAATATGAATATTTTAAATTTTGACCACGATCTTGGGTATGAAATTGAGAGTAAATTATATATTTGAGTTTGTAAGGCTATGGGTAAACTTAATCTTCAAAAAATTTCGGAATCCGGGCACGTGGGCCCAATGGCATTTTGTTAACTTTTCGATCGGGGTTAGAAATTGCTATAAATTGGATTGTAATGAGTAATTGAACATATATAGATAGATTTTCATAATTATTGGCTAGTTTTGGAGCATTGTGCATCGATTCGAGTCTTCAGAAGGGTGTGGGATGCCGGTTGTGGATCTTCGGAGCGAGGCGAGTCTCCTTTCTAACTTTATAAGAGGGAATTGTCCCCATAGGTTAAATAATTAGTTATGTGCTCCTATTTGTGGGGGCTATGTATGCACGAGGTGACGTGAGTCTGTGCGTAGCTATCAATATGTGTAATTTCGGGTAGTCTAGGACCTAAAGCATGCTATACTTGGAATATCTATAATCTTATTGACAGTTGAATTTTTATTAAATTCTACATAATTGGTAAATGCGATTATAAAAGGATTAGACTTTATTTTCTTAAATCGTTAAAATAGAATTGGTTTTTATTTGGATAAATATTCCTCAATATGTTCTTAATTGGTTGTTTGAGCATGTATTTTTATGTGTATCTGTATCGCATGTATGATTCGTGAGTAGGGTAATTATTTATTTAAATTTGACCGCGTCACATGTATAATTCCCGAGCGTGATAATAGATCCATCTATGGTTCGCGACGTTCGACCCTCGGCAATGCACATTTTATATTTATGTTGGACTGTGTCGTACGACCTTGGTATGAGTTGTGCATGCTTGTATCGCTTGTCTTGAGATTTGTTGATACTGATATTTAATCTCCCCGACTTAAGATAATTGTTAATTAATGGATTATGAATCCAGAGACTTTTAATAAAAAAGAATTTAGGGTTGCATCTATCTGCGTTCGTAGTCCGGGCGCGTAGCCGAAAAGCTTATAAATTAATTATGTGAGAAAAATGCAAAAATTTGATATTAAAATGATTAAATTTGACTTCGTTAAGCATTTTGGATAAACGAACTCGGACCCCTGATTTGACAGCCCCGAAGGTTTCGTAGGAAGATATGGGACTTGGGCGTATGCCCGGAATCCAATTCCGAGGTCCCAAGCTCGAGAAATGAATTTTTGAGTAAAATTATTTTATGGAAATAATTAAGGAAACTGAAAGTAAATTCGATTAGAAGAATATGGTATTGGCCCTGCATTTTGGTTCCGATGCTGGTACAAGTCTTATCTATGATTTAAGTACTTTCCGTAAAGCTTGGTTGAAAATAGACGTTGTTTGACGCGTTTCGGACTACAAATGGAAATATGATGTTTTACGGAATTTTGAAAGAAATCATGAGTTTTAAGGCTTAACTCGATGTTTATGATATTATTTTGGCGATTTGATCGCACGGATGAGTCTGTAGGATGTTTTTGAGGTTGTGTGTATGTTTAGTTTGGAGCACCGAGGGCTCGGGCGAGCTTCGAGTAGGTTCCAGGATGCCTTAGTTTTAAAATATCAGATGTTGTAGGCTCAGAAAAATTAGGCAGGTCTCTGAACCCTCTGGCGCGGCCCGCGAGAAAATGCGTGCGGCCGCAGAGGGTCCAGCGCGGCCGTGGTCGCTTTTGTGCGGTCCACGGTGGGTGCTGCACGGCCGCGGTCGGCTTAGTGCGGTCCGCACTAGGCAAAGACCCCCAGGCCTTCAGCAACCCTGTGCAGCCGCAGTCCTTTTTGTGCGGTCCGCATTGGGCACCTTAGAGGAATATAAATACACGTGAATTTCAGTTATTTTACGCTTTCCAACAATCCCAAAACATAAGAGCCGATTTTTTGAACAACTCTTCTTCTCCAAAACGATTGGTAAGTGATTTCTAACTCATTTTCTTTACTCCGTAACATCTTTTAACATGATTTTAACTTTAAACCAAAGATTTTCATAGGAAAATTGAGTGTTTTGGGTAAATGCTAGATTTTTTAAAAATTTGGGGAGTTAGACCTCAATTTGAGGTTCGATTCCAAAACAAATCACATAATTGGACTCATGGGGAAATGGGTAACCGGGTTTTGGTCCGAACCTCGAGTTTCGGCCACGTGGACCTAGGGGAATTTTTGACCTTTTGGGGTAAAACTTTGTAAAAATCGTTTTCATGCATCAGGGTTGATTCATATACCATTTGTTAATGAGATTAAATACCTTATGACTAGATCCAAGCGGATTGGTGGTGGAACCAAGAGACAATGCTATAGTTGAGGTTTTAGTGGAATTCAAGGCATCGAGGTAAGTGTTTGGTTTAACATTAGCTTGAGGGAATATGTGTGGAGTCTTATTTGCTACCTGCTATTTGTCAAGGACGATGTGTAGGCATGGTGACGAGTATCTATACATTGGTGTCTAGCATGACCGTGAGTCCTTGAATTGCGAATATTCTGATTTTGTTGTAACTCTGATGCTTAATTAACGATTCTTATATGTTGTAAAAAGCATGTGAAAGGAAAATTTGCACTTTAGACTACGAGGAGCATTGGCTCGAGTTGAAATACATGGTGTGAAGTTATATGAAATAGTTAAATCCTTGGAGCATTGACACACGTAATAATGTAAACTATGAGATGAAAATGAAAGAAAGAGAAGGAGTCATTAGTTATTCCCCATGCCGGGGCATTTTGTTGTTTTGTTGGTATTCTCCCTTGCCGGGATAGTATAAATTCTGGTTAATCCCTTGCCGGGGCTGTTGTCATGATCAATGTAGGTTGTGTATTTAGATATTATATTTGATCGGGTTGCACACTACAATAAATGTTATATTGGATCGGGTTGCACGCCACAACAGATGTTATATTGGATCGGGTTGCACGCCGCAACAGATATTATATTGGATCGGGTTGTATGCTGGAACATATGTTATATTGGATCGAGTTGCACGCCACAAGAGATGTTATATTGGATCGGGTTGCAAGCCGCAACAGGTGATATATTGGATCAGGTTGCACGCCACAACAGATGTTATATTGGATCGGGTTGCACACCGCAATAGATGTTATATTGGATCGGTTGTATGCCACAACAAATGTTATATTGGATCGGATTACACGGCGCAACAAATGTTATATTGGATCGGGTTGCAAGCCGTAACAGATGTTATATTGGATCGAGTTGCATGCCGCAACAGATGGTATATTGGATCGGGTTGCACACCGTAATAGATTTTATATTGGATCGAGTTGCACGCCGCAACAATAGTGTTAATGCATTTTTGTTGATGGAGTACTATTCTTTCGTATATCTATTGGATTTTTCTTAGGTTGATACTGTTTCCTCGAGGCATGTAACCCCTATTCTCTTATTACTGCTCATTTCCAGTTTACTTTTTTGCGATATATTACGTAACTACACAGGTTCACATGGTGGTCCGGCCTAGCCTCGTCACGACTTCGCTGGGTTAGGCCAAATACTTACCAGCACATGGGGTCGGTTGCGGTGATGCTACACTCTGCACTTATGATCAGATATCGAAGCAACTTTTGAGCAGCAGCAATAGTCTAGGAGTGAGCCTTCAGTCCACTGATACACCAAGGTAGCCTTGCAGGTGTCCGCAGGCCCGACGTCTCCTTTATCATTTTTTCAGCATGTATCTCATGTATTTCGAGACAAACATTTATATTTTTTTTCTTTCTGACCATTGTATTTAGTAAATCTTAGTAGTTCGTGAGTTATGTGACACCATATTTTGGGTAGAGATTATTGTGAGCACGTGATTTTTGCACTATATGAATTACTCCAAGAAATACAAACAAAATGATTTCGTTCACTATTTTGCAATTTTATAGATTATTGTGACCTTTCATATTAATTGTTTGCATTTTTTTTGTTCATCTTAATTAATAAAAAAATAAAAAAAATGTTGCATTTTGCATTTAGAATTTAATTCTACATTTTAGGATTAGGTAGAATTTAGTTATTTTATAAAATGGGAAAAATCACAAAAGGAAGTTTGTTTTGCACCTTTTGATTTTAATCTTGAATTTTGGTAGGTCTTCCTCTAATTTGTTTTTTTTTTAATTTATTATTGTTAGTTACAGTAATTATGAGGTAATTAGTTTAATTGGAAAGGTTTAATTTAAATTTAATTTAGGTTTTTTTAATTTTTGAAAAAAAAAGAGAAAAGGAAATGAAGATAAAAAGAAAATGGAAGTGGGGTTGAGTTTTGAAACAAATTGGGCCATATATACAAATAAACCACCCCAAATGTTACACACCTGACCTAAACCCACGTCCCAAGACCCAATCCCGAACCGTGTAACCAAAACAACCCCTTTTCAATGCTCCACAATCAGAGTCATTGATGATATTTGATCAACGGACGAGAGCTGACTATGTTTTTAAATATATATATGACAGATATCCCCCACCCCTCAAAACCATTTCTCAAACACCCTGATCACACCGGCGTATCACCATCGCATTACCACCGCTTCTCTGCCCTCCGCCGGCGGTGGCAGCAAGTCTCCAACGATTCCCAAATTAACACCCCTGAATCTCCTATTCCTCCTCTTTCCAACACCCTAAACCCCAGCCCTCGAATCTTAGCCGTTTGTCTCGAACATTCGTTCAAAGGCCTGACTGGTCCGCCGTCCACGGCGGCGCCGACTCAGACTGCCACCACTATCGCACCCTATTGGCTCCTTGACCCCCTCATTCTGAATCCCAAACCAAAATCCTCCAAATCCAAGCAGAAGTCACTGAATTTTAGATATGAGGATTGAATATTTTTGAAATTTTTAATTTTAAAGGGATTGATCGATCCTCGATTAATGTTATGTGATATTTTGGGGCAAAATAAGCATGTAATATTATCCGAGGATTAATTTCGAGGTCAATCGATTCAAGGCCCAAAACCAGTAAGTCCTTTAACTTTTTTTGATTTCTATATTTATTTCTTTTCTATAGTGAGTTTTCTTCTAGTTAAATTTAATTCTCACCCCATGCACAATTGTCATTGTGTTAGTCTTTGTTTAGTCAGTCTCTTCTGATTCATATCTGTTGATTTCTCTTTAATTCTATGCTTAAGACTAGTGCATATTTCGTAACTAATAGATGGCTTGAATTTGCTTTAATTCTAATTGGTCCGGCTTAGTTCTATAATTAGTATTGATGCTCGGAATAGTCTACCTCGAACACCAGTTTGATTTTAGAATTTTCTGAAAATTGTAGTTAGATCTTGACCAAGGGTTGGGGTTTGGTTCAACTGGGGTTAGTAATTTGGGACCCAAATAAAGGACAATCTGGGAAATTCAGGTTTATTTTGGATAAGTTCAGTCTTAGGGAATCTTTCCATAGCAAATATGGAAACATCTAGTAGGGGCCCTCAGTCAATTTTTAGGCTAAAACTTGGTCCACAAGTTAAAAAATAGAGGACTAGGTTGAAATAAAAGACTTATGGTTGCCCTAGTGGTTGGCCTATATAAAGGCACTAGTCTTTCCTGTCAAGGCAAGAGAGAATAGATTAAAAATACAGAAAACACACAAAAACAAATACTACTGTTACATTGAGTCCCTCCATAGTAGTTTAAAAGAATTTTTAGGCTAAATTTCTCGATTTGGAAATCTGGGAATACAAAAAAAAAGGGATTCAGAATCCATAAAAATTAGAACAATGAACTCAAAAACAAAAACTCAAATAATGTTACACTGAGTTCCTTCATAGTGATTCGAATGGGTCTCTGGGTTTAAATTCCGATTGACAGGGTATATTTGAGTTTAATTTGGTCTGTATACTTGCTGTTATTGCTGGGACTTGATGTTGGGATTTACTGATGCTGTCATTTGCTATATTATACTGCTATAGCTCACCATTGCTATTTGATTGTAACCTTATCCTTGTTTCTATCTCAACTTCCAGGTACAAATTCTAATTCTTCAAGATGTAAACTTGATTCGAAGATGGAATGAAAAGCATATGCTCAGTTCCTGTTTACTAGTTAAGTTATTTTAGCATTTCTTTTGTATTGTATTTAGATATTGGACACTTGAGTCGAGTGAGGTAGAATAGCCTGATTATGTCATTATAATGTAATTTTGAGGTGGGCTATTGGACTGTTAGAAATCATGCTAGTTTTATTGTGTAATGTTGATGGTATGGATTTAAATGTGAGGGTCACTCGAATCCAATCTGCGAATTCATAACTCATACTGTATCTGATGCATGTTGAAACTTGCTGCATCAATTGTACTTAAGTTGATGTTTAGTGTATATTTGAATAGTAGAAATAAATGCAAGTGTTATTTGCATGAGGTTCCATGTATTTAAATTTTGGAATGTAACTAATTAGGAGAATATAATTAGCTGGTGGGTATACCTATGCATATATGCAGAATGGCATTTCATACAATTGGTCTATGAGTTATGTTTGTGAGTGTTTGGTTCAACATCACTATTATTAAGCGATTGCTGTATCATTTTTTTTCGAGTTTGTGAGTAATTGAATATAAATTGGGTAACTAATTCTTGGTATGAATTCTTTTAGTTCAACGTGGTTTAGTGTCCATAAATATAGCCTTAATGAGGCCTCCAACCCAAATGAGACGATCAATTGAGAAGCCCAAATAGCGGGATTGCCTTCAAGCACCATTCGATTATTGTGACTGGACTGCCAGGTAGGGCTTCGTTTGGGGCCCAGTCGTTGTATGAGTTGAGTCCACATAGATATAATATAGATACAATAGACAACGAATCTTCATAGCAAGCCTTTTGGGCCGTTAAAAATTCAATTGTGGTTGCGTATACGTTCGCATAGCACGGCCATGATTCTAAATTAATTTGGAGTATGCGTTCGCGCAACTTCGACCAATCTTTTCTTAATAATAAAATAGGTAACAAGTTTTAATTATTTTTTAGTTTACGTGAGTTCATTGAAATCACATATGGCCTTCAAGTAATTTCATAGGTTAGGTAAAATATTGTATTTTGTAGAATATATTTTAGGGCCGCTTAAAACACTAGTGCGATTGCGTATACGTCCGCGTTACATAATTACACTTCTAAAAACCAAACCAGAGTATGCGTTCCTGCAACTTCAGCCCAAATGTTTCTTTAAAAATAATTAAGCGTTATTAATTGTGGACATATTCACGTGGCATGATTTTTGACGCGTCAAACAAGCGGGTATATGTACACGTAACCCGTTTCAAAATAATTTTTTAATTAAAAGCGATAAAATAAGTAAACACACGTAGGTTCTCAAATCAATAATTAATTAATTTTGACAAGCCAAGATGGATCAAAGCGACCGTGCTAGAACACGGAATTCGAGAGTGCCTAACACCTTCTTTCGGGTTAACAAAATTCCTTACTAGGATTTCTAATTCACTGGCTATAATAACAGAGTCATTCTTTCCTCGATTCGGGATTTTAAACCGGTGACTTGGGACACCATAAATTATCCCAAGTGGCAACTCTAATTTTTTATAATTAATCCTGTTTCGATTGTCACTTAAATTGAAAAAAACTCCCTTTATTATTCCCTTTCCGGGGTATAGTAATGAAAAAGGAGGTGTGACAATTATGTTAAACTTCCGCATTTTTATTTAGTTTGCATTAATGTTAAGTCTTCTGTTTGTTTAGTTAAATCATTTATTTTTATCTTAGAGTTGATAATTATTAAAAGGATTATGTGGTTGAGGAAGAGTAATTAAAATTTGGCTTGCCCAGCTCCCATTAGTAGGTGCCATCACGAATCCCAAGGGTAAGAAATCTGGGTCGTGACAAGTTGGTATCAGAGCACTAGGTTACATAGGTCTCACAACTCACAAACAAACTTAGTAGACTCTGAGGTATCACTATGGAGACGTCTGTATTTATCACTCCAAGGCTACCGAGTTAGGAAAACTTCACATTTGTTCTTTCTTGTCGTGCGGTTCTGTTTATCAAATACTGATTTCCTTTATACTTTATTCTTTCACAGATGACAAGAACAGGCGCTTCCTCATCTTCTGATCAGCAGTTCGAACCCCAGGCAGCTCCTACTAGGGGCAGAGGGCGAGGCTGAGGCCGAGGCCGTGCTAGAGGCCAAGGTAGGGACAGAGCTCAGCCCCGAGCAGCAGCACCAGTGGTGGAGCCTCAGGTGACTTTGATGAGGAGGTTCCGGCCCCAGCTCCAGCAGTTCGGGTGGGCCCAACTCAAGTCCCTGAGGGGTTCATCGCCACCCCCATTCTTCAGGACATTCTAGTCCGATTAGTGGGTCTTATGGAGAGTGTCACCTGAGCAAGGTTACTTCCTCTAGCCCCAACCATCTCTCAGGCTTGAGGAGGGTCCCATAATCTTGTTACGTATACTCCGGAGCAGGTAGCTCCCCAAGTTCAGATTCAGTGGTTCAGCCAGCTATGGAAGTTCAGCCGGGAGTGGTTCCTCAGACCGGATGTGGGGCGGTTGTGTCTACAGATGCTTTTTGGGGGCTGGATAGGTTCACCAAGCTTTTCACATTTTCATTTAGTGGTGCATCTACTGAGGATCCCCATGATTACCTGGATAGTTTCCATGAGCTTTTTCGGAATATGGGGATCGTTGAGACTAATGGGGATGATTTCGCTACATTTTGGTTGTCTGGATCTACCAAGACTTGTTGGAGGGATTATGGTTTAGCTAGGCCAGCGGGATCTCTAGCCTTGACCTGGGAGCAGTTCACGTATGTATTTCTGGAGAAGTTTCTCCCTATTGCTTAGCGAGAGGCCTATCGAAGGCAGTTTGAGCATCTCTATTATGGATCTATGACCGTCACCCAATACGAGATCAGGTTTATTAGCTGATACGCCACGCCATTGTTATATTCCCACTAAGAGGGAGAGAGTGAGACGGTTTATTGATGGACTCATTCAGCCTATTCATCTCCAGATGGGTAGAGAGGCTGGGTGCGAGATATCCTTTCAGGAGGGGGCCAACGTGGACCGGAGGATTGAGATGGTTTTGTCACAAGTGGGTCGTCACAAGGTAGATAGGATTCCCAGCCAGTCAGGTTGATTAGTGGTGCTTTATATCGATGCAAAGACTCACATGATAGGAGTCATCCTCTTAGGCCCGTTCAGTCATCACTCTAGGTGTCTCATGGTACATCAGGTGATCGTGGTTTTTGTGGGCAGTATTCTGACAAACAGTCCTACAGTGCACCATTATCTTCTATCAGTGCATCGCCACTTTAGAGTTTTCGGGGTGGTCGTTCAGGCAGCCAAGGTCAGCCTCAAATTTTTCAGCCACAACATTCGGGTGGATGTTATGAGTGTGGTGAGTATGGTCACATCAGGAGGGCTTGTCCTAGGTTGATGACTACTCAGTCGCAGCAGCAGGGTCCTCATCGTATGGTTCAGGCACCAGATGTCCCACAACCCGCACAACCAGCTAGAGGTGGGGGAGAGGAGCCAGAGGGGAGGTAGAGGCCATAGAGATGGAGCTTAGACTGCCAGAGGTAGAGGCCAGCCAGTAGTAGGTCGTCCTAGGGAGGTACACTAGGTTGGTGGGGCCCAGCCCCGATGTTATGATCTTGAGGCCAGGCCCGAGGCAGAGGGTTTTGATACAGTTATTACAGGTATGATTCTGGTTTCTGATCTGGATACTTTTGTGTTGCTTGATTAGGGCTCTACGTATTCATATTTATCATTTTATTTTTCCCCGTACTTGATCATGCCTAGTGATGCATTGGGTATTCGTGTTTATGTATCTACACCAGTGGGTGACTCTATTATGGTCGATCGAGTCCATCGTTCCTATGTTGTGGTGATTGGGGGTCTTGAGACTCAGGTAGATTTGTTGCTTTTAGATATGGTCGACTTTGACATTACATTGAGGATGGACTGGTTATCACCTTATCACGCTATCTTGGACAGCTATTCCAAGTCTGTGACCTTATCTTTACCGGGTATGCCCCATTTAGAGTGGAGAAGAACTCCAGGTCATTCTAGGCATAGAGTTATATCGTATGTAAAGGCTCGGCGTATGGTCGAGAAGGGTGTTTGGATTATTTGGCTTATGTTTGGGATTCCAGTGCCGAGGTTCCTTCTATCGATTATGTGCTAGTTGTTTGTGAGTTCCCTGATATTTTTCCTTTAGACATGTCGGGTATGCCACCCGATAGGGATATTGATTTCTGCATTGATCTGGTTCCGGGCACTCAGCCTATTTCCATTCCGCCATATCGTATAGCCTTGCCTGAGTTGAAAGAGTTAAAGGAAAAATTACAGGATTTGCTTGAGAAGGGTTTCATAAGACCCATTGTCTCACCATGGGGTGGGCCGGTGCTATTTGTTGAGAAGAAGGATGGGTCAAGATAATGTGTATTGAGCAAGGTAATGATAAAGAATAAGTATTCCAGTGGAAGGGTTGATGATTTTTTTGACCAACTTTAGGGTGCTAGTGTAATTTCCAATATTGACCTGCGATCTTACTACCATCAGTTGAGAATTAGGGCATCTGATGTCCCTAAGATAGGTTTCCGCACTCGGTATGGGCATTATGAGTTCTTGGTTATGTCATTCGGGCTGAAAATGCCCCAGCAGCTTTCATGGACTTGATGAACCAAGTGTTCAGGCCTTATTTGGACTCACTTGTTGATAGTTTTCATTGATGATAAATTAATATATTCTCGCAGCCAGGAGGAGCACGAGTGATAGTCGGTTATATGCTAAGTTCTCGAAGTGTGAATTCTGGTTGAGTTCAGTTGCATTTCTGGGTCATGTTGTATTAGCAGAGGGTATTCTGGTGGATCCAAAGAAGATTGAGGGAGTCAAGAGCTTGCCTAGACCAGTATAAGCTACAGAGATTCGGAGTTTCTTGGGGTTGGCAGGCTACTATCGATGGTTCGTGGAGGGGCTTTCATCTATTGCAGCCCCGATGACCAGATTAACCTAGAAGGGTGCACAGTTCGGATGGTCGGACGAGTGTGAGGCGAGCTTTCAGAAGCTCAAGACAGCTCTGACTACCGCCAGTGTTGGTTATGCCCACGGGTTCAGGGCCTTATACAACTTATTGTGATGCTTCCGGTATCAGGCTTGGTGCAGTGTTGATGCAGGATGGCAAGGTCATTGCCTATGCTTCGAGGCAGTTGAAGATTCACGAGAAGAATTATTCGGTTCATGATCTAGAGTTGGCAGCCATTGTTCATGCATTGAAGATCTTGAGGCATTATCTATATGGCGTGGCATGTGAAGTGTACACTGATCACAAGAGTCTTCAGTATTTTTTCAAGTGAAAGGAATTGAATTTGAGGCAGAGAAGGTGGTTGGAGTTGTTGAAGGATTATGATGTTACTATCTTATATCACCCGGGAAAGGCCAATTTGGTGCCGATGCTTTGAGTAGGAAGTCAACCAACATGGCCAGTCTTGCTTATGTTCCTGTCAGTCAAAGGCCTCTTGCTTTGGATGTTCAGACGTTGGCCAATTGATTAGTGAGGTTGGATATTTCTGAGCCTAGTCGGGCGTTAGCTTGCACCTCACTCGTTCTTCATTATTGGAGTGTATCCGTGATTGACAGTTTGATGATCAACACTTATGTGTCCTTAGAGACACGGTGCAGCGTGGAGGTGCCAAGCAGGTGACCTTAGGCAATGATGGTGTTTTGAGATTGCAGGGGCGAGTTTACGTGCCTAATGTTGGTGGGATTCGAGAGTTGATCTTAGCAGAGGCCCATAATTTATGATATTCTATTCATCCGGGCACCGCAAAGATATATTAGGACATAAGGCTGCATTACCTGTGGCAGAGAATGAAGAAATATATTGTTACGTATGTGGCTCGATGTTTGAACTGTCAACAGGTTAAGAATGAACATCAGAGACCTGGAGGATTATTTTAGAGGATTGAGCTTCCCGAGTGGAAGTGGGAGAGAATTACCATGGACTTCGTTACTAGGCTTGCGTTGATGCGGAAGAAGTTCGATGTAGTTTGGGTCATTGTTGATAGGCTGACCAAATCACCGCATTTTATTCCTGTGGCAGTCTCCCATTCATCCAAGAGATTAGTTGAGTTATATATGGGAAGATTGTCAGCTTCATGGTATGCCGGTATCTATCATTTCGGATAGGGGTATGTAGTTTACCTCGCATTTCTAGAAAGCTGTTCAATGAGAGTTAGGCACTCAGGTGGAGTTAAGTACAGCTTAATCCCTAGACAGACGGTCAGTCCGAGCGAATTATTCAGATCTTAGAGGATATGCTCCAAGCCTGTGTCATTGATTTTGGAGGCTCGTGGGACCAGTGCTTGCCTTTAGCAGAGTTTGCCTACAACAATGGCTACCAGTAGAGAATCCAGATGGCCCTTATGAGGCCTTATATGGTAGGCAGTGTTGATCTCCGGTTGTATGGTTTGAGCCGGGAGAGGCTCGGTTGTTGGGTATAGATCTGGTTCAGGAGGCCTTGAACAAGGTCAGGGTTATTCAGGATAGGCTTCGTATAGCTCAGTCAAGGCAAAAGAGCTATGAATATCATAAGGTTCGATATGTAGCTTTCATGGTTGGTGAGCGGGTATTGCTCCGAGTGTCGACTATAAAGGGCGTGATGAGATTTTGGAAGAAGGGCAAGCTTAGCCAAGGTTCATTGGACCATTTGAGATTCTTGATCGAGTTGGACATGCTGCTTATAAACTTGCATTATCGCCTATCTTATACGTCGTTCATCCAGTTTTTCATGTATCCATGCTTCAGAGATATCACGACGATCTAGCCCACATGTTAGATTTGAGCACTGTCCAGTTGGACAGGACTTGTCTTATGAGGAAGAGCCGGTACCTATTCTAGACCGGCAGGTTTTACAGTTGAGGTCGAAGAGTTTTCCTTCTGTGCGTGTTCAGTGGAGAGGTCAGCTTCCTGAGGCATCGACCTGGGAGTTTGAGTCTAATCTGCAGAGTCGTTATCCCCATCTTTTTTTCGACTCAGGTACTTCTTTCTTTTGTCCATTTGAGGGCGAACGATTATTTTCGAGGTGGAGGATGCGACGACCCAAAAAAGGTCATCACTTGCTTCTTTATTCATTTTGTGTTTCAGATGCCTAATAACCTCATTTAGGGTTGCCTCGATTTGCGTGCGTATTCCCGACGTGTACCCGGAAAGCTTAAATATTAATTCTGTGAAAAAAATGCTAAATATATTAAATGATTAAATTTGAATTTCGTAAGAATTTTAGGTAAACGGACCCGGACCCGTGATTTGATAGTCCCGGAAGGTCTGTAGGAAAATATGGGACTTGAGCCCCGGAATCAAATTTGAGTAAAATTTATTTCTGGAAATAATTAAGGAAATTAAAAATAAAATTAAATCAGAAGAATATGGTATCGGGCCCGAATTTTAGTTCCGGCGTCTGGTAGAAGTGTTATATATGATTTAAGTACTTTACGTAAATTTTGGTTCAAAATGGATGTCGTTTGACGTGTTTCGGACAAAAAATGGAAATCTGATATTTTATGAAAATTTGGAAGAAATCATGAGTTTTGAGGCTTAATTCGACGTTTATGATTTTATTTTGGCAATTTTATCGCATGGATAAGTCCGCAGGATTTTTTTGAGGTTGTGTTTATGTTTAATATGGAGCCCCGAGGGCTTGGGTGAGCTTCGAGTAGGTTCCGGGATGCCTTAGTCTTAAAAGATAAGATGTTGCGGGCTCAGAAAAATTGGGCAGGTCTTTGAACCCTCTAGCGCTGCCCGCGACAAAACGCGTGCGACCACGGAGGGGCTAGCGCGGCCATGGTCGCCTTTGCACGGTCCGCTGTAGGTACTGCACGGCCGTGGTCATCTTAGTTTGGTCTGCACTGGGCAAAGGCCCGCAGGCCTTCAGCAAGCCTATGCGGCCGTGGTTCTTTTTGCGTGGTCCGCACGGGGCACCTAATAGGGGTATAAATACACGTCAATTTAAGTTATTTTACACTTTCCAAAAAACCCCAAAACATAAGAGGCGATTTTCCAAACAACTCTTCTTCTCCAAAAGGATTGGTAAGTGATTTCTAACTCATTTTCTTCACTCCTTAACATCTTTTAACATGATTTCAACTTCAAATCAAAGATTTTCATGGGTAAATTGGGTGTTTTGGATAAAACCTAGGTTTTCTAAAAATTTGGGGAGTTAGACCTCAATTTGAGGTCTGATTCCAAAACAGCACATAATTGAACTCATGGGGGTACGGGTAACCAGGTTTTGGTCAGAACCTTGAGTTTCAACCACGTGGGCCTAGGGGAATTTTTGACCTTTTGGGTAAAACTTTGTAAAACTTATTTTCATACATCGGGGTTGATTTTGTTTAGCATTTGTTAATGAGATTAAATACCTTACGACTAGATCCGAGCGGATTGGTGGTGGAACCAAGGGCAAGGCTATAGTTCAGGTTTCAGGGAATTCAAGGCATTGAGGTAAGTGTTTGGTCTAACCTTATCTTGAGGGAATATGTGTGGAGTCTTATTTGCTACCTGCTATTTGTCAAGTACGATGTATAGGAATAATGACGAGTATCTATACATTGGTGTCTAACATGACCGTGCGTCCTTGAGTTGTGAATGTTCTGATTTTGTTGTAACTTCCATGCTTAATTGATGATTCTTATATGTTGTACAAAGCATGTGAACGGAAATTTTGCACTTTAGACTACGAGGAGCATTGGCTCGAGTTGAAATACATGGTGTAAAGTTATATGAAATAGTTAAATCCTTGGAGGATTGACTCACGTTATAATGTAAACTATGAGATGAAAATCAAAGAAAGAGAAGGAGTCATTAGTTATTCCCTTGCCGGGACATTTTGTTGTTTTGTTGGTATTCTCCCTCTCCAGGACGTATATACTTGCACTGTTGAGTTCCCTTGCCGGGATAATATAAATTCTGGTTAATCCCTTGCCGGGGCTGTTGCCATGATCAATGTAGGTTGTGTATTTAGATATTATATTAGATCGGGTTGCACACTACAATAGATGTTATATTGGATCGGGTTGCACGCCACAACAGATGTTATATTGGATCGGGTTGCACGCCGCAACAGATGTTATATTGAATCGGGTTGTATGCTGCAACATATGTTATATTGGATCGGGTTACACGCCACAAGAGATGTTTTATTGGATCGGGTTGCAAGCCGCAACAGATGATATATTGGATCAGGTTGCACGCCACAACAGATGTTATATTGGATCGGGTTGCACACCGCAATAGATGTTATATTGGATCGGGTTGCACGCCGCAATAGATGTTATATTAGATCGGGTTGCATGCTGCCACATATGTTATATTGGATCGGGTTGTACGCTGCAACAGATGTTAATGAATTATTGTTGATGTTGTACTGTTCTTTCGTATATCTATTGGGTTTCTATTAGGTTGATATTGTTTCCTCGAGGCATGTAACCCTTATTCCCTTATAACTGCTCATTTCCTATTTACTTTTCTGATATATATATATATATATATATATATATATATATATATATATATATTACGTAACTGCACAAGTTCACATGGTGGTACAGTTTAGGCTCGTCATTACTTCGTCGGGGTTAGGCCAGATACTTACCAGCACATGGGGTCGGTTGTACTGATGCTACACTCTGCACTTATATGCAGATACCGGAGCAGCTTTTAAGCAGCAACAGTAGTCTGGGAGAAAACCTTCAGTGCAGTGAGACATCAAGGTAGCCTTGCAGGTGTCCGCAAGCCCAATATCCCCTCTATCGTTATTTCAGCCGGTATCTCATGTATTTCGAGAAAAACAGTTATATATTTTTTTCTTTTAGACCATTTTATTTAGTAAATCTTAGTAGTTCGTGAGTTATGTGACACTAGATTTTGAGTAGAAATTGTGTTGAACTTCCGCGTTATTATTCAGTTTGCATTAATGTTAAGTCTTCCGCTTATTAGTTGTTTCTATCTTAGGGCTAATAATTATTAAAATGGATTATGTGGTTGAGGAAGAGTAATTAAAAATTGGCTTGCCTAACTCCCATTAGTAGGCGCCATCACGATTCTCGATGGTAAAAAATTTGGGTCGTGACACGGCTCAACCCTAAAACCACTAAAGCAATGGGTTTAGCCCCCAAGAAGTATGTATGTATGCATGCATGTTTATATGTGTATATGTAAATTTTTGTAAGGAAAAATAAAATTTTGCAATCATATGTTTTTCAAATTTTATAGACTGCTACTTCCATATTTTTAAGCATATACTATGTACTACTTAAAATATGTAATGTAATTGCAGTTGAAAATAGTTGGCAATTATATTTGTAGTTACTTCCTATCTTAATTTTGTCCAATACATTTGAACTCTAATCATTCTTGTTTATAACTTCAGTGTGTAAGATTTTTTTTTTTTTCAATTCTTTGAATATCTTTTTAAATATTTTCAAGCTCAAGCTAACTAGATTATTAAACGATTAGATTAGAAAATATCTACCTTACAACATGTTTTCTCCTAAAAGCTTACCAAACATCTCAATTTCTTAAAACATATACTTTTTGAGGGGAAAAGTATTTTTGTCCTTGGAGAAACTTGCTGAAACAAGCTATTTCCCGAAGTATCTTTTAAAGAATAATGATCTATAAAATTGATTGGTTTATCAATTCGCGAAATTAAAAGTGAGCTAAAAATTGTACAAGTCAAAGATGATGCTCTAATTTTTTATAAATATTTCTATTGCTTATGAACAATTTTAATATTTTCTCTAATTGTTTCGTCAGTTGAAATTTTTTGTAAACTTGATCTACCTTAAGATTAACAATATAAAGTTTTATGAGAATTACACTTACAGACCATGTTGTTAAGTGAAAAAATTAGTTATGAAAATATAATTAACTTTTTACATTTTAGGAAGCTTTAAAGATAAACATTAAATATAATATATAAGAAATTTATGAAAATAAATTAGGGTCTCTTTTTAAGTTTTGGATTTAGGCCACCTATTATTAGATTGAGCCGCCGCTTTAGTCTGACTATATTATGAACGGAAACAGGTTAAAACTGTTCCTAGATTATTTGAGTTGGTACAATAATGTCCTTCGTCTACCTATTTTGAAAAAATTACCTTCACCGCTATCTTTTCGGCTCAAGAATGCCCTTATGACTAACGGCCATGTTAGATAAAAAAAATTCATTAAATTTCACGTGTCATAATTCAAAAAAGGTCAAAACTACCCTTAAACAATTGAAGTTGGTACAATAATACCTCATATCTCAAAAAATCTCTCCCCCACCCCCTCCACTCTCCCCCTCTAGCGTATGTGCGTTCATATTATTCTTGTTCTTCTCATCTTTTTTTGACCTTGCACTCTATTTGAATAATTAATAGAAACCTCATTTAAATTTTATTTTCAAACAACCAATATTTTTTGTCACCAATACTTTATGTCATACAACTTTCAAAGACCTTGTTAGGCAAAAAAAAAAACTTAATTAGTTTTCATGTGTCTTCGTCCCATTGGCCAAATATAACAATCTGACCTGTCGTTTTGAGTTGTAGAATGTTATTCAGCAGTCTGAACTTCATTTTAGGTATTATGCCTTGTATACATGGTCGAAATTATGTTTCGGGAAGTTTAGAGTTGATTTGGAAAGAAACTTCTCATGTGGAAGCTTAAAGTTGAAAGAATTAACTAGGATTGGAATTTTAAGTAATCGACCTCGAAATGGGGACCTGAAGGTTCCAATAGGTTCATATGATGATTTCAGACTTGGGCGTATGCCCGGATCGGGTTTTGGACGACCCATGAGCGTTTTGGCGCCTATTGTGAAAAGTAGCATTTTGAAAGAAATTTCATAAGTTTGGATTGAATAGAATTTCAGGGATATCGATGTCCGTTTGGGATTCCGAGTTGGGGAGAAGCTCTGTATTGTGATTTTGGAGTTGGGAGCGCAATCAGAATTGAATTTGGAGGTCCGTAGGTCATTTTGGAGCCATTTGGCTAAAGATAGAAATTTGAAGATATTTGAGAAGTTGACGGAAGTGGAATTTTTGATATCGGGGTCAAAATCCTATTCCGAAAGTTTGATTCGGTCCGTAATGTCAAATATGACTTGTGTGTAAAATTTGAGGTTAATAAGACGTGATTAATAGGTTTAAGAATCGAAAGTATAAGTTAGAAGTTTTAAAGTTTATAAAGCTTACTAGGGGATTAATTCATGATTTTAGTGTTGTTTGATGTGATTTGAGGCCTCAAGCAAGTCTTAAATGTGTTTTGGGACTGGTTGGTGTGATTGGTCAGGGTCTCGGGGGCCTCGGGTGTGTTTCGAGTTGTATCACGCTCTTATTTGATCATTCAACGTCATTTAATTGGACATAAAAAGGCACCATATAAATAAAATGAGTTCCAAATGAAGTTTTTCTTGAACCATTAGATCTGTATCTAAATTTTGGAGCCATAGCAAAAAGAATCATCGGATTTGGACATCGTAAGAGGAAGTTACGCTCATTTTTGTGTCGGGAAAAACTGCTGCTTCCAGTATGGTCGCAATTGCGATAAAGTTCGCAATTAAGAACCGTGGATTGCAAATGCGTCATCTGCAGCTTGATTTTTGCTGTGTAACTCGAGTTTTTACTTCATTTTATCATATTTTGAGCCCTAGGTCCGAGAGTGGGTGATTTTGATAGTGGATTTTCGTATCAAATATTTGGGTAAGTTCCTCTAACTAATTTTCAATTCTATTTTGTGATTATACCTTAGGTTTAACATCAAATTCGTGAGAATCTAAAGGAAAATTTGGGGTTTTAAAGAAAAATTTGGGGTTTTAAAGAAAAATCTAACAATTGATATTTTTAATTTTACCACGATTTTGGGTATGAAATTGAGAATAAATTATATATTTGAGTTTGCAAAGTCATGGATAGACTTTATCTTCAAAAAATTTTGGAATCCGGGAAAGTGGGCCTGAGGGTAATTTTGTCAACTTTTCGTTCGGGGTTAGGAATTTGTTATAAATTGGACTATAATACATAATTGAACATATATTAATGAGTTTATATAATTATTGACTAATGTTGGAGCATTTTTGCTTCGATTTGCGTCTTCAAAAGAGCGTGGAATGCCGGTTGTGGAACTTCAGAGCGAGGTGAGTCTCCTTTCTAAACTTGTAAGAGGGAATTGTCCCCATAGTTGAATTAATTGGTTATGGGCTCCTACTTTTTGGGGCTACATACGCACGAGGTGACGAGAGTCTGTGCGTAGCTACTATTATGTTTAAGTTCGGGTAGTCTAGGGCCCAAAAGCATGCCATACTTGAAATATTTGTAATCTTATTGATAGCTTGAATTGCTTAAACCACATAGAATTAATAAATACATTCACAAAAGGATTTGGCCACTTTTCTTAAATCGTTAAAAGAGAAAGTGGCTATTATTGAATAATTATTTCCCGATAAATTCTTAATTTGCTATTTGAGCATGTATTTTATGTGTACATGCATCGTATGTATGATTCGCGAGCAGGGTTATTATTTATTTTATGTTGACCGCGTCGCATGGATAGTTCGCTAGCGGGGTAATAGATGCATCTATGGTTCGAGCCGTTCAACCCTCGGTAGTGCACAATTTACTTTTATATTAGATCGGCCCGTACGTCCCACAATGGTTATTTCACATGCTGGTATTATTTCCTTGAACATATTAAAGTTGTTATTGCCTCTTCATGGCTTGAAAGTATTTGGATAAATAGTGGAAAGAATTGTTTTTAGAAATATCCTGTAAATGAATTAATTGTTTACACGTTTTCTTTTATCGAATTAATATCATGCTCATAGAAATCCATGATTTAACGTATTATAGACATCATTAGTGGACCACTAGTAAGTGTCGAAGTCGACCATCTCGTCTCTACTTCTTCGAGATAAGACGGAATACTTATTGTGTACACGTTGTTTTCATACTCATACTACACTTCTGTGCATTTTTGTTTCTTAGGTTTATGCATGGATAGAGACTTTAGGTGAGTTTTATTTCCTTGAGGCGACCCGCAACTAGTATAGTCTCTCTCAGGATCCTGCTTACTTTTCTGTCCAATTGTATTCCGGACAGCTGTTGTACTTTAGTCATTTTATTAAATTTTATTCTTAGAAATTACTCATGTACTTGTGACACTACGTTTTGGGATGTGTTTTGGTTTATTCAGAAATTTTAAAAGTTGTTTAAATACTTCATTATCCATTCAGAGGAATATACTAAGTATTGTATTAATCGTATAAATAAGTGTTTTCAAAATTATTGAAATAAAAATTTAACTAAATTTTTTAGTTGGCTTGCCTAACAGCGGTGTCCGGTGCCACCATGACCCTTAGTGGGATCTTTGGTCGTGACAACATGGTATCAGATCACTAGGTTCCTAGGGTCTCACAAATCATGAGCAAGTTTAGTAGAGTCTCACAGATCGGTACGGAGACGTCTGTACTTATCCTCGGGAGGCTGCAGGACTGTTAGGAGTACTTTCCTTCTTGATTCCTTATCGTGCGACTTGACTTCCCGTGAGGCTTATGACTTTGTTTCCTTCCTACTCAATCTTATGCTACGCGAAGCGCTTTTTATAAATCGAGAATGGAAGAATTATAATGGCACTACGAATATGGTGCGGGTGTTTCTCCATGCGGGGGTTATTTGAGCTATTACCATCGCCTTGTGGAAGGATATTCTATTGTTTCAGCTCAGTAGCAGTACTTCTAAGAGCTCTAAGGTTAGGCACTAGTTGTCGTGATACTTATGAACGATTATTCAACAGTATTGATATGATGGTAGGATGTTTGCCTACGTGTCGAGGTAGTGAATGATTTGAAAAGAGATTTACTCAATGCCTGATGTAGAAATTTGATATTTCCCGGAAGGGGAAGGCAATCGGGCTAATAATGTTCAGATGCGAGTTGATGGGGAAACAAGACTTGGTATTTGCGAGCGTGATGGAATTTTCATCTGCGATGTAGTGTCATCGTCCTCGGTTGTATGTGTTAAGTTCGCCGGCGTTATGGTTTTCTGCAATTCGCCTTGGGATAAGGAACTGTAAAGTAATATTAGAAAGACAATAGTATATGTTGCGAGGTACGGTGGTTCAGATCGAATCGCTGTTTCTAATATTGACGGCTCGAGAAAGGTCATCTTCATTAAGGTTTAATGGTTAGTAGTGATTCATGGGTTCAAGTGCTACAAAGAGGGATTTATTTAAGGCAACAGTTGAGCAACAAACGATGAGGAAAGATATGTGGGAAGCTTCGGGCGGTGTTCAAATATTCTAAAAGGCCAGGTTTATGAATCGAAGGTCGAGTAGTTGATTAAGGAAGTGGATTTGCCCAAATTGGCAGAGTGGTAGAGTTGCATATGGGCTTCGTAGTAGGATGACTACATACCTTAAGGAGAGTTCGGAGGGATTTGAGAATATTAGTGATTGGTGATTGGGGTCTACGGATTCATTCTGAAGTATGGGCTATTATGCGGTAGGAGACTTGGTATAACGGAAAGCAGATGATTGAAACAAAGAAGGATACAATGTAACTTTCAATGGGAAAATCAGATGATTGAAACAAAGAAGGATACAATGTAACTTTCAATTGGAAAGATGCTGCAACACATTTAATTGATGTCCATGAGGGGTGAAAGGACTTATTCAGCTAGAGGGATTAGCTCGGACTCAGGATGGGTTATTGATGCCATGGTGATTGTACCCTGTGCAGCAGTGTTGGACGATGTCGGAAAGTGATTTCCATAGGTGGGTTATTCCCTATGAGCAGGTTAGCCGTCATATACTTGGTGAGGCTTCTGCGAAGAATTTCTAATGGTTATACATCGAAGGGATTAGTTATGCGAATGTATTGATGATTCAGACTATAAAAAAGGGGTTTCCATAGTATGATATCGAGAATTTTGGTGGTTGATTGCACAAGGTTATTTCAATATGAGATTAAAAATCCTGGTAAATACCAGAGTTGTGTAATAGTGACTTCGAGCTAAGTGGGAGAGTCCCACCATCTATGATGGGGTTGCATGGTTAATTACTCGCGAGCTGATTATTAGCATATTGATGGGTTATCTCAGCTACGGGAAAATAACATAGGTGGTAAATTGAGTAAAGGAATTATTAAAGGTGGGGTATCGTTGGCCATATTGGCCCATGTTTAGACATGGGGAAGGATTCAGGCTTGCGCTTAGTAAAAATTCAAATTCTAAGGGAATGATTTCGCCAGGTGCTTTACCAATAGGGTATTCATGTGCTAGAAGATTTATGGAATTAACTATATTCGGGGCCAAGTCAGAGCGGGTGGCTCTCAACAACAGTCCTAGTGAATTCAAAAGATAAAGTGTGATGCCTAATGATTTCGAGCATATGGTTATGGTTAAGAATCAAGCTTGATAGCAGCCTATGAGAAGAGGCACATAATGTTCTATGATGTTTTGACTTGTGATGTAGCAATTGGGAGTTACAAAATGGTTCGTGGGATTTGAGCCAACATGGTGTCATGATTCAGGGTCACACGGAAAGAGTGCGTATGGAGTATGTTAAGTATTGAATGGGGTTATCATTGTTTCTATGGAAAGAAAGGAAAAATTAGACAAATAGGGATTGGTTAGCCATAGTCGAATTGGCATGTTGTTGGTAATGATCAGTTCTTTCAGCGTGAACAAGTTAATGCAAGTGAAATGTGGCGGTGTGTGCGAGGCTTGTCGATCGTCATAGTTAATGTTATTCAGAAAGTATTCTACCATTGTGCCATATTATGTGGAGGTGGATCCCGGAAGGGCTATGGTTGTTTATACCACTACTTAGAGATTTTCATATTCTACGCTCATGAAAATTTACATGTGTTTTGCTATGTCCACTTGAAGCGAGTTAAGTGGAAAGTTTTATATGATGAAGTGTTAATCTAACAGTGGTTCCGAAGATATGATGAAAAACGAGTTCTATCGTATATTGGCACGTCGGGTGCAGTGAGTGGTATGTAATTTGAAGTGAGGATCAAGGTTGCAGTTTGGTGCTAACAAGGATGTTACGAGCTCGGATGAGCATGAAAGGAGTTTCAATGTTTCAAGTGAGTTTGTATTATCGTCAGTGTCACATGAGATCAGTGTTTTGTGAAAAAGGCTTTGCATCGTGGTTAAGGATTCTTGATCGCTTTTTAGTGTTAGTGCGGCCGGTGGTTTGGATGTGCGTACCCGTTATTCATTTCAGAAGGTTGTGGGAGCGTGTCCCACATGAAGATGTATAAGTATAACATGTATTCACTTGATTTATTAAAGATTTAAACCAAGTACGAGGATTGTGGTAATATCATTAATTTGAGAATTTATGCCTGGAGAGCACTCTGTTTATTGGCTTATGGACTGTGGAAGTTCGCTATGGTTATGAGGGTTGTTCTTATGCTATGAGAAAATGGGAGTTATTATGGACCTTTGAAAGGTTATTAGCCTAGTTGGTGCAATCCGAAATCGGCTTGAGATTAGTGGATTGATTTAAATGTGAATAGGGGCTTTATATCACGCTAGATGTGTTCATCTCAGCAAGGTGTTATTTTGTAGTCAGCTATTTCATGTAATGATGTATTGCGTCGTGCGAGTTATGAGATGGCTTGGTGAATTTCTTATGTGTTGAGGTTTCACATAGAGATGAGGCTATATGAGTAGGATGACTCTTGAGATTTAGATCATATATCCCACTGCAGTTGTGCTCGAGTTTGTGGATTATAGCGTTATATGTCTCCCCAGGGAATGGTATTATGCACTTAGCTTGTTTATGACTGATATTCAGTATTTTGTTGTAATGAGCAATTTGGCTCGATGCACATCTCCTTATGTGAGTTCCATATGTGGATCGGGTGGCACGCCACCATTGGTATGTTATTTGGATCGAGTGGCACGCCGCCATGGTTATGTTGTGTGGATCGGGTGGCATGCTGCCAAGGTTATGATTGCTCGGATCGGGTTGCGCACCGCAACAGTGTGATGTTCCTTACAGTTCCCCATATCTGTTTATTGTGTTCTGTTTCATATTTTTTGAAGGAAGCTCACATTAGTTGTGCGCAGGTCGCATGTATGATTCGCGAGCGGGGTAGTTGAAATTCCTTTTCAGAGTTCATTTTCCTTTTTGTATCGCATTCTTATTGGTAGCTTATTGGCACATTGTGGCATCATATGAGACTTTTGGTCATGTCGGGTTGGCTTATTGCCTGAGCAGTTCGTATTGAGTGATACGAGATTGTTGGATTTAGGATCAGTGCAATCTGATTACGTGAAATATATTAAGGAGCAAAGATCATTATTTGGTTCAACATGAGGTACTGTTTCTTGTCAGAAGTATAGACTCACTGATTGATTGACTCGGCAGTTGATTATGAATATCTGCACATATCTTTCATTTTGGCGGCATTGTAAGAGTTATAGTAAGACCTGTGTATGTCATGGGGTGCAATGGGAGCATCAGATTCATGGAATTTTGACTAAGTTGATCAGAAAATGTTATTATGGTCCCGGTGAGTAAAGTGATTCTAGGTGTGAATTCAGCAAAGTTATGCAGCCATGTTTGGGTACAACGTGTACTGATTGATATGGTGATCTTATGTTGGAAACAGGTTGGGCACAGAATTCCGGATGTTGGAATTGGGCTCTAAGTCTTCTTTGCTTGAATAAAAGGGAATATCATCCGAATTGATCGAGATGATGTGCTCAACTAAGTTGTGGTAGCATGGGAAGGTGCATGAGAAGTTAAACACTGATTTCAGACTACTTCAGTGTAGTTCTCAGCACGTTCGAGAGCAAACGTATGTTTAAGTGGGAGAGAATGTAACGACCTGGCCAGTCGTTTGGAGCTCTAGAATGTCGTTCAGCAGTCTAAGGTCATGACAACTTCATTCAGGTATTATGACTTGTAAGCGTGGTCGGAATTAAGTTTCGGGAAGTTCAGAGTTGATTAGGAAAGAGAATTCTCATTTCGGAAGCTTAAAGTTAAAAGAATTAACTATGATTGGAATTTTGAGTAAATGACCTCGAAATCGAGATCTGAAGGTTTCAACAGGTTCGTATGATAATTTCGGACTTGGGCGTATGCCCCGATTGTGTTTTTGATGATCCGGCAGCGTTTTGGCACCTATTGTGGAAAGTAGCATTTTGAAAGAAATTTCATAAGTTTAGGTTGAAGTGTTTTCAGTGATATCGATGTCCGATTGGGATTCCGAGTGTGGGAGCGGCTCCAGATTATGATTCTAGAGTTGGAAGCACGATCAGAAGTGAATTTGGAGGTCTGTAGGTCATTTTAGAGCCATTTGGCTAAAGATAGAAATTTGAAGGTTTCTGAGAAGTTGACTAGAACTGAACTTTTTGAAATCGGGGTCGGAATCCGATTCCAAAGGTTGGAATAGGTCCATAATGTCGAATATGACTTGTGTGCGAAATTCGAAGTCAATTGGACGTGATTTTATAGGTTTAAGCATTGAAAGTGGAAGTTGGAAGTTTTAAAGTTCATAAAGTTTGGATTGGGGGTTGATTCATGATTTTAGCATTGCGATTTGAGGCCTCGAGTAAGTCCTAAATGTGTTTTGGAGCTGATTGGTATGATTGGTCGGGGTCTCAGGGGCCTCGGATGTGTTTCAGGTTGTATCACGCTCTTATTTGATGTTTCAAAGTCATATTTTAGATATAAAGGGGTACCATGTTAAGAAAATGAGCTCCAAATTAAGTTTTTATTGAACGATTAGATCCGTATCGAAATTTTGGAGCCATAGCAAAAAGAAACATCGAATTTGAACATCGTATGAGGATGTTATGCTCATTTTTGTGTCGGAAAAAACTGTTGCTTCTGGTATGGTCGCAATTACGAACATATTCATCGCAATTGCGATGCCCAAATCGCAATTGCGAACTTTTTGTAGCAAATTTGATCCTTTCCAGCCCTTCTTTGTTCGCAATTGCAAATGCTTTCTTCGCTTTTGCGAGGGTTCATAATTGCTAACCCTGGATCGCAAATGAGACATCTGCAGCTTGATTTTAGCTATGTAACTCAAGTTTTTGCTTCATTTTATCATATTTTGAGCCCTACGTCCGAAAGTGGGCAATCTGAGAGTGGATTTTCGTATCAAATTATTGGGTAAGTTACTCTAACTAATTTTCAATTATATTTTGCGATTCTACCTTAGATTTAACATCAAATTCATGAGAATCTAAAGGAGAATTCGAGGTTTTAAAGAAAAATTTAGAAATTGAGATTTTGGGATTTTAACCACGAGTTTGGGTATGGAATTGAGAATAAATTATATATTTGAGTTCGTAAGGTCATGGGTAAACTTCATCTTCGGAAAATTCCACAATTCGGGCACGTGGGCCCAAGGGCAATTTTGTCAACTTTTCGTTCGAGGTTAGGTATTCGTTTTAAATTGGAATTATTGGCTTGTTTTGGAGTTGCATCGATTTGAGTCTTCAAATGGATGTGGAATGCCGGTTATGGAACTTCAGAACGAGGTGGGTCTCCTTTCTAACATTGTATGAGGGAATTGTCCCTATAGGTGAATTAATTGGTTATGTGCTCTTATTTTGTGGGCCTACGTGCGCACGAGGTGATGAGAGTCCGTGCATAGGTACTATTATGTTTAAGCCCGGGTAGTATAGGACCAAAAATATGGTATACTTGGAATATTTGTAATTTTATTGATAGCTCGAATTGCTTAAACCACATCAAATTAATAAATACATTCACAAAAGGATTTGACCTCTTTTCTTAAATTGTTAAAGGAGAAAGTGGATTTTATTTGAATAATCATTCCCCAATAAATTCTTAATTTGTTATTTGAACATATATTTTATGTGTACATGTGTCGCATATATGATTCGCGAGTAGGGTGATTGTTTATTTTATGTGACTTGCGTCGCATGTATGATTAGCAAGCAGGGTGATTGTTTATTTTATGTTGAGCGCGTCGCATGAATAGTTCATGAGCGGGGTAATGGATGCATCTATGGTTCGAGCCATTCGACCCTCGGAAGTGCACATTTTACTTTTATGTTGGATCGGGCCATATGTCCCACAGTGGTTATTTGTGCATGCTGGTATTATTTCCTTGAACTTATTAAAGTTGTTATTGCCTCTTCATGGCTTGAAATTATTTGGATAAATAAGGGAAATAATTTTTTTAGAAATATCCTATAAACGAATTAATTGTTTACTCATTTCCTTTTATTGGATTAAAATCATGCTCATAGAACTCCACGATTTAACGTATTATGGACATTATTATTGGACCACTAGTAATTGTTAAAGTCGACCATCTCGTCTATACTTCTTCAAGATTAGACGGGATACTCATTGAGTACACGTTGTTTTCGAACTCATACTACACTTCTGTGCATTTTTGTTGCACAGGTTTATGCATGGCAGAGAGTTATTGGCATAACATCAAGGTTGTCACGGAGACTAGGTGAGCTGTATTTTCTCGAGGCGACCCGCAGCTAGTATAGTCTCTCTCAGGATCTTGCTTACTTTTCTGTCCAATTGTATTCCATACAGCTGTTGTACTTTTTTCGTTTTATTTTTATTTTATTCTTAGAAATTGCTCATGTACTTGTGACACCAGGTTTTGGGATGTATTTGGGTTTATTCAGTAATTTTAAAAGCTGTTTAAATACTTCATTATTCATTCGGAGGAATATACTGAGTATTGTTTTAATCGTATAAAAGAAGTGTTTTCAAAATTATTAAAACAAGAATTTAACTAAATCTTTTAGTTGGCTTGCCTGACAGCGGTATCTGACGCCACCACGACACCTAACTTAAGACTCATCTAAATTAAAATAAACTCACCCACATTCTAAGATCCTTTTCCTCCCTTTCTTTCTCCTCTTTCTTTTAGAAATTATTCCACCAACTAGAACTCTCATACACCTATTTTTTTCCTAGGCAAACAAAATCTCTTGTATAGTTAATCACCATCCTCTTCCTATTTCTTTGTATATTAAATGTACACATCAATAAGCTCACTCAAGTATTTATTACAGTCATATCGCCAATAAATCATATTCTCAAGCATATTATTTCAAATATTTCTCTTGATTTAACTGTTTTTTAAAAATTGGTTGTATTTATATAACCTAAAAAGCATCCACGTACAATAGCTTAATTTATGGACATGGTCGGATGTTCAGACTATGGTGAGCCAATAAAGAAGAAAAAAGGTCGAGGTCCGAGCAGAGACCAAATAAATCATTGGTATAATCAAAATTGGATGCAGAGTTAGTTGTGAAGAATATACAACAAAAATATATTTCAAATGCTCAATGATCATTACTATTGGCAAAAAAAAAATAACTTATTAAATCATAAAATCTTACAATAAAGCACTAATTTCAAAGAGTATCTGATTTCACTAAGAAAATTGATTTAATAAAAAATATAACATTAATTTAAAAATTAAATTAAGGCCGAAAAATTTGAGATGGAGAGGGAGATCTGTGAGTGTTGAAGGGTGAAAATCTAAGACGGAGTAGGCTAATAAGTGGATATGAGGTGAGGATTTAATTTAAGACGATAGGAAATTAACACATAATAAATAATAAAAATTTTTAAATCAAAATAGGGCTGTTAGTTTTTAGGGAATGAGTGAGCCGAAAAGTTGACATTTGGAGCATGAATGAGCCAGATCTTTAACGATGAGGGCAATTTTTACAAAATAGGTGGACGGAGAATATTTTTAAACTTAAACGAATAGTCTAATGGCAGTTTTGACCCTTTCCGTTCAATTAAAAGTACGTAACTTTTTGTTTCTAGTTTATTGTGAATGTATGAATGTACTGTCCTGGTTAGTTGTTATACATCCCTCAAATTATTTTTTAGCATTAGACTATCTCCAAAGCTACTCTATTTCTTGCACCAGATTAAAATTTAATGTCAGAAATTGTATATTTTTGCTCAAACGCAACACTAATTCTTACACTATTATAGAGCATGAAGATGTTGCGCTAAATTTGGTGCAACATTATTCATCACTCTAAATTTAGTTTAATATTATTTTATTCAATCTTTTTATTTTTTGAACTTTTAATTTATCATTTATTATGTATATAATTAATTTTTATATTAAAATCTTATAATTTTAATTTTATATCTTATTTTTTGATATATTAATTTTTGTATATATTTTATTTATATAAAATTATAAGTTAATAAATTATTATTATTATAATTGTATAAAAAATGTAGCCGTTATTTAAAAATAAAAAAATACAAATGTAAGATATCTAATGTTGCGAAAATTGAAAAGTGAAATCAAAAATTTAAATAATAAAATTAACACATATGCACATTTCGTAGTAGATGAAGATCATCAATTTGAATAATTTTTAGCTCGACACAAAAAAATTAAGAATAAAAATGAAAACTTTGCACTTCGTAATGCATTAATCGAGCATTTATGGGAGAATAGAGGGGAAACTTAAATATTTATGTGGTATTTAAATTAAATTTGATGATGATGTAATATTTATTTAATTATCTTTTATCACTAATTTTACTTTTAGTTAATTTATTCTTTAAAAATATTATATAATAAATGAATATAGAAGTGATAAATGTTTATATATATATATATATATATATATATATATATATATATATATATATATATATATATATATATATATATATATATATATATATATATATATATATATAATGAATATGAAAAAAAGAAAAAAATGATATTAGTTTAAAGAAAATAATGAAAAGTAAAAAGAAGATAGTAATATAATATGGAAGAAAGAGAAAATTTGATGTAAAAAATAATATAATAATTGAAGTAAATTAAATATTATATTATTTTAACATAAAATTTGATGAAAAAATAATGGTAGCTTGGAGATACCTTACGAATTCATGCCATAGAAGCCGCTTTACATCCCCATCTTCGATCTACTTCTGCTATTGCAAACTGGGCAGAACTGTGACCCGAACTCATCACTATGATTGCAAAACTTATTAAAGTGATGGGAATATTTAATTGCTTTTGGTGGCGTTTGTGTCTCACAGCGACTGCTGCACTCAAGGATAATTTTGATGGGCTCTCGCCTCAATTTCTGTTGCTAATGATGGCAGATAAAGTTGATAACTATCGAGAATTTTTCTCTCTTTCCATGGGGAAAGTCTCACGGATATTGTATCTACCAGAAGCTAGAGGGCGAGTGTTTTCATCAGAGGGATGACTGTTCAACATGTCATATAAGGGTGAGTTTAACTTATTCCATTCTTTTTCCTGTGCCCCAATTCAACTTCCTTTCGCAGCAATCGTTATTGGCTTTGCTGGGTTACGATTAAGTATCTGAAGGAGAGATCTATCGCTGCATCGGCAAAGCTGTTTTATCTGCCAATCCATCGCTTGCATCAGATTATGTATTGGTGTTTTTCTATCAAACAGATGTTAATCATTTGGTTTTTTTGGCGACCTGGAGATCCCGGCTGGACTAGATTTGCCATTGAAGATATAATTGATGGAATCTTCAATATGATTTAAAATAAGGGACAACTTTATTTTGTGACTTACGCCGGTGAAGTTTATGTTTTTGATGTTCCAGAGCCTAATATTCCTTAACCCAAAGGGTCATCACCCGTTTTTATTTGACTTTTGTGTCTCCGAGGCCTGGAAAACCTTATTTAGAGTTATTTTAATTTGCGTGCGTAATTCGGGCGCATAACCGGAAAGTTTAAATATAAAATTCTATGAAAAACACTAAATTTTTGTCACGACCGGATTTTTCCACCCTCGAGAGTCGTGATGACGCCTGCTGACAGGAGCTAGCAAGCCCACTTAATCACCCTTTCTCACAATTCATGATAGTAACATAAAACATTGCATCTAAAATATTACAGCGGAAGACTCAACTTTAAAGGGACTAGATAGAATTGCCAAAGTTAACACAATACGCTACCCCAAAACCTGATATCACATAGCTCATGAACTTCTAAGGGTTTACTAAATACAATGTTTAGAATGAAATGATGAGAGTTTGTCCCGAAATACAAAGGATAACCACTAAAAATAAAATAAAGGAGACACCGGGCCCGTGAACGTCTGCGATGCTACCTCAGTATCTCACTCTGGACTGAAGGTCTGCTCCCAACCTACTGCTGCTGGCCAAAAGCTGCTCTAACTCTATGATCTGTGCAAATAAGCACAGAAGTGTATCATCAGCACTACCGACCCCATGTACTGGTAAGTTCCTGGCCTAACCCCGGCGAATTTTTTTTGAGGCTAGGATGGAACTACCAATCAAACCTGTACAGTTTAATATATATGCATGCCATGGAGTACGGCACAAAAGAATTTAATCAGTCAAAAAGAAAACAGGGAGGGGAGCGTGTTATAGGGGCTATAACAGTGCAGACACTACAATCAATAAATAAGGAATGAAACTGTACAACTTAGATATCAACGAGAATAAGAGAAATTAACAGTTGCACGGCACCTCCCTTCGTGCTTTTACTCTCGTTCTCACCAAATTAGTCATATAAAGTGCACGGCATCACCCTTTGTGCTTTACCTCACATAATGATGGCATAGAGTGATCCTCGTGCATTAACACTCATATTATGGCACGGAATGATCCTTCGTGCATTAACACTCATATTATGGCACGGAATGATCCTTCGTGCATTAGTATTCATATCATGGCACGGAATGTTCCTTCGTGCATTAGTAATCATATCATGGCACGGAATGGTCCTTCGTGCATTAGTATTCATATCACAATCGTGCACGGCATCACCCTTCGTACTTTATCACTCTTCCTCACCCAAACAACAGTCACAACAAAGGGGCGAGGGATTAGACAAACTAAAATAGGAATTCCGTCAAGGGAACAATAACAACAATCAAACAACAAAACATCCCAGCAAGGGAATAACTATTAACTCATTAGCTTTCTTTCATTTCTTACTTCATATCTCACTTTATCACTTGAGACAATGCTCCAAAGAATTCATAATCCCATATACCTTTTCAATTCCTATCAGAACCGAGCCAATACTCTATGAAATCAAATGATCATAATATCTTTCACATGTTCTTTACAATATATAGAAATCCTCCATTTAACATGGAATTCACCACTAAAGCATGATAATCACATTTTAAAGACTCACAGTCATGCTAGACACCAATGTATAGATACTCGTCACCATGCTTATACACCATACTCGACAATTAACAATTAGCAAACAAGACTCAACTCCTATTCCCTCAAGCTAAGGTTAGACCAGACACTTACCTCGATGTGTTGAACTCACTCAAGCCTCAATTACAGCTTTACCCCTCGATTTTCCTTCACCAATTTGCTCGAATCTAGTCACAAATTACTGAAATACATTAACAAATGCTAAGTGAAACAATTTGAATGCATAAACATGGGTTTCCAAAAGTTTTTCCCAAAAATCTCAAAAATGCCCCCGGGCCCGCATAGTCAAAACTCGAGGTTCGAACCAAAACTCGTTTATCCATTCCCCCATGAACTCAAATATATGATTTATTTTAAAATCGGACCTCGAATTGAGGTCCAAAACCCCCAATTTTAGAAAATTTAGGTTCTACCCGAAATTCCCAAATATCCCCATTAAAATCTTTGATTGAAGTTGAAATCATGTTAATAGATGCTAAGGAGTGAAAAAAAAATTTAAATATCACTTACCAAACATTTTGAAGAAGAAGAATTGCTTGAAAAATCGCCTCCTATGTTTTGGGTTTTTGAAAAGTAAGAAATAACTGAAAATCCCACGTATTTAATCTCTCAGATGCGCCCAGTAGGGACCACGTAAAAAAGAACCGCGGCCGCACTGGTGGAATGAAGATTTACTGGCTCTCTGAAGTTTGCCATGCGCACCGCACAAAGACGATCGTGGCCGCATGGCTTCCACCGCGGCCCGCGCACCCTCCGCGACCATACATATTTTCACGCGGGTTCCGAGACCTGTAATTTTCACCACTCTCCGATTCTTCCAGCACGGACCGCACAGCGCTGGCTAACCTGGGACCCTGCTATTATTAACTCTAAAACCTCTTGAAACCTACTCAAAACTCATCCGAGCCCTCGGGGATTCAAACCAAACATACAGACAACCTCAAAAATAACCCACGGACTTACTCATGCAATTAAATCGCCAAAATAACGTCTTATACATAGAATCAAGCCCTAAAGCTTAAGATTTGTTTCAATTCTTTCATGAAACCCAAATTTTCCATCTTAAGTCATAAATACGTCCAATGATGTCCGTTTTCAACCAAATTTTACAGAAAGTGCTTAAATCACATATGAGACTTGTACTGGGCTTCGGAACCAAAATACGAGCCCGATACCACATTCTTTAGTCAATCTCATTTTCCAATTTCTTTAGTTATTTTCAGGAAACAATTTCACATAAAAATTCATTTCTCGAACTTAGGGCCTCGGAATTTGATTTCGGGCATACGCCTAAGTCCCATATTTTCCTACGGACCCTCCGGGGCCATCAAATCATGGTTCCAGGTCCGGTTACCCAAAATATTGACCATAGTCAACTTTAATCATATTAATATTATAATTCAGTATTTTTCACACAGAATTTATATTTAAGCTTTCTGGTTACCCGCCAGGACTGCGTACACGGATCGAGGCGACCCTCAATTAGGTTTTCAAGGCCTCGGAGACACGAAATGAGTAAAGAAACAGGTGATGACCCTTTGGGTCGTCACATTCTCCACCTCTAAAACAATCGTTCGCCCTCAAACAGACAAAAGAAAGAAGTACCCGAGTTGGGAAAAAGATGAGTATATCGGCCCCGCATATCAAACTCGGACTCCTAGGTCCATGCCTCAGGAGGCTGACCTCTCACTGAACACGCACAAAAGGAAAACTTTTCGACCTCAACTGTTGTACCTGCCGGTCTAAAATAGCCACCGACTCCTCCTCATAAGGCAAGTCCTTGTCCAACTGGATAGTGGTGAAATCTAACACATGGGCTGGATCGCCGTAATACCTCCGAAGCATGGATACATGAAACACCGGATGCACGGCTGACAAGCTAGACGGTAAGGCAAGTCTATAAGCCATCTCTCCCAAATGATCAAGAATCTCAAATGGGCCAATAAACCTAGGGCTAAGCTTGCCCTTCTTCCCAAATCTCATCACGCCCTTCATAGGCGACACTCGGAGCAGTACTCGCTCACCAACCATGAAAGCCACATCTCGAATCTTGCGATCTCTATAACTCTTCTATCTGGACTGAGCTATCCGAAGCCTATCCTGAATGGTCTTGACTTTGTCCAAGGACTCCTAAACTAAATCTGTACCCAATAACCAAGCCTCTTCGGGCTCAAACCATCCGACTGGAGATCGACATCGCCTACCATACAACGCCTCATAAGGAGCCATCTGAATGCTGGACTAGTAGCTGTTGTTGTAGGCGAACTCTACTAACGGCAAAAACTGGTCCCTCGAGCCTCCAAAACAATGACACAGGCTCAGAGCATATCCTCCATTATCTGAATAGTTCGCTCGGACTGCCCCTCTATCTCAGGACGAAATGCCGTGCTCAGCTCCACTTGGTGCCCAACTCTTGCGGAACGGCTCTCCAGAAGCGCGGGTAAACTGCGTACCCCGGTCTGAAATGATAGATACCGATACCGTATGAAGGCGAACAATCTCTCTGATATAGACCTCAGCAAACCTTTCAGATGAATAAGTGGCTGCAACAGGAACAAAATGTGTTGACTTGGTCAGTCTATCAGCAATGACCCAAACTGCATCAAACTTCTTCCGGGTCAACGGGAGTCCAGTAATAAAATCCATTGTAATTCTCTCCCAGTTCCATTCGGGAAGCTCAATCCTCTAAAACAGCCCACCAGGCCTCTGATGCTAACACTTAACCTGCTGAAAGTTCAAACATAGAGCCACACATGCAACAATATCTTTCTTTATTCTGTGCCACCAATAGTGCTGCCTCAGATCCTGATACATCTTCGCGGCGCCCGAGTGAATAGAATATCGAGAACAGTGGGCCTCCGCTAAGATCAACTCTCGAATACCCTCAATATCGGGCACACAAACACTCCCCTTCAATCTCAAGACACCATTGCCACCTTAGGTCACCTTCTTGGAACCTCCACGCTGTACCGTGTCTCTCAGGACACGCAAATGGGGATTGTCAAACTGCCTCTCACGGATACGTTCCAACAATGAAGAGCGAGAAACTGTGCAAGCTAACACTCGGAAGGCTCAGAAATATCCAATCTCACCACGATTGGCCAAGGCCTGAACATCCAAAGATAGCAGTCTCTGGCTGACCGGAATATAAGCAAGACTATCCATGCTCGCTGACTTCCTACTCAACGCATCGGCCACTACGTTGGCCGTCCTTGGGTGATACAAGATAGTAACATTATAATCTTTCAACAACTTCAACCACCTTCTCTGCCTCAGATTTAACTCCTTCTGCTTGAATAGATATTGAAGACTATTATGATCCGTGTACACCTCACACATCACAACATATAGATAATGCCTCAAAATCTTCAAATCATAAACAATGGCTGCCAACTCTAAATCATGAATTGGAGAATTCTTCTCGTGGATCTTCAACTGCCTCGAAACATAGGCAATGACTCTGCCATCTTGCATTAATACTGCACTAAGCCCAATGCAGGAAGCATCACAATAGACTGTATAAGGCCCTAAACCTGTAGGCAAAACCAATATCGGTGTCTTAGTCAGAGCTGTCTTGAGCTTCTAAAGCTCACCTCACACTCGTCTGACCATCTGAACTAAGCACGCTTTTGGTCAACCTAGTCATTGAGGCTGCAATAGATGAAACCCCTCCACAAACTGACGGTAATAGCCTGCTAACCCCAAGAAGCTCTGAATCTCTGTAGCTGAAGCTGGTCGAGGCCAGTTCTTGACTGCCTCAATCTTCTTCGGGTCCACCTTAATACCCTCTGCCGAAACAACATGACCTAGAAATGAAATCGAACTCAACCAGAACTCACACTTCGAGAACTTAGCATATAATTGGCTATCCTTCAGATTCTAAAGAACCACTCTGAGGTGTTGCTCGTGCTCCTCCTAGCTGCGGGAGTACACCAAAATATCATCATTATAGACTATCACGAACATGTCCAAATATAGTTTGAACACTATGTTCATTAACTCCATGAAAGCGGCTGGGGCATTTGTCAACCCAAATGACATGACTAGGAACGCATAATGCCCGTACCGAGTGCAGAAGTCTGTCTTAGGGACATCGGATGCCCTAATCCTCAACTGGTGCTCGCCAGATCTCAAGTCTATTTTTGATAACACCTTTGCACCCTGAAGCTGGTAGGACAAATCTCCAATTCTCGGCAGCGGATACTTGATCTTTATTGTAACAAAATAAAGATCCCTGTCGAGCGGCATACCCGATAGGTCTGAAGGGAAAGCCACAGGAAAATCACAAACCATGGGTACCAAATCAATAGAAGGGACCTCTACGCTGGATTCGCGAACATACGTCAAATAAGATAAACACCCTTTCTTGACCATGCGTCGAGCGTTCACATATGATATAACACTACGGGTGGCATGACCCGAGGTCCCTCTCCACTCCCAATGGGGAAAATTTGGTAAAGTCAAGGTCACGGCCTTGGCGTGGAAATCCAAGATAGCATGATACGGGTACAACCAATCCATCTCTAATATGACGTCAAAATCAACCATGTCTAAGAGCAATAAATATGCACGGATCTCAAGACCCCAAAACACTACCACACAGGAACAATGAACTCGGTCGACCACTATAGAATCACCCACCGGTGCAGATACATAAACATCAATACTCAAAGCATTACTAGGCATGACCAATTATGGTGTAAAATAGGACGACACATACGAATACGTAGACCCAGGGTCAAATAGAACTTAAGCGTCCCTGTCATAGACCAGAATAGTTCGTGTAATAACTGCATATGAAAATTCGACCTTTGGCATGGCTGGAAGAGCATTACACGGGGGGCTGGGCTGCTCGTCCCTAAACCACACCTCTAGGACAATTGGCTGCTGGCTGGTCTCTACCTCTGGCGGTCCGAGATCCACCTCTATGATCTCTACCTCCACCTTTATGGCCTCTACCCCTGCCTCTGGATGGCTGGGCGACCTGTGGAACAACTGGTGCCTGAATCATAGGACGAGGATCCTGCTGCTGGAAACTGCTCGAGGCTCGGGGGCAAAATCTGACAATGTGGATTAGGCCACCACAAGTGTAACAAGCCCTCGGCTGCTGAGGCTACTGACTCTATCGACCTGAATGTCCGCCCCGAAAACTCTAAAGTGGTGGGGCACTGATGGGTGCTGATAGTGCACTAGAGAGCTACTCGTTAGAATAATGCGGCTGAGAACCACTACCGCCTGAAGTACCATGAGAGGCCTGTAGATCTGACTAGAAGGGCCTAGGAGGGTGGTCTCTACCATAAGAATCTCTACCTCCAAACGAGGTACCACTGAATCTGCCTGAGTGACCGGGGCCTAATATCCGACCTATGACCACCTCCCTATGATAGGCCCATCTCAACTCGGTGGGCCGCATTGGCCGCCTCCTGAAAACTGATCTCACTCCTGGCTCCCGTAGCCATCTGGAGACGAATCGGCTGAATCAAACAATCAATAAACCTCCGAACCATCATATTTTCTCCTTGCTCCTTGCTCCTTGCTCCTTGTTGAGTATGTCGTATAGGTATGGTAATGAGTATATATACGTTGGTATCAAGCATGACCGTGGGTCTTAAATTGAAAGTTGTTGTATTCTTAAATGACATTACGTATGCCTTAACAAATGATCTATTGTATCTAGCAAAGATTTGTTTATCCTCGTAGATCCTATTTATGATTGAGCATCTTCATTAATCAAACCGAGTTACGGTTGGTTATATCTGATTCTCCATTGCCGGGATGATTGTTTCTATATTGTTGTTCCCTTGCCAAGAAGTTATTATATTGTTTGTTCCCTTACCGGGATTTCTTGTGATTTTGTAACAACATGAAATGGGATCGGGTGGTACGCCTACCACAAGTTTGATGAAATGGGATCGGGTGGTATGCCTACCACGATAGATAATAAAATGGGAGCGGGTGGTATGCCTACCATGAGATATAATAAAATCGGAGCGGGTGGTACGCCTATCACGAGAGATAATAAAATGGGAGCTGGTGGTATGCCTACCACAAGATACAATAGAATGGGAGCGGGTGGTACGCCTACCACAAGATATGATGAAATGAGATCGGGTGGTACTCCTACCACGAGATATGATAAAATGGGAGCGGGTGGTACGCCTACCACGAGATAGGAGAATTGGATCAGGTTGCACGCCTGCAACAAGATTTAAATTGAAGGTGAAAGTTGTCTTTACTTATCTTTATCCGTATTAGAAGTTAAATTTCAGTTTTTCTTATTGTTCTTGATATTCTGTTTATCTTTCACCGCCGCAGCATGTTCCCCTTCCCAACTGTAATTACTTATTACTTATTTACTTTTTCGCCATATATTATATAACTGCACAGGTTTATCTGGAGTCTGGTCCTAGCCTCGTCACTACCTTGCCGGGTTAGTCCAGACACTTACCAACACATGGGGTCGGTTGTGCTGATACTAGACTCTGTGCTCTTTTGCACAGATCCAGGTACCGGACAGCAGCAGTAGTCCAGGAGCCAGTCTTCAGTCTACCGAGACACGGAGGTAGCCTTGTAGACGTTCGCAGGCCCCTATTCTATTTTATATCCTATTATCTCATGTATTCGAGACAAGCAATGTTTATTTCCTTCAAACTGTTGTATGTAGCACTCTTAGTAGTTCGTGAATGTTGTGACACCAGGTTTTGGTTAGAGGCACGTGTTGGTCTTCAGGATATTTGGTTTTATATTTACTTAAGACTTTCGCCAAATTACAAATTCTGCTGTTGTTTAATTATTTATTTACTGTTAATTCAATTGCTAAAAATAGATTTAAAACAAAAGTATTTATGAATCTAAATATGTGATTTGCCTAACTTCTACGAATAGACGTCATTACAACCTCGATGATGGGAAATCCGAATCGTGACATTAACACCTTAGGAGATTCAACAATTTTTTGGGGTGTTAACGGAGCTAGTCCCGTTGGCTCCTCCAAGTTTACTGGAGTGAAGCCTAATCATATATATTTATGGATAATTGGCTTGAGGAGGATGCCTTACTGGAAGCTGGTGGTGGAAGATATATGAGTGTTTGTAGCTGAAATGTTGATTTTTTTTATTAATCCTGGATTCTCTCCAAGTCTTATTTGCCTCTCACTTGGGTTACACCATCATTCCGATAATATTGTTTCACTCCCCTTCACGTTGCAGCGACTCATGAGAAGCTATTGTCTGTTTCAAATTAGTTGTTTATTATTTTTTGCTAATTATCATTCTAAGGTTCTATTGGAAATCACTCCCCTTCATGTTGCAGCGACTCATGAGAAGCTACTGTCTGTTTCAAATTAGTTGTTTACTATTTATTGCTAATTATCATTCTATGGGTTTATTAGAAATCGTCTCGGCACTCTTTTAGAGTAGGGATAAAGTTTGCGTACATACAATTATTTCCATACCTCACTTATAAAATTTCACTAAATTATTATTATTATTATTATTATTATTATTATTATTATTATTATTATTATTATTATTATTATTATTATTATTATTATTATTATTATTATTATTATTATTATTGTTGTTGTTGTACTTATTATCTTTCTAATGAAGTTGATCTATTTATTTTATGAATATTAGGGATTATTGTGGCTTATGATATTCAGTTCACAAATATTAACCTTACATTTCAATTTCCTCCTGCATTTCATCTAATTGCAGCATGTTATTTTTATCCTTATATAATAATTATTCACTATAAAAGTTATATGTTTTTTCGAAACCGATTTATTATATAATAGTTTACCTTTCTATAATAATCTTTTACTTATAATAATAATAACCATCTTTATAGCAGTATATACTTTGTAATATAATCCCTCTATAATATTCATGTAGAATTTCTAAGACTACCAATAATAAGACTAAAGATTTTAATTCAATTAAAAATATGCTTGTATATTTTCATTCCATTGCACAAAAGATTTTATTATGTACAATGTCTAATATTTGAAGATCTACCTTACAATATTATCCATCGGGAAAAGTTTTCATCGCCTTAAAGGTTTAATCTTTTTATATTTAGTTATGAATTTATTAATAATGATTTTTGAGATTTAAAATTTGAATCTTTTTTTTTTTGTATGTTGCGTTAAAAAAAAGTCATTGCTTGATAATCTTTGTCTATAATACCCAGAAAATGTTTAAGCATCAAATGTTATAGGTGTATAACAATCATTAACTATAAAAGTCTAATAACTTAGCTATTGTCTGCTACTTGTGCATATATGAAGGACCATTGATCATGCCCAACTATGCATCTTAAGAGGTCTAGCGGTCATTGAAAATATAATCCGATTAACAAGTGCGGAGTCGAATCCTACAGGGAATTAACCTACTAATCACAACCACCAATTTCGCAAGAATTCAAGTAATCAACCTTCAGAAATATTAAATAATAATTTTAGTGTTTATTAACTAAGGGCATGGTAATTAACTGTAGTTTTAATACTAACAAGCCAAATGTTGTAGACAAGATTGGAAAGGTCTAGGGTTACGATTCTCCCTCTTGTCGGAATCCTCCTCGCTATGTTTCATATAAATTTGCCTTGATATTCTCTACTGATCATGAGTACATTAGGTGTCATAATTCTCTTCCGAGCAAATACACCAATTTACTAGACGTATTCTTCCAAACTACGCTAGCTGGCACTAGTCCACCGCTCACTAAGATTGAACCAAGATTTTCGTTATTTCTAATCCCACCTTGTCGATTTTTTATATACGTTAGGAGTGATTCTGGTCAACAACTACCTAAATGTGGAAAAGTAAATGGCTAATTCATAAAAAAACACAGTGGGAAAGTCATCCTCAAGAGGTTCTATTAAACCCTGGATGGAAAGGTTTAGCTACTCATAATCATACTTGTAGACATGTGATTTTGACCCTCTTCAAAATTTCACTCATTTTAGCGTAAAATATGTAACTTAGGCTTAATATAGTTATCTCAACTAATTTTGACTCTTTTACATTATTTTTATCATAAATTTAAAAATACAAAAAATAATTTCGTTTCTCTTTATTTAACTAAGGGATTAGGTATTTTTAGAAGAATATTATTTTTCTATCCATTTTATTTTTATGTAGCCCATAAAACTACAAAAAAAAAAAATTTCAGCTTTTTTTTTAATATTAATAATTTATCAATTTCAATTAAAAGTTTTTATATTTTGTAAGCATTTAAATTAAATATTACAACTTGTTTATTGTCTAATTTTATAAATTTCGAATCCCAATTCAAATATGAACCCAAAATTCAACAACCCAACCCGATACAACCCATCAGGCCTTCTTCTTGACCAAGACCTACCGTTAGAAAGAAAAGAAAACGAAAACAAAATAGGTACCCAATCATCTTCTTCATAGAAACACCATAGCAGAACCTTGAGGAAAAAAGGCAAGCTCGCCAGAACCAGCCAGCCCTGTCGCCGGAACCAGCCACTGCTCCTCCTCTTTCACCCGTCTCCATCTCTCGCTCATACACATAGATTTGCCAACAGCCTTCACCTTTCGCCCAGATATGGAAGATACCATTTTTCGGAAACCACCCTCGCCAGAAAACTTATGGTCTGCTCCGTTTATATAAAGGTCTCCGGCATCGAGCGTCAAGCTTTACTACTAGACCGGTTTGCTGTTGTTTCCCCTACCGTGTTTATTTCAGAACTGGTCGACGATCTATTTTCCGGCGAGTATTCCCGGAAAGCTTAAGTCCGGCGACGACCCTCATTAGGACCCTTTGCTCATCTTCAATTTCTATTTGTTTATGGCAGATTCACTTAGCATATGTACGTCAAGAGGGATTTGCTAGGTGAATATAGATTAGAGCTTTTCGGTGCCGATTCGAATTCCCATCCGCGATTCGTCGCATTTTTGCGTTTCAAGGCTTCCATTCGTTTAAATGTCAGATTCTTTGAGGTCTTTTCTTACCCGTACGCTCTTAATTTTTACTCCACATATTAGGTATGGCTTAATTGAAGTGTAGATTTTTTTCTAGTTTACCTTATATGTTTCTCTCATTTTCTTTAGTTACTATTTGTTTCTTTTAACTGAAGTATATAATTACTACTCCACATGTTACTATTTGTTTTTTTGATAATTTTGTTCTTGTGATAGCTGTAACTAGATTTGACATTGGCCTATGGGTTCACAGAAATTAAAGAGAATAGGAATTGATATCTTGATGCATACGGGCTGTAGCATTAAGTTGAATATCTGTTGAATTTATTCTTCGTATTTAACCGTTAGGAGTATGTTTAGACCGATAACATTTAAGAAAGCAAACTTTAGGATTTTGTCAGTTTCAAGGCGAAAGGTCGTTCCTTTAGTTAAATTTATTCGGAAAATACCCCGAAGGAGTTGTATATACTTTTTTCGGAGTATGCCCCGAGATATTTGTATTTGGAGGCCGAGAGCAAAACTCGTAGTACTTTTATTCTTGCTTTATATTTATTTTTTTATAATATTAGGTGGGGACGATCTCGAGTCTTTTTGATTGTTTATTCTCTTTAGTGTGTTTTTATAGCCTCAATTCGAATATTTTAAAAGCCAGCTAGATCGAGTACGTAACTGTGACCTTGACGGGACTTGGGGAATGCCTAGTACCTTCTCCCAGAGTCAAATAAACCCTCTTACCTGAATCTATGGTACGGACTTGGTTTTAGAGTCTAAAACTGTTCTAAAGGAGAAATTATTTTTAAGAAAAAATGTTGACCTGGCACACCAAAAATAAATGTCAGGTGGTGACTCTGAGTTAATCCATTTTAGCATAATTTTGTCACTTTTCAAATTGAAAAACTCTTTTCATGCTTCACTAAATCTTTTTAATATTTTTAAGAGGAAAATTGGGTTTGTTTAAAAAAAAGGTGTGACATCTCTGATGACTATGTTGGGGATTTGCAGGTTCGAGCTAATACTTAATCTTGTTGGCTTTTAGGATATTTGATTGAGGTGTTTGTTTTCCTTATTTGCTTTGTTTGTCTTATTTTCTTGTTTTGTTAGTTATTTGTTTATCTCTTTTCTTGATGTGTTACTGACCTACTGCTTTATAAACTATCATTATTTGCATAATCGTGGGTCTTCTTTCTACAACAAGTCCCGAAGTACGTGTCGCATGCTCAAACTCTTTGTTGAGTCATCCTTAATTTAGGAGGGGAGCCGTTAGACGTATGGAGTGGGTGGAAAGCTTAAGCAGCCACCATCGACCATGCGCTCCCCCAAATTGCCTTGTTAGTGAACTCCAAACTTAGTTCAGTCTTTATGTCATTTTTATTTGCATCATGTCATTTATACTTAGTAGGGCTAGATCGCAGGCACCGTATCCCTTTGTAGAAAGCTTATTCAAATTTTGTCAAAATGGGCCCGTGGCCCAAAAAGACATTCAATCAACCCTATGTGATATATGTTGCATCTTTGAAGGTAAAAATGTTATTTAGCAGACCGATGCTTGAGAAAGAAGGGTGAAAAATGAAGATTTATACTTTTCCATAAATTTTCCAAAAAATCGAAAACAAAAATGAAAAAAGAAAATCCAAAAGTATTTTACACTTTTCCATTATTTTCCAAAAATTTTTAAAAAAATTCAGAAAGATTTATATTTTCCATCATTTTTCAAAAATTCAAAAAAAGGAGAAACGAAAATCTAAAAAGATTTTACATTTTCATCATTTTTCAAAAAGACAAAAAATATGCAGTATATCTTTTTCAAATTAAATGCATTTTTAAAAAGTTCTATGCTATATTTAATCTTCCCGAACTACGTGAACCCGATTCTCGTCTTTCGAGATATGATACGTAGGCAACTCACATGGGGTCCGGTCTTCCTAGTGAGTCCTAGGTTCTTAGCTTTGTGGGGTCTTAGCCAAATCTTGCATGTTTAGCCATTTCTGGCCACATCGGCCATTCTTGCAAAATGAGGTTATTTTTGCAAAAGTGGTTCAATTGCCTACGTCTTAGGATCTTAGGTCCACAACTAGGTTTCATATTACTTTAAGGTCCGTTTTTATTGAGCTTGCATCTTTAGTCACTTTTGGCCATATCAGTCATTTTCACATAATCGGTCATTTCTGCAAATTAATTTTGGGCGATTATTGGAAGTTTGAATTCATATAAGCCTCAGTGAAGTATTTTTCCATGTCTTTGAGGTCATGTTGGGTTTGTGCTAATAGTCACACTTTGGCTACGTAGGTCATTTTGCAAAAATAACCTAAATCATGCCTTGCATGTGTCCAGCAGAAGGTGTCATGGTGTCACATGTGTCTTGAGTCACTAACTCAATTTAATCTTATTTTTCCCATTCAGGTATTGATTAATTTGCTAGCGTTTGAGCATGACAAATACCCAAGACCATTCTAGTCAAGACCATTGCATGCACGAGCTGCTTGAGGAAACTTTTTATTTTTTGTCTATGTTATGTTGTCTTTAATTATTAGTCTTGTACAGTAGTATTGAGTTTGTTGGTCTAGTTAAAATTGTCGCGTCTTTTTTTATAATACTTCCTGTTTTTATTTGAAAAATCAAAAAAGTTATAAATGGAAAATCCAAAAAGAATCGTTTTAGTTTATTTTATCCATTATTTTTCAGAACTACGCTTGATTTGATTCATGAGGGACATGATACGTAGGAAACCTACATAGGGTTCGATCGAATCATCTTTTGAAAAAAAAACAAAGAAAACAAAAAAAAAACAAAGAAAAAAAAGAAAAAAAAAAAAGAGATGAAACTGTAGATGTAAGAAATAAGAGGAAAGAAAGGAGGGGGGCGGGGGGAATGAGAAACCCAGTGGTGTATGAAAGGAAAGTGAAGAGGGAAATGGGCCAGGAAGAGTGAAATTGGGATGATGCCATATGACATTCGTACCCTCGAAACCATTCTAGAACCGTTAACTGTGACTAGAGGGCATTACACGCAATATGATATTTATATTTGATAAATGCGCTAACGCTAACATGTTAGCTTTGTTCTGCTCCTCTTTGTTACTTCCATCGTTATTATACCAGATGGTGGTTAGTTTATGCCGCTTTGGTGATTCGTCCATACAACACCAGAAAGCACAAGGTAGTCATGGCTAGCAAACACTTGAACACCGGGAGTTGTGAACCCACCGAGGGAGATAATCAAGTCGGAATCGGAATTGAAAGAAGAGGTCCGAAGGTTGAAGCATCAGATGGCGAAAATGTGTCAGGCCTGGATTAAGGGGTACCGTCCACCTTCATTCCCCAATAACTACATTGAAAACCCTGCAACTATCCCACCATTATTACAAGCCCAGGTTCCCACTACCACTGACCTTTCCCCTCAACATGCACCGGCTTTACCCTTTACCACAATTATCCTGGCATTTCCTCCCAAAATTTCCATGCTCTACCACCCAAAACAACCGCATTCCCAGCTCCATATACCCAATACTTGGCCCCAAAACCCACCTTCAACGTCTCAGATCCTTAATCCTACACTCCCTACTTTGAGCCTTATGTTGAAACTGAAAACCACCCAAGAACGTGGAGCAAGACGAGATATTTAAGAAGTAAAATTTTTTGGAGCAATCATTGAGAAATATGCAAGGGTTAGGAAGCCAGGTGAGTATGGCTTATAAAGATTTGTGTTTGTCTCCTGATGTTCAACTACCTGCCGGGTTCAAGATGCCCAAGTTTTAGTTGTATGACAGACATGGGGATCCTGTTGCTCATCTGAGAGGTTATTGCAGTAAAATGAGAGGCACCGGGGGAAAAGACGAATTATTGATGAAGTACTTCAACTTGAGTCTGAGTGGGGAACTCTAGAATAGTACACCCACCAGGATGCCAGCAGGTGGTACATATGGGACGATTTGGCTCAGGCCTTTGCTCGGCATTTTCTGTACAACATAAATATTGTCCCGCATTGTCTGTCCCTGACCAAGGTAGAACAGAAGCCCAGTGAAAGCTTTAGAGAATATGGGTTCCGATGGAGGGAGCAAGTTGCACGGGTCAATCCTCTGATCGAAGAAGATGGGATGGTTGAATACTTTTTTCAAGTTCTGAAGTCACTTACTTCGGCCATTTGATCTCAGCTATTGGTAAGCCTTTCAGTGATGTGGTAAAATGGGAGAAATGGTGGAAGAGGGATTGAAGTCAAGCAAGATCGTGAGCTATTCTGCCTTAAAAGCCACAATTCCGGCAATTCAGCACGACACAAGAAGCTTGCCAGGTTAGAAGAAACATGATGATATCGCTATGGTTGTCTTAAGATCACGACATGGACCGGCGGGTCTGTCTGACCAATATGCTCAGCCTCGACCCTGACCCCAACCCTGAACCTATCCCCGAGAAACACATAATAGACCTAGGCACTATCATCCTAACAACGTCTGGTCCTCTGTCCAGCCATTGGGTTACCCTAGAAGGCGAGCGCTTTCACCGCAAAATCTCCACCAGCCTTCTCTAAATATTCAAGTGCCCCATAACCCACATCCAAGCCAGGGTTATAGAGGTAAACAAAGGTTGAAAGATAATTTTACACTGATAGGAGAGTCCTATGCAAACTTGTTTGAGAAACTAAAGCATTATGCCGTGATTGCACATATTCCTCTGAATCATGTGGACAAACGTGCAAGAAATTTTGACCCTTCTAAAAGGTGTGAATACCATTCCAATGCCCCGGGGCACAATGTCGAAAGTTGTCGGGATTTGAAAAGAGAGATAGAAAGAATGATCCAAGAAGGGATAATTGTGGTCCAGGACAGTGACACCCTGAACACCGCACAAAATCCTTTACCTGCACATGATGATGCACACTTTGTAGGGGAGGGGGGAATGCTTGGTGACAAGTATGTAGTATGAGAATCCCCTTGGAAACCTGCTGACTAAAGTTAATGATATTAAAATTTGTGAAGGTCCTAGTAATTTTGATGTGAAACCCAGTGGCTAATATGTCGAGCTTGGTAATTGGAAATGCACTCCTTTCTTGGCTAGCCAGGGAAGAGTTTTAGTGGTTTATTTTGTTGTCATTTCTGTTGTCTAGGTTACTTCGGGGTTGTAATCTGGACATTGTCTTGTAGCTCAAACCTTTTTTCTTTTTATTTTGTCTAGTTTATTTAGTTGTAATAACTCATCTACTATTACTTAGGTTTGTTCTAGGGTGGTAACCCATATCTATTTTGCTTGTCTTGTTCAAACCCTTTTATTATCTGTCTAATACAATCTCCTATTTTCTGTTAATTCTAGTAAATTTTTGTTCAGGTCATTTTTCCTTTTATAGTTCTTTTCATGTTGCCTCTAGTGACAGGACATGCATGCATAATTCTCATCCTAATCTTGAAAGTTAGTCCAATCATGAAGGAATGACACAGTTTTGAATATGATAAAAGGATGCGTTTAAGGAAACAATTAACGATTCACGCATTCTGAGATGACCTGAACTTTGAATTGAGTGAAATTGAAGCAGTAAGTCTGGGAAATCAAGAGGTTGATAAGAGTATACAATAAGGAAATGTCTCTCAAGCAGTTTGATGTAAATCAGTAACTGCTGAAATGTGCTCTTCCACATAAAGAAGAGGTTGCATCAAGTCTGCTTCGAACTGGAAAGGGTCATTCGTTGGGACAAAGGTATTGCCGACTAGCACTTTTTATTTGTATTGATGCTATCAATAGATACTACGTGTGATTTTTTGCTTATCTTCAGTTGTATGTTTGTACTTGGCATTTTTAAGTTTGGTATGACGAAGACATTTTATTTTTCTACCCAAACACTTTTATCTTTTGCTACCCCTTTTGAGCCTTAATTTTTTTTGTTTCATACCGCTCTTTTGGAATCAGAAGTAGAGTTGGGAACTATTAAAGAAAAGAAAAAGAGAAGAAGGAGGAAAGGAAAGAAAAAAGAGAAAAGAAAAAAAGAAGAAAAAAAGAATAAAGAAAAAAAGGAAGTAAAGAAAGAAAAGGAAAGGAAAATAACAAAATAGTCCAACTTTGTATTTGAATTAAGTTCGACCTGATTCTTATCACCACAAGATACGTAAGCAGCCTTACCGTTATGCCTCCTCTTTTCTCGCAAAATTGAACTTATGACATATGGGAGGACAACTCGTTTCCTTTTGAGAATTGGGTTCCAAGAGGCCACCTAATAATTAATTGAATTAGGATACTAAGAAGAACTTTGATTTTAAAAACCAGAGATTGGGTAAGGGCTTGAAAGTATCCCGAGGGGAAGGTGTTAGACACCTCTCAAGATCCACTAATGTGGTTTCCGGCCATACTATAATTGTGACTTTCAGTGCAAATAATAAGTAGACAAATAAGAGTTACAAATATGAGAAGGAGGTTTTCACTAAATTATTGCGAGTAATTTGAGGATAAAACAAAGTTAAAGAAGCTGAAATTTAAGAAGAAAAGCAATTTTGAAGCTCAAAATAAAAGGGTAAAAGAAAAGAGAAGCAATTTCACATGATTGCTGCGAATAAATTGATGTTTAAAAATAGTCAAAGAAGCTAGAATTTGAGAAAATTAGCTTTTGAAATTCTAAATAAAACTAACAAGTAAAGGGAGGGGGAGGGGGTCCTAAGTTTATAAATAATATGGATCAATCCACACAACACCCGGTAATAATTTATACACGTTATGTTATCGCATGGTCATCATATTCATATCTACCCTTTCCCACCCCGTTAAGGTATTATATGCGGAATGGTCTCGTTTTACTTATTGCATGCTATTACCCGTCCCCAATCCTATCAGCCTCGAAGGCATTTGGGACTACTAGTCCTAAAGGTAATGAAGATTTGGGCTTTTTGTGGTTTTAAAAGGAAGAAACTCTAAGGCGACAGTCAAAACACGTAGAGCAGGTATGAACAAAACACATAAAAACTAAAGGCTCACACAGGCCTCCTAAGCTTAAAGACAGATTTTTAGGATGTCTTGCACATACTGGTTATGGTTTTAGTTAAACTTAAAGGTTATGGCAGACTGATCTATTATATATTTCAGATAACAAACCTGAGTCAGGCTTGCCTGCTGGTTGGAATTGACAGAATTTGATTTAGTTTACAAGTTACCTTTGTTGGAAACACGTTCTCAAGGCTTTATACTAAAACGTGTGTTCTTATGTGTAGGTTTTGATGAATGACAAACGAAGCGCAAAGTGATATATGACGAAGTTCAAGTACAAGCGCATAATTGGTGGATAACGAGATTCAAGCACAAGTCAAAGTTTTATAGTTTAAATGAGTCGTTCTTAATTATGATCTTGATCCGACAACTTGACTCATGACATGGCTTCTCTCGTAAAATTATTTTTACAAAATCATGCATATTTAATTTAATGCTAAACGATTTTAAATCATGCATATTTACTTAAGTCAAAATGATTTTTAAACATGCCTCTAAAATCTGGACTAAGATAATCGATTATGTACTTATGATAATCGATTATGTTAAGCCAAGACTGCATGACAATCGATTGTGAACTAATGACAATCGATTGTGTTAAGGCAGTGAACATCAGGTTTTTCAAAACATGCATGACAATCGATTGTGAACCATATGACAATCGATTGTGATGAGGCAGTGTCCATCAAAGTTTTTCAAAACTCAGAATAATCGATTGTGAAGCTAATGACAATCGATTGTGATGAGGCAGTGTCCATCAAAGTTTTTCAAAACTCAGAATAATCTATTGTGAAGCTAATGACAATCGATTGTGGAGAGACAGTGTCCATCAGATTTTTAAAAGTCACAAAATAATCGATTGTGAACATTACAATCGATTGTGTTGAGGCAGTGACTTCCAGACTTTTTCAAAATTATTAAATAATCGATTGTGAGTATATAACAATCCATTGTCACAAGGCAGTGTCTAAAATGATTTTAAAAGTCTGATAAATAATCGATTGTTAACATTGCACAATCGATTGTGAAGCTGACCGTTGTCGTAAAATTTCAAATACCGTCAAGTAATCGATTGTTGATTTTGTACAATCGATTGTTGATATTGAAATCTGAAAAAGATTTTTTGAACATTGCTGAATAATCGATTATTGATTTGGTATAATCGATTGTTTTACGAAAAATCTGGAAATGATTTTTTGAACGTTGCCAATAATCGATTGTTGATCTTGGACAATCGATTGTTAAACGTAAAATTTGGGATTGATTTTTGGAACGATTGTCAAACAATCGATTGTGGCTTCCTGACAATCGATTGTCATAGAGTAAAATCAGCAACTCTTAATTGGCAATTAGGCAACGGTAATGCCAAGTTTTTCAACTATAAATACAGCTTCATTCAATGTTTTAAACACAACAACACACAACAACTGATCATTCTATTGCTATAAGCTTGCATATTATTGTTTATCATTTTATATTCATTTCATAAAGCTTTTGAGAGCCAAAGTCTTGTCCATAGTTGTTGTAATCTTGAGCCTACTTCTTTTACTCATATCTACTCATTAAGGAGTCTTTTGTTTGAGTGCTTAGTGTTTTGAACAGTTGTAAGAGAATTGTGATTCTCTTGTTGTAAGGAACTTGTGTTTCCTTGGTTGAAGTCTTGGAGTGTTGTATCTCCGAGCAAAGGTGTTAAGGCTTGTGTCCTTAAGTTGTAAAGGTTTGTTGAGCACCCGTAAGCTTGACAAGTTAGTGGAAAATCTCGAGAGAGTCTCTCGGGGACTGGACTAGCCACGTGTTGTGGTGAACCAGAATACATCGGTGCGTTCTTTCCTTTTGTTTATTTAACGCACTTAATTATTTCCTGCAAATTTTAATTTCCGCAAGTTTATGCTAAATTTTATTATAACGCTATTCACCCCCCTTCTAGCGTTAAGCGTATTATCTAACAATTGGTATCAGAGCCCAGCTCTCTGAGACTTAACAGTTTGAGAGAACCATCCATGGCTTCTACTCGTGACTCTTTTGCAGGAATTGATGAAGGACAATGCTCCACACGACCACCTCTATTCAACGGTACAAACTACACGTACTGGAAGGAGAGAATGAAAATTTTCGTTCAAGCAAACAACTTTCATCTCTGGAAGGTGATAACGAAGGGAAATCAAATTCCAACCAAAAAGGTTGAAAACTAATGGGTTCCCAAGTCCGAAGAAGAATATGACGCGGATGATATCCGAAAGGTTCAAAATAATATTTATTATATTGTGCTGTAAATGCTGACGATTACAGGAAAATATCGTGTTGCACAACGCCAAAGGAAATGTGGGACAAGCTGGAAATTACGTACGAAGGTACGGACCAGGTAAGGGAAGCTAAAATTGATTTCCTAACCCATGCTTATGAATTATTTCACATGAAGGAAGGTGAAAAGGTGGATGAAATGTTTGAACGATTTTCAATAATCGTAAATAACCTACATGCCCTCAAGAAGACATTCACGGACAGAGAACTGGTTCGAAAAATTCTTAGAAGTCTCACTCCGGCATGGCGATCAAAGGCCGACGCAATTCAAGAATCCATTAGCGTCTCAAATGTCACAATCGACGAATTAAGAGGTAACCTTAAGACTTATGAATCTACAATACTTAACCCTCTTGTTGATGATCAAAGGAGGCAAAGAATAGCGCTTAAGGCAAGCACAAGCCAACCTCAAGTTGATGAGGACGGAGACAACGAGTTTGGACTCGTTATCAAAAGATTTCAAAAGTTCATGCGAAAGGAGTATGAACGAAAGGGTAAAAAGCAAGGCGAGCAAATAAAGTGCTATGAATGCGGTGAAACCAGGCAAATCAAATCAAATTGCCCAAACATCAAAAAGGAGAAGAAACCTTTTAAGAAGCAACATGCATACATTTCTTGGGGAGGAGACTCCGGAGATGAGTCAAGCGAAGAAGAAGAAGACGAAGCCGCAAACCTTTGTCTTATGGCGCAAGAAGACAAGCAAGATGAGGTATGTCAAATCTCTTCTAAAAACTTCTTTACTCTTGAAGAAATGCGAACTGCATTTGATGAGCTATATACTGAATTTATTAAAGCTTCAAAAACTGTCAAGAGCGTAAAAGAAAATGCTTCTCTAAAAGAAAAAGATTTTCAAAAACAGCTTTCTTTAAAAGAAAAGGATTTAGAAAAACTGGTTTTAGAAAATGAAAAGCTGAAAGAGGAAAACAAGTTTTTCGGAAAAAGAAGCGCCGACAAGCCCGAAAGTTCTATTAAAAATTGCTCTTCTTGCATGCATCTTGAAAATGAGGTAGATAGACTTAAAGGTACCTTAGATAAGTTTAATTCTTCTCACAAAAACTTGGATGAGGTCCTTGTTAATTTGAAGTCAACCAAGCATGGCATAGGTTTTAAGAATGAGCCTAAAGAAAAGGTTGAAGCCAAACCCCAACCACCTAAGGCTCAACCTAGGATTAATAAAACAAATGTTTATCCTAGAAAGAGCAATCCTAGAACAAATATGCATGTTAGACCAAATGTTGAACATTTTAGAAGACCTAGAAATGACTTACCACCTAGAAAAGACTACCCTAGAAATGATGCATATTTTAGGCCAAACACTAGAAGAAGTTTTGAACCTCCTAGAACATCTAGACATGAACATTACTCTAGAAACGCTGCTCATTTTAGAACTAATAGTAGGAGAAATGGTTCTCATTAAATGTGCAATAGTCATAATAAAAATAGAGTAATTCATTTTCGTCCATCAAGTTACTATGAACCTAGAAGGATGCATAACCCCAATGTGACTTGTCATTATTGTAGACGCATTGGTCAAATTGCCCCTGCATGCTTTACACGACATAGACATATCACTCAATCGCATCATTATAATATGCCTAACCTTCAAGGACCCAAAATCGCATGGGTACCTAAAACGCATTAACTTGTTTTGTAGGTATGTTTGAAGGGATCAAGTGTACTATGGTACCTTGATAGTGGATGCTCCAAACATATGACGGGAGACGAATCCAAATTCCTTCAACTAGAACACAAAGAAGGAGGAAGTGTGATTTTTGGGGATAACAATAAAGGAAAGATCATTGGCATCGGATCAGTCAGTAAGGATGAAAATTCCTCTATTAAGCATATATTACTTGTGAAAGGTTTAAAGCATAATCTCTTGAGCATAAGTCAATTATGTGACAAGGGAAATCTTGCCCTATTTGATTCGGATGAATGCTTAGTGTTTAGACGTAGTGATTTCAAAATTATCCTTCGTGGTTTTAGAGTGGATAATATTTACATGGTTGATCTTGCTAATTCCTCACCCGAATATGTGGATTGCCTTATGAGCAAAGAGGATGATACTTGGCTATGGCATCGTAGAGTTGCTCATATAAACATGCATCTTTTGAACAAATTGATTTCTCAAAACTTAGTTATTGGCCTTCCCAATTTGAAATTTGAAAATGACTCTATCTGTGATTCTTGTCAAAAAGGGAAGCAAACAAAAGCATCTTTCAAATCCAAAAATATTGTTTCAACTTCTAGACCATTGAAATTGCTTCACATGGATTTATTTGGACCATCTCGCATTGAAAGTCTAGGAAGAAATCGTTATGCTTTTGTGATTGTTGATGATTATTCTAGATTTACTTGGACTTTATTTCTTGCCAATAAAAGTGATGTTTTTCAGAATTTTAAATATTTTCTTAAGCGTGTTCAATACGAGAAGGAAACAACCGTCACTTCAATTAGAAGTGATCATGGGGGAGAGTTTGATCACAATCTCTTTGCGGACTTTTGTGACGAACTCGGTATCGAGCATACCTTTTCCGCTCCACGTACACCACAACAAAATGGGGTGGTGGAAAGGAAAAATAGGTGTCTCGAAGAGATGGCTAGAACCATGCTCGAAGAGGCTAAGATTACCAAATATTTTTGGGCGGATGCCGTGAGTACCGCATGCTACATCTTAAATAGAGTAGTCATACGGCCAATACTCATGAAGACCCCTTATGAACTCTACAAGGGAAGGAAACCAAATATCTCCCATTTTAGAGTATTCGGTTGTAAATGTTTTATTCATAACAATGGCAAAGATCAATTGGGAAAGTTTGATGCTAAGTCCGATGAGGAATTTTCATTGGTTATTCCTCACGTAGCAAAGCATATAGGGTTTTTAATGAAAAAACCGAAACTGTGGAGGAATCCCCTCATGCTGTATTTGCCGAAAATAATGCTCGCTTGGCGAGAAAGGATTCCGGTTTTGATCTTGCAGGTATTTTAGATAGCGTGAAAGACAAAATACAAGTGGAAACGCCTAAGGAAAATAAAGATGAAATCTTGGAACAACCAACGGAGGAAGCGCCACAATTGGAGAATGAAACGAAAATGCCTAACGAGTGGAGGAAAATTAAAGATCACCCTCTCGAACAGGTAATTGGCGACATCGGAGAAAAGGTAAGTACCCGAAACTCCCTTAAGAACACCTTAGGACATACTGCTTTTGTGTCTCAAATTGAACCAACAACCATCTCCGAAGCAATTGGGGATGAATTTTGGACCTTGACAATGCAAGAGGAGCTTAACCAATTCAAACGGAATGACGTTTGGGATTTGGTGCCAAGACCCGAAAATCATACCATAATTGGTACGAAATGGGTTTTTCGAAACAAACTAGATGAAAATGGTGTAATCACTAGAAACAACGCTAGGCTTGTAGCAAAAGGCTATAATCAAGAAGAGCGTATTGACTATGAAGAAACATATGCTCCCGTAGCTAGATTAGAAGCTATTCGTCTATTGCTCGCGTTTGCCTCTTCTATGAATTTCAATTTATATCAAATGGATGTGAAAAGTGCTTTTCTAAATGGTGTTATACAAGAAGAAGTTTATGTTGAACAACCCCCCGGTTTTGAAGATTTTAAATCTCCCGATCATGTTTTCAAACTCAAAAAGGCTCTCTATGGTTTAAAACAAGCTCCCCGAGCTTGGTATGAAAGATTTAGTAAATTTCTATTGGAAAATGATTTCATTAGGGGGAAAGTTGACACCACCCTTTTTGTTAAGCATAAAAACAATGATATTTTATTAGTTCAAATATACGTGGATGATATCATATTTGGTGCTACTAACAATGTCTTATGCAAGGAATTTTCTGACTTAATGACAAGCGAATTTGAGATGTCTATGATGGGTGAGTTAACATTCTTTTTGGGATTACAAGTAAAGCAAATGAAAGAAGGTACGTTCATTTGCCAAGCCAAATATTGCAAAGAATTGCTAAAACGATTTGAAATGAACAATGCAAAAGCAATGGCGACTCCCATGAGCACATCCGATCATCTAGACAAAGATGAGAAAGGTAAGGCAGTCGACACTAAGAAGTATCGAGGTATGATTGGCTCTCTTCTCTATCTTACTGCTAGTCGTCCAGACATCATGTTTAGCGTGTGCTTATGCGCCCGTTATCAATCGTGTCCGAAGGAGTCTCACCTTACTGCGGTAAAACGGATTTTGAAGTACCTTGTTGGTACTACAAATGTGGGTCTATGGTACCCCAAAGGTTCTTCATGCCAACTCGTTGGCTATTCCGACTCCGATTTTGCTGGATGCAAATTGGACCGCAAAAGCACCAGTGGCACTTGCCATTTGCTCGGTAGCTCTCTCGTTTCTTGGTTTAGCAAGAAACAAGTAAGTGTTGCGTTGTCCACAACCGAGGCTGAATATGTAGCCGCGGGGAGTTGTTGCGCTCAAATCCTCTGGATGAAACAACAACTCTTGGACTATGGCCTAAGTCTTGATTATATCCCTATTAGATGTGATAATACTAGTGCCATATGCTTGACGAAGAACCCCGTTTTTCATTCGCGAACAAAACACATTGATATTAGACATCATTTTATAAAAGATCACGTTCTCAAGGGCGATGTCGAAATCGAATTTGTTGAAACCAAAGACCAATTGGCCGACATCTTTACTAAACCCTTAGAGAAAGACTCCTTCTTCCGAATCCGTAGTGAACTCGGGATTCTTGACTCCACGTTGATCTAAGTCATGCATTGCATCTTTTTTATCTTACATGATTTCTAACTTGAGCATCGGAGATGTCCAACAAATTTTTGCAGGTATCGCCCTAAAGGTAGGGGGAATTATAAAGCATGACGCGCAATAATCAAGTCTTCTTCAGAAAATTCGGTCTCTGTCGTCTAAATAATCGATTATCTCGTATCAATAATCGATTGTTCTGCTATTACTTGAGTTATTGTACTCTCTTTAAGTAATCACATTTTCTTTGCAATAAACAAACAAGTTTTATTTACATTTTTGGCATCTTCTTATATTATTTTTGCTAATGGCAAAAGGGGGAAGATAACGGGTATGCACTCTCAATATTTATAAGCTTAAATTGAGGGGGAATTCATATATTGAGGGGGAACTAATCGCATACTTATTGCATATCTTTACGTGTCTTGAATCGTCATTATAAATTGTTTAAGTTGCATATCCCGCTTAAAGTTTGCCATTATCAAAAAGGGGGAAATTGTTGGAAACACGTTCTCAAGGCTTTATACTAAAACGTGTGTTCTTATGTGTAGGTTTTGATGAATGACAAACGAAGCGCAAAGTGATATATGACGAAGTTCAAGTACAAGCGCATAATTGGTGGATAACGAGATTCAAGCACAAGACAAAGTTTTATAGTTTAAATGAGTCGTTCTTAATTGTGATCTTGATCCGACAACTTGACTCATGACATGGCTTCTCTCGTAAAATTATTTTTACAAAATCATGCATATTTAATTTAATGCTAAACGATTTTAAATCATGCATATTTACTTTAGTCAAAATAATTTTTAAACATGCCTCTAAAATTTGGACTAAGATAATCGATTATGTACTTATGATTATCGATTATGTTAAGCCAAGACTGCATGACAATCGATTGTGAACTAATGACAATCGATTGTGTTAAGGCAGTGAACATCAGGTTTTTCAAAACATGCATGACAATCGATTGTGAACCATATGACAATCGATTGTGATGAGGCAGTGTCCATCAAAGTTTATCAAAACTCAGAATAATCGATTGTGAAGCTAATGACAATCGATTGTGATGAGGCGGTGTCCATCAAAGTTTTTCAAAACTCAGAATAATCGATTGTGAAGCTAATGACAATCGATTGTGAAGAGACAGTGTCCATCAGATTTTTAAAAGTCACAAAATAATCGATTGTGAACATATGACAATCGATTGTGTTGAGGCGGTGACTTCCAGACTTTTTCAAAATTATTAAATAATCGATTGTGAGTATATAACAATCGATTGTCACGAGGCAGTGTCTAAAATGATTTTCAAAGTCTGATAAATAATCGATTGTTAACATTGCACAATCGATTGTGAAGCTGACCGTTGTCGTAAAATTTTCAAATACCGTCAGGTAATCGATTGTTGATTTTGTACAATCGATTGTTGATATTGAAATCTGAAAAAGATTTTTTGAACGTTGCTGAATAATCGATTATTGATTTGGTATAATCGATTTTTTTACGAAAAATCTGGAAATGATTTTTTGAACGTTGCCAATAATCGATTGATGATCTTGGACAATCGATTGTTAAGCGTAAAATCTGGGATTGATTTTTGGAACGATTGGCAAACAATCGATTGTGGCTTCCTGACAATCGATTGTCACAGAGTAAAATCAGCAACTCTTAATTGGCAATTAGGCAACGGTAATGCCAAGTTTTTCAACTATAAATACAGCTTCATTTCACTGTTTTAAACACAACAACACACAACAACTGATCATTCTATTGCTATAAGCTTGCATATTATTGTTTATCATTTTATATTCATTTCATAAAGCTTTTGAGAGCCAAGGTCTTGTCCATAGTTGTTGTAATCTTGAGCCTACTTCTTTTACTCATATCTACTCATTAAGGAGTGTTTTGTTTGAGTGCTTAGTGTTTTGTACACTTGTAAGAGAATTGTGATTCTCTTGTTGTAAGGAACTTGTGTTTCCTTGGTTGAAGTCTTGGAGTGTTGTATCTCCGAGCAAAGGTGTTAAGGCTTGTGTCCTTAAGTTGTAAAGGTTTGTTGAGCACCCGTAAGCTTTTCAAGTTAGTGGAAAATCTCGAGAGAGTCTCTTGGGGACTGGACTAGCCACGTGTTGTGGTGAACCAGAATACATCGGTGCGTTCTTTCCTTTTGTTTATTTAACGCACTTAATTATTTCCTGCAAATTTTAATTTCCGCAAGTGTACGCTAAATTTTATTATAACGCTATTCACCCCCCCTCTAGCGTTAAGCGTATTATCTAACAACCTTATAGCGTGCCTAGGTGTAGCATTAAAAATTTATAGGCATGATATCTATTAGTTTCAGAAAAAGAAGAAATTGTCAATTACAGGAATATAAATTCTACAGTCATTATGGTTACTACTGATTTTGGACTTATAAACGAATGAACGATTCTGATTCGTTGGTTGCTCCTATAGGCATGCTTTTTAGGCTTGGTTGATTTTAAAAACTTTATAGTTGAAATAAGAGTGCAAAAGTATTATAGGCATGGTATCTAGAATGATGTTTGTTATTTAAACCTACACACAGGTTTGCCTAGTGATAGATGCAGATGCAAAATTCAGGAAGTCCTATAGGCATATCATCTACATGATATACAACATTCCAGGAATGACTTATAGACATGGTCTCAATATAACGCAGAAGTACATAAACCTATAGACATGGACCCTATATGAGATGCAATAAATGCAGAAACCTATAGACATGGTCCCTACATGAGATGCAAAAAAGCAGAAGCTAAGAACATGATACATGAGTATAGAAGTGTAAATATTCACTTTTGACATGATATCTACCCCTTTGCATGCATGATTGACCCTCCCCTTTTCACTAACATCCCAATAGTTATTATAAGTTGTTATTACACCCAGAATGAATAAGAAAAGAAAAATTACATAAGAGGACTAAAATTACAACCAAAGAGAGCCTGACTCAGACTTCATGTCAGAGTTCCAAAGCTCAGATTCCAAAGCCTTTCTCTTATTTGGGACGTGTCAGAGTTCCCTAAGAGTTTCAAATGGACTCCGGGCAGTGCTTACGCCCAAACGTCTTGCAGAATTGAATTATAGTGCAGTGTGGAAGAGCTAGCTCTCAAATGTCCAAGTTCAGAGGGAACTTAAGGTCCCAAAGTAAGGGTCACAGGAGGGGGCAGAACTTAGAAGCTAGGAGAGAGTGTAAGTGAAAAGAGGGCATTCTGAGGTAAAGTAGATATAGGCAGGTGGGCATACCCAGCAATTGGAAGTGCTGGCACACCCCAACCAACATGTTCGCCACATTGTTTGGGAGTCAATATCTCCTAAAGGATCAAGTCCAGACATGAAAAACAATTTGGATGTTGCCATGTACTGAACGTTAAATCAAACATATAGATGGGAATAGGGGTACATGGATGCACAAACAAAATAGACGCAGAGAGAACACCATACGTATTTAACAATGAGCATAGACGACAAAGTAGACAGGACTGTAGAAGCTGTAACATAAACACATTGGGATAATGCTGAAAACTAAATTAGAACATACTAGTTTCATGGAAATAAGAGAAGAAAGCAGTAGACTTGTAAAGCCAAATTGCAAGCAAATAATCAGAAGAGCTACGAGACAATGTATGTAAAAGTGTTGAATTGAGAGTTGTGTAAGTGAAAGTGTCTGAGAAATGTAGAATTCAAGTTTTGTTGGTGAGAAAGGGGTCATGCCTTTTTTATAGTGTAGCAGGCAAAAAGAATAAAGTAGGAGAATAATTTAAAAAATCAGTTGTCAATAAATTACACAAATTTCCCTTAAGTTAAGGGATTCTGATTTCAATGGGTAAAATAATCAAGAAAACAGGTTGATCAGACACTTTTCCAAAGCAGAAAAAGAAGGGTAAATACACAAAGACTTATTTAAGGTAAAAGCTTGATAGCACACAGTTTGTGCAAATAAGGAATGACAATCAATGAATAGCCAGTAAAATTAGCAATTGAAGATTTCATATAAATGAGTCAGGTCAGGTAGATGGAAAGGATCTTGACTTAAAGGAGAATCATTACTAATCAATTGAACATAAAAAAAGGATTCTGAATATTAAGTTGGAAAACCTTTTCGAAAGAAAGAATTTATCACACGTAATTTGTAAAAATATGTAAAAATTGTTTTAGCTATATTTTGTCATAAGTATGGAAATAAAATAAATTATTCACAAAAATGGATAATTTTGGGACTATATATTTATTTTTGTACTGCTAAAATGAATAATAAATTGACTTAAAAATCTTTAAAAAATTGAACAATACTAAAACACTTGGGCATAGTATATATCCATATATATACTATTTTGAAAATTTGTACGTAAAAAATACATAGAAAAAAATTGAGTATCAACAGCTGCCCCTCTTTACTTGAGAATGATGAAAGACTTGTCGGGTAAAGATATGATAACCAATTTTGAACAACCGAAACAGTTTGAAGAGTTTGGACCATGCTCTGGTTCCTGAGATGCCTATATATCCCTGGTCTTATAGGAATCAGGTCATATGTAGTTCAGGATCCACCGACAGAGTATGCCAATTGACATTTTCCAAGAACGGATGCAACATTTAGGTTGGGATGGATGGTTAAGGTCTAATTGGGCTGTGGGGACTGGAGCAGGATAGCTCCTGATGAGACAGCCGTTGCTCACCGGTTTACTTGCGAATAGCAATACAAGCATATATCGTGCAAAAATTTAAACATGATGCAATTTCCCGTTGGACTATGAATGGTGTCTTTGGATGACTAGGATGATGTTCTTCGACGATGATGTCCTGGGCCTTGAAGTGTATAATAAATGATTCGCCGGTCATGAAATGATGCTCAAGAGCTATGAGGATTATGCCTCTGAGCTATGATGCCTTTAAATAATGATATGCAAGAGATAAAAAGGGGTCCTCAGGCCATGGCACGGCGTTCTCAGGCTACAAAGATGATGCCTCTGAACAATGACGCCTTTGGATAGTTTGGCTATATTTCAGCCAATGCAAATTATAAATGAGGTGGGTGATCTTTCAGCCAATGCGAAATCTAAATGAGGTGGCGATATTTCAGCCAATGCAAAATGCAATAAGTGGCGATATTTCAGCCGATGCAAGATGTAAATGAGGTGGCGATTTTTCAGCCAATGCAAAATGCAATAAGTTGCGATATTTCAATCGATGCAAGATATAAATGAGGTGGAAATTTTTCAGACGTACAAGAAGTGAATAAAGTGGCAATATTTCAGCCATGCAAGTGAAAAATAAAGTGGCAATATTTCAGCTATGTAAGTGAAAAATATAGCGGCGATATTTCAGCCATGCAAGATATAAATGAGGTGGCAATCTTTTAGCCATGCAGATGGAGATTGGGCTTAACCACGGAAGGAATAATGATAGCCTTATGCAATGCAAGAATGCAGGTGGAGATAGTGCTTAGTCTCGGAAGGGAGAATAATAGCCTTATACAATGTAGGAAATGCAGATGGAGGTAGAGCTTAACCTAAGAAGGTATTATAATAGACTTATGCAATGCAGGAAATGCAGATGGAGGTAGAGCTTAACCCCGAAAAGTAGAATAGTAGCCTTATGCAATACAAGAAATGCAGATAGAGGTAGAGCTTAACCTTAGAAGGTAGAATAGTAGCTTTTTGTAGGAAATAAAAGAAGGATAGTAACAAAATTTCTTAGTTGATATCTGATGGTTGATTGTGATATTGTGGCTGCTGGGGATAATGTGTGCGGATAGCGATTACAAATAATTTTGATGGCTATGAGAGCTGCATTCTTGAACAATATATGTGATAGTATTTTACGACTTGAGTGCCTACATCCAAAGAATAGTGAGTTTTGTAAAGGGGGAAGGTTATTTCGTGTCCTCGTCAACTTTACTCGCCATGTTTGGTTCTGATCTGATGAGATGGTATGTATTATAAGGGGTAGCATTGCTAAATAGAGCAATTTTGATAACAAACATGCATGATTTTGTGAAAAATATGACATGAGTATATATCTGAGAAATAGTTTTTAGATGAACCGAAGACTATGACGTGGTTCAAGACATTGCAACCTTTCTCGTTCCAAAATTTTGAGGGTCCTCCTCAAAATTTGGCCCCAGTTTACTGGATTGCTGCTTTTGATGGCTGCTTGCAATGATCAGCTGAAGTTACTTAGGAATTTTGAGGGTCCTCAAAATTCTACCCCAGTTTCCAATTGCGAGGAAAATGAAAATCTTATTGAATTGTGACCAAACTCATAAGGCTGCCTACGTATCATCTCTTGAACATAGTATCATTTAACTGCATCTGAATTGATTGGTTTTGGCCAAACTTCTCCATCCATTTCAGCAAGTATAAGGGCTCCTCATGTCAGAACGCAATGAATCATGTATGGGCCCTTCCAGTTCGAAGAGAACATCCCTTTGGCTTCATCTTGATGCGGGAAAATTTTCTTTTTTATACTAGTTGCCCTGGTGAGAACCGTCTTGGTTTGACTCTCTTGCTGAAAGCTCTGGACATTCTGTTTTAATAAAGCTGACTGTGGTAAACTGCATTCATTCTCTTTCCATATATAAGATCCAACTGCTCATGATGAGTTCTCACCCACTCTGCATCGTCGAGATATGCTTCTTGTATGATCCTTAGTGAGGGAATTCTATCTCTGCAGGAATGATTGCTTTTGTACCATAAACCAGCATGTAAAGAGTTGCCCCATTTGATGTGAGAACTATGGTGCGATACCGAAGAAATCAAATGATAACTTCTCATGCCATTGTTTATGCTTTTCTATCATCTTCCTTAGTATATTCTTGATATTCTTATTGGCGGCTTCTACAGCTCCATTCACTTGGGGCCCATAAGCCATGGAATTATTGTGTTTGATCTTGCAGGTTTCACACATAGTCTTCATTAAGTCACTGTTGAGGTTGGGGCCATTATCAATAATGATCGACTCTGGAATCCCAAAACGGCAAACAATGTGATCGCAAACAAAGTCTGCCACGACTTTCTTAGTCACTACTTTGTAAGATGCTGCTTTGACCCATTTGGTAAAATAGTCGATTGCCACTAGGATGAACCTGTGCCCGTTGGAAGTTGCCGGTTCGATTAGTCCAATATCATTACATCCCCAAGCGGCGAACAGCCATGGTGAGCTTGTTGCGTTTAGCTCCTTTGGAGGCACCTTTACCATGTTTGCATGTATTTGACAATGGTGGCATTTTTGAACATACCAGATGCAGTTTGTTTCCATGCTTATCCAGAAGTAACTAGCACCGAGTATCTTATTGGCTAAGACAAAGCCATTTATATGTGGTCTATAGGGTAGGCATGGATTTCTTCTAGTATTCTGGATGCTTCTTTGTGTCGACATATCTTAGTAATCCCAAATTCGGCGTCCTCCTATATAGGATTCCTCCGTTATGAAAGAAATTGTTAGATAGTCTCCGCATTGTGCGCTTTTGAGTAGCATTTGCGATCTCAGGATATTCTACTTTTTCCAGATATTCCTTGATATCATGAAACCAAAGTTTTCCATCTGCTTCTTCTTCGACACGAGCACAGTAAGCTGGATGACCATAGATCTTCACGGGAATAGGACCAATGAAGTTCTTATTTTGATGTTGTATCATAGAGGCCAGGGTAGCCAATGCATCAGAGAACTCATTCTGGACTTTGGGAACATGTTGGACTCTATCTTTCTGAACCTTTTCCTAAACTCTTGTACATGATGCAGGTTCGGGAGTATCTTGGATTTCTTGGTTTCCCATTCTTCTCGGACTTGGTGTATAAGCAAGTTTGAATCTCCAATCACTAGTAACTCTTGGATGTTCATGTCAATGGCCATCTTAAGCCCTAAGATGCAGGACTCATACTCTGCTATATTGTTAGTGCAGTAGAACCTAAGCTTGGCGGATACCGGATAATGCTGGCCGATTTTTTATACTAGTACTGCTCCTATGTCAACTCCTTTGAAATTTGTTGCTCCGTCAAAAAATATCCTCCAACCATCATAGGACTCTCAAATGTCCTCTCCTATGTATGATACCTCCTTGTCTGGAATATACATTTTTAGGGGCTCGTATTCTCCATCAATAGGGTTTCGGCAATATGATCTGCTAGTGCCTGTCCTTGACTACCTTTTGGGTCACGTAGACAGTCGAATTCTCTCAGCAGGATTTGCCATTTTTCTAGCTTGCTAGTGGGCATGGGCTTCTGAAAGATGTATTTTGATGGATCTATCTTGATATGAGATACATAGCATAGGCACAAAAAGAGTGCCTCAGCTTCTGAGCTACCCAAGTCAAAGCACAGCAGCCGCGTTTCAATAGAGAATATCGGGCTTCGTACAAGGTGAACTTCTTGCTGAGATAATAGATGGCATGCTCTTTTCTCCCCGTTTCATCATGTTGTCCCAAACAAAAACTAAATGCTCCATCCACCACTACAAGGTAGTCTACCTGGCTCGGGCGGGACCAAAACTAGTGGTGTTAACAAGTACTCCTTGATCGTGTCGAAGGCCTTCTGGAAATCATCAGTCCATTTGGTAGTGGCGTCCTTCTTCAACATCTTGAAGATTGGCTCACAAATGACGGTAGATTGTGCTATGAACTGGCTAATGTTGTTAAGTCTGGACAAGAAACTCATAACTTCTTTCTTGTTCTTTGGTAGTGGCAATTCTTGGATAGCTTTGACCTTTGCTAGATCCAGTTCTATTCCTTGGCGACTCACAATGAACCCAAGTAGTTTTCCGGCAGGAACACCAAATGCACATTTCACGGGATTCAACTTCAAATTGTACCTTCTCAATCTATTGAAGAACTTTCTTAAGTCTTCCATGTTATCAATGGATTTTTTAGACTTGATGATAACATCATCTACATATACTTTGATCTCCTAGTGTATCATATCATGGAAAATGGTAGTCATGGCCCTCATGTAGGTGGCCCCAACATTTTTTAACCAAACGACATCATCTTGTAGCAATACGTGCCCTGAGGGATAATGAAAGCTGTTTTCCCGGAATATTCTTCTTCCATCCAAATATGATTATACCCAGCAAAATAGTCTTCAAATGATTGCAACTTGTGTTTGGCACAATTGTCAATCAGTATGTGTATGTTTGGCAAGGGAAAGTCATCTTTTGGACTGGTCCGATTGAGGTCCCGGTAGTAGATGTCGATTCTAATTTTCCCATCCTTCTTTGGCACTGGCACGATGTTGGCTAACCATGTTGGATACTCCACTACCTTGAGAACCTTAGCTTTGACTTGCTTAGTGACCTCCTCCTTGATTTTCAAACTCTTATCTCGCTTGAATTTTCTGAGCTTCTATTTTACCAGCGAACATGCTGGATCGGTCGGTAGTTTATGATCCACAATAGATGACCAGTCATGTCATCGTACCACAAGGCGAATATGTCCTCATATTCTCTTAGAAACTCTATGCATCCCTTCTTTTCTGACGGTGGGAAGTAAACGCTGATTCGTATTTCTTTGACACTTTCTGCATCTCCAAAGTTAACAATCTCAGTCTCGTACAGGTTGGAATTTGGCCTATTTTTGAAATTCTCAACTTCCTTAATAAACTCTTCCGGTATAGACTCTTCCTCTGAGTTTATGTCCGCTTGTTGTGTTATCTCATTGCATGTCACAGTCATTGGTTCATCAATATAAGTAATAATAATGGAGTGTATGTAAAGTAATGAGAGAAAATAATAAGAGTAAGATTTATAAGAAAACCGAATGCTCTGATAAATTCCATGACTGTTTTCGAAAATTGGAGCTCTTTCTAGCAAAAATAAAAATAAGAAAGGAAAGTAAACTAATAAAGTAAAGTAGTGCATGTTGCTTGTTCAGCCTTGCGACCCCGAGGCTCACCGAGCTCTGGTGTTTCTGATAGTCTTGTTGTTGAGGCGTTCTCCTTTGCTTACAACCTATATAGAAGGGCCTTCCTCCACCTCCTCATCGAAAATGATAGAACAATCCATTTTATCGTTTTCTAGGAAAAATTCCCCATCTCTACTAATGCTTCCTCTTCTTCTGACCCGTAGATAACTTCGGCCAATTGGAAGGTCTACTCCAAACGGGGTATTGGCTGCTCTGATGGGTAGTAAGGACTGCACCATGGTGGCGACCCGTGGTTGAATTCATCCCAAGTGTACTCATACTCCAATCTGAAGATGGTGCCGTGTTTCTTGAGCTTGATGGCGACCAGGATCATACCCTCTCCGGTTTAATATGCTATCAATTTTGTTATCCCATTATTTATCCTTATCGACGGCGTTGACTCGCTCGATGTGGTGGTAGGTTTCCCCTGCCTATTCTTATCCTTCCTCCAATTACTGGAATGGTCTAGTGACTGTTTATAGGATTGATGTCGTCGCCATGGATGATCACCTCTTGGTGGTTCTATTCAAACTTCACTACCTGATGTAGTGTTAACGCTACGGCCCCTACATCATAAATCCATAGCCGTCCGAACAACAAAATATTATAAGATGCCGGCATGTCTATCACTCGAAAATCAACATCAAACCAAGTAGGCCCCATTTGCAAACATAAGCTAAACTCCCCAATAGTAGACCTCTAAGAACCGTCAAAAGCTTTGACATTGATGGCCCCTTCCTTGATTTCATGCAGCCCTTTTGCCAATGTCCTGATTTTTACCAATGGACAAATGTTAAGACTGGAACCCCCATCAACCAGGATCTTAGTGATGAAATAATTTTCATATTGCATAGTTATGTGCAACGCCTTGTTGTGACTTAATCCCTCCAGTGGCAACTCATCTTCGTGGAAAGTGAACTTGTGACTTTCGAACACCTGACCCACCGTGTTCGTCATTTCTCCTCCAGTGATGTTGCTTGGTACATACGCCTTACTTAGTACTCTTAACAAGGCATTCTTGTGTGCATCAGAGTCCTGTAGCAAAGCAAGGATAGAAATCTGTGCTGTTGTTTTGTTTAGTTGATCAATGACTAAGTATTCCTTTGCTTGTATCTTTTTCTAGAAATCATTGGGCCTAGTTTCAATGATGTTTGGCCGATTGGAAGCCTATTTGTTTGATTCAACCAAATGTTCAAGAGTATAAACCCTCCCAGTTCTTTTCATACCTTGTGCCGCAACTGTTTCCCCGCACTTGGTTTTCCCTTCCTTCTTGCCTCGGCTGTGTAGTCCCAAGGGGTGGGTTTGTGTGGAATGGTGCTATGGCTGTCATTGCTATCGGAATGGGCACTCTTGCTTTGGGAGGTTGTGTAGCAACTTTAAATGATACAGGTGCCTTTGGGGACCCAAACTCGACCTCAATTGGTGTTGGCATCTTGTAGAAGATGGTGTTTCCAACTCAAGTGGTATGGACATGTTTACCTCGTCGTATCCAAAAGGCTCAATCTGGACAACAATCAGATTGAGGGTGACTAATGTCTTCATTGGATCGTCATGTTCCGTGATTAAACCGATCGATCCCTTGGGGTCATAGTCATCTTCTATCTCAATCATGTGAACACCTCCACCCTTGTGATCTGGTAGAGGGTTATTGCGGACATTCGTAGCGGGCTACTTTGCTACAATGATCTTGCTGTCAATCAAAGCCTGGATCTTATCCTTCAGGGAGCGGTATTCCTCAATGGTAATGCCCCTTCATGCCAGAATGGTATGTACAGGTTTTTGTTTGGTTGACCCATTGGGAAAGGTTTTAAAGGGTAATAGTAGGGATGGGGGTGACATAAACAACAGCTTTGATCCTTTAGTACAACTGGTCGATTGGTTCATCAATGGTGGTATACTATTTTTGAGGTCTGCGATAAAAAATTGGTCGAGGTCAATTGAAGTTTCTACGTGGGGAGGTGATTGATAGTGGGAACGTTGGGTGTTGCAGGCTTGGTAAACATGTGCTGGTTATGAGTATTTAGGTGAAGTGTGCCGATATGCTGAAGGTGGATATGACTGATAAGTGGGTGGTGGAGTATGGTAAGAGGGTGAGGGTGCTTAGTAATTTGGAGTAGGTTGATACATGATTGGAGGCATCAGGTATGTTTGGTATTTGATAGGGGATTTGGTTCTTTGTGCAACCATTACAACACTTACGTCCCTTTTCTTGGACGTACCACTAGATTGTAAAGCCTTTTTGGTATCTTACAAGGCTTTAAAGTTTGTAACCATACCACTCTTGATGCATTTCTCGATCCTCTCACCCAGTTTGATGATGTCGGAAAATCTATGATTCTTAATCAGCATTAGTCTTTCATAGTATTGGGGGGTCTTGAGGCCGGACAAAAAATTTATTCATTTGTTCTTCCTCTAAGGTCGGTCTGACCTTAGCAGCTTCCAACCCCTAGCGAGTAGCATACTCATGGAAGGTTTTTGTGGGTTTCTTTTTCACGTTTTGGATATAGAACACATCTGAAGTATTCTCTGTGTTGAACCTGAATCTATCCATGAAATTGGGTGCCATACTTATCCAGTTCGGCCACTTCTTTGGGTCTTGGCTAATGTACCAAGACAGAGCATCTCATTTCAAGATCCTCATGAAAAGATTCATGCGGATCTTTTCGTCTCTTCCTACTCCGACCAGTTTGTCTCAGTATGTTCTCAAGTGAATCATGGCATCCCTTGTGCCGTCGAACATTATGATCTTGGGAGGTTTGTACCCCTCGGGCAATTCGACATCGGGCTGTATACATAGATATTCATTGTTTAGCTTTTGAATTCTCTTACTACCTTCAATGCCTTGAATTCTAGTGGTCAGCCTTATAAGCTCTTCGGCCAAATTTCTAATGATAGAGTCCTTATTATTGGATTCGAGTGTACTTGAGATGGGCTAGTTGGAGTGTGACACAGTCTCCACATATATGGGATTGTTGTGTTGGCTGTGGCAGTGGTAATTTGTGGAGTTCAAAGTTTTCGGGATGAGGAGTGGAGCATTGTTGGGAGTGTGGCAAGTGTTGCATGGTGTTAAAGAGCAGGATGGTTTTGTGGAGGTATGGGATTCTGAGTATTTGGGAAGGTAACTTTTGGAGGGGTAAGAGATAATGACAAGCTTGCCAAAATTTGGACTTGATCCAATTATTCCTGAAATTTCAACAATTTCTGCTCGAGTTGGGACACACTTTCTTTAGAGCCTTGAGTACCCTGAGTGATTTCTACCCGTTCAACTAAGTTTTCCTTTTTGATGTTGCTCAAATCCTCCATCTTTCCCTTGTTACTGTTTCTGATAGGACTAGGAGAAGGAGTGGGTGAAGGGCCCTTGGATCTTGTGGAAAATGATGACGATGCCAGAGTTCATGAACTAATCTTTGGGGAGGGGAATAAACAAAAGTAAAAACAAAAAGGTAACAAGTCAGTAAGGATTATAAGAGAAGAGGCTGGAATATTTAAACACATAGTGCGGGAACATAAATCGTGTCCTAATTTAGAAGCCTCGTTGTGCCCGATGTAGGCCTAGCGGAAAATTGATTTGGAGAACTTATAATGCTAAATGCCTCATTTTATTGATAGAAAATAAGATGAACCCCAAAACGACATTAAACAACAGGAAATAAAAATGTCACTAATGGCCATTGGCCTTATAACATCCATAAAGGAAAAGGTAAAATCCTATCTATTTGGTCCCAGAAGGACCTTCCACAGACTCGGTATCTTTGGCTCCCTCGAACAGCTGCACTAGCTTGCGAAGTCCCAACAGTAAGTAGGTTCTGGCTAGGTGTTCATCTTCATTTCCCTTAGCATTCTGCCAGTTCTCGACCCTTCTGATAAATTTCCTTTCCAGCTCTACTAAACCCTGCTCCAAGTAACCCAGTCATTTGTTGGAGCTGACAGCCATGTATTTCCATTCCTCAATCAACTTTTGGTTGGCTTCTTGAATTTCACGGTGCTCATTTTCGCATTCCAGAATCCTCTTGCGCATTTGGTTGTATTTTACCTGTGCTTCAGCCGTTTCATCGATTATCCTGTGACCTCGATCAAACCCGGTTTACCCAAATAATTATGATTTCCTTCTAACCAACAGAGATAGTATAGAGTATAACTAGTATGGTACCTGTCTGGCTCAATAGTGTCCCTTCCCCTGACGATTTCGAAGTGCCATATGTGCTAAGCTTGGAAGTTGTAAGGACTATCATCATCTTGAAACTCGGCGCAGAAGTGACTCATCTTATCAACCCTTAGTATAACCTGCTTCCTACTAGCCTGTCTCATAACTCGAAGATGGACATAAGGGTAAGTTCTCCTCAAACCAATAAGTATTAGAAACGGTGTATCCCAAGATCGGGAAATTAACTCTTCAGTATGGAACCATTCGAACATCCATTATACTTGGTCCTCTTTCAGATTTTCAAACAGTTCTACCTATCCTTTGGCATCTTCTAGTTGAGCAAACATGTTGGGCATGTAGTTCATCCTTGGCTGTTGGAAGGCTACATAATCGTCCCAGTCCCTATGCTGAATCTCCTATCGATAATCACCTTTTTGGAGGTGCTCCTTGAGCCATAGTTGGAGTAACAAGTTGCAATAGTTGGATCACCTTACACAACACCTAGAAACCGTTTATACACGTAGTATTATCGCGTGGTCATCATATCCATATCTACCTTTTCCCGACCCATTAAGGTATTAAACACGGTATAGCCTCGGTTTACTTATTCCATGCTATTGCACGTCCCTAATCCTATCAGCCCCGGAGGCACTTGGGACTACTAGTCCTAAAGGGAAGGGAAATTTGGGCTTTTGGTGGTTTTAAAAGGATGAAACATAAGGAGAAAATCAAAATACATAGAGTAGATATGGGGAAACACATAACAATTAAAGGCTCAAAGAGGCCTCCTTAGCTTAAGACAGATTGTTTAGCATGTCTTGCACATACTGGTTATGGTCTTAATTAAACTTAAAGGTTATGGAAGACTGATCTATTATATATTTCAGATAAGAAACCCGAGTGAGGCCTACCTGTTTGTTGGAATTAATAGAATCTGATTCAGTTTACAAGTTACCTTATGGCTTACCTAAGAGTCAAATGAAAAATTATAGGCATGATATCTATTAGTTTCAAAAAAAAAATTGTCAATTACATGAATAGAAATTCTACAGTTGTTATGGTTACTACTGATTTGGACTTATAAGCGAATGAACGATTCTAATTTCGTTGGTTGTTCCTATAGGCATGCTTTCTAGGAGTTGTTGATTTTAATCACTTTATAGTCAAAATAATAGTGCAACAGTCCTATAGGCATGGTATCAAGAATGCTGTTTGTTTTATAAACCTACGCATAAGTTTGACTAGTGATAGATGAAGATGCTAGAATTGAGGAGGTCCTATAGGCATAATATCTAGCATGTTGTTTATTATTTAAACCTATGAACATGTTTGCCTAGTGATAGATGCAGATACAAAATTCAGGAAGTCCTATTGGCATATAATCTACATGATATACAACATTTCAGGAATGACTTATTGACATGGTCTCTATATAATGTAGGTACAGAAACCTATAGACATGGTTCCTATATGACATGCAAGAAATGCAGAAGCCTATAGACATGTTCCCTATATGAAATGCAAAAATGAAGAAGCTAAGAACATGATACATGAGTATAGAAGTGTAAATATTCCCTATGAACATGATATCTACCCCTTTGCATGCATGATTGACCCTCCCCTTTTCACTAACAGCCGCAATAGTTATTACAAGTTATTTTACAGCCCAGAATGAATAAGAAAAGTAAAGTTACATCAGAGGACTAAAATTACAACCAAGGAGAGCCTGATTCAGACTTCCTTTCTGAAACATGAAATAAAGTAATCTCCAAAGATCAGACTCCATAGACTTTATCTTATTTGAGACGTGTCAGAGTTCCATAAGAGTTTCAAATGGACTTCGGGCAGTTCTCACACCCAAACATATTGCAGAATTGAATCATAGTGTAGTCTGGAAGAGCCAACCCTCAAACATCCAAGTTTACAGGGAACTAAATGTCCCAAAGTAAGGCTTAAGGAGGGGGCAGAACTTAGAAGATAGGAGAGAGTGTAAGTGCAAATAGGGGATTCTGGGGGAAAGCACAGATAAGCGGGTGGTCATACCAGCAATTGGAAATGTTGGCACACCCCAACCAGCCTCTTAGCCACATATTGTTTGGGAGTTAGGATCCTTTAAGTATCAAGTCCAGACATGAGCAACAATTTGGATGTTGCCATGTTCTAAACTTTAACTCAATCACATAGAAGGGAATAGGGGTACAGGGATGCACAACACAAACAAACGCAAAGAGAACAACATGCATATTTAACACTGAGCATAGATGGCAAAGTAGACAGGATTGTAGAAGCTGTAACATAAACACATTGGAATGAGATTGAAAACTAAATTAGAGCATACCACTTTAGGGAAATAAGAGAAGAAAGCAGTATTGTAAAGACAAATTGCAAGCAAATAATCAGAAGAACTACGAGATTATGTATGCAAAAGTGTTGAATTGAGAGTTGTGTAACTGAAAGTGTATGAGAAGTGTGGAATTCAAGGTGTGTTGGTGAGAAAGGGGCCTTGCCCTCTTTATAGTGTTGAAAGCAAGAAGAATAAGGTAGGAGAATAATTTAAAAAATTAGTTGTCAATCAATTACAGAAGTTTCCTTTAGTTAAGGGAATTTGAATTCCGCATTGCATATATGATTCGACAGCCAGGTAATAGATGTATCTATGGTTTGCGTTATTCGACCCTCTGGAAGTGCACAAATAAATATTATTAGATCGGACCGAACTACCTCGGCATGATTGGTGCATGCTTGTAATGTTTGCCTTGTGATTTATAAATGTTAATATTCGTTCTCCCTGGCCTGAGATAAATGTATAAATGATGAAAAGGAATCTGGAAACTTCCTATGAAAGAAAGAATTATTTATGTACTTTATTCTATTGAGTTGCAACCATGTTTATAAGATCTTTGATCTATTATATTATTGGTGTATTATTATTGGACCACTAGTAAGTGTCGAAGTCGATCTCTCATCTCTACTTCTTCGAGATTAGGCAGGATACTTACTGAGTACAAGTTGTATTCGTACTCATGCTACACTTGATGTGCATTTCTGTTGCACAGGAACATTTATCTCTAGTGGCCTAGTGGGCGTAGCTGCATGGATGCTATAGAGACTAGGTGAGCTGCATTCCTCGAGGCGACCCACAGCCAGTGTAGTCTCTTTCAGTGTATTGTAATTACTTTCTGTCCAATTTGTATTCCGGACAGTTATTGTTCTTTATTTGATTTCTTAGTGATTCCTCATGCACTTGTGACACCGAGTTCTGGGATGAATATAGTATTATTTAATGTTAAGTTTGTTAAAGACATCAATATCTATTTAGTGAAATTCATAGCCCATTGTTTAATGTATAAAGAAAATGTTTCCAAAAATATTAATACAAGAAATTACTAGTAAATTGGCGTTGTCTTGCCTGACAATGGTGTCTGACGCAATCAAGACCCTTAGTGGATTTTGGGTCGTGACATCATTATATCAGAGCACTAGGTTCCCATAGGTATCACGAGTCATGAGCAAACCTAGTAGAGTCTGGCGGAGCGGTACAGATACGCCTGTACTTATCTTCGAGAGGCTGAGTACTTCCCTTCTTGATTCCTCGTCATACAGTTTTATTCTTAAAGGCTTAAGCCTTTTTTTCCTTCCCAAAATCTAATGCAATGCAAAGCGCTTATTATAAATCACGAATTGAGAAATTTTAAAGGTAATACAGAGGTGGTATAGGATGTTTCTCCCGGTATAGTTGGTTTGACTATTGTCGTCGCCTTGTTGAAGGATACTCTGTCGTTTCAGTTCAGTAGTTGTACTTTTTAATGCTATGAGGCTAGACATACCTTGCCATGGTGCTTATGAACGGTTATCGTGCGATATTGATGCGATGGTAGGATGCTTGCCTACACATCATAGCAGTGAATGACTTGAGGGGAGGTTTACTCAGTGCATGATTTAGAGATTCAGTATTTTATTCCAGGTGGGGGAAAAACAATCGGGCTAAGAATGTTCAGATTTGGGTTGATGCAGTATTGAGACTTGATATTTGCGAGTGTGATTGAATTTTCATTTGTGATGAGGTGTTGTTGTCCTTGTTGAATGTACTAAGCTCGCGTTTTAAAACCATATACCATTCGCCCTTAGGGCAGGATATTGTAAGATAGTATTGGAGAAGCGGCTATCAAAGATCGTGGGGTGCATTGGTTCATGATTGAATTGATGTTATAATGTCGACAGTTCAAGAATTTAGAAACGTATAAAGTTAGCAGCGATCTATTAGTTCAAGTGCTACTAAGATAGATTTTGATCTAAGGCATCAGCTTAGCTACAAATGAGGAGAAAGAACATGTGTGAAGTGTCATGCGGTGATTAACTTCTAGAAGGACAGGTGTAAGAAGTTGAGGTTGAGTAGTTTCTTAGAGAAGTGAGTCTACCCAAAGTGGAAGAGTGGCATAGTAGTATGTGGATTTAGTGGCAGGATAACTACACCCTTGAGGAAAGTTTGGAGTGATTTGGGAGTTTCAGTGGACAATGGCTGGCCCTACGGACTTAATTTGAAGTATCGACTATTATTCGACAAGAAATTTCATATGATGGAAAGGAGTTGCTTGATATGAAGGACGATACAACATAACTTTGAACTGGGAGAAATTGTCGCACATTTAGTTGATGTCCACAAGGAGTGAATGGACTTGTGCAGTTGGTGAATGATCACGGGCTTAGGTGTGTTATCTCCTATGAGTAGATTAGCGGTAGCGTGGTTGGCGAAGCTTCTACGAAGAATCCTACTGGCTATCTGGTAAATAGGTCAAACATGTGAATATGGTTAATGATTTAGAGTATTCATAAATGGTTTTATAGAAAAATTTCAAGGAACTCGGCGGGTTGGTTGTTCTAGATCATGTCAACAATAAAGAAAGAAACTTGTTGGATTCCAGAGTTGTGTTTGTGTTATGGTGGCTTCAAGCTAAGTGGGAGAGTCCAACTGCCTACCGTTGGATCGCATGGTCGTCTATTTATGGTATTTCCGGTTATTAGCATATATATGGGTTATTTCAACTAAGAAAAAAGAACTTAAGAGGTGATTTGAGCAAAGGGATTGTTGAGGGTATGCTAGGGCTGGTCTTATTAGCTCATGTTCAGATTTAGGGAAGGATTTAGGATTTACGCCATGTATAGATACGGGTTTCAATTTGGCCAGGTGCTTTGTCGAGAGGGTATTTAGGTTCTAGAAGATTCATAGACTTAAGTATATCGGGACCAAGTCAGAGTGGGTGGCTCTCAACAATGGCTCTAGTGAATTTAAAGGCTAAAAATGTTGTGCCTAAGGATTCAAGCCCACGGTATATTTATGAATCGAGCTTGTGAAGCAGCTTACGATAAAAGGCGTAATATTTATGATGTTTTGAATTTCAGTGTAGCATAAGAAGGAAAGGGAGAAAAGGACTTTGGATTCGTAAAGGAATCACCATAATGGATGTACCGGTAGATATGCGAATATGTGCGTGCAAGAGGGTATGAAGCGGTTCACGGGTTTAGAGACAATATGGTCTCATCGAATGGGGTCACTCAAGATGAGTGTGGACTTAGGTTCATGATGTAAGGAGTGGAGCTAATATTATCTCTAAGGCAAGTTAACGGTGAATTAGATAATGTTAGATTGGTCATTATAGTTGAACTGGCATATGGTGGCGGTGCGCGCGAGGCTCGACGGCCACCGTAATTGATCATATTTGGAAGTATTCAAGTATTATGGCTTTTTATGTATAGGCAGATCCCGGAAGGGTTATGGCGGTTTATACCACTACTTTAGGATTTGAATGTCCTACGGTTATGAGAAGTTACTCGCGTGTTGCTATGGCCCTCTCGGAATGAGTTAATTAAAAAAGCTTCCATGTGAGGAAGTGTTTATCATATTAGTGGTTCAGGATTTATGATGAAGATCTGGTGCTATCACACATTAGCATGTTGGGTGCAGCGAGTGGTATGGAATTTGGAAGTGAGGATCAAGGTTGTGGTTCGTTAGTGACAAGGATGTCACGAGCTCGGATGAGCAGGAAAGGGATTTGAATTATTAGAGTAAGCTGGTATTGTCACCTGGGACCGGTGTTTTGTGGAAGGGGCTTTGCATCCTGGTTATGGATTCTTGATCGCTTTTCAACGTTAGTGCGGCCGGTAGCATAGATGTGCATACCTGTCATCTATTAAGGAAGGTTGTGTGAGCGTGCCCCACCGAAAAGTTTATAAGTATGTCATGTGGTCAATTGATTGATTGAAGAATTAAACCAAGTATGAAGATTGTGGTGATATCGTTAATTTGAGAATTGATGCTTGGAGGGCACTCGGTTTATTAGGTTGTGTACTGCTGAGGATTACTCTAGTTATGTTGGTTGTTCTTATGTGTTATGGGAAAAGGGGGTTATTATGGACCCAGGAAAGATTATGGACCTAGTTCGGTACGATCAAAATCGGTATGAGGTCTGTGAATGGATCTAAGAAGAAGTATGGGCTCTATATCAGGCCAAATATGTTCATTTCAGCATAGCCCTCCTTATGGAGGAGTATTCGGACGTTGGATGTTAATTCGTCGTCGGCTATTTCACATAAGCTATATTGTGTCGTATGAGTTGTGAATGGCTTGATAGTTTTCTTATGTGTTGAGTATCCACGTATCGACGGTGTTATGTGAGCAAGATGGCTCTTTAGTTTCAGAACATATATCGCACCTTAGTTGCTTGAGTTTGTTAGCTTATGGCTCTATATGTCTCCCCGGGGATGGTATTATGAACTTAGCGTGCTTGTGACCTATATTCGGTATCTTTTTGTAATGAGAAATTTAGCTCGGTGTGTATCTCCTCATGTGAATTTTATGTGTGCATTGGTTGGCATGCTGCCATAGGTATGTTGTTTGGATCGGGTTTCATGCTGCAACAGTGTGATATTGAATACAGCTTTCTATATCCTATTTTTGTGTATCTTGTTTCCCATTTTCTGAAGAAAGTTCATAGTAGTACGTTAGTTAAGTAGTACTTTCCAGAGTTTGTCTCCCTTTTGTGTTACTTTCGAGTTGGTAGCCTATTAGCACATTGTGGCATCATATGAGACTTTTGATCATGTCCAGGGTGGCTTCTTGCCCGAGCTGTTTGTATTGGGTGAGACGTGATCATTGGATTTAGGATCACTACAGTCTGATTATATGATGTATATTAAGGAGCAAAGATCATTATTTGGTTCAGAATGAGGTGACAGTCCTTGTCCGGAGTATAGACTCAACAGTTTGTTGGCTCGACACTTGGTTATAAATTATTCCCATTTCTTCCATCGTTGCGATATTTGCGAGAATTGAAACAAGACTTATATATATATATATATATATATATATATATATATATATATATATATATATATCATGAGGTGCATCAGATTCGTGGAATTTTGACTAATTTTATCAGAGAATGTTATCGTGATCCTATGGACAAAGTGGTGCAAGGTGTGAATTCCGCAAAGTTATGCATTCATGTTTTGGCACATCATGTAGTGATTGATACGGTGTTCTTATATTGGAAATGGTCGTGGTAGAGAATTCTAGTTGTTGGAATCAGGTTCTAAGGCTTATTTTCTTAAGTTAAAAGCAATAAATCCAGATTAAATAAGCTATGGACCTGGTTTGTATGATGTTCTAAGCGTCAATACCACGCAAGAGGGGGTGATTTATGTGGTATCCAATTTTCGCTTAAACTACTTATGAAGGACCTGGTTCTTTTATGTGTTCCAACTACCTACTATTGCGGATTAATAAATACAAAAACTAAAGAACACAAAGATTTTTATGTGGTAAACACCTGGCTCAAAAGGTAAAAAACCCACGACCTACTACTCAGTAGGATATTTCCCAAAACTTCACTAAATTACTGAGCCAAAACGGCATTTACAAAACTCTTTGTAAGCCTAAGGATTAACTCTAATCTTGTTGTAGCAACCAGCCTCTAACTGTTGCGACAACTTCAAGTTAACTCTAACTTGAATACACAAAATACCTATTACAATTGCTTCTAGATAAAGCTGAAAGGTACAATATTAAACACCTACTACAATTGAACTAGAAATAAATAAAAACATATAAACTTTTTATGGAGCTGGTTCTTCAATCTGGTTCATGTAGCTTCAGGTTTGCACACTTGAATCACATGTGAACTGCTTGCAAAAAGCCTTGCTATTTTGCTCTCTATTTATGTTTAACTTCTGCGTTTTTGTGCAACACCTTTATTGTGAGAACATCCTGCAATTTATAGAGTTAGTATATGAAAAAATAATTAGAGTTATGATGCAACTCTTCCTTGGTTGAAGAGTTCTAATTGATTTCAACTTCTAACTCATTCTCTATCTTGGATAGTGTTCTCTTTGATTACGGACTCCTTCTCCTTATCAATTATACAACCTTTTCGATCACGAGATATTAAATACACCAAGTTAAGCTTATCTCCGTCACATGCAACCCACATGCTCTAATTTTCCCGTTTTTGTACACCTAAGTAATGGTCCTGGTGCATCCCGAGTTCCTTTCTCAGTCTTCAAAACTATCCTTTACTTGGGCCAACAAGGTGTCAAACAGTGATTTCAGACTACTTCAGCGTAGTTCTCAGCATGTTCGAGAACGAATATATGTTTAAGCGGGAGAGAATGTAAAGACTCGACTGGTTGTTTTGAGCTCTAGCGCGTCGTTCAGCGGTTTGAGGCCCTGAGTAGCTTCACTTCAGGTATTATGACTGGTATGTGTGGTCAGAATTGAATTTCAGAAAAGTTCAGAGTCGATTTAGAAAGAGATTCTCATTTCGAAAGCCTTGTGTTGGAAGAATATACTAAGATTGGATTTTTGAGTAAACGACCTCAAAATCAGGATACGAAGGTTCCACCAGGTTTGTATGATGATTTTGGACTTGGGCGTATGTCTAGGTCGGGCTTTGGTAGACCAGGGAATGTTTTAGCACCTATTGTAGAAGTTAGCATTTTTGGAAGAATTTCATAAGTTTAGGTTGAAGTGCATTTCAGGATTATCAATGTCCGTTTGGGATTTTCGAGTCTGTGAATAGCTCCGTATGGTGATTCTGGTAATGAGAGCCGCGATCGGAAGTGACTCTTGAGGTTCGTGGGTGATTTAGGAGTTATTTGGCTAAAGATAGAGATTTGAAAGTTTTTGAGAAGTTTGACCGAGACTTGACTTTTTGATATCGGGGTTGTAATCCAATTTCGGAAGTTGGAGTAGGTCCGTAATATCAAATATGACTTGTGTGCCAAATTTGAGGTCACTCCTACTTGATTTGATATGTTTTGGCATCAAATGTAGAAGTTGAAATTACTAAAGTTCATTAAGCTTGCATTGGAGGTCGATTTATAATTTTAGTGTTGTTTGATATGACTTGAGGCTTCGAGCAAGTCCGTAATGTATTTTGGGACTGGTTGGTGTGATTGGACGGAGTCCCGGGGGCCTCGGGTGTGTTTCGGGGTGGTTTTGAAAGGGCGTGGAATGTCGGTTATAGATCTTTAGAACAAGGTGAGACTCCTTTATAAACTTTTTAGAGGGAATTGTCCCCATAGGTGAATTAATTGGATATGTGCTGCTATTTACGGGGCTACGCACGCACGAGGTGATAAGAATCCGTTTGTAGCTACTATTATGCTTATGTCCGAGTAGTTTAGGGCCGAAAAGGATGCTTTACTTGTAATACTTGTAACCTTATAGTAAGTTTAAATTTCTTAAATCATATTGAAGTGGTAAATGACTTTCTGAAAGAGTTAAACTTCATTTATTTGACTTGTAAAAGAGAAATTTACACCTCCTTGAATAATAGTCTTGATTGACGGTTAAATGTGTATTTCTATGTGTACCTGTGTCGCATGTATGATTCGCGGGCAGGGTGATTATTATTTATATTTGACCGTCGCATGTGTTATTTGTGAGTGGGATAATAGATGCATTTATGGTTCGTGCCATTCAACCCTCTGGCTGTGCACAATTTAAATATTGTTGGATCGGTCCGTACGACCTTGACATGATGTGCGCATGCTTGTAATGTTTGCCTTGAGATTTATAAATGTCGATATTCGTTCTCTGTGGCCTGCGATAAATGTATAAATAATGAAAAGAAATCTGAAAATTTCCTACGAAAGAAAGAAGTATTTATTTGCTTTATTCTATTGAGTTGCAACCATGTTTATAAGATCTTTGATTTAATATAGTATTGTCGTATTATTATTGAACCACTAATAAGTGTTGAAGTCGGCCTCTCGTCTCTACTTCTTCGAGATTAAGTGGGATAATTACTGAGTACACTTTCTCGTACTCATACTACACTTGTTGTGCGTTTTTATTGCACAAACATATGTATCTCTAATGGCCTAATGAGTGTAGCAGCATGGACGATACAGAGACTAGGTGAGCTGCATTTCTCAAGGTGACCCGCAGCCAGTATAATCTCTTTCAGTGTATTGTAATTACTTTCTGTCTAATTTGTATTTCAGACAATTATTGTACTTTATTTAATTCTTAGTGCTTGTTCATGCGCTGGTGACACCGGTTCTGGGATGATTATGAGATTTTTTATTATTAAGTTTGTTAACGACATCAATATCTATTTTGTGAAATTCATTACTTTTGATGTATGAAGGAAATGATTCCAAAAATAGAAAACAAAAAAATACTAGTAAATTAGTGTTGGCTTAACTGGCAATGGTGCCCGGCACCATTACGACCCTTAGTGGATTTTAAATCGTTACAATAACCTTTAGATCGGATGTTTATAAAGTATCTTCTATTCTTGTGGAGCGGGTCGAATGCCTCGACAGTAAAATAGATGCATTTATGGTTCGTATCGTTCGACCATCAACAGTGCACAATATATATATATATATATATATATATATATATTGAGAGAGAGAGAGAGAGAGATATATACGATCTCGGCATAATGTGTACGTAATAATAATTGGAGCCCAGTTATATTTGATATCATTTCATTGGCTTGAGAGGTTAAATGGATAAATGATGGAAATTGATTTGAGATTTACTATGAGGGAAGGAATTATTTATTTACTTCTTATTATTGTGTTTTGAGTTTCATTTATATGGCCCATGCTTAATTGGAATTTCGATATTTTATTGTTAGCCTATAGTAAGTGTCGGAATCGACCCCTCGTCACTACTTTTTCGAGATTAGACTAGATACTTACTAGGTACATATTATTCATGTACCCATGCTATACTTCTGCACTAACCGTGCATGATCTGAGGCAGGTGTGTCGGGTTATCATCCAAGCGTGCACACTTGATTACCTCGAGACTTTAAGTAAGCATCCTTTCGAGCCCGTTCTGCAGCACCTGAACTGTTCCCTTTGCTTTTACTTTATGTCAATTTATTTCAGACAGTAGTTTGATATTTGTTTTGTATATTCTACTAGTAGCCCATACACTTGTGACACCAGGTCTTTAAAATTGTGCTAGTCGATACTTGGTGATTTTTGGATTATTTACTTCATCTCATTTGTTGTTAAAACTATCTACTCCTTATCTGTTTTACCTTTTCACTTCTTGTTTATTCAATAACTAAATATTAACTATTTCTAAACTGTTAAAATAAAGAAACGCACAATTAATTTACTGTTGGTTTGCTTAGCGGTAACATTAGGCTCTATCACGATCTAGAGGAAAAACTCGGTCATGACAAAAATTAATATATGAATGGGAGAATAGATATAATGTGATTTTATCCACATTGAATATTTTTTATAAAATTAAGTAAAAACAATACTCAAAAATATTAGTTATAAATTTAGATAACAAAATAATTACGAGAAAGTCATACAAGATAAAATCAAGTTAAATTTCAAGGTTAATATAGAATTATATTCATTGTAATATATTAAACAAGAAATTTACTAAAAAATCATGTGAAAATTTATAATATTAATTAATGAATAATACAATTACACAAGCAATGAACAAAAAATATAAATTTGTGGAAAAATATAAAAATATAAAACTTATAATAAGAATATATTTACAAAAGTCGTACATATAAACATTATTAAAATCATAATAACAACAATGCATAAAGAAAGAAAAAAAAAATCAAGCGATAGCGTAAAAATGTATATACTAATTGATTAATGATGTAGGAAATTTCGATGAATAAATGGGACTTATACTTCCATAAATAAAAAATACAAAAACATAAAAATACAATTAGGATATTTGCATAAAATAAGCATTTTATACCATAGCATAAAATAATTATTATTAAAAATATAGGTAGATTTTATAGAAAAATAATAAAAAGCTTTTATCCTTATATATTTGATGAATTAAAAATTATAATTCAGTAAAAAAAATTACATTATTTGATTTTCAACAAAATACAAATGAAGAAACACATCAAATCTTGTAGTAGAAAAGAATGTATGAAAAAGGAAATAAAGATAATTTTAGATATTTATACGTTGATCAATTAAAAAAAACAAAAGATAAGTATATAACACTCATAAGATTATTGATAAATTTAGACAATTGAAGAATCTTGAATAATATTGTCACAATGCAAAATTCATTAAAGGGCCTTGATGGCGTCGGAGATCTCTGCAAGGCAAGCCAACACTAAATAATTAATTAAACCTTCATTTTAATACTGTTGAAATCATAAATTTTCTTTAATTTAACTAATAAAAGTAGTCTTCACAGAATACATAAAAGTGTCTACAATTTTCAATATGGAATATCTCGTAATTACTCCATAATTTGGTGTCGTAAGTGCATGAGCATCAAATAGGAATTTTACAATAACGTACAATGACTGCCGGGAAAATAGTTTGGACAGAAAAAAAAATACAATACTCTGAAGGAGACTCTGCTGGCCGCGGGTCGTCTCAAGAGATGCAGCTCACCAAAGTATCTGTATCAACCATTTCGCTGCGCCCACTAGGTCGTTAGATATTCATGTGCCCGTGCAACAAAATACACAACAAATATATTATGAGTACGAAAACAACGTGTACCCGACAAGTTTCCAGTCTAACTTTAAAGAAGTAGTGACGAAGGATCGACCTCGACAATTACTAGTGATCCAATGATATCTGATACAGTAATAAAGTGAATAAATATGAAATAGTGTAAATACATGGAATAAACAAATATAAAATTTATGATAGCACTCCTTTCTTTAATATCTTGCTGAGGCTCTCAGCTAGATAGTTCCCTCCGTAACCAGAGCATATATATCGATACAGTGGATTTCATCAAAAAAGTTGTCATAATCCAAATCAGGGAAAACCCTCAGATATACTGGCTTATAGCCAAAAGTTACGCACATTTTCATGAGAATGACATATATAATGCTGAAGTGTATGCTCGATACAACATAAAAGTAAATTGTACACTGCTATAGGGTCGAGTGGCACGAACCATATATGCATCTATTAACCTGCCGAGGTGATCAGCCCATTCCCATAAGAGAAGTAGAAAGAAATATTCGGCTCGCGAATCATACATCTGGAGCAGTCAAACATAGATTTAACGATTTCCTTGCTTGCAAATCATACATGCAATGCGGTCAAATATAAATTTAAAGAATTTTTCCGCTCACGAATCATATATGCGACGGGGTTACACAGAGATTTCTTAAGTTAATATAAGGTGCCTCAATCCTTTTCGGAAATACTCAGTTTAATGGAAACACTTAAATCCTTAATTCCCCAATTAAAATACCTTTCAACACAGTTATTACGCAACATCAATCTTATTTTCTTCAAGGCAAACAATAACATAAATAAGCAACAATATCAACAAGAGATGATGTAGCCTAAGACTACCCGGGCATAGGCATAATAGTAACTACGTACGGACTCTCGTCACCTTGTGCATTCGTAACCCCCACAAATAGGAGCACATATTTAATTATTTCACCTATGGGGTTAATTCCCTTTTACAAGGTTAGAAAGGAGACTTACCTTACTCTGAAATTCTATAACCGGCTCTCGAGCCATTCAAACAACTCGAATCGATGCACAATGCTCTAAAACTAGCAGCAATTATGCAAACCCATTAACACTCAATTACTCATTATAGTCCAATTTATAACAATTTCTAACCCCGATCGAAAAGTCGATAAAAATCACCCTGGGTCCACGTGCTCAGATTCCGAAATTTTTCAAAGATAAACTTTACATAACCCCACGAACTCAAATATATAATTTGTTTTAATTTCATACTCCAAATTCATGGTCAAACTCCAAATATACAAGATTCTAGGTTTTTCCAGCAAAATCCCAAACTTTTACTAATTTTCATACTTTAACCCATATCTAAATCATGTATTTAACTTATAATAAGTGGGAACAACTTACCTTGAAATTGATGATGAAAAATGTGCTCCAAACTCGCCCTAAGACCGACTCACACGGAGTAAATGAAGTGAAAAAGAGCCAAACCCTCGTTTTAAAAGAACACACTGCCCAGCCCCAATTTTCGCACCTACGATCAGTTGACCGCTTCTGTGGTTCCGCAAGTGCGGCCCCATTACCGCTTCTGCAGTCTTTCACCATGCCCCTTAACTCCACATCTGCAGTCCCACGCACACATGTGTGGTCTCGCTTCTACGGACCTTGACCGCATCTGCGGCCCACGCCTTCCCCAGCAAAATCCGCTTCTTCGAGTCCCTTCCCACTCCTGTGGGCCCGCAGCTGCGGTGCTCTTCACACAGGTGGGGTTACACCGGAATTCCAGCTGTTTCAACGCTTCCTCAAATTCTATTTTCAATCGGTTAACCACCTGGAATCCACATGAGGCCCCTGGGACCCGGTTTAATCATACTAACCAGTTCCATAACATAACGCGGACCTATTCGAGGCCTCATATCACACCAAACAACACTAAAACCATGGATCGCCCTCAAATTCAAGCTTAATGGACTTTAGAATTTTAAAAATATTCGATGCCGAAACCTATCAAATTATATTCGATTAATCTCAAATTTTGCATACAAGTCATATTTGACATTGCAGACCCACTCCAACTTCTGGAATCAGAATCTGACCACGATATAAAAAAGTACATTTCCGGTCAAACTTCTCAAATCCTTCAAATTTTTAACTTTAGCGAAATGACTCAAAAATGATCTACAGACATCCAAATTCACTTCCAGACGCGCTCCCAATACCATAATCACCATACAGAGCTATTTCCAGACTCGAAATCTCAAACGGATATTGATGACACCGAAATGCACTGCAACCCAAATTTGTGAAATTCTTTCCAAAACGCCAACTTCCACAAGATGCACCGAAATGCTCCCGGGTCATCCAAAACCTAATCCGGGTATACCTCCAAGTCCGAAATCATCATACGAATCTGTTGGAACCTTCAAATCCCGATTTTGAAATCGTTTGCTCAAAATCAACCCTTAGTCAGATTCTTTCCACTTTAAGCTTCCGAAATGAGAATTCTCTTTTCAAATCAGCTTCGAACTCTCCGAGTTTCAATTTTGACTATGCGTACAAGCTATGAAGCTATAATACCTATGATGAAGCTGCTGATAACAGTTATTCTCCGACATCACGGTAATTGCTGATCTATTTGGACTGATCAATATGCTTATAAAAACTACTTTCGCAATGGGAAAGAAAAAGAGTACAGACAACTACTTCCCCTCAACTAGTATTAGTAAGAAACAGAGAAGACCTAATTAGATTAGGAGTGGGACTTAGAAGTTACTTATCGTAATATTATGTTTGAATTGTGGTCTCTAAACTTAGTCGGTTAAGGATTAATCTCCTTGAAACTCAACTCATCAAACCTCTAAAGTTAACTTTACTGCGAAGTCTAAAAAATTACCATTTGAATTATGCAAGTATAATTCCTACACACGCTGGACTTCATTTGGTCTAAAGATACCAAAATGAGAGATAGTTAATTAAGGGAAGAGAATAATTATGAGAGAGAAAAGCAAACAATACCATAAAAGACGTAATTAACCCATGTAACCACGTCTTACCGATAATTACTCATACACTTCTCTATTAGTGGAGAACTGGAAATCTTACGTACCATCTTAAACGAAACAATCCTAGATTCTAGAACTTCTTACTCAACCTTAACAGAGAAAACATCGGATGTTTTGCATCGGCGACGCAGAAGGAGATATAAACGATGACAAATGTTGTCACCAATACTCGAAATATCTCACCTACTCCTGCTTCTGCTACTACTTCTGCAGTCACTACTTCCACTGGCGTCAGAAGCAACCCGAAAAACATCACAAGAGTTGCTTCCCGAGGCGGCGGCAGCGGTGGAAGTGGCGCAAATGGTTCGCAAGCTTGCGCTGCGTGCAAGTATCAACGTCGAAGATGTGCGCCTGACTGTCCGTTAGCCCCTTATTTCCCAGCCGAAAGGCAGAAAGATTTTCTCAATGCCCACAAACTTTTTGGTGTTACTAACATCTTGAAAGTCCTAAGAAACGTGCCTCCGTTTCAGAAAGACGACGCAGTGAAAGCATTAATATTTGAGGCTAATATTCATGCCGATGACCCTGTTGGAGGGTGTCATCGACTCATCCAGAATCTATATCGACAAATTAATTTATATCAGGCACAATTAAAACTTGTTTATCACCAAATTGTATGGGTCCAAGAGGCGGCTATCCAAGAACAACAAAATTTTAGTATGATGACTTCAGTTCGTGGAACTAATAGTAATTTGAATTTTGATATGCGGCCGCTGCACGGTGTTCATGGCTTCAACAGATATAATTCTATTTGTCTTGGAGAAGCCGGATCAAGCTATCAAATAGTAAAAGGAAAAGGAGTCGAGAGATTCAACAATGTAGAAGAATTTGCAGTTAAAACAATGATGACACATTCAAATGCCAAACAACCTCTAGTTGAATCCGAGGATATCAAGCAATATTGTGGAAATATTCATAATTTTAAAGGCAAAGGAGTAGCAACAGAACTAAGGTCTGTTACTTAGGTCTTCTTGTTATATAATTTTTCTATGGTACACTGAGATGCAAAAGAAAAACCAAAATTTCCAAGTGATAGAACTAAAATCTATAGATTCACTTTTGAGTATGAGAACTAAAATTTTTAGACTTTAGTTTTTTATTAATTATATCTAAGATATCAGCTTGAAGTTTGACAGTTATAACTATTATTCTTGTACCGTTTGTTGGCAATTGATTAAAATTGATGGTTAAGAAATTAAAATTTTCCAAGAATAGGCCTACGGAATTAAGAAGATAAAACTTTTTAAATGTTTCTTGTTGATATGTAAATCTCGTATTTTTTGTGAATGATTATTCAATTTATCGATCTAGTATATTTTAGAAATGAGTGCTAACATTTAAATTAAGGTTACAAATTGCATTCTTTTGTTATCATTTGGCGATCAGCCAAGACACAGGAATGCTCTTGTGAAGAGCCAAATGTTCTTAATGCAGCAATGCTCAGTGTAGTGTATTCTTTTCACATTAATTAACTTGTGATTTATAACTCTAGATATCTTGGTCATTAGAGAGTTTGATGTAAATTTAGAAAGCTACATTATTTCATTAATATCAAAGGGCTTAATTGTATCCATACACAGGTGGTTTTCTAGCTAATTTAATTATGAACTCTGGAGGAGTGTTTACTTAATGTTACTGAAAAATCATGTCAACTTGCTTTGGTGAATATATTATTAGCAACTTATGAAAATACTGAAATGATTGATTGATTTCATATTAATGGACTTATATTAAACTTTGCCTTGTTGCAGTGATGAAACAGTGGTGTCAAAAGCAAGAATAAATTGAGGCAAGATGCTGCTTGCCTGTTTCTATGTTCGCTCAAGAACTAAAATTTTTGAAGCATTTGTATAACCTTTGAAAATAAAGTGTATCTTCTTGGTTGTCAGATTGTCATATTCTTATGCATATAGAGGTTTTCTTTTTCCAACGGTTGTTACAATAGATTTTGTTCCCTGTCATGTTTCATAGATTTTTTTGAATATTCTCACCTTTCTTAGATGTATCTTATCATCCTTATGGTCACGAGTTTTGATAGCACACTTGGTAGAAGACAATTTTTGACATCTAAAAGACTCATTGAGAATTTTAGAAAGTATCTCCATTAAAAAACACAGAAATAGAAATCGTCAAAATATATACCGACTGTTGAGATGGGAGAGTTTTGGTGGAAGCTGTATAAGTTTGTTGGTGAAAATTTATAATTTCAAAAATCGTGTAAATCCTTGACGACCATGATATGGAAAATTATGAATCTGTAGAGATTTTGGACAGGATTGAGGAAAATTCAAATTTTCACCAAAATATTTGAGTCCGCAAATTAAACTCTTTTTATTATGGACAATATATAGGGAAAATTGATATTAAATGACCAAATAGTAATATGGTACGTGGAACCGAAGATAGGCGTAAAATGAATCGAGTAAGAACTAAGGCCGGGATCAAAAACCATAGTTGGTATCAAGTAAATCTTAAATCCCGAAGGGAGTACAATCAACGGGAGTAGGTCGAATATTTGTCACCGGATGACATTTAATAAAGAACATTCCCTAGTATTAAATAGGCAGCCGTTACAGAAAATTTTGGTATTCTGGGTCTGTCGTATTATAATATATTGTGTGTATCTTTTTATTATTGGTAGAATATTCTCTCATTATTGTACAGTCCTATAATTGGTAGGGTTTGATTTCTTTCATCATTGTACAATCCTATAGTTGGTAGGATTTGATACCTCTCTGTACTCTATATATACTTTTGTGATCAATACAAGAATATTCATTCTCCCAAAATTCTCTACATGGTATCATACGCCAGTGGCTTATCGCCAAAGAAACCCTAATTCTTCCCTACCCGCGCCGCCGCCGCCGCCGCCGCTGCACTAATTGGCAGCCCGTCGCCGCCGACCTTCTCGGTCCACCGCCTCTCTCCGGCGTCTTACCGCGCCACCGCTGCACTAACCGGCAGCCCTCTCTCTCTCGACATCGATCAGCGCCTCCTCTGCCTCGCGCTTCATGGCCGCTACGACATCCAACGATCTTCTCCAGCCGATTGCCATCAATGCATCGGCTCAGATCCCACTTAAATTGGCTTTCACTAATTACCTGGCGTGGAAATTCCAGTTCCGAACCCTTCTTATGGGTTACGACCTTCTCGGCTTCTTGTACGGATCGAAGTCGTGCCCACCAGCCACTATCGTCGACAAAGAGGTAACTTCCCCCAATCCAGCATATCCTTACTGGATTCGCCAGGACAATCTTATTCTCAGTGCCATCATCTCGTCGATCACACCGACGATCATCTCCTTTATTGCCGCTGCGGAAACCGCTAAAGAGGCCTGGGATATCCTCGCGCGCACATACGGCACTGCTTCTCGTGGTCGTATCATGGCTCTCAAACAGCAGCTCCATAATCCGGTAAAAGGTTCTAAATCTGTTACTGATTTTTTGCACGGTATTTGCGTGATTGTGGATGAATTATCTCTCCTGGGTGTTACTGTTGATTCTGAGGATCTTGTCATTAAGGTTCTAAATGGTCTTGATGATCCGTATATGGAGCTCTCTCATGCTATCAAAACCCGTGAATCTCCAATCTCTTTTGCTGAATTACATGACAAGCTGTTAAGCATGGAGACTCAGATTACTGCCCGTGTGCCGGCCACCTCCGCCGCATCTGATTTGGCTCCGTCGGCTGCCTTCGTTGCCGGACAATAGTCCGGCCGTAACCGCTTCGGTGGGCGCGGGCGTGGCCGTGGCAGCCGTGGTTTATCCTCCGGCCTCGGTGGTTACTCCACCAATGGCCAATCTCGCGGGTACAATGGGAAGTGCCAGCTCTGCAGTGAATTTGGCCACTCCGCGCGCCGCTGTCTGTCCTATCCTATTTCCGGCGCAAATCAGCCCCCTTACGGTGGACCACTACCGCGACCAGCATACGCTGTGTCATCTTATCTGGCTGCTCACACAGCCCATCACACTCCATCTGATTGGATCCTGAGCTTTGGTGCCACTCATCACATAACCAATGATCTTGCCAACATGTCTCTTCACAGTCCTTACACTGGTTTCGATGATGTAGTTATTGGTAGCGGTGAAGGTTTAAAAATTACACATACTGGCCAACTATTCAGTTATTCATCTCTTTTATTGCCTGGGGCTCTCTGTGTTCCTCATATTCGTACAAATTTGATCTTTGTTGCTCAATTATGTTGTCACAATAATGTTAATGTTGTTTTTTCTGATACTGATTTTCAGGTGAAGGATCGTCGCACGTGGGCAACACTCGTCAGCGGACCACGTAGGAACGACACTTACTACTGGCCGGCGGCTTCCCGTCTACCGTCTACCCTCACGGCACAAAAGCTCCCTGCGTCATTATGACATTCTCGATTTGGTCATCCGTCAGCGAAAATCCTACGTCATTTAGTGTCTTCTAGCAGTATAGTGTCCAGTAGTGTATCTGATTTTGCTTGTGTCTCTTGCAAGCTTCATAAGTGTCATAAGCTACCCTTCTCTGAGTCAAGTTTATCTTCTACTGCTCCGCTGGAGCTTATTTTTCTGATGTATGGACCTCTTCTATTATTTCTAATGAAGGATTAAAATATTATGTCATTTTTTTTTATCATTTTTCTAAGTACGTTTGGTTTTTCCCTTTACACCGTAAATCTGATTTCTTACAAACCTTCCCCACTTTTAAGTCCATTGTCGAAAAATACTTCTCTACTAAAATTCTTACTCTGTATACTGATAATGGGGTTGAATTCCTAGCTTTACGCTCTTTTCTTGCCTCCCATGGCATCTCACATCTCACTTCACCTCCTCATAAACCTCAACACAATGGCTATGCTAAATGCCGTCACTGTCATATTGTCGGTACTTGTCTCACTCTCCTTCATTATGCCTCTGTCCCTCTCATTTACTGGCCTTATGCCTTTGCCACAGCAGTCTATCTCATTAATCGTCTTCCCAAGACAAATCTCTCGATGCTCTCCTCCTTTGAGTCTCTCTTCCATAGGCGCCCCAACCTTGCCAAACTGCGTGTCTTAAGCTGTCAATGCTTCCCTTGGCTTCGGCCCTACACCTCACACAAAATGGAACCCAGATCTCGTGCATGTGTCCTCTTCGGCTACTCATCTACTCAAAGCACATATCTATGCTTTGATCCCTCAACGTCTAAAATCTTCGTCTCGCGTCATATCACCTTCCATGAAGATATCTTCCCGTTCTCCAAATTGTCTAACCCCGAGTCTCCACCCGTACCCATTCCGGTCACCCTAGAAGTCCTTCCGCTGCCTCCGCCAATACTTTTCGCCGCTCCCACTAGTGATCCTTCACCGGACGCACTGCCGGTGCCAACACCCGAGCCACCAGCACCTCTTACGGCACCGCTAGCGGCCCCCGCCGCCGCTACACCCACTATGCCACCACCTTCATCCTCTCAGGGTGGTCATCACATGAAAACTCGCAGAAAAAATAACATCTTTACGCCCGACAAGAAGACTTTGTCTAGTGCTATGTCTGATGAGCGCTGGCATGCTGCCATGTCATTGGAGTTTGATGCTCTACTACGGAATGGCACCTGGGATCTTATTCCACCTGATTCTTCACAGAATGTTGTGGACTGCAAGTGGGTTTACCGTATCAAACGAAAGCCTGACGGTAATGTGGATAAGTTCAAACCCCGACTTGTTGCGAAAGGCTTTCATCAGCGACTAGGTGTCGACTTCCAGGAGACTTTCAGTCCGGTTATTAAGCCGGCAACTGTGCGTTTGGTTCTCAGTCTAGCTGTATCCAAGGGCTGGCCTCTTCGTCAAATGGATGTGAACAATGCCATTCTCCACGGGAGGCTTACAGAGGATGTCTATATGGCACAACCACCGTGTTTTGTTGACAAAGCCTATCCATCTTATGTCTGTAAGTTACAGAAAGCTATTTATGGTCTCAAACAGGCACCCCAGGCATGGTACAGTGAGCTCCGCCAATGCCTTTTGGCCATGGGTTTCATCAACACTACCTCTAACACTTCGCTCTTCGTCTTTCAGCATTCTGGTATTACAGCCTAATTTTTGGTATATGTTGATGATCTCATATTGACTGGTAATGATTCTGCCTTCTTGAACCGTGTGATTGACTCTCTTGGCACTAAGTTTTCTCTTAAAGACATGGGTGATCTAAGCTACTTTCTTGGTGTTGAGGTTCTGCACAGCTCCAAGGGGTGTTTTCTTTCTCAGCGTAGGTATGTTGTTGATCTTTTGACTCGTCATAATATGCTGGAATCCAACCCTGTTCAGACGCTAACGGCAGCGTCCACCCGCCTTCATCTGGCTGACGGCTCGGCTCCTGCCGACGCATCTGCCTATCGACAGGCCCTTGGCAGCCTCCAATATCTCTCCTTCACTCGTCCTGATATCTCCTTTGCTGTGAATAAACTCTCACAGTTCATGCACGCTCCTACTGTCACTCATTGGGGTGTAGTAAAGCGCCTCTTCCGGTATCTGAATGGAACGCGTGACTTCGGAGTCTGGCTGCGTCGTTCATCTGCTATACCTCTGCATTGTTTCTCTGATGCTGATTGGGATGGAAACTGTGATGACCGCTCCTCAACTGGTGCCTATGTTGTCTTTCTAGGGCCTAATCCTATTTCCTGGAGCTCCAAAAAGCAGCGTTCTGTTGCACGATCTTCTAATAAGGCTGAATATCGTGCCATTTCTTCTGCTGCCGCTGAAGTCCGTTCGCTTCATTTACTGCTGCGCAAGCTTCATGTCCCTCTTCTGGCTGCTCCTGTCATTTACAGCGACAACATTGGCGCCACTTACCTCTGTGCCAACCCTGTGTTTCATTCGCTCATGAAACACATCTCCATTGGTTATCATTTTGTTCGTCAATTGGTTCAAAATGGGTCTCTTTGTGTAGCTCACGTATCCTCTGCTGATCAGCTTGCTGATGCTCTCACCAAGCACTTATCTCGTCCTCGGCTTCTTCTGCTGATGTCCAAGATTGGCGTGTCCTCCCGCCCTCCATCTTGAGGGGGTGTATTAGAATATATTATGTGTATCGTTTTATTATTGGTAGAATATTCTCTCATTATTGTACAGTCCTATGGTTGGTAGGATTTGATTTCTTTCATTATTGTATAGTCCTATAGTTGGTAGGATTTGATACCTCTCTGTACTCTATATATACTTTTATGATCAATACAAGAATATTCATTCTCCCAAAACTCTCTACATGTCGTTCATGGGCTTGATTCTAGGATCTTGGTTAAAGGGAGTCTTGTATAGCTATAAATAGTGGCTTCAACAACCATTATAGGAATACAAAATATGTGTCAAAACTTATGTTACACTTTGTTCTCAAGCCAAATAATACAACTTTACTCTCTGCCTAATTTTGCTTTTACTTCTGTCAACAAAAGCATTACTCTCGGAGTCATGTCTATTATTTCCTTTGATTTGGATGTTAATTGTTATTTTAATTTATTTTATTTATCATTTTGGATCAAATTAGTTCACTTGTCTATAAATTACATAACAAATTCAATTGTACCATTTTATGGGTAAACAGTTTAGCACCCACCATAGGGCCTAGATAGCTTCGTAATTGAATTAATCCTTGCACTTATTATTAAGTCATTTGATTCCTTGTTTCATAGAAAAATATCGAAAATGGCAGCTAACAATGCCAATATCGTACACAATGTTGAATAGTAAAAAAATCTGCTCCAACATGAAGATTCGATCAGCGACACACAAAATGAAGGGGACGTACCAACTCAGATCCATGGCGGACAATATCCCCGATGTGTGAGGGAAACGACTCCAGATGATGTTGATAACGAGCGTGTTATGGGAGCGGTTAGGATCTTGAGAGAGAGCAGCAAAAGACCATCATGAGCCTTCTCTCAAGGCAAGATCAGGTCATCAAAGAACTAACGTAGGCGTTATCAAGCACTTCCAACAACGCAAACTGGAGAGGCCCAATTCCTCCTTGTGTTCCTGAAATTCAACGGCTCAAATGGCTAACAATAACACCCCAAGGGGTGATCTTAGCTTCGATGGAGCCAGGTAAGAACCGAAATCATGGGATTCATGAGGTAAATGAACGAGTAAATGGATCAAAAATGCGAAGGAGTTCTATGCCTAAATGGATCAAATCCAGACACACAATTAGTTTTGAAGGGTTCAGATTCGAAGAAGTACACCCAGTTTCCATTTAAGCCGAGCTCAACACCAGAATTGATTTTGAAATGGTTCAAAATGTCAGACATACCGAAGTATAATAGGACATCAGACCCCACATCACAATTCATACAACGAAGGTAAGGAAACGACTCGTCCCAACCTGAGATTAAGTCTGTTCTGGTGAAGAAATTCGATAAATCCCTCACAAAAGGGGCCTTGATGAGGTCTTCACTCCTTCACGAACAATCAATAGTGTCACGACCCAAAATTCAACTAGTCTTGATAAAACTTAACCAAACCTGCTAGGTACGTTAATTAACAATAAACCACAATATAATGATAATGATAAGAGTCAAAAATGAAATAACTAAATTCTATACAATTACCAAAGGATTGGTAGTACAAATCATGAGCTTCTAAGACTTTGTGTTTACAAAGCTGGTATGAAATAAATATATCATATGTTCGAAAAGTACATAAACATATTTATTATTCTAAAGCTGCCAAGAGCAAGAAGCGGTTATAACATAATGCAGGTACATCTTCAATGCCAGCTCCCACCACTCACAGCAACATCACCTCCAAATTATGTACGCATGGAGTAGAAGAGTAGTACGAGTACAACAGATTCTATTTACCCAATAAGTTACAAACCTAACCTTAGGTTGAAAGCAGTGGCGTGCTTTGACAACAGTGAGAGACTAATACAATAGCCATGAATAACTCGTAATAATATAATAGACAACACAAATAATAACTCAAAAAGGTAACAATCAAGAATAAGTATCCACTGCCGATGATCGATGATTTGTTCAATCAGCTTCAGGGTGCCAAGATATTTTCAAATATTGACTTCAGATCTGGCTACCATCAGTTGAGAATTAGGGCATCCGATGTCCCTAAGATAGCATTCACTCGGTACGGGCATTATAAGTTTTTGGTTATGTCATACGGGTTGACAAATGCCCCAACATCTTTTATGGATTTGATAAACCGAGTGATTAGGATTATGTGGACTCATTCATGATAGTCTTTATTGATGATATTTTGATATGTTCCCACAGCCTGGAGGAGCACGAGTAGCGTCTCAGGGTGATTCTTCAGACTTTAACGGATAGTCAGCTATATGCTAAATTTTCAAAGTGTATTGAGTTTGGTTGCATTCCTTGGTCATGTCGTATCAGTAGAGGGTATTCAGGTTGATCCAAAGAAGATTGAGGCAGTCAAAAACTAGCCTAGACCAAAATCAACTACAAAGATTAAGAGTTTCTTGGGGTTGGCAGGCTATTATCGCCGGTTTGAAGAGGAGTTCTCATCCATTGTAGCCCCGATGACCAGATTGACCCAAAAGGGTGCTCAGTTCAGGTGGTCAGACGAGTGTGAGGCGAGCTTTCAAAGGCTCAAGACAACTCTGAATACGGCACTGGTATTGGTTATGCTCACAGGTTCAGTGCCTTTTAATATTTATTGTGATGCTTCCTGTGTTGGGCTCGGTGCAGTGTTGATGTATGATAGCAAGGTCATTGTCTATGCTTCGAGGAAACTGAAGTTTATGAGAAGAACTATCTGGTTCATGATTAAGAGTTAGCATCCATTATCCACGCATTAAAGATTTGGAGGCACTATCTGTATGGCGTGGCATGTGAGGTGTTTACTGACCATAAGAGTTTCAGTATTTGTTCAAGAAAAAGGATTTGAATTTGAGGTAGAGGTGGTGGTTGGAGTTGTTAAAGTATTAAGATATAACCATCTTATATCACCCGAGAAAGGCCAATGTGGTGGCTGATGCCTTGAGTAGAAAGTCAGCTAGTATGGGCAGTCTTGCTTATATTCTGGTCGGTGAGAGGACACTTGCTTTGGATGTTCAGGCTTTAGCCATTCAATTTGCGAGGTTGGATATTTATGAGCCTATTCGAGTATTAGCTTGCACGGTTTCTCGTTCTTAATTATTGGAGCGTATACGTGATCGGCAGCTTGACGATCCCCATTTGTGTGTCCTTAGAGACACGGTGTAGCGTGGAGGTGCCAAGCATGTTACATTAGGTGATGATGGAGTTCTGAGATTACAGGGTTGAGTTTGTGTGCCTAGTGTTGATGGGCTTCGAGAGTTGATCTTAGAGGAGGCCCATAGTTCCTGATACCCTATTCATCCAAGTGTCACGAAGATATATCAGGATTTGTGGTAGCTCTATTGGTGGCATAGAATGAAGAAGGATATTGTTGCATATATGGCCCAGTGTTTAAATTGTGAACAGGTTAAGTGTGAGGATCAGAGGCCTAGTGGATTATTCCAGATGATTGAGCTTCCCGAGTGGAAGTAGGAGCGGATCACAATGGACTTTTTTGCAAGGCTCCCGCAGACTCGGAAGAAGTTCGACGCAGTTTGGGTCATTATTGATAGGCTGACCAAGTCAACGCATTTCATTCCTGTGGCAGTCTCCTATTCATCCTAGAGGTTAGCCGAGATCTACATTCGGGAGATTGTTCGCTTTAATGGTGTGCCCGTATCTATCATTTGGGACAAGGGTCCACAGTTTACCTTACGCTTCTGGATAGCGGTTCAGCGAGAGTTGGGCATACAGGTTGAGTTGAGCACAACATTTCATCCTCAGACAGACGGTCAGTCCGAGCGGAACATTCAGATTTTGGAGGATATGCTCTGAGCTTGTGTCATTGACTTTGGAGATTCGTGGGATTAGTTTTTGCCCTTAGCAGAGTTTGCCTAAAACAACAGCTACAATTCAAGCATCTAGATGGCTCCTTATGAGGCTTTATATGGTAGGCTGTGTCGATCTCTGGTTGGGTGGTTTGAGCCATGAGAGGCTCGGTTGTTGGGTACGGATATGGTTAGGGAGGCCTTGGACAAGGTCAGGATCATTCAGGATAGGATTCGTACAGCTCAGTCTAGGCAAAAGAGCTATGCAGACCGCACGGTTCGAGATATAGCTTTTATGGTTGGTTAGTGGGTATTATTCCGAGTGCCGCCCATGAAGGGCGTGATGAGATTTGGTAAGAAGGGCAAGCTTAGCCCTAGGTTCATTGGTCCATTTGATATTCTTGATCATGTGGGAGAGGTGGCTTATAGACTTATATTGCCACCGAGCTTGTCAGCCGTGCATCCACTGTTTCATGTGTCCATGCTTCGGAGATATCACGATGATCCATCCCATGTGTTAGATTTTAGCACTGTCCAGTTGGACACGAACTTGTCTTATGAGGAGGAGCCGGTAGCTATTCTAGATTAGCAAATTTTCCAGTTGAGATCCATGATTTTCCCTTCTATTCGTGTTCATTGGAAAGGTCAGCCTCCTGAGGCATCGACATGGGAGTCTGAGTCCGATATGTGGAGCCGTTATCCGCATCATTTTCCCGACTCAGGTACTTCTTTCTTCTGTCTGTTCGAGGACGAACGGTTGTTTTAGAGGTGGAGGATGTGACGACCCAAAGGATCATCACCCCTTTTCTTATCAAATTATGTACTTCCAAGTCCTTGGAAACCCCATTTTGAGTTTCCTCAATTTGCATGCGGAGTCCGGACATGTAGTCGAAAAGTCTAAATATGAAGTTTTATGGAAAAAACCTAAGTGTTGATGTTAACATGAATAAATTTGACTTTGGTCAACATTTTGGTTAAACGGACCCGAACACGTAATTTGACGGTTTTGGAGGGTCCGTAGGAAAATATTCGACTTGGGCATATGCTGGGAATCGAATTCCAAGGTCCCAAGCCCGAGAAATAAATTTTTAAATAAAATTATTTTCTGAAATTTGTTTTAGGGAATTTGAAATGAAAACTGATTAGAAAATGATAGTACCGGGCCTGTATTTTTGTTTCAGTGCCAGGTACAGGCCTTATATATGACTTGAGTCATTCCTGTGAAATTTGGTTTAAAAGGGACATCGTTTGATGTGATCCAGACCTTAATTGGAAATTTGATGTTTAATGAAGTTTTGAGAAATTTCGTGATGTTATTTTAGTGATTTGATTACACGAATATGCTCGTATAATGTTTTTGATGTGGTGTGGATATTTGGGTTGGAGTTTTGAGGGCTCGGGTGAGTTTCGAGTAGGTTCCCGGATGCCTTAGTCCTAGAAACTGATGTTGCAAGCCTCTGAACCCACTTGTACGGTCTGTGAGAAATTATGAGCGACCACGGAGGGGCCAGTGCGGCTGCGGTCGCCTTTGTGCGTGGCGCGGTGGATGTTGTGCGGGCGCGGTCACTTTTGTGCGATGCATACAGGGTTTTCAATTGCAGGCCTTCAAGTATGTCTGTACGGCCGCGGTCTGCACAGGGAGTCTGCCAGAGGTATAAATAGACGGAATTTTCAGTTATTTTTCATTTTTCAAAACCCTAAAAATATTACAGGCAATTTTTTAAATAATATTTCTTCTCCAAATCAATTGTGAGTCATTTTTAACTAGTTTTCTTCAAACATTAACATGATTTCAACTTAAAATCAAAAAATTTCATGGGGGAAATTGGGTATTTTCGGTAGAACCCAGGCTTTTCAAAAATTGGGGATTTGGATTCAACTTGATGTCCAATTTCAAAAAAAATTCATATTTGAGTTCGTGGGGCAATGAGTAATCGGGTTTTGGTTCGAACATCGGGTTTTGACCACGTGGGCCCGGGGCAATTTTTGACTTTTTGATTAAAACTTTGAAAAACTCATTTTCATGCATTGTGATTGATTCATTTAGTATTTATTGATGTAAATAAGTAATTTCTGGATAGATACTAGAGAATTGATAACAAGGGGTAAAGCTATAATTGAGACTTGAGTGGTGTTCACGGCATTGAGTTAAGTATCCGGTCAAACCTTAGCTTGAGCGATTAGGAGTTGAGTTATATTTGCTATTTGCTCCTTGTTGAGTACGATGCATAGGTGTGGTGACGATTATTTATACGTTGGTGCCAAGCATGACTGTGAGTCTTGAATTGAAGGTTGTTGTATTCTTAAATGACATTACGTATGTCTTAACTAATGATCTACCATATGGAGCAAAAAATTTGTTTATCCTCGTAGATCCTATTTATGATTGAGCATCTTCATTAATTAAATTGATTTAAGATTGGTTATAGCTGATTCTCTCTTGCCGGGAAGTTATTATATTGATTTGTTCCCTTGCCGGAACTTTTTGTGATTTTGTGATAACATGAAATGGGATCAGGTGGTACACCTACCACAAAATTGATAAAATGGGATCGGGTGGTACGCCTACCACAAGATTGATGAAATGGGATCGGGTGGTACGCTTACCACAAGATTGATGAAATGGAATCGGGTAGTACGCCTACCATAAGATATGATGAAATGGGAGCGGGTGGTACACCTACCATGAGATACATTAAAATAGAAGTGGGGTGGTACGCCTACCTTGAGATATGATGAAATGAGATCGGGCGGTACGTCTACCACGAGATATGATGAAATGGGAGCGGGTGATACACATACCTCGAGATATGAGAAATGGGATCGGGTTGCACGATTGAAACTGAAAGTGAAAGTTATCTTGACTTCTCTTTATCCATATCAGAAATTAAATTTTGGTTTTCCTTATTGTTCTTGATATTTTGTTTATCTACCACCCCCGTAGAATGTTTCCCTTCCCCAGCTTTAATTGTCTATTACCTGTTTACTTTTCATTCATATACTATATAATTCCATAGGTTTATCTCGAGTCTGGTCCTAGCCTCGTCACTACCTCGTCGGGGTTAGGCCAGACACTTACTAGCACATGGGGTCGATTGTGCTGATACTACACTCTGCACTTATGTGCAGATACTGGAGTAGCGTTTGGGCAGCAACATTAGTTCGAGAGCTAACCTTCAGTCCACCGAGACTCTGAGGTAGCTTTGCAGGCGTCCGCGGGCCCAGCGTCTCCTCTATCTTATGTTTCATTCTGTTATCTCATGTATTCGATACAAAAAGTTTTTTTTCTTTCAAATGGTTGTATTTAGCATTCTTAGTAGTCCGTGTATATTGTGACACCGGGTGCTGGGTAGAGACTTGTATTGGTTTTCTAGACGATTGCTTTTATATTCATCTAAGACTTCTGCCAATTTTATTTTCCGTTGTTCTTTAAATACTTATTCATTAATAATATAATTGATCTAAAATGAATTAAAACGAAAAGGGGTAATGACTTCCAAAGCTCGTGGCTTGTCTAGCTTTCACGAGTAGGCGTCATCACAACTGTCGAGGATGAGAACTCTGGGTCGGGACACTTTTATCCTGTTGTCTTCCGAAAATGACAGAATATTTTTGAAGACCTTCAAAATATTCACAAAAATTCTTTCAAAAACTGTGTTCCTCATTTGGTCTACTATATTTTAACCTTAATATTACTTATTAAGTTTTCTTATTTCTAAAATGAGAAATTTATTGTTTTTGACATGGCCGTGTTCCTCGTTTGGTCTACGTTAATTGTCATTTCTTGGTCAATACTCAACTATTTTAGTTTTCTTCCATCAATTCTCAACAACTTTATTCCTACAAAGTTTGGGTTTTGTAACCTTACAACTGTCAAACAAATGATATTATTTTGGCTACAATCGCCTAAAAGTACTTAGCACCTTAACTATGACTACCAAAAATAATCAATGATGCAAAACAGAGTCATCCACCGAGAGAAACAAGAAATTTTTTTAAGCAAGATACATAACTTTAAATTTGATGAATGTCGTCACAAACAGTAATTTAAATATTTTTAGTTCTCACTCGGTAAGTTTTATTTTTCTTTATTACATTTCAAAAAGTACAATGGCAAAACATATAGTAAGACTTAATACGTAATAATATTGCTACTCCTTTGGTTCTGATATAACGAAAGGAGTATGGTTTTAAATCCTCAAATTTAACGAACTATTGTTTGCTGTAACAATTTTTCACTGTCATTTTATCTTCAAATCTTTTGTCACAGGCAAAATAAAAATATTCGGAAAGCATGAATTATTCACAAGTTTATAACACAAGTTTGGTAATTACAATCGTAGAATAATATTGAAAAGGTCAAAAATATATCAATAAAACGAACAAATTTATTAGTTGACAGCTTTTCCAGGTTCAGTAAGCGAACAAAGAGATAAGGGTGTGTTTGGCACAAAACTATTTTACTGAAAAATATTTTTTCTGGAAAATAAGTAGTTTCATCACTTATTTTCCTATGTTTAATTGGCAAGTGAAAAACATTCCGAAAATTATTTTCTAGTATTTTGGTATAGAATAAAAAATACTTATTAAAAAAATAATATTTTATGTTACTCTCCTCATATCTTTCCCAGGACCGGCTGGAACCTAAGGCCATTGATTACCATTAGCAATTTCTAATCAATTGCCTCGGTTGAAAATGTTTTTCAAAAGTAATCGATAAAGTTCAACAAGATAACACAAGAAAGGTTAAACAAATTGATTAGATATTGCAATGATTAAAATTAATTATAAATTCTTTAAATTTCGACAAATTATATAGTAGAAAAAAATAATAAAAAAATGTAGGGCCTTACGTTTTATTTTCTATTTAGGGTGAGGTGGGGGTAGGGTAAAGGGGTTGGGTGGTGGGTGGGGATAGGCAAGGTTGGAGTGGATTGGGGTGTTGTGGAGGGTGGGTGGAGGTAGGGATGGGGATTGATGGGATGGGAATAAGTTTTGGCAAAGCTTGCAAAAAGAGTTTTCAAAAATATTTTTCTCTTTTAATGGAAAAGGTTTTTCTTCAATTGGAAAAAAATAAATTTATAGAAAAAATATAATCATTCAAAAAAATAAAAAATATTTTCCTTCGTAAGTCTTTAACTTTTTAGTTGGTTTTGGGTGAAAAATACTTGGTCTGCAAGTTTTTTTACCTAATGATCTGATTACTACGATTGTCTTTATTAGTCTCCAAGAAATAGACTCTTTTGTCTGTGGCTCAACCGCAGATTAACTTCTGTGGCAGGGTGGACAGTTGTGATTTGTGTGAGCAATTGCTTCTCGTTGATAATAGCACCGTGATGATCCAAAGAATCATCGTTTGTTTTACAATTTAATTTTTTGTTCTAGGGCCTTAAAAGTTTCATTTTAATTATTTTTTATTTGCATGCACAGTCCATGCATGTATCCGGAAAATCCTTATGTGAAAATTTAATGAAATAATAAATTTTAACTTAAAAAGATGATTACTTTGGTCAACGTCTTGGGTAAATAGGTCAGAACCCGCGTTTCGACAGTCCCCCAAAGGTCCGTAGTAAAATATGAGACCTGGGCATTTGCGCGGAATGGAATTCCGAGGTCCCTACCCCGAGAAACGAGTTTTTGAAGGAAATTGATATGACTGAGAATGTAATAGTTTAAAGGATTTGATCTTGTTAGTATCGGGTCGGTATTTTGGTTCCGGAGCTTGGTACACGTATGTTATGAGATTTAATCCTTATTTGTGAAATTTGGTGAAAAATGAAATTGATTTGACGTGATTCGGACCTTTGGTTGAGAAAATAGATGTTTTGAAACTATCTTGAAAATTTCATGCAATTCGGTGCTTTATTCATAGTTCAAGCTGTTATTTTGGCGATTTGATCACTTGAGCAAGTTCGTACTATGTTTGAAGACTTATGTTCATATTTGGTTTGGTGTCCCGAGGGCTCGGGTGAGTTTTGGATAAGCTACAGAGTGATTTTGGAACTTAGACATTTACTGGTGTAACTGGTGTCTGTTGCAGGCCTCTGATCTCGCAATTGCGAGATCAGGCTTCGCAAATACGAGTAAAGAAGGCATGGAAATAGCGAGGTCTTTATCACAATTGCAAAGAAGGACTGGGCCAGCAGAGTTCACAAATGCGAACAAATCTTCGCAATGTCGAAGAGAGTTTAGGAAGGGAAATGATCGCAAATGCGATCTTCTACTCGCATTTGGGATGAACAATGTTCGTAGTGTGACACTTTCTTCGCATTTGCGATGGCAGCAGGACTGTGAAGGGCTTCACATTTACGATGGCTCCTTCATATTTGCGAAGCTCGGTCATAATTGCGACATTTGCAGCTGAGTAAAAGGGTCTTAGACAGAATTTTTCATTCATTCTCCCATTTTTTCAAAACCTAAACCTTAAGAGGCAATTTTCCTATAGCAAGTTCATACCCAAATCATAGGTAAATAATTCCTAACTTATTTCTTTCAATTTATTTTCATCTTTTGCAAAGTTTTATCCTAGAATCTAGGGTTTTTCGTGGTGGCATTGGGTGTTTTTTGGATAGAACTTAGGAATTTCGAAATTTAGGGATTTAGACCTCAATGGTGGTTGGATTCCAAAATCAATTATATATCTGGGCTCGAAGATGAATGGGTAATCGTATTTTGGTCTGAATTTTGGATTTTGACCAAGCGGGTCTAGGTCGATTTTATACTTTTGGGGGAAAATGTTGAGGAATATATAATTATGCATTGAAATTGATTTGTTTAGCGTTAGTTGACGTTATTAAGTTAATTATGACTAGATATGAGTGAACTGGTGGTAGAATCGAGAGATAAAGCGGTTTTGAGCTTTGAATTGCCCGTTGGCTTGAGGTAAGTATTTTGTCTAACCTTGAATCGATGGATTAGGGATCCCCGACTTACTTGCTATATAAAATTCCATGTGTGTGCCGTATAAGTGTGGTGACGAGCACCTATGCGTCGCCAAATTTCATGTTTAGCATGTTCCCTTCCCCCTTTCCTAATATATATTGCTTTTCTATCTTAATTGCTACTGTCTTCATACCAATTTATGTGAACCTGTTTGACTGCGCTCGGAATTTAAGAAAAAGTGAAGACTTTTAAAATTTGTGGTCCAAAACAAGTCAAAAAGGACCCTGAGTATTTGTGTGCTTATAAAAGCTTCTCATTAAGAGTAGAATTATAAGCTTGAGCTAAATTGTTATCAAATTTAAAAAGGGTTCATTCTATTTTGAACGGACCAAATAGGTTCACATAAAGTGAAACAGAGGAAGTACTTGCTTATTGATGCTCCCATGTCTAATTGTTTCATGTTAAATATTGTTTATGTATTGACATTATTAATTGTCCCATAGTTTCATTATATCACACTGTTGGTTTACATTGGCATATTGGTGCTTCATGGTACACTTTGGCTGGTATCGTTGTGTAGTATTAACTACTTAAGTTTCATAATTGTAGTGATATTCCGTTGTTTTTGTTTGAGGTATTAGTGTTGTGGAGGATTTGAGTTAACTTGTTAAATTCTTGTTCTTATTTTATGATTGGTAACAATGTGGTGGGATCGGGTTGCACGCCGCATTACGAGGAATAAGGATGAAATGTGATTGTCTGGTAGGATCGCATCGCGCACCGCAACAAGGAGTAATAAGGGTGGACAGGTGGGAGCGAGTTGCATGCCGCAACAGGAGGAATAAGGGTAATATATTGAAGAGTAACAAGGGTGGACTAATGGGATCGAGTTGCACACCGAAACAAGGAGAAATAAGGGTAATTGTTTTGTTTTATCATTGATTATATGGTAGGATCGCGATGCATGCCGCATTAATTGTTATTTATGTATTCTTCTTTTGCTGAGATTCATTATTGTGGTGTTAAAACTCTCTTAAGGATTGGTTATCGTTGAGTATTCGTAGAAAGATTGGGTTCCATATTTATTTATTGAAAGTTTCTATCCTATTTCATTTCGTATTTTCTTCTTGCTTTATTGTGAACTTTTGCAGGATTTATTGCTTATGCCCTGCCGTAGCCTCGTCACTTCTTCGTCGAGGTTAGGATCGGCACTTACCAGTATATTGGGTCGATTGTATTGTATTGCACTCTGCACTTTCTGTGCAAATTTTGGAGCTAGTAGTGGTTGATCGAAAGGTTGGTTGCTGATACTTCAGTCAAGAGACCTAAGGTAGTCCTGTAGGCGTCCACAAGTCCTGGCATCCCCTCCTATATTCTATATCTTTATGTTATTTACTTTCGATATGGATGCATTCTTCTCTTTCAGATTAATATTTGTAATAATCCGTAGAAATTTCTTGAGTTGTGACTCCAGTTCCTGGGTGGTAACTGTTTCAGTTTTTTGTTAATAGTATAAAGATGATCAGTTAATTATGTACTTCTGCATTTAATTCTGTTGATTTAGCTTTGTTTATTAATTCTAACAAGTAAAGTAAAAAGGTGATCATAACTCTAACATTGGCTTTCCTAGCGAGTGTGATGTTAGGCACCATCACAGTCCCGATTGTGGAAAATTCAGGTCATGACAAGTTGATATCAGAGCACTAGGTTGCCTAGGTCTCACAATTTACGGACAAGCTTGGTAAAGTCCAGGGATCGGTACAGAGATGTATGTGCTTATCCCTTGAGGCTATAGAGTTAGGAACAATTTCACTTCTATTTGTCTCTATTGTGGGGTTTGATCTCTATATGCTAATTGAACTCTCTACTCTGTTTTTTCGCAGATGGCAAGAACACGTACTGCTTCATCAGCTGATCAGCAGCCTGCGCCCCTAGTGGCAGCTCCAACGAGGGGAAGAGGACGAGGCCGAGGCCATGCTAGAGGCTGAGGCAGGGGCAGGGCACAACTTAGAGCTCGAGCAGCAGCACCAGCAGCGGAGCCTCGAGTAGAGTTTGATGAGGAGACTCCGGCCCAGACCATTCCAGCAAGGCCAGCTCAGGTTCCATAGGGGTTCATCGCTACCCCGTACTTTAGGATGCTTTGGTCCGTCTAGTGGGCCTTATGGAGAGTGTTACTCAGGCCGGCATACTTCCTGTAGCACCAGCCATCTCTCGGGTTGGGGGAGGAGCACAAATTCCCGCTACTCACATTCCAGAGCAAATGGCTCCCCAGTTTGAAACTCAGCTAGTTGGGATAGTCCCACCGGGTGTTGTAGCACAGACCGGCAATGGATCATCTATGTCTTAGGAGGCCTTGTGGAGATTAGACAGGTTTACCAAGCATTCACTAGTACCTATGGTGGTACATCTTTAGAGGATCCTCAGGACTATTTGGACAATTGTCACGAGGTGTTACAGAACATGGGGATAGTGGAGACCAATGGGGTCTACTTTGCTACTTTTCGTTTGTCAGGTTCCTCCAAGAAATGGTGGAGGGATTATTGTTTAGCCAGACCAGTTAGGTCGCCAATTCTCAATTCGGACCAGTTCTCTCAGCTGTTCTTGGACAAGTATCTTCATATCAGTCAGAGAGAGTACTATCAGAGGTAGTTTGAATGCCTTCAGTAGGTTTCAATGACCGTCACTCAGTACGAGACTAGATTTGTTAATTTGGCCGGTCATACTCTTCTTATACTTCTCAGCCTATCAGATTGCAGATGGCTAAGGAGATAGGCAGTGATATTTCCTTCTAGAATGCAGCCAATGTGGTTAGACGAGTTGAGATGGTCTTAGCTCAGGGGAGTGGTCAGGGGTTTGACAAGAGACCTCATCACTCCAGTGGACTCGTGGGGCCTCATCTGTAGGTAGAGGTACTTTTGGTAGAGACCATCATCGCAGGCCGTTTCATTCAGCACTTCAAATATCCCATAGAGCTTAAGGGGGTTGTGGTCCTTATGTACCTCTTTTAGGGCAGCCAACTTAGTGCACTGCTAGATTCTATCGGAGCACCTCCTCTTAAAAGTTATTATTGCAGTCATCCGGCCTATCTGGGTCAGTCTCAGTTTCCTTAGCCCTTGTATTCAGATTGATGTTTTGAGTGTGGTGAGTATGGGCATGTCCGGAGGACCTGTCCGAGATTAGTGCGTGTTCGGTAGTAGCATCAGAATTCTCGTACCATGATTCTGCCACCGTCTGCCCATCCAGCTAAAGGCAAGGGTTAAGGAGCCAGAGGTAGGGGTCTGCCCATTAGAGGTGGAGGCCAGGCCGCTATTGGTGGAGGCTAGCCAGTAGTAGGTCGTCCCAGGGATATGGAACAGGGTAGTGGGCCCAGCCATGATATTATGCTTTCCCAGCCAGGCGTGACGCTGAGTCATTCAATTTAGTTATCACATGTACTATTTTGATTCGTAGTAGAGATGCTTCAGTTCTATTTGATCCAGGGTCTACATACTCCGACGTATCATCTTGTTTTGTTTTATATTTGGTTTTGCCACGTGATTCTTTGAGTGCTCCCGTGTATGTGTCCACACAAGTAGGGGATTCTATTATTGTAGATCGTGTCTATTGCCCGTATGTGGTTATTATTGGGGGTCTTGAGACTAGTGTAGATCTCCTACTTCTAGATATGGTAGATTTCTATGTCATTTTGGGTATGGATTGGTTCTCACCTTATCATGATACATTGGACTGTCACACCAAGATTATGACCTTAGCGTTGCTCGGATTGCCTCGATTAGAGTGGAGAGGGATTCTTCGTCATTCTACCAAAAGGGTTATCTCTTATATGAAGGCTCGGCGTATGTTCGAGAAAGGGTTCTTGGCTTATGTTCGTGATTCTAGTGCTAAGGTTTCTTCTATGGATTCTATTCCAGTTGTTCGAGATTTTCCAGAGGTATTTCTGCATAGCTACCAGGTATGCCACCTGATAGAAATATTGACTTTTTCATTGATTTGGCTCCTGACTCTTAGCCCATTTTTATTCCATCGTACCGCATGGCCCCGCTAGAGTTGAAAGAATTAACGGAATAGTTGCAAGATTTACTTGATAAGGGATTTATTGCCTTGAGGCGCGCCGGTGTTGTTTGTTAAGAAGAAGGATGGATCGATGAGGATGTGCATAGATTACCGGTAGTTGAACAAGGTCAACATCAAGAAAAAGTATCCATTGTCAAGGATTGATGACTTATTTGATTAGCTTCAAGGTACCGAGGTGTTGTCAAAGATTTATTTGAGATCTGGGTACCATCAGTTGAGGATTATGGCATCCGATGACCCTAAGACAACTTTTCGCACTCGGTCGGGCACTATGAGTTTCTAGTGATGCTACTTGGGTTGACAAATTCCCTAGCAGCATTTATGGATTTGATGAAACAGGTGTTCAAGTCCTATCTGGATTCCTTTGTGATTATTTTCATTGATGATATCTTGATCTACTCCCACAGCCGAGAGTAGCATGAGCAGCATCTTCGGATCGTTCTTTAGACTCTGAGAGACAGCCAGTTATATGCCAAGTTTTTGAAATGTGAGTTTTGGTTGAGTTCAGTTGCTTTCTTAGGTAATATTGTATTAGTAGAGGGTATTTAGGTGGAGCCTAAGAAGATTGAGGCAGTCAAGGACTGGCCTAGACCCACATCAACTATAAAGATCCGGAGTTTCTTAGGTTTGGCAGGTTATTATCGTCGATTTGTGGAGGGCTTTTCATCCATAGCAGCCCCGATGACCAGGTTGACCTATAAGGGATGCCCCATTCAGGTGGTCGTACGAGTTTGAGGCGAGCTTTCATAATCTCAAAACAGCTTTAACTAGAACACTGGTGTTGGTGTTGCCCACAGGTTCAGGACCATATACGGTTTATTCTGACGTATCTCGTATTGGACTTGGTGTGGTGATGATGCAGAATGGCAAGATTATTGCATATGCTTCGCGGTAGTTGATTATTCCCGAGAAGAATTATTTAGTTCATGACTTGGAGCTAGCAACCATTGTTCACGCGCTAAAGATTTGGAGGCATTGTTTATATGGCATGTCATGTGAGGTGTTCATGAATCATAAGAGTTTTCAGTAATGTTCAAGCAGAAGGAGCTCAATTTGAGGCAGAAAAGGTGGTTGGAGCTATTGAAAGACTATGATATTACATCTTGTATCACCCCGGAAAGGCCAATGTGTGGTTGATTCGTTGAAGAGGAAGTCCGCTAGTATGGATAGCCTTGCGTATATTCTAGTCGGTGAGAGACCGCTTACTTTGGATGTTCAGGCTTTGGCCAATCTGTTCGGGAGGCTGGATTTTTCTGAGCCTGGCCGTGTTATAGCTTGTACAGTCGCCCGGTCTTCATTATTTGAGCGTATCAGAGAATGGTAGTATGATGATCCTCATTTGCTTTTCCTTAGGGACATAGTGCGGCATGGAGATTCCAAGCAGGTTACAGTTGTAGATGAAGGAGTTTGAGGATGCAGGTTCGAGTTTGTGTGCCTAATGATGATGGACTTTGTGAGTTGATTCTAGAGGAGGCCCATAGTTCCGGGTATTCTATTCATCTGGGCACTGTCAAGATGTATCAGGACTTGCGACAACATTATTGGTGGAGGGTGATAAAGAAGGATACAGTTGCATATGTAGCTTGGTGTTTGAATCGTTAGGAAGTAAAGTACGATCATTAGAGTCATGGTGGTTTGTTCAGAAGATTGAGATTCCTGAGTGGAAGTGGGAGCGTATCACTATGGATTTCATGGTTAGACTCCCACAGACTCAAATGAAGTTCGATAGAGTATGGGTTATTGTGGATAGGATGACTAAGTCAATGCATTTGATTAATGTGGCAGTTTCCTATTCCTCGAAGCAGTTGGCAGAGATCTATATCTGTGATATCATTCGTCTTTATGATATGCCTATATCTATCATTTCTGACCGAGGTACGCAATTCACCTCGTATTTCTAGAGGACAGTACAATATGAGCCAGGTACGCGAGTCGGGTTGAGCACAGGATTTCATCCTCAGGCGGACGGACATGTCAGAGCGTACTATTCAAAATTTAGTTGATATGCTTTGCGTCTGTGTTATTGACCTTGGAGGTTCTTGGGATCAGTTTTTGCCATTAGCGGAGTTTGCCTACAGCAACAGCTATCAGTCAAGCATCCAAATAGCTCCCTATGAGAAATTATATGTAGACGGTGTTGATTGCTAGTTGGGTGGTTTGAGCCGGAGGAGGCTCGATTATTAGGTACAAATCTAGTACAGGATGCCTTGGATAAGGTTAATATCATTCAAGATAGACTTCGTATAGCTCAGACCATGCAAAAACGTTATGCCAACCGTAAGGTTCGTGATGTGGCATTCATGGTCGGAGAACGAGTGTTGCTTTTAGTTTCACCATGAAGGGGGTTATGAGTTTTGGGAAGAAGGGAAAGCTAAGCCCTAGTTCACCGTTCCTTTTGATATCCTTGATCGAGTGGGAGATATGGCTTACGGACTTGCGTTGCCGCCAGGTTTATCAGCCAAACATCCTATATTTCATGTTTCCATGCTTTGAAAGTGTCACGGAGATCCATCCCACGTGTTAGACTTCAGCACTATCTAGTTGGACACAGATTTGACCAATAAGGAAGAGTCAGTAGCTATTCTAGACTGGCAGAGTCAACATGCGCAGTCCGGGCGTATATCCGGAAAGCTCTTATGTGGAAAATTAATGAAATGATGTTTTTTGACTTAAAAAGGATGATTTTTATTGATTTTGGCCAACGTCTTAGGTAAACAAGCCCGGACCCCTGTTCCAACAGTCCTAGAGGTTCCGTAGTAAAATATGGGACCTGGGCGTATGCCCAGAATCGAATTCCGAGGTCCCTAGCCCGAGAAATAAAATTTTGAAGGTAATTAATAAGACTAAAAATGTAATAATTTAAAGTATTTGATCTTGTTGGTATTGGGCCCGCATTATAGTTCCAGAGCTCGGTATAGGTCCGTTATGATATTTAAATCTTATTTGTGAAATTTTGTGAAACCGAAATTGATTTGACGTGACTATCTTGAAACTTTCATGCAATTATCTGATAAATTCAAAGTTATAGGTATTATTTTTGTGATTTGATCACATGAGCAATTTCGTATGATATTTTAAGACTTGTGTGCATGATTGGTTGGAGCCCTAAAGGCTCAGGTGAATTTTGGATAGGCTATGAAGTGATTTTGAAACTTAGAATTTGCTGGTGTAACTAGTGTCTGTTATAAGCCTCTTATCTCGCAACTGTGAGATCAGGCTTCACAATTGCAAGCAAAGAAGGCATGGCAATTGCGAGGTATTTATCACAAATTCGAAGAAGGCCTAGGCCAGCAGAGTTCACAAATGCGAACAAATCTTCGAAATGAGAAGGGAGTCTAGAAAGGGGTATGATCGCAAATGTTATCTTCTACTCGCATTTGCGATTAACAGTATTCGCAAATGCGAGACTTTCTTCGCCTTTGCGATGGCACCAGGACTATGAAGGGCTTCATATTTGTGATGGCTCCTTCGCATTTAAAAGCTTCACATTTGTTAAGCTTAGGTCGCAATTGCGACATCTACAGTTGAGTAAAAGGGTCTTAGACGGGATTTTTCATCCATTCTCCCGTTTTTCAAAACCTAAACTTCAAGAGGCAATTTTCCTAGGGCATGTTCATCCCCAAATCATAGGTATATGTTTCTTAACTCGTTTCTTTTAATATATTTCATCTTTTTAATTTCATCCTATAATCTAGGGTTCATGGTGGAATTGGGTATTTTTCGGTAAAACTTAGGAATTTTAAAATTTAGGGATTTAGAGCTCATATTGAGATCGGATTCCAAAACCAATTATATATCCGGGCTCGGAGTTGAATGGGTAATTATGTTTTGGTCCGAATTTCGGGTTTTGACCAAGAAGACTCGGGGCCAGATTTTGACTTTTTGTGAAAAATGTTTGGGAATGTATAATTATGCATTGGAATTGATTTGTTTAGCGTTAATTGATGTTATTAAGTTAATTATGACTAAATATGAATGGATTGGTGGTGGAATCGAGAGATAAAATGTATTTGAGCTTTGAATTGTCTATTGGCTTGAGGTAAGTATGTGATCTAATCTTGAGGCAGGGGATCAATTTTAAATTATAAGGATATCTTCACAATAAAAAATATGATAAAGAAAGAGTAAAAAGAACATATTTTAAGGTCTCACTTCAATTTTAAAAATAAAAAAATTACAATTAACTTTTAGAAGTTACTAAGTTTTGTTAACTTCTTTATGCAACACCACACTTTGAAATTAATATTCATTAAAGAGTTTACAATATGCCTCTCTGCCCTTTTGGGTAGGGGTAAGACTGCCTACATATTACCCTCCCCAGACCCCACCTGGTGGGAGTATACTGGGTAGTTGTTGTTGTTGTTGTTGTAAAGAGTTTACAATACTGAAGAAAGAAAATCCAATACTTATATTCTTTTCTTTGTGCGTATATGTTACACCGCATGTTTTCGTACGTAAGAGTACGTCATAAGTAAATTAATGTAAGCTTAGAAAGGGAATCATCTTGAAAAAGTTTAAAAAGTTAGTTCATAATGTTCACGTGGAGGTCAAAAATATTTAAGATCATTAATACCAAGTAGCAAGATGGTTTGAAGGCTTAGAAGCTAACGAATTGAAGAAAATAAGTTTCGTCTAAAGTCAACAAGTTTGGAATGTTATAACATGTACTTTGAGATGAGATTAGGGTTCTTAATATGATAAGGAGGCTATGATATAAGTTATTTTAGTGGTATGATAGTCATTTGCTATGTTTTGAGGGCAATCATATTGTGGAACAAAAGTTGGCAAAGATCATCACAAGTTACATCCATAAATATGCTGAAACTTAGGTCAAATGTAGCTTCACTTTTCTTCCAGTATACGTGGAATCAAAAGATGATCTATATATCAAATGTAAGATATACGAGTCTAATTTCTAATGCAATAAACCGTTTATTGATACAATATTGCATTTTTGTGAGACTGCACAAGCAGCTCTCATGGGACCCACAAAGTCGGTTTAAACTTCAACTTGTATTTAAGTCATTTATATGTCATTTTAACTCATTTTTTCAAATCAACAACAGTTACTAAACCCTCCTAAATTCTATCCAAAGGTTCCTCCCTAATGCTATGGTGAAAATCTAAGATAAAAACATGAAATAACGCTAGAAATCCTGTGGTACTTGTTAGTTCGTAGTTCTTCATCTTGTGGCGGTTTTGGAGGGTTCTTCAAAGGTAAGTAACCTCAGATTCTGTGTTGTTCTTTATGATTAATCTAAGAATCAGTACCCCCTTCATGTATATTAGAGTTTCAAGGCGAAATACAAGTGTTTATACACAAACATGAACACAAACGTTGATTCAAGAAGAGAATACAACTCCTATAGCGTTGTGGTGTGATTGAGGGTTTTTTTGAACTACACCAGCTGAGGATTTCAAGTTGTATCTACTGCCTAAGGTAATAAAGTTATGTTCTTGGTTGTGCTTAAGGTCAATCATGTGTTGGTTGAGTTGTTTGAGTGAAAATCTACAAAATAGTAATTGACATAGCATACGGAACATTATCATTTTTGTGGGCTGTATTGAGGCTATACATATGGCTTGTTGTGGTTGGAAATTTTTATAAATGGTTTTATTATCTAGTGATTGCTGTTGTTAAGCTTATTTATGTGCTAATTTAGTGGATTGAAGAAGATAACATGAAAAATAATATGTTGACGGTAAAGGTTAAGGTGCTAGGTGCACGGACTATATTTGAAGAATACGCTTATGATGTTTTGGGTTGAAAATGATATGGTAATCATAAGTATGATTATATATATGTTGTAGGAAGATTCATGGAAAAGGAATTGGATTGAAACCACATTTTGTTAATCGTAAATCGATCTTGCCGCTCAAAATGGTTGTTGAACATATTTGAGAGCTTATTGTCAATTATACTATTGTTGTTTAGGTTGTTTGGTGACTTTTGATAACATATGGGATGTAGCACAAATAGGGGAGGTGTTGTCCATTTTCTTGAAGAATAATTGTTTCCAAGTATGAGAGTTATAATGCTTATATGATGATGACGAAACCGGTTTACTCATTGTAGACGTAAGAAGATCATATTGAGTTTGCTTGACGATTGGATAGAAGACTTCAAAGGTATGTTAAGGCACTTTCTTCTTTCTTTTGGCATGATCTAATGTGAAATGAATACGTTATTTCATAATAAATCTACTCCTAGCAACTAAGGTTGTCCATTTTGTTCTTTCCTTATAAAATTATTCTAAGGAAGTGTATATGATCCTTGAATCCTACTGAGGTTCATATTGAGGGTATGGAAGTCCATAATGTTCTTAAGTTCCAAAATTTTAGAACGTGATTCCATGAGTCGATCATGGAATATATATATATATATATATATATATATATCAAGTCGCGCTATAGTCGGTCGGGTGCGGCACCTATTGTGCAACCATTGATCAGTTGGGTTTACTGAGCTCCACATGGCTGGGTACAATTTACCGAGCCTTATGATGGCCCGGTACGTTTTTACCAAGTCCTCTTTGAGGTCAGGTACGATATGATGATGATGATGCCCATAGAGGCGTATGTTTTCAAAAGTGTATGTATATATATGTATTGTGCATTTCGTGTCAGTAGCCCCCAGAGGCACTCAGATATTGTAGGTTGTATCTTCTTTATCTCTCTTTACATTAGTTATCATGATTATGCTTTCCTAACTTACATACTCGGTACTTTATTCGTATTGACGTCCCTTTTTGCCTGAGGACGCTGCGTTTTATGCCTGCAGGTCCCGATTGGTTGGTTAACAGTCCGCCTTTTAGGCTATCAGCTCAGCAAAGGTGTTGGCACACTCCACTTGCTCTGGAGTTGCCTATTTGATCAGTATTCCGAAAGCTTTGAAGCTTTAAATTCAAATTGGAGCTTTGAAATATCATCATTTATTTTGATTGGATGTTGTTGTAAATAATGCGGAATATGTTTAGGAGTTTATATCTCAATTTTGAAGGGTTTTGGGTGAATATTTAGACTTGGTTTTAGCTGAATTTCAGATTGAAACTCGAAGAAGAAGACATTTCCAGAATTTGTAGATAAATAGTAGTCAAATTAGAAAAATAATAGATAATGTAGACTGTGTTTTGCAGAAGATTTTGTAGAAGCTTTAGTCATTTTGAATTTGTGAAAATAGAAAATAATACATCTACAATTTCTTCTTCTTCTTCTTCTTCTTCTTCTTCTTCTTCTTCTTCTTCTTCTTCTTCTTCTTCTTCTTCTTCTTCTTCTTCTTCTTCTTCTTCTTCTTCTTCTTCTTCTTCTTCTTCTTCTTCTTCTTCTTCTTCTTCTTCTTCTTCTTCTTCTTCTTCTTCTTCTTCTTCTTCTTCTTCTTCTTCTTCTTCTTCTTCTTCTTCTTCTTCTTCTTCTTCTTCTTCTTCTCTCTTCTTCTTCCTCTTCTTCTTCGTCTTCTTCTTCTTCTTCTTCTTCTTCTTCTTCTTCTTCTTCTTCTTCTTCTTCTTCTTCTTCTTCTTCTTCTTCTTCTTCTTCTTCTTCTTCTTCTTCTTCTTCTTCTTCTTCTTCTTCTTCTTCTTCTTCTTCTTCTTCTTCTTCTTCTTCTTCTTCTTCTTCTTCTTCTTCTTCTTCTTCTTCTTCTTCTTCTTCTTCTTCTTCTTCTTCTTCTTCTTCTTCTTCTTCTTCTTCTTCTTCTTCTTCTTCTTCTTCTTTCAATCTGAAATTCAATCAAAATCAAGTCTAATCTTCACCAAAACCCTTCAACATTGAGATATAAACTCCAAACCATATTCTTGATTATTTTCAACAACACCCAATCCAAACAAATAACGATTTTGTAGAACCCAAATTTGAATTCAAAACTTTCAAGCTTTTTAATGACTATCAATGGTGGAAAATATATGGAAGAACAGTTGAAGATGAAGATGAAGAACAGAAATCTCCTTTTCGTTCCAAAATTATGCAGCTTCTAGATCTCCTTTCCATTTCAAATTTCGAATTTGATGTGGAATAAATCAATCCCAGATTTTGTGGCATTTTTCGCGCGCTATAAATGACAGATTCTGCCTAATTAACAATTGGTATATAAATTGTAGTTGAAGTGTGGACTGGGCAGGTAATATACAAACTATGCACATTTTTGGTAATAAGGTTTCATATATGGTATAGTTAGGAAAAAATTCGGTGACAATAAGTGAGCCTTCGTGTAGATATAAGAACTGAGAAATTTTGGGAGAAAGTGAGAAAAAGTGAAAATGATATTTGAAAATTAGAGTTGTAATTTGAAAAATAACCTTCCGGAGTTTTTAAAATTTTCAAAAATTTTTGAAATTTAACTTCAAGAGAAATTTAAAAATTTCATGAACGAACATTGATTTCGAAAAATTGAATTTTTTTCCAAAAAGTCAAAATTTTCTTTTGGCCAAACAGGAAGTCTAACGTCTCAGTTTGACATATGTCCATAATGATATAATTTCTATTATTTTGTTAATCATCAACATTTTTATCTTCTATCATTTTGTGTGGGTAAATCTGTGTAAATTTTAAAATTGAATTCACATTGGTTTCGAAATTTTCCACAACAAACATAAGGTGAAAAAACATCTTGAGAAAACAATGAGCAGAGGCGGGGATAGGGTGAAACTATTTTGCCATTGAATGTTAAACTATACATATTTGCAGTTTATTGTTAAGTATAATAGTCGATTGAAAATTTGACTTTGGATGGTTCTGCAGATATAGAAAAGTTGCTAACATAGTTTAAAAAGTTTTGAGTCAATAACATTAATCAAATTAAGTAGCCTAACAACTGGTACAATTGACTTAAAAAGAATTTTCTACAGCTATTGGAAATAGCCTCTTTGCCTCTCGGGTAGGGGTAAGGCTCGTCTACATATTACCCTCTCCAGACCCCACTTTGTGGACTATACTGGGTAGTTGTTGTTGTTGTTGTTGTTTCTATAGCTATATGTTCCGCGTTATTAGTTTTAGGGATCTGAAAAAAATAATGTAGTATCTATGTTGTGCGGACTCTCCAAAATATTGTCGGATCCTTCAAAAATGCACAACTTTTGGAAGATTTGCCATGCACCCGGCCACATTTTCGTAGAGTCCGAGCAACATAGTGTAGCACTAGAAAAAATAACATGAAAGAAGAAACACTGAGTCGAAAATTTGACCTTCATCACGTCTTAACATGTCCACCTTCAAATTGAATTCACTGAAGATATTTCCTTCAAAAATATTATGAAAGAGTAATCTTGTCAGTCTCAGAAATGGAGAACCAAATCCAGTTGGAGTTGGATTGAAGTGTTAAATATACAAAGGATAATACAAACATGGCAAAATTAGACAAGAGAAAAATATTCAGTGAGGCATATAACAAGTATGTCCTTAAACATTTTGACCACTTCAACAAGATATGACTACAATTAAATTTATTAAAAAATAAAAATAAAAGGCCTGCAAGTTCAGAGAAAGTGATTGACAGGCTGTTGCATTTGGAAGAGCAAATTATTAATGCTAGACTAATGCAAGCCACACACAGAGAAATCAACAGGGCCTTTTCGTGAAAGTGAAGTTTAATGAGTTGATATCATGCAATCACACATAAATTCAGAACTATGTTCGCGAACACTGTGAAACTAGATACCAAGGATCAAGAAGTTTGAGACTGGATCAAAGGCAAGTTCATGAATGCCATGAACGTCGATCAGAAACGAGAATTTTTATGGCACAATAATGTACAAATTTGAACCTGTACTGTGAAACACATATGAGCAGACAACAAAACCATGTTTGGAATTGCTTGAATATAGAATATCATGTGATAGTCAGGGCTTTAGGCAAAAAATACAGCAACGAAAGGAGCCAAAAGCCAGCTAATATAACATGGTGATAGAGCAGAAAACAAAATCTGCAGCAACCTGAAAAGCTACTACTATGGTGATAATATACATTAAGTTGAACCAGAGGAGGACAATATGAATTGCTCTTGCTGCTTTCTGGATCAAATACAATAGATTAAGCCTTAACAGGCTGAAATAGTACAATTGTTCTCTCCTAGATATTACAATGATATGCATCTCCATCAAAATGAAGATCAAAATTGTCGTTGCTAGAATTTATCAATACTACGCATAAATAACAAAAGCGGAAATTCTTTTCTCCAATCCAGTAATTATGAGAAAAGAAACTATCCCACGGATTTCCTTGAGCTCTTGAGTCTCAACCGTGAGTGTTGACAGCTTCCCAAACTAGATTCTTTGGGACAGGCTTTGTTAAATCGCGAGCCTGCAAAGCTGCAGCTCTGAGCGTGCTAATGGTCAAAGCATTAGCCATGTAAAAGGAGACACAATTATAAGGTAAACCATGCTTTTTGCAAAGGTCTTTCACAAAAGGAGACACTTTCCTCAGTTGGCATCTTGGCAATCTAGGAAACAAATGATGCTCAATCTGAAACTGCAATCCGCCATGAAACCAATCCATCCAACTAGGACATGATATGTCAAGAGAGCCACCAGTTTGCTTCTCAAACCAATCATTTCCTTTAGGCGGTGCGACGTAAATGTCAGATGAGAAATGGTTCAAACAGAATTGAACATGTTGAATTCCAGTCACTGTGAAACTAGCAAGAACAAACATTATCCTTTCACCCCAATTTGGCAAGCAAGAAACAAGCAATGGATACCAAATCCAGAATGCAACCACCCCTAAAAGCTCCTGAACTCGATAGGGCACATTTTTCTTGGACAACAACAATATGAATGATTGTGCAAACAAATTGATCCTAGCTAAACACATGACAGGATAAAATGTCCAATGCTGATTACTAACCAAGAATCTAGTAAAAGAATCAAAAGTCATCTTCCTATCATAAAAATAAGAAGTGAGTGAGTTGAAAAACTTTGAAGATACCACAAAAAATGGCATGTGTTGAAGATCAGGGTCATATTCAAGACTGTTGACAGCAATGTGATGAGCATTGTGATTCCACTTCCACCAAGCAATGCTGATTCCAGCAAGGCAATTCCCAGTTAACACTTGAGCAAATCTGTTGAGTCCACGTGTACTCATTACCTGATAATGCCCTGAATCATGACCAATCCAACCACTCTGAATCCAAAGAAACCCCATCAAACCACCACTCATCAAATGGACCATCACACTCTCACTACACAAGATGCCATAAACGCTCACAGCAAACAACATTACAATTGAACACATGGTGTAGAAACAAACATGGCCTTTTTCTTCAAACAACCCCAGTTTAGAAAACTCAGATACGAGCCTCCTATAATCTTTAGACACCTCAGAAGCAGAATAATCCTTGAGATAAAACCCATTAAAGAATTTGTCAAGATACTGCCAAGCAGTAGCAGGATGGTACGCAACAAAGGCATCAGTAACATCTTGACCAGCGAGATTCAACAGTGGGAAATCACCACCAGGGTGTTCTTTAATCCAATCCGAGACATCATATACTTTACCTTGAATGGATATCCACAGATCCCCTGGTTTATTGTGATTCTTGAGCTCCTCACTAGTAATATACTTCCTTGAATCTGCCATAACAAGAAAAGATGATAGGAAAAGAGATCTGAAGAAAGACCCTTTTTTCTATATTCTTTCTTAAAGAAAGAAATGAAACAAAAAGATTCAAGATTTAATAGACCATAGAGAAAAAGATGTAATCTTGGATTGAGATTCTGATCTCTCTACTACCCCCTTTTTATATTTGTGTGACTATAGTAATGACACATTGTGGGATTTAAGTAGCGCCACAGAACATTTTTCTATTTCCGTACAGAAGGATATATGTATTTCAGAAAATTAACATGTTCTCCTTTTCAGTGTATATCTAAGTTCTAACAGTCTAAGTACTGAACTGTTAAGCCTCTGTTCAAAAGACTTACCGAGTCTGCTCACCTTGTCTGTCTAACACAGAATTACAGGTGAAATTATGAGGTTTTAAAATTAAAATCTGAGCTGTCAAGCTGTCTCATCCAAGATATTTTCTCCTGGGGGGGTTGGGGGGGGGAGGGGTCCGAGGGGGAGAACGTGTAAAATCTTGGAATGCAGCAATGGGCCTACGAGAGAAGGCATGCGATTGAGATCTGTAAAAGTTCGGTACGAGGGTTGTGGGGTATGTTTGCACGATGTCATTATGGTGCAAATTTTCAGTTTAATTTATGGGTGTCAACCGGGCCGGGTTGACCCGGGACCGGCACGGACCGGCCCGGTCAAAACCGGCCCGGACCGGACCGGTTTAGCGCGGGGGGGGGGGCCGGGCTGGGTTAGGGGGGGAAGGGGGTTGGGACGTAAGGCCTTACCGGGCAATTAACCCGGACCGGACCGGCCCGGAAAGAGAAATACCGGGCGAACCGGCCAACCCGGACCGGCCCGGACCGGTTATAACGGTAAAATTTTTTTTTTTTTTAAAAAAAAAAAATTTTTTTAGCTGCTGGGGCCCACTTGCCCGTTGGCAACGGTCCAGAACCGTTGGCCAACGGGTCTTTTTGCATTTTTGGCCCTTTTTTGTTTTTTTTTTGTTTTTATTAAATTACATTAATAACCCTTCTAAAAATCTATAAATACCCTCCCCTCTTCTTCATTTCCTCACTCAAAATTATCTATCTCTCTCTCAATTCTCAAATTAGCAAATATCAATCACTCTCTTCTCTTCAATTTTCAAGAATTCATATTCTACTTTCATAATTTTATTGTCTTTATTTTCCCGAATTTAATTTATCGTAATTTCTTATTTGGAAATCGGCATTCGAAGCTTGATTCTTGAAGTTCAAGTGTTCAACATTCTTGAAGTTCAACTGTTCAAGTGCTCAATTTATTGTCGAATTCGGTGCACTCTCTCCAACTCTTTCTCTTATTTAATATTTTAATTGCATATTTGATTTTAGCTTATATATTAAATTTTCCAATATGTTGAATGCTGCTAAAAGAGCGTGTAGAAAAGTTACTGGTAGGAGTGGAAGTGGTAGTGGAAGTAGTAAAAAAAGTCCTGTAGCTTCTGGTAGTAATAGTAATAATGAACCAATAACACATGTTTCTGAATCATCGCCTAATTTGCAAGATGTAAATATTGATTATGAACAATTACACCAAGATTTCGGAATAGAAGATAACGAAATTGGAATAGAAGATGAGATACCACCTACACCTACTAGTGCAAATGTTGGTAGTATTGGAGTTGGAGTTGCTAGTGCAACAAGGGGTAGAAGACCACCAGTCGCTCCAACTTCTAAATCTAATCGTAGAAAAAGAAGTCCTGTTTGGAAATTTTTTGATGAGATAGAAGATAGTGATAGAGTTAAGTGCAGACTTTGTAACGAAACGTTTAAACATTTGACCGGAGGTAATTTAGGGGGGACTGGCACACTAATTAGACATATGCAAAATTATCATCCTATAGAATGGGGGGTTAATGGGGATGGAAGTCAAACAACCGGTAACCCTACTACTGCAGGTCTCCTAAAATATGATAAAATGAGGGATCGAGAGGAATTAGCGAAAATGATCGCTTTGGGTTGTCTACCTTTTTCTTTTGCTTCTTCCTCTTATCTTGTTACGTATATTCAAAGGATATACAACCCTATGTTTAAAGGTATCCCTAGAAGTACCTGTAGATCTGACATCTTTAGACTTCACGGCCAATATCAAACATACATACGTTATTTGTTTAGTCACCTTCCTTCTAGAGTATGTCTAACTTCTGATATTGGCCATGCTGTAAATGGAAATGATTATTTAACAATTACATGTCATTGGATAGATGACAATACTTGTATGCAAAAACGTATTATTGCTTTTAAATATGATGAAGATCAGAGTCATACTGCAACATTTATTAGTAGTACAATTGTTGAAGTTGTCGAATTTTATAATCTAAACCAAAAAGTTTTGTGTATGTCTTTTGATAATGCTTCAAACAACAATGCTGCAGTTTCAATTTTAAAATTGAATTTACATCCACCTCTTGATGATATTTTTCATGTTAGATGTGCATGTCATGTTTACAATTTAATTGTTAAAAGTGGGCTCGATTTATTTTCAACTGAGATTACTCTAGTTAGAAGAGCTGTTGGAGTAATTCAGGGAAATAATAGACAATCTAGAATAAGAGAATTTAAGAACAAGTGTATGCAATATAACCTTACACCTAGATTCATGCCCGACGAAGTAGTTACTAGATGGAATTATACGTATATATTTTTAAAATGTTGCTACAAATATAGATTTCCAATAACAGAAGTTGCTAATGCACATTGTACTGATCCTAGGCGTATGTTAACCGGTGATACCTGGGAGGTCATTAGTGATGTGATTAAATTTTTACATAAATTTTATACTGCTACTGTTGTATTTTCTGGGGCATATTACCCAACTATTACTTTGGCTTTAGTACATATAGCTGAAATTTCTTTGCTACTATTTGAATTTAAGAAGAAAGATAGATATACGGATGCTGTTGCAAGTATGCAAGCAAAATTTAAAAAATATTTCTTTCCAATTCCTCCTGTTTACTTAATTGGTGCAGTTTTAAATCCTTCAATTAAAATGTCTGATTGTCAACAATTAATGAATGCTTTATACAATTATATGGAGATTGGGCCTACTGAAAGCCCAAATTTGTATGAATCTATGAACCAACTAAATGAACATTTACAATATCTATATACTTATTATGCAACTCAATGTGATAATGCTCGTGCTTCAACTGCTGCAAATCCCACTATGCAATGTAGCACTTCTAATGTAGTCGGAGATGATGATGAAGGCTTTGATAGTTTTAATATTTTTTCAACTTTTTCTAACACTCAAAGTAGTAGTAGGAATATAGATGAACTGCAATTTTACTTGCAGAAGCAAAAGGAGCCTCGCAGCAAGGAATTTTCACCGTTAGGCTGGTGGCAGGAAAATTCAAAGCAATTTCCCGTTCTTTACGCTATGGCGCGGGATGTCCTGAATGTCCCAATTTCCACTGTTGCATCCGAGAGTGCATTTAGCCAAGCAAGACAACAACTTGGAGACACGCGGCACTCATTGGGAAGCAATGCTTTGGAAGTCTTAGTGTGTCTAAGAGATTGGATAAGATCTGAACGAAGAAATCAAGGAAAGGAAGATCTTGATAGCCCGGAAGACGAAGAACTTGGAGATATATTAACGCACGGAAACCCATCCGAATTTAACACTCCAGAAGAAGGTCCAGAGGTTCATATTAATATGGAAGAACTTGCTATTGCAATGCAAGCCATTTGATGTAAATTGTAAACTAATTATGATACATTTTAGTTTTGAAATTTTGAATTTAAGAAATAAAGTAGCACTTGCAATAAGTGCAATTTTTTCCCCATCTTTTGTTGTGTTCATTCAATTATTACAAAGTATTAATATAACTTAATATTTATACTATACGTAATTCAAAAAAAAAAAAAAAAGATTAACCCGGCCCGGCCCGGCCCGGACCGGCTCAACCCAGCCCAATTGCAACCCGCCCCCAATTGAACCCAGACCGGACCGGCCCGGACCCGGACGGGTCATAAAATTTGGACCCGGACCCGGCCCGGCCCACCCACTGGTCACCCCTAGTTTAATTACATACTACGTGACTTTTGTATGTTTTCTTGTCATATAGGTCCCTAAACATTGACAGAACCATATGTTAGTCCTTGTAATAGTTGGTTAAGTACATTTAACATCCCGTTAATTGGAATGTGCAATTGTTATTTTTCTACTAGTTAATCATCATTATTATTATTTTTTCTAGTTAATCATCATCATGCTATACTATAAACGTGAAGCCCAAAGTCAAAATTGAAGTACTAAAATATTCCACAAAAACTGAAAGGCTATTTTATCCTTTCTTTTAATGCTATTTTTATAAATTATTTTTGTACTAAAAAGTAATTTTAGCTTTCAATAAATGACAATGTGTACTATAATCTACATAAAATTAGATAATTGAGAAGACAATAGTTTGAAAAATAGCTACAGTAAATAATAAATACGTACGTTGTACCCTTTCAACTCATAAATGCAATTGTTTACTCTGCAACCTTTTAATTCCCAATTAGAATTTGTTTCATCTTCTCTCTTTCACTGGTCACCATCTCGGACATATTTGACTCATCTACAAATATCAAATAAGGTACATCTTTTTCTTTCATACTACTTTTTACAAGTGTTTTGTTAATACCATGCAACTATATTATTTTATAAGATAGTCGGATTATGTTTTGAAATTTTAATATAACTGATCAATACAACAATAACTATTCAGTAAAAATTTATAAATTGAGTTTGAGAAGGGTAATATATACGCAGACCTTATTCATATCTCGATAAGACATACAGATAATTTCTGATAGACCCTCGTTTAAAAAACAAAAAAGAATATTCCTTTACCAGGAATCAAATCCAGGTCTCATGGGTGAAACCCATATATCCTAACCGGTGGACGATAACGGAAGACTCTCGTTGATATTATTGCATACTATTTTATTTACGGTTCTTATGTTTAGATAATTATATACGCTGTTTCTACTGGAGTTACTAATGCTCTTTTGTTTTTGTTTTTGTTTTTCCTTTCCTTCACTGAGACGAGGGTCGATTGGAAACAGCCTCTCTGCCCTTTCGGGTATGGGTAAGGCCTGTCTACATATTACCCTCCCCAGAGCCCACTTTGTGAGACTATACTGGATAGTTGTTGTTGTTGGACGATAACGGAACCTAATAATATAATTGATTAATCTGGATAATATTTTATGATATTAAAAAGCAAAAGGTTGGACCGGATTTTTGGGACCGAAGTAGGAAGAAAATTTAATTAATTGCCAACTTCATCATGGCTCCTAGCTGGTGTAATTAATGATTAATTTTTATTATGTTTCATGATTTGTTTTTGTGTAAATAATATCTTTGTTTACGAAGAACTTTTGCGACGATACGATCTATCATTTGATCATATGATTCTTAATCTTTGTTACTAAAATTATAAGGCTTTTGCTATTCTTTTCCAGTAATCATATATATAGATGCCAATTTTTTCAAGGGCACATTTAATAGTTTTGATCTAACTTATAAGAAATTATTTGAATTGCATTACAAAATTAGATCGAACCTAAATTATTTTTCCTTTATTGTTAATAAATATTCTTTAAAATTGCAGAATCTTTTGCTCAGCATTGTTTGTAGAAGTATCAAACTATTTTGTTAATATATTGTGTAGTTACTCAAATATCTGTGCTCATTTTTTTGTGTTTCTATTTTATTAAACTTTATTTGTTCACTCTTTGAAAAGGTGTAGCTTCAATACTAGTAATAATTAAGAAAGTAGTAACCTGATGGTGCCAAAATATATTGTTGTCAAATATCTGTTATCTTTAATTTTCTCCAATTGATTTTTGCTATGGTCTTCCTTTTCTTCTTATTAGAATTATTTTCTGCTCCTTATCAACCCTTCTTTATTTTCAAGCCTCCAAATAGTTGGAGACAAATTTTTGGCTTTTCATGTAGCTATATTTTTTAGATTCTGAATACTTTTCAAAACAACAATTTTCACTTGAAAATAAACTCCACGAGAAATAAATTTGTTTTTTAGATTCTGAGTACTTTTCAAAACAACAATTTTCACTTGAAAATAAACTCCACGAGAAATAAATTTGTTTTTATGGTATACTTAAAAGTTAGATTAGGTGTTCCATGACCCTTTGGTATTGTATATTGACGGTCTAAATATATAAAGCAAAATTATATTCAAAACTTTATATTTGTATCTCCTATAAAAGCTCTTTTTTTTTTGGGTAAACATTCTATCCATTAATATCAAAAATATTTAGAAGTTGAAGCTTTAGTAAGAGTTTGGACTACTCCTACTCATTTACATCAATCTTCTATACTAAATTCTATAAAAAAAATTAGTATATAAAAGCTCTTTTAGTAAATATTTTTTACGCGTGATGTACAACGGACGAGTCAAAATGCTACATAAGTTTGGTTTGTGCTTATATGTATACATCACATCTATCTAACTAAATTTAGCTAATTATTCTTATTCAATAATTAAATTGAGCTTGTATTTTCTATTTTTAAAATTTTTGCATCTTATCACACATATCTTTTTAATATTCTTTTATATTAATTTAAAAGTTTACATCGATTGTTATACAATATACGTGCAATATACGTTTTCAGAAACTATTTATAAATAAACCACTTAATAGTGCATGGGGAATGCGATATTTGTATTGTTATTTCATATTTGAAAGTAATATAATTGTAAAGAACTTAATAATAACATTTATCCGATTAAAGAAGATCAACAACACAAATTTTAGAGAATTCAAGATTAAATATATTTAGTCAAACATTACACCGTGTAAATTAAGTATCGATTATGTAGAAATTAAAACATTCTTTCCAGTAAATTTGAAAATTTTATTATAAAAAGCTTTTACCTTGACATTTTAAATTATGGTGAGTTAGCGATTTTATGGACAAAGGACTTCTGCTACGAAAACTAAATGATATATTTTATTTTGGAGAATTACCGATAACGATTTAAAATTTTGTCCCACTAGTATTTGCTATATTCACATGTCAAAATGAATGTTGGGGTACACTAAGATCGATAGAGCGTCTCGGAGGGGAAAGGAGGCACGAGATCTAAAAAATAATTGCAAGGTCCATACAAGAGCTGTGGGGTGTATTTACAGGTTGTCATAATGTACAAATTTTTGGTAGAATTACATACTTAGTTATAACTTTTGTCTGTTTTATTGTTTATGCGACAAAAATCCAACTGTAATTATATAAATTTAAATATCCATTACGTAGAAGTAGAATTCTTAAAACGTCATTTCCAGTAAATTTGATCAATTTACAACAAAATAACTGTTATGAATAGAATTATATTTAGAGTGAATGTCTATCTTGTAGAGAGTTTTACTTTATGGCTAAGTTATTTTTTCCCTATAATAGAGGGGTCTTACCCTATTATAAATTATTTCAAAATTCAATAAGAATTTCTCTCTTTCTCTGCAATATTGTTCTTTTACTTTTATTGTTTTATAACACGTTATCAGTACGAGACTCTACCGTCTCAAGAAGCTTTTGGGAAGATTAAGATATAAACTTTCTTCTCTTTTTAAATATGACTGGCCTTATGAAAAGAAAGTCCGTTGCCCTTGAAATTTCGGGCAAGAACTATATGACATGGATATTGGATGCTGAAATCCATTTAGATGTAATGGGTCTTGAAGACGCTATTAAAGACAAAACTAAAGTATCCACCCAAGAATGTGCTAAGGCTTTGATTTTCTTGCGACATCACCTTGATGAAAGGTTGAAAATAAAATATCTCACAGTTAAATATCCACTTATTTTGTGGAATGGCTTAAAAGAAAGATATGACAACTTAAAGTTGATCACTCTTCCGCAAGCACGATATGATTGGGCTCATCTGATGTTCCAAGACTTTAAGTCTGTTTCTGAATATAATTCTGTGTTGTTCAGAATTACTTCTAAATTGAAACTCTATGGAGATACTATCACTAATTATGATATACTTGAAAAAACGTTTACAGAGTTTCATGCTTTCAATATGGTCCTGCAACAACAGTATAGAACGAAAGGTTTCAAAAAGTACTCTGAGTTGATTTCTCTTCTCCTTGTGGCTAAGCGAAACAACGAATCGCTCATGAGAAATCACGAAAATCGACCCACTGGATCTGCACCATTGCCTGAAGTGGATGAGATGTGTTCTCATTATGCTAAGCGTGAAAAAGGCCGTGACTCTATTCGTGGTCGTGGCCGTAGACAAGGAAGAAATTTTCCTGGTGTTAATCACCCCCCAAAGAGAAATAACCACCAAAAGTGAAAAGGGAAAGATGAGAAGCCAAAGGCAAATGGTTCAAAAACTGAATGTTATCGTTGCGGTGGAAAATGACATTGGACAAATATTTGTCGTGTACCTGCATTTGGTTGAGCTTCATCAAGCATCTCTAAAGAATAAAGGCCCTGAAGCCAACTTTTTCTCTGATAATGATTTTGACATCACCCACTTGGATGTGACAGACTTCTTTGAGCGCCCTGATAGGAAAATAGACCACTTGATTGGTGATGGAGTAGTGATTAAAGATGATTGAGTAGTTTAATTTTAAAATTTGCCTCTTCATAGTAATCACTGGTTTTATTTGTTTTATAAAATAGTATTAGTTTATTTTGATTAAATATAGTTCTAATATTCGTTTCAAACAATATTTAAGTTCACTTAGTCTTCTGATTTTGTTTTAAACAAACCATGCTCATTAAACGTTAGTATAGAATGCATTACTCTCTCTTTTTTCAATTTCATGTCTAGCCAACTTTCACAACTTTCAAAAACGCAAAACTTGTAAACTACACAAATTTTAAGCTTTGATGTTATGGAACGTTTGGTGTTAATGGTAACTCAGCAATATATGATATTTTATATTATGACTCCAACATGGAAAAATGTATTATTACTGATTATAACGTAGAAGCATTTAATACTACGTATAAGCATTAAACTTAAAATTTAGATTTCTGCAATTGTTTGAGATAATTTTAATATTGCTTATGTGCATATATAATTCAATATACGACTATATTTACTAACATAATTATAAGCATAGCATATATATATATATATATATATATATATATATATATATATATATATATATATATATATATATATATATATATATATATATATATATATATATATATATATATGCTGTTTGTCCGTTGTTATTGAATTTACATGCCAGATTATTTGCTTTGCTCATGTTTGCCTTAAATATTCATATAATACAACATTACATATGTAATGACATTGATATTTCTACGTTCGTTTACAAACATTAAACTAACGAGGACCTTGTTATTCATGCATATATATTTATCAAATGTTAAAATAATATAAATAAAGATTTTAGGGATTATTTTGTGGCAATAATTGTTTCTTATGTCAAACTAAATTCGTTTTGGTTTAGATATCTATCATTGATTTCACTTTGTTTCATTTTTCTTTGAAAGTACTAATACTTATTCACATATTTCTTTTGTATGTCAAACAATGAGAAACAAATATGTGTATCTCACAAAACAAACTTGGATCAAAGTTCAATTGTAAAAATATTTGTTTAATTGATTCATGTACAACACATACTATATTCAAAGAGAAAAAATATTTCTCTTATTTAAGTATGTGTAAGGCAGATGTTACTAAAGTTTCTAGTAGTAGTAAATTAATTGAAGGCTTTGGAAGAGCTATTATAACTCTGCCTAAGGGAACAAAACTTATTATAGAGAATGCAATGTTCTCCTCCAAGTCTAAGGGGAACTTGTTGAGTTTTAAAGATATCCGCCGAAATGGATATCATATTGAGACAATAGATGAGAATAATCTTGAATATCTCATCATTACCAAAAATCTCTCTTGCCAGAAAAAGGCTATTGAGAAGTTCACATCTTTGTCTTGTGGCCTGTATTGGACAAGAATTAGTGCAATTGAGGCACATTCTATTGTAAACCAGACCAATACTTTTGTACTTTGGCATGATCGATTGAGACATCCTGGATCAATTATGATGAGACGAATTATTGAAAACTCAAATGGGCATCCATTAAAGAATTTAAAGATTCTTTTAAATAATGAATTTTCTTGCACTTCTTGTTATCAAGGCAAGTTAATTATTAGACCATCACCAACAAAGGCTTGAATTGAGTCCCCTATGTTTTTGGAACGTATACAAGGGAACATTTGTAGGTCTATTCACCCACCTAGTGGGTCGTTTATATATTTATGATCTTAATAGATGTATCTTCTAGATGTTCCCATGTGTGCCTATTGTCATCTCGCAACCTCGCATTTACAAAATTAATGGCACAAATAACTTGATTACGGACACAATTTCCTGATAATCTAATTAAGTCTATTAGACTTGATAATGCTGCTGAGTTTTCATCTCAAGCATTTAATGATTATTGCTTATCAATTGGGATAAAAGTGGAACATCTTGCAGCTCATGTTCACACTCAAAATTCTCTTGCAGAGTCTTTAATTAAATGTATGCAATTAATAGCAAGACCATTACTCATGAAACGAGGCTGCCCACTGCTGTTTGGGGTCACACCATTTTGCATGTACTAATGCTAGTTCGTCTCATACCGACAAATTATCATAAATATTCCCCGTTGCAATTAGTTTTGAATCATGATCCTAATATATCCCATTTAAGAATTTTTGGATGCGCGGTATATGAGCATGTAGCACCGCCATATCGTACCAAAATGGGTCCGCAAAAAAGTTTATGAATATATGTTGGGTTTGAATCGCCCTCCATTATTTTCTACCTCGAAACATTGACGAGGGATTTGTTTACTGCACGATTTGAAGATTGTCGATTCGATGAGACACTTTTCCTAAAATTAAGGGGAGAAGTTGGTGAAAACAAATGATAAATTTTATGGAAAAATCCATCATTATCTCATATTGATCCACGTGCCTCTATTTGTGAAAAAGAGGTGCAAAAGATTATCCATTTGAAGAGAATAGCAAATCAAATGCCATATGCATTTACGGATTTGAAAAGGATAACAAAATCACATATCCCTGCAGAGAATGTTCCAATCCGTATTGATGTACCTATTGGGCAATCTTCTAATGTCATAGCTAATGAGTTAAAAACACGCCTAAAATGTGGCATACCATTAGGTTCCAAAGATCGAAATCCTAGAAAAAAAAAACAAATGATCAAAATGACGCTATGAAAGAATCTCATGAAGAAATCCACGATTTAATAAATTCTAAGGTTCATGAAGAATCCACTGAGCCCGAGACTCAAGAAAATAAGGAACTATCAATAAATCCAATCGATATTGAGACAAATTGAATCAATTGGATATAGTGGTGGATTATGTCTTTGCATATAATGTTACATCTAGCATTATGCAAGAAAGTGGGGATCTTGAACCTCAATCTGTTCGAGAATGTCGACAAAGACTTGATTGGCCAAAATGGCAAGAATCAATCCAATTAGAGTTGAATTCACCTGCAGAACATGAAGTTTTTGGGCCTGTAGTCAAAACATCAAATGGTGTTAAGCCTGTTGGCCATAAATGGGTCTTTGTACACAAGAGAAATGAGAAAAATCGAGGTACAAAGATATAAGGCACGCCTTGTTGCACAAGGATTTTCACAAAGGCCTGGTGTCGATTATGAATAGACATATTCACCCGTTATGAATGCTATAACATTCTGTTATCTTATTGGTTTTGCTATCTATGAAAAGCTTGACATGCATTTAATGGATGTGGTTACGGCCTACCTTTATGATTCACTTGATAATGAGTTATACATGAAAATTCCCGAGGGATTCAAAATGGCTCAAGCAAATAATTCAAAGTTCCAGGAAATGTTTTCAATCAAACTGCAAAGATTGTTGTATGGTCTAAGCAATCAGGACGAATGTGGTATAATCATTTTAGTGAGTATTTATTTAAGGAAGGCTATATAAATGATGCCATTTTCCCATGTGTTTTTATAAAGAAAACAACACGGAATTTGTTGTACTTGCTGTATATGTTGATGACATAAACCTTATTGGAACTCCTATAGAACTCCAAAAAGCAGTTGATTATGTAAATAAGGAATTCGAGATGAAAGATCTTGGAAAGACAAAATTATGTCTTGATTTGCAAATTGAACATTTGGCAAACGGATTTTTTGTTCATCAATCTACCTATATAGAAAAGGTATTGAAACGGTTTTACATAGATGGAGCATATCCTTTAAGTACTCCGATGGTTGTTTGATCACTTGATGTGAATAAGGAACTATTCCGACCTCAAGAAAAGAATGAAGAGCTACTTGGTCCTGAAGTATCATATCTTAGTGCAATTGGTGCACTAATATATCTTGCAAATACTACAAGGCCTGACATAACCTTTTCAGTTAATGTCTTAGCATGATATAGCTCTGCTTCTACAAGGAGACATTGGAATGTAATCAAACACATATTACGGTATCTAAAAGGAATTACCGATATGGGCTTATTTTATGGCAATAATTGTAGTCCTGATCTTGAAGGTTATGCCGATGTTGGGTATTTATCTGACCCACATAAGGCTCTGTCCCAAACAGATTATGTGTTTACATGTGGAGGCACTGTCATATCTTGGCGATCGACTAAGCAATTAATTATGGCCACTTCATCTAACCATGCCGAGATAATTTCTATTCATGAAGCAAGTTGAGAGTGTGTGTGGTTGAGGTCTATAATATATCTTATTCGACACAAATGTGGTTTGAAATGTGACAAACTGCCCATGATTTTGTATGAAGACAATGCATCAAGCACATCTTAATTGAAGGGAGGATTCATAAAAGAAGATAGAATAAAGCACATTTCACCAAAGTTATTTTTCACACATGATCTTCAAAAGAATGGTGATATCAATGTGAAACAGATTCGTTCAGTGATAATATGGATGATTTGTTCACAAAATCTCTACGAACATCAATCTTCAAGAAGCTAGTGTACAAGATCGGGATGCGAAGGCTTAAGGATATGAATTGATGCTCTCATCAGGGGGAGTTAATGCGCGTTGCACTCTTTTTTCCTTACAAGGTTTTGTCCCACTGAGTTTTCCTTGCATGGTTTTTAACGAGACAACCAAAAGGCGTATTATTATATATGTGTACTTTTTTTGCTTTTCTAGAATTTTTTTCCCATTGGGTTTTATTTTAGTTACGGTTTTAACAAGTCACATTACTTATTGAGTCGACATTCAAGGGGGAGTGTTTTGAATAAAATTCTATTTAGAGTGAATGTCTATCTTGTAGAGAGTTTTACTTTGTGGCTATGTCACTTTTCACCTATAAATAGAGGGGTGTTACACCATTGTAAATCATCCCAAAATTCAGTAAGAATTTTCTCTCTTTCTCTGCACTATTGTTCTTCTACTTTTATTATTTTATAACAATAACTTTTAAATTGACATTTTTATTGCGAGTTAGAAATTTTATCGGACAAAGGACTTCTGTTACGAAAATTAAATTATATTTTCCTTTGGAGAATTACCGACAATGATTTAAAATTTTGAGCCATATATATGTTATATTCACCTTATTAGGAGGTTGATGGAACAGTAAGAAGGATTTGCATATGATGTTTATTTACTTGGAGAAAACATATTACAAGGTCCCTAGGGAGGTGCTCTGGAGATGTCTTAAGGCAAAGGGCGTACCGGTAGCCTACATAAGAGCGATCAAGGACATGTATGATGGAGCTAAGACTAAGGTTAGGACTATGGGAGGCGACGGAGAATTTCCCGGTTGTTATGGAATTACACCAACGCTCTGCGCTTAGCCCCTTTTTATTTTCCTTGGTGATGAATGCACTGGCACACCATATTCAAGGGGATGTGCCATGGTATATGTTATTTGCTGATGACATATTTCTAATTGATGAGACGAGGGTCGGTATTAACGAGATGTTGGAGGTTTGGAGACAGACCATCGATTCTAAGGGTTTCAAATTGAGCAGGTCTAAAATACAGTACTTGGAGTGCAAGTTTAGCGCTGGGTTTAGGAAAGTAGGCAGGGACATGAGGTTTGGATCACAAGTCATACTTAAGAGAGATAGCTTCAAGTACCTTGGTCCAATGATTCAGGGGAACGGAGAGATCAACGAGGATATTACTCACCGTATAGAGGCAGGCTGGATGATATGGAGGCTTGCATCTGGAGTCTTGCGTGATATGAAAGTGCCACTAATACTCAAAGGTAAGTTTTATAGAGATATGGTTAGATAGGCCATGTTGTATGGGGAAGAGTGTTGACCGGTTAAGAACTCTAATATCCAAAGGATAAAGGTAGCAGAGATGAGGATGCTGAGGTGGATGTGCGAGCACACTAGGATAGACAAGATTAGGAGTGAAGATATTCAGAAGAAGGTGGGTGTGGCTCATGTGGATGACAAGATGCGGGAAGCGAGGCTCAGATGATTTGGGCACGTGCGGAGGAGAAGCCTTGATGCTCCGGTGAGGAGGAGTGAGCTGTTGCCGTGGTGGTTACGAAAAGAGGTAGAGGGCGCTCTAAGAAGTATTGGGGAGAGGTGATCAGGCGGGGCATGGTACGACTTTAGATTTTCGAGGACATGACCCTTGATAGAAAGGTTTGTAGGCAAGCATTAAAGTTGTAGGCTAGAGGGTAGTAGAGCTTTCCTTACATCATAACCGGGGTGAGGCGAGGTTGGATTAGGGTTGATCTTAGATGGTTTTGCAGCTTATGTTGAGTCCACACTATCCTAGTTATTTATCTTGGCCCAGGGCTTTAGATACTAGTTACTATTATTGCATGTCATTTATTTTTTGGTTGTTATGCTTATGCTACTATTACGGTTTCTACTGGAGTTACTAATGAATTGTCTTTTTTTTTTATTTCCATCTTTTTGAGCTAAGGGTCAATTGGAAAAAGCCTCTATATTATATCGTGGTAGGGGTAAGGTCTGCGTACACATTACCCTCTCCAGACCCCACTTTGTGAGATTTTACTGGATAATTATTGTTGTTGTTGTTGTGATATATACTATATTCATATGTCAAAATGAATGTTGGGGCACATGGAAATGGATGGAGTGTCTCGAAGATTTCGGAACCAAAATGTGGTTCATTTTGACTCAAGTGATCGAATTGTGTGATAAAAAAAAGAGTTAACAAAACATATATAGCATCTTTTTTAAAAGACGCTATACTTTAATGGCCGCTTGGCCAATTAAGTATACTTGTCTTTTCAAAAGATGCTATATTTGAATTAAAAAAAAAGCGGGAAAATATATTGTCTTTACATAAATAAGACGCTATAGTATAATGTCTTAATAAAAGAGCGCTCTCTCTCTCTCTCTCTCTCTATATATATATATATATATATATATATATATATATATATATATATATATATATATCATCTTTTTTCCTTTCCTAGACCAGAAAGCCCCCCCCCCCCTCCCCCAAATTAAAAAAACCATCTGCTCCCCATTGCCCTCCATTTTTAAATACCAAATGCTTGAATGACCCCACCGGTCTCACTTAAAGTATAGATTCTCGGTCCCACATGCTAGCTAAGGAGTTATCTCGGATGTTGTTGGTTGTTTCGGCTCAAGATCACAAATTCTTCGACTTTTCTAATATCTTAAATTGAGGTATTCCGATTTAGTTTTTGATAAAACTTGTATAAAAAATGCATATTAGTTATTTTTTTATTGTTCTATGTTATTTTGTGATTGTTTTGCGATTTAACTAATTTGTTATTTTTTATTCAAACTTTAGTATTAGTGTGCTAGAATTATTTGTAAAATAGAGAAATTATTATTAGTTCTTAAAAAATATTAATTAGTTACTTTTACTGTGGTATATGTAATTTCGTGATTAAATCGATTTATTATTTTTATCCAGTTTAGATTATTAATTTGCTTAAAGTTTAGTAAACTAGATAAATTTGTACTTTAGTACCCTATAGTGGTATCTTGTGGCCTAATATAGTGTTTGTATTTATAATGTAGTGACTTTTTAGTAGAGTAAAATGTTGTGTCCTTTAGCGTAGTATCCTTGTGGTTATAGAAATAAATCATTAAGTATCTCTTATTCCCAAAAAAAGGTCAAAAAGCTGAAATTCAAACACAAGTTATCTCCAATTATAGTCAACATAAGAATTCAAGATAAATTGGTTCTACCGGGCCTCAAATATTACGTCCGGAACCAAAATAGAATTATTTAATAATTAAATCTTGTTTATTATAAAAATTAATTATTTAATTTTAGTATAGTAAAAAATAAGTCAATAATAAACAAACAAACAAACATATAAAATAATAAACTAATACATTAAATAACAAAACTAAGATATATACTAATAAACTAATATATAAAATAATAAAACTAACTTATTCAATAATTAACAAACATATAAAATAACAAACTTGTTGAGTCAATAATCGAAAAATATTTCTCGTCATGAGCATATGAATTCAGGATACATTAGTGCTACTGAGCTTCAAATATTGTGTCTAGAATCAAAATGTGAATATTTAGTAATTAAATAATGTGCAATAAAAAATAGGTGAATAACTAACAAACATATAAAATAATAAAACTGACATATTAAAGGAACGTATAAAAAATAAAAGTATGATACTGAAAATGTATCAACCTAATTAATAATATAGTAAAAGTATCAAATAAAATTTAATGTTTAAGGCATTACAATATTTAAGCAGTGGAGAAAAAATAATGTACTTAATTAATGTTATTTAATTTACAGTAGTCGTCATGGAGATTAAGCCTTTGTATCTGGGACCTCAATCCCTAGATCTACGACAACTACATGCCGAGCATAAATCTTCCTACATATGGGAGAGGGATTTATTGGCCCAGACTTTACATTCTAGGAGGATAGACGATGTTTGGGACTTTCTTAAGCAACGCAAGCTCCATCCACGTATAGTCAGACTCCTGTAAGATACGAGCTTTTTTAGGATCATTGAGATCGGCCGGCTGCAGCTGGATTAGTCATTGCTCACGACTTTGATAGAGCAGTGGCGACCAGAGACACACACATTCCATTTTCCCATTGGGGAGGCCACTATCACACTGCAGGACGTCGAGGTCCTTTATGGGTTGTCAGTTGATGGACTTGTTATTGCTTTACCACGAGCCATGAGAGATTATACGGGAGCTCATTACCTGGAGAGTTTACAATGGCTCACCAATTTCCGACTAGGGGATGAGGGTGTATTGGTTGGGGCTAGTCATATTTCGTTGATGCCCATCCAACAGTGTTTGTAGGCCATCCATGATGACAATGATCATGACACACCAGAGCTTCATATTAGGTGGTACACGAGGTCGTTGATGTTGCTTAAGTTTGGAGGCATATTGTTCCCAAACACTTTGTGAAACCTAGTCAGCTTGAGATTCCTTCATCATCTTGAATTGATAGATGATTTACCTCAGTACATGTATACAACCAAAATCGATGAGTTTGACTTTGGGGCTATTGTGGCATTCCATGCCCAATCTCCATAAGCTCGAAGCAGAATTTAAAATGTGAACCCAAGGTGCGTCCCTCGATGGAGCATATAAGGTTCACAGTGGTCAATCTCGTAGCAGTACAAATCGATGATTATCATAGAAAGGAGGGAAAGCTCCCAAGGGCACGTGGTTAGAGCTGACCAAGTTTGCAAGAATAGTACAAATCCATATTGAGCCATAATACATCTATACCAATAGCATTTCCTCGTTGTCATTAGAGATGTACTATGTTAGGATTCCTCTCTCCTATATAAAGGGAACCCTTGTCATTTTGTAACACACATAAATATTTAATATAATAGAACATTCTCTGCTTTTCTTGCCTAAACGTGCTCAATAATAACTCTCCAGATCTATTGCTTGCTCATTTATTATTCACTTATTGTTCTTCATTTATTGTCCATTATCAACCGCAAAAGGCTATCTTTTGAGGCCTTCAATATTATTGGTTCTTCATCAATCGTTCATTACTAACTGCCCTAACTGGACCTCGAGGCCCTCTGTTCCATCCAGTTAAAGGTCCAGTCTTCCGATAACATTGGTTTGCATATCTTATTCTCTTTACTTACACTTAGTATCTATTGCTTAACAACTAGTATTGAAATATATCACATATTTTTTAGAACCAAAAAATAAAGTATAATTGTTAATACCATTTTCAAAGTGAATAGTTTGGCGCCCACCATAGGGCTAATAATAATAGTGTTTGCTTTGGTGCTAGTTTTTTGATAACACACGTTATTCTCACACTTTTTCTTGTTAAAGATTTTTTTATTTCAGGCCAAAATATGTTTAGCACACAAAATGCACCTGCTCATGACAGTGAGAGACTTGGAGAAAATAGCAGTATATGGCTCGATGTACCACCTATAGACCTTGAGGGAGTGCCGTACGTGGAGCCAGTTGATATCGTATCCCACAACACTCTAAATACGAAAGTAGGCATAGACCCCGTAAGGAATGGATGCAAGGAAGCCCATGCTAGAGGCCAAGAAGCACGAGGAATGGAAGGAGGAAGAGTCAGCCTCCAAGTGTTATTCGAGATGTTGCAGGCTCAGCAAGTCTCCATCGTTCAACTTCAAAGTCAGAGTAGAACCCCTAACACCGCCAAACTAATAAACATGCAGCATAAACTAGTTCTACAAAGACCCGATGAAAGCAGTTCGGGGACCTACCCCATAATTATGAAAATGCTCGAGGAATTGACTAAAAAAATTGAGTTAGCAGAAAATAAGATAGAGGCTAACGATAAAAGGTGGAGACTTATAACTCTAGGGTCGATCACATCCTAGGTGCACCCTCGATCCTGAAGGTGTAGATTTAAAGTAGTTTGTGCATAAACCATTTCCATCAAGTGCGGCTCCGAAGACCATCCTGAAGAAATTTAGAATTCCCGATATCCTAAAGTATAACGGCACCACGGACCCCAATGAGTACATTACTGCTTATACTTGTGCTGTAGAAGGGAATGACTTAAAGGATGACGAGATTGAATCTGTCTTGCTGAAGAAATTTGGAGAAACACTATCGAATGGGGAGATGATGTGGTATCATAGCTTACCCTTGAACTCGATGGATTCATTTGCTCTGATGGCAGATTCTTTTGTGAAGGTACATGGTGGTGCCATCAAGGTTGCTACAAGGAAGTCCGACGTCTTCAAGATCAAACAAACGGAGAACGAGATGCTAAGGGAATTTGTAGCTCGCTTCTAGATGAAGCGAATGGAATTACCACCGGTTTTCGATGACTCGGTAGTGGATGCCTTCACTCAAGGCTTGAATGAATGAAGCTCGATAGCTTCGAAGTAGCTAAAGCAAAATTTGATCGAATATCCCGCCGTGACCTGGGCGGATGTGCACAACAGGTATCAATCGATGATCAGGGTTGAAGATGACCAACTAGAGGCCCCATTGGGCTCATTATATCCTAGCAGGCTCTTAAAAAGGGAACAAAGGTTTACAAAACGGGAGTTGAGACCAAAAAAGGAAAGATACAATCCGTATATAGAAGATCGACGAAATGCCCCTAAGCGTAATACATCTTGTGGAAATCGAAGGACAGATCAAGGTCAAAGTTCCCGATGACTCATTATTAAAGCCAGGTTTGATAGGCATACTGGGCCAATAGAGGTACCCCATTTATTTGAGTAAAACTTCAACGTCGATATCTCGGACATCTTGTCAGCCATAGGTAAAATCAAAGATACCAGGTGGCAAAAACCCATAACCCATACAATCAGATCATTCACAGAGGACCCCTAACTTGGTATGCAAATATCACAGTACTCACAGCCGTAGGACCGAGGGTTGCAGACAGCTTCGATAAGAGGTAGCCCGACTGATCAGCGAAGGGCACCTTTGAGAGTTCCTTAGCGGCCGAGCTAAAAACCAATTTTGGGAAAGAGAGGTGAACAGGAAAAACGAACTAGAAAAACCACTGCACGTCATCCACATGATCATTGGAGGGGTTAACACCCCACATGGACCCGTTGTCAAGCAAACCAAAATATCCATCACTAGGGAAAAGCAAACTCGGGGTTACATACCAGAGGACGCTCTCACATTGAATAAAAAGGACATCGAAACCTTGTCTCGGCCTCATAATGACGCACTGGTAATTTTTTTCTTTTGATTAAGTTTCAAATTAAATGTATGCCCGTGGATCCAGGTAGCTCAGTTAATATAATCAGGTGGAGGGTGGTGGAGCAGCTCGGACTGCTCAACCAGATCGTGTCCTCCTCTCGAGTCCTCAATGGATTATACATGCGAGCGAGACAACAAAAAGGGAGATCATTCTCCCGGTCAATATGGATGGTACAATCCAAGATACTAAGTGCATGTTATGGAAGGTGACATGACATAGAACGCCTTACTTAGAAGGCAGTAGATACATATTATGAGGGCAGTGTCATCAACCCTTCATCAAATAATTTCCAACTAAGGATGGAGTAAAAGTAGTGCATAGGGAGCAATATGGAGCAAGAGATATGTTCATGGTGCACGACATGGCACTGGCATCGACGTCCTCTACATCGAAGAAGCCAAAAGGCAAGCAAACAACCAAGTAGCAACAAAAAACTACACTCTCAATTGCACCCGTATGAGTGAATAAATGACCACGCCACGTCCTCGAAGTATGAAATTGAAACGTATCAAGGATCAAACACTATAATTGCTAAGGTACAACCCTCTACCTTTTCATTTATGTCTTATACTAACTTATTGCAGGTGTTCGATTGAGAGGAATCAAAGCACCCTCCAGCTCAAAGACCTTGGTTTTTAAAGCATGTGTTGCACTCTTTTTCTCTTAGATCGGGTTTTATCCCAAACGGATTTTACCGGCGAGTTTTTTAATGAGGCAACATCCATATGCTACCTAAGGAGAACTCATCAAGTATTCAAGGGTTCTCTTAAATCAACCTCAAATACCGAAGGGAAGCAAACTGGGATATCACCTCTTCAAAGAACTATGCCTAGAAAGGCCTCGGTAGGAGAATGTTGTATTGGGCCAAACGATCAAATGAATCGTATCCATGTAGAATAATCGAGCCTAAAAAGATAAAAAAAATGTACGCATATATCAAGTAATTGAGGAAGCCTCTTTGATTAATAGAACACTTTGTGCCTTGAAGAAGTTCACTACTTTTTCATAAGACGACTCAAGGGCCAAAAACTCTTGAACACTCGGGGACTGTCATCGACGGTAACTCAAATTTGTAAGACCTTGGTCAGGCAACTTCAAGATTGTAAGCCCTCAGTAAGGCAACATCAAATCTACAAGACCGCAACGAGACATGCCCAAACTTATAATACCTTAAAAAGTCATAACCTTGATATTAATGCCAAGGATATGTATACGAAATTTTAAGACCCCTAAAATGGCATACCCTCGATATAGACGCCGAGGTCATCTTACCCAGGGACAAAAGGCTCCGACCAAATTAACGCAGTTCGGAAACGTCCGACCGCCGCCATAAAATTAAAGGCCTTCAAATACTTCAAAAAGAAATGGTTAATCAGGCTACCCCTGACATAAGCAAAAGAGCTTGGATCATATCATCTCCAAACAATGAAAAGGCTTCAAGACAATCAGCCTTCATAAAAAAGGTTTGAAAAATTAGCCTTCAACAGAACCTCCAGAGGTACTCAATTATCGTCACATATTGAATCCTAATCGAGGTTCTTATTTGAGTCGTCGATTGGACGAACACAAAACATGCCAAGGCATAATCAAAACTTCAAAGTCTTCAGCCGAAATGGGGGAAAAAAATAGCCAAATTTGAGGTCGAATCAACTCAACCTAAAAAGAGCAATAAGGCCGATCCACGAGCCTCAAAGGCTGACCTAAAAAGCCTAAGGGCCAATATGTTGAAAACCTAAGGGTTAATGAGCCCGAGTCAAAATTTGATTCAAGGACCGTGCCCTAAACGGTCAACTATTATCAATTACTCATCAAGCACAACCTAAGGGTTCTTATCTTGAAGTCCAACATATCGGACTAATTATTGGCAAACATCAAAACTCAAAACACAAATAAAGACACAAGCAAGTGGAAACTTATATAAAGGTAAAACCAAAGGGTTCCTTTTTTTATTATCAATAATGGTACAAAGATACATTTACAACACTCCCACAGGGAGCCCTGTACAAAGAACAAGAAAGAAAAACCTAGTCTACCCTCGGGAACTTAGCCTTTCCCCTAGAGGACTATGTCTCCATTGACTCCCTCGGTACTAGCTCTCTCCATGGGCTCCTCCTCATTGTCTTCAGCATCGGAAATAAGGAACTTGGCGTCAAACTCATCCGCCTTGACTTGTTATATCTCCTCCGAGAGATTTGAAGCCCTTACCATGAACCTGATCGACAGTTTTCCTTCGGGATCTACATGAAACATATTCATTGCTTCTCTTCTCTTGATCGAAAGACCCTCTCAACTTCGTACGAGCTTCAGTAGCATCTTTTAGATAGATGGCATCTTCTTATCGGCCTTTGCTCAGACCACTTTGCCTTCGGCTTGATCGTCCATAATTTTGGCCTTCATCTTGAAAAGATCTATTTCAAGCTTAGCAATCATGCTCGTTTGGACCAAGTTGCTTTATAGAGCAATATGAAGTTGCATCTCGAGGGTGGAGGCCTTAGCCAAAGAATTCCTTTTGTCCGCAACATGAGTATCTATTTGTGCCTTCAACTTTTTACATTTACGATTAACCTGGTTGTCTTTGCCCCAAAGGCGTTCCAGCATCTCTACCTTTCCCTGCAACAAAAACATTAGTTTCTAAAGATGGGAGAAGAAGCTGGTATTCCCTCAAGATAGAGGTTACCTATTTATCGAGGTTTCCTTCATAATCATGACTTTGATTCAACTCCGATCGAAGATGTATTAGATTTCTAGTCTTCTTATCGCAAAGAAGCCTGAGATATTTCTCCCTGTTTAAGGCATGATTCAACTTAACCTCACAGGAAGCAACTCAGACTTGAGCTTAGCGAAGGCCTATGCGAAAGAAGGTTCAGTTAAAAGAAGAAAGTATGAAGTTGGAAAAGTTATAATGACTTCAAAACTCACCATAGAGCAGAGTTGCTGGGCTTCCTTGAAGGTCGATTTCGTATTTACCAGCTCGGTCTCATCGGGCCCAGTAAAGCAACCTGAGGCGCTCTAATTGGGTGGAGATACATTGAAGCATATTTAACTCGGAGTACTTCTTGACGTCCGAGAATCAGATGCCAAATCAGGTAATGAAGGACCTTCACCCCTCCTCTCTAGTGGAATCTCTCCCTTGAGACTAGTGGCCTAGAGCCCAGCAAGCTCAACAATCTCGGGAGGTCTCCTGGTTCGAGCCATCAATATAGAATTATCCTCTCCAGGTGCATTGATGTCCACCAAACAACTGATAAACATGAGATCTTCGTCAGTGGCAACGACCTTCTCGCACCACCGGGCGAGGTCCTGCATTGCTATGGGAATCCTCATCCTTCGATGATCTTTTCCTTTTATTTCTTCCTTGTCTCAGAGATCAAAGGTCCTTCCTAATTCTCAAAAGGGGACAGACTCACCTCAGAAAACTCATTGATGCCTGCAACAAAGAAATTAGTAAAGGAAAGTACTCATCGAGAAAAGGACTACATAGCACATACCATGGTGCTTAGCCTTTCATTTTCCCTTCGACAAATCTCTACAGTTGCGCTCGTCATAAATTGAAGAGGCTGCTAGTTTGCGGGCCCAGTCCACAAGATCGGTGACCTTATTTGGCATCCATGGGATCACCACGAAAAAAGAAAGAAAATGCCTTTATGGAGTATAGCTTCATCAGGAACAAAAATAATAGGGTACAGTATATCACTTACGCTTGAAATTCCATTGCTCGGAAAATGGCAGGAACTCCGAAAGAATAATATCAACAGTCCTCACTCGAACAAACTAACTAATACACCCTCGATCCTTCTCCCCCCATCCTCACTAGCAATAAAGGTCTTGGTGGATTGGCGTCGTAGTGTAATTAGACCTCGATGATGCAAAGGCTGATACAATCTTAAGAGGTGGCTAACAGTGAATTCAAGGTCGTCCTTTTCTTCGAAAAATCTCACTATCAACACTATCCGTCAGAAAGACGGATCGATCTGAGCCAAAGTAACTTGATATCTTCAGTAAAATTCGAGCATGAGTCGATCAAGAGGACCCAATGTAAAAGGGTACGTGTACACATTCAGAAACCCTTCCGCGTGGGCTATAATTTCAACTTCCCGGTAAGGATATCTACAACCTCACCTTTTCTACGGGATGGGACTTCCCTCTTTCTGGTGCGCGAATTTGGTCATGGTAGCAATGATTCCTTCAAAAGAAGAAAGGGAAGATGAAAACTCAGGCAAAAACTTTGATCTGATGTGGCACTAGAACTAGCGCAAAAGAAGGAACTCTTAAAAGAGAGGAGTTTCACAAAGCGGTAAAGCCCTCAATAAAAAGAAAGCAAATATGTATAAGAAGAGCAGTTACTATTCATTAACATTGATAGCCAATCACCTCTGATAAAGCAATTATGACCTTTTGGGAAAATGTACCAATGGGGCCATTTCGGTCACTTCACGGTCATGTTATAGGAATGACGTAACCACCTAGTGTTTGAGGGATCCAAGAGTCAAATCGATTCCTTATCAACAAGACCTAGGGAAGGTATGCGATTTAAATCAGAATAACCCGATCTCAAGGGTCTCTGTTACTCCAAGACCGAGCTTGAAGGAGTTAAATTCAAGTTCGAAGCCTGACTTTGGCATGAACACTAAATGTCAAAACTTTGAAGACAATAAACAATAAAATCCTTTACATTCCAAAAACATATTTACAAAGGTGCACTTACAAAACTTCCACACGGAGTCCACATACAAAATAAGAAGAAGAAGTGAGAAGAGCAAAGCTGGCCTAGTCTTAATCTTCGCTACTCCCCGAGCTACTCGTAGAGCCCTCGTCTGAAGTAGTCAGAGCTGTTGAATCCTTTTCCAAGGGCTTCTCTTCTTCGATCTCGGCAGAGAGATTGAAACCCTTAGCATGCACTTCCTCATAGGCCTGCCTCCGAGCTTTTAATTGAGCATGTGCAAGGGTGCGAGCCAATTTGAGCTTGGCCTCTTTATATATCTCTCTTGCTCGAGTATTCACTGCAGCAACATCTTCCGGATACGAGAATATAAGTGCAGCGGCTTCATACTTGGCTGCGGATAATGGGGAAGCCAACTCAGCATGAATCTCTTTGAATTTGTGAGCCTCCTTTTTAGCACCTTGAAGAAGACTCTAAGTTGAGGCCAGCTTCTCTCCGAGAGTATCCCTTTCTGAGGCCAAGCTATCCTTGTACCGGCTTCGGCTCAAGGGTCTCGACATCTTTGGCTGCAATATCTTCCCGAAGCTTCCTTGCTAGGGAATCCTTTCGCTCAATCTACAAATTCCGAGTTAAGGTAATAAACACCAAGTCATAAAAACAAAAGGCAAGCTCATGAATACAGAACTACCTTCTCAATCTCTTCGAGCTTGCTAGAAGGTAGTTCAGTTCCTCCTCCCTTTGGGCATATAGAGTTTTTAGCTCATTCAACTCCGAAGCGATCTTTTTGGACTCCTACTCATAATAAGTCAGTTCAGCTCGTAACTTGGAGAAGGCTTGCTCGTTCAACATCGTGACCGATAGCACGAAGGAGAGAAGTTAGAAAAACAAAGATCAAAACTCAAGGCACAAAGGCTGTATCAAAAATCACCTATTTTTTGAGTTTTGCAGCCTCCTCGAGAATGATTAGGGCATCGAGATCAAAATTGTGTTCAACATCAGAAAAAATATCTCCAAATGCATCATCCTCTCCCTGGAATGCCCCTACATCAGAAGTCTTCATATTTTGGGTATCCCATATTTGCCCCGGGGAAAATGACAGTCCTAGTTGAAGATCGCCTATGGCATCAACCCCTATCGGGACTTCCTCTCGCCCTAGAAGGGACCCAGAGATGGATCCTCCGAATGCGCCAACCAAGTGCTTACCAGCATAAGTTGTATCATGTTCAATAGTCGGCTCGGGGACTGCATCCAAACCCTCCTCCAAGGTCTCCTCAATATGAGATGGGACCGCATCGCCACCTCTGACCCTATATACCAGTGGGAAACCTTCATCTTCTTTGTCTTCAACACGAAGACTCTTAGCAGCTGCTGGAGTCAGGACCATTGCATCAGCCCTAAGCTTTCAAGTAGCTCTCCTTCTTTCTCTTTCTATCTTTGGCGGGTTTTTGGGTCACCTCTTCGCCAGCAGGAGGCGGTCTCATAGAAACGGTTTCCCTGAGGTCTGCACAAGCTTAAAATGCCAAACACACTGACAAGAAATCTATTTATAAGGAATTTAAAAGTGATAGTGGTGAGGGCGTACCATGATTTTTTGCCTCCTAATGAGTTTTTGCCAAATCATGCCAAACGCACTTATTGTATGAAGAGGTAGAGTCTAAGAGTTTAACCCAGCCCCGAAGGTCCTTGACCTCGCTGGGAAACCACACGATGGCTACGCAACTAGAGGAGAATCAATTCGAAAAAGAAAGGAATTAGTTCAAAAGAGGATAATGGGACATTCAAATGATAAAACATGCTCAGTTTAATGACACTTACATCTCATATTCCATTCCTCGGGAAATGGCATCTTCTCGGCAGGGATAAGGTCCGAAGCCGTGACTCGAACGAACAGGATCATCCACCCTCGGTATTTATCTTCGTCAATGCTGGTGAAAAATGCTTTGGTATATCGACATTGCAGTTTAACTAGGCCCCCTCGATAGAGACAAGGGCTATACAATCTAATCAAATGATTGAGGGTGAAATTCATCCATGTCACGACCCTAATTCGCTCTCTGAACATGTCGTGATGGAACGTAGTCCCTACGACTAGGTAAGCCAAACAATGCGGAAACTAATAACTTGTGAAAATTGTAACTCAAAACCCAGATTGAACAAAATGGCAAATGAAATGTAAAATGCCACTCGGCACATACAACACAATATCTGAACTTCTACAATACTATCCCAAAACCTGAAAACTCACGGGAACACAAGCTAATGGAAATGTAGTAATATTCTCTAACTATAGAGTGTCTAAAACAACAGTAAGAAGGAAGGTTAACTGCTAAAAGATAGAATAAGATAGAGACTCCTTGCCCTGCGGACTCGGCATATGTACCTCGAAGTCTCTGCTAGATCTCTCCGCCTCAAGGGTGATACTCATGGGCAGTGATACTTGGATCTGCACATGAAAAACATGCATAGAAGGGGCATGAGTACACCACAATGGTAATCAGTAAGTGCCAAGCCTAACCTCGGTAGGATAGTGACAAGGAAGGTCAGGGCTCTACTGAGGTTAAACATAGTAATAAGCTTCAACAATATGAAATAAGCAATAAATGAGAGCGACAATGAAATAAGACAGGTTATACCAGGCAACAACAATTATGCAAAAAATAGAGTAAAATAAAAAATCATAACAGCTCAATACCAATAGTAACCGAGGATCTCTCAAGATACCGTCCTGTAGTCCCTTTCATCAACTGTCCAGTGGATCTCCCAGGATACCATCCCGTAGTCCATCATATGTATATATCCAAAGGATCTCCCGAGATACCGTCTTGTAGTCCCTTTCATCAACTTTCCACTGGATCTCCCGGGATATCGTCCCGTAGTCCATCATATATATATATATATCCGTTGGATCTTCCGGGATGCTGCCCCGTAGTCAAACTATCAACGCACGGGGATATACCGGAACCCCGGTCTATGATACCAAATGTAAAAATGCAGGGGGGTCTATCGGGAATCGAACCCGCAGCCCCAAAGTAAATATACATGGGGATCTATCAGGAATCTAACCTCTAATCCCAAAGTAACTGTGCAGGGGGATCTATCGGAAATCGAACCCACAGTACCAAAGTAAATTTACAGGGGAATCTATCAAGAATCGAATTTGCAGTCCCAAAGTAAATAGACAAAGGGGGAGCTACCGGAATCTCACATCCGTAGTCCCAATGTAAATATACAGCAACAACAAGGAGATGCTCAAAATTGAAATTCTATCCCAAGGAAACAAGTAATTCTAACATAACATATTCACGTAATGAAACCAAGGCAATTTAGCAAATAGGCAATTTCAAATCAGCTAAACATGCTCTTCTAACTAGCAACAGGCTAAAATCTGCAAGTATAAAAGGAAGTTGGTAAGAAAGGAACTTAGTTTTAAATACTTAAAGAAAAAATGGATTTTCAACAACTAGTTCACTCACATACAAGGCATTCAATTACCAAAGATCATATCCTAAGGGGAAGGTCCCCCCACAGGGTTAGACAAGCCACTTACCTCGAATCGGCTCAAAGTCAACTAGAATCACGCCTTTGCCAAGAATATCCGACTCCAAATGGCCTAAATCTATTCAATTCAATTATGTGTCGTAAATAACATCTCAAACAATTGATTCTACGATTAAATTCAAAGCTAAGACGCAAAATTAGGTAAAATGACCAAAATGCCCCTCCGACCAATGTCTCAGAATCAGATGAAACTTTCACGAGTCTATACATAATAAAAACACAAAACTCGGAGTCTAAATGACCCCTCAAATCCCAGATTAAAGATTCAAAATTCCAAGCCCTAGTTCTTCAATTTTGTCAAAGTTACCATGAATTTGTAGGTTAATTTCACAATAGAATCACATTTTTGGTTCATAAATCTTACCTCCAATCAATTACCCTTGAATACCTCTTCAATCTCCCTCAAAGAGCTCTCAAATATTCAGCTATCGTGAGAAAAATGGCTCAAAATCCCAGATGAAATGTTTATAAACTTTCTACCAGGTCTGACCTTTTCTTCATTGCGATCACGACCCAAGTCTCGCAATCGCGAATCACTAAATTTTGACTCCCCAAAATAGCGCTATACGAACACGATAATGATACTGCAAATGCGATGCTTAAATTTCCATAGCTACATGAACCCGGCCCAACATACGCAAATGCGAAGAGCAACTACCCTAGGACCTGATTCCTTATATGCGAACTCGGACCTTCCCCTGCGAAAGCGAAGCACAGAACCCTCACCTTCCGTGAATGCAAAGGTCTAAATCATGGCCTCCCACATTCCTTCTATATGACCACGACCAGCCCGACGTGATCGCGAAGGCCACTTGTTCTTATGATCAATTTCTGCAACACTTCAACTTGGAAAATGGTTCGATTGACCACCCGAAACTCACCGATGCCCCCAGGACATCAACTAAAAGCACAAACACACCGTAAAACATCCTTCAAACTTGTTCCAATCATCAAAACACCTCAAGCAACACCAAATCTATTAATTTTCATTGAATTCAAGCCTAAGTTTTCTAAAAACTTCCGAAATACGCTTTCGATAAAAAACCCAACCAAACCACGTCTGAAAGACCTGAATTTTGCGCACACATCCCAAATGACATAACGGAGCTACAACAACTCTACGAATTCCATTCTGACCCTCTGATCAAAATCTCACTATCGGACTGGAAACTTCCAAAATTCAAACTTCGTCATTTCAAGCCTAAATTATCTAAGGACCTCCAAAACACAATGCGAACACGCTCCTAACCCCCAAATCACCTAATGAAGCTAACGAAACCATTGGATTTCCATTCTGAGGCCGTCTTCACACTATTCCAACAATGGAAAAGTTTCCAACACTTAAGCTCTCATTTAGGGACTAAGTCTCGCAAAACTCTTTGAAACTCAAAATCGAACATCTAGGAAAATCAAATTAGCAGAAATAAACTTGGGGAAAGTAGATAATTGGGGATTGGGGCATTAATTCTTAAGATGACCGCCTAGGTCGTCACATCCTCCAACACTTAAATATTCGTTCGTCCTCGAACGAGCATAGAGACATACTTGAAGTAGTGAAGAGATGAGGGTAACGGTTGCGCATATCTTGCTCAGTCTCCCAGGTTGCCTCATCGGACTACTGACCTTGCCACTGAACCTTTACTGAAGCAATGTTCTTTGACCTCAACTTCCTGACCTGCCTGTCCGATATAGCAACTGGCTCCTCAATATAAGATAGATCCTTGTCCAGCTGGACTGAAATGAAATCCAACACATGCGACGCATCACCGTGATATCTCCGGAGCATCGAAATATGGAATTTCGGATGAACCTATGGATGGGAGGTAAGGTAAGCTCATAAGCAACCTCCCCAAAATCTCAAAAAGGCCAATGAACCTCGGACTCAACTTCCTTTTCTTCTGAAATCTCATAACGCCCTTCATAGGCGAAACCCGAAGTAGAAACCGCTCTCCAACCATAAAGGAAACATCACGAACCTTCAGGTTCACATAGATCTTCTGTTTGGATTGGGCTGTAGGGAGTCTATCCTCAATTACCTTAACTTTCTCCAAAGCATTTGGAACCAAATCTGTGCCAAATAGTCTGGCCTCACCCAGCTCAAACCAACCCACCGGAGATCTACAACACCTACCATACAAGGCCTCATACGGTGCCATCTGAATGCTGGACTGATTGATGTTGATGTAAGCAAACTCCGCCAATGGAAAGAACTGATCCCAACACCCTCCAAACTCAATCACGCACGCGCAGAACATATGCTCAAGAATTTGAATAGTGCGCGTGGACTGTCCGTCCGTCTAGGGGTGAAATGCTATGCTCAACTCCACCCGAGTACCCAAATCCTACTGAACGGCCCTCCAGAACCATGATGTAAACTGAGTACCTCTGTCTGAAATAATAGAAACTAGAATACCATGCATACGGACAATCTCTTGGATATAAATCTCCGCCAAATGCTCCGAAGAATAAGTGGTACACATAGGAATGAAATGAGCGGTCTTGGTCAGCCGATACAAAATAAACCCAGATAGCATCAAACTTCTTCAAAGTTCGTGGGAGTCCATATACAAAATCCATGGTGATACGCTCCCACTTCCACTTCAGAATCTCTATCTTCTAAAGCAACCCACCCGGTATCTGGCGCCCGTACTTCACCAGCTGGGAGTTGAGGCATCTAGCTACAAATCTAACTATATCCTTGTCCATCCGCCTCCCCTAATATTGCTGCCTCAAGTCCTGATTCATCTTTGTGGCACCCGGATGGATGGAATACCGCAAATTGTGGGCCTCCTCTAGAATCAGCTCTTTTAGCCCATCGACATTGGGTACACAAACCCGACCCTACATCCAAAATACTCCGTCCTCAATGGTCACATCTCTGGTATCACCATGCTGAACCCTGTCCTTTAGGACAAACAAATGAGGGTCATCATACTGTCGCTCCCTGATATGATCAAATACTGAAGATCGAGAAACCACGCAAGCTAGAATCCGACTGGGCTCCGAAATATCCAATCTCAGAAACTAGCTGGCTAAGGCCTGAACGTCCATCGCCATAAGCCTCTCCAATACTGGTAAATATTCCAAACTCCCCAAACTCTCCGCCCGACGACTCAAGGCATTAACTACTATATTGGCCTTGCCCGAGTGATACAAAATAGTGATGTCATAATCCTTCAGCAACTCTAACCACCTCATCTGGCACAAATTTAGATCATTTTGCTTGAACAAATGCTGCAAGCTCGATGATCATTATAAATCTCACAAGGCACACTGTATAGATAATGGCGCTAAATCTTCAACGCATAAATAATGGCAGTTAACTCAAGATCATGGACAGGATAATTCTTCTTATGTATCTTCAACTCTCTGGACGCGTAGGCAATCACCCAACCATCCTGCATCAATACTGCCCCAAGCCCAACTCTCGCCGCATCACAATACACGGTATAAGACCATGAACCTATAGGCAATACCGAAATTGGGGCTGTAGTCAGAGTTGTCTTAATCTTTTGAAAGCTCTCTTCACACTCCTCTGTCCACTAAAATGGAGCACCCTTTTGGGTCAATCTAGTCATAGGGGTTGCAATCGATGAAAACCCCTCCACAAAACGATGGTAGTAGCCCGCCAAGCCAAGAAAACTATGAATCTCTATAGCTGAGGATGGCCTGGGCCAACTCTGCACAGGCTCTACCTTCTTCGGATCTACCCGAATGCCTTCACTCGATACCACGTGGCCTAAGAATGCCACTGAATCCAACCAAAACTCACATTTTGAGAACTTTGCATATAAATTCTTCTCTCTCAGAGTCTGAAGTACTATCCTCAAATGTTGTTCATGATCTTCCTGACTCCGTGAATACACCAGAATGTCATCAAAATAGACAATGACAAAATAGTCGATATATGGCTGAAATACATTGTGCATCAAATGCAAGAAGGCTGTTGGGCATTGATTAGCCCCAATAACATAACAAGAAACTCGTAATGATTGTACCGAGTTCTGAAAGTAGTATTCGAGATATCTGGCTCCCAAATCTTCAATTGATGGTAACCCGAGCACAAATCAATCTTAGAAAACACCCATGCACCCTGAAGCTGGTTGAAAAGATCATTAATACAAGGCAAAGGATAACGGTTCTTCATTGTGACCTTGTTCAACTGGCGATAATCAATACACATACGCATAGAACCGTAATTTTTCTTCACAAACCAGAAAAGAGCACCCCAAGGTGAAACACTGGGCCGAATAAAGCCCTTATTAAGCAATTTCTGTAAAAGATACTTCAACTTCTTCAACTCTAGAAGAGCCATACAATATGGAGTAATAGAAATGGGTTGAGTACCCGGCAACAAATCAATGCCAAAATCAATGTCTCTATTAGGCGGCATGCCCGAAAGATCAGCTGGAAATACATCGGGATAATCCCATACCACTAGGACTGAATCAACATAAGGGGTATCAACACTTATATCTCTCACATAAGCGAAACACCCGGCACACCCCTTCTTAACCATACGTTGAGCTTTAAGAAAAGAGATAACTCTACCGGGAGTGTGATCTAAACTACCACTCCACTCAACACGCGGTACACCTGGCATAGCCAGCGTCACGGTTTTGGTGTGACAATCCAGAATAGCATAATGCGGCGACAACTAACCCATGCCCAAAATAATATCAAAATCAACCATGCTGAGTAGAAATAAGTCTGATGTAGCCTCAAAACCACGAATAGTAACCAAACATGACTAATAAACGTGATCCATAACAAGTTAATCCCCCACGGGAGTAGAAACATAAAAAGGGGAACTCAACGAATCCTGAGATACACCTAAATATAGAGCAAAATAAGACGACACATAAGAGTAAGTAGAGCCTGGATCAAATAGAACCGATGCATCTCTATGGCAAACCCATATAATACCTGTGATGACATAATCAGAGGCAACAACCTCAGCACGAGTGGGAAGGGCATAGTATCTGGCCTGGCCTCCCCCTCGAGGGTGGCCTCTGCCCCCCGGCCTCCACCTCTAGCTGACTGAGTGGGTGGGGCAGCGACTGGAGCTGTAACCATAGCCTGTGAACTCTGCACGACACGCTTAGCTGAGAAGTCTGTGAAAATGCACCCCTCCCAAGTCTAGGGCAATCCCTAACCATGTGGCATGTGTCACAATACTCAAAACAAGCTCTGGAGGACGTGGTGGTTACGATTGGCTAGGGCAAGGTCTACTGGACTGACCTCTGGAAGTACCCCGCATAGGAGGCACGCTAGAAACTGGAGGTGCATAATAAGGCTCCTGAGGCCTAGGAGGAGCTGGAGCTGGAGCACTTCTAGCTGGTGGAAGAGCTAAATGAATGGGGTGACTCATGCAACCCTTATCATGACAACCTGCAGCTGGGGTACAAGCACCAGAATAGTGGCCTTACTCTTGAGACCTTTTGGCCTCTCTCTCCCCTCTCTCCCTAGCATGCATACCCTCAATCCTCCTACCAATGTTCACCACCTACAGATAAGAAAAATCCATCTCCAACTCACGAGACATGCTAGATCTGATACTAGGAATAATCCCATCAATAAACTGGCGAACCCTCTCGCGAATAATAGCAACAAAGGCTAGTGCATGCCTAGCCAAACTGGTGTAGCAGACAGCATACTCTGAAATAGTCATAGTACCCTGGCGCAAATGCTCAAACTCTGCGCACCATGTGTCCATGAGGCTCTGAGGAACATACTCTTGTAAAAACATATCTGAAAACTGATTCCAAGTCAATGAAGTAGCTTCATTTGGACTATCTAACTCATAGGTGCGCCACCACTCACAGGTAGCCCCTCGAAGATGGAAGGTGGTGAAAGAAACCCCTAGATCCTGAAATACCCATGGTCTAGAGAATGCGGTAACACTCATCAAGAAAACCCAAAGCATCATCTGATAATAGACCATTGAATATATGAGGCTTGTACTTCTTGAACCTCTCAAGCCTCAGCTGCTCATCCTTGGAAGCTGCTGCCCTGTCCCCGGGCTAAACTAGTACTGCAGGCGGAGCAGGTATAACCTCTAGGACCTGCTCAACATGCACTCGCTGCTCAGGAGTGTGGCCAGTGGGTGTCTATGCTCCTCCCCCGGCCAGGGATGTGGCTACGACAAGGGGAAACAACCCTGCCTGAGCCAAGGTGGTGTACATACTCATGAACTGTACTAGAGTCTCCTGGAGAGCTGGAGTAGTCATAACAGTAGTAGTAGGCGTGTCAGGTTCTTGAACTCTGGCTGGATCAACTGGTGGTACTTCGGCGGCAGATCACGCAGGTGCTCTAGCAGTACCACGTGCGCGTCCTCGACCTATACCCCGACCCCGACCTCTGATGGCTACAGTAGGGGGCACGAGTGCATGATCATGTCAAGTAGTACGCGTCCTCACCATTTGTGGGAGAATAGAAATATAGAATTTTAGTTGTGATATAAAAATCTCGCACGACAAGGAAATCAAATGAAGTTGAATTTTCCTAAGTAACATAGCCTCTCGTAGATAAGTACAGAGGTCTCCTTACCGGTCAGCGAAACTTTAATAAACCGGCCTCTATTCCTTGACTCCTATGAACCTAGAGCTCTGATACCAACTTGTCACTACCCTAGTTTGCCCTTCATGAACATGTCGTGACGGCACTTGATCCCTACAACTAGGTAAGCCTAACAATTGCAGAAACTAATAACTTGCGAAAATTATAACTCAACACCAAATTTTAACAAAATGGAAAACAAAATGTAAAATGCCACTCGGCACATACAACACAATATCTCAACTTCTACAATGCTACCCAAAATACGAAAACTCACGGGAACACAAGCTCAAGAAAATGTAGTACAATGCTTTAACTCCAGAATGTCTAAAACAACAGTAAGAAGGAAGGCTAACTATTAAAAAATAGAACAAGATAGAGACTACTCGGTCTGCGGACGCGGAAGATGTACCTCGAAGTATCTACTAGATTTCTCTGCCTCAAGGGCTATACGCCTGGGCAGTGATACACGGATTTGCACATGAAAAACATACGTAGAAGGGGCATGAATACACCACAGCGGTACTCAGTAAGTGCCAAGCCCAACCTCGGTCAGGTAGTGACGAGGAAGGTCAGGGTCCTACTGAGGTTAAACATAATAATAAACTTTAACAATATGAATAAGCGATATAAGAGCACAATGAAATAAGACAGGTTATACCAGGCATCAACAATTATACAAATAACAGAGTAAAACCGAATATCATAGTAGCTCAATACCAATAGTAACACGAGGATCTCCCAGGATACCGTCCTGTAGTCCCTTTCATTAACTGTCCAGTAGATCTCACGGGATACTGTCCCGTAGTCCATCATATGTGTATATCCGAAGGATCTCCCGGGATACCGTCCCGTATTCCAACTATCAATGCGCGGGGATCTACTGGAACTTTGGTGCGTAGTCCAAAATGTAAATATGTAGGGGGTCGATCGGGAATCGGACCCGCAGTCCCAAAGTAAATATGCAGGGGGATCTATCAGGAATCTAACCCGCAGTCCCAAAGTAAATGTGCAAGGGGATCCATCCGGAATCGAAGCCGCAGTCCCAAAGTAAATGTGCAAGGAGATCTATCGGGAATCGAACCCGCAGTCCCAAAGTAAACAGACAGGGGAGAGCTACCGGAATCTCACATCCGTAGTCCAAATGTAAATACACAGCAACAACAAGGATATGGTCAGAAATGAAATTCCATCCCAAGGAAACAATTAATTCTAGGCTAACATACTTCATGTAATGAAACCAAGGCAATTTAACAAATAGGCAATTTCAAATCAACTAAACATGATCTTCTAACTAGCAATAGGCTAAAATTTGCAAGAATAAAAAGAAGCAGGTAAGAAAGGAACTCAGCTTTAAATACATAACGCAAAATCGAATTTTCAACAATTAGCTCAAGTACGCGCTCGCCACTTCACGTACAAGGCATTCAATTACCAAAGATCATATCCTAAGGGGAAGTTACCCCACACAAGGTTAGCCAAGCCACTTACCTCGAATAATCTCAAAGTCAACTAGAAATCACGCCTTTGCCATGAGTATCCAACTCTAAATGGCCCAAATCTATTCAATTCAATTACATATCATAAATAACATCTCAAACAACTGATTCTACGTTTAAATTCAAAGCTAAGACACAATATTAGGTAAAATGACCAAAACTCCCATCAGGTCAACGTCTTGGAATTAGATGAAACTTACATATTCGGAAACCTCATACTCTCATGAGTCTATACATAAAAAGAACACAAAAATGAGAGTCCAAATGACCCCTCAAATCCTAGATTAAATATTCTAAATTCCAAGCCCCGGTTTTTCCATTTTTGTCCAAGTTTCCATGAATTTCTAAGTTAATTTCACAATAGAATTACGTTGTTGGTTCATAAATCTTACCTTCATTCAATTCTTCTTGAACCCCTCTTCAATATCCCTCAAAGAGCTCTCAAATACTCAGCTATGGTGAGAAAAATAGCTCAAAATTGCAGATGAAATATCTATAAACTTTCTGCCCAGGTCTGACCTTTTCTTCATCGCGATCGCGACTCACGTCTCGCGATCGCGAAGCACTAAATTTTGACTCCCCAAAATAACGCTACACGAACAAAATAATGCTGCTGCAAACATGATGCTTAAATTCCCATAGATATACGAACGCGGCCTCACATACGCAAATGAGAAGAGCAACTGCCCTAGGACCTGATCCTTATACGCAAACTCGGACCTTCCCTGCGAACACGAAGCACAGGTCCCTCACCTTCAGCAATTGCAAGACACCTTATGCGAACGAGAAGGTCTAAATCTTGGCCTCCCATATTCCTTCTACGCGATGGACAATTCTTCTGCAACAGCTGATGATCAATTTTTGCAACACTTCAACATGAAAAATGGTCCGATTGACCATCAGAAACTCACTCGACGCCCTCGAGACCTAAACCAAAAGCACCAACACACCCTAAAACCTCATTCAAACTTGTCCCAATCATCAAAACACCTTAAGGCACCAAATCTATCAATTCGCACCAAATTCAATCCTAAGTTTTCTAAAAACTTACGAAATTGCTTTCGATCAAAAACCCAACCAAACCACATAAGAAAGACACGAAACTTTTCATACACATCCCAAATGACATAACGAAGCTACAACAACTCTCGGAATTCCATTCCGAACCTTTGATCAAAATCTCACTATCGGACTAGAAACTTTCAAAATTCAAACTTCGTCATTTCAAGCCTAAATTAGCTACGGACCTCAAAAACACAATCCGAAACTCAACAAAGAAAACGAAACCATCAAATTTCCATTCCAGGGCCGTCTTCGCGCTGCTCTAACTATTGACAAGTTTCCAACACTTAAACTCTCATTTAGGGACTAAGTGTCCCAAAACTCTCTGAAACTCAAAACCAAACGTCCTCGCAAATTAAATTAGCAGAAATAAACTTGGGGAAAATCAGTTAAGAGGGGATCGGGGCGTTAATTCTTAAGACGATCGGCTGGGTCTTCACAATCCCCTTGACCATGTTCTAGAAATATAATCAAAGAGACGATTCTCCAAAAAGTGGGATAAATTTGACCAAGCATCACTCGATATTTTCAAAAACAATTGAGGATCACAGGGTCTATCGGTGGAGAAGAAGAATCTGCATGACCTAAGGTAAAGGGATACATATATACGTTGAGGAAACAAGCTCTATGTGTGGTATATCCTCTTCCGATAAAAGGATCTCTACTTGTACCGCCTCTCCCCAACGACAATATATTTTCACTTTCTCTATGTCGGGTATTACACTAATGTAGCAAGACATGGGCTCGAGAAGGTTTATCAATTTTGGAATCGGAGGATGACTCGAAGGGCCCAAGAATACACTCCTCAATACGAGAAGGCACTATCTTTGTGCTCTTAGACGAGCGTGACGTAGAAGGGGCTTCCTCTTTTTAATTACTATCTTAGAAGTTCTTGCCATGGATTATAACAAAGTTTCGAAGTAAGCTGATGAAGAAGTGAACACGGAAGATGGATGAGGACAGGAAACTGTTAGCTAAGATTTAAAGATGTTGAAAGGTTTAAAAGATAGGGAATTAGAATATTTATTAGAGTCATCTAAGTGTATTAAAGGAGTTGAAAGGGCGACCAACAGAAGTTTGTGGGCTCTTCGAGAACCGTATTGACAATACTTATGTACAACTTTTTCTGTCATATCATTTAATGATCTCATGTGGCTGACGTCACAATAGGGGTATCGAAGAGGCAAGAACTCAAGATCGTTTCTTATTATTTTATTATAAGAAATGCGGGGACTATCTGTATATGACCAAGTTGATAAGTTTGACCTTGGGGCTACTGTGGAACTCCACACCCAACCTCGAAAAGCTCAAAGCAGAATTTGAAGTGTGACCCCGAGATGCGTCCCTCGAAGGAGCATATCAAAGATTCACTGTGGTTAATCTCGTAGCAGTACAAATCGATAATCGTCATGGAAAAACGGAAAAGCTCCCAAGGACACATGGTTAGAGCTGACAAGGTGTGCAAGAATAGTACAAATCTGTACTGAGCCATTATACAGCTGTAACAATAGTATTTCCTCATTGTCAATAGACATGTACTATGTTGGGATTCCTCCTCCTATATAAAGGGGTCCTTGTCATTTTGTAACTCACATGAATATTCAATATAATATAACATTCTCTACTTTTCTCACCTAAACATGCTCAATAATTACTCTACATATCTATTGCTTATTCATTTATTGTTCATTTATTGTTCTTTATTTATCTCCTATTATTAACTGCAAAAGGATATCTTCGAGGACTTCGATATCATTATCTCTTCATAAATTGTACATTACTAACTTCCCTAACTAGACCTCGAGGCCCCCGTTCCAGCTAGGTCGAGGCCAAGTCTTGTGACAACATTAGTTTGCATATCTTATTCTCTTTACTTACTCTTAGCATCTATTTCCTAACAACTAGTATTGACATAAAACACATATTTTTAGAACCACAAAATCAAATATAATTGGTAATACCATTTTCAAGGTATACAGTACAACTGGGGTGCTGCTGTTCTTGGTTACTTGTACCGGCAGATGTGCCGGGCATGCATGGGCACCCAATGAGAAGTTGAAATATTTATGTCGCTGCTGCAGGTGAAAACATACACAAAAACTCTCTTGATTATCATATGCATCATATAAATATACCTTAAATTTTACGTTTTAATTGTATTTTAAGTTTGGGCCTGGGAGCGGTTCTTGTAGTTCCAGCCACCTATACCATACATAGCTCAGGATGCACTACCCTACCATTTGTCCCTGTCACCATAAATAATTTCAAATGCATGTTTGAGCCAGAGATATGACTGTCTTTTGGTAATATTACACCTATATTCCTATGGACGGATGTGATACACTCTTTGATCTTGTACCTTATGGACTCTTTAATGTGTGGAATCAAGAGAAGAGAAATCAAGTCAACATCCAAGTTGAAGTGATTCCCACTGAATATGTCTATTTCAAAATTATGGGTGCTAAGGTATTTACTCACTTTTCACATATTTGTTTTCTTCTTTATCGAATACAACATCCAATTGCAATCCGTAAACCATCTACGAAAAACAACCTTGTATACATCCAGAGACGACTCTCATACAATCATCTAACGACACTCTTTTACGCAGTACATTTTCACCGCACTACTTAGGCATGCCTTATCAGGAAAAAACATGCCCTTTGACAGCACCGTTGGTCTAGATTCATCCCACATTGCTGTCCGAATTTTGTCAATATCCCTTGTGAGGGTATATACATCTGCCATACTTGGAAAATGATCAAGGTAGGGGATATGCCATCAATGAAATGGCACGTGGGACTCGTACACTTTTGGTCTAATAAGAGGTAGAGCATACTCCCTCGTCAAATCAGGTTTGGCATTCTCTTCCTCCTCACCATCACCCTCGTCACGGAAGGGTGTTTCATCTCCAGATTCATCGGCATTGTTGTCATAGTTACTATTTTTTCTGGCTCTGCGCATCTGCCAAATTCTGAGTAAATACGTCGTCTACGGGCAATTGAGTGAGGATAGGACCATCAAGTTTCTCGTTTTCACTACACAACCAAAGAAATAATAATTTACTGCATTTTGTCCAAACAATACATATAACTTTATATATTTACTTACAAATCATAATGTATTGATATCCCATGATACATATTGTCTTGTTGATGCTGACTCCCGAATGGACCATCATGATCCAACACCCCAAAACTAAGCGTATTACAACTAACCGTTGGTTCATAAAAAATTCATATCTAGTTGATAACCCCTGTGGAATATATGAGTGTTAATACAAATACAATACACAAAAGTATACATCGTAATAGTAACGATGAATTGAAGCTTAGCACTCGGCTTGGGGATTATGTATACTAGGGGAGAAATTATTTTCTCACTCCTTATTCTCCCGTGGAGATAAGTTTAGATCTATCTTTCAGCCGGAACCCGTTCAGCTAAAATAGCTCCAAAATAACCGCCCGATGTTTGAAGAATTTTCCTACTTTGCGCAACCTCATTATTGTGAACGTCTTCAACCTTGATGTATATTTCCAACAATTTTTTTTAGAATAAATTCCCTGTATTCATCTAGAGTCCCCAAAAAATTTCTCAGAGTTCCATCATCTTCGATGTTAAACTTAGCATAACAAGAAACCCTTTGGAGAGTCACAGAATACAAATATCTTCCAGTTATTTTAAGATTCACCGAACGTTTACTCACACTCATTTTATTACATAACAACGATACCAATATGTCGTGCTCCATTGTAAGTGGAAACTAAACATGACATTGTGGAGATAAACTATAACTTATTGAGTTATTCGACACTACAACCTCATCTCCCCTCCTCCTCCTAATATTATGAAACCCTTCAAACATTATGACAAAACGCAAAGCAACTTAACAAAGAAAAATTTCTGAACATTTGAAAATTTTCAGACACTTAAAGATGTTTATGAATGATTTTTTACAAAATTTTTATCCTATTTAAATAAGGCAAAAATCAAAGAAGAATTATTTTTGTGCCCACATAATATGTATATTGTTTTACTAAAAAATATTATATTTAGCTGGTCAAACAGAAGTTAAAGTATAACGTCTTTTAAAAAACGCTATATATATTTTGATAACTTTTTTTTCACATATTTCGACCACTTGAGTAAAGGAAAACCACATTTTGATTCCAAACTAGTGTTTCGAATGGGAAAAAGGCATGAAAAATAATTGCAAGTCCATACAAGGACTTTGGGGTGTATTTACAGGCTGTCATCGAGGTACAAATTTTCAGTATTTGACATTTTATCTAACCGTTTTGTTTTCTAGTCATGAATTGAAGTATATTTACTTCACATGCCTAAATTAGCTCTGATCGGTGGTCCTCCAATACCTAATAATTGGAAGAGCACCAGCGCGTAAATTTGAACAAAAAATCCGACTTATGGGATTTGAATATGAGACATTTTGGTCTTGACACCCCTATCTTGACTCTTTGGTTAAGGCATTAGCATATAATTTTGTACAAAATATATAGATTTCATTTTTATTTATTTATGTAAGAATAGTGGTTTTGATCGTGAAGTTATTTCTCTATGTCATTTGACTCTTGTAATATTCAACAAAGTATATTTTGACCCTTCAATTAAAGGAAGTTGCTAATTTTGATCTAATCATTAACATATGCACAAAAGAAAATCAAAATTGTTTAGTTATTGCTAGAGAGTAAATTGATTTCTCTTTTGAGCCTTTTTAGTGATTAGTTGGATCAATATCATCAACATTGTCTAAGTGAAGGTTCAACGTATTAATTCGAGTACAGAACAAGAATCAGAAACTTAAAACAATAACTCAATGACTAACTATCATTCCAAGAGCAATTAGTAAGAGTTAATTCGCCATGACTTTTATTTTCATATACATAAATGTGTTTGGATAAGCTTATAAGTTGGTCAAATTGACTTAATTATAAGTACTGTTTGACTTATTTACGTATTTGAAAGAGTAACTATAAGATAAAATCAGTCATAAGTTGGTTACCCCAACTTATGGCCTTTCAGCTTATAAGCACGTTTAGTTTGACCAAGACTTTTACTAGTTTATCTTTAATAATATTTTTTAATTCAAAATACTTTTTTCAAAATAAATTTTCTAACTTTCTTTTTTATTTATTCCATATTCGTTGAATCGTTGGTCATCCTTTTATTTACAAAGAAAGTTTTTAATTTATAATCTTTTGTAAAGTTTAAAGAAAATTTTAGTTATTTCAATAAAAAAATAACTTATCATCACTTTTCTGCCAAGCACATTAACTGTTTAATATCAATTTTAGTTTCAGCACTTCAAGCTTATCGGCTATTTACAGTCAGCTAATTCAAAATGGTAATTCTAATTTACCAACTTATAGCGCATTTTATTAGGATCAAATTTAGTTTAAATACAAAATTTTGTTCAAACCAAAAATCCCACAATGTGATCTAGCATACTATTGGATCAGTGGTGAATCTAAAGGTGTGAGTATGGGTTTCTAAGAACCAATTAGTTTTTGGCTAGATCTCGTATTTGTATTAAAAAATTATTCAATATATGTGAACATGTGATTTTTTTCCTATACGAACTACGCCTATAAAATCCAAGAAAATAGATTTTTTCTTAATTATTTATCATTTTTAGGAATTTTTGTAGAAATTTGTTAATCGTTTGCATTTTTATGCACATTTAATTTTAAAATCATGAAAAAATGCCAAAAATACCGTGTATTGCCCTTTGATTTATTTTTACATTTTTAGGATTAATTAGTTAACTATTATTAAAAATAAAAATCACAAAAATAGCTCATTTTATATTTTTTTCAATTCTTAGATTATTGATGTTTCTCTTTTAAATTAGGATTGAGTATTTTTTTTTTATAATTATTGTGATTAGCTAATTATTTTAATTTTATAATTTAAATTTATTTAGGATTTTAATTTAAAAATTTTAAATAAAAAAGAGGAAAAAAATAGAAAAAAAAATAAAAGAGGTAATTGAAAAAGGGGGATTTATTTGAAATTGAATTGATTTTTGGCCCAAAACCCGTCCAAAAGCTACCCCTGACCCAAGGCCAATTTTTGCCCAGCCGGTCCAATCCATATACTAACCAAAAAGACCCTGTTTTATTTGAGTTTCATCACAGCCGCTGGATCCAACGGTCCGGAACTAACTCCCCTATCCATATAATACTGCCCGAAAATTATTCCCCCTATCCCCCATCTCAAAACTCCTCATTTCATCTCTAACACCCCTAAATCTAAAACCCTAACCGCCTCTACATTCCTCGTCGTCTCTGCTGCCAACCGCTACCGGAGATCTCTTCACGGCGGCTCCGATGTCCCAAACACCACCAATTTAATACCATAGAACCCCATCATCTCCTCGTTCTAAATATCCAATTCATTTCTTTGAAATCACCACCAAAAACCTCAAATTTCAAATCCGAGATTCATGCCCAAAAACCCTAAGTGTTCCTAATCACCCTAAATTAACATCATATAATCCTTGCACCCCTATGAACCCTAAACCACCATTAGCCCCCGTCAAATTAGCCCCACCTGCATCGAATTTTTGAATCCAAGATTTCAGAACCCTAATTTTCTTTCACCTCCAAAATTTTCAGCAATTTTTGGGGCTTTTGAACCCAAGACTCCTATGAATTCATTGCCCTTAATAAGAGCAATTAATTCATGGTTGTCTAAAGTTCATTCGTACCCCGAGAATTTGGGTCTTAATCCGAAAGTTAGTCCAGTCTATTGGAAGACTAAGTTTAGGTAAATTTTCATTCCTTTTTCTGTTTTTTCTATCTTTTTTTCATGTTCCAATTGCATGAATTTAGTTTGATTAGAGTTTCTTTTAGCTTGGTACCTCAAGTGACTACACTGTTATTTTTTTCATAATTCGATCTCCTGTTTATGTTCAGCTTCGTTTGTCTAATCTGTTTGTTTAGGCTCATAAAATTGATTGTTTCGATTATGTAAGTTTGCACATTTAGTAAGTTAAATCCTAGTTTTTCTTTGCATTTTTCATATCATTTCTGATCAATTATCTAGCTACAATAATCATTGAACTTTAAGTTTGTTTTAGGTTTATTTAGATAAATATTTTTGTCTATCAAGTAGGTTAATTACAGTTTAAATTGCATCAGATCTCTTACTTTTGTTTCGGTTAACATCTTTTCATCTTTCGATTTGTTCAGATTGTGTTTGACATAATTTTGTTAATCAATGGAATCCTTAGGGAGCTAATTGAACTAAAAACACTTAGGATAAAGCTGATATATGGTAGTAATTGGAAGGGTAAAAATATACTTTCACATAGGCTAAAACCAGAAGTTTCTAGTATTTAGGACAGATGTCCATATCCTTAGCAAAAATGCTAGTTTTGGATAAGGGAAAGGACAGACAACTATAAAAGATGTTGTACTATCCTGAAAAAATTAGTTTTAGGTTAGAATATGCTCTTTTGATGTCTTTTTGGGCATTCCATAAAAAGGAAATATTCCCTCATTCAGAGATAGGATTTTCAACATCGTTTCACTGCATAAAGATTCCTTTTCTCCGAAAAAGTTTAGGTTTTAGAAATCTTAGAAGAACTTCAAAAACTTCTCATTTCTGATTCTTTACAAGTTGAGAATATGGTTTGAAAATAGAGGATTTTCTTGGTTTTAGCTGGGATTTTGGTTTGAAAAGCTGAGTGGGTTTGGTTCAAATTCTGGGACTTATTCGATTTGATGTAGTTGTGTTTGTTTACTGCAACTGTTTTCTTTCTTCTCAAGTTTTCAGCAGTTTTCTTTCGTCTTGCTTGTTGTTTTTCTATTACTGTTCAAGGTATACATATTCTTCCATATTTAAATGTTTGTAAATGAAGTTTAAAGATGAAATATAAGCTGTTCTTTCCTTCTAATGTTATATATTTGTGTCTTCTTGCTGGATTTATCACCGAAATTGCAACCATATTGAAAATTTTCCTTCTTAAATGAGTGATCCTTTGTCTTTTTATTTTTGTATCATGAGTATTTGTTTCTTTGTATGGGTTTAGCTTGGTTGTTCGTTTGCTTCAGTTGATAAATATACTAATCTTTTGTTTCATTAGTCATATTGCATGTTAGATAGTTTGACAATTAATAAAGTGTGTTGGTTATGCTTTCTTTATTTCCTCTTTTCTTTCATCTGATAACTTCCTCTTTACTCAAAATCATTATTTTTCTTTCTTTCTTTGTTTGCAATGGCCTCCAAATTTGGTCACTGGTTGGTCAAATCAGTAGGTTTCAAAGCTAGAAAGAGGGAATCAAGTTGCCTTAAGAAGACCAAGCTCTAATGGACAAGTCATGTCCAAAAGAAGCCGGGTATCCGCATGATGTTAGCTATAGTAATTCATAATAGTTTAGCTCTTAAATGTAAGTTAAGTCTCAATGTAATGTATTGATTTTTGAAGGTCACTGGTTCCATTCGCAAAAATTGTAATAAGTCAGACCTTAATATTGATGCATTTGGGAGTTAATTATATTTTTTGTTATGCCTTTACAAAGTAGTAATGTTGCTGGGCTTGAGACTATTCAGCATATCAAAGGTTTTTTAGTAAATAGAAAAAAGGCTGAATTTCTAGCCCAAAGTAAGAGACTGAACTAAGATGGTTTCGGCTTGGTTTATAGGCCCAAACTTTAAGTTAGTCCAGAACCCCTTTTTTCATGAATCATTATGTTTAAATTGATTACTCTTCAGTGATAGAATCATGTTTAGTCTTCAAATTCCATCCCTGTTTGAACGTATGATCAACTGTTGAATTAGAGTTATATATTTTAGTTTTATTTAAAGGCAAGTTGATTTTTTAATTACATTAAATAGGTAAGTAATGGCTAAAGATAGAGGTGGGAAGGCCCGGCTAGGAAAAGTAGCTACTGAGCGCGCCTATTGCAAGTCCTATATAGGCCAGCTTCGTTCAATCCAAATTTGGAACATCAAGAGCCTGCTGGGGCTCTTCCATTTCACTTGGTCTAAAATCTTAGCGCAAATACAGCTTCCTGTGAAGCTGAACCTTCTAATTAAACCCAATAGTTAATGCCTAGGACTAAATTCCTTTCCAATAGAACTAATTTAAATTTATCTCTTCTAATAAAGTGTAATTTTCCTCTGAAAAGCGTAATAATTTGATGTGTACTATACCAAACAAAACCCATAATTTATGGCCCTCATAAAATTAGATCAAGAGCTAATACTTGAAGAAAAGGTTTAAGATGTGCTATCATAATTAAATCATAGATGGCCCTCATTAGTATTAACTTAGATGTTAAATAATTGTAGTTTTACTTTAGGCTCGATTTAGACTCGTATTGTGATTATGTACACATTCGCGTAACATAATTGCGAATTTAATTTTAAAAAGTAACTCGAGGGATGCGTTCGTGCAACTTCAGCCAAACTCTTCTTAATAAAATAAACAAAGAGTTATCAATTATGGACACATTCGTGTGAACTAATTTTTGTCACGCCAAAGAAAAGAGTATACGCCTAACACCTTCTCCCGGTGTAACAGAATTCCTTACTTAAAATTTCTGGTTTGCAGACTTTTAAAAATAAAACTTCCTCGATTTGGGTTTAAAATAAATCAGTGACTCGGGACACCATTTAAATTATTTCAAGTGGCGACTCTGATTAAATAAATAAAATTCCATTTCGATTAATGTCACTTTAATTGGAAAAACTCATATATACCCCTAATTGAGTGGGTAAAAAAGGAGATGTGATAATGTATAAGAATATTTAGTTGGAAACCCAATTCTTTAGCTTGATTATTATAATAATATTTTGATGTTCGATGTAACAACCCATAAATAAAATTTCTAGATCTACCTCTATAGAAGACGCATCCAATAATCCAAGTGTGTATAATATTTGTGGTCAAAGAAAAAATAATGAGCATTTATTTTAGGGAGAATAACACCCCTTGTCACTTGGTCCAACAACCCATCAGAAAATGGCCCATCTTTGAAGCCCTTACCCAATATAACCCAGGTTGTACATAATCTGAAAAGTAATTTTCACCAGTTAGCACACCCCAGGTTTCTTCATTCCCCTTTTTTCTTCAATTCCCTTTTTTCTTTGTTCTTATTCTCTTTCCCGTGTCAGCCTTTGAACCACAAAATTTTTCTACTATTGTTATTCTCCTTCAATTCTTTTTTGAATTTCAATGATTAACTAAGGATTTGAATGTCACGACCCCAATTTGCTCGTGAACTATCGTGACGGTACCTAGTCTCTACGACTAGGTAAGCCTAACAAATATGGAAAAAAAATAATTACGAAAAAAATCAAAAATCAAGATAGCAAAATGAAATAGTATTTAAGATGCTTCCTGACATGTAACAATACAAGAATCTCAACCTAATACTCCCAAAATCCGGAACCCTATGAATCACAAGCTAAGAGATACATAAAAATCTCTAACTCCAGAAACGTCTATCAACAAGGAAAATACATAAGGGCTAAACTAGTGCAGAGAATAGAACTGGACTCCTCGATCTGCAGAAGCAGCAGATATATCTCGAAGTCTTTACAAAAGTACCTCGCCTCAAGGGTGATAAGATTGAGTGAAAGTACCTAGATCTGCATATGAAAAAATGCACAGAAAGGGCATGAGTACACCACAACAGTACTCAGTAAGTGCCAAGTCTAACCTCGGTCGAGCAGTGACGAGGAAAGTCAGGGCCCAATTAAGGTCAAATGAAATACAAGGTATAACAGTATAGAAGAAGACAGTATAATTAAGTACAACAATAAGAAGTAACACAGGATAGAAAGAACAACACAACTACAACAGAGACAAAATAATCACAGAAAGGAATACAGCTCAACACGGAGATAACACCCGGGGATCAACCAGGATACCGTTCTATAGCCCCCAAATATAAATATCCAGCAACCGGAGATATACATGTGAGCACGTGATTTTTGCCCTATATGAATTACTCCCATAAATTCAAGCAAAAATAATTTCTTTTATTGTTTGCAATTTTGTAGATTTTTGTGGTATTTTCTGTTAATTGTTTGCATTTTACCTGTGCATCTTAATTCATGAAAAATACAAAAGATATTGCATTTTTGCATTTAGGATTTAACTTTACATTTTAAGACTAGCTAATAAATTAGTTATTTTATAAAAAGGAAAATAACAAAAAATGGTTCAATCTGTACTTTTAGAGTTAATGTTCGATTTCAGTAGTTTCACTTTTAATTTGATTAGTTGTAATAATTATCATTTAGGTTAACTATAGGTTTTAGTATTTAGTTTAAATTTAATTTAATTGTGAAAACAAAGGAGAAAAAATAAAGAACTGTTGAAAATGGATTTAAAATAGGAATATAAAAGAGTTGGAAAATAAGAATTTTTTGGGCCCTTTTTAATTTATCAAGCTCAGGCCCAATTTCTCTCTCTGAAACCCGGACCAGACTGAGCCCAGGTGTAGCCCCAACCTGATCCAAATGGGGTAATGACCAAAATGACGCCGTTTTGGCGTCCGGTCATCTCAGCCATCCATCCATTATCATGTCACGTTCTAGATTCATTGTTCATTTTAAATAAAACTGTCCTAAACTTGTGGAAACCCTAGAGACCAAACTCACCCTCCTCGTACCTCCGCTCACCGGTGTAACACCACCACAAAACCACCGTTCCTCCGCCGCCCGGCCGGAAATCGCCTCCTTTAGCGTCCGGTATCCAATGAACCCCAGATTAAAATCCTTTTCTCCCCTTCTCCTCCTCTTTCCAACCCCCTAGACCCCAACCCTCGTATCTTGACCGGTCACCTAGAATATAGTTCAAAAATTCAACTGGTCTGCCATCCACGGCAGCGATGGCTCAGACGGCCAACAAAAACACACCCTAGCATATCCTTTGCCTCCTCTACCCGAATCTGAATCCTACTTCCCTCGAATCATAGTACATTTTCTTGAATATTGATTTGAAAAATTCGGCCGAAGCACCACCTCTTCCAAACTCTTCCAAATTAACACCATATAGTCCCTTTGCACTGCTCATCCCAAATCTGCGACCCTTGGCCCTCGAATCATCCCCTTTTGGTTCGAATATCAAATCAAAATTGTCTGAAACCCTTTAAAGGATGCATGCAGATTCCTGGGCTTCGAAAGTTTAAGCTAAGTTGTCCTCTGGTTTCTCTATTAATTTTAGTCTTCTTCTTCTAGTTTCTCTATTAATTTTTGTATTCTTCTTCTAGTTTCTCTGTTAATCTTAGTCTTCTTCTTCTAGTTTCTCTGTTAGTTTAAGTTGTCTACTAGTTTTAATTTTAGTTTATGTTGGTTCTGTTTCCATGCTTTAATCTAAGCTTCATTTACCTTAGTCCAGTCTTTCAATTTCAGTTATCAATGATAAGTTATTTTGAAGGTAGTTTTGTTTTAGTTTTTCTATTCACGATTGTTTCCTTCTTTTCTGTTTTGACCTTAATACATTCATTGGTATTGGTTTAAGTCTAGATGAAATTCAGTGTTTGTTGTTTATGGTCTTTATTTGTTGAATAATAATTGCCCGCTAGCTTAATGGTTTGGAATGGTAGACGCCCGTTTAGAGCTAGGATAAGTGGACTTGATCTTTAGATATTATTATCCTCTTGTGGTTGTTAGTATAATGTCAAGTTTGGCTACGAGTACTTGAGTTAATCTTGTACATTTGGTTCAATTGCTGGATTTTTAGGAGACTAGCTAGTGTTAAAACTAATGATAAACAAGTTTTGGGAAATTGATATGGTAAAGGGGTAATTTTAGTAGGTTAAAAGGGCAGTATAGGTCTTGGACAATAGGAATCTCACATCAAACTGATTTGAAAACCCCTAGAACATTCTAGATAGGGTTCCAATTAGATTTTTTAAGATTACAATGTTATAACTTGGCCAGCAAGTTAAGAACTCAGGGACTAAGTGAATAAAATCTGAAAATAAAAGGGGACTAAGGGGTAAACACAAAATAAGAGGGTTGCCCTAAGCTTTGGCTATAAAAATCACCCTAATGCCTTCATTGACAAGTTCCTGGCAGATTGAAATCCTTGGAAAACTTCCTAAGACTTCTGAATTCTGAGAATCATAGAAAAATTCCCTAAAATTTCCAGGAAATCCTGAAAGATGCCTAAGGTCTAAAATTTTGCCAAAATGTTGTTTCATTGGAGTGTTTTCTTCATAATTAGTTCTCAACAATCAAGTTGAATTGCTAAGTTGAACAAGCTGGAAATGACATGAAATATATGTGTTTGAGGTGTTAAGATTCATAAGCTTGGGTGGATTCAGTTCTAAGTATATTTGGATTACGTTTGAGGCTTTTTGGTTGGTTTGCCGGTGTAATTTGCATTAGACCATTGTCCTGGCTTATTTGACAACTTCCCCTATTCGAATCTAGGACTCGAGCTTGTTTTATTTGTTGCATTTGCTGATAGATTTGTTGCTACTATTCTTTCCTAATTACGTACTCATAGGTGCCTTTGCCTTAACTCAGGTACCACTCCTGCTCATGCACTTCTGTATAACATGATTTAAGAATTGAATGAAGACTGTCCATGAATTCCCTGTTCAGCCTTGTTTTAATTAAGTTTGCTGCAGTTTTTTGTTATTATATTCTTCAGACAATAGTTAATATAGAATTGAAACTTGTAGTTTATTATACTGGGAATTAATTTGTGATCATTATAACTTATTGGACCGTATGAGCGATTATTTTCAGACTTATACGAACCCTGTGAATGATATGTTAGCTGTAGTTTGATTCAAGTTGCATTATTGGAATAATAGTATTTTAAAATTTCAGGAGGACTGTCTGTTATAGACTTCAGTATTAGAATTCTATTTTTCGAATTTATAATGTTGATGATGTGCAAGCATGAAATCTAATTATTTATCAGGGATTTCAATCATGTGTTAGTTTTCCAATTTGTGTTTAAATCCCCTTGTAAATAACAACTTCTCTTAATTCGAACTAAAAAATGCAATTATAATCTGGCAATCTAAGCGTTATTAAGCTAGTAGTTCGCTGGGTCCGTCGCAATTGGACCCATGACATATTGGCTGGAAGTTAGACCAATTTCTTGGTCTGGTTGCACATTATAAGATCTTGGATTCGTTAATTACTAGATTGATATGTACATTGCTGGACTGAGGTTGAAAGCCCAAATTAACTTAGTTTATGGCTTATTTTGAAGCCCAAGTTTCCAATATTGATTAACTATAGAAAAATCATAGTTTTCTCTAAATTTGCCTCTAAAATAATAAAATGAGGTGAGCCGTGCCTAACGGAACCTATATATTGCATGGCCCTCAATTTAACCTTAAGTTTATACTTAGAACTTGAGACGAGCCGTTTAGTGAATTTTCACGGCCTCTCACAAAGCCAATAATGGTAGCTGCTTTAGGTGCGTGTTTAATAATATTACTTTCCTAAATTTGGGTGCACATTTATGTGATCCAAATCCAAATTACAACGAAGTTGAAATGTGTCAAAAATCGTTGGTGCATTTATGTGACGTGGTTCGAGACATGTTTTAACGACGTTGCAATTCTCTTTAAAAATAATAATAAAAGTTGTTAAATGATTCAAAATGCACATAGGTCCATAATTGTATAAAAGAAGATAATTAAAGCCAAATATAACAGTTGAGTGACCGTGCTAGAACCACGGAACCCGGGAATGACTAACACCTTCTCCCGGGTTAACAAAATTCCTTACTCAAACTTTTTGTTCGCGGACTGTTAAACAAAATCATTCTTTTTCTCGATTCAGGATTCTAAACCGGTGACTTGGGAAACCATAAATCTCCTAAGTGGCGACTCTGAATCTTATAAATAAATCTCGTTTCAATTGTCCTTTAATTGGAAAAACTCCCTTATCTACGCCCTTCGCCAGGTTGTAGTGGCCAAAAGGAGGTGTGACACCTCTGGCAACTTTGCTGGGGATCGAACCCAGAATCTCTGGTTCAGGGTTCAAGAATTAGAGATTAGATTTATTGTTGTATTTGGCTTTGTTTATTATCTATTTTTTGTTTTTTAATGTGTAAAATGATACTTTTACCGCTTTGATATTATTTGAACTATATATATAAACTGTTACGAAACCCTTCTCTTCTTATCTTTGGGGATGTGCTCGCTGGTCGAGACTCCCTATTCTGTTAGTGTCATACCTTGAAATAAGAAAGAGGCTCGGACCAGTTAAAAAGTCAGATGATCTTGCGAGTCCCCGGTACGTAGCCCTCTCCTCGACTCGAGTTGTCTGCTCAGGTACACAGTCTAGAATAAATACCCAGGTTTCAAACATAGAATAACTTAACCTCATGCCGGATCGCTAGTAGGAACTCTTATCTACATCATGCATTTGATCTAGGGTACTCGCGCAGGGATAAGGTCTGTCTAGGACAGGTATACCCGGAATAATGGACCATACTGATGCATCCTACTTGTGCATTTATTTGTTTTAGATTTGCATGTTGACCGGCTTTTATGGGTAAGGAGAGTTAACCACCTGCTGTAAAAGAACCAATGTCCAAATACTGTTGAAGCTCTGTCGACCTTTTTGAAAAAAAAACAAAAATTGGAAAAAAGGGATTTTATTTTATTCGCCCAAGAAAAAGAGAAAACTCGGTTTTCAAAAATAGTTTTGTTTTAATAGAATGAAAAAAGGGAAAGCGAAGTCCTGTTTTCATAAATAGTTTTTGTTTACTCGAACTACGCTGGTTTGATTCTCGTCAGGTGCGAGATACGTAGGCAACCCCCATCGGGTCCAACCTTCCTTCTTCAAAATGGCCAAAACAAAGAAAAACAAATGTCAAATTTTATTTGTTGTCCTAAATAAATCGGGTGATGCCGTTGTTATCAAAGAATAGCCGAATGTTACGGAAAGGGACGTCGGAGGGCTGATTTTGCAAAAACGGCCACCTTTGGGTTTCTATTTTATTTTGGCCAGTTAGCGGACACAGCCTTAAAATCTTCCTCCGAAAATGCTGAAAGGCCGTATCTGCAAGGCTGGGCTCTGATTTTTGATGTTGAAGTCAAACTGAATAATGTCTTAAGTTGCTAATTCACCTTAAAAAATATGCAGGATAAGCACAATCCAAAAGAAACCTTTTTCATTTGTAAGCAGAATCCCCTTGGAGTTGCGACTGTGGTGGAATGATCTAGGTGTAGAAGGGCAAGATAAGGTAAAGAAATATTTGGGGGGCCTTCCTGGACTATTGGATATTGTACCTCGAGGTGACATCATAAGAGCGTTAGTCACGTGCTGGGACCCGGCGCACAATGTGTTCCACTTCTCATATTTTGATCTTACCCCGACCTTAGAAGAAACCAGGGTACATTGGGGATGCTGAGCTTCCTTTGATCCACAAGTATTTGGTTGCCACAAGAATTGTAGTAGTGCATAAATTCTTAGATACCTTAAACATAAGAAGAGTGGTAAATGACTCAAACCTGGCAACAGGGCTTTTCACCTTTTCATTCTTGTATACCAGATATGGTCACATAGGGGGGTTCAACAATCCAGAGAACAAAATCTGCAGAAAAGGAAATCGCGTCCAGTGCGAAGAACATAGACGTTTCGCTTTTATGGTGGCTTTTCTAGGGCTCTTGGTATTTCCAAGAAAAGATGGGAACATTGACATAAAAATAGCAGGGGTTGTCAGCACTCTATGCACCCAAGCCAAGTGCACACTCGCGCCTATGATAGTAGCTAAGATCTTTCGTGCTCTCACAGCTTGCAGGGCCGGGAAATATTTCTTTGAGGGGTGCAATCTATTGTTGCAAATGTGTATAACCGAACATCTATGCCACTATTCCTATTTCATGAGCTATGGGTCAGCGGAGAAAACTTGCATCGAAGAATTTTACACAAAGATTGAATGGTTTAGTTTGCCCGAAGGAGTAATAGGATGGATATCTTACTTTCAGTCCCTCACTGCCGATCAAATAGAGTGGATGCTGGGATGGTTGTCTGTGGACGAGATCATATATATGCCAGCAATGGAGCCTCACTTCCTTCTGATGGGTCTTAGGAGCATCAGCCTTATGCACCGCATCGGGTTTTGAGACAATTTGGGAGGTAACAGGTAGTGCCAAAGGACGAAGATGTTAGTATTTGGGTAGCCGAGATTGGATCTGATGGTCAGTTCCCCGAAGCAATGGTCCGCAAAATTTGGAATGAATGCCAATACCTAACAACAAACACTTGTGGGATCTGTCCAGAGGCGAAGTGTCTCCAGGATACCTCGTTTGTTACATGAGAGAAATTGAGTTTGAGAGGCTAGCCAAAAGTCCCCATCTCCAGGAATTCGTCGAAGCATCGCAAGAGCGGTGGGACTGGTTGGCTAAAGAACACGAATAAAGGGCTACAATAAGCAAACTGGAGAAGAAGGTCATGAATTTGCAATTCGAGAAATATTTGTAGGCCGCCGCAGATGAAGGCAAAAACAAGAAACTGGTTTCCTTCTGGCCCAAATTCAGAAAACGAAAGTAGCAGCGGAAAACCCCGTCCTGAGTGCCAAGGATACAAAACTTATAGATGGCTTGAAACGGAAGGTGAGTGACTACAATTTTGATTTGGACAAAGTAGAAAAAGAACTAGTCAGGGCTTGAAAAAAATTGGCTGAAAATGCGGCTGAACGAGCAAGTCTGGTTAGGCAATTAAAATAAGCATTCGATGGTGAGGTGATAGGGTTAAAGAAAAGGGTCTTCATCAAAGAAAACAAATGCTCAAACAGGCAAAAGAGTTCAAAATTGAAAGGAAATATTGTTACACAGCATTGGCACAATTAGAATTGGATTTGCAACAGCTTCAAAAGCATAATCAAGTAGTCGAAAACATTTTGGAAGCCAGAACTGAGCAGATCGGGCGGTTATTGCAAGTGAAAGGTGTCATACGAGAGAGAATTAAAAGGATCGCCCACTATATCGCAATGAAATGTAGCAGCTATAAGGATATGCCTAGATCTATGTTCTTTGCCACTATGATGCTTTTGTTCACCGCGTAATGGAAGATCTTTGTCACCTTCAAGGGGATTTATCTAGTCGGCCCTCATCAAGGCCGAACGATGCCTCACTGATCCCAAGAGCTATTTAAGCCCTAATGTATTCGTAATTTCTTGAGATTGTATTTTTCTATCAGTTTGTCTTAGAGTCTGTATTTTCTTTTGCGCATGGTTAGCTGTTCTTCGAGTCTGTAGTTTGCCCTTTATCAAAGTCTGTTGGTTTTTTTACTCTTTGTAACCATGTTTGTTATTATGAAAATTGAAAATTCCAAAAATATTTATGCTTCACTTTTTATTTTCCAGAACTACGCTCGGTCTGATTCATGCGGGTCATGATACGTAGGCAATCTACATAAGATTCGACCATAACCGAATAAAGAAAAAGAAAAAGAGAAAAGAAATGAAAGGGAAAGAATAGGAGAGTAAAGCATAGGAAAATCAAGGAAACAAACAATAAAAACAAAATAAGAGAGAGTGAGAGAATAAATCTAAAAAGGGCATTGCAAATGAAGAAAATGAAAGCCAGGATGACGCAAGCAACCGATGCATATAGTGACCAATTATTGTTTAGGTGCATTCACACCCAATATGTGGCCGCTTGTATGTCAAAATCTAACCATTAACAAGCTTTTGTGTTTTGTAATTCCAGACTAGACGGGTGGCTAGTACTTGCGGCATTCTGGCAATCCACTCTTACAACATACGGTCCAAGAGCAAGCAAGTCATGGCAAATCAGGAAACCAATGCCAGCATTATTTACCCCTCGAAAGAAGTAGAGGAATTGGACGTTAATGCCATGAAGGAGGAAATATACAAATTGAAACATCAAATGGACGAGATGTACCAGGCATGGGCGAGAGGATAGCCACCCCCAACCTATCTTGCTAATCCAACCTTCATCCCGCCGCTGGCTCAAGCTCCTGATCAGTCCACTACTAATCCACCCTCAAGTTTTCTATCTACTCGCAACACCAGGGTACGACCTCTCAACCACCACCAGCTCCACTACCCAAAGTCGCTCCTTACCCCCCTCCACCAACTGCTCCCATCTATGTAGCACCTCCTCCTCCCGCACTCCATAGATCGTCAAGTGAGCCTTTGCTTCAAGATTACGACAGCTAATACTATCCACCAGAACCTGCTTACAAAGCCATGAACCATACTCCTATGCTCCCCGTATCAAAGTCCTGGCGGGAGTTGAAAAACCAATCAATATTCCTGAGCAAGAGGAGGAGCTCAGAAAGGTCAGAAGTTTAGAACAATCGTCGAGGGACATGCGAAGGTTAGGTGGCCCAGTGAGTGTGGTGTAAGACCTTTGGCTATTTCTAGACGTGCAGTTGCCTCGAGGTTTCAAGATGCCTAAATTTGACTTATATGATGGACATGGCGATCTGGTCGCGCATCTAAGGGGGGTTTTGCAGCAAAATGAGAGGAGTAGGGGGAAAAGATGAATTGCTAATGGCGTACTTTAGCCAGAGTTTAAGTGGGTTGGCACTGGAGTGGTACACTAGGCAGGATCACAATTGGTGGTACACTTGGGATGACTTGGTACAAGTGTTTGCTTGTCACTTTCAATATAATCTCGAAATTGTCCCGGATGGACTATCTTTGAGAAAACTGGAGAAGAGACACAACGAGTGCTTCAGGGAATACAGTTTCTGTTGGAGAGAACATGCAGAAAGAGTTGATCCTCCAATGAAGGAGAGTGAGATGATTGACTATTTTCTACAGGCTCTGGAACCTACCTGTTTCGGGCATTTGGTGTCAGCAGTAGGTAAATATTTCAAAGAAATAGTTAAGATGGGAAGTATGGTCTAGGAAGGCCTCAAATCCAATAAGATCATGAGCTACACTGCAATCAAGGCAACCACTCAGGCCATCCAGAGTGGAGCTGGGGGAACGTTGGGAAAGAAGAAGAAGGAAGAAGTGGCAACAATTGAGTCGGGAACTTGGTTCAGCCCTCGGGCTCCATCCCACTACCCTCAATCCCGTCCTCACCACCATACATACCCACACATATGTCCCACCACAATAATATCCACCGTTAGAACCTCGCTTCTTAGTCCATTACGCACAAGAGTATACCCAACCTCCCGCACACGCACAATGGCATATGCCAGCCCCACAAAATACCTGCCCAACTCCACAAAATCAATACCCACCTCCAAGAGCCTACCAACAACCCCCGAAACCCGCCTTCCGAGCCAATCAAGTCTTGAGAAATGAAAGGGTGCGAAGAAGAGGACTTTCACTCCATTGGGAGAATCCTACACTAGTTTATTTCATCGGCTGCTACAACTAGATATGTTGAGAACGATCAAGGAGGAATTGCCAAATCCTCCCCCGAAGAATCTTGATTATAATGTTAGCTGTGAATACTATTCCAGTGCACTGGGGCATGATACCGAAAAGTGTTGGCATTTGAAGAATGCTATCCAGGAACTTATCGACTCCAACCGAATTGAAGTGCATACTCCATTGGCACGCAACATTAACCAAAACCAACTGCCGGCCCATCATGAGACCAACATGATTATGATCGTGGAGAAAGGGGGAGAGTCAAAAGGCCCTTACAGACAGTAATGATGATCAAATCCAGCGAGTTAAGCCAACTGAGAATATGAGTAGTGAGAAGTCAGTGATCGAGGCAAAAGGAAGAAGCAGCAAGCCTATCGTAGTTCAAGGGAGTTCATCTTGCACGGCTGCGCCAAAATAGGAACAGGCAAAAGTGATAGTACACGGGGTAGCTGGAGAACCTGTCATAGTTGTGGAAGGTGCTCGCATTGAGCCTATCATTGTGAAACCAGTAATCTAGCCACCAATCGTCAATAGCAAAGCCGTTCCTTGGAGATATGAACAAGAAATATTGATGTACAAAGGAAAGAAAGTTAGGAAAGAGGTTTGCGAAGCCCGTGGTTTAACTCGATCGGGGAGATACTTCTCCCCTGAGGAGTTGAGGAAAAGGGGATCCCTAAAGATAACCCAGAATCAGTGAAGAAAGCTGTATCTAAAAAAGAGGCAGAAGAATTCCTGAGAAAAATGAAAATGTAGGACTACTCCATCATAGAGCAATTGAGGAAGAAACCAGCTCAGATCTCCTTATTGTCCTTAATAATCTATTCAGACGAACATAGCCGGGCGCTAATGAATATTTTGAACGAGGCCCACGTCCCTGACAAGATAATAGTGAATCATTTGGAGAAAATTGCAAGCAAGATATTCGAGGTAAATCGGTCACCTTCTCTGACGATGAAATCTCCATGGAGGGAACTGAGCACAATCGGGCCCTTTATTTTACTGTGAAATAAGAAGATTTTGTGGTCACCCGGGTTCTTTTTGACAATGGGTCCAGTGCAAATATTTTGTTCGCTCTCCACATTGATCAAGCTAAAGGTGGAGAATGAAAGGGTCCACAAGTATAACATTTGTGTTCGGGGTTTCGATGGCGGAGGCAAAGACTCAGTAGGGATATAGTACTATAAGTGACAATAGGGCCCATTGAGTTCACCATGGAATTTCAAGTGCTGGACGTGGTAGATTCTTATAACATGTTGTTGGGCAGGCCTCGGATTCACACAACCAAGGCAGTGCCATCTACTTTGCACCAGATGGTCAAATTTGAATGGGACAGGCAAGAGATTGTGGTACACGGTGAAGATAATCAATGTGTTTCAGGTGATGCTATCGTACCTTTTATTGAATATGAAGACACCAAAGGGCCATAGGTCTACCAGGTACTCGACATGGTGTTAGTTGAGAAGATCCCGAAAGGTGAGGTTGTCATAACTCCAAAGATAGCAACCCGTCAGTCGTGGTGGCTTCAGAAATGTTGGAAAATGGTTTTGTGCTCGGCAAAGGGTTGGGTGCTTCTCTACAAGGAATCGTGCAACCAGTGTCGCTTCTAAAAAATTTGGACACTTTTGGTCTAGGGTTCAAACCCACAGCCGCGGACATACGGCAAGCCAGAAAGTTAAAGCAGAGGACCTGGGCTCTCCCAAAGCCTATCCCAAGGTTTTCCAAATCATTTGTCAAGCCCGGTACTAGCAATTGCTCCGTGCCAAAGATTCGCAATCCGCTGATCGACACAGATGAGGATTTGGATAAGGGCTTAGAAAGGATGTTCAATGAGGTAAATATGGTCGAGGCAGGAGAAGGATCGAGCAGGGCAGATGTGCAGCTTGTGGGAGCATGCACAAAAGTCAATAATTGGGAAGCCACTCCTCTTCCCACCCGAAGGGAGTCGTGGTAGTCGGCTTTGATTTTTCTTTCAGTATAGTTTGGATTAGCTTCAGAGATGTTAATTCAGTTGCTATTTCCGTCTGTTTGGATGTGTAAACTCTGTTATCTTTTGATTCTAATGAAATACAATTTCCTTTCCCGTAATGCTGATAGTTCCCATTTTTCTTTACTTCTCTTTCTTTTCTCTTTTGTAAAGTTATTTTTATGCTGGTTCCAATGATCTGACATGCATAAGGACTCTTCGGCCCAGTCTTAAAAATTGGTCTATTTCGGAAAGAATAATTCAGGAAATAGAGCATGAGGATCAGCTAGAGTACGATGAGGAAGCGGCATGGGATGAAATTAGTAAAAAGTTGAACCAATTTGAGGAGAAACCCAAACCAAACCTGGGCGATACAGAGGCAGTCAATTTAGGGATCCCGGATAATGTCAGAGAAACAAAAATAAGTGTCCATCTGGAACCACAACTTAGGAAAGAAATAATTGAAGTACTATTTGAATACAAAGATGTCTTTGCATGGTCCTACGATGATATGCCCGGATTGAGCATTGACTTGGTGGTTCACAAGTTGCCCACCGACCCACCATGTCCTCCCGTCAAACAAAAGTTGAGAAAGTTTAAAACTGATGTGAGTGTGAAAATCAAAGTGGAAGTGACCAAGCAGTTTTAGGCAAAAGTTATCCGAGTCACATGATATCCCACCTGGTTAGCTAACGTTTTGCCCGTGCCAAAGAAGGATGGGAAAACTAGGGTGTGTGTCGATTAGCGTGACCTCAATAAAGCAAGCCCGAAGGACAACTTCCCCATGCCAAACATTCACATACTAATTGACAATTGTGCAAAGCATGAGATCGGGTCGTTCGTGGATTGTTACGCAGGTTACCACTAGATCTTAATGGATGAAGAAGATGCGGATAATATAGCATTCATCATGCCATGAGGGGCATATTGCTATAGGGCCATGCCTTTTGGTTTGAAGAACACCAGGGCGACATACATGAGGGCAATGACAACCATTTTTCACGATATGATACATAAGTAAATTGAGGTCTATGTGGATAATGGGACAGTGAAGTCCAGAAAGCAATCTGATCATGTTAAAGACTTGAAGAAATTCTTCCAGAGGCTCCGTAGGTATGACCTCAAACTCAACCTGGAAAAATGTGCATTTGGGGTCCCCTCAGGGAAGTTGCTAGGGTTTATAGTCAGCCGACGGGGCATTGAACTAGACCCATCAAAGATCAAAGCTATGTAGAAACTACCGCCACCAAAGAATAAAATAGAAGTGATGAGTCTATTGGGAAGATTGAATTACATCAGTCTGTTCATTTCTCAGCTCACAACATCTGCGAGACCATCTTTAAGCTATTGAAAAAAGGATGCTGCAGTGAAATGCACAAGAGAATGCCAAGAGGCTTTTGATAAAATAAAGGAATATTTGTCGAACCCACCAATGTTGGTCCCGCCAGAACCAGGAAGGTCCTTGATCTTATATTTGACAGCCTTGGACAACTCATTTGGATGTGTGTTGGGTCAGCATGACATCACCGGGAGGAAAGAACAGGCTATATATTACCTCAGTAAGAAATTCATGGCCTATGAGACTCATCTTGAAAGGACATGTTGTGCCTTGATGTGGGTAGCCCAGAAGCTAAAAACATTACATGTCATCGTATACCACTTATCTCATCTCACATTTGGACCCACTGAAGTACATTTTCTAGAAGCCTATGCCCACAAGAAGGCTCGCAAAATGGCAAATCTTGCTTACTGAGTTTGACATTATCTACGTAACTAGGACTACCATGAAAGCATAGGAATTGGCTCATCACTTAGCTGAAAATCCGATAGACAAAGGATATGAGCCCTTGAACACATACTTCCTGAACGAGGAAGTGATATATGTTGATAAAATGGAACAGGGTGAGAAGTCGGGATGGAAATTTTTCTTCGATGGGGCTGCCAACATGGAAGGCGTTGGGATAGGAGCAGTGCTCATTTCTGAAGAAGGCCATCACTACCCAGTCGCAGCTCAACTCCGCTTCTATTGCACCAATAACATGGCAGAATATGAGGCATGTATTTTGGGTCTGAGATTAGTAGCAGACATGGGTGTCCAAGAAGTCTTGGTCATGGGAGACTCGGACCTTCTCGTACACCAAATTCAAGGGGAGTGGAAAACGAGAGATTTAAAGCTCATACCGTACCGGCAATTCTTGCATGATCGCTGTCAACAATTTCGGTCAATAGAGTTCAGGCAAATTCCCAGAATTCACAATGAGGTGGCTTATGCTTTAGCTACTGGTGTTAATGTTAAATCATCCGGACAAGGCTTATGTTGACCCGATACATATCCGGGTCCATGACCAACATGCTTATTACAACATGGTAGAAGAAAAGCTTGACGGTGAGCCTTGGTTCCACGACATCAAAGAATATATCAGGAGAGGTGTGTACCTGGTACAAGCCACAAGCGACCAGAAGAGAACAATCCGCCGTTTGTCAAGTGGAGTTTTCTTCAGTGGAGGAATATAATACAAAAGGACGTCGAATCTTGGTTTGTTAAGATGCGTAGATGATGGGCAATCGAAAGCCATCATGAATGAGGTGCACGCTAGAATCTGCGGGCCACACATAAGCGGATACATTTTGACAAATAAGATTATCCAGGAAGGATATTAGTGGCTCACCATGAAGCGGGATTGTATCAGCTTTGTGCGCAAATGTCACCAATGTCAGGTGCATGGAGACTTAATTCACTCCCCGCTATCTGAATTGCATACGATGTCTGCACCATGGCCCTTCATTGATTGGGTCATGGACGTCATTGGGCCCATCGAGCTAGAAGCTTCTAACGAACATAGGTTCATCCTAGTTGCTATTGACTATTTCACCAAATGGTTTGAAGCTAAAACCTTCAAGGTAGTGACCAAGAAGGTTGTGGTCGACTTTGTACATGCAAATATCATTTGTCGGTTTGGAATCACCAAGACTCTCATCACTGATAATGGGGCAAATTTCAACAGTCACTTGATGAAAGAGGTATGTCAGTAGTTCAAGATCACACATCAAGATTCCACCCCGTACCGCCCCAAGGCGAATGGAGTGGTCGAGGCGGCCAATAAGAACATAAAGAAGATACTTCGTAAAATGGTGGAAAGGTCCATGCAGTGGCATGAGATGTTACCCTTTGGGTTGTTAGGCTATCTCACTATTGTTCGCACCTTGGTAGAGGCAATCCCATATTTCTTGGTATATGGCACAGAAGCCGTAATACCGGCTGAAATTGAAATCCCCTCCCGGCGAACCGTGGTTGAAGCAGGAATCGACGACGAATAATGGGTCAAAGCTCGTTTGGAGTAATTGAGTTTGATTATTGAGAAAAGATTGGCAGTGGTGTGTCATGGCTAGTTGCATCAATAGAGGATGGACAGAGCATATAATAAGAAAGTGCGTCCAAGAAAGTTTGAGGTGGGTCAATTGGTGTTAAAACGCATCCACGCTCACCAGGCTTAGGCAAAGGGAATGTTCGCTCCAAACTGGCAAGGATCGTTTGTCGTGTCAAGAGTGTTATCCAATGGGGTATTGTACCTAACAGATGTGGAAGGAAAATGTGTAGAAATGGCTATCAATTCAGATGCAGTCAAAAGATATTATGTATGATTCTATTTTTTTTGAACCATTGTCTATACTTGGCGTTTGTTTGTACTTGGCATGTGTTTATAGATTGAAATGATGAAGGCATTTTATTCAGCTATCTAAACACTTTACCCTTTGTTAACCCCTTTGAGCTTCAGTTATTTTTCCTTTCATATCCCCTCTTTCGGAATCAATAACGACAGTCAAAAACGCAATTATAAAAGGCGGTGAACAGAAAATAAAGAAAAGAGAAAGTAAACCAAAACAAAGGAAGAAAGAAAAAAAAAGAAAGGAAAGAAAAGCAAAGAAAAAGAAAAAGAGAGAAAGTAAGAAAAAAAGAAAAGAAAAAAGAAAAGGAAAAGAAAAAGAAAATAAAAGAAAGGAAAAGAAAAAGGAAAGAAAAGAAGAAAAGAAAAAAGCAAGAAAAAGAACAGCAGAAAGGGAAAAGGAAAAGGAAAACAAACAATAGTGAAAGTAAGGAATCAGCAGTCACTAGATTTGACCTAATTCCGTTCTAGAATACGTAGGCAGCCTCACGGCTCGGTCATATTCAAATAAATCCAAAAGCCCAAGCAAGAAACAAGGGCAGAAATTGGCTTGTTATAATAAATTGAATTCCGAAAGTTGTAAATATTAAACCCATAAAAGTGATTTTTGAGCCTTTTATGCTCCTTTTCTTTCTAACCTTCAGCCAACAGCCTACATTACAGTCCAAAGAAAGACCTTCTGATCAATCTGTAAGAAATACCGGGGCAAGCAAGGAGAAGTGGACCATACCTCGGGACGTCACTCTAGTTCTTGCAAAAAATAATAAAATGAGAGAGTCTTATTGGTAAAAACCCTCATGGTCACTGTAAGGCGATGCGTGTTGAGAAAAATAAAAAATGAGAGAGTCTCATTGGTGAAAACTCTTATAGGAACCATGAGGAAAAGGCAAGGCAAGAAGCAACAACCAAAAGGGTCTATTGGCGGAAATCCGTTCAGGACACCGTAAGGAAGGAAAATCTAGGGTTTGGTTGAAGGAATTGGGTTAGAAATGGTCACAATAACAAAAGCATGGTAACAGAAGGTCGTTCATCGGGATAGACTGGGTCGACTAGGCCGAAGTGCATGTCATGATCATGAAAAACCAGCTGCTCTTCCTCCGATAAGTTTCCTTTCTCTTCCTTTCAATACTCAGTGAATGCGGAATTCGTTACCCTAAATACAATTTTGAGTCATTGCATTTCATTTTTTCGAGCCTCTAAATTCTTTTGTTTAAGCAAACAAGAGAAATTTCAAAGCCTATTATCGGCTCCAAAAGGGACCAAACGCATGACACCCAAAAATGTAACAAAGGCAGCAAATTTTGAAAGAGCTTCAATGATAAAATTGATGGAAGAGACAAGAGTTGGAAAAGTTAAGGACCACCACACAAAGATGGGGATGCAAAGTAAAACCACAAAGGTTTTGGGGTCAGCCAAGCATAATACATCGACTTGGCAATCTCAAGAAAGGTGCAAGGATTCTAGCAAAAGGGCTAGCAATGTAACCCAATAATGGGGAGCAAAGTGAAGTCGTAAAGGTTCAAGGGGTCAGCTGGGCAGCTCAAGAAACTCATTATCAACATGGAAAATGGAACACAACGGAAAACAACAGTGGGGAGACAGTTTTCAACAAGAATGCTGCAAGCTAACCGCAGCTTTTCAAACTGACAAGTTTTCTTTGATTAGCACAAGGGCAGAAAAATTCCAGAAAAGCCTAAGGGAGGCCATCCAGGGGAAGGCATGCATATGGCAGGTATGATCAAAATCTCAGGCCCACCTGAAAGTGGGACCCAGATAAAACTCAAAAGAAACATAGTCCATCATAAATATCCTCCCCAGCAAGAGAATAATGGGGCAAACCTTAATTAGCAATCCCCAGCAGAAAAAACCAAAATTTAAAAAGGGCATGCAATTTGAAATTCTCAAGACCCCCTTTGAAATGGAACTCAGTTTAAAACCCAAACACCTGCGGGTATCATGGGCAGGCACAAACACCTTCCCTAATAAGAGTCACTCAAACCCTCCTGAACAATGATCACCAACAGAAGCAACTAGAAATTAGAATTGGCATTTAGTCTGGAACCCTCAAGACCCTCCTGGAAAATGGGACTTATTTAAAGGATAGAGGTAGTCATGGATAACAAAGAGCATGAAGTGACTAGCATATGATTCAGTTAGAGGTTGTCAGGACCCTCCTAAAAAAAGGACTTAGCTAGAACACAAACAGTTGGATGGCATGGTCAAACCCAAATGCTTTCCCAACAAGAGTCATCAGGATTCGCCTGGATGATGGGATTTAATCATAGGAGTTACTAGGACCCCTGTGGATAATGGGACGTAGCTCTAAATACTAACCCCCAGCAGACACATTTGGTCATCTAATGAAGAGTTGCCAGGACCCGTTTGGATAATGGGAAGTAGTTTTAATCACTAATTGCAAGAAGATCCACAACAGATATAACTCATAACAAGAGATAGTGAAAAATAATAGCTTTATGAGAAGCATAACATAATCTTAAAGTTGTCATCAGTTAAGAGATGTCAGGATCCTCGTGGATAATGATACTTAGCTAGATTTAGAGATATTTGGTAAAGGGATTTGAGTAACATTCACAGATCCGCCCTGCACCAAACTGGGGCGGGAAGAATTTCTTGTGTTTTGTTTGTTTTGTTGTGATCAGGTACGCAGGCAGAAGTCTCAGCGAATATTTTTCAACTTTCAATTTTGGTAATTAGACGGCCACCTGTCAGAACAAGGGAATATTTTTCAAGTTTAAATTTTGGTAATCAGGAGGCCACCTGTTAGAATAGGGAAATATTTTTCAAGCTTCAAATTTTGGTAATCAGGCGTGCACCTGTTAGAACAAGGAATATTATTCAAGTTTCAAGATTGGTAATCAGGCGTCCACCTGTCAAAACAATGGAATATTTTTAAAGTTTCAAATTTTGGTAATCAGGCGCCCACCTGTTAGAACAAGGGAATATTCTTCAAGTTTCAAGTTTGGTAATCAGACACCCACCTGTCAGAACAAGAGAATATTTAAGTTTCAAATTTTGGTAATCAGGCGCCCACCTATCAGAACAAGGAAATATTTTTCAAGTTTCAATTTTGGTAATCAGGCGCCCACCTGTCAGAACAAGGGAATATTTTTCAAGTTTCAAGTTTGGTAATCAGGCACCAACCTGTTAGAACAAGGGAATATTTTTCAAGTTTCAAGCTTTAGTAATCAGGCGCCCACCTGTTAGAACAAGTGAGTATTTTTCAAGTTTCAAGATTAGCAATCAGGCACCCACTTATCAGAACAAGGGAATATCTTTCATGTTTCAAGTTTGGTAATCAGACGTCCACCTATCAGAACAAGGGAATAATTTTTCAAAGTTTCAGGTTTTGTTAATCAGGCGCCCACCTGTCAGAACAAGGGAATATTTTTCAAGTTTAAAGTTTTGGTAATCAGGTGCCCACCTGTAGAAGAGGGGAATATTTTTCAAGATTCAAGTCTGGCAATCATGTACCCACCTGCAGAACAGGGGAATATATTTCAAGTCCAGCGATTTGGCGTTAGACATAGAATAAGAGAAAACAAGAAGTCAACAAGGCAACAATGATCAAGAGCAATACTGAAGATGCAGATAGGTTCTTTTGTAATCCATAGTTCATAGCATAGTTTAGCTTCTTCATTTTTCACAAGGTGTAATAAGCGGGTCTAGAAGTAGCAGTAGCAGCAGCAGCAGCAGCAAAATCACAGCTCCTGCTAGTCCCAGCTACTAAAACACTCTGAACTATACTGACCTAATTCCTCTATAGGCGAGGATATGTAGGCAACATCTGAAGCAGGGTGCGGTCAAACTTTTCAAAAATGCTTCACACAGAGTATTCTAACAGGAAAAAATCACTCGTATTTGCTCATTTATCTTTGCAAGAAAACTCTTCATGTTTTCGAGCAAAGAGGGGCAGCTGTGAGCACGTGATTTTGCCCTATATGAATTACTCCCATAAATTCGAGAAAAAATAATTTCTTTTATTGTTTGGAACTTTTTTACATTTTTGTTAATTTTTTGCATTTTATTTTTGCATCTTAACTCATGAAAAATATAAAATATATTGTATTTTTGCATTTAGGATTTTACTTTGCATTTTAGGACTAACTAACAAATTAGTTATTTTATAAAAAGAAAATAACAAAAAATGGTTCAATCTCTACTTTTGGAGTTAATGTTCGACTTTAGTAGTTTCACTTTTAATTTGATTAGTTGTGATAATAATCATTTAGGTTTAACTATAGGTTACAGTATTTAGTTTATATTTTAATTTAATTGTGAAAAAAAAGGAAAAAAAAAGAATTGTTGAAAATTGATTTTAAAAAGGAATATAAAAGAGTTGTGAAATCGGAATTTTTTGGGGCCCTTTTTAAATAATCAAGATCAGGCCCAATTCCTCTCTCTGAAAACCGGACCTGACTGAGCAAAGGAGTAGCCCCAACCCGGTCCAAATGGGGTAATGACCAAAACGACCCCCTTTTGGCGTCCGGTCATCTCAGCCATCCATCCATTATCATCCAACGGTCCAGATTCATCTTTATGTTTAAATAAAACTGTCCTAAACTTGTGAAAACCCTAGAGACTAAACTCACCCTCCTCGTACCCCCGCTCACCGGTGTAACACAACCAAAAACCCACCGTTCCTCCTCCGTCCGCCGTTGGCCGGAAATTACCTCCGTCGGCGGCCGGTTTCCAATAAACCCTAAATTAACACCCTTTTGCTCCCCTTCTCCTCCTATTTCCAACCACCTAAACCTCAACCGATAATCTCAAATATTAGTTCAAAGATTTGACTGGTCCGCCATCCACAACGGCGATGACTCGGACGGCCACCAAAAACACGCCCTAGCATCTCCTTTGCCTCCTCTACCCGAATCTGAATCCTACTTCCCTCGAATTATAGTACAATTTCTCAAAATTTGATTTGAAAAATTCGGCCAAAGAACCACCTCTTCCAAACTCTGCCAAATTAACACCATGTAGTCCTCTTGCACTCCTCATCCCAAATCTGCGACTCTTGGCCCTCGAATAGTCCCCATTTGGTTGGGATATCAAATTAAAATTGTCTGAAACCCTTTAAAGGATGTATGTAGATTCATGGGCTTCGAAAGTTTAAGCTAAGTTGTCCTCTAGTTTCTCTATTAATTTTAGTCTTCTTCTTCTTCTTCTTCTAGTTTCTCTATTAATTTTAGTCTTCTTCTTCTTCTTCTTCTTCTAGTTTCTCTATTAATTTTAGTCTTCTACTTCTAATTTCTCTGTTAATCTTAGTCTTCTTCTTCTTCTTCTTCTAGTCTCTCTATTAATTTTTGTCTACTAGTTTTAATTTTAGTTTAAGCTGATTTTGTTTCCATGCTTTAATCTATGCTTCATTTACCTTAGTCTAGTCTTTCAATTTCAGTTGTTATTGATAAGTTATTTTGAAGGAATTTTTGTATTAGTTTTTTTATTCACGATTGTTTCCTTCTTTTCAATTTTGACCTTAATAAATTCATTGGTTTTGGTTTAAGTCTGGATGAAATTCAATGTTTGTTGTTCATGGTCTTTATTTATTGAATAATAATTTCCTGCTAGCTTAATGGTTTGGAATGGTAGACACCCATTTTGAGCTAAGATAAGTGCACTTGATCTTTACACATTATTATCCTCTTGTGGTTGTTAGTATAATGCCAAGTTTGGCTTCAAGTATTTGAGTTAAATCTGGTATATTTGGTTAAATTGCTGGATTTTTAAGAGACTAGTTAGTGTTAAAACTAATGATAAATAAGTCTTAGAAAGCTGATAGGTAAAGGGGTAATTTCAATAGGTTAAAAGGGTAATATAGGTCTTGGACAATAGGAATCTCTCGTCGAACTGATTTGGAAACACCTATAACATTCTAGATGGGGTTCCAATCAGATTTTTTAAGATTAAAATGTTATAACTTGGCCAGCAAGTTAAGAAATCAGGAACTAAGTGAATAAAATCTGAAATTAAAAGGGGACTAAGGGGTAAACACAAAATAAGAGGGTTGCCTTATGCTTTGGCTATAAAAGGGCCTCCTAATGCCTTCATTGACAAGTTCCTATCAGATTGAAATCCCTGGAAAACTTGACAAGACTTCTGAACTCTGAGAATCATAGAACAATTCCCTAAAATTTCCAGGAAATCCTGAAAATGACTAGGGTCTAAAATTTTTACCGAAATGCTACTTTATTAGAGTGTTTTCTTCATAATTAGTTCCAATTCTCAACAATCAATTTGAATTGCTAACTTGAATAAGCTGGAAATGACCTGAAATATATGTGTTTGAGGTGTTAAGATTTCATAAGCTTGGGTGGATTCAGTTCTGAGTATATTTGGATTACGTTTGAGGCTTTTTGGTTGGTTTGCTAGTGTTATTTGCATTAGACCATTGTCCTGGCTTATTTGACAACTTTCCCTATTCGAATCTAGGACTCGAGCTTGGTTATTTGCTGCATTTGCTGATAGATTTGTTGCTGCTATTGTTTCCTGATTACGTACTCATAGGTGCCTTTATTTTGCCTTAACTCTAGTATCACTCCTGCTCATGCTCTACTGTATGACATGACTTAAGAATGGAATGAAGAGTTCCCATGAATTCCCTGTTCAGCCTTGTTTTAATTAAGTTTGTTGCAGTTTTTTTTGTTATTCTTTTCTTCATCTAGTAGTTAATATAGAATTGAAACTTGTAGTTTATTATACTAGGAATTAGTTTGTGATCATTATAACTTATTGGACTGTATGGACGATTGTTTTTTGACTTATACGAACCCTATGAATGATATGTTAGTTGTAGTTAGATTCAAGTAGCATTATTGAAACAATAGTATTTTAAAATTTCAGGAGGACTGCCTGTTATAGACTTCAGTATTAGAATGCTATTCTTTCGAATTTATAATGTTGATGATGTGAAAGCATGAAATCCAATTGATTATCAGGGGTTTCAATCACGTATTAGTTTTCCAATTTGTGTTTAAATCCCATTGTAATTAATAGCTCCTCTTAATTCGAATTAAAAAAATGCGATTAAAATCTGGCAATTTAAGCGTTATTAAGCTAGTGGTTCGCTGGGTCAGTCGCAACTGGACCCATGAAATATGGGCTGGAAGTTAGACCAATTTCTTTGTCTGGTTGCACATTGTAAGATTTTGGATTCGTTAATCCCGGATTGATACGTACATTGCTGGACTGATGTTGAAAGCCCAAATTAACTATAGTTTACGCCTTATTTTGAAGCCCATGTTTCCAATATTGATTAACTATAGAAAAATCATAGTTTGCTATAGAATTGGCCTCTAAAATAATAAAATGAGGTGCGCCGCGCCGTACGGAACCCATAAATTGCATGGCCCTCAATTTAATCTTAAATTCATACTTAGAACTTGAGACGAGCCGTTTAGCGAATTTTCACGACCTCTCTCAAAGTTAATAATGCGTAGCTGCTTTAGGCACGTGTTTAATAATATTACTTTCCTAAATTCAGGTGCACATATGTGACCCAAATCCAAATCCCACAGAAGTTGAAATGTGTCAAAAATCACGAGTGCATTTATGTGATGTGGTTCGAGACATGTTTTAACAACGTTGGAATTCTCTTGAAAAATAATAATAAAAGTGGTAAAAAGATTCAAAATGCACATAGGTTCATAATTATATAAAAGCAGATCGTGCTAGAACCACGGAACCCGAAAATGCTTAACACCTTCTCCCTGGTTAACATAACTCCTTACTCGGATTTCTGGTTCACAGACTGTTAAACAGAGTCATTCTTTTCCTCGATTCGAGATTCTAAACTGGTGACTTGGGACACTATAAATCTCCCAAGTGGAAACTCTGAATCTTCTAAATAAATCCCGTTTCGATTGTCCTTTAATTGAAAAAACTCCCTTATCTACGCCCTCGCCGGGTTGTAGTGGCAAAAAAAAAGAGGTGTAACAACAAATATAAATGTTCAGCAAATCAGGGATCTACCAGGATACCGTGCTGTAGCCCCCAAATATAAATATCTGGTGGATCTTCTGCATGTCACCCTGTAGTCCAACTCACAGTGCGTCGGGATCTACTGAAATCCCTATCCGTGGTCCCCAAATGTAAACACCTAATGCTGGGGGAATCTACCGGGTGTAACCACATAGTTCCAAGATAAATATGTAGGGGTCTACCGAAAATAAAAAAATGTAGTCCCAAAGTAAACATGCCGATGGGAGGGGGAATCTACCGCGATACTGTCCCTTAGTCCCAAAGTAAACACACAGCAGAAACACAAAGAATATTCAGTTCAATCCAAATATCATACCAAGGTAAAACAGGTATTTCTAACCTAGCATGTTGCACATAATCCAAAAAAGGCAGTTTGAGCAAATAAGCAATAAAGTCAATTAGACATGCATCCTTAACCTAACAACATGCTCAAATTACAAGTAGTATAAATAGGGAAGGAAACACAATTTTAGTTACTTAATAAAAATGGATTTTCGGCAATAGCACAAGTACGCACTCGTCATCTCACGTACAAAGAATTTCACATATCAGCAATACCAAATCCTAAGGGGGAGTTCTCCCACGCAAGGTTAGACAAACCACTTACCTCGAACCGGCTCAAAATCAACTCGAAACCACGTTCTTTCCATGAGTACTCGACTCCAAATGGCTCAAATCTATTCAATTCAATTGCATAATGAGAATAGGACTTCAAGTAACTGATCTACAAATAAAGGCTAAGCTAATACACAAAATAAGGTAAAATAACCAAAATTACGCTCAAGCCCACGTAGAAATTGGGGAAAATTTATGGATTATGAACCTCCATTCACTCACGAGTCGAACCATACCAAAATAATCCAAGTTCTATCTCAAATTCCCAGCAAAACTCGAAAATTAGGTCTAAGAACTTTTCCAAAATTTTCCCCAATTTCTCACCACAAATCCAAAATTAGATGATGAATTCACGTATAGATTAATAGGTTATAAGCAAAAAAGAGTTAAGAATCGTTACCCAATTGAAATCTCTGAAAATCCCTCGAAACCTCGGTCAAATCCGAGCTGTCAAGCTCTAGTTTTCAAAAAAATGGCTAAACCCTCAACTTTGAAATTTTATATTCTGCGCAAGTAATTCCTTCTTTTCAAACACGGAAGTACCCTTGCATTCACGAAGCACAACTCCGCTTGGCTTGGTCTAGTTTTTCTTTCATCACGAATACGATGTCGCTGCCGTGAACGCAGTGACAAACTTCCCCCTTCTACACGAATGCGGGACCATCTTCACGAACGCGTAGGTATAAGACCTCACAGCAGCTTCACGAACACGAAGCATTAAAACTCCACCAGCCCAGATCCTCTTCACGAACGCGAGACTTCACTTGCAAACGCGAAGAAGAAAACCAGAACTGACCTGCTGCGATTTTTTGCAAATTCTCTAAGTAAAAAAAATGACTCGTTGAGCCTCCGAAAACACTACCGAGGCCCTCGGAGACCTCAACAAAACATGTCAAATAATCCTAAAATATCATCCAAACTTGTCCCAATATTCGGAATGCCCAAAACAATATCAAAACACAAATATAATTTCGGGTTCAAGCCTAAAAACTCCAAAAACTTTCAAATTATGCTTTCGATCAAAAAGTCTGTCAAACCTCGTCCGAATGTCCTGAAAATTTGCAAGCATGTCACATTCAACACTACGGATCTGCTCCAACTTCCATAATCACATTCCAACCTCGATATCAAAATCTCACTATTGAACCGAAAACTTCAAAAAATTCAACTTTCGGCATTTCAAGCCTAAATAAGCTACGGACCCCCTAAAATAAAAATTGAATAACCCTCTAAGTCCAAAATCATCCAACGGAGCTAATGAAACCAGCATAATAACAATTTGAGACCATCTTCACACTACTCCGACTACGGTCAAAATTCTAAAGTTAAGCTCTCTTTTAGGGACTAAGTGTCACAAAACACTACAAAACTAAAACCAAATATTTCGGAAAATCAAAATAGCTGAAACAAACACAGAACAAGTAACAAATAGGGGATCAAGGCGTTAATTCTTAAAACAACTGGCGGGTCAATACATAGAAAAATAAAAGTCACCATTATAAGTGGTTCGAAGATTCGATTTCAGAAATTAAGTTTTTTGATTTGTTAATTCTTTGGAGTGGGTGTTCTCTCAATTGATTGGAATCATCAACATGAGTTCAAAACTTAAATTTCAAATGATTTGGAGTAGATTTAGGTTATATATGAGTTAAATTTCAGAAATTGAGTTTTTCGATTTGTTAGTTGTTTGGAATGGGTGTTTTGGTAATTGATTAGAATCATCAAGATGACTTTAAAACTTAAATTTCAAGTGATTAGGAGTAGCTTTACGTTATGTTTGAGTTAAATTTCATAGGATGCCCACGGACGAAGAAGAACACGTGAAGCTCCATTGATAGGATAATAATGTATAATATTGTATAATAATATATAATAGTGTATGAACACAACTAATACACTACTATATCCAATGTTGGTACTTTATTTATATGTATTTGGTGAATTTCTCACATTTCTTCTTCTTCTTCTTCTTCTTCTTCTTCCCATTCTTCTTATACACCCACTGTGATGACCCAAGGTCATCACTTGTTTTTAAAATAAATTCTGCATTTTGAGGCCTTAAAAACCTCTTTTAGCTTCATCTCGATTTGTATGCATAGTTCAGGCTCGTAGACAGAAAGCTATTATGTGAAAAATCTATGAAAATATTGAAATTTTGACTTAAAATGCATTTAAGTTGACTTCGATCAATATTTTAGTTAAACGGACCCGGACCAATGATTTGACGGTCCCGGATGATTCACAAAAAAATATGGGACTTGGACGTTTGCCCGGAATCGAATTCCGAGGTCCCAAGTCCGAGAAATAAATTTTTAGAAGAAATTATTTCTAAAAATGTAAAGATTTTTAAAAGTGATATGTCATGTAAAACTTGTGGTATCGGAACCATATTATGGTTCCAGAGCCTGGTACAGGTTCGGTATGATTTATATATGTTGTCGATAAAATTTGGTAAGAAACGGAATCCATTTGACGTAATTCGGACCTTAAATGCAAAACTGGATGTTTAAAGAAGTTTTGAGGAATTTTATTGTTTTGAGTTTTAATTCGATGTTCATGATATTATTTTGGCGATTTGTTCGTATGGATAAATTCGTATGATGTTTTGAGTTAGTAGGCGTGGTTGGTTTTTGGAACCCCGAGGGCTCGGTTGAGTTTTGTATGGGTTCCGGAAGGTTTAGGACTTGTTAAAAATTGCAGAAACATATGTTCTAGTGCACAGACCTTCTGTGCTTCGCGATCGCAAAGCCCTTCACGCGATCAGGAAAGGGAAAATGGGCAGGGGCGGATTTTGTTCAATGCAAGGTGAGGAGAGGATCACGAACGAGGAGCACTGGGGGATTGCTCTACGAGAACGCGACCCACGTCACGCGAACGCGTAGCATAAATGAGGGGCTGGTCTGGTAAGTGAATGTTTCTCTACACAGACGTGTTCATAGGCCCGCGAATGCAAAGGTTAGGGGGGCCAACCCTTTGCGAACGCGTAAGAGGACTTGCGATCGCATAATCCTGAAGAAGGCTACTCTTCGCAAATGTGGCAGACCCATCGCGAACGCGATGAAAGTCAGCCCAGCGATTTTTAAACAGAAACCAGCACATTCGAGATTTAATCAAAATTTCATAACTTCTTCTTCTCAACTCCAAATTGGGCGATTGTTGAAAGAGAATTTCACCACCACTCCATAGGTATGTAATCTTAGACTCATTTTCTTCAATTTCCATTAACACCCGTTAGATTTCTAGGCTTAAATCATGTTCTTAAGGATAGAATATTAAGGATTTGGATAGGGTTAGAGATTTTTATATATTTGTGACTTAGACCTCATTTTGGGGTCAATGTTTGGAACTAATTATACGTTCAGGCTCGTGGGTGAATGGGTGGTCGGGTTTTGGTCTGAACCTCGTGTTTTGACCAAGCAGGCCCGAGGTCGATTTTTGGATTTTTGGAAAGAATGATTGAAAAGTTATAGTTAAGCATTGGAATTGGGTTGTTTGGAATTTATTGATGTTATTAAGTCGATTATGTCTAGATACGATTCATTTGGAGCCAAATTTTAAAGGGGCAGCGGTGTTTGAGGCTTGCGTTGGCCGTGGAAGTACGAGGTAACTGTTTGGTCTAACCTTAGCTTGAGGGATTATGAGTTATGTCCTATTTTCTATTTTCTTCTTTTTGATTATGATGTATAGGCATGGTGACGAGTATCTATACATTTGTGTCGAGCATGACCGTGTGTCTTAGATTGTGAATTATTGTGTACCTGAATAATACTGCGGATGCTTAAATTGATAATTTCGGTATTGAGAAAGGATTTAAATTGTTCTCGTGGAGATTAATTATGATTGAGTATTGGTATTATCCAAGGTACTTAGATGTCAGAGTAAGATTGATTATAGTCGTTCTCCCTTTCCAGAACTTATTTACTTATACTATCGATTCCTTTGTCGGGATAGTGTAGTTCTTTGTTGATCCCTTGTCGGGATTCTTGTTATGATTGTTGTTGACTCTATATTTGGATCGAGTCTCATGCCACAACAATGTTATATTTAGATTGGGTTGCATGCAGTAACAAATTATATTTGGATCAGGTTGCATGTCGCAACAATGTTATATTTGGATCCGATTATACGCCGCAACAATGTTATATTAGGATTGGGTTTCAAGCCACAACAATGGTATAAATGGATCCGGTTGCATATCGTAATAATGAATTAAATGGATCAGGTTGCATGCCGCAATAATGATACTGTTGGATCGGGTTGTACGCTGCAACAGTGTTAAATGATAGGGATCGAGTTGCGCACCGCAACTATGTTATCATTGTCTGTTGTAGATCCGGAATTGTTCTCATATATTTATGTTAAATTACTGTTGGATTCGATAATTCCCACAGCATGTACCCCCTCCCATTTTTATTTGTTTGCCCATGTTTGGTTTTCCGTTGTATTTTATATAATTGCACATGTTTATCTGGAGTCTGGTCCTAGCCTCGTGGCTACTTCGCTAGGGTTAGGCCAGGCACTTACCAGCACATAGGGTCATGTGTGCTGATACTATACTCTGCATCCCAGAGTAAATTTTGGACAGTAGCACTTGGGGAGGCTGCCTTCAATCCACCTAGAGATCTCGAGGTAGTTCTGCAGGCGTCCATAGGAACGACGTTCTCTTCTATCTTATTATGTGTTCTGTTTTCACTTATTTCCGAGACAGACTGTATTTCCTTTTTCAAATACTTGTATGTAGTACTCAAAGACATTTAAATGTCGATTACCTGTTAATTCAGATTGTTAAAAAGGGTTAAAATGAAAGAATTAGTGATTTCTGTATTTCGCAGTTCGCCTAGCTTCTACGTGTCGGCGCCATCATGACTCCCTAAGGTGGGGAAATTTGGGTCCTAACAAGTCGATATCACAGCTCTAGGTTACATATGTCTCACAATTCACAGACAAACTTAGTAGAGTCTGAGGGATTGGTACAGAGACGTATGTATTTATCCCTTAGTGGCTACAGAGTTAGGAAAAACTTCATATTTATTATTCCTTGTCGTGCGGTTTGGTTTCTCAATGCTAATTGAATTTCAAATATGTTCTCTTGCAGATGGCAAGAACACGTACTTCCTCATCCACTGATCAACAGCTTGAGTCCCCAGCAGTAGCTCCCATGAGGGGCATAGGGCGAGGTCGAGGCCGTGCTAGAGGCCGAGATAGGGGCAGAGCTCAGTCTAGAGAAGGAGCACCAGCTGGGGAGCCTCAAGTTGAATTTGATGATAGGATTCTGGCCCATATAGTTTTGGTGGGCCCAGCTCAAGTCCCAGGGGGTTTATTGCTACCCCGGTACTCCATGATGCTTTGGTACGTCTAGTGGGCCTAATAGATAGTGTCACTCGAGTAGGCTTTCTTCTTGTAGTGTCAGTTGTCTCTCAGTATGAAGGAGGAGCCTAGACTCCTGCTACTCGCACTCCGGAGCAGATGGCTCCGCCGTTTCAGACTCCAATAGCTCAGCCAATTAGAGTAGTTCAACCGGGTGTGGTAGCTTAGACCAGTGAGGAACAACTATGTTTGCCGATGCTTTGTGGAGATTGGATAGGTTCACCAAGCTCTTCACTACTACTTTTATCGGTGCATCTTTTGAGGATCAGCAGGATTATTTAGATAGTTGTCATGAGGTTCTCAAGAACATGGGGATAGTTGAGACCAATGAGGTCGATTTTGTTACTTTTCGCTTATCTGGATCTGCCACGACTTGGTGGAAAGATTATTGCTGGCTAGACCAGTCGGATCCAACTTTGACTTGGGAGCAATTTACTTAGCTATTTCTAAAGAAGTTTCTCCCTATCACTTACAGAGAGGCATATCGTAGGCAGTTTATGCGTCTCCAGCAGGGTTCTATGACTATTACTCATTATGAGACCAGATTCATCGACTTGGCTCATCATGCTCTTTTCATACTTCCAACCAAGAGAGAGAGGGTGGGGAGGTTCGTTGAGGGGCTTATTTAGCCGATTCAACTTCAGATGGCTAGGGAGACTAGGAGTGAGATTACTTTCCAGGAGGTGGCCAATGTGGCCTGGAGAGTGGAGATGGTTTTATGGTAAGGGAGATAGCCATTGTTCAAAGAAGAGGCCCCGTCATTCAGGTAGATTCAGTGGTTCCTCGTCTGGAGGCAAGGATTCATATGGTAGAGACCATCTTCCTAGGCCTTTTCATTGAACACTTCAGGTTTCTCAACATGCTTCAGGTGGTCGTGGTTCTCATATAGAGTATTCTGATCAGCAGCCCTACAGCGCACCACCAGCTCTTATCAGTGTGCCGCCGCTATAGAGCTTTTGAGGTGGCCATTTAGGTCGGCAGGGTCAGCCTCAGTTTCCTCAACCGCGGCACTCATGTGGATGATATGAGGATGGTGAGTATGGTCGTATCTGGAGAGCTTTTCCCAGATTGGTGGGTACTCAATCGCAGCAGCAGGGTTCCTGTGCTATAGTCCAGCCACCAAGTGTTCCACAGCCCACCCAGCCAGGTAAAGGTGGGGGCATAGGTGCTAGAGGCACTAGAGGTGCTAGAGGTGGAGCTCAAACCACTAAAGGTAGAGACCATCCAGCTTCGAGCAGTCCCAGAGATGTGGTCCGGGGTGGAGGGGCATAGCCCTGATATTATGCTCTTCCAGCCAGACCTGAGGCTGAGGCTTCCGATGCAATTATCACATGTACTGTTCTGGTTTGTGGCAGAGATACTTCAGTTTTATTTGAACCAGGGTCTACCTACTCCTATATGTCATCTTATTTTTCACTGTATCTTGTCTTGCTAGTGATTCCTTGAGTTCCCATATATATGTGTCTACACCGGTGGGTGATTCTATTATGGTAGATCGAGTCCATCGTTCTTGTATTGTGGTGATTGGGGTCTTGAGACTCATGTAGATTTGTTGCTTCTGTACATGGTTTATTTTGATATTATATTAGGTATGGATTGGTTATTACCATATCATGCTATTTTGGACTGTCATGCCAAGACTGTGACCTTATCCTTGCCGGGTCTACCTTGTTTAGAGTGGAGAAGGACTCCTGGTCACTCTAACCATAGTGTTATCTCCTATGTTAAGGCACGACGTATGGTCGAGAAGGGGTGTTTGGCCTATTTGGAATATGTTTGTAATTCTAGTGTTGAGGTTCCTTCTATTGATTATGTGTCTGTTGTTCGTGATTATCCTGAGGTTTTCCCTTCATACCTGCCGAGTATATCACCCAATAGGGATATTGGCTTTTGCATTGATTTGACTCCGGCAGTCAGCCCATTTCTATCCTGTTGTATCGTATGGCCCTGCCTGAGTTGAAAGAGTTGAAGGAGCAATTGCAAGAATTTCTTGAGAAGGGTTTCATTAGACCTAGTGTTTCGCCTTGCGGTGCGCTGGTGTTGTTTGTTAAAAAGAAGGATGGGTCGATGCGGATGTATATTGATTACCGGCAATTGAACAAGGTTACGATCAAGAATAACTATCTACTGCCGACGATCGATGATTTGTTTGACAGCTTCAGGGTGCCAAGGTATTTTTAAAGATTGACGGGAGATCTAACGACCATCAATTGAGGATTAGGGCACCCGATGTCCCTAAGACAACTTTTCTCACTCGGTACTGCATTATGAGTTCTTGGTGATGTCATTTAGGTTGACAAATGCCCCAGCAACTTTTATGGATTTGATGAACCGAGTGTTCAGCCCTTATTTGGACTTGTTCTTGATAGTATTTATTGATGATATTTTGATATACTCCCGCAGCCGGGAGGTGCTCAAGCAACATCTCAGAGTGATTCTTCAGACTCTGAGGGATAGTCAATTATATGCTAAGTTCTCGAATTGTGAGTTCTGGCTAAGTTCATTTGCATTTCTGGGTCATGTTGTATCGGAAAAAGGTATTCAGGTTGATCCGAAAAAGATTGAGGCAGTCAAGAGCTGGCCTAGACCAATATCAGCTACAGAGATTCTGAGTTTCTTGGGATTGGTAGGCTACTATCGTCGGTTCGTAGAAGGGTTCTCATCTATCCCAACCTCGATGACCAGGTTGACCCAATTCAGATGGTCGGACGAGTGTGAGGCGAGCTTTCAAAAGCTCAAGACAACTTTGACTATGGAATCGATATTGGTTTTGCCCACAAGCTCAGGGCCATATATAGTTTATTATTATACATCTCATATTGGGCTTGGTGCAGTATTGATACAAGATGACAATGCCATTTCTTATGCTTTGCGACAATTGAAGATTCATAAGAAGAACTATCGGTTTCATAATTTGGAGTTAGCAGCCATTATTCATGCGTTGAAGATTTGGAGGCACTATCTGTATGGCGTGGCATGTGAGGTGTTCACGGATCACAAAAGTCTGCAATATTTGTTCAAGTAAAAGGAGTTGAATTTGAGGCAGAGAATGTGGTTGGAGTTGTTGAACGACTATGATATCAATCTTATATCATCTGGGAAAGGCCAATGTGGTGGCCGATGCTTTGAGTAGAAATTCAGCCAGTATTGGCAGTCTTGCTAATATTCCGGTCGGTGAGCGACCGCTCGCTTTAGATGTTCGGGCCTTGGCCAATTAGTTTGTGAGGTTGGATATTTTTGTGCCTAGTCGTGTGTCATCTTGCACGGTCACTCGTTCTTATTTATTGGAGCGTATCCGTGATCGGCAGTATGATGATCCCCATTTGTGTATCTTACATACACGGTACAACACGGAGGTGCCAAGCAGGTTACCTTAGGTGATGATGGACTTTTGAGATTGCAGGATCGAGTTTGTGTGCCTAATGTGGATGGGCTTCGAGAGTTGATCTTAAAGAAGGTCCACAGCTCCCAGTACTCTATTCATCCGGCGCAGGGAAGATGTATCAGGATTTGCGGCAGCATTATTGGTGGCGAAAAATGAAGAAGGATATCATCGCATATATGGCTCATTGTTTGAATTGTCAGTAGGTTAAGTATGAGAATCAGAGGCCCAGTGGTTTGTTCAAGAAGATTGATATTCTTAAGTGGAAGTGGGAGTGGATCACTATCGATTTCGTTGTTGGACTCCCACAGGCTCAGAGGAAGTGTGATGCTCTTTGGGTTATTGTTGATAGGCTGACCAAGTCAGCGCATTTCACTCTTGTGGCGGTTTCCTACTCTTCCATAGAGATTAGCTGAGATCTATATCCGAGAGATTGTTCACATGTATGGAGAGCACTTCAGAGAAAGTTGGGCATATGGGTTGAGTTGAGCACAACATTTCATCCTCAAATTTTGGAGGATATGCTCCGAGAATGTGTCATTGACTTCGGAGGCTCGTGGGATCAGTTTTTACCTTTAGCAGAGTTTTCCTACAACAACAACTACCACACGAGTATTCAGATGTCTCCTTATGAGGATTTATATGGTAGGCGGTGTCGGTCTTCGGTTGGATGGTTTGAGCCGAGGGAGGCTTAGTTTTTGGGTACGAATCTGGTTAAAGATACCTTAGACATGGTCAGGATTATAAAGGATAGACTTCGTACAGCTCAATCCAGGCAAAAGCGTTATGCTGACCGCAAGATTCGAGATTTGGATTTCATGGTGGGTGAGCGGGTATTGTTCTAGTGTCGCCTATGAAGGGCGTGATGAGATTCGGGAGGAAGGGAAAGCTCAGCCCAAGGTTCATTGGCCAGTTTGAGATTTTTGATCGAGTGGGAGAGGTGCCTTATAGACTTCCATTGTCGCCGAGCTTATCAGTCGTGCATCTAGTGTTTCATGCGTCCATGCTTTGAAAACATTACGGCAATCCATCCCACGTGCTAGATTTCAACACTGTCCAGTTGGACAAGGACTTGTCTTATGAGGAGGAGCCGGTAACTATTCTAGACACGCCAGTTCGTCAGTTGAGATTGAAGAGTTTTTCTTGTGTTCGTGTTCAGTAGAGAGGTCATCCTGATGAGGCATCAACGTGGGAGTCCGAGTCCAATATGCGGAGACGTTATCCCTATCTTTTCCCTGACTCAGGTACTTCCTTCTTTTGTCCGTTCGAGTACGAACGGTTGTTTTAGAGGTGGAGAATATAATGACCCAAAAGGTCATCACCTATTTTTAAAATGAATTATGTGTTTCGAGGCCTTAAAATCCTATGTTAACTTCACCTCAATTTGCGTGCGCAGTTCAGGCGCGTACACAAAAAGCTATTATGTGAAAAATTTGTGAAAATATTGAAATTTTGGCTTAAAATGCATTTAAGTTGACTTCGGTCAATATTTTGGGTAAATGGACGTGGACCCATAATTTGACGGTCCCGAAGGGTCTGTGGAAAAATATGGGACTTGAGTGAATGCCCGGAATTGAATTCTGAGGTCCCAAGTCCAAGAAATAAACTTTTAGAAGAAATTATTTTCTGAAAAATATTAAGGTTTTTGAAAGTGAAGTATTAGGTGAAATCTGTGGTATCGGGCCCATATTATGGCTCTGCAGCCTGGTACAGGTTCAATATGATTTATTATTATCGGTAAAGTTTGGTAAGAAACGGAATCCATTTGATGTGATTTGGACCTTAAATGCAAAATTAGATGTTTAAAGAAGTTTTGAGAAATTTCATAGATTTTAAGGTTTAATTCGATGTTTATGATGTTATTTTGGCGAATTGATCGCACGGATAAGTTCTATGATGTTTTGAGTTAGTAGGCATGGCTGGTTTGGAGCCCCGAGGGCTCGGGTGAGTTTCGAATGGGTTTCAGAAGGATTAGGACTTGTGAAAAATTGCAAAAACAGTTGTTATAGTGCACAGACCTTATGTGCTTCGCGATCGCAAAAGGGAAAATGGGCAGGGGTGGATTTTGTTCAATGTGAATGCAAGGAAAGGATTGCGAATACAGAGCACCAGGGGTTGCTCTACGCGAATGCGGACCACGTCCCGAGAACGCATAGTGTAAATGGGGGGCTGGTCTGGGAAGTGAATGTCCCTCTACACGAACCCGTTCATAGGGCCGCGAACGCAAAGGTCAGGGGGGAAACCCTTCACGAACACGTAAGAGGGCTCGCAATCGCATAAGCCTGAGGAAGGCTGCTCTTCGCCAATGTGGCAGACCTATCGCGAATGCGATGAAGGTCTGCCCAATAATTTTTAAGCAGAAACCAACACATTCGGGATTTAATCAGAATTTCATAACTTCTTCTTTTCAACTCCACATTGGGCAATTTTTGAAAGAGAATTTCACCACCACACCATAGGTATGTAATTTTAGACTCATTTTCTTTATTTTTCATTAACACCCATTAGATTTCTAGGCTTAAATCATGTGCTTAACGGTAGAAAATGAGGAATTTGGGTAGAGTTAGGGTTTTTTTATATTTGTGATTTCGAACTCATTTTGGGATCAAATTTTTGAACTAATTATACATTCAGGCTCATGGGTGAATGAGTGATCGGTTTTAGGCACGAACCTCGTATTTCGATCAAGCGGGCCCGGGATCGAGTTTTAGATTTTTGGAAAGAATGATTGGAAAGTTATAATTAAGCATTGGAATTGGTTGTTTGGTATTTATTGATGTTATTAAGTCGATTATGTCTCGATGTGATTGATTTGGAGCCAAATCCGAAAGGGGAAAGCAGTGTTTGAGGATTGAGTTGGTCGTGGAAATTTGAGGTAAGTGTTTGGTCTAACCTTAGCTTGAGGGATTAGGAGTTGTGTCCTATTTGCTATTTGCTTCTTATTGAGTACGATGTATAGGCGTGGTGACGAGTTTCTATACGTCGGCATCGAGTATGACTGTGAGTCTTAGATTGTGAATTATTGTGTTACTAAATAATACTATGGATGCTTAAATTGATGATTTTCGCTATTGAGCAAGGATTTAGATTGTTCTCGTGGATATTACTTATGATTGAGAATTGGTATTAGGCGAGGTACTTACATGTCAGAGTAAGATTGGTTATAGTTGTTTCTCCCTTACCGGGACGTATTTACTTATACTGTCGATTCCCTTACTGGGATAGTGTGGTTCTTTATTGATACCTTGCCGGGACTCTTGTTATGATTGTTGTTAACTGTATCTTTGGATCGGGTTGCACGCCATAACTATATTATATTTGTATCGGATTACACACCGAACAATGTTATATTTGGATCGGGTTGCCCACCGCAACAATGTTATATTTGGATCGAGTTGCATGCCCCAACAATGTAATAAATGTATCAGGGTGCATGCCGCAACAGTGTTATAAATGGGTCGGGTTGCATGTCACAATAATGATACAGTTGTATCGGGTTACATGCCACAACAATGTTAAATGATATATATCGGGTTGCGCGTCGCAATAGTGTTGTCATTGATTGTTGTAGATCCAAAAATTGTTATCATATATTTGTCTTAAATTACTATTGGATTTGATATTTCCCCGCAACATGTACCCCCTACCATTTTTATTTGTTTACCCCTGTTTGGTTTTCCGCTGTATATTATATAACTGCACAGGTTTATCTGGAGTCTGGTCCTAGCCTCATCACTACTTCGTCGGGGTTAGGCCAGGTACTTACCAACACATAGGGTCAGTTGTACTGATACTACACTCTGCACTATATGCATATCCCGGAGCAGCTTTTGGGCTGTAGCACTTGGGGATGCTGCCTTCTGTCCAGCTATAGATCCTGAGGTAGTCCTGCAGACGTCCGCGGGCCCGACGTTCTCTTCTATCTTATTGTGTGTTCTGTTTTCACTTGTTTCCTAGACAGACTATATTTCCTTTTTCAGACACTTGTATGTTGTACTCATAGGCAATCCGTAATATTGTGACACCAGATTCCGGGTAGGAGTATATTGGCATTGTAGTACTGGCTTTGGTTTTTTATCTGGCTAAGTCTTCCGCTTTATTTCATTTGCCGTAATATTTAAATGTTGATTACCTATTAATTCAGATTGTTTAAAAAGGTAAAAATGAAAGAGTTAGTGATTTCTATATTTCGTGGCTTGCGTAGCTTCTACGAGTAGGCGCTATCACGACTCCCGGTGGTGGAAAAATCCAGGTCGTGACACCTACATACATAATGTATCAAGAACTTTTTTGACTCTATGATTATACATCTTTATACACTTTTATACAACTATATACACACTATACCTCTTTGTATAAAGTGTATAACATTGTATAAAAGTGTATAAGCATCGTTGACGAAATTTTTGTAAGATTTTCACTTATAATTCTTATATAAAACTAGTCCAAATCTTCAGAAAATAACTTTAGATTTTGTATACAACCTACTTAGATTATTTCTAATAAGTTCAAACAATACCCACTCCAAATCTCTCACAAAATCATAATCGAAACATAAAAAGATTATCCTTAAAGGAGATGCGAGTTTAGGGTTCTCGTGCCTGTTTTTGCGTTTTGTAGTTGTGATATGTATGTATAAACCTAAAGATATACAAAAAAAATTAAAAATAGAAAAGTATTGGTTATGGAAGAAGGCACGAACGAGCGTTGACCGAATGAGGAACTAATTTTTCTTTTCAGTTTTATTTATATATGATTCTTTTTCATTAATTAAATTAAATATTTATGAAAAAAAATGAGGAGATAGCTACAATAGGGGTATGTAGGAATAAATGAGATTGTTATAATTAGAGGGAATGAGAAAAGAGAAAATCTTATCGATATTTAGCTAAGCATTTGCAAACTTGTAACTGGGCTAAAATAGTGCAAGGTGAACTTATGGAGTGCATTATTCTGTAATTTTATCTTTCTTTTATGCTGTTTGAGGGATTTGACTGAGGATTCTTACAAGTTACAACTAGAGGCGGACCCAGGATTTGAGCGATATGGGGGCACCACCACTTTTAGATATGTCAATTATTAGTGGCTATTAGCGGCAAAGTTTGACGTACCAAACTTTTGAAAATATAATGATTATGATGCATATCAAGAAAATAAAAAATCAGTATTTACTAACATAACTAATTTGTTACTAATATAAGATTATCCGCTCATACTTGAACTCATTGTATTTATAATATGTGCAAACCGTGCAAAGTTTGAACTAAATTATTGTATAGAATATATCAATGTGATTCTAGCTAATTAATATTAATTAGTTAAATGTTTATGTATCACTAATTAGCATTGAGAAAGTATATATCTTGTTTATGCATAGAAAATCATAAGCCAGTTGCAAATTTTCATATGGAAAACACACATCAAGTTGTCCAAGTTATTTTGCATTTTACGATCTTCAAAAGGTAAACTTTATTGGGAATTATGTGGATCCAACTGTACTCTTATTCTTGTAAAAATAATATGTTTTAGTTCCCCACCATGCTTGTTCTTTAATTTACCTCTTTTAATTTTCCTCCCAAATAATCGGAGATAAAACTTTTAAAGAAAGAGATAGTTAAACGAGGGGAAATTTGAAAAAGAATAAAATAAATTAATACTAAACTAATTCAATACAAGATAAATGAAACAGAATATACCAATTAACTACTAAGAGAGTAGTAGTAAGGTAACAAAAAGTTGTTGTAAGTATAGTTGAATTAAGAAAAGTCCCCAAAAACAGAAGAAACAAATAAGAACTTTTACAAAAAAAAAAAGACGACTTGCAGATGCGATTCAGTCCCCGGTATATAGGAGAGGAGCGATCTGGCACGGACATAGGAATGGCAATGAAGCGGTGTGAATATAAAGTAGTGGCTTTAACATTAGCAGGACGGGATGGGTTTAAATTTCGCAAGTTCGGACAAAACCCGGCCTGCACCCGCAACGACCCGCACCACCTGCCAAATGCCAGTCCTCCTGCGCAGGAGGACCGCAAATGCCAGTCCTCCTGCGCAACTTTTGTGTTTTGAGGGGCCAAGAAAAATATTTAAGGGTCCTTACAATGCATATAAACATATATATTAAATATATACAAGATTTTTTCCGAGACTAACAGAGTCTGTTGGTTCTTCAACCTATAGTGTAGGTTCGCCTTGGTTACAACCCAATTATGTTGAAAGATTAGAGAGCATTAAAAAAGTAAAGAAACTTTAAAGTTTTTCTCGATACAGTGGCAAACTTTTTCGAAAGAACTTGCCTTTTCTGGTTCTTAATCTCAAGCATTAACTATAGTTTTTGTTTATAAATTTTCTATTTATATATGGCTTTTTACTATAGTCAATTTTAAAGAGATTACATCATTCAAAATAGTTCATTTGTACGTTTTTACATTTTAACATGTAGGTTATAGTTTGAATTAAACATACTATTTAAAGGGTCAAAAAACACACATCAGGACAAAGACAAAATTAAAAACTTATTTGCATCTACTTCGTAATCAATGCAAGACATAAATTTATTAAATGTTGCTTTAATTTATAATTTTTAAATATTAAATTATTTAATTTGATATAAATAATATATATAATATTATTAGAAATAAGCTTCATTAATTCGAACGAAGATTTTTCTAAGAATATGCCGATTGCGTATATGCTTTTATGCCGCAAAAATATCTTCAATTTTTCGGCAGTTTATGATCTAAGATGCTTTTTTGTTTTTTCCATGCTTGTTCTGACGTGTTCTTTTGGCCCTTCCCAAAACATAATTTAGGTATAATATAAAGTTGACACCAAAAGTTCATGACAATTGCAAAAGCATAGTAACAACTTTCAAAATGTTAAAATTTCCCTCATTTGAGGTTTGAAAAATCAAGTTCATATTTACGTGGATTCAAAGATATAGGGAAAGATTATTTATCTTCTGATTTTTCCCTTTCTGTAACAAAAATTAAGTTAACTGCTGTTTGTCTTGTACAATTATGTAGACACTGCGTGTCGCTAGTTTGGCTTCACTTACTTTTTTGTTAAATAGTAGCACGAGTGATCTATGGTGAAAAGGTATTAGAGGCTTATTTTTTCACGTAAATAAAAATGAAAAGGGTTAGACGAAACCTGAACTAGTGGAGAAATTTGTGCATCTCCTTTTCAGTGTTATTTAAAATGTTTTTGGCTAGAAGAGCAACTTCTAAATCATATGTTAGTACCTTCTTTCGAAGTAATACTGGCAAACTGGATGAAAAAACATCTATTTGTTCGTATTACTAGTTAATGGTGTTAAACGTGTGGGCCGGGGTCAGGTCGGGCCGGACCACTATTTTTTGGACGTGTACGGATTATGGTCTGGGCCGGTTACGAGTTGATTCTTAACGGGTTCAATGGATTTATCCGGGTAAAAATTGAACCATAAGGGTTACGAGTTGAGGGGCTGGGCCGGGCGGGGTTTAGTATACCTTTAATTTTTCTTTTGGAATTTTGTATAACTATTTTAAGTTATATTAATAGAAAGTATTAACATAAAAATACAAGGAAGATGGGAAAAAATCGCACTTAGTGCAAGTGGTACATTTATTTCATAATTCAAACTTACAAATTAAAAGGTTTACATTTTTAACAAGTAAATTCAAAGGTTTTGTATTGCCCTTGCAAGTTCTTCATAATCAATTTGAACTGATTGACTTTCTTCTGGAGTGTTACATTCGGATGGGTTACCATGTGTTAGTATATCTCCAAGTTCCTCGTCTTCTGGGCTATCAACATCTTCATGTCCTTGATTTCTTCGTTCCGATCTAATCCAATCTCTGAAACATACTAAAACTTCCAAAGCATTGCTTCCCAATGAGTGATGGGTGTCTCCAAGTTGTTGTCTTGCTTGGCGAAATGCACTCTCCGATGCAACAGTAGAAATTGGCACATTCAGCACGTCCCGAGCCATAGCGAAAAGAACAGGAAATTGCTTTTCATTCTCATGCCACCATCCCAACGGTGAAAATTCCTTTGTACGAGGCTCTTTTTGCTTCTGCAAGTAGAATTGAAGTTCATCAATGTTCCTTCTACTAGTTTGAGTGCTAGAAAATGTAGAAAAAATATTAAAATTATCAAGGCCTTCTTCATCATCCACGGTAACAAAAGTGGTACAGTGCATAGTAGGATTAACATTGCCTACAGTACGAGCAGCATCATCAAATACATTTGCATAATAATTATATAATAATTATATAGCTTGTTCATAGAAACATATAAATCTGGGGTTTCAGTTGGTCCAATCACCATATAAATATATAAAGTATCCATTAACTGGTGACAATCAGATATCTTAGTAGAAGGATTTAAAACAGCACCAATTAAGTACATCGGAGGAATTGGAAAGAAATATTTTTTGAATTTTGCTTGCATTTTTTCAACAACATCCTTATATTTTTCTTTCTTCTTAAATTCAAAGAGTAGAAAAGAAATTTCAGCTATATGTACTAACGTCATAGCAACAGTAGGGTAATATGCTCCAGAAAACTCAACAGTAGCTGTATAAAATTTATATAAAAGTTTAACAACATCATTAATGACCTCTCAACTACTAGTTATTAACATACGGTTTGGATCATTACAATGCGCATTAGCAACTTCAGTTATTGGGAATCTATATTTGTAGCAACATTATATATATATATATATATATATATATATATATATATATATATATATATATATATATATATATATAATTCCATCTAGTAACAATTTCGTCTGGCATGAAACTGGGTTTAAGGTTATACTGGACATACTTATTCTTAAATTCCTTTATTCTGGATTGTCTATTATTTCCTTGAATAACACCAACTGCTCTTCTAACATGAGTAATCTCAATTGAAAATAAATCAAGACCACTTTTAACAATTAAATTATAAACATGACATGCACACCTAACATGAAAAATGTCATCAAGAGGTGGTTGCAAATGCAGTTTAAATATTGAAATTGCAGCATTATTATTAGAAACATTATCAAAAGAAATACACAATACCGTTTGCTTTAGATTATAAAACTCAACAACTTCACAAATAGTACTACTTATAAACGTAGTAGTATAACTCTGATCTTCATATCTAAAAGCGATAATACGTTTTTGCATACAAGTAGTGTCATCTATCCAATGACATGTAATTATCAAATAATCATTTCCATTAACAGCGTGGCCAATATCAGAAGTTAGAGAAACCCTACAAGGAAGGTGGCTAAACAAATAACGTATGTATGTTTGATATTGTCCATGAAGTCTAGAGATATCAGCTCTACAAGTACTTCTAGGGATACCTTTAAATAAAGGATTGTAAATCCTTTGAATATACATAATAAGATATGATGAAGAAGCAAAAGAAAAAGGTAGACAACCCAAAACAATCATTTTTGTTAACTCCTCATTATGATATTTCACTAGACCTCCAATAGTAAGATTAATAGTTGTTTGATTTACATCACCATCAGCACCCCATTTTATGGGATGTTCATTTCTCATATGTCAGACTAAGCGTCCCAGTCCCCCTCCCACCCCCTAAATTTCCTCCAATCAAATGTTTTAAATCACTACAAAATTTGCAGTTAACTCTATCAGTACCTTCTATTATTTCAAAAAAATTCCAAACCTTACTTCTTTTTCTACGATTAGTAGTCGGAGCCACATGTGGTCTACTCCTAATGCCACGACCACCACCCCTTATAGCAACTCCAACACTACCAGCTCCAGCACTAGTAGGTGTAGCTGGTATCTCATCTTCCATTCCTATTTCATTATCTTCTATTCCAAAATCTTCTTGTAATTGTTCATAATCTATATATATATATATATATATATATATATATATATATATATATATATATATATATATATATATATATATATATACATATATATGTATATATATATATATATATATATATATATATATATATATATATATATATATATATATATATATATATATATATATATTATCATTAGGCTATGTTTTGGAGATATGTGTATTTGCTAATGGATTATTATTATTACTACCAGATGCTGAAGGACTATCTATTTCTTATTTCCCCTACCAGTAACTCTTTTACACGCTCATTTAGCAGCACTAAACATATTTAAAAATTAAAGTATAAGCTAAAATTAAATATGCAATTAAAATAATAAATAAGAGAAAGAGTTGGAAGGAGTGTACCGAATTCGATAATGAATTGAACATTTGATTACGCAATTCTGATGTTACCACGAACAAACATCAAGCAAGAATTTCAAATTTGAACTTCAATTGTGACTTCAAATCCCGAATGATAAAACACGATGAATTAAATTCAATAAAAAAGAGCCAAATAAAATTAGAAGATGAAATAATGAATTGAAGACTTGAAGTCTTGCAAATTGGACAATGGGAGAATGAGAGAAATTGAGATTGAGAAATGAGTATTGACTATTGAGCGAAGAAATAAAGAAGAGGGGGAGGTATTTATAGTTTTAGAGAAGGTTAGTTTTGTAAATTGAAACAGGATTAAAAATTTAAAAACAAAGAGGCTATTTATGCAATATTTCTGTTGGCCAACGGGCCTAATTAAGGTCTAACTATTGCCAACGGTCAGTGGGCCCACAAAGTTTGAAGATAAAAAACACTAGTCGTTGAAATGGGCCGGTTAACCCGGTAGGAGTTACTGTTCACTTTTCCGGGTTCAACCGGTCCGGTTAACCGTTTCCAAAAAATTAAGCGGACCAACCCCCTACCCAGCCCAGCCCAGCCCCCTCTAACCTGTCTAGGCTGGTTTCGGGTTTAACTGGTCGGGGCCTGTCCAGAACCAGGTCAACCCAGCTCATTTAACACACATGTTCTAGTAAGGTGTAGCCCGTACAAAAGCACGGGCCCAGTATGCAGGGCCGTATGTAGCACAGAAGTGACGCATTCAATTGAACCTATAACTTTCGATGAGAAACACAAATTTATATGTAAAATCTACTAAAATTGAGACAAATAGTATATATGAATTCATAGCCTTAAGAATATACTGGGTACAATGCTAAAAAATGTCACACCTCCTTTTTCTTGAGGGAAAGGGAGTTTTTCAAATTAAAGTGACATTAATTGATATGAGATCATTTATTTAATTCAGAGTCAGCACTTGGAGTAATTTATGGTGTCCAAAGTCACCGGTTTATCTTAAATCACATATCGAGAAAATTTGACTATGTTTTAAAGTCTGCGAAACCTAGAAGACCGGGTATGGAATTCCTTTAACCTGGGAGAAGTTGTGAGGTACTCCCGAGTTCTATGGTTTTAGCATGGTCGCTTTTAATCATACCTAGCTTAATTAAATTTCTTAATTACTTACGTGAGTTTGTGATTTTTGCCTCGCATGAATTACTCCTACAAAATTCTTATATTTAGGATTTCTCCTTTAATTATTTAATTAAGGATTTAATTGCATAATTTTCCTGTTTATTTACATTTTATGTGCATGTTTAATTTATATAATTCATGAAAAATACAAAAATATATGTGTTGCATTTACGGCTTGACTTTGCTTATTTTTAGATCAATTAGTGATTAGGGATTTACAAAAATACAAAATCACAAAACGACATCGTTTCCCGTTATTCAATCCCAGCCATCGAGGATCTTTGATCCAACGGCTTAGAAGTTAGGACTCCATAATATATAACTGTCCTAAACACCCCCTCCCCCTCCCCATATCTCATCACTCCATCATACCCTCTCAGAGACACACCGGAACCCTAGCGCCGCCACCAGTTCTCATCACCTTAAGGTGGCGCCGCCGCCTCCAAATGACACCAAATTAACACCCCAATACCCTCTGTCCTTCCTCTTCCCGTATCCCTAACCTATTCCCTTTGAATATCATTGGAAGCACTTGAATCTTGGAATCAAGCTTAGCCGTAAAATCACGATCTTGTACAATTAAAGTTCTTGGTGAAGTTTTAGGCTCATTTTGAGGTTATTCATGTATTTTTGATGAGAAATACATGCTTAATCTTAGATTGAGCCAAGATTTGATAATTTTGAAGGTTGTCCCCTTTCTCCTTTTGTCTAAATCGTTTTAGGTATTTTATCTCCTTTATGTTTTGTTCAGTTCTCTTTCTCTTCTACTCCTCCAGTCATGCTTTTATTTGTTGTATTGTTTGATTTTTTTGTGTTCGTTCGCGGCTCGTTTATGCATCATTGGTTAATTCGGAATACGGTCTTAAATAGTTAATTAGTTTGTTTGATAATTCAGTTAATTCCCTTTTGTTGGTGTTTTTCAAGCAGCAATCTAGTTTAGTTTTGTTTAAAAAAATCATCTTAGTATTTGAGTTGCTCTGCCTTTGAAAGCTTATAGTTTAGGGATTTTAATGCATGATTTGGGTTTCAGTTCATTAGTGACCCATTTGGAAAATGTAGTCCGCACATTTGGGTCAATCTGACCCGTTTTGATTATTTTGAAGTAAATCTTGGGCATTTTAAGTCAATGAATCTTGCAGTAACCACTAAAAGAAGCCCCTGGAAGCTTCTAACAGGGGTGTACTGTTAAAATTATATTCTATGACTTGGTTAGCAAGTCAAAATGAGGGACTAAAGGGAAAAATAAACTCTGAAGATTGCCCAAATGTTCAGCCTATAAAAGGCATGAAAACTTAAGCTAAAGGGGTTCTTTTGGGGGGGGGGGGGGGGGGTTGAACAAAATAGGAGAAAAATTATCAGAAAATACAGCAGCCAATTCTACTGTTCCATTGAGTTTCCTGCTATAATTTTTTGAGATTTTTTAATCATACGTGCTTGAGGATGGTTTATATTGGGTTTTGAAAAATTGATTTTGAGCTAAGACTGTGTTGAAATCCCTTTTGATTGGAATCTGGGTTTAGAAATTGGATCTAAGTCTGTTGGAACTTATCTTGAAGTTTGGATTGGTTTCAGCTTGTAAACACGGTTATATTGCTGTCAATACTGCCTACTGCTGCTTATACTCACTTTCCTGCTTTTTTTTTTTGCTTCACATGTACATTTTTACCTCATCTAATGTAAAACATTATGATATGGAAGTTTGAATATTGGAAGCATAATGTCCATTTGCCTTATTATGTTAGCTTAATTTTGCCCTTATTTCGAATCCTTAGTTGTAAGATGTTTGTACTCCCTTCTGGCTAGGGACAGTGCCCTTTAGGGGCTGGATTTGATTTGAAATTAGTATGTGGTTTCAGCTCTCTGGCAAATGTTAGGCATTTTGGACATTAGTACTATATGACTGATTTTTCGATATTGTGTTTGGTTTCTCTTTAAATCTCCCTGAAAGCTCGAGTAACATGTTTGTTCATTTGAATTATTGGTTGTTGTTTGCATCTATTCCTGAGTAGCAGCTTGCTTAGTCCGATGTTAGTTCATTTTACATTAGATACTAGAAAGGTCATCATCAGCTTGTGCGCAAGGTGAAAATGATTTTTATGGCTTTCTAAGAAATTTGGGTTGAACACTGCTCCTCTTGAATCTGTGACTTTTTAGTTTTTAGGGTCTGTAGTCATTAAATTTTTGGGGTCGGAGAATGGTGGCACAATGCCTGCTATTCAAAGTGAATGTGTTTGTTTGCAATCAACATATGCATGTCGTATTCTTTAAAGTTGGTTTGCCTAATTTGATTCAAACAGCTAGTATGAAATTGGTATCTGATGACATATTCCCATGTATTGTGAATTACGATCGCATGGGCTGGGAGGTATTTTGAGTAAGTGATTTGCATAAGGGGTTGTCATCGTAATTAAGAGAGGAATTATTACTCTATGACCTATGTTATCATAGAATGTGAGTTGTACTTGATTTAGATATTGTTAATCATATTCAATTCCATATTTCATTCGGCAAACCAACTCGTCTCAAACTCTTTAATCAAGCTTCTTTAAATAGTATAGGTATTCGCTAACATAAACAATTATGGACCGCCGAATGTAATCGAATTAATCCATTTAATTTAGAATTGAGGTACGACGTTCCAAATAAAATGATAATAGTGTGACTTTAAGTTTAACTAGTTTTATCTTAACCTTAGAATTCGAGGCGTGCTATTTAGCAAAATTTCATAGCCCTCGCAAAATGCAAACGTGTAATTGCTTTAGGTACAATAGATAAAAATCTACTTTCCTAAATTCGGGTGCATATTTATGTGACCCAAATTCATATTACAATGGTGTTAGAATATGTCGAAGACAGCGGGTGCATTTATCTGACGTGGTTCAAGACGTGTTTTAATAATGCTGCAACTTCCTAAAATAAACAAAGCGGTTAGAGTTAAAATTGCACCTAGGTTCAAAATGTATTAAAATTGGATAACTAAGCCGGATATAACAGTTGAGAGACCGTGATAGAACCATGGATCTCGGGAATGCCTAACACCTTCTCCCGGGTCAACAGAATTCTTTACCCGGATTTCAGGCTCGCAGACTGTACTACAAAGTCAAACCTTACTCGATTTGGGATTTTAAACCAGTGGCTTGGACACCATAAATTATACCAAGTGGCGACTCAGAAATTATTAAATAAATGAATCTCGTTTCGATTGTCCTTTAATTGGAACAACTCCCTTATCTACGGCCTTCGCGGGGTATAGGTAAAAAAAAGAGGTGTGATAGCTCTGGCGACTCTGCTGGGGACCAGAACCTAGAATCTCTAGTTCAGGGTTCAGAATTCGAGCTTAGGATAATTATTGCATTTGGCTTTGTTGATATGTGATTTTATTACCTGTTTGGGCCTAATGTGCTGATTATTGCTTTTACCGCTTTGATATTATTTGAACTGTATATAAATTGCTGCGAAACCTTTCTCTTCTGATCCTCAGGGATGTGATCGTTGGTCGAGACTCCCTATTATGTTAGTGTCAACCTTTCAATAAGAAAAAGGCTCGGACAAGTTACTAATCCGGATGGCCTTTTGGTTCCGGATACGTATCCCCCTCCTCGACTCGAGTTGTCTGCTCTGTGTACACAGTCTAGAACATATACCCAGGTTTTGTACCTAGAATAACTTAATTACATGCTGGATCCCTAGTAGGATTGCTTATTTGTGTTATGCATTTGATTTAGGGGACTCAACACAGGGGTTGGGTCCGTCTAGGATAGGTGCACCCAAAATAACAGAGCATCTTGATGCATTTTGCGTGCTACTTGTGCATTTATTCCGAATTTGCATGCCGACCGGCTTTTCAAAAAGATAGGAGAATTTGACAAAGAAAATAACAGTGTGAGAGATAAGGAAGATAATTACCTGTTTCAAATACCGATACTGAAATTCTGCCGAAATTTTTAAAAGAACAAAGAAAAGGATTTTGTTTTTGAAAAAAAAAAGAAAAAAAAAAGAAGCTGGTTTTTAATTCTGGCATAATTGCACGAACTACGCCAGTTTGATTCTCACACGGCATAAGATAAGTAGGCAACCCCCATCGGGTCCAACTTCTTTTTTTTTTTTGCAAAAATAGCCTCAAAGAACCAGATTTTGTTTGTGATAAATAAATAAGGCAATTCTTGTCAAAATTAGCGAAGTGTCCCTAAAAGAGCGCCGGAAGGCGGCTCTTGCAAGAACAGCCGCCCTGGATTCTTTTTCAAATTTTGGGTTGGTAGCAAGCACATCCTTAATATCTTCCTCGGGAAGTGCCGAAAGGCCATATTTCAAAGCCGGACTCGTACTCTTGAAATGAAAATTTGAAATAATATCAACCTTGTTTTAAGCTAAGTGAATCATGATTTTGCTTAATCACCCTAATAAATGTGCAGAATGAGCACGAATCAGAATTTTCCAATAACAGTCATGAACAAGATCCTTTTGGAGCTGCACATGTGGTGGAATGATCTAGGTGAATCAAGGCAAAACAAGGTTAATGTGCACTTGGGAGGACTCACCGGGTTGTTGAAAATTAATCCTAGAGAGGATATCACAAAGGCATTGGTTACATTCTAGGACATGGCCCAAAACGTATTTCATTTCCCAGGCTTTAAACTCACCCCAACCCTGGAAGAAATAGTCGGATATTTCGAGGGGGCCAAAGTACCTCTGAGACACCAGTATTTGATTGTGTCGAGGGTTGTCGTTGTACACAAATTCTTGGATTCACTAAAAATAAGCAGGGGGTTCACAATCCAGATCTGTCAACCGCTTTCATACTCCACAGTTTATATACCAGAGGTATGGGCACATATGGGGTTTTAACGACCCGAAAAATAATTTTTTTAGCAAAAACCGACTCAAATAGGAAGAACACAGGTGTTTAGCATTTATGGTATTCTTCTTCGGCCTCCTGGTGTTGCCACGGAAAGATGGGAATATTGATATACGAATAGTAGGATTGTCAGCACCATGCTCACTCAGTCCAAGAGCACCCTCGCACCCATGGTATTATCTAAAATCTTCCGTGCCCTCACATCCTATAAAGCTGGAGGAGATTTCTTTGAAGGATGCAACTTGTTGTTACAGATGTTAATGGTTGAACACTTGTGCCATCGAACTCAATTCATTAGTTATGGGTCATCAGAAAAGAGCTACATAGAGGAATTTTATACCAGGGTTGATGGGTTTAGATTACCAGAGGGGGTCACAGAATGAGTATCATATCTCCGGACCAAAAGTGCAAGTCAAATAGAGCGGACGTTCGGGTGGCTCCCCATTGATGAAATCATATATATGCTAGCTACCGGGCCTCATTTCCTTTTGATGGGTCTCCGGAGCATCCAACCTTATGCTCCGTACAGGGTGCTAAGACAGTTAGGGAGGTGCTAAATAGTTCCCAGGGATAAAGATATTAGTCGCCATGTGGTTGAAATTAGCGAGTGTCAGTACTTGACGGCAAACACACGAGTACAAGACTTGTCTAAAGGCAAGGTTGCACCAGGGTACCTGGCTTGGTATAAAAAGGAAGTGGAGTTCGAAAGACCGGCCAAAAGACCACATCTTCAGGAATTTGTTGAGGCCTCACAAGAACAATGGAATTGGTTAGCCAAGGAAAAAGAATACAGGGCCACAATAGGGAAATTGGAAAAACATGTCAAAAACCTTCATTTCTAGAATGGTTTGCAAGTTACGACAGACGGGGGGGGGGGGGGGGGGGGAGAAAAGACTAGCCAAAGAAAATGAAGCTTTGCGAGCCCAAATTCAGAAAATGAAAATAGCCATAGAGAATCCCACCTGAAGTGCGAAGGATGAAAAGCTCATAGACAATCTAAGGCGGAAAGTAGGAGAATATGGTTTTGACTTGAACATAGCAGAGGGTGAGCTAGACAGGGCCAGAAAACAATTGGCCAAATCCGGGTAAAGATATAACAACGAGGATGCGGGGTTGAAGAAGAGAGTCATCATAGTTGAAAACAAAATGGTTAAGTAGGCAAAAGACTTCAAGGCAGAAAGAGAGCATTGTACATAACAATAGCACGGCTAGAGAGAGATTGCAATAATTTCAAGAACTGATCGTGTATCCAAACAAACTTTGGAGGCCATGACCTAGCAGATTGGTCGATTGTTGCAAGAAAAGGGTGCTATAAGGGAGAGGGTACGGATGATCGCTGATTACATCACCATAAAGTGTAGCCACTGTGAAGATATGACAAGATCCATGTTTTTTGCCACCGCAATGACCTTCTTTCGTCAAGTGATGGAAGACCTCCACCACCTCCAAGGGGATTTAGCATACAGGCCTACAGCGAGACCGAATGATGTCCCGCAGCCCCAGGAGCATTAGAGGCCTTAATGTATTCATGATTTTCACTCAAGTTTGTTATTCCATTTGCGAAGTTTGTATTTTCTTCTATTTTGAGTCTGTAATAGGTTATTTTCATCTTTCTGTCAGAGTCTGTTGGTTTCGTTTGAGTTGAAGTCTATTGTTCTTTTCTTAAAGTCTTATAGTACCTGTAATCAAGTGTTTTACTTTATGAAAATTCAAATTTTCCAAAATATTTTCTACACTTATCTGCCAGAACAACGCTCGGTCTGATTCATGCGGGGTTATGATACGTGAGCAATCTCCATAGGGTTCAACCATAACAAAAATAAGAAAATGGGGAAAAGAAAAGAAAATCATGAGAGAAATAACAATAAAATAAGAAAGAGAATAATATAAAAGCTGATCAAAAAGAAAGGGGACGAAGAAAAAGAAAACAGGAGAGAAAAAGAAAGTGGCATAGGATAAAAGTCGGGATGATGCAAGCAGCCAATCCATGTGCGTAATGGAAACTGGTAACTGCTTAGGTGCATTCATCCCCAAATATGTGGCTACATATATGTTAAAGCCTAATCGCAAAGAAGTTTTAGTGTTTTCTATCTCATACCAGACATGTGGTTAGGTTTGTGGCATTCTGGCAACCCACTCCGATAACACTCGATCCAAAAGTAAGCTGACTATGGCCAAGAAACCAATGCAAGTAGCATTGATCCCTCAAAAGAGGTGGAAGAGTTGGATGTCAATGCAATGAAAGAAGAAATGTACAAACTGAAGCATCAGATGGCTGAAATGTATCAGGCATGGGTAAGAGGGCAGCCACCACCAGCTTACCATGCTAACCCGACCTTCATCCTACTATTAGCCCAGTCACATGACCACCCTGCCACTGATCCACCCCCAACTTTTCCTATCTACCCACAATACCATGGCACAAATTCCCAGACACTCCTAGCTCCACCACCCAAAGTTGTTCCCCACCCCCTTCTACCAATTGTTCCCATCTTTATGGCACCTCCTCCCGCCGCACTCCACATATCATCCAGTGAACCTTTGCTCAAAGCTCATGACAACCAGTATTACCCACCAGAACCCACTTTCAAAGCCCCCGAAACCTACTCTTACACTCCCCGTTTTGAAATCCTTGCACAGACTGGAAAACTAGCCAAAAGTCCCGAGCAAGATGAGGTGCTCAGGAAATTCAAAAGTCTAGAGCAATCATTCAGAGATATGCGAGTGTTGGGAGGCCAAGTCAGTGTGGCATACAAAGACCTCTATTTGTTCCTAGATGTACAATTGCCATCGGGCTTTAAGATGCCCAAGTTTGACTTATTGACGACTATGGTGATCCGGTGGCACACCTAAGGGTTTCTGCAGCAAGATAAGAGGGGACGGGGGAAGGACAAATTACTGATGGCATACTTCAACCAAAGTTTAAGTGGTTCAGCATTGGAATGGTACACTCGATAGGATCATGCTCGGTGGTACACATGAGAGGATCTAGCCCAAGCATTCACCTGTCATTTTCAGTACAATCTCCAAATTATTCCAAATCGTTTGTCTTTGACGAAACTGTAAAAGAAGCACAATGAGAGATTCAAAGAGTATGGCTTCCGTTGGAGGGAGTAGGCAGTAAGGGTCGACCCACCAATGAAGGAAAGCAAAATGGTAGATTACTTCTTGCAAGCTTTGGAGCCTACAAATTTTGGTCACCTGGTATCGGCAATGGGTAAATCCTTTAATGGGGTAGTAAAAATGGGGAGCATGGTAGAGAAGAGACTCAAATCTAACAAGATTATGAGTTATTCAGCAATCAAAGCAACCACTCAATTTATCCAAAGCCGGACCGGGGGAGCAATCAGAATGAAGAAGAAGGAGGAGGTAGCGACAATTAACTCAAGGACTTGGTTCGGGCCCCGGGGTATATCCCATTACAACCAGCCCTGACCTCATCATCAAACATATCCACACACTCTATATTGCCCACCACAACACTACTATCCACCTCCTGACCCTCGTTTTTCCATCCATCATGCACAAATATATACTCAACCTCCCGACCATGCACATTGGTGTGCTCCAACCCCATAAAAAAATTACCCAGGTCCACAAAATAACTATCCACCTCCAAGAGCCTACCAACACCCCCCGAGACCAGCTTTCCGGGCCAACTAAGCTATAAGAAATGAGAGAATGTAGAAGAAGAAAATTTTCACTCTATTGGGAGAATCATATACCAGCTTATTCTGCAGGTTGCGATAGTTAGGTATGTTGAGGCCGATTGAAGCAAAATTGCTAAATCCTCCTCCGAGAAATCTGGACTATTCTGTCAGTTGTGAGTACTGTTCTGGTGCCCCAGGGCACGACACAAAGAAATGTTAGCATCTAACGAGTGCTATTCAAGAACTCATTGGTTCACATCAGATTGAGGCGCAAGCTCCGGAAGCACCCAATATTAATCAAAACACGATGTCTTCTCATCAGGAGACAAATATAATTCAGATAGTGCACAAAGAGGGAGAGCCCAAAAAGCCTTCGAAAACTGTCATGATGATCCGAGCCAGTGAACGGAAGACGATTGAGAATTTAACAAGCGAGATGTCGACACTTAAGTTGAGTGGAGAAAGCAGTGAGCCTTTCGTTGTAGTCAAGAAGGAATCCATGAGAGACGAGATGGTGAGGTAGGAAAACGCAAAAGTAGTTGTACCAGGGGGGAATGTGTTCCAACGCCAAAGCTAGCCGCTACGTCACTCATGGTGGTTGTTGAGATGTTGAAGAACGGTTTTATTCTAGGAAAGGTTTTGGGGGTGTCACTTTAGGGTATTATACAACCTGTATCTCTTCCCAAAAATATAGATACCTTTGATTTGGGGTTCAAGCCCACAATTGCATAAATAAAAAAGGCCAGAAGAATGAAGCAGAAAGCATGGGTCCTCCCTAAGCCCGTGTCGCATCTCTTCAAACCATTTGTGAAGCCTGGTACCAAAAAGTGCCCGACAATGATAAGTCCCAATCTTGTGGTCGGTCCAGATAAACAATTGCTTGAAAGGTTTCAAAGGTTGTTTGAAAATGTGAATGTGGTAGAAGCAGGAGAGAGCTCTAGCAAAGCAGATGTGCAATTTGCCGGGCCCTGTGCAAAAGTCAACAATTGGGAAGCTACTCTTCTCCTGAGTAGTCTGCTTTGATTTTTCTTTCAATTTCTCTGGATTATTCCAGGGTTGTAATTCAAAGTCTATGTTTCATCCATGTTGGATGTGTAACCCGTGTTATCTTTTAAATTGCAAGGAAATGCAATTTCATTTTCGTCAGTGCTGATAGTTATTACTTTTCTTTGCATTTCTTTTCCTTCTTGTACAATTATTTTTATGTTGGCTCCAATGATATGACATGCATAAGGAATCTTCGGCCAGTCTTGAAAGTCGATCTAATTCAGAAGTAATAACTCAAGACATAGAATATGAGGATGAACTAGAATATGATGAGGAAAGGGCATTTGAAGAAATTAGCAAAGAGTTAAGCCACTTTGAGGAAAACCCCAAGCCAAACCTGAGCGACGCAGAAGCAGTCAATCTAGGAGACCCAGATAATATCAAAGAAACTAAAATAAGTAGCCATCTTGAGCCACAGCTTAGGGGAGAAATAATCAAAGCGCTGCTTAAATACAAAGACGTTTTTGCATGGTCTTACGACGATATGCCGGGGTTGAGCACTAACTTGGTGGTTCACAAATTGCCCGCTGACCCGGGTTGCCCTCCTGTCAAGCAAAAGTTTAGGAAGTTTAAAACTGATGTGAGCGTAAAGATCAAAGAGGAAGTTACCAAGCAGTTTGAGGAAAAGGTCATCCAAGTCACACGATATCCCACCTGGTTAGCCAATGTCGTGCATGTGCCAAAGAAGGATGGTAAAACTAGGGTGTGTGTCGGTTGTTGTGACCTCAACAAAGCGAGTCCAAAGGAAAACTTCCCACTGCCGAACATCCACATATTGATGGACAATTGTGCAAAACATGAGATTAGTTCTTTCGTAGATTGTTACACAGGCTATCACCAGATTTTGATGGATGAGGAGGATGCGGAGAAGACATCATTCATCACGCCATGGGAAACATATTGCTACAGGTTCATGCCCTTCGGTCTAGAAAATGTTGGGGCAACCTATATGAGGGCAATGACAATCATATTCCACGATATGATACATAAGGAGATTGAGGTATATATGGATGATGTAATTGTGAAATCTAGGAAGCAGTCCGACCATATCAGAGATCTAAGAAAATTCTTCCAGAGGCTTCGTAGGTACAATCTCAAGCTCAATCCTGCGAAGTGCGCATTTGGTATGCCATCAGGGAAGTTGCTAGGATTCATAGTCAGCCGCCAAGGCATTGAGCTAGACCCATCAAAGATCAAAGCGATACACGAATTTCCGCCTCAGAGGAACAAACATAGGTGATAAGTCTATTGGGGAGATTGAATTACATCAGTAGATTTATTGCTCAACTTACGACAACTTGTGAGCCTTTCTTTAAGCTGTTGAAAAAGGATGATGCGGTCAAATGGACGGAGGAATGTCATGAGGAGTTTGATAAAATAAAAGGATACTTGTTGAACCTACCGGTATTGGTCCCACCAAAACCAGGGAGGCCTTTGATCTTGTATCTGGCAGTCTAGGACAACTCATTCGGATGCGTGTTGGGTCAGCACGATATCACCGGGAGGAAAGATCACGCCATATATTACCTCAGCAAGAAGTTCACGGCTTATGAGGCTAAGTATACTCATATTGAAAGGACTTGATGTGCCCTAGCTTGGGTAGCACAGAAGTTGAAACACTACTTGTCGTCGTATACTACTTACCTCATCTCACGCCTGGACCCATTGAAGTACATCTTCCAGATGCCCATGCCCACAGGGAGGCTTGCAAAATGGCAAATCCTGCTCACTGAGTTTGACATTGTCTATTAGACTAGGACTGCAATGAAAGGCGCAAGCATTGGCTGATCATCTAGCCGAGAATCTGGTGGACCGAGAATATGAACCTTTAAAGACATACTTTAGCTTATTATCCTAGGTCGGAACAAGTTGATAGGACCCCCTTTTTTACGTCCCCATGTTCCCCCCGTGTGGCAACATAGGCGCAAAAAAGGAAAGAGAGGGATGGGTTTTCTCTCGCTTTTGGCATAGCGGGCCCCCTAGTGGGAGGCTCGCACGACGGGCTATTAGCTCAGTGGTAGAGCGCGCCCCTGATAATTGCCTCGTTATGCCTGGGCTGTGAGGGCCCTAAGCCACATGGATAGTTCAATGTGCTCATCGGCGCCTGACCCTGGAGAAGTGATGCATATTGATGAAGTGGACCATGGCAAGAAGCCATGATGGAAACTACTCTTTGATGGGGCTGCCAACATGAAAGGCGTCGGGATAGGAGCAATACTCATTTCTGAAATGGGGCACTATTACCCCGTTACAGCTCAGCTCCGTTTCTATTGCACAAACAATATGGCAAAATATGATACATGCATTCTGGGCCTGAGGTTAGCTGCAGACATGGGTGTCCAAGAAGTCTTGAACATAGGAGACTCGGACCTTTTGGTACACCAGATTCTAGGGGAATGGGAAAAATGAGATTTGAAGCTCATACCATACTGGCAATGTTTGCAAGACCTTTGTCAACGATTCCAGTCAGTAGAGTTCAAGCATATCCCAAGAATCCACAACGAGGTTGTTGATGCCTTGGCTACTTTGGCGTCAATGTTACATCATCCAAATAAGGATTATGTTGACCCGTTGCATATCCAAGTCCATGATCAACATTCTTACTGCAACGTGGTATAAGAGGAGCTTGATAGTGAGCCTTGGTTTCATGACATCAAAGAACATATCAGTATGGATTTGTACCCGATCGAGCTACAAGTGATCAAAGAGAACAATTTGTCATTTATCAAGCGGTTTTTTTTCCAGTGGAGGGATACTATACAAAAGAACGCCGGATCTTGGGTAGCTAAGATGCATAGATGATAGACAGGCCACGCCCATCATGACCAAGGTATATTTCAGAGTTTGCGGACCTCATATGAGCGGGTATGTTTTGGAAAAGAAGATTCTCCGGGCAGGTTATTATTGGCTCACCATGGAGCAAGACTGTATCAGTTTCGTGCGTAAATGTCATCAATCGTCCGAATTTTATACAATGTCTGCACCATGGCCCTTCGTTATATGGGGCATAGATGTCATCGAACCCATCGAGCCAGCAGCAACCAATGGGCACAAGTTTATCCCGGTGGCTATTGATTATTTCACCAAGTGAGTCGAAGCCAAAACTTTCAAGTCGGTGACCAAGAAAGCCGTGGTCAACTTCGTTCATTCGAATATCATTTGCCGGTTCGAAATACCGAAGATAATCATCACTAATAATAGAGCAAATTTCAATAGTCATTTGATGAAAGAGGTACGTCAGCAGTTTAAGATTACACATCGCAATTCCACCCCATACCGCCCCAAGGCAAACGGAGCAGTTAATGCGGCCAACAAGAACATAAAGAAGATACTTTGAAAAATGGTGGAAGGGTCCAGGAAATGGAATGAGAAGCTACCCTTTGCATTGTTAGGCTATCGTATTACTATTCGCACCTCAGTAGGGGCAACTCCGTCTTTGTTGGTGTATGGCACAGAAGTAGTAATACCGGTAGAAATTAGAATCTCGTCCCTTGGGATCATTGCCGAGGCAAAAATTGATGATGACGAGTGGGTCAAACCTACCTGGAGCAATTGAGCTTGATTGATGAGAAAAGATTAGCAGCAGTATGTCACGGCCAATTGTATCAACAGAGAATGTCCAGAGCATATAACAAGACAGTGCACCCAAGAAGGTTTGAAGTGGGTCAGTTGGTACTGAAGTGCATCCTCCCTCACAAGGCGAAGGTAAAGGGCAAGTTCGCCCTAAATTGGCAAGGGCCATTCATCATGTCAAGAGTGTTGTCCAATGGGGCATTATATCGAACAGATGTGGAAGGCAAGTGTGTAGAAATTACCATCAATTCTGATGCAGTTAAGAGATACTATATATGATTTTATTTGATTAAATCATATTTGTATGTACTTGGCATATTTTGGAGATTGGAATGACGAAGGTATTTTATTTGGCTATCTAAACACTTTATCGTTTGTTAACCCTTTTTTGAGCTTTAATTATTTTCTTTCATGCCCCTCTTTCAGAATCAGTAGATAAATCAGAAACGCAAGCGTGAGATATGAATAAAAAAAGAAGAAGACAAAAAAAAGAGAAGAAAAAGAAGAAGAAAAAGAAAGGAGAAAAGAAAGAAAAGAAAATAAAAGAAAACAAAAGAAACAGCAAAACAACAAAAGAAAAAGGAAGAAATAAAAAGAAAGAGTAAGGAAAAGAAGAGAGAGAAAAGAGAAAATCACAACAAAAACAAAGCAATTCTTGTTTCATGAACTACGTTTGACCTGATTCCTTTTAAGGATATGTAAGCAGCCTCATAGTTCGGTCTCATTAGAACAAAAATTCAAAAGTTCCCAAGCAAGAAACTGAGGTAAAAGTTGTGGTTGTTGTAAGAAATTTGATTCTGAAAGTTGTAACTTTGAACCTATTTGGATTGTTTTGAGCCCTAATACTCTTTCTATCTAACCCTATCCAAAAGTCTGCATTACGGTCCAAAGAAGGGCCTTCTGATCAGTCTTTAAGAAATGCCAAGTCAAGCAAGAAGAGGCGATTCATACCCCGAGGCAACACTCTAGTTCGAGCAAGAAAAGATGAAAATGAGAGAGCCTTATTGGTGAAAACCCTCACAATCACCATAAGGCGACGGGAGTTGAGAAAAATCAAAATGGGAGAGTCTTATTGGTGAAAATCCTCACAGGAACCTTAAGGGGAAGGCAAGTCGAGAAATGAATAATAGAAAGAGGTTTGTTGGTGAAAATCTGCTCAGAACACCACAGGATGAGCAAGGTCAGGGTTTGGTTAAAGAAATTAGATTAAGGAAGGTCATACCAACAAAGCATGGCAACTGAAAGCCGATCGAGGGGGGACAACTAAGCCGAAGTGCATGTCATGATCATTGGAACCAACTTTTCCCCTACAGATAAGTCTCTTTTCTTCCTCCTTCAGTAGTCACCAAATTCTGAATTCTGTTGTTCAAAAAACAACTCAGAGTCATTGCATTTTATTTTCTTTCGGGTCTCCATTCCTCTAAGATGTTTTCAAAGTCATTTTTGTTTAATCAAGTGGGAGATAAATTTCAAAGCTTACTACCAACTCCGAAATGGAAAAACACATTGCCGCTAAAACATAACAAAGGTAGCGGAAGTTAAAAAGGGATATGAAGAATTATTGAAAGTTTAATCAGTGAAACGATTAGGTAATCTCAGGAAGGATGCAAAGATTCTAGAAAGAGAGACAGGAATGTAACACAATGTTAGGTACAGAACACTCGGTTCATCTAAGGCCATAAGGTTCAGGGGTCAGCCACCAAATCAGGCGGCTCATAGCCAGTTCGCGAAGGTTGGCCAATACAGAGCACGACAGCGGGGAGGCCATTTTCAGCAAGAATGCCGCAAGACCACCACATTTCAAACTGAGAAGATTTTCTATGATTGAAACAATGGCAGGAAATTCCGGATGTCTCTAGGAAGTTCTCCATAGGAAAAGCAAGCACCTAGCAGGTATGACCATGAACTTCAGGACCCTCCAGGAAAATGGACTTAGTTTAAAATGCAAAACAGCCACGGGCAGTATAATTCAGCATAAATATTACCTAAAGAATACAAGTCGGTTTCAATTTCGTTCGAGGGATAGGATTCATGTAGGAGTTTTCAGGACCCTCCTGGAAAATGGAACCTGGTTAAAAATCAAAATAATTGGGAATAGCAAAGGAGCATAAATGGATTTAAGAGTTTGCGTGTTGAAATAGGATTCAGCTAGGAGTTGTCAGGACTCTCCTGGAAAATGGGACTCAGTTTAAATTCAAATAATCACGGGTAGCATAATCTGGCATAATTATTCCCCCAATGAATACAAAGCAATTTTAGTTTTGTCCCAGAGAAAGGATTCACATAGGAGCCGTCAGGACCCTCCTAGATAATGGGATGTAGCTTTAATTGCTGGTCCCCAGCAGATATAACTTAGATTTAAAATTGGCATTAATTAAGAATTGTCAGGACCGTCTTGAATAATGGAACTTAGTTTTAAAATTTTCATTAAAAAACAAGATTTAGCATAAGTTCTGTCATAGGGAAGTATAATTCAGCCGTGGGAAATTGTCGCTCTTAGGATGAAATTTGACTTTGGATTGTCAGGACGCTCTTGGATAATGGGATGTAGCTTTAATTGGTGGTCCCCAATAAATATAACCAAGATTTAAGATTGGCAATTGAGAATTGTCAGGACCCTCCTGAATAATGGGACTTAGCTTTAAGATTTCCATTAGAAAACGAGATTTAACATAAGTTTTGTCTTAGGGAAGAAGGATAAGACTTGAGTCTGGTTTTTTAGGACCCTCCTGGATAATGGGATGTAGTTTTAAGACTTTCTTAGATAACAAAGTTTAGTGGGAGTCATACCTTTAGAAGATATAGCTTAGTTGTCATTTAATTAAGAGTTGCCAGGACCCTCCTGGATAATGGGATCTAGCTTTCGAATTCTTAGTAATATTTGGTAACATGATTTAGTTAACACTCACATATGTGCTCAACTACTAAACTAGGGAAGAAAATTTTCTTTGTTTTGTTTGTTTTGTTGAAATCAGACGCCCACCTGGAGAACAAGGGAATATAATTCAAGTTTTGGTAATCAGGCGCCCACCTGAAGAACAACGGAATATAATTCAGTTTTGGTAATCAGGCGCCCACCTGGAGAAAAAGGCAATATAGTTCAAGTTTTTGGCAATCAGGCGTCCACCTGGAGAACAAGGAAATATAGTTCAAGTTTTGGTAATCAGGTGCCCACTTGGAGAACAAGAGAATATAGTTCAAGCTTTTGGCAATCAGGCACCCACCAATAGAACAAGGGAGTATAATTCAAGTTTTGCTAATCAGTGCCCACCTGGAGAACAAGGAAATATAATTCAAGTTTTGGTAAACAGGCATCCACCTAGAGAACAAGGGAATGTAGTTTAAGTTTTTGGCAATCATGCGCCCACCTGGAGAACAAGGGAATACAATTCATGTTTTGGCAATCAGGCGCCCACCTAGAGAACAAGGGAATACAATTCAAGTTTTGGTAATCAGGCACCACCTGGAGAACAAGGGAATACAGTTCTAGTTTTTGGTAATCAGGCACCCACCTAGAGAACAAGAGAATACAGTTCAAGCTTTGGTAATTAAGCGCCGACCTGGAGAACAAGGGAATACAGTTCAAGGTTTTGGAAATCAGGCGCCCACTTGGAAGAACAAGGGAATACAATTCAAGTTTTGGTAATCAGGCACTCACCTAGAGAACAAGGGAATACAATTCAAAAATTGGCAATCATGCGCCCACCTAGAAAACAAGGGAATATAGTTCATGTTTGGCAATCAGGCGCCAACTTGGAGAACAATTGAATAGGCATCCACCTGGAGAAAGGGAAACATAGCAACTAGGCAACAAGAAGTTTCACAAGAGCAAATACAAGTCAACAAGGCAATAAGGATTGAGAGCAAATTTGAAGACATAGATAGGTTTTTTGTATTCCATAGGACATAGCTTAGTCTAGCTTCGTTTTATTTTGACTCGGGTGTAATAAGGGGATCTAGCAAGCAGTAGCAGCAGCAACAACAACAACAACAACAACATCAACAGTGAGATCACAGTTTCGTGGTAGTCACAGCTACCAAACACTCCTGAACTACACTGACCTGATTCCTTTTAGCCAAGGTTATGTAGGAAACCTCCGAAGCAGGGTACGGTCAAGCTTTTCAAAATACTTCCTACGGAGTATTCAAACGGGCAAAAATCGCTCGTATCCGCTCACTTATCTTTGCACAAAAACTCTTCGTTTTTTCGAGCAAAGAAAGGCTGTTGTGAGCACGTGATTTTTTCCTCGCATGAATTACTCCAACAAAATTCTTAGATTTAGGATTTCTCCTTTAATTATTTGATTTTTATGATTTAACTGCATAATTTTCATGTTTATTTGTATTTTGTGTGCATGTTTAATTTATATAATACATGAAAAATACAAAAAAAATATGTTTTGCATTTAGGACTTGATTTTGCATTTAGATCTTAGTAATTAGGGATTAAAAAAAATACAAAATCACAAAAAAATTGATTTATCACGCTCGATTTAATTGTTAGCTTTGAAATTTTTTTAGTTTTTTTAAATTTGGCATTTAACTATTTGAGTTAATTGTTAATTAGAGCTTACCATAAATAAGTAGGTTAATTTAACTTTAGGTTTAATTTTAGTTTGTTTTAATTTTTGAAAAGAAAAGAAAAGAAAATTAAAAGTAATTGGTCTTCGTAATTAAAATACCCAATTTGGGCTGACCCAAACCAAATCCCCTCCCTTATACCCATCCAAAGCCCCAGAACCGGCCCAAAACCCACCCCATTACCCGGTCCAACCACTCCTTTAGCAAAACGACGTCATTTCCCGTTGTTCAATCCCAACCGTCGAGGATCTTTGATCCATATGGCGTAGAAGTTAGGACTCCATAATATATAACGGTCCTAAACTCCCCCCACCCCGTCTCTAATCACTCACTCATACCCCCCAGAGACACACCCGAACCTAACGACACCACCAGATCCCACCGCCTAAGGGTGGCGCCTCCGCCTCCAAAATTAAAACCCCAAGACCCTCTGCCCGTCCTCTTCCCGAATTCCTAACCTATTTCCTTCAAATATCGCTGGAAGAACTCGAATCTTGGAATCAAGCTTAGACCTAAAATCACGGTCTTGTCTAATTGAAATTCTTGGTGAAGTTTTAGGCTCAATTTGAGGTTATTCATGTATTTTTTTTATGAGAAATACATGCTTAATCTCAGATTGAGCCAAGATTTGAGAAGTTTGAAGGTTGTCCCCTTTCTCCTTTTGTCTAAATCATTTTAGGTATTTTTTTCTCCTTTATCATTTGTTCAGTGCACTTTCTCTTCTACTCCTCCCGTCGACCAAAAATCTAACCATGGTCGTGATGGCGCCTATCGTGTTTTGAGAAGTTCGAATGTTGTCCCTTTTCTCATTTTGTCTAAATCATTTTAGGTATTTTTTTCTCCTTTATCATTTGTTCAGTGCACTTTCTCTTCTACTCCTCCCGTCGACCCAAAATCTAACCATGGTCGTGATGGCGCCTATCGTGTTACAAGGCAAGCCTATTTCCCAAAATATTACTACTAATTAATTTTAAGGATTTAATAAAAAAATACCAACATTCAAACTTCTCATAACTAAATCAACTCTAAATATAATAAATATAAAAATACGGAAGCTAGCCCAAAGCATCAGGGTGTCACTAAGTCATGAGCGTCTAAAACTATAAACTAAGATATATAAACTGTCTAACTGTCCAAAAGAAGAAACAACAAAAGGAATAACAAGGTCCTGCGAAATTAGCAGCTACCTTGCAATCTCCACAGATAGTCGGCCTGAACTTAACGATCGCCTCTCTAACTCACCTGGATTTGCACATAAGTGCAGGATGTAGTATGAGAACAACTACCTCAGTAGTAATAAAAATAACTAAGGAACTGAGCAGTAGTGATTAGCTAAGGAAAATAGTCCAATTATTTATTTTCATAATTTACAATAAACATGAATAAACAGGTAAATTCCATAAAAGCAACAAATACCATAAACAAGTTAACAGGTAAATGCAACAACTACAAAGTAATTCAACCTCACAACAATGTCACTCCATCGTTCAGCACTCGCACTCAACACTAATTACTAACGCTCAATACTCTCAATGCTCTACGCTCACTAGGGGTGTGTACAGACTCTGGAGGGGCTTCCAAAGCCCAAGCGCTATGCACGGACAACTCACGAGCCATCATATCAATACACGGATCCCCGCGGTCAATTCACGTGCTACGCAGACAACTCACGTGCTATGGTATCAATATATGGACCCGCACGTCAACTCACGTGCTACGCGGACAGCTCACACGCTATGGTATTAATATCCTCACAATCAAGTCATCGGTCTTACTCAATCATATACGTCACTAGCCTCACTATCATCAACAAATAAGGGTACACGGCCCACATCAAGTATCGCAACAAATTAGCAAATAATAGAGACTAAGGTAAACATGTACAATAATTTCTATCACAGACTACAAATAATGTGAGCATGAGCAAACCCTAAGCATGATCTCTAACATAAAGGCAAACAAGTTCAACAACAAGTAAACACATAACCACAGATAATAGCCATTAGGCCTCAAAGCCTCACGGGATGGACCAAGTCTCAATCCTTCGCGGTGCACACCCACACGCCCATCACCTAGCATGGGTATCACCACCAAACAAACACATGATATCAAATACTCCGGGTTTATACCCTCAAAGCCAGAGTTAAACCTGTTACTTACCTCGACCGCGTAAAATCCTACTCGGGGATGCCCTCGTCTCTGAAATCGATATCCAAAAGTACTAACTCTAGACAAAAATAGATTAATATCAAAAACATGTGCTAAAGAATCGAAGTCCACAATAAAAACTAAAAAATATGCCAAAAATGTGAAATCGGCCAAAACCCGGCCCTTAGACCCACATCTTGAAATTAGTCAAAATGACAGAATAATAATCCTCATCATCTCCCGAGTATAACCATATAAAATTTGATAAAATCGGACTCCGTTTGATCCCTCAAATCCTCACTTAAAACTCTCCAAAATTCAAACCCTAACTCCCTCAATTTCACTTGAATCCCAAAAACGAAGATGGATTCATGAAATATAATATAATCGAGTAGAGAAAACTTACCCCAAGCCATATGGTGAAAATAGCCTTCAAAATCGCTCAAATCCGAGCTTCCCAACTCAAAATATGACCAAATGAGAAAACCCTAATTTTATATATTTTTCTGCCAGATATTCTGCCTCGTTTCTCATGCCAAATGATTCTGAAACTCGTATTTTATATCTCCAATAGATTTCTTGTGAAATTCTAGTCAAGTTATGTTTTTGAATCACTCAATTTGACCTCTAATGAATGAGATATGTAGGTTTTCTATTTGTAAATAGTGCAGCTTTTAAAATATATTGCTAATGTCAACTTCGTAATTAAACTGAAAAATTTGGCAACATAATTATTTATAAAATGATCATAAAATCCTCATACGATGTCCAAATTTTATGATTCTTTTCGCTACGGGTCCGTAGTTACGATATGGATATAATGTTTCAATAAAAAACGAAATTGGAGCTCATTTGTTCAATATGATATCATTTATGCTTGAAGAAACGGCGTCGAAACATAAGAAAAACGAGCGCAATACAACGCAAACTTATATGAAACTCACCTGAGGCCCTTAGGACCTCAATTAATATTTCCAACAAAATAGTATATAACCTCCCAAACTAATTGGAATCTTCGAAACACCCAAAACAACACCGGAACACCAAATCAACCTCGAATTCAAGCCTAAGAACTTCTAAACTTTCAAATTTCGTCAATTCAAGCCTAATTATACTACGTACCTCCAAATTATATTCTAGACATACTCCTAAGTTTGAAATCACCCAATGAAGCTAATCGAATAAACCCAAATCCGAATCCGAATTCGTTTACTCATAAGTCAACTTTTAGTTGACTTTTCATTTTTAGCTTTCTAACTAAAAGAACAAGTGATCATTTAACTCCACAACTACTCCGAAACCAAACCTACCAACTTGATACAACTCAACACGGCTGAACAACACATAAAGAAGCAGAAATTACGAAAATGGGGTTACAACTCTCAGAACGACTGACTGGTTCGTTACATCCTTCCTCTCTTAAATAAATGTTTGTCCACGAACGAGTCTAAAATCATACATGGAGTTTCAAATAGGTGAAACCTTAAGCAATAATTTCTCTTCACATTCAAATTATATAAACTCATCTCGTGGTCAGATCATACTTGTCACATATCCATCCAGCCACCATTTCCACTAATAGGGACACTACAGGACATATGGGTCCACAAGCATGTGCTCACACAATCAACACCTAAGTGCTCAATCTACAGTCAAAACCCAGCCTCAAGTCCTCTAGACTGGCCCAACATCAACACATAGAAATCACATCTCGCACCTCATCCAGGGAATCACAATCTGTTAATGCACAACTGATACCAAGCGCTCATGTGCGCATACAAATGCGTAGAAGGAATTCAAAGAGTTACACTTCAAGCTGAATTAATGCTGCACGGTAAGAATTCAAGAAGGTGAAGTTTTCCTAATGATTCTGCAGCCTCTCGAAGATAAGTACAGAGGTCTTCTTACTGATTCACAAGACTCTACTAAACCCGCTCATGACTCGTGAGACATATGTAACATAGACTCTGATACAAACTTGTCACGATCCAAAATCTAACCATGGTCGTGATGGTGCCAATCGTGTTAAAAGGTAAGCCTATTTCCCAAAATATTACTACTAATTAATTTTAAGGATTTAATAAAACAATACCAACATTCAAACAACTCATAATTAAATCAACTCTAAATATAATTAATTTAAAAATATGGAAGCAAGCCCCAAGCATTAGGGTGTCACTAAGTCATGAGCGTCTAAAACTATAACTAAGATATATAAACTGTCTAACTATCAAAAAGAAGAAACGACAAAAGGAATAACAAGGTCATGCAGAATTAGCAGCTACCTTGCAATCTCCACAGATATTCGGCCTGAACTTAACGATCGTTCCTCCACAGGGGTAGTATGAGTACAACTACCTCAATAGTAACAAAAATAACTAAGGAACTGAGCAGTAGTGACGAGCTAAGGAAAACAGTCCAATTATGTATTTTCATAATTTACAATAAACATGAATAAACAGGTAAATTCTATAAAAGCAACAAATATCACAAACAAGTTAACAGGTAAATTTAACAACAACAGAAGTAAATGCAACCTCACAGCAATGTCACTCCATCACTCAGCGCACTCAACACTCAATACTCAACACTTTACGCTCACTAGGGGTGTGTACAGACTTCGGAGGGGCTCCTAAAGCCCAAGCACTATGCACGAACAACTCACGTGCCATCATATCAATACCTGGATTCGCACGGTCAACTCACATGCTACACAGACAACTCACGCGCTATGGAATCAATAGATGGACCTGCACGGTCAACTCAGGTGATGTGCGGACAACTCACGCACTATGGTATTAATATCCTCATCATCACGCCATCGGTCTTACTCAATCATATACCTCACTAGCCTCACTATCATCAACAAATAAGGAGACATAATCCACATCAAATATCACAACATATTAGAAAATAATAGAGACTAAGGTAAACATGTACAATACTTTCTATGACTGACTACAAATAATGTGAGCATGATCAAAGCCTAAGCATGATCTCTAACATAAAGGCAAAAAAGTTCAACAACAAGTGAACACATAACCACAGATAATAGCCATTAGGCTTTAAAGCCTCATGGGACAGACCAAGTCTCAATCCCTTGCGGTTCACACCACACGCCCGTTACCTAGCATGGGTATCACCTCCAAATAATCACATGCTATCAATTTCACCGAGTTTATACCCTCAAAGCCAGAGTTAAAACTGTAACTTACCTCAACCGCATAAAATCCTACTCCGGGATGCCATCGTCTTTAGAATCGATATACAAAAGCACTGAATCTATCCATAATTAGATTAATACCATAATATGTTCTAAAGAATCGAATTCCACAATAAAAACTACAAAATATGCCAAATATTTGAAATCGGCCAAAACCCAGCCTCCGGGCCCACATCACGAAATCAGTCAGAAATGGTAGAATAATAATCCTTGTCCTCTCCTGAATCTAACCATATAAAATTCATCAAAATCAGACTCTGTTTGATCCCTCAAATCCTCACTTAAAACTCTCCAAAACTCAAACCCTAACTCCCTCAATTTTCACTTTGAAATCATCAATCAAATCCCAAAAATGAAAATGCATTCATGGAATATAATAACAATCGGGTAGAGAAAATTTACCCCAATCCATATGGTGAAAATAGCCTTCAAAATTGCTCAAATTCGAGCTTCCCAACTCAAAATATGACCGAATGAACAAACCCTAGTTTTATATATTTTTCTACCAGCAATCTGCCTCGTTTCTCATGCCAAACGATTTTAAAACTCATATTTTATATCTTCTATGGTTTTTTTGTGAAATTCTAGTCAAGTTAGGCTTTTGAATCACTCAATTTAATGAATGAGATATGTAGGTTTTAATATTTGCAAATAGTGCAGATTTTAAAATACGATGCTAATTGCAATTTCATAATGAAATTGAAAAATATGGCAACCTAATTCTTTGTAAAATGACCATAAAATTTATCCAAATTCGATGATTCTTTTTGCTACGGGCATGTGATTACGATACAGATATGATGTTTTAACCGAAAACGGAATTGCAGCTCATTTGTTCAATATGATATCATTTATACTTGAAGAAACGGCGTCGAAACATAAGAAAAACGAGCGCAACGCAACGCAAACTTATCTAAAACTCACCTGAGGCCCTTGGTACCTCTATTAATAATTCCAACAAATAGTATATCACTTCCCAAACTTATTCGAACCTTCAAAACACCCAAAACAACACCAAAACACCAAATCAACCTCGAATTCAAGCCTAAGAACTTTTAAACTTTTAAATTTCATCAATTCAAGCTAAATTCTATTACGGACCCCCAAATTAAATTCTGGACATACTCCTAAGTCTATAATCACCCAACGACGCTAACCGAATCATAAAAATTCAAATCGAATTCGTTTACTCATAAGTCAACTTCCGGTTGACTTTTTTATCTTAGCTTTCTAACTAAGAGAACAGGTGATTATTTCACTCCCCAACTACTCTGAAACCAAACCTACCAACTTGATACAACTCAACACAGCTGAACAACACTTAAAAAAGCAAAATTATGAAAATGGAGCTATAACTCTCAAAACGACTAACTGGGTCGTTACACCTCCATTCCTTATTTTATTTGTCGTTGTTTTGTTTGATTTTTTTGTGTTTGTTCACGGCTCGTTTATATACATGCATTGGTTAATTCGGAATACGGTCTTAAATATTTAATTATTTTATTTAATAATTCAATTAATTCCCTTTTATTGGTATTATTAAAGCAGCAATCTAGTTTAGTTTTATATAAGAAAATCATCTCAGTATTTAAGTTGTCCTGCCTTTAAAAGCTTATAGTTTAGGGGTTTTAGTGTATGATTGGGGTTTCAGTTCATTGCTAACCCATTTAGCAAATGTAGTCCGCATATTTAGGTCAATCTGACCCGTTTTGATTGTTCTGAAGTAAATGTCAGGGGGATGGAAGTAATTTGGGCAATTTAGGTCAAGGAATCTTGCAGTAACCACTAAAACAAGCCCCTGGAAGCTTCTAGTTGGAGTGTACTGTTAAAATTTTATTTTATGACTTGGTAGCAAGTCATAAAATGAGGGGCTAAATGGAAAAATGAACTCTGAAGATTGCTATAATGTTCAGCCTATAAAAGGCATGAAAACTTAAGCTAAAGGGGGTTCTTTTTTGGGCTTGAACAAGATAGGAGAAAAATAATCAAACAATACAGCAGCCAATTCTACTGTTCCATTGAGTTTCCTGCTATAATTTTCTGAGATTTTTGAATCATACGTGCTTGAGGATGGTTTAAATTAGGTTTTGAAAATTGATTTTGAGCTAAGATTGTGTTGAAATCCCTTTTGATTGGAATCTGGGTTTAGAAAATGGATCTAAATCTGTTGGAACTTGGCTTGAAGTTTGGACTGGTTTCAGCCTTGTATACACTGTTATATTGCTGTCAATACTGCTTACTGCTGATACTCACTTTTCTGCTTTTCTTTGCTTCCAGGTACAATTTTTACCTCATCTAATGTAAAACATTGTGATATGGAAGTTTAAAGATTCGAAGAATAATGCCCATTTTCCCTTATTATGTTAGTTTAATTTTGCCCTTGTTTCGAATCCTTAGTTGTAATATGTTTATACTACCTTGCTGGCTAGGAACAGTGCCCTTTTAGGTGCTAGATTTGACTTGAAATTAGTATGAGGTTCAGCTATCTGGCAAATGTTAGGCATTTTGGACATTTGTAAAGTATGACTGATCTTTCGTTATGGTGTTTGGTTTCTCTTTAAATCTCCCTGAAAGCTCGAGTAACATGTTTGTTCATTTGAATTGTTGGTTGTTGTTTGCATCTATTCCTAAGTAGCAGCCCGTTTAGTTAGATGTTAGTTCATTTTACTTTACATACTAGAAAGGTCATCATCAGCTTGTGTGCAGGGTGCAAATGATTTTTATGGCTTTCTAAGACATCTGGGTTGAACAGTGTTCCTTTTGAATCCGTGACTTTGTAGTTTTTAGGGTCTGTAGTCATTAAATTTTTGGGGTTGGAGCATGGTGACACAATGCCTACTATTCAAAGTGCATGTGTTTGTTTGCAATCAACATATGCTTGTCGTATTCTTTAAAGTTGGTTTGCCTGATTTGATTCAAACAGCTGGTATGAAATTGGTATCTGATGACATGTTCCCATGTGTTGTGAATTATGATCGCAGGGGCTGGGGGTATTTTGAGTAAGTGATTTGCATAAGGAGTTGTCATCGTAATTAAGAGAGGAATTATTACTCTAGGACCTATGTTAGCATAGAATGTGAGTTGTACTTGATTCAGATATTGTTAATCATATTCAATTCTAGATTTCATTCGGTTAACCAACTCGTCTCAAAATCTTTAATCAAGCTTCTTTAAATAGTAGAGGTATCCACTAACATAAACAATTATGGACCCCCGAATGTAATAGAATTAATTCATTTAATTTAGAATTAAGGTACGCCGTGCCAAACAAAATGACAATAGCGTGACCTTCAATTTAATTATTTTTATCTTAACCTTAGAATTCAAGGCGTGCCATTTAGCAAAATTTTACGGCCCTTGCAAAGTGCAAACGCATAATTTCTTTAGGCACGATAGTTAAAAATCTACTTTCCTAAATTCGGATGCCCATTTATTTCACCCAAATCCAAATTCCAATGGTGTTAGAATATGTCGAAGACTGTGGGTGCATTTATGTAACGTCGTTCAAGACGTGCTTTAATAATGTTGTAAATTTCCTAAAATAAATAAAGCGGTTAGAGTTAAAATTTCACATAGGTTCAAAATGTATTAAAATTGGATAACTAAGCCGAATATATCAGTTGAGCGATCGTGCTAGAACCACGAAACTCGGGAATGCCGAACACCTTCTCCCGGGTTAATAGAATTTCTTACCCGAATTTCTGGCTCGCAGACTGTATTATAGAGTCAAACCTTTCTCTATTCAGGATTTTAAACCGGTGACTTAAGACGCCATAAATTATCCCAAGTGGCAACTCTGAAATTATTAAATACCGTTTTGATTGTCCTTTAATTGGAAAAACTCCCTTATCTATGCCCTTTGCGGGTGTAGGTAAAAAAAGAGGTGTGACAACTTATATTTAGAACCTATGTACATTTACTTTTTATCGTTTTTAAATTTCTTGATTATTCACAATTATGGAATAACCTTGAACGAGTTACGCATATGTTTACTCGTTTTGTTTGGCGCGTCAAAAATTATGTCACGCTTATGTGTACATAATTAATAACACTTTATTATTATTAAGATTGTTTTGCCTAAGGTTGTGCGCACGCATTCTTTGGCTTTAATTTCGAAAATCATAACTATGCTACGCAAATATGTACATAACAACAACAACAACAACAACCCAGTATAATCCCACTTAGTGGGGTCTGGGAGAGTAGCGTGTACGCAGACCTTACCCCTACCCTTGGGTAGAGAGGATATTTCCAAATAGACCCCCTGCTTCCTTCCCTCCAAGAACTTCCCGCCTTGCTTTTGGGGAGACTCGAACTCACAATCTCTCGGTTGGAAGTGGGGGTTGCTTACCATCAGAGCAACCCCTCTTGTCTGCAAATATATACATAATCACGATTATTTAATTAATTAAGAGTGTGCATAAAGCGTAATATCGATTTGTGAATTATTTGACATTGTTGTAAGACCCAATAACTCACGGAGATCATCAATGATATATCTAAATTATTGGAAGTGTTCATAGCTTAGTAAAAGTGTTAAAGTTCTTTTAAAAAAAAAAGAATGCACTAGCTAATCCATGCACATTTTGTAGTCAAAAGTATATACGTTTTTTTCAAAATGATCGAAGATGAATTTTTTTAGCATTATACCGTCTAACTTTCCAACTCGAATGATCATCAGCTACGTATCTATATATGATTAAGATCTAAAACGAACAACAAGTACAATAAATAAACTAAGCATTTCAGTTGTCAAGAAACCAAAAATTAGTACATAATTTTGCCAATAAAGATGATAATAGAAATGAATTGAAAAGCTTCATGGGTCAAGAATAGAATATTTTGCAGGAAAAAAAGAACTTTGATTGACATAGGGGGCGGGCATCAGCAATTAATACAGTATAACATCGAGAAGCTACATTAATTTTATCAAAATAAAATCAAATCCATATCTAAGTAGGACCATAAACAGACACGCAAATAATAAATAAGGTTGTCGCTCCATTATACTATTTTTGATTGTCACGCCAAAACCGTGATGTTGGCTATACCAGATGTACCGCGATTAGAATGGAGGGGTGCTTTAAATCACACTTTCAGTAGAGTTATTTCATTCCATAAGGCTCAGCGAATGATTGAGAAGGGGTGTGACGCGTATCTAGCTTATGTGAGAGATATCAGTATTGATACCCCTACACTTGTTTCAGTCACACTAGTACGGGATTTTCCTTATGTGTTTCTAGGTGATCTTCCAGGCATGCCGCCCGATAGAGATATAGACTTCGGTATTGATTTGTTGTCGGTCACTTGGCCTATCTTTATTCCTCCTTATCGTATAGCCCTCCTGAATTAAAGGAGTTGAAGGAACAGTTACAAGAATTGCTTGACAAGGGCTTCATTCGGCTCAATGCGTCACCTTGGGGTGCTCTTGTCTCGTTTGTGAAGAAAAAGAACAGTTTTGTGCGTATGTGTATTGATTATCTCCAGTTGAACAAAGTTACAATGAAGAAAAGGTATCCTTTACCTCATATTGATGACCTATTTGACCAGTTACAGAGTGCCAGAGTGTTTTCCAAGATTGACTTGCGTTCAAGTTATCATCAGTTGAAGATTCAGGAACCAGATACCCCGAAGACCGCTTTTAGGACTCGGTATGGACATTATAAGTTCCTTGTAATGTCATTTGGACTGACCAATGCCCCAGCAGCATTTATGCAATTAATGCATAGTGTATTTCGACCCTATCTAGACTCATATGCCATTGTCTTTATTGATAACATTCTGGTGTAGTCCTAGAATCGGGAGGATCACGAGCAGCACTTGAGGGTTGTGCTTCAGACCTTGAGAGAGAAGAAATCATATGCAAAGTTCTTAAAATGTGTGTTCTGGTTAGATTGTGTGGCAATTTTGGGTCACCTGGTGTCGAGTGAAGGGATCAAGGTAGATTCAAGAAGGTGGAAGCAATGCAGAGTTGGCCCAGACTATCCTCAACTACAGAGATCCGGAGCTTCCTTGGTTTTGTAGGGTATTACTATTGATTTGTTGAGAGATTCTCATCTATTGCAATACATATGATCAGGCTGACCCAAAAGGATGCTCCGTTCGGGTGGACAGAGGAGTGTGACGATAGCTTTCAAAAACTCAAGTCAACTTTGGCTACAGCTCCAGTAATCGTATTGCCTACAGGTTTAAGGTCTTATACTGTTTATTGTAATGAATCGCGAGTTGGATTCAGCGTGGTGTTGATGCATCACAGCAGAGTGATTGCCTATACATCTAGACAGCTGAAGGTGCAAGAAAAGAAATATCCTATCTAGGACCTTGAGTTATCAGCTATTGTTCATGCCTTGAAGATTTGGAGGCACTATCTGTGGTGTCCTTTGTGAGATCTACACTTATCACCGGAGTTTGCAGCATATGTTCAAATAGAAGGATCTTAACTTGTATCAACGAAGCTGGTTAGAGGTGCTTAAGGATTATGATATCACTATTCAGTACCATCCCTAGAAGGCCAATGAGGTGGCTGATGCCTTGAGTCATATGGAGGAGAGCTTGGGAGCTTAGCATATTTACCAGCAGTAGAGAGGCCATTAGCATTGGATGTTCAGGACTTAGCCAACTAGTTTGTTAGATTAGATATTTTAGAGCCGAGCCGAGTTTTGGCTTGTGTGGTCTCCCAGCCTTCTCTTTATGATCGTATCAGGGAGCGTCACCATGATGACCCCCATCTGCTTGTCCTTAAGGACACAGTTCAGCACGATGATACCAAGAAGGTCACTATTGGTGATGATGGTGTATTGAGGATACAAGGTAGGCAATGTGTTCCCAATATAGACGGATTGTGTGAGTTAATTCTTCTGGAGGCCCATAGCTCGCCGTACTCCATTCATCCGGGTTCCACAAAAATGTATCAAAACTTGAGGCAACATTATTGGTAGTGTAGAATGAAGAAGGACATAGTAGAATATGTAGCCCGATGTTTAAATTGCCAGCAAATGAAATATGAGCATCAGCGACCAGGTGGTGATTACTTCAGAAATTAGAGATTCCGGAGTGGAAATAGGAGCAGATCACCATGGATTTCATTATTGGACTTAGCGGAAGTTTGATGTAATTTGGGTGATTATGGATAAGTTGACCAAGTCAGCCCATTTCCTTCCTGTGATGACTACTTATTCATCTGAGCAGCTGGCTCGAGTTTATATATGTGAGATTGTCATACTTCATGGCGTATTGGTAACTATCATCTCTAACCGGGTTACGCAGTTTACATCACGGTTCTGGAGGACCGTACAATCTAATTGGGTACTCGGGTGGAGTTGAGAACAGTAGTTCACCCTCAGACGGACAGGTAGTTCGATCGCACTATTCATATTTTAGAGTATGTGCTCCGTGCGTGTGCGATGGAGTTTGGAGGTTCTTGGGATCAGTTCTTGCCCCTTGAGGAGTTTGCTTACAACAACAATTATGAGTCCAACATTCAAATGGCATCGTATGAGGCTCTGTACGGGCGCGAGCTAGAATCCTTATGTCAGCTTGCTTGTTCAAAAGACTGTCTCTTTACCCCTTGCATATAGGCAGTGTCAGTCTCCAATGTGTTAGTTTGAGCCGGGCGAGCTAGATTATTGGGCACAGACTTGGTTTAAGATGCTTTGGAGAAGGTTAAGGTGATTCCGAATAGACTTCGCACAGCCCAGTCCAAACAGAAGAGTAATGTGGATCGGAAGGTTCACGATGTTGCATTCATTGTTGGAGAGTGTGTCTTGCTCCAGGTTTCACTTATGAAGGGTGTTATGAGGTTCAAAAATAAGGGTAAGTTGATCCACAGGTTCATTGGTCCATTTGAGGTGTTGCGGCGAGTTGGGGAGGTTGTTTTTCAACTTGCCTTACCTCCCAGCCGAGTAAGAGTTCATCTGGTATTTCATGTTTCGATGCTCTGGAAGTATCATAGTGATCCATCTCACGTGTGATTTCAGCTCATTCCAGTTGGATAAAGATCTATCTTATGTTGAGTAGCCAGTCACTATTTTGGACAGCCAGATTCAAAAGTTGAGGTTAAAGAACATTGCATCAGTGAATGTTCAGTGGAGGGGTCAACTGTTCGAGGAGGCGACTTGGGAGATCGAGCAGGATATGTGCAGCCATTATCCTCACATTTTCACCACATCAGGTATGTCTCTATGCTCGTTCGAGGATGAACAATTATTTTAAGAGGGGAAGGATGTAACGACCCGACCGGTCTTTTTGATAAATATAGCCCCGATCCCCTATTTACAGATTCCACCGTATGTATTTTTCTATTGTGACATACCGAGAGGTTTTGTATTGTCTTTTGGAGTGTTTTGGGACACTTAGTCCCTAAAAGGAGGCTTAAGTCTTAAGATTTGGACTGTATGCGAAACTATGTGAAGACGACTCCAGAATAGGGTTCCGTCAATTCCGTTAGCTCCATTGAGTGATTTTGGGTTTAGGGGCGTGTTCGGATTGTATTTTGGAGGTTTGTAGCTTATTTAGCCTTGAAATTGCGAAAGTCGAATATTTGAAGATTTTGACTGGTAGTGGACTTTTTTATTTCGGGGGCAGATTTCTATTTCAGAAGTTGGAGTAGGTTTGTAATGTTGAATATGACTTGTGTGCAAAATTTAGGATCGATCGGACTTGGTTTGATAGGTTTCGGTGTCGCTTGTAGAAATTGGAATTTTAAGTTCTTTAAGTTTGAAGTTGGAGGGTGATTCATGATTTTAGCATTGTTTGATGTGATTTGAGGGATCGACTAAGTTCGTATGGTATTTTAGAACTTTTTGGTATATTTGGTTGAGATCTCGGAGGCTTCGGGTGAGTTTCGGGTGCTTAATGGAATAAAATTTGGACTTACGTAATAGCTGAAGCTATCTGAGTTCTGGTATTTTCGCACATGCGGTAGGGAAACAGCAAGTGTGGGCTCGCAAATGCGGAGACACAAGCGCGGAGGAAAAGTTTAACTCCAAAAAATTTAATTAGAGAATAAACAAATACCTCAAGAACCAAGAGCGAAGGAAAAGTTCGTCTTGCCTCTAAAGAACCATATATCATGTAGGGCGCTGCTGAAATTCACAACTTGTACTTCTGTGAAGTATAGCAATGCATTGGCCTTCCAATGTGTTCCGTTTTTCCCCGATAGACTGAATCATACATTGTCATCACTGCTGCAATTTCAGAAGATCTGAGCTCCAAGATGCATACACCTACATTCGATTAAATATTTGTATTATTCTATCACATGATTAAACACTCTAAATATCTTTGGACCAATTTTACAATAGAAATCGGCTCAAAATATCCCGAGACTCAAAGTAAGGTAAGACATTTAATTATATGATACATAGTAAAGTTGTATCGCATAGATCATGAAACATGCATGTAGAAAGTAAAATGATACAGATGCATCATCCTTAGCAACCTGTCAACAAAGAAACACTAGTTCTTTGGGTCATATCATCGAGCACCTTAGATGCATCAGTGTGCCAAAGGAATTGAGTTGCTCTAAAAATTCAGAGTTTGTATTCATCAATTATCCAGAATCATACATCTAGGCGTATATTCCAAACATCATGAGCGGGTCTATGTAGATATGCAAAAATTAATACAAAAAATATTATGGCTAAAATTTCTCTTTCATCTTTCAAATGCAGCACAGACATGTAGATTAAGACTGAATAAGAGAAAAACTTTTTACAGAAAAAATTAATTGCAGAGAAAATATAAAGATGCAAGTGAGAGAGAAAAGGATAGTTCTAGGTTGAGCTTTACCCCTCTCTCGGCTCTGGCACGACCTCGACCTCTGCCCCTCGTAGGAGCTACCGTTGGGGGCTCTGGATGTTGCTCAACTGAATAGGTAGTACGTGTTCTCACCATCTGTGATAGAACAAGAGTAGAAAATTCCAATTAGTAATGGGAGAAAAAAATCTCACGACAGAAAAGAATAGAAATGAAATTGTTCCTAAACATCATAGCCTCTAAAAGTTAAGTATAGACGTCTTTGGACCGATCCTCCCGACTCTATTAAGCATGATCGTGAATTGTGAGACCTATGTAACCTAGTCATCTGATACCAACTTGTCATGACCCAGTATTTCCACTTTTGGGACTGTGATGGCACCTAACATTTTACTTGCTAGGCAAGCCAACGTTAGAGGATTCTTAAGTCAACTTCAGCCAACTTCAATAGTATGAACAATTAAGCTAAACATAAGCTAAAACTGATTTGCAAAATAACATAAAATCCATAATATCTGATACATTTAGGATCTGGAGTCACAACTCACGAGCTACTATCATTTACTGCAAACATAGTATAAAAGAGAATACACTGTTTTGAAAGAAAAGAAATAGAAAATAATAATACTAGGAAGAGACTCCAAGGTCTGCGGATGCCAGCATATCTACCTTGGGTCTCCTGATAAGTAAGTCTAGTTGCTAAACTCACAACTAGCTAGGGTCAATACCAAACTCTACACAATAAGTGCAGAGTGTAGCATGAGTGCAACCGACCCCATGTACTCGTAAGAGTCGAGCTAACCTCGACGAAGTAGTGACGAGGCAATGACAAGGAACCTACATAATAAACATATGCAATTAGTAGTATATGTATAAAATAACAACAAATAAGAGGTAGACAAGTAATATCAGGAGGGGAATATGCTTAGGGAATACATGATAGGAGAATCACAACAACAATGATAACTAGAACATTCAATATGCCTTGAACCAATAAAAATAATTAAACATAGTAAAGAAAAGCACATGGTATCACACTTCGTGCTTTTACTCTCAACCTCACTATGTAACAACGAAACTACACGACATCTTCCTTCGTGCTTGTACTCTCAACCTCACAATATAAATCGACCTATATGGCCCGGCATCACCCATCGTACGTTAACGCTCACAACATGGCACGACATCACACTCTGTGCATTAACACTCACAATATAGTACGACATCACCCTTCGTGCATTAACGATACATCACCCTTCATGCATTAACGATACATCACCCTTCATGCATTAACACTCTCCCTTACCATGAAGCAACGAACAAATAACAACGGAGAAATAAAATGACAAGAACAAGCCTTACTTCAACATTTAGTTGCACAATACCAACCTCGACTTTGCAACATATACTTAATTATCACCAAGGAAATCCGTAAACATGATAATAATGATCAATTTAACAGTAGTGAGTTTAAACATGTATAACATGATCAAGAAGCTATAATTACAAGTAATCAAGTCCCACCCACATGCTTTAACCCGACAATAACGCATAAGTGCTCGTTACCTTACATATATGTTGTACCATATCTAAACATGTAGCAAATAGACAAATAGGTTCTAATCCCTCAAGTGAAGGTTAACCATGACACTTATCTCTCAGATAAACCACGGCTTTGCCTTTCAAACGCCTCCAAACAAATAGAATGTAGCAAATTACCAACTAAATGATTCAAATTAAGCCATAGAAACTACCCATGATTGTAAAGGTCAACAAAAGTCAACAGCCGTGTCGCTTGGTCCAATCTTAAAATTCGGACCAAAACTTGATTATCCATTCACCCCCAAGCTCTGTTATGTAATTTGTTCTAGAATCTGACCTCAGTTTAAGGTCTAAATCTCTATTTTTAAAAAATCTTTTATTCTACCAAAAACCCCAATTCCCACCATAAAAACTCTAGATTTTAGGTTGAAATCTTAGAAAAATTAGTGAAAGACTGAAAAAACTGGTTTAGAATCACTTACCAATGATTTGGAAAAGAAAAGTTCTTTGAAAAATCGCCTCTAGGGTTCTTGAGTTTGAAAATTTGAATGAACCAAAAATTCTGTCTAAGCCATATTTGATCAGTTATAGATGTCGCATTTACGACAATATTTTTATCAAATGGACCGGGATTCGTATGTTAACGGTCCTAGTGGATTAGTATCTTGATTTGGGACATCGGTGTATGCTCGGAATCAAATTCGGAACTCCTGAGCCCAACTATGTAATTTGTTTTAGATTCCGACCTCAATTTGAGGTCTAAATACCTTTTTTCAAAAATCCTTAATTCTACCAACACCCCCCCCCCCCCCGAATTTCCACCATAAAACTCTAAATTTTAGGTTGAAATCTTAGAAAAATTAATGAAAGACCGAAAGAAACTTATTTAGAATCACTTACCAATGAGTTGGGGGAAAATGTTCTTTGAAAAATCGCTTCTAGGGTGCTTGAGTTTGAAAATTTGAAGAATGAACCAAAAATCCCGTCTAAGCCATATTTGATTAGTTGCAGATGTTGCATTTGCGGCTTGGGTTCGCAAATGCGAGCCCCATAAATGTGAATAATTCATCTGTAACGACTTGACCGATCGTTTTACTTTCTATAACTCTGATCTCCTAAATAAGACTTCCTTTACTTTTTTTAATGATTTATGACTTGTGAGGATGGTTAGTTCACGATTTGGAAGAGTTAAGGTTGAAATCGGAATACTTGGACTGGGGTCAACGACCTTTGCATTCGCGTGAAGCGACTAGCATTCGCGTAGAGTAGCCTGGGTTGGGCCACTTTGTTCTTCGCGTTCGTGAAGCAGCCCTGGAGTTCTCGAATGGTAGGCCAAGTAACCTCCGCATTCGCGAGACCTTGGTCGCGTTCGTGATGTAGTGTGTCCAGGGGGTCTGAGATATTTGCCTTCGCGAACGTGAGTCCCCTTCCGCGTTTGCAATAGGTTTGGGACCGATGATCTTCGTGTTCGCATAAGGCGACTCGCGCATGTTCACATAGAGTAGCTTGGGCTGGGCCGTTTTGTTCTTTGGGTTCGTGAAGCAGCCCTCGCATTCTCGAAGGGTAGGCCAAGTAAACTCCGCATTTGCGAGGCCTTGGTCCCGTTCGCAATGTAGTGTCTCTAGGGGGTCTGAGCCGTTTGCCTTTGCAAACTTGAGGCCCCTTCCGCGTTTGCGATGAAGGAGGCAGTTGGGCAATGAGTTTTGAAAACAGGACTTAGGCATTTTTGGGGTCATTTATTACATTCTTGGGCGATTAGAGAGCTCTAAAAGAGGGGATTTCAACCTATCTTTATAAGGTAAGTAATTTTCACCTAATTGAGTTTCGTACATAGTTTATGAGCAGATTATAATATGTAAATTGGCGAAATATCATAGGTTTAGAGGAAAACCTAGGTTTTTGATAAAATTGGATTTTACCACGAAAATGGTTATGGAACTTAGTGAAAATCATATATTTATGTTAATGAGGTTATGGGTAATAATTTTCTTCAAGAATTTCTGTAATCCGAGCACGTGGGCTCGAGGATAAATTTTAGTAATCTTGCATTTAGAGTTGGATAATCACTTTTATAGTTTGGTTATGAACTTTTAAACATATATCGATTAGTTTTTATATTATTTGAATAGTTTTGGATTGTTCGGCGCCGAATTAAGGGTTTGGGCATAATCTTGGACCGGAAAGTAGGCCTTGAGACAAGGTAAGACTCTTTTCTAACTTGTAAGAGAGAAATTTCCCCGTAGATGAACTTAATTAATATATGATTATTTGTGGGGGCTACGTACGCACGAAGTGACGAGATTCCGTATGTAGCTACTATTCCTAATTATGTTCGGTATTTTTAGCCTTACATCATGCTTTGTGAATATTATTATTTTATTATATTTGCTAATTGTACCAAATGGAATTAAGTTGAGGATTTCCAAAGATTTAAAAGCTTCAAGTTGAATTGTCTTTATTTTGAAAAGAGCCAAGAAAGGATTACAATTTATTGATAAATTTATATTTGACCATGATGCATGTATGATTCGCGAGTGGGATAATTAGATGCATCTATGGTTCGGGTCATTCGACCTTCGATAGTGCACAATTTACAGTTATATTATGCTAGAGTTTTTTCCCGAATTTTGAACATTGTTTTCATTCAGATTTATCTTTACATAACAATTGGTTAAATTTCAATTACTTTTGAAACTATGGCTATTTTTGAATGATCACTTGTAAATTTGACTGTTTTTTAAGTTTTTCCCCGAATACATGCCCAAATTGATACTTCTTAATTTGATTTTTAAAAAAGTCGTTATAATTAAACTATTTTAAACTTAAATATATAATCTACCATAATTATCCTCCTTTATTTGACTTTAGATTCAATACATGTTGCAAAATTCAACAGGCCCAAAACCACGAATCAAGTGTAATTATTCACCAAAAGAAAGACCAGCACAATTACTATTTTTACATCCATTTTGGAATAAAAGTTGTCCGAAAATGAATAAATGATACTTAGGTTATTTTAGTGTTATTTCTACAAATATAAGCAAATCTATGGTCAAATATTATACCAAAAATTTGCTAGGTTTTGTTGCCAAAAATGAAGCTTAGTAATTTTTTGTTGTTACAACGGACGACCAATTTTGGATGACAATGAAACTTTGTGAGGGGACAACTTTGTAATTGTAGTGTCAATAATCTTGGGAAAGAATATCCCTTCAGCTAAAACTATGATGCTTCCCTAGACAAATGAAAATCTTAGCTAAAACTTAGCTAAGGGTACCATTTTCTCTCTCTGCCAATTCTATCTCTAGCAAGCATCGACCTCTTGTCAAGGTGACCCTTTTAGTTTCAGTAATTGCTTTTTTGGTAACCCTTTTAGTATTACAAGTTACTTCTTTGAAAATTGTTATAACCCTTTTAATTTTAGAAATTGCTTCTACATTTGGTGATCCTTTTAGTTTCAAACGTTTGCTTCTTTGAAATTTTTGGTTATCCTTTTATGTGTTATCAACTGGGTTTCTTTCTGTTCTAGTTTCTTGTCTTCCAAAGTCAGAATCTTGATATTGCCTCATAAATGAACTGCATATCGAATTTTTACTTTTTTTTGTTTTTGTGGGGTGGGGTGGGGGATGATAAGTGATAACCAGAATTAAGCAGAAGTCCTCCAATTAAATGGTTAACTTGTCATCATATTGGTAGTAGAAGTTAGTATTTTTATTACTACTGGCTTAGAGTGTTGTGCACTTGTTTGGTTTGAGTAATTATGGGCTTATAGAAGAGTTACTATAATTGAATCCCAAAAGCTAGAGCTTAGCAATGCTAAACTGTATGAATTTTAGTAGCTGGCTGCTGATGACCTAGAAGATATAGTGATTTTGTTTTTGGAGTTGGGGTTTGACTAAATAGTGTTAACATGTATGAATGTATCGGATAATGAAGATTTATGGACTAGACTAAGTGGGAGGAGAGTTTATGTAAATACTGGAAACGTCTTTGATTCTTCGAGCATTCTGTGGCACAAAATCCATCATTGGCAAAAAGGTTATTTGGTTTTGCCATTTTGGGCTCTGCTCTAAAAGAAACTACTGTATTGTTACCCCTATGATGGTGTAACTGACCTTATCCTTATTTCAAGCAAGGAAAGAAGGTTGTCGTTTCATGTAACCATCTTTTTGAAACAATGCTTTTGCTATGATACTGGAAAAATCAACTCATATTTCCAGTCTATTTGCACTATGAAGTTGTATTCCATCAGGACTAGTAGCTTGGTTCTAATTCCACATTCTTGTGATGCTGGACTTAACATGTTTAACAATACTATTTGGCCTTTGATATTGTTAAGAAAATGGACCTTCAACCTAACTAAACTCCAAATACAGCTCAAACGGTGAGGATTTTCCTAGAAAGTATAAGGACATTACAATCTACAAACTAAATAGATGTGGAATTTTGACATGTCTTTTCGAGTTGTTCATGCTGAGGATCCCTATTAGTGGTGCAAGTGTCATCATGATTTTGATCAAACTATATCTATGTTTTTAAATCTTTTATATTAAGCAACTCTACCTTTTCAAGTAGTGATCTCGACTGATATTACATCAGCCAAAGTTTCCAGATGACATTTGCTGTGTGCATCCTCTTGTGGGTTGGGCCCGCTAACTCACAGGCATTTTCTCGATCATCTAAAAATATTTTCTTCTTCTTGCACTTTGGCTAGTTCTTTTTCCGTTTTGCTTGTACCTCCTAGACAAAGTACTGGAGTCTATATTCTGCTCTGATACCTCCTAGACAAAGCACTGGAGTCTATATTCTGCGCTGATTCTTTCTTTCTTAGTTCTGCAGGTTTAAGAAAGCTGATAGGCTCAAGTCGAGGTGGTTATCATGGCACATTTACTTTCTACCACATGTTCTTTAGATATCTCTTCCAGCAACAAGCTGCATTTCAAGTCAATTAACCAATGTTCTACTCCTATTCCAACATCTTTTAATATGGGAATTTCCTTCTCACCTTTGAAAAAGCTAAGCTTGCAAAGGAAAAAGTCTGCACAATATGTGGTCAGAGCGTCAGCTGTTTCTACGAGCCAAGAAGCCACAACTCAGAACATCTCAGGCTTTCAACAGAGCACTGATGCAGCCTCCACTAGAAAGAAGGTCATGGTTATTGGTGGTGATGGCTATTGTGGCTGGGCTACTGCTCTCCACCTATCCAACAAGGGTTATGAAGTTGCCATTGTTGACAACCTTATACGTCGCCTATTTGACCACCAGCTTGGTCTAGATTCTCTAACACCCATCTCATCTATCCATAACCGCATTAGGCATTGGAAATCTCTGACAGGAAAAGACATTCAACTGTTTGTTGGTGATATATGTGACTTTGATTTCTTGGCAGAAGCCTTCAAATCCTTTGAACCTGATGCTGTTGTCCACTTTGGAGAGCAGCGTTCTGCTCCTTATTCTATGATTGATCGGTCGAGAGCTGTTTTTACCCAGCATAATAATGTGATAGGGACACTTAATGTACTTTTTGCCATAAAGGAGTTTAGGGAAGAGTGTCATTTGGTCAAACTCGGGACAATGGGAGAATACGGGACCCCTAACATAGATATTGAAGAAGGTTTTATAACTATCACTCATAATGGAAGAACAGATACTCTTCCTTATCCCAAACAAGCAAGCTCTTTCTATCATTTGAGTAAAGTCCATGATTCCCACAACATTGCTTTTACTTGCAAGGCGTGGGGAATCAGAGCTACCGACCTGAACCAGGGAGTTGTGTATGGGGTGAGGACTGACGAAACTGCAATGCATGAAGATCTGGTCAACAGACTTGATTATGATGCTGTATTTGGAACTGCATTAAACCGGTTCTGTGTTCAGGCTGCTGTTGGACATCCACTTACAGTATATGGTAAAGGAGGGCAGGTACAAACTTCCTCTCATTCCATGTAGTACTACATTTTAACGAATAACCAACTAATACTATTGAAGAAATGTTGAACTCTATACTCAGATCTTTTGTTTTTCCTTTCCTTCACTGAGCCGAGGGTCGATTGGAAACAGCCTCTCTGCCCTTTCGAGTAGGGGTAAGGCCCGTCTACATATTACCCTCCCCAGACCCCACTTTGTGAGACTATACTGGGTAGTTGTTGTTTATACTCAGATCCTAGCTCTCTTCAAATGCTGAAATAAAAGATCTACTTTGAAAATGGATCACAAAATGTTCACTTGATGCTAAATTGCTAATCCATCTCTCATGCTTTTGTAATTGCTCTGTAAGACAAACTTACAAGAGAAATGTTCTTTAGACCATAAACGGGGTGAACTTCAATAATCAGCTATGTTGCTCGGACTCTCCGAAAATATGGCCGGGTGCGTGTCGGATTCTCCAAAAGCAATGTATTATTGGAGAATCCGACACGGGTGTGGCAGTATTTTGGAGAGTCCCCGCAACATAGATAATCAGTGACATGATCTGTACAGACTGCTTTGTCATGATCTCATCTAAAGAGAGCTACGTAGCTAGTCATTTGTTCATTGGCGAAGACTAGCGTATGATAAGGATATAGGGACGGAGAGAAACGTTCTATGTAGGAAACGCTCAAAATGCTGAACTGTAGACCAATTTACCTTATCCACACAAACAATTTCTTTATTTGCCTTATCCAAAAAAAAGCTGAACTGTAGACCTAATTTGCATACAGTCTGCCCCGAGTCCCTGACTGCTAAATACAAGCTATATTATCCTACTTTCCTCTTGTTTTTTTAATTCAAATAGCAAAAACCATGGATGCTTCTGTAAAATTGAAGATTGTTGCTGGGAATGGAAACAGTCAAGAATTGACTGACCTCATTTCATATAATGCATCTAACACAATTATCCTGGAACACCAAAAGTAGAAAGAATGAGCTAGTCTGGTCACTAGGAAAATGATAAAAGGTGAAAATTACTAGGCTTCTTTATTTTGGATCAGAAAGAAAATTGAGGCTTGATTTTCTTTATTCATTGACATGCTTACTGTTTGTATTTATTTTGCGAGTGTCTTGATCAATTACCTCCTGACCGATAAGTCAGTAACCATTTCATAGTATTCCTGGCTTTTCTAATGTATGTTTTTGCGTCTTGCAGACCAGGGGATATTTAGATATTAGAGATACAGTTCAATGTGTTGAGATTGCAATTGCCAATCCAGCAAAGCCAGGAGAGTTCCGTGTTTTCAATCAATTCACAGAGCAGTTTTCAGTAAATGAGCTTGCAGCCCTTGTCGCAAAAGCAGGGGAAAAGCTTGGCCTTGAGGTGAAGACCATATCGGTACCCAATCCAAGAGTAGAGGCAGAGGAACACTACTACAATGCCAAACATACTAAACTAATTGAGCTGGGCCTACAACCCCACCTCCTTTCTGATTCTCTTCTTGACTCACTACTGAACTTTGCTGTTCAATATAAGGATCGTGTCGATACAAAGCAGATAATGCCCAGTGTTTCTTGGAAAAAAATTGGGGCGAAGCCAAAGACTGTTGCAGCATAAATCACTAAGACAAACTATAAAGACGAGAGGCCAAGGGTTTCCATCTGTCATTTGAATAGGAGCTATAGTATTTTTATAACCCATCACGCCTTCTTGGGTTCGAGTTTTAAGGAAAGTATTTTTTGTATTTGGAGCTGGTAGAGTTATGGATGTAAAAAATTGTACGACCAAATGCTTGGGGTTTTGATGACCAGTTTCAAGACTTATATGCGAACTTTGGGTTATGAATTACTTGTCCAAGTTAGTTTTGGCTACATAGACTTGCTCCCAATCATCCCATATCTTTAATTTGTCATTTTGGCAGATGTATCCAGTAACTTTTTGGCTTACGTAGCGACTGAAGAGAGAAGTTTCCTATAGTCTAAAAATTCCAGAGCACAATGTCTTGGGTTTGGAGATGAATGATTTATTGGCTTATAAATCAAAATGTTCAAGCAAAGAAGTCAAGTTTTTTTGTAACTTGTCTAAAATGCTGAACTCATGAGATGATTAGGACCTTCTTGTGAAGCCTTTGACTGTATAAATGCCGGAAACTAAGCAAAAAGTTGCATAACAGAAATTCAGCATAATCTGTGCTTGCTCTGACTTTCACAACACCACAGAAAATGAACAAAAAGCAATTTGAACGCATAGTTAGCAACACGCATAAACAATGCTCACCATGTTTCATATGAAATTCTACGGTAAATCAAGTTTGTGAGTCTTTACAAACTTGTTTTTAGTTTTATGATCCTTATCTTTTTTTTTATAGCGAGAGATTTACTTTTACACATAAGAGGTCTATACTACACATAAATTATCTAAAAAGGACACTTTCTTAATTTCTACATTGTAAATGGCCATGAAGGCCCATTTCCTCGAAGGAGCTTCTTCCCAAGTAAATATGGAAAAGACGAAAAGAACCTAGTACTATTACCATATCTTTTTCTTGTTTTCTTCCCCACCCTATGTAGTATCCATACATTCTCATATACTACTACCTTCCTGCACTTCCCGCTTTGAACTGAGTTTTGGCATTCCGTCAAAACTTTCTTTGACTAATGATGAGATAAAGGTCAAAGCAGTGCTATGTTCGCTAACAAACTATTTCACTATCTACTTGGTGTTGTTGGTGAACGGTAAACTTGTATGCAGCACAGGACATTGGATCAGAATCGTGAATGTATATATCCACTAGTTCTTTTGCATGACTCAGATGGCATAGCCATGTAATCTCCGCAAAGACCCTCTTTCACAAAGGCTACCACAACTGAAGCCAACTCATCTTGATGCATGGTGAATTCATGATCAGCTCCTTCGATAATGTGTAATTTATGATTTGGAATATTCTTGGCAAATTCCATTGCATCTTCAACTGGCACCATTTCGTCTACTGTACCATGGATTGTCAACACCCTGTATACTAATCCAGCAGGTTTAGTACATAGTTGTCAAGCTTTAAACAAATTGTCATTCACAAGCAAAAGTGGCCTCATATTGAGACATGCACATAATGTGCAGAGACAACGAATTAATGCCCAACTGTTGAAAAGGATGTATCATACAGTGAGATATGACGTGAATACTTAAGAATCACTCAGACATAATCAATATCAATGCCTGACCTGCAGCTTTTGGGGATTTTTTGACATGCTCCACGAGTATCAGTTGTAAGACGGTCCATCAAGCTTTTCTCGGTGACACGATACTCTAACCTTCCTGCAAATATCAAGAGATGGCAGTGTGGAGGGTTAACAACTGAAGGCAACCTGCCTACTCTCCTGTTTTGGTGAAAATAACATGAAAGAAATAGAAGACTCTGAAATTGCAAGAACAATACAGAAAGCATAAAAAGAGAATTTTTGGTGTAAAGGAGAGAATTAGACTATTGAATAGATAGCTGGACAAACTTGATGGATCGTTATGGTTGATTCTGGTTGATTCATGCACACATCTCCTACATATTATTTGACAACATATTGGTGTTTTATTGATGAAATTGTTTGACATCAAAAAAGAAAGTTTGTCTCTTACAAGGTGCATACTTCCATTACAAAGCAACTGCAAATATTTCCAGGTCCACAAGTAAAGGCAAGCCACCACAAGGATAATGCAACTGGCAGGCCAAAACTAGTTAGTGGCAGAGCAGCATTGCACAGTACTTTCCTACTCAAAGTCCTAATTCAGATTCTAATGCTACACTTGATTGAACAGGTATCTGTGATACGCACGTGGACCAGCATACCCTGCACATGACCCACAAAAATGCTTGGCAAATAGGCGCACCACTGCTTTGCACCTGCCAGTCTGATAAGCATGCACTTGCCATTGCGCACAACTACACTTGTAATCATTGCAAGTTGACTATTTCAAGCATAGCACTATGTCATGCTCATAACCAAACTTGTGCTGCACCTCACCATTTGCCGCCCATGTCTAGTCTAATCAGCTGTACCATATTCCGAAGTGATATCCATCAGCTAAACCAGCCACACCATGTGAGGCATGTCATCTAACCATGTCCACTACCTCCCTAGGTGGTTTATTACTATTATCCATTGAAATGCATAAAAGTTTGAAACGTCCAATATTCCAGACTAAAGAACATCCAGCCCCAAAAATGGGACAGAAATATGTCGATTATGAAGCACAAACAGAAAAGAAGGCTATAAGCATACCTTTTCTATTTCTAACATCAATAAAACCATCCTGCTTTATCTTTTCTTTAAAGTCTCTGCCCAAGCGGCCCTCGATCCCTCTCTCAAGATCGAAGCGGCCAGATATATTAATGACAGCTTGTACATCCTTGTACCTCGAAGCATACAAGAGCACAGCATTTCCTCCTGTAGGTAATTTATCACGAAAAAAACACTTTCAGCAGGAACACTAGCAGCGATACAATTTCCCGGGAAATAAGTTCGAGATATGGTTATTGAGTCTAAATTAAGCTGCAGAATGCGTTGATTATAAAAAGTGGATACAAGACAAACTGTGGGATAATATGATACTCTCTTTCCTTGTTAATTTGATTGTAGCCTGAGAGTTGTTAATTTGATTGTAGCCTGAGAGTCAATAGAGCACTATCATGAAAACTCAAAATATTCGTGCGACTCTTACCAATAACAATTTATGTAGAATATGGACAAGAGAAAATATCATCGTAGACATCAATGGTTAGCAGGACCATATATTGCCAGGTAGAACATGTGGGTTTTCAAAATTTACTGTTAGCTGTTAAAGTTAAATTTGAACATAAAGGTAAATTCAGAATTGCTAAATCAGTGATCATAATTTGATTCTAACGGAGAAATATTTACTTAGATAGGAAATCCTTCTTAAATGTTTGAAAAGCTCATATTGGAATAACAATATTGGAAAGTTGAGTTTAAACATTAAATTTTCAAATCAAGCCAATGCTTGCAAATGACGTAATGAGCAAAATTAACCTACAAACAAAGAAAGGGTATCAATCTTCATGCACTGCATAAGTAGTTACAGCCTATCCCTAAACTAAAAAGCAAAGCAGCAGATTCAAGAAAAATTGCAAGGACAAAATGTAAATATCAATTGTGAAAGCTTCAAGCATGATAAGAAGTAATGTCACAAGAAAACTCCGATCTATCAATGTCAAATCAAACAACAGCAAAACTAGCATTGCTACTACTCCAGGAAAACATATGTTAGTAGACTGCACATACTATGCCAGTATGGTGGTACTGTCCATTGAGCTAGAGAACTAAAAAGGGGGGAAAGGGAAGGAGAGACACAGTGTAGATTCACAAGATCACACATAAATTGGCTTTCAAAGGCTATACCTTTGCTATGACCAACTATTGCTGCTATGAAACGTTTCTCCTCATGAAAGTGCTCAACTATGGCACGAAGATCATCAGCTTCCCTAAGGTAGTTACCATACTGAAAGGAACCTTCGCTTTCACTGACACCAAAAATAAAGTGACTCTTCAGTAGTTCATTTCAATTGTTTTTTCCTGTCTTCATAAAATTTACAAATTAGAAATTTATCATCTCTATATAGAGAATATAATGGAAGACAAGAGGGGTTGCTCTGATGGTAAGCAACCCCCACTTCCAACCGAGAGGTTGTGAGTTCGAGTCTCCCCAAGAGCAAGGTGGGAAGTTCTTGGAGGGAAGGATGTCGGGGGTCTATTTGGAAACAGCCTCTCTAACCCAGAGTAGGGGTAAGGTCTGCGTACATACTACCCTCCCTAAACCCCACTAAGTGGGATTATACTGGGTTGTTGTTATATAGAGAATATAATGCTATGAGAAACATAAGTCAAGTCAAGTCAAGATCCTGAAAATAATTGAAGAGAAGACTTATTTGACAGCACCGTATCTCTAAGATTCCAATTTAACAAGCTGGAAAGAGCTAGTTGCGATTAAAGTTAAGAGGATCAACTCTGCTACTTGAAGACCAATATAATGTATCTTTCACAAAACTATATGAGCAAAGTAATTGAGCAGCTCATATTACTTGCATGCGTAAGACAAAGAGGGATTGTTATGATGTTAAGCAACCTTCACTTCCAACCAAAAGGTTGTGAGTTCGAGTCTCCCCAAGAGCAAGCTGGGAAGTTCTTGGAGGGAAGGATGCCGAGGGTCTATTTGGAAACGGCCTCTCTACCCCAGGGTAGGGTTAAGGTCTGCGTACATACTACCCTCCCAGACCCCACTAAGTAGGATTATACTGGGTTGTTGTGTGTGTATTACTTGCATGCAAAAAGGAAAAGAAAAAAGAGAAAAAATTTATGAAAAATAAATGTATCTTGGGTCCATATGCTTATGCAGTAGCAATCCAGATGCATATATATTTAGTTCCTCAATAACCTAACAAATGTTGACGTTTATATGAACAGATACACCTAGTAGATTTTCCTCAGCTTTCTAAAAAGGTGAGGCGGGATGCATCTTTATTCAATAATCCTTTCTACATTGAGTAAATCTAAATTGGCAGATCAAGAGTAGGAGGAAAATAAAGTTCACCGGTTGCCCTCCCTCTCCATTTATTTTGGTAACCTAGAGGTTCATATATAGGTTTTAGTATTTGAACATACCCATTTCCTGCAAAGTCAAAGCGGAAGGCACTGATTCCTTCTTTCTCTAAAGCAGCAGCAAGATTCACCATGGGGATCCGATCCTGAAGTTAAAGAAAAATTAATAAAAAAGACTACTAGTCAACCCAGCAAAAGAGTTGGATGTTGCTGGTCTGAATCACATAATAATGTAGAGGGTAAAACATTCAACCCATTTAGGCCTCTGCTCCTGTATGTCCAATCTCAAGCAGATTATCTCAGATGAATTTTCATCTTAGGAAATAAAGCAATAAACACATCTTTTTAGATAGAAAGGAAGCATCTGCGCAAACTAGATTTGACAATACTAAACATAATACAGCAGTCAATAGGAGTAGTGGCATATACAAGGACAAGTAGATGCACTTATACATTACATATTTCCTAGAATGCAATTCATATGTTCTCCAAGGAAGGACAGAAGTTATCATGAGAGTATTCAGATATTGAAAGAAGCCATTTAGTTTCAAAATGCTCACAGGTAGTGAGATAAAAATGTAAAGATAAACTTTTTCTTTATTCTTTCTAGGTGGAGGAGGTGGAGTGCTTTGGGGGAGGGGGGGAGGGGGGGAGGGGGGATAGACATAGAATCGAGAGAACATTTTTCTCAGAAAAAAATTACACTCAGTTATAGCAAAAAGAAGTTCCTAAAAGAATTTAATACCAGATTCAAGCTAAGCATGCATATTCCTGTGGCAAAAGCAATATTTTGTAGGGGAACACCAAAACAGATATATACAAAGAAGAATATCTAAGCAAAAATCAGACAAATGACAATATGAGTAATCCATATAGGAGCTGTTACTCATACATGTTCTAATTATTGTAACAAACCTTCGATGACTTGAAACCATGGCAGATAATTACAAGCTCCGGGGAATTTGTTTCATGAAGCACACCCACAAGTTCCTCACCGTGGCTGTTACGTACTGTCACACGTCTATGCCCAGTCTCTGTGGAAAAAAAGAAAGAAGATATAGCTTAACTACAGCATCGTTGATTGACATTCATTAACCACTATTAAAATTCCTGCATGAATCACAATTCTAAACCATCCTTGATGACTTCCATTAACTGCTATTAAGTTCCTTTACAAAACTTTATGATTATTATTTTCTTATGAAAAATTTTAACAGTTAGATTACTATCGTGTTATGCCAAAAGATGGTCCAAGAAAAACTTAAATACATTATCAAAGAGCAAAAGACTCCTTTTTTATTGCCCCGTCTCACATCTACTGCTGATATTTTCTTCCCTTAGCAGTTAGACATGAATCAAACGATGAAACCTACATTTATCAAAATTCGAGTAACAATTTTCCTACCAAGTACAGATAAGGTGAGCTAAACATAATAAAAATCTTTTCTCTAGAAACTTCCAATTACATTCAGCACTATTCTGATTAAAAAGGGCCGCCTAGATATTTCTTTTTGTGTCGTATGACAACTCCACAATGCAAATTTAAGCTATGACCATGCAACAATGCAAATTTTCAGCCAAAAATACAATATAAATAAATTCTTTTTGATGAATCGAGACCAACTAGTTTGAATTGAGGCCTAGTAGTAGTTGTTGTTGTTAAACCGTCAATTTAAACATAGCATCAAATTAGCTGCTAAGATTTTCACTATTCAATACTGAAACTTGATAATTGGAACTAAACCGGGTGTTTTACATATCAAAATAAGGAGCAAATACGATAATTGGCAAAACCCCAAAAATTCTATCCTCAGAAAAACCAATATAAAGGTCATCAAATTCAAGGAAATTTTAGAAACCCCAGAAAAAAAAACAGTTAATCTTGATGATCCAAAAGATGAGCTTTTTAAGGATAATGAGATTTTCGCAGGCATGAAAAATCCAACTTTTGTTCCTTTTACATAATACTGTTTTAATTACCTTGGACATTGGGAATTGAAGGGGACTTCGCCATCTGATCAAAGCTTTGGTCTCTCCGAGTTTCCTTTCTAAGGAAGAGATTATTATTATTATGTATGACATGTTTTTATTGTAAGAGCTGAGGAAATTGAATTTATTGTATATCTGAGCAATCTGTGGTTTTTTTCCTCCTGATTTATGTAGGCATTATGCGAATAATAATAATCTTTGGTTCACAAAAGGAAGAAGGAAGGGGATGGAAAGTTGGTTATTTAAATAAATAATTTTTACCAAAAAGAAAATATACTGCCCCTTTGATTAGTTAAAGAAAATTATGGTACTACCTTTAAATTACTGGCATTATTATTATCGTTAATAAAATTTATATTTATAAAATAAAGAATTCTTTTATACTAAGGTTTTTTGTCTGTTTTATCTCAAGAAGAAAAAAGGAGATATATTATATTTTCAGTATTCAATTTCACCAATACGATAGGAAGCCTTACTTCACGTTAGGGGTGTACAAAAGAAACCGACAAATCATACTAACCCGATAATTTGAGTTAAATCGAGAAAAAAACCCGGCTATGGTTTGGTTTGATTTGGTTTGGTGTTGAAAAAAAAAACCGACCATAATCGATTTGGTTTGGTTTTAACTAAAGAAAGTCAAACCGAAACCAAACCAACCTGACATTACATATATAGAAATTTTAGATTATTTAATATATAAATATACTTATTGTGATGTAATTTATAAATATTTCTTTAAAAAAATATAATTTTATCTTTTAATGTATTATTTCAAGGTTGGACTTAGAACCAATAAGTTTTATAGCCATTAACATAAGTAAATTAAATAATGCCAATAAAGGTCAAATTAAAACCAAAATCAAATCAATATTAATGCTAAGAAAAGACATTCAATTCAAAACTATGAACGAGAATGTAATGAATATCTATTTTTGTTTTGCAATAATTTAGATAAAAATGCACAACCTATTTTTATTTTTTCTTTAACGTTTAGTCATGTAATTAATATTCCCTTATTAGTCTACTTATTTTAGCATGACTTAGTACTTTTAGATTATGTTTATTTTTATTATGGCTTTTTAATTAGGAATATTGATATTACATAATTTTATTATCTTTGTTATTGAATACTTTAGGATAATGCCATGACACATCTTATATTTTGTATTATTTTCTTGAAAAATACTTTCTATTGTTGTATCTTACTAGGATTAAAGAAATATTTTGAGCATAATTTATATATTTTGTTCTATGAAGATTTTATTGGGAAAAAATTAGAAATAACCCGATTAACCCGAAAACCCGAAAAAACCGAGAGCGAAAAATCCGAGTTTTATTGGTTTGATTTGATATTTAGACTTAATAACCCGACACAACTGGTTTGGTTTAGTAATTGTAAAATTCGAATCAACCCGGTCTATGCACACGCTTACTTCACGTTTGGAATTGCGCAAAGACTAAGAGTGCTAATTCTTTTTGTTGATATATTATGATACAAAAATATATCACGTCAATTTGCATGTATCTTATCAGAAATGTTTGATGCTTTTTGAGACTTCTTCGGCAATCATGAAGTCAACGGATTAATTGCCGAGTTTTTAAATAATTATTTTGTACTTTTAAATTTGCATAGAAGTCTTCGATTATACCTCGGCGAATATGATGATTGCAAATGACCTATTAATTCCATTTTCTTTGTTTGATTTGTGGTATTAGTATTTTTGGTATGAGGATCATCTACCCTCATAAATGGAAAATTTGAGCATGAAAAATATAAGCATACATTAATCTAAATATTCTCACAAAAAGAAAATCCTCATTGCTACAAATGCTTTTTTGCAAAATTATATTATTCTTTCAGTTTTGTATAATCTTCTTATTAGTGGTCTTCAAATCCAAACTAAAAAGTCAAACCAACTCAATTAAAAGATTTGATTAGGTTCTGTTTGATTTAGATTAGTATTGAACAAAAAAAATTAAACCAAATCGACATATAAATATATAATTTTAAGATTTAATATAGAATTTAAAAAAAAAAATATCCGGAAGTATTCTATGAAGTACTTTATTTTTATTTACTTTAAACAATATGTTATATCACTTTCTTATCAAGTGTTATTGAGACGCGTCGATCATCTTTTTATTCTTTCATATTCATATGTCAAAGTTTCTTGTATCTCTTTCGAATTTGAAATATTGTTTTGATAATTTAAATTAAATAAAAAATATCTTTATTTAGGTATTACATTAATTTTTATGTTCACTTATCAAATTCGGTTAACCTTGAAAACGTATATCAATGAATTCTTTTTGTTAGATGCCTAAAAAAATAACTATCACATGTCTTTACGAAAGTTCTCCCATAAGAATATTTTAATAGTCATATATTTGTCAATCTTTTTAATTTTTACTAAACATATGTTCACTCATCAAAATTTTATCTATAACTTTATCAAAGTAAGATTGAAATAATATTCATGTAACAAAAATTTAAAAAAACTAAAATCGAACCAACTCAAACCGATATAATTAATTTAGTTTGATTTGATAAAAACCCAACTAACTCAGTCCATGCAGGGTGGATACAAATTTATCTATGCGATGTCACGCGCCACCGCTGTGTTAAAATATTTTTACTAACTATATGTGTTAATAGTTTAATACTATGAGAAATGAATAAGTAGGAAAAAAATTACACTTTTTGACATAAATTGTCTTTTGGTACATCGGTTATGTATTTGAATTTGGTCTGAGAGGTTAGAAGTTTGAACCTTAACTAGCACTATTTTTTTTTTATTGCAAATATTTGAGTCTATGTTGGTAAAAATTGTGATGAAGTAAAACTGAGCTCAGGACCTTTTTAACTTAAGACTAAACTAAACAAATAGACTAAGACTATTTCTTGTCAAGTAAACGGTAATTAAAGTTAGGCGAAATGGTTTCACGACCACTTAAACTTATCGAATTTTTTTAAAGCCGATATATAAATTTTTTTATTTTTCCATTTGAACACTCGAACTCGTTTTTCCGTAACTAATAAACACATTTGACCATTGATTATGCGCATGTGGCGCCAGTCAGTTCTAATCAGCAGCCCGCGTGAGAAACATGACGCACAGGAGCGTGGAAATCCCTTTCCCAACGCCCAACAGTACAAAATGGGTTGTGTCTAATTGTGTTCTTATTCTTTCCTTTTAAAATACCTTCTTCCTCCATTTTTTAAAATCTAAAGCTCCATTCCTCCTTGAAAAATTTGAAGCTCCATTTTCAGTTTTTTATTTTTATTTTTTCATATCGTGAAAATAGTGAAAAGTTATATATTTTGTCATTGTAGGGTTGAAGATAAATTTTGTATCTCTTTAACCAAACGAAGCTCGACCATATCCACCACCATAAACAAGTCTTTTTTGAATATTGGAGAAGGTGAAAAGATTCTAGAATGTAGCGATCGGAGAAGGTTAAAAGAATCTTCTAGAATTTTGATGCAAAAAGCAATGAGGGTCTTAACCGCGAGGAAATGACAGCTTTGGTGGTTTCTATAAACCCTAGGGTCATATTCAGCGATGAGCAGATATGTGGCATTCTCGACGAATCTTTCGAACTTATGGAGAGTTCATCAATGGTGAAAAGGGCCTTACATATGTTTCCCTCACTTTTCAAATTATTTTCACCTTCTCCGATCATCAAAATTCTAGAATAAACAGGGGAAGGTTTCGTCAGAGAGAGGTTAAAATGGGGGGTGGGGGTGGGGGTGGGAGGGAGGGTCGGTCTACAGAATGAAAGAGGGGACCAGGGTTAGGGTTTTTGCGCCCTTGACGTGTAAGACATCCATTGGTCATTTGCTGACTGGATGGACATATATGTGTATGTGTAATGCACGCGTACATGGTCTCTTGTCAAATGTGATTATTAGTTATGGAAAAAATGAGTTCGAGTGTTGAAATGAGAAAATAGAAAATTTATGTATCGACTTTAAAATATCCAACAAATTTAAGTGGCCAAGAAACTATTTTACCTTAAAGTTATTATCCCGTTTTTCTATAAATTTCGACATCACTTTCAAAGATTTCTGCATATGCCACTGGATACCCCTATTTTTCACCAATCAAAAGAAGATTTTTTAATTAATTGTGCAATAAGACAAGATGTCCCTCTCATGCAGCCTCAGATAGTAATATACTTAAAAATAAGTAAAGCCAAGAAAAATATAAATATTTAACCAAAAAAATATTTATCTTTGTACGATCATTGTAATAGAACTGAAACTGGCGGAAAGTTTTCACAAAAATGCACTCTTCTTTGCACAATAAAAACTTAAAAATAATAATTGTTAAGAATAGAATTTTATTTGGAATGAATGTCTATCTTGTAAAGAGTTTTATTTTGAGCCTAAGTCATTTTTCCTCCTATAAATAGAGGGGTCTTACCCCATTGTAAATCACCCCAAATTCAATAAGAATTTTCTCTCTCTTTTTCTGCAATATTGCTCTTGTTCTTTTATTATTTTATAACAAGTTATCAGCACGAGACTCTAACCAATTGGGTAGAAGCTTTGGGATTGAGCATAATGATTGTAAGTTGTTCCATGAACTTCCTTCATGATTAAATTCTGGATTTAAGGCAAGCAATTTACTTTTCTCTTTCAAATTCTTGAAATTCTACTATTTGATTTCATATACAAACAAAGACAACAAAGTTTGATTATAACTCTAATGGAGTTTGTAAGAAATTATAAGTGGTAAAATTTATATGTCTTGCCATGATTAAATTCATATATGATTGTGGGCAAAGAATTGAAAACCCGTCCAATTGAATTTTCTCTATTCTCATTCCCTTAAGAGAATGTGATTGCAGTATGTGATAAGTCTGAAAGAAGACAAAATTATCACTATTAAGGTATCAATGGATGTGGACGTGGCAATAGACGAAATTATAATCGTCATCATTGTGATAATGAGAATAATAAGGATTCTCAAAATAATCCTTCACTTTGCGAAAGTAATATCTCTCATCGATTTGACATGAGATTCTATATAGCACATATAGATGATTATTGTCCATTCATAGTGTGAGTGTGACAACATCTATTTTATGCATACATATTCATTCTTGGAAGAATACGAACGTGCTCGTGGTAGTGAATATACCACACTCACCTCTAGAAGGAGGTTTGAGATGAAATAAGAAAATAATATCATTATTATGATATGAATGGTCATTGATCACGTACCTATTGTACGCCAAAATATTTTGGCAATGTAATTATTAAATGACAACAATAATGCAAGAAACATATCTTGCATATAATTTTGACCATGGTCATAATGATATAACTTTCTCTTTGAAAGAGATATTCACCATATGGATATTGATGAATATGTGGTAGTACCAAATTAATTAAGAACTCTGCAAGAGCCAATTATACTATTTTTGAGAAACACAATTGATTACCAATAAATGTATTGTGTTGTAGAAGTCTCAAAGAAACTTATCCAGTTTTCAAAGTATACGCGAAAGCGGTTGATTATATTGAGACAATAAATAAAGGAAAGATTTGATATCTTGTATTACTACAACTTGTAGCGGGATAATCTGTATGTGAAAGGCTACTCGCTTTATTCTCCAGTTTTTATTACACAAATAAAAGAATGCCACAATAAATTGGATATTTATTGATGTAAAAACTCATATCATATTAAACGTGGAGTTTATTGATAATTGCACATGTCATGGTATAAACATGAACTTATCAATATTGATAATTTATTCAGTTGACACAATCAGTTCTCAACTTTCAAGTGTCAAACCAGCACAGAATTCCGACGAAGGTCCACCCTACTATTCTTTCTCCAAAATTTTGATCTATTTTCCTCAAATCTCTTCCGATCTTCTTTCTTGCGGCGTAGTTTCTGCACTTCATCGAAACAGTTATCAGACCTTCAAAATTTACAACACCAAAGAGCATCTCCCTCACATTATAGGGTACCTTCTACCACAACCGGCCGCAACGGACACCATCTTTCCTGCTTTGCATTCTGAATTTTTATTTTTGGTAAATATTTTAATATTTGATTATTTAAGCCTATTGCTGTTTAGAGGTTTTGAATACTTGCTTCTCGCCGGAAATTTTTCCGGCAACTCCTACTATTTTCTTTCTATTCTCTCCTCTACTTTTTGTGGGTGTGTGTGGGTGTGTTCTGTTTTCTTGGACAGGTGACTATTTTACCGGCAAGGATTTCCGGCAAGCCACAGTACTCCCGGTGACTCCCGTCCAGACTTGCGGCAGGACGCAATAGAACTACACGAAGCTTCAGGAAAACTTGGGCGCATCAAAGCATACTTTCAGGTTTTTCCACCAGGAGTTGGTACCTCCCGCTCTCTTGTTTACTTTGTGCACCTTTTTACGTATTTTAGCTAGCATTTCGAGTGAGGTCTATTCTGTTGCTATCTAGTTTGCACCTGTTTGCGTATTTCGCAATAGTGCGTGTGTGCGCCATTGTTCCCCATAGTCGGTTGGAGGGATAGTGGCCGCGGCGGGGGATGATAGCGTAAGGTCATGTCCTCGGGGGATGGGGGTGGTGGCGGGAGTGAGTAGGGGAGCAGGGGGTGGTCCCGTGGGTAGGGCGGGAGGTAAGGGTGGGAAGAGGGTAGCGGACGCCCATAGATTAAGGATTGGGTCATGGAACATAGGCACTCTGACGGGTAAGTCCATAGAGTTGGCGAAGGTTCTTCAGAGGAAGAGGGTTAACATAACGTGTGTCCAAGAGACTAGGTGGAAAGGGTCGAAGGCGAGGAATGTAGATGGGTTTAAGCTGTGGTATTCTGGGGTCGTGAGAGGTAAGAATGGAGTAGGCATCTTGGTAGATAGGGACCTACGGGAGTCCGTGGTCGAGGTTAGGCAAGTGAATGATAGGTTAATGTCTATTAAGCTGGTTATTGGGGGTTGCGTCCTCAACGTCATCAGCGCTTACGCGCCGCAAGCGGGCTTAGACGAGGAGGCTAAGAGGCGCTTTTGGGAGGACTTGGATGATCTGGTGAGTATTATTCCCCAATCTGAGAAGTTAGTTATTGGAGGGGACTTTAATGGTCATATCGGGGCTGATGCTGGTGGCTATGATGAGGTGCACGGTGGCTTCGGCTTTGGGGTTAGGAACGGAGGAGGCACTTTGCTGCTTGATTTCGCCAGGGCTTCCGAGCTTCTGATTGCGAACTCGACATTTCAGAAGAGGGAGGAGCATTTGGTCACCTTCAAGAGTTCGGCAGCGAGGACTCAGATTGATTACATCCTCATCAGAAGGAGCGATAGGGGTATGTGCAAGGACTGCAAGGTTATTCTGGGAGAGTCTCTTTCAACTCTTCATAGACTCCTAGTGATGGATGTCGGTCTCTGGGTGAAGAGGAAGAGGATGGGCGCTCGAATACAACCGCGGATTAGATGGGGTGCTTTGACTAAGGAGAAAGCACAGGAGTTAGAAAGGAGGTTAGTTGAGGGCGGAGCTTGGAGAAGTTCTGGGGAAGCGGACGCTATGTGGACAGTGACGGCGAATTTGGTTAGGGGGGTAGCACGGGACGTGCTCGGGGTAGCCAAGGGATATTCAGGCAGACATCAGGGTGATTGGTGGTGGAACGATGTAGTCAAAGGAAAAGTGGAGGTGAAGAAGGCGGCGTTCGCTGGGTTGGCAGGAAGCACAAGCGAGGAAGAACTTAGAGCGAACAGGGTGATCTACAAGGTGGCGAGGCAAGAAGAAAAGATGGCAGTCACGGAAGCTAAAGACGCGGCGTTCAGTCGCATGTACGAGGAACTAGGGGAGAGAGGCGGGGATAAGAAGTTATTTCGGTTAGCTAAAGCAAGGGAAAGGAAGGCACGTGATCTAGACCAAGTTAGGTGTATCAAGGGCGAGGATGGTAGAGTTCCGATGGGGGAATCTCAAATCAAACAGAGGTGGCAGGCGTACTTTTGGGACTTACTTAACGAGGAGGGGGATCATAGCATAGAGTTAGGGGAGCTGGGGCATTCAGAGCAACATAGAGACCTTGGGTACTGCAGGCGCATTAGGGTGGAGGAGGTCATGGGGGCTTTGCGTAGGATGAGTAGGGGTCGAGCGACCGGGCCTGACGAGATCCCGGTGGAGTTCTGGAAGTGCATGGGTAAGTCAGGAGGGGAGTGGCTCTCCAGGTTGTTCAATGCGATTTTCAGGACCAAAAGGATGCCGGATGAGTGGAGGTGGAGTACAGTGGTGCCCTTGTATAAGAACAAAGGGGACATCCAGTGCTGCAACAACTATAGGGGTATCAAATTAATAAGTCACACGATGAAGGTTTGGGAGAGGGTGATTGAGGCGCGGGTGAGGGAGGTGACATCTATATCTGGGAACCAGTTCGGTTTTATGCCGGGCCGCTCCACTACAGAGGCTATCCACCTTGTCAGGCGGATGGCGGAGCAATTCAGGGATAAGAAGAAGGACCTACACATGGTGCTTATCGACTTGGAGAAGGCGTATGACAAGGTCCCAAGGGAGGTGCTATGGAGGTGCTTGGAGGCGAAGAGCGTGCCGAAAGCCTACATCAGAGTAATCAAGGACATGTACAATGGAGCTAAGACTAGGGTTAGGACGGTGGGTGGCGAATCAGACCATTTTCCAGTGGTCATAGGGCTCCATCAAGGATCGGCGCTGAGCCCCCTCTTGTTTGCCTTAGTGATAGATGCTCTAACCCGACGTATTCAAGGGGATGTGCCTTGGTGTATGCTATTTGCTGATGACATAGTATTGATAGATGAGACGAGGGTCGGTGTTAATGAAAGGTTAGAGGTATGGAGACAGACTCTCGAGTCTAAAGGTTTCAAAATAAGCAGATCTAAGACAGAGTACCTGGAGTGCAAGTTTAGCGCCGAGCCGAGCGAAGTAGGCAGGGATGTGATGATTGGTTCTCAGGCCATCGCCAAGAGGGACATTGTCCAATATCTTGGGTCTGTAATTCAGGGGGACGGAGAGATCGACGGGGACGTCACTCATCGTATAGTAGCGGGGTGTTCAAAGTGGAGGCTTGCATCAGGAGTCCTGTGTGACAAGAAAGTTCCACACAAACTCAAGGGGAAATTCTATAGAGCCGTGGTCAGACCTGCGATGTTGTATGGGGCGGAGTGCTGGCCCGTGAAGAACTCGCATGTTCAGAGAATGAAGGCTGCAGAGATGAGGATGCTTAGGTGGATGTGCGGACACACCAGGCTAGATAAGATTAAGAATGAAGTTATTCGAGAGAAGGTGGGGGTGGCCCCGGTGGATGAGAAGATGCGAGAAGCGAGGCTGAGGTGGTTCGGGCATGTGCGGAGAAGAAGTCCCGATGCCCCGGTGAGGAGCTGCGAGCGGCTAGAGATTGTTGGCGGTCGGCGAGGAAGAGGGAGGCTTGAGAAGTATTGGGGAGGGGTGATTAGGCAGGACATGACTAGAATGCAGGTTTCCGAGGACATGACCCTTGATAGGAAAGTCTGGAGGTCTAGAATCAGGGTTGTAGGATAGGGGCTCCTAGAGTTTTCGTACGCCTCATCCGGGGTTGGGAGTGGGTCAGCAGGGTTACCCATAGATGATTTGTGTTTTAGCTTATGTCCCCCCTATGGCTGTTAGTTATGGTAGTTACTGTATGATATTATTGCATGTGATTGTATTTATGTTTCGTATGTTTAGATAATTATTTACGCTACTTACGCTATTTAGGGTGGAGTTACTAATGCTTTATTGTTTTTGTTTTTGTGTTTGTTTTTGTTTTACTGATGTTTTTCCTTTACCCTATAAGCCGGGGGTCGATTGGAAACAACCTCTCTGCTCTTTCGGGTAGGGGTAAGGCTTGTCTACATATTACCCTCCCCAGACCCCACATGGTGGGAGTATACTGGGTAGTTGTTGTTGTTATATTTTAAATATGATATGCAAAAATAATAGAGAAATTCACATGGGTAAATATTAAAGAACTAGAAATTTCTTTACGAATTCTCTTATATTGCTTGTTCTCATTAATTAATTGACCAACTAAAATTGGGATTGAATCCCATGAATGTTGGAAATATCAAAGGTGAATATGGGCTCATTCATCTGCCATGTATACCACACAAGATGCATCTATGAGATGGTTACATGTGCGATTATTATTAACCCGCAACATGATGTTTTGCGAGGTAACTTGCTGAATAATTCAATTTAGAGCACAATTTCCAGATTTTCTATTCAAGAACTTCATGTTAATAAGTTGGTTTACATCATAGTTGGTTTAGCAAAATAATTTATTGAGTGCCTCCACTTAATAGTTAAACTGTTTCTTATGAGAACAAAATTATAATTATCAGTTTGATATACGTTATATATGAGAGTATATTATATTCTCCCCTCACAAGTGGTTCAGGGTCAGGAACCAAATAATTCCATCTCAATATTATTGATGTGCGGTGTATATTTTGATTAACACCACAAAACACAAAGATGAGTTCTCAAAGTTGAGAAAATAAGTTAGTTTTCTAACATGAGGGGGAGACATGATAAACAATTGAGAAAAAGTTACGTAGAATGAATTATTATTTGTATACCTAGATCCTTGATTACGATAATATGAACTTTTAGTTCATAAAAAGATAATTCATTTGCAACATATTGCAAAGCATGCCATACACATTTGCTGACCCAAAGAAAGTAACTATATTTTCATTGCAAATGCTCATATTAAGTCTTAGAAGGACAAAATCTATGGTACGCTTTAAAGCGTATAGACAAATCAGTTTCAAATAGAACTTCTTGATAAAGAAGATGAGCAAATGATCAAAGTAATCATAATAAATGAGGCAAGTGATCTAGAAGGTCACGTGACAAAACACTTCATAAAATCTCATGAGAGATTTAGGTACCTGAATATATGAATGAAAAGATCTATATGTTATGTCTTTATGAAAATTTATTGGAACTGATATAGCATGTTTGTCGACGACATCTATCATAACGCTAAGTTTAGATGAGGATATTAAGTCTATCAAATATAGACACAAAAGTATTGGCCAAATGGAAGAGATACAATTCAAGTAGAATTGATTCCATATGAAAGACATGTAGTTTTGGACATGTAGTTCAAATACTTAAAAGTATAAAGTCAATGGTATGTGCAATCAGTTTTCGATATCTTATTTGTCTAGCATGACATAAAAACTTGATATGCATTTAAATTCTATTATATGACTTATATTACTTAACTTATATGACAATCCATGAAGGATTTAAGTTGCTTGAAGCATCTATAATTCTTCATCTTGAGGTACCACTTCCTCAGTACAATTTATGCACAAATATATCTTACTATAACTATAAGCATGATAATGTGATAGCGAGGATACCTTTATGGAGATATTGAAGAGCCATTCCACGATATTTGTGAAGACATTATATATCTATCACGAGTTATGATTTCAAGGTGCTAATATTCATTATAGTTAATATGACTGATTTATTTATCAAATCTCTACCAACGATCTCTTGAAGATGGTGCACAAGATTGGAATGCGAATGCTCAAGGATGTGAATTGATGCTCTCTTTAGGGGGAGTTAATGCGCGTTGCACTCTTTGTCCCTTATAAGGTTTTGTCCCACTGGGTTTTCCTTGCAAGGTTTTTAACGAGGCAACCAATAGGCGCATTTCTAAATAAGTGTACTCTTTTTCCTTTTCTAGAATTTTTTCCCACTGGGTCTTATTTTAGTTAAGGTTTTAACGAGGCACATTATTTATTGAGTAGACATTCAAGAGGGAGTGTTAAGAATAGAATTCTATTTGGAGTGAATGTCTATCTTGTAAAGAGTTTTACTGTGAGGCTAAGCCATTTTTCCTCCTATAAATAAAGGGGTCTTACCCCATTATAAATCACCCCAAAATTCAATAAAAATTTTCTCTCTGTATTTTTCTGCAATATTGCTCTTATAACAATAACCATATATCCCTCCCATTCAAATTATTTTCATATTGTGACTGTAATTTTTCATTATGTTTCAGTCAGTTGTATAACATTCAATAGTGGGTATATAAGATGGAAAAACGAGGAGAGACTCCTAATTTTCAAAATTATCTTGATATGTTCTTTAATTTGAAAAATAATTTTCATGCTTCACAATTAATAACCTTACTCAATCTGATATGAAGATACCCATCATTCCTTCGATAGCTTTGTTACAATCTTTTTCTTAAAAAAAAGCTTAACGTGCTTACATATTTTCGATGTATAGTTTACATCCCATACTTAGGTTTACTTTAAAGCATAAAATTTTAGTTTCAAAGATGGAAATTTTTACTTTGTATAGCAAAAGTTAATACCTTATTTATTTTAAATAAATAATATTTAAAAAAATTATATTTCTATAGATACTTTTTTAAGGTTTATAACAAAATATTTAATTTTGGTTATGTCATAGCCCTAAGCCACTAAATACGCTAATCAGTTACATTATTTTCTTTCTCTCTACTTTAATACATCCTATTCTCTTCCTATATTCCATTAAAATTTTTGATCTCCTTCTCTTTTTATCGATTTTCTTTCTATTCCTTCTCACTTTCCCCTCCCTTTACACCTGCGTGATGATCCTCCCTTTTTTTTCTTTCTTTTTTGCTTTGTCTTCTTCTGGCCGCTACTAATAAATCAAATCTAAGCACTATTTACATAATGAAACTTTTCTAATCTCGCCTTGATCGCCGGTAAGTGGATTGTTTTGTGACAAAGCTCGAGCAAATTGTTCATGGAAATAGCCATTGTCAGCAACCATTTTTTCCACAAATGGAGTAGTATTTGGATGAGTAACCAATTCTTGATCCACAATTAATAAGCCCTTGTGGTTCAAAATGTTTTTGTAGTACATATTATCTAGGATCAATGTATCTCGCTGTATTTTATATATTTTATTGTATTCTTTATCTTTATTTCTTCTACTGCATTTCAATGTATCCCATTATATTCTATGTGTTTTATCGTATTATTTGTCTCGTTATGCCATGAATGTATTCATAAGCTTTTCTTAATTAATATAATTTATGTATTCAGATGTATTATATAATTTCTCTGAAGATTGATAAGTTTTTGGTGTATTTTTTGATTGAGAATCTTTTTTATAACTGAAAATACAAATTTTATGTGTTATAACTGATTTATTGAGTTATATTAGGAGTATATTATATTAATTGATTCACTTTCCATTGCAAAAATAGTGTAATCCCCTATTTCATTCTGTGAATACAGTCGAATATAGTCGAATACAATTATCAGTCCAGTTGTAATCCCATGTTTCACTCCATGAATACAGTCGAATACACTTGAATACAATAACCGATTAGTTGAACTCCCCTGATTCAAACCTATTTTTGCTACTCTATTCATGAATACAATAGTTTAAATACGTCAAATATATATTATAACCACATACAAAATATTTATAATCTAATATAACAAATGGTATTTATAAATAACTAATAGCTACTAAAATGTAGTGCTTTATGAAAATTTCTTTTTAAATATCAAAAGAGAAGCTCGAATACAATCACTCACACATAATATGCATGTCCGTGTATAGATTTTCTTTCTTTCAACAAATAAACTTAATATTATTCTTTCTTATATAGTTCAATTTTTAAGAACAGCTCAATTTAGTCTATTCTCTTCACATCATACTGTGAACATATTATTGAGAATTAATTTGTAAATGCAACATAAGATAAATGTTATGAACCAAAGTGATAAGTTTACATAAAACTTGAAAGAGTTGATTGCATAATAACATCTTATTTTGATGCTGATTTAAGATTTGATTCCTTAAACTTTTTCTTTTAGCAAATTTAAAACTACACAAAACTTATACCATAAATCAGTTTTTTAAAGACTATAAACAACTAAAAAAACTGTTAGAAAAGCCATTAACGAAAAAAAAACGTTACTCCTTAAATGATAATTATGTCACAATAAAAAAGACACATAAGACTTCCGCAAAGGCTTTCCAAAAGCCAAAAGAAAAAGCAGGTAAAGAGTAAATGCATTATTGGAAAAGTATTAAGTTCTGACACAGCGAAATTTTACAATATACTCATGAAAAATATCCAACTCAAATTGGTAAGTTAATGAGTCTGCAGACCTGTAAGGTCAGCTAAGTTACTTTATAACACCAAAAGAAAGAAGCCTTGGGACAACTAAATATGACATACACTTGACAACATGAATCTGCCAATTTATCTGTTACTATTTCCATTGACCTCTAAACTCACCTCCATACATTAATTACCTCCTTGATAGTAACTCAACAATGAAAAGGGTGGAAAGCTCGCGTGAAAATGATCCCCTATATGCACATTGGATATAAAAACTACCAATAAGTTACCATACTAAGGTCCTACAGGAGCAATGCCTTTGGTTTTGGCTGCGGCAGTGGCCGCAGCTGCAGCTGAGCAATGCCTTTGGTTTTGGCTGCGGCAGTGGCCGCAGCTGCAGCACCAGCTGCGGCTGCAGCTGTTGGACCTGATGGAGGAGCTGGATTGGATGGTGATGTGCTCTCCTCAGTAACTAATTGAGGTTGCTGCTGCTCTATTTGTTGAGAATTGACCTGTGTAAGCAGGGCCTTTATCTGGTTTCCGGTCAGCGTTTCCTGCTCAAGTAATGCATTGGCAAGAGCATGAAGCTCTTTGTTGTGGATGGTCAGAATCGTTTTCGCATTGTTGTAAGCCTTTTCAAGCAATTCTCTTACTTCCTTCTCAATGAGAAGCCTCGTTTCGGTGCTCATAATTATGGGTGACGAGCCTGTCACGGCCCAAAATGTAACCATGATCGTGATGACGCCTATCGTATAACAAGGCAAGCCAATTCCCAAAATATTACTACTAGTTTATTAAAAAAAATTTAATAAAATATTTTCAATAATTTAATTCATGATAAACTAAACCAACTCTAAATATAAATAATATAAAATACAAAAAAAAAACGAATCCCAAACATCGGGGTGTCACTAAGTCATGAGCGTCTAAAACTATAAACTAAGATATATAAACTGGCTAACTGTCCAAAAGAAGAAATGACAAAAGAAGTAACAAGGTCCTGCGGACGCTGGCAGCTACCTTGCAATCTCCATAGATAGCCGGCCTGAAATCAATGATCGTCGCACTCTAACTCACCTGGATCCGCACATAAAGTGCAGGGTGTACTATGAGCACTACCACCTCAGTAGTAATAGAAATAACTAAGGAACTGAGCAGTAGTGACGAGCTAAGTAAAACAGTTCAATTATTTAGTTTCACAATTTAAAGATAAACCAGTATATTTCATAATTCAGTAAATACCACAAAGAAATTTAACAGATAAATGCAGCAACAACAAAAGTAGATGCAACTTCACAGCAATGCCATCACTCATCACTCAACACTCAACACTCAATACTCAATACACTTAACATTCTGCACTCATTAGGGGTGTGTACAGACTCCGGAGGGGCTCCCAAAGAATACTAGAAGCGTTAATATAAGAGAGATACCTGTTAATAGCCCAAGTTCGAGGATTCGCAAAAGGAAACTTCTCTTGGAAGCTATTAATAGTGCTCAAGTGTTTGGGTATAATGGTGCTTGCCATAGGAGGATTAGCATTGACATCAACCTCTTTATCTTTTTTTCTCTTTGGGCCTCCACCAAAGAGAAGGCAAGAGTTGTCAAAAGACTATGTAAAGTAAGCCACAATAGTAAAAAGGTGGTGGAAGTTTTGACAAAAACTGGAAAGAGATGAAAGTAGAAATAGGTTAAGTGCAGAGAATATACTGAACTTATGAAAATTTTGAAAGTGAAAAAGGTAAAGTGATGAATGTAAGTAAACACATAGACGACGAAATTCGTGGTCATGATTACCTCGAGAAACGGCGAAAATATTACTAAATCATGGGGTAACACATGTTTTAGATATTAAGTGCAAGGAGACATGCATCTTATCAAGCGTCAAAGACTGTGCAAAAGGTTTTAGAAATATTTTTCGCCAAGAAAAGAATCTTCACCAACTTCCCGATGATACAAAGATGTGTCACCATAAAGCAGAGGGACTATCTGTATATTGTAGAATTGGTTAATATCAAATGAAAGAATGATAGGGTGACACGTAAAATAGGATACAACTCGGAAGATTAATTAAGTAAGAACGAAGACCGGAAACAATCTTTGCAGTTGGTATCAAATAAATCCCCAAGAAAGCATAATCAACATGAACGAGCCTAAGTGTTTGTCATCAGATGACATTTATTGAAGAATATTCCCTAGTATTAAATAGGAAGACATTATAGAGAATTTTGGCATTCATAGTCTGCAATTGTATATTCATTAATGGCCCTCTTTATTGCTAATTAAGAGGGGCTTAATTCTAGGATATTGCTTCATAGATATAGCTATAAATATTTCTTTCAGCAGCTATCGTAGGGACACAAAATCTTTAGCAAAACTTATGCTATATTCTTTTCTCAATCTAAATAAAAAAAACTCTACTTTCTATTTTATATTGCTCTTATTTCTGTCCTCGAAGGCATTGCTCCCAGAGTCAGGCTTGTCATTTCTTTCGATTCTAATCGCTAAATATTACTTTTAATTTAATTTATTTATTATTTTGGATCAAATCAATTAGCTTATTTATAAATCATGTATCAAATTCAACTATAATCTTTTACGAGTAAACAGTCATTTGGTGGCATGATCCTTTTATTCCTATCACAAAAATTACATAATTAAAAAGAGAATAAAATATCTACAGTTCTAGCTTTCAGGATTTTGGATTACCCAATCCTACTCCCTTACAAAAAATAGGCTCTTACACATACAAAATAAAACCTCTACAGCTTACAAAAAGAGGCAACTTAACTTTACAATAAAAGTTCTTCTTATGTCGGAGCCTCAGAGAATTCATACCAACCATGTCCAATCTATAAGGACCTTTAGCACCATGTGACAAATTATCAAGTGAATACCTCATCTGGCTTGTCAATGCGCCATTTAGCCAACATGTTGGCGACTTGATTAGCCTCCCTAAAGCAAAGTTGAATTCTGCATTTAATCTGGCTGACAAGACTTTTGGCTTCTGTAATGACATCATGTATCTTCCATGGGACTTTGTTAAATCTTTTCAGCATATTCAGGACAATACAAGAATCACAATCAAGAATTAAGGGGGAATAGCCATTCAGCACACACCAATTCAGTCCAAAAAGCACAGCTCTCGCTTCTGTCATATTGCTACTGGTTATACCCAATGAAGAAACAAAAGCCATTATCATATCACCACCATTATCCCTACAAATTCCACCTGCACCAAAATATCCTTCTATATTTTTACTCACATCAATGTTTATATTTATCCTTGAATCCGAGGGCCTTTCCCATTTAACCAAAAGGCACTTAATCTTGGGAGTAAGCCTGGTTATAAATTCTTTTCACATATTTTCTTGCATTTCCATATTTTGATGCACATATTTCCTTCCAAATTTTCCAACATATAACCATAGGAGTAAATTTGTAGAAGAGTCTGATGGGCCCTATTTTTTGGTTTAGTAGTAGTTTCTTGCATCACCTACGTATACATATAACCATAGGAGTAAAATAACATATTTTCTTGCATCACCTACGTATAATAGTTCGAATTGGTATATCATCACATTTAACACCTAAAGAGATACCAAATCTTTTCCATGTCATAGCATTTATATCACCCCTGTGAAAATATGATGTAAGAGTTTTACGACCATCCTTTCAGAATTAAACTCTAACCTTACATACGCAATCTCAGTCCTCCTCAACATACCGCTTATACCATACCATCCTAGGATAATATGAAAACTTCATATCCCTTCCGAGCCACAAGCAACTATGTACTCAACCAACCGATAACTTTCCATTGATCCAATTCAGAAGAAAATCACTACACATTCCATGCTTCTTACACTCGCAGAAAATATGCATCTCTAGCCGTAGTAGAAACTATCAAGAACTCTCCGTCTCCCTTTTGAACAAAACGAAACCTAACATGACTGAATCCTTCTAACTCAACCATGCTACGCAGGCCACTAAAACCTAAGAGTTTTGCTGCGGAACACCTGTAGAAACTCATTACCTCGTAAGCACCCAAAGAATTAATCATATCCTTACCAACCGATTCGGCCTATTACCAAGCTACTCCATCTATCCGTGTTCGTCCAATTTCACATTCAACTTAATACTCCTTCTTGTTATAGCATCAAAATTCCTCAACCCAGACTCAATACACGAGACCCAAGCATAATACCATACAGTCTAAGGCTCATAAGCTGCTGGATAATTTCTTAGATATTCCCGCAAGCACCGTGTTTAAAATACTTGCCCTGAAGAGACACTCTACGAATTTTGATCCATTACATTCACCTTCTTGATACTGCTATATAGAAGGCCATAATTGTTATCGAAAAACCATAAATCTTGACACCCTCCAAATGCAAACCTTAATTTCTAGCAAAAAATACAACCTGAAAATCCCCAATTATTACATGCAAAATCTTGAGCACATTAGAACCATTCCCGAGGAGTCATCCTCTCTACTCAAACCACAATTAACCCGATCAACAGAACCGAACAACATTGCCTCATTAGAACTCCTGATACTGCATCATATAACCTTGCCTTAGTTGAAAATTTTCCTTTACTCGAGCCATCCTCGGGATAAATTTCCGCAAACAAGAACTGATTCACCAGCACACCTCAAATCGGAATCAACATAGCACATAACTGTGCAGTCAGCTAATCAATAGCAAACTCCCCCACTTGGATTGAAGCTATAGATCTAAACACGTACAATAACTCATAATACATATAATTTATTGCTGCCATAATACCACAGTGAGATTAACTCAATCCTTCAGAAGCTCATGGAATACAGACCATCTGGTACTTCATATCTTCTAGAAATCTCGCATTCACCCTCGTAGCAGCTAAATCCACTATCTTGAGCGACCCAAAATTTAAATTTCAACAATATATTTCACTTGTAAATGAGATCTTCTAACAGACAACATAAGGATCACATAATTTCAGAACACTCCGCAAGAGATAACCCACATGCTTCGCCTCAAACTAACATTTCTGTATACCTTCCACCGTCATACACATTATATAGTCACTTAGTCTTACTAAGTCTGAACTCAAACCACAACATGAAATTTACTTCACTCCCAACTAGGAGACATGAAAAGGTTCTTCACATAACCATAACTCGGGGCTACACATCCAATCATAATGGAAATCAAACACCTAATAGTTCATCTATCCTCCAGCAAACCCTTCTCGTCGCTTCCAAATTATATGATCACATCTTGTAGTCATAACATACTCATCGCATAGCCATCCAACTATCACTTTTACTAATAGGGGCACTACTGAATATATAAGTTCAAAAACATAGCTCACATAATCAGCACCTTAGTGCTCAAGCTATAGGTAAAAATTCGGCCTCAAGTCTTCCAGACTGGCCCAACATCAACACACACAGATCACATATTGCCCCTCGATTAGGGAATCTCAAGACATTTATGTACATTTGATATTGAGCGCTCATGCGCACATACGAACTCATGGAAGGAATCCAAAGAGTTATATTTCAAGCTGAATCAAGGACTCACGATAAGAATTCAAAGAATTTGGAGTTTTTTCCTAAAGGTTCTGTAGCCTCTCGAGAATAAATACAAACATCTCTGTACCGATCCGCGAGACTCTACTAAACATGTTCATAATTCATGAGATCTATGTAACATAGGACTCTGATACCAAGTTCTCACGACCCTAAATCCAAACCAGTAATGATGGCGCCTCTTGTGAAGACAAGGCCAGCTGACTCACTTCCAATTCACTTTAAGCAATTAAAATAATAACTACTAAGTCTTTAATCAGAAATAAAATTCCAAAATAAGTATTTAACAGTATAATGTACGAAAATAAAAGCCGGCACAGCCCGATATCAGGGTGTCACTAGTCATGAGGATCTACAAAGGTCCAAATACAACTAAAGTAAAAAATGTACTAAATACAGTCTAATGAAATTGAGAGGGAGAAAAGCAGTGCTGCGAACGTCGGGCAGTTACCTTGCTAAACTGCAATGACTCCGCCTCTGAGTAACCAATACCCGCTATTGGGTTCAGAAATACATGAATTTGCACACAATGTGCATCGGATAAAGTGAGTACTTCCAACTTAGTGAGTAATAAAAATAAATGAAGACTGAGTAATATAAAATTACGTAAGGCACAACATTAAGCCATAAGAGGCTCAACAAAATCAGTAAATAATTAAGTAGTGAAATCTAATAAACATCCTTTAAACAATATACAGGGAAAACAATAAAAATAATAATACAATAACTGCCCCTCGGTACAGTAACAATAGAATCAGCCCCTTAGGTAATGTCACTGAACAATACCAGTCCCTCGGGCTATATCTCATATCACAATGGGTACCCGTGCTCATTGGGGGTGTGCAGACTCCGGGAAGGGCCCCTTACAGTCCAAGCGCATAATCAAGCCATCTCGTGGCATCATAAACAGACTCTCGGCCTCATATAAATCTCAAGCCACCTCGTGGCGTACAGATCTCAGGCTCTTGGCCTCATTATCATATCAATGTATCACTGATGCGGCGTGCAACCTGATCCAAATGTATCCTCACAACACATTCCCTCGGCCTTACTCAGTTAGAATCTCATAAGCCTCTCGGGCCACAGTAAGATATGAAGCTCAACTTAAATACCTTTGAGAATATCATTTAATGTGTTTAAAAGAGAATAATACAGATGACTCTTTAAAAATAGTAAAATATAGTACGATTGAGCACCAGTATGAAATCAATAAGTGAGGAAGATATCATTTAAAAATCCCCTAAGGGTTCAAACAGCTGGCACGAAGCCCACATATGGCATTTAGCTCAAAATAATAATATCAAACAATTAACTATCAAATACGCAGTAAAATAATCATTCAATATGGACTAAGTCACAGTCTCTAGTGGTCCTCTACCCCATGCTCATCATCTAGCATATAAGTCACTTCAACATAGCCGTACGTTGTGAAATTCCAGGGTTTCGTACCCGTAGAACAATATTTAAAATCATTACTCACCTCGAACTAGCTAGAAAAGCTACTCTGCAATACGTTTGTCTCTCGAATTGACTTTTGAGTGCTCCAAATCTACCAAGTTTAGATTTTATCATTAAATTATGCTAAATGAATGAATTCCAATTGAAAAATATCGATTTTAAGCACAAAACCGAAATCGGTCAAAATCCGACCCCTAGGACCGTGTCTCGGAACTAGAAAAACTCTATTCTAACATGTTCTTTATCTTCTCATGAGTCCGCACATATAAAGAACTCAAAAATCGGAATACATTTGACCCCTCAAATCATCCCTAGAAGGTCTCATAATCTCAAGCCCTAACTCCACCTTTTACTACCGATTTTTATGAATTTACACTGATATTTTCGTTCATTGATCACAAATAATCAACCTTTTGGGTCCAAAATCCTTACCCAAATGAAGAATAATGATTTCCTCTCTTCAAAATTGCCTCCAAGCTCTTTTCCCGTTCAAAAATGGTGTTAAAGGGTTCAAAGTCGCGGAACAAGTCCTTAAAATATTCTTCCCAAGTATATACTCTTCGCAATTGCGGAAAATACTTTTCGATCACTAAGCACAACTTTTATTAGCCCAATTGCCCTTCGTGATCATGGACAATGCTTCAGGATCGCGAAAAACAAGTTCCAGTTCTTCCAGACAACCTCTAGCATAATGGTCATGACTTTTTGCACGCAACTTCAAATGAAAAATGGTTTGATGTTCTAAAAAGTAGATATCAAGGGCTACAATTTCATATGTTGCTCATTTCCGGAATCTTTATATATTGCAAGATATAAGCTTCAAAAGTCATCCCTGTGCATTAGAGATTTTTAAACCCTTTTCGGACACCCTGTAGTTTAATTACCATAACCTTTTGTACACAACTTAAAATCATAATTTATTTATATTTTTTAAAACTAGATACAAAGAGGTACAACTTTTATTTTTGAATCATCTCCAAATTCCTTATAGATTGTGAGGTATAAGCTTTGAAAATTGGATCGGTGCAGCAAAACATTTACTCTATGCGATCGCTAAGGTTCATCCGCGATCGCGAAGCACTGGCATTTTTTTTCGCATTTTACTCATCGCGATCATATCCAATTTCCCGCGATCACATAGAACACTGTTGTAGCCAAAAATCAGTAGCTAAAAATAGCTTTGAAATGGTCCGGAACCACTCCGAAACTTACCTGAGGCTCCCTGGGACCTCAACGAAACATGCCAACCAATCCTAAAACATCATTCAAACTTGTTCCACCCTTCAGAATGCTCAAAAGAACATTAAAATATCGAATCACCCTCGGATTCAAGCCTAAGAATTCCAAAACTTTCAAATTCCGAATTTGATCAAAAAGTCTATCAAACCTTATCCGAATGACCTGAAATTTTGCACACACGTCACAAATGACATAACGGACCTACTCCAATCTTTTGGAATTCCATTCCGACCCATATATCAAAATCTCACCCATCAACCGAAAAATGCGAAAATTCTAATTTACCAATTTAAGCCTAAATCTGCTCCAAACTTTCAAAACACTCCGATTACGGTTCTAAGTCCAAAATTACCAAATGAAGCTAACCAAATTATAAAAATTCCAATCTGAGATCATTGCTAACAAGTCAAAACTTCCAAAATTTTAAGCTTCAAACTGAGAACTATTCTTCCAAATTCATTCTGATCATCCTGAAAACCAAAGCCGATGGTTTAAATAAGTCATAATATATCAGACGGGGCTAGTCATGCCCAAGAACTGGCGAGCAAAGTACAAAAAATCAAAACGACCGACCAGGTCGTTATAAGAATGATGTAGAGCTGCTTTCAAGTTGGGTCATATTGGAATTGGATGCACTTATGATTATTTCAAGGTTTTAATTTCGTAGATGTTCACCATACAACTTCAGTTTTTTTTCATTGTTGCCTTCACTTCTTCCTTCTAATTCTTTTTATTAGTCTTGATTTTTTTTAATTGCATGATCAATCAGTCAACTTCGAACGCCTATAAAGTTGAGAAGAGATGAGAGGTAGAGCTCGTCCCACTTGGCATGCCAAAATATATAACAACTAAATTTTATTCTTGAAAAATAATAATCAAGTAGTATAGTGATAAATATTATATTCGATTTCAAGTGATGGAGTTACAATCTCTAAAATATCTCAAATCTAAAGAGATGTAGTCCTTTGATTCCTTCCCAACGGGTGATGGTTCAAGAGCTTGAGAACTTGATCTTGAACTTGACGGATTTCAGAGTTGTGGTGCGTCACGAACAATTAGAAGATCGTCATGAACTAAGATTTGGTATTGGTTATCATGAACAAAAGATTTGAAGTTTGCCGCCTATGATTTGTGTTCGTCTTTGGGATTTAACCACAGACAAGATTGCAGATGTGCAAAAAGTATTCACCATTGGGATTTAACCATAGACGAAGATTGCAGATGTGGAGGGAGACCTTGATGCCGTTCTCTGAGCTTCTTTAGCCTTTCCTTCTGCTTACTTGATTGATCCTCTAGCTTTGTCCTGTGCCTCTTTATATAGGTGTGGTGTGGAGCCGCCTCCAAGAAAACCCTCATGGCCATTGGTCTTGGGCTTTGTATGGGTCTATCCATTTAGTAGTAAATCGATTAAATGGGTTAGCTCAATAATATTAGACTTTTATTTAAATCAATTTAATTAGATTTAAATAAATAGCCCAATTATGCTAGCCCAAAATATTTGGTTGGACTAATATATATTTGATTTATGGTTAAATTTAAATTTCTTATGACGAGAGCCGCCTTGCTTTAAACCTGTGGTTGAATGGAAGAACCCCTTTCTAGCTCATTATTAAGAACAAAATACCATAGATTGGAAATAAATCTCCACACCACGTCTAACCATTTTTCCGAGAAATCGATCTTCCTCAGAATAGCCGTAATTAACTCTATCGTATGCCTTGGCCATACCCAGCTTTATGACATCATTCTTCCCAATATTTTTCTTAATTACTAATGTTACGAATGATCTCCTGAGCCAGTAACACATTCTCTGTAATAGATATTCTTTGGACGAAATCACTTTTGCTTTTTGAAGTGATTCTGCATAACAATGGAGTCAATCTAGCACTCATAATTTTGGAAATGATTTAATTAGAAACATTGTTGAGGCTAATAGGTCTCATTTTACCGAAAGAACTTGGGTTATCAACTTTAGGCAGGCAAGAGAAGGTGTAAACCTTTGTCAATTCTGCCCCATTGGAAAAACTCTTTAAAACATCAGTGAATTTCATTTTAATAATACTCCAATAACTTTTGATAAAATGTCGCACCAAATCAATTTGGCCCGGGAACACTATTGGAACTATTGAAACACTATTCCAACTTTGATAAAATGCCCGCATATAAAGTATTTATTTTTTGTTTTCTACTAATTTTTCTTCTCTTTATATAAATGAGACAAATAAATTTTGTCTAGATGATAATTTTGGAAAAATGTTGCTTATGTAATGGCCTTCTCTTTCAATTTTATTTCTTAAAGTGAGCGAATTACAATTGGAAATCCAAACGAAGAAAACTTAACTCCTCTGTAATGTTATTTGTATGAACAATGAATTAGAAAAAGTTCTATATATTAGTCCTAGGAAAAGTGTATTATAAAAGAAGGATTGGAGATCAATTTAATTTACTTGATTTACCATAATTCTCAGACATACAATGAAAACATATACATTTGAAGGCAAAAATGACGAAGAACACACTGAGAGAAAGAGAGTAGGTGAGGAACTCTCTGGAAGAACCGAGAGAAAAAATGAATCTCTTAACCAAAATATCTGTGGCCCCTATACAAATATACACACATATATTACGACTTGGGTCGGGTCAGCTGGCCCAAGTGTCCAATGTAATAAAATGAATTGGGCCAGAATACATTGAGGCCCAATCTGAACTAAGCCTATAATATACAGCATATACAAGGAATATACAACAGATATACAATGGAATATCAATGTTTATGCTTAGGTTTAGAGGCCAAATAATCTTGTAGCTCAACACCCCCCTCAAGATGGAGGGGGAAACCACCTGCAACTTGAGCAGCAAAGGATGAAGCACAGTGCCAGGCAAAGGCTTGGTCAGGAGGTCAGCCAGTTGACGAGAAGTAGGAACATGAAACAGCTGAATGAGGCCATTCTGGAGCTGATCGCGAACAAAATGACAATCCACTTTAATGTGTTTAGTCCGTTCATGAAAAACAGGATTCTTAGCTATGTGAATAGCAGCCTCACTGTCACAAAGCACAGAAAAGGGAAGAGAAAGAGGAACCCCAAGATCAAGAAATAAACGAGACAGCCAAGACAATTCTGCAACAACCTTACTGAGGGCCCTATATTCAGCCTCAGCAGAAGACAAAAACCACTGGTTGCTTCTTAGATTTCCAACTAATCAGGCAACCACCCAGAACAATACAAAACCCAGTAACAGATCTCCTTGTATCAGGGCAGGCAGCCCAGTCACTATCAGAATAACCAACAACAGAGAAATCATTGCAGTCAGAATAAAAAAGGCCCATAGATGAGGTACCTTTAAGATATCTCAACACATGGAGGGCAGCAGTCATATGTGGAAGTCTGGGACATTTCAGAAACTGACTCAGATGTTGCACAGCAAAACAGATGTCAGGCATAGTATGAGTCAGAAATAAGAGCTCACCAACAAGACTCCTATACTGATCAGGACAAGGTAAAAGGTCACCGGAATCAGCATGAAGTTTGGCATTAATATCCAAAGGACAGACAACAGAAGAGACACTGGCACAGTCAAACTGATGCAGCAGGTCAGAGATATATTTATGCTGATTAAGGATTATCCCACCAGGAACAACTGACATCTCTATGCCAAAAACATATAGATACCATGAAAACATATAGATTTGAAGGCAAAAATGACGAAGAACACAGTGAGAGAAAGAGATTAGGTGAGGAACTCTCTGGAAGAACCGAGAGAAAAAATGAATCTCTTAACCAAAATATCTGTGGCCCCTATATAAATATACACACATATATTACGACTTGGGTCGGGTCAGCCGGCCCAAGTGTCCAATGTAATAAAATGAATTGGGCCAGAATATATTGAGGCCCAATCTGAACTAAGCCTATAATATACAGCATATACAAGGAATATACAACAGATATACAATGGAATATCAATGTTTATACTTAGGTTTAGAGGCCAAATAATCTTGTAGCTCAACATACAATTATGAATTTGCTTAGCAATATTTTGGACATCATAGCTAAAAAAGAAGAGTAACTAATTTTCTTTTTAAGGTTGCTTATTAGTTTAAAGAAAAAAATCGTAATACTAGCACATAAGCGATTTATACTTTGTATAATATGTTTACGTGTTTGACTTTAGTTGCTCGTTATTTTAAATTTATCCAGAGGGACCTTTTTCTGATTATTATCCCCACTTCGATAGAACAGCTTCCCCTTAAATTTTAGAAATAAAAATATATAATTGTTTGCCCAAAATTCAAATTTGGATTCAATCAATTAAATTTAAATAAAGTGGAGTCAATCTTAGCTAATATTATTATCCAAAAGACCAATAACTGATTTTGTAGTACATAATATGTATGTTTGACCTAATGACCATAAAATTTTGGATAAAACTTACAATATTTAATGACCCCAAATGTGGAAGATAATATTAGATAATAATAAATAGCATTTATATAAATAAGAATATGCGAGTCACTCGAAAAAAGGGTGATATTTGTAGATATTCCTTCTGACAATAATGAATGATTGATGAGCCTTCAAATGCTCAAGTAATTCTTGGATCCAGTGGAAACATTATGTGAGAATCTTCATGAAAAGGTATTTCTCGTGTGCTTTCAATAAAGCCAAATTCTCTCTATCAAGTCAATGTATTTTTTTACAAGTGAATATCTTATGTTTTCTATCATTGTATCTCTTTCTATTTATAGAAAACATGTACCTAAAACAATAGCACAATACAGAGAATATCCATTAGAATATTCTCTTTTTATGTCTTATCCTAGAACTAGTTGTTATAACTCTGTATAAGATGCTCGACCTCGACCTTGATCTTACTTGACTCTCAGACCGCACCCTTCATCTCTTAAAGGACCGCTTCGACCTAGGGAAGGTCTTTGTTAAAGTCGTATTGATAACACGTGGCGGCCGATGAAGTCTATCTTGCTGCTGTCATGTCTTACTCATATCAAAAATGTTTTTTTGGTACAAATAGTTAGTTTATCAGCTTGTTGAGTTCGTCCTCGAGGACGAGTTCGATGAGCAGATAATATCATTTTTGGTCGATCTTATTGAGTTGACTATATGGGTTGTGGTTGTTTTAGCGATTAGGCGACATGGCTCTCTATGGGAAGCCGCATTTCAAATTCCTCGAATTTCCTAGGTAATTTGTTGGAGCCACCTGGTCCAAGAAAAATAATGATGTCATGACATCATGATGATGCCTTGTCCCAATGCATTGTGCCGATTCTCGTGTGGAACTTCAATGGTTTCTACTATTTCGATTCAAGTGCCCCCAAACCTTCTAAATAGGGCGAGGGGCTTATTGATTTTGAAATTCTTTCCACACTCCTTATATCTCCTAAGCAGAACTTCTTCTTCTTATTTGTATAACTTTATCGCTTCTCTGTTACTTTCTTTGCTTCTTTATCTCCCTCTACAACAATGTCGAACCTCCCAACAGATATCCACATGGAAGATCATTCTATGCCTCTAGATGTCATTTTCCCTGACTAAGGGGGAAGATGACAAAGTTGATGTTTAGGAGGAAACCCTCCCTACTATAAAGGAGATCATACTTCGGTACCCTGATGCCAAACCCAGCTTCTGTAAGGCGTCAGAAGTGGTGACTGAGAGGTTTCGATTCACAATGACGGTTGAACACTTAACCAAATTTAAATATAGGCTCGGCCACCCTGGTCACGTGGAGTTGGTCCCCACGGGTGATGAGGGTCCACCATCTCAAATTTTGCACCCTATACACATATTCGTTCATAATCGACTATTCGTTCCTTTTGCCACCATTGATAAAAAAGTTGTGCTACTACTACAATGTGTGCCCCGCATAGCTCACCCCATATATTTTCAAGGCGGTCAAGATGTTGGTGAAGTTTGTAGAATTGGCCAACATCGAGATTAGAGTTCACCACCTAATTCACCTCTTCACCCCCATTTCTATCGAGGGACGTTGTTGAATCTTTGCCATCATGGGGGGAAATGTTTGGTGGTGAGGATGGACAACAAGACTAGGCGGCACTTGTGGCTTGACTATTTCTTTGTCAAGATTGAGGCCTTAGTATCAGACGTTTCTGACTTCCCTGAGGCCTGGAACCCCACTTGTAAGTTCTCATATTTGTTTATGTTTTATGTTTAACATTTTTCTTGCGGTGGGTTGGTTAATCAGCTTGTTTTTTGTAATTACTACTTTACCTCTCCAGATGATGACCCATATTGTTGATTGGGTAAGAAAAATCCTTCTTTCTCTGCCCCTCCAGCCATTGCCACTCATGTCTTCATCCCAATTCCAGTTGTCATTGAATATGCCCCCATCTTGTTTCGACAGATGTGACTTTTTCTCTTCCCCTATTTTCACTTATTGACGAGGATGATTAAAAATCACCCATTGACGGGGATCTTCAACCTTGAGAGAGCCGGTCCGCGGGTGTAATGTAAAGTGAGATAACTACAATTTCTTAAAAATAATGATGTTGAACTGAGTCTTCAGGCCTCAAGGACGGTAGAAGTTGATATAGGCTTGTCCCTACATTTAAAGGGGGGAGAGACTGAGAAAGTGGCTACTGGTAGAGGCACTTCCGTGAAAAGAGGAGGCTTCATCCTGCCAAATAGTTATGGACACTTTGTTGCTTACTGGTGATAGGGGGAAGAATGTTGCTGAAGATGGCGATGATTCAGGTTTTGATGTCGACTATGATGGCATGAGAATGATCAACGAGGGGCTCACCCAGCTCGAGATGGGCTCGAGGACTATCATGATCCCGATGGATATTCACTTGTTAGTGAAGATCGAGGAGGTAGTCCATGCCCTCGGTCCTTTCTGTTCCAATGTCGAGGGTAAGACCCTCAAGAATATAAACGATAGTGCCTTGTCAAAGAGAAATGTCGGCCTCGCTCTCATGGTAAGTATTGTTGTACGATCATGTTCTAACTCTTTAGAGAATTCTAAGTTGTAACCTATTTCATTTGATTTGCAGTCGGTGATTTTAGAAATTGAGAGCGCTCGAAGGGAGAAGAGGCACAATGAGGTCTTTGTAGAGCTGAAAGGGAAATACACTGAGTACCATGATAAATAGCAAGATCTCCGATGTTAGTTCTGTGAGGGCCGCGATGTGAGACCTTGAGGGAAGACTTGAAAAAAAGGGGACGAGGAGCTGGTGCAGCACATCGAGAAGCGCAATTTCCATGAAAGAACATTGAGAAATAAAGAGGATTAGATTGAGGTTAGCATGGGCATAAAGGCCCAATGCAGTGATATTCAAGCCTAAGTGGTCGAGTGGCAAGGATAATTTGAAGTATGCTGATTCTAGGAGGAGGCCCTCATCGGCGAGATTGTAGAGAAACATGAGGAACTTGAGAAGAAGGAGTCCTACCGGTTGGACACCAGAAACCCTCGAGTTGGCAAATAAGACTCTTGGGTTGAGCAGGAAATGATCAATCAATGCCAAGAGCTAAGGAAGAATAGCTCGAGGAGAGAACCATGGAGCTTGAAAAGGAGAGCTCCGACCTTCATGAGTGAGTGGCCACCCTTGAGGCTGAGAGGACTCAACTACTCGCGCGTCTGTTTTCTTTCAACGCTTCCGATTTCCCGATGTCCCTCGGAGTTGTATCCATGACGAGGCCTAACTAGATATGTTTCGAGACTTGCACGCAACGGCCTCTGTTTTTTAGGTTGCCTGAGTTAAGGCTCGCGATGCTCGGGCCACTTGTGGGTACGATTTTACCACGCCTCGACATGATGAAGAGGATAGGGAGAAGGCATAGATCGACTTGAGGAGGACGCCTGGCACAATACATTTTATCCTCAAGGCGAGGGTGGTGAGGATGCTGGGAACCCAGATGATGAGGATGATCGAGGGTCATGATGGTGATGGCCAGTAGTTTTTCTTTAGACTTGTCATGTATTTCTGTCGATGTCTTCAAGAGCCTCTATAAAGAACTCTTTATTTTCATATGAATATTTAAATTTTTTTGTACTTTATTTCATTCCTGTCACTTGTATATTTTCTTATGTTGTTTTCTCGTTATGCTTTATGCTCTTTTTATTATCGTTGTCTTCTAGATGGTCATAGCCTTGGGGATGAATATTTATGGGCCATATCTGCCCTTTGTTTATATAGGTCGAGTGCATTTCCTTAGTAAAGGGTCGATAGGTTCAATTTGAACTTGGCCAGACTTAGCCTCTTGTTTGGTTGAATTTAACCTTCTATTGTGACGTGGCCGAGGGATGGCAGGTGTTATTTAAGATTAGCCAAACTTAACCTTTTATTAGCCCGTAGCCGAGGTCCGATATGTATTATTCGAGCTAGGTCAAATTTGTGACTTTCGTTAAGTCATGGCTAGGGCCGATAGATATTGTTCGAACTTGATCGAACAATATTTCTCTTCATTTTTATTGGCATTAGTGGTCACAATTACATTATTTCTCTTGGCACATTTGCCGTGTTTCATGTTACATATTTCATATTTCTCATTTCGCATTTCACGTTACGTATTTTAGATTTCAAATTTCGTGTACACCTTTTCACTTTCAACAATTATCATGGATTTTCAACAAGAAGGCATTTCTAATTAAGACATTTAAGAACACATATGAGCAAATAAGAGCCTTAGGAACATTGAGATTTCTTATACAATTGTCATTAGCTTTCATTTGAAACACAACTTCAAGTCCATGCATTTACACGTGCAACCCATACTTTGAACACATTCTCAACTAGTAGTATAACATAATAAGAGCATTTGAATTACATATTGATCATGGATGTCTTTTGACACAAGATTATCCCGGACAATCAATTCATGATGAGAAATTCGGGACTTACATGGATACTGTGAGGTTCAATTCTAAGTGAAGATTTTAGCCAACATACCTCACTTGCTTCCTTAAACTCTAAAATGTTCCAGAAATCTTAGCAACTTTGATCTATTTTAGAAATATAATAAATTGCACCAAAATTAGGAAGATGATCACAATTGTAGTTTATTTGAGCATTCTATAAAATATTAGTTGTGCATTAAGGTTTCAAGGTCTTTTTATGGTGGATTCCATGCCCACAACCATTTTTACCATTTTTAGCTTAAAAATCTTCTTACACCGTTTGAAAACACATGCATGTAAAATAAACAACCTCTATACCCAAGAATTGTCTTGCTAATTACCCATCTTCAGTTGAAATTAAAAATTAAGGGCTAGGGTATAGATCTTACCTCTAGGATAAAGACTTAGTGAGGTTTCCTTGTTAGTCTTCCAATATTTGAGCAAGAATTGAAGAACAACTTGTTGAAAAATACTCTTCCATTCCAGGGCACTCTTTCACTCTCTAATATCAGATTTTGGCTCAAAAAGGGTCCATTGCGTCTATTTAATGAAGTAGGGTTCGGGTTATAAAAACCTAAAAAAAGCTCTAGAACAGGATCTACGGTCGCATATACGAGCGCATAATGATTCTGCGTTCCGCAAAATGGGCCCCAAAAATGGCCTTCCGGAACTGGGCATCTTTAAATGGGCATGCGATTGTTATGCGGCCCGCAGACTTATTCTGTGATAACATAATACACCATAAAATAGTTATGCGCTCGCATAATCGACCGCAGAATTGCATCCAAGGCTGCCCCATTTTTGCTCCACTCTAAGGCTATTCTACTGCCCGTATAGTGATTCCGTAGTCGTAAATTGGACCGCAAAAACACATTTTTCTGCCAAAAATTTCCTTTAACTCACCCGTGCACTGTTCAACACAAAAAGTTTGTACTGTGGCTCGCAAGCTCGGTTTGAAGAATCTCAACAATCATGAACACGTAAGTCTACCTCGACACCACAAAATCCAGGGTTTTTAGGTAAAATTTTACGGGGCCTTACATCCTCCCCTACGTAAGATCATCCACCCGTGAATAAGGGTCAAAGTTACACCATTAGCACCCAGTAAGACTCAGTTGCTACATTACACACTTAAACGTCCCAAATTTTGACTAACTCTCTAAATTTCCAAAAATTTCTCTAGAGTTTCCCTTGTAACTGGACCTATCCACCTAGCAGAGAATCCCAGAAACTAATCCTATCAACATATACATAATCCATTGACGTAACATAGCACAAAACAACACAACCTGTGTCCTCATAAGCAATATATAACCAGAATGGAGTACCTTTAACATCAGCTTTACAAGTGATACATAATTCATAGGCAACACTTTCATAGAAAGATTACATATTTATTCAAACAAATATGGATACTTCTTCTTTATCTCTTCCTCGGCCTCCCAAGTAGCCTCTTCAACCTGCTGGTTTTGCCATAGCACATTCACGGAGTCAATTTATTTATTTCTCAACTACTTGCCTATCAAGAATGGAAACTGGAATTTCCTCATAGGTCAGTTCTTCATTAGCCTCACTAGCCTCAGCTAGCGACAAATCTCCAACTACCATCTTCAACATATTGACATGAAATAACAGGCGCACTAATGACATCCCAGGTGGTAGCTCCAACTTGTAAACCACCTGATCAATCCTTTGAATGATTCTGTACTGTCCGACATACCTCAGACTCAATTTCCCTTTCTTACCAAACTGCATTATACCTTTTATGGGGAAAACCTTCAAGAATACCCAATCATCTTCTTTGAATTCAAAATATCTATGATGAACGTTCGATTAGGACTTCCGATGACTCTGAGAAGTATTCAACTACTCTTTAATGATCTTAACCTTCTCCATAGCCTGATGCACAATGCTGGCCCTATCAATTCTGCTTCTCCAACCTCAAACCACCCAATGGGGGATCTACATCTCCTACCCTATAATGAATCGAATGGTGCCATCTGAATACTTACATGATAATTGTATTGTACACAAATTCTGTGAATGGCAAATGATCATACCAGCTATCCTTGAAGTCAAGAACACAAGCACGCAACATATCATCAAGTGTCTGAATAGTTTGTTCTGCCTGCCCGTTGGTCAATGGGTGAAAGGTTATACTAAGATTCACCTGAGTACCCAAACCTTGCTGAAATTTCTTCCAAAAGTTAGCTATAAACTGTGCCTCTCGACTAGAAATGATAGAAACTAGAGGACCATGCAACCTAACTATTTCCTTGATATACAACTAAGCATATTGTTCCACTGTGTCGGTAGATTTAACTAGCAAGAAGTATGCTGATTTTCGTGAATCGATCCAAAATTACTCAAATTGAGTCAAGCTTGCACGAAGTGTGCAATAGTCCTACCACAAAGTCCATATTAATCATTTTCCACTTCCACATTGGAACTTTTATGTTTTGTGCAAACCTACTAGGTCATCGGTGTTCGGCCTATACTTGCTGACAATTTGGACACCTTGCCACAAAATATGCTACATTCTTCCTTATATCATTCCACTAGTAAACTTCCTTAAAATCATGGTACATTTTTGTAGAGCTCGGGTGCACGAAATACCTAGAAGTGTGAGCCTCGATCATGATTCTTTCCTGGATACCATCTATATTAGGAACACATAGACGCCTTTGGTACCTTAGCGTACTATCATCTATGCCAAGAGAAAAGGCCATTCTTCTTATTTTTATGAATCCCCTCCTTCAATTACACTGATAATGGATCGTTGTATTGCTTTTCCTCGATCTCCACCACTAGCGATTGTTCAGCTCTATTTTGCACTATTACCCCTCATTCACTAGAGTTCGCAAGACGAACTCCCAAGCTAGCCAGCCGAAGAACCTCCTTGGCCAACGACCTTTGATATGCCTCCAAGTGAGCCAAACTACCCATAGATTTTTGGCTAAGAGCATCCGTGACCATGTTAGCTTTTTCTGGGTGATATAGAATATCGATGTCGTAATATTTGAGTAACTTTAGTTATCTTCTCCGCCTCAAATTCCATTCCTTCTGTTTGGAAATATATTGAAGGCTCTTATGGTCCATGAATAAATCCATATGGACCCCATACAGATAATGATGCCAAATCTTCACTACAAAAATCACCTGCGCAAGTTCTAAATCATGTTTTGGGTAGTTCTTTTCATGATTCTTGAGTTTCCTAGAAGCATATGCTATCACCTTGCCATGTTCCATTAGTGAACACCCAAGTCCAATCCTTGAAGCATCACAATATACCACAAACCCATACATACCTTCTGGTAGGGTCAATATCGGTGCCGTAGTGAACCTTGATTTGAGCTCTTAGAAGCTCTTTTCATAACTATCGAACCATTGAAACTTACTCGCTTTCTATGTTAATTTGGTCAATGGAGAGTCAAGGGTAGAGAACCCGTCCACAAACTTTTTGTAATACCCTGCTAACCCTAAGAAACTACGAATCTCTATTGGAGTTGTAGGTCTAGGCCAATTCTTCACAGATGCAATCTTCTAAGGATTAACCTTAATTCATTCTCTAGAGACTACATAACCCTTGAATGTGACAGATTCAAGCCAATATTCACATTTTGAAAACTTCACGTATGACTAGTGCTGATGTAGAGTCCGTAGAACTACCTTGAGATGATCGGCATTGGTCCTCTCCGTTTCGTGAATATACAAGAATATCGTCAATGAACACTATCACTAAGGAGTCAAGAAAAGGCTTGAAAACCCAATTCATATGATCCATGAAAGATGCCGGGGCATTTGTTAGCCCAAAAGACATTACCAGGAATTCAAAGTGCCTATACCGGGTCCTGAAATTTATTTTTGGAATATCCTGCTCCCTGATCTTCAATTGGAGATACCCGAATAGTAAATCAATTTTGGTGAAGTACATAGCACCTTGAAATTGATCAAACAAATCATCTATCCTTGGTAATGAGTACTTATTTTTGTTGTGACTTTGTTGAGCTGCCGGTAGTCAATTCATTTGCGTAGTGACCTATCTTTATTTATTATAAAGAGAAGGTGTGTGCCTCAAAGAGACATACTCAGTTGTATGAAACCCTTCTCTACCAAATCCTTCAATTGTTACTTTAGCTCCTTCAATTTTTTCTGGTGCCATTTCGTAGGGTAGAATAAATATAGGCTTCATGCCCAATATCACATCATCCTAAAATAAATCTCTTTGTCTGGTGGGATCCCAGGGAATTATTTGGAAAGACCTCCAGAAATTCATTCACAACTGGCACAGATTCAAGTGTAGGGGCCTCAACATCGATGTCCGCAACTCGGACCAAAAGGTAAATACACCCCTTGTTAGTCATCTTCGTGGCATTAAGGTAGGAAATAAACCTGTCATTTGGTACCACATTATCCCCCTTCCATCCAACAACTGGCTTATTTGGAAATTTAAACCTCATAGTTCTAGTTCGGCAATCAAGCTTGGAAAAACATGCATAACGCCAATCCATCCCCATTACTACATCAAAATCAACCATCCCCAATTCTACGATATTGGCTATGGTATCCCAACCACGCACAGTAACAACACAATCCTTATAGACTCGTACAACCATAATGGACTCACCAACTAGAGTAGATACAAAGAATGACTCATGGAGTTGTTTCGGTTCTATCCCAAATACCATAGCAACTTAAGGAGTGACATAGGACAAAGTGGAACCCAGATCAATAAGAACATACACATCATGAGATTGGACAGTCAATATACTTGTGACAAAATCTGGAGAAGCCTCTATACTTTGGCGACCACTCATAATATAGAAATGGCTTGGTCCTCTCAAAATCTACACACCACCCCTAGCTGCACCACACCTTGCGACTGCTGGAGTGCCTCGACTTGGAGGGGATGCTGAGGATGTAGCAGCTGTAGAACTAGATGGCTGTGTTATGCCTCCGCCTGCACCCTGGCGGAAGAATGAAACTCTCTCTGAATATGACCCTCAATTCGTACTTGTAGCATATGGGTTGGTCCATGTAGTAGATTCCCAAGTGCATCTTTCCATACCTAGGGCATGAGATCCTTCACTATTGCTGGAATCTCCTTCCAAATTGATCTTGCTGGTGGGTCCTCTGTCGCCCTAACTGGGCCTAAAATGACTTCACTCCTCCTAACTAGGCCCTGATGCCGGTACACTAACTGAAGACTAAGAAAAGGACTGCGAAGGCCGTAATGACCCTCCCTTGAATGCCGACCTACCATCACCACCACCGGAAAGACCACCAAAGTTGCTCCCAGACCCGGTCTTGCTATTAGTCTCTCACTCCATTTTGTTCTTTAACTTATGATTCTTTGGGATTGAGCAAATTCCACCCTCTTCCCATAGTTCATATCAGAATTCAAGGAAGCTATGTGAATATCATACTTGGAAAGGCGCCTGAACTCCATATGGTACTCCCATACACTCTTGCTATCTTATTTTAGGTTCTCAAACTCAGTAGCACGGGCTGCCTTACTCTCGACAGACAAGAAATGATCGATGAAAGCATCCGCAAACTCACTCCACCTCATTGATTGGGGCCTACCCTACACTACTATTGAGTTGTGAGAGAGGGTCGAAGTAGATTATACCCGATTTAGGGCCGGGATCGATTTCACAGAGAGATAGAAGTTGGAGTCAAATATCTATCTAATTTAGAGTCATGTATGTGTTCCAAATTGCACTTCTAGACATTTTTGTTTTGTTTTACTTCTAATTTTATCAACTACAATGCTAAATTAAACTAGAATAATTTAAGAGAAATACTATGGGTTGTTCAAATGGTTAAAAAGCAATAGGGTAGTGACTTCCGCCTAGGTGGTCAATTGACGGATACTTGAGTTTAAGGCATGATTGACATATTTGGGGAGTATGATATAACCTTTGCAAGATTTTACCCACCATACACCTCTCGGTGGTTCGAGTAATTTTTCCCGAATTTGACTTTCTCAAGACCAATTGGGTATGTAAATTTGCACAAGCAATAAAGGTTCAAGTCAGGTATTACTATCTCTAGGTTTAACCCTTTAATTGGGGCTATCAATCTCTTGAGTACGTTTCAATTTCTTGTTGGACCAATTTTAGAGACTTAGGTTCTCTTTCTCAAGAAGAACCAAAGTCAACTAAACATAAACTTGTGTTTGCAACCACAAATTCAGCAAACCTGGAATTAGCCCAAATATCAAATACCCATAGTCCATCTAGCCCTGAAACACAAAACCCATCAATTGTCCACACTAGGGTTGAGTCACAACCCTAGCTTATGGGTCTAGCTACTCATAGTTGAAGAAGAAAACAAGGAAATAGATGAAGAAAAAATCATATTAATTAATTACTAAGATAAACTAGAAGTTTCAATGTTGAAATGAAGATAAAATTTCCAAAAATAGCTAAAAAAGGAAAGTCACGAGCACAACTCAATACAAATTCTATCTGCTTACCTAAAAATAGGAAAAGAAGCTATTTATACTAGGCCAAAAAATCTAGACAAAATACCTCTGCAGGGCTAGTGTGGACTGCACAAAATCGCATTTGGCTGCACTAAGGATCTTGTCATAAAATTCCAGCTCTCTGAACTCGGACAATGTAGACCGCACAGAATCAAGTGCGGTCGTGGTGGCTTCTAGTGTGGTCCATATGAAATATAGCACGGACTGCATTGGCTTCAATATCCAAACCTGGCATCCTTTGATCTTTGGTTATGCGGGCCACGCTAAATCGAGTGAGGCTGTAGTGACTCTAATGCGGACTGTATTAAATCTCATGTGACCGCATAACCTGTTGGCTTGGAAATCACCTTCTCTGAACCTCACTTATGCAAACCGTACAGAATAGCATGCAACCGCATTGGGCCTATTTTGCTTGAGCTTTGTCTTGTCTTGGTGCTTGTGCAAGTTTCACTCCTTTTTGAGATGATCTTTGACATCTTGTCACTTTGTTGATCAAACTTACAATCAAGCACAACTTGTGAGTCTTTTGGAACTATTTTGTATAAATTTCTAATCAAAACATAAGCAAGAAGGAGTATAAAATGCATCAAAATCCCTAGTTATCAACTTCCGCAAACTTAAGCTTTTGCTTGTCCTTAAGCAAACAAAATAAGACCCACCCCTTAAGGAAAATTCCAAGAAAATTCAGCTGTCTTAAAGTGACCTCATTCAGCATCACTTAGGAATAATAAATGCCCTCAATACAAATGTATCATTAACAATATTTAATCTTTGAAACGCCATGGATTAAGTGCGACACAAGAGCTTCAAGAGTTGACTCAACACATCAAAGAACTCTTTCTATTACTTTGGTCATTGTGGAACCCAAAATCACAAATCCTCAACTCTCCCTAAGCAAACCTCACCTTTAGAATATTGGCACTAAGAATGAGGTTAATAGAAATTCACTCATCTCTCTCAATAAAAAGTCACAATCCCGGCTATAAGTACCATATGCTTGCCCCTTATGTGAGTCACCACTAATGTAAGTTTCATTCAACTAGAGATCATATAGGGCTTTTATGGATACATAGTGAAGGATTTTGGTTCCGGGAAGGCAATGTTTGGTCTAAGTAGGTTCCATCTTCCCTTAAGCACTTCTTTTGTTTCATTTGGCATGCATTCACTTGACTCTTTAAGTCATTTCACTTATGTCTTAGGGGTTAGAGAGACACACTGTCACACTTTTTTGTTCATTTATATTCTTTTCTCCTTCCTCAACTTTCTGCACCTTTCATTTTTTGCTTCTTTTTTTAATCCTTTTTTATTCTCTTACACATTGAACATTTGTATTTTTGCTTTTCTTTCTTTTTCTTTGCCTTTTCTTTTTCTTCATTTTTGTACCTTTTTACCACTTTTATTGTGATCCTCGTCTCTCTCCCAAACTTATACTTTTTCCATATGTTAAAGGAAATATTGGGTGCCAAGAGAGGGTATCCTTTAGAACGGGTTAAGGCTTGTATCATAGTTCTTGAAGGAAAAACGTTTAAGGCTCAAAAGGGTTGACTAGGGATTTTATCTTTGGCAGGATATGGACGTGTTCAAGCTATCATTTGGACCAAGCAGAACCTATAATCATGTCTCAAGTCAAAATTCACTTAGAATTTCGCCTCAGCAAACATTCAGGGCAAGTTCTATGGCTCTGGACTTGCAATGCAATTTCTCACCACACACGCTATGGAACCACTAAAGACATAGAGTCAGGGTTTCACGCCCTAAAATCAGAGGAGTGCGCCCGCGCTCAATTAAGTAAACCTGATTGAGCAAAACTGTTAGATTTCATTCTACCCAACCTAGTTCATAAATAGAGGGGATGTTATCCCATTTAATCAAAATACTAAGCAATCTTCCCCTAGAAACTTTCATTTCATTTCCATTAATGAATTTATTCATAGATTCAAAATATTACAAGTTACAAGTTTAATGAAACACATGCTTGTTAAATGTTAACATTTTTGGTCCTGAAGCCCAATACCAACTGTCACAGATAGTCTACGGAGCCTCTAAGTACATTAGAAGAGAAATAGGGAAATGTTGGCAACAAGGCTCCGGCTATACCTCAAAACATGATGAGAAGTGAACAAAAGATACATGACACGACTCTGGGATAGAGTGGGGCTCACCAAGTCTGCTAGGAAGAGAATACCGCTACCACTGGCCGATGCCTCTCACGGTAGACTAACTTGTATCATAAAATGATACAAAGACTCCCGCAAAAAGGACGCCAGCGCCGTCGAATAGCACTAGTATGTAAGGCTAAAAATCTTCTTTCAGAATAGAACAACCATATAAGCAAAGAAAACACAAACAGCTAGCCAAAGTCAACAATAAACTTGCATCCAACTTGAAACACGTAAATCTTCTAATTTATGAAAATAATATATATATAACATTTGGTTGGGAGATTACTAGCACCGATACAAGTTATACCACCGTCTTTGTTAGCATGGAGTCCGATCATGACCCGATCGGCTAGGTCATCCCTTTAGAGACATGTACCACAACAACAAATTTCTAGTTTTTGAATTTCAAATTGTTATTATTTCCAGCACAATACCACCGTGTGTGCGGCATGGCGTCCGATCATGGCCCGATCGGTTAAGCTGCCTTCCCACATATGCCGTGTGGGTTGGCTTTTTCTTTTCCAATTCACAGGTATTAGTTTCATCCCACTTTTGGGGAATAGTCACAATTTCACTAATATTTTAATTTCATCCCAAGTCACACTCTACCCTTACACCGGTACGTGTAGTTTCGAGTGTGGGCCTTATGTCTCACCCTTCCTCGGTATTGCTAATGATACTCCCAAAAATATTTTTGATTTGATTTAATATTGTACACAATTATAGTATAAAAGAAATATACAAATATAACATACATTTAACCATGCTTACCTCAATACCTTTCATCTATTATAGTTTTTTTATTAATGTTCTCAATCTTTGTCGGTAACAGTGTCTCTTTAGCCCTTTGACCTTTCAGAAAGTTTATCTTTCTTATGGCACGAAGGCCGCATATTGTGTTCCACATTGTCATCTCCTTTATTATAAAGGATCCTAACCAATATCAATGTACCAAATAATCCGGAAATTATATATATTTGAATTCAATAGTAATAGAATCATCAGGCAAAAAGGATTCTTCCCAAAGACAGACATGTCAACCAACAATTGAAATACACATTGTAATTATATGCAAGAAATCACCTTATTTATCCTTGAATTACCCCTTTTTCCATCACGACAAATACAAAATTTCAGTATCGCAATGTGTAAGGACTAGTATTACTTTGAATGTATCTACAAGGCAAAGCATTATCTAAAGCAGTCATTTATGGGCATAGTTCAGGTACAAGGCCATTCAGTCATTCTAGTTTTAGAAGTTAGTTCAAAAGGGTTGAGACTTATTTCAGGATTTTTTTCCCATTTTCTTATTTGATTCATTTTCAAACATCGTTACATTTTATCAACAAATAGGTACATCCAATCAAGGCATTTGGTTCACATAAGAGCAACTTGGAGTACTTAACATATCAAATAATTCTTACCTAATTAGTATACTATCCTTCATTTAAAATGTAACTCAAGACTATACCATTTCGGTAGAAAAACAACACCTAAACTTACAAAACATTATGGAATTCACTTCCGAGAGAGAAGGTTTAGCCTACATGCCTCGATTGAGCTTTCCTTAAGTCCTACTATACTCCGAGACTCTTAGCAATGTCAATCTTTAAGGAGGATGACAAATTGAACCACAAATTAGAGTGGTGATCATAGTTCTAGCTCACTTGAGCATATTCTCAAACACTAAGTGTGCATTATGCTTTTAAAACCATTTGTGAAAGCTCTTACCATCCCTCATCCCATCATTAGCTCAAGACCTAACCAAATACTTTTAAGAACTCATGCATGAAAGATATCCACTTTCATCCTCAACAATTACCCTTCTAATGGTCTACCCTATTTATATCTAGTAATCAAGAGCTTGGGTTATAGAACCTTACCTTTTAGGAAGAAGACCTAGGTGCCTTTCTTGACAAATCTTCAAAGCTTAAGCAAGATTTTTGGATAAATGTTGATGAAAAAACCCTTCTCCCTCTAGGACCCCCCCTCTCTCTCTAAACGCATTAGAAAATACGCCTAAAATGAAGGGTGTCTGCAATATCGACATGGGGTCGGGTAAGAAAATTAGAGAATTGGAGCCCCGAAACAGATCTGCGATCGCATAATGGACATGGGGTCTCCAAAATGGACCGCAAAAATGGTCCCAACAACTGAACACACTGACTGGGTTTGCGGCAGAAATACGGTCCGCATTCACGTTCTGCAGTCACAAAATGCACCGCAGAACTGCCCCTCAGAAAAACCCAAAGCAATTATGCGATATCTATGCGTCTACATTTTGGTTATGCGATAGCATAATTGACCGCATGGTTGACTTCAACTTTGACCAACACATTTAATCACTCTATGGCAGAAATGTGGTCCGCATACTTGATATGTGACCGTATTATTGACCGCAAAATTGCACTTCTTTGGAAAACATAATTTTTTTACTCTCTAGCATATATTCCTAACCTAACACTATGAGATCTCGGGGTTTGAGCAAAAAATTTCACGAGGCCTTACACGGGGCCCCACAATGACTTTAGATAAGATTTGAGCACCCAATGGTCCCGAAAGACCACTTGATGATTATCGGTCAACACAAGCGTCTCAAGGTCATGACTTTCACCATCCTAAACACAACACTTTGTTTTTTACCATAAGATCAAAGGCAAATGTGATAGGCCTAAGTGAAGCTTTGCTTGAGGCACCCTTAATCACTAACTACTAAAAAGAAAAAAAAATGGACTCAAACCCTCAAGAAGGTTGTCACTCCATCCATCATTAGGAAGAGCCTCCCGGTTCACACAAACTCCACCTTTGGAATGAACCGTTGCATTTAGAAAACGAAAGGTTTATTGCAAACGTTCAAAACAAGAAGCTACGAACATAAATAACAAGCTAAGAACGAAAAATTACCGAAAGTAAAATGAATATGTACAAGAGGGGATTTAATCGCATATACAATAGATGGGATGAATATGTACAACGTAACATAACTTCATATATAGACCAATAATAAAATAAAAGTATGATAAATGTAATGAAATGTTAAAATTATATACAAACCAAAGATGAAAAAGAAATAAAGCATAAAAACTGTCAAATATATATCTCATCCAAATCCACAAAAGTAGGGTCTACCCCCTTTAATGAAAGCTGTAATTGTCCCCAATGCCAACTAAACCAAATAAGAACCAAAAAGAAAAGGGAAAAGGATATAGAGAATCCCTATAGCTGGTATGTCTCTATGGGCTCCTGAGTGGTCCCTGGGTCCTGAATATGCTCGGGAACCTCAAATTGATTCCTTATGGACTGCTGCTCTACTATTGGGACCTGGGACTGGACCTGGACAGGCTCTTGAGGTACATCTTGTGGCTGACCAGAGGAGGTCTCCGGTGGGTTTGCCAACTGGATGACTGCATCATCTGGTCTAGGAATCAACCTCTTCCTCTTGGGAGGCCTTTGGGACTGCCCGGCTAGGATGAGCTACTAGTACTGGATCCTGTAGCAATAAGTCCAAAGGCAGATGATCTGCCTTCGACCTGTCAACATCAACCCTCAGTTCCTTCATGGACTCCTTGGAGGCATGTGTCTTTCTCAACATCGTGTGCTCCTTAGCAAGCTCCATGAGAGCCTTGCTATTTGAATCAACAACATGAGTGAACACTTTCTAGTTGTCAAGGATCTTCTTCTGGTTGACCAGAATCTCATTGAGGGTATCCTCAATAGACTACGGGACCCGTGAAGGCAGAGGGGCTAACTAAGCTTCTATTGTAGTAGTGATGATAGACAATTTGGATGAAGCTTCCTACATCTAGTTATTGATACTGAAAAGAGCCTAGCTCAGTCGGTGAGCAGTTACTGGGTAGGCTTGGGAAGAGGGCATCTCGGGATCTACTAAAGTGGATGGGCCAGGAGCAATATCTGTGGAGGTAGAGGCAGGCTGAGTAGGAGCCACTACCAAAACTAGCTCTTCAGACTGGCCAGTTGGAGCAGTGGTTGTTCCCTTGAAGTTCTTGCTCTTCGGTTTTTCATCACCCTACATGCTATACCAGGAGAACAGGGCCTTTGTCTTTTCCTTGATATGAAATGGCCTCTTCTCAACCTTGAGGTCGCGGAGGTACATGGTCACAAAGTTGGGGAAGGGGTAGTTTCTCTCACCTTCATCTACCACCTGTGTAATCACATGCGACATCACATTCCCGACGTTAATAGGGTAACCTACCACGATTGATGCCATCAAAACTGCCCGATGAAGAGGAAGGGAGTTTTCGTGAATAGTTAGGTCAAATATGCTAAACACAAATGTTTCCCACCCCTTGGCCTCAAAGTTCAAGTTTCTTCGCAAAATTTTTAATCTCGCATTCAGCCAATCGAGGGTGGTACCTGGGATTTCCAGATACTGTGCCAACCATGGATGGACCTCTTCACCTCATTCCATCTTTTCCAATTATAGTGATTCATCCTCCTCAGCAAAACCCAAGTAGTCATTAATTGACTTTCCATCAAACAATACCTTCAAATTTTGCACCTTGGTCAATTTGGTGCCCTTTTTGATGTGGGAAACATTGGTATAGAATTCCTTGAACAAGTGCTCGTTCGCATCCATACAGTTCCCCAAATAATACTCCCAGCCAACTTTCTCCCTAAACTGCCTCCTCACATTGGGGTTGTGATTCAACAGGTCTCTATCCACAAAACTTCTCCTCTCCGGGATCAACTTCCTTACCGGCCACCATTCCCTAAATTTGTGATAAGCTACCTCGCTCACAAACTAGTCTTACCACACCTACGGTTTCCTAGTTCTAGCAACACCTCCCACTTGAGGCTCACCCCTTTCTCCTACTTTTCCTACTACCCTTTTCTCCTTCTTCTGCCTCATCCTCTCCTAATGCACCCTCTTCGGATAATGAAGTTGTGGGAGAGGTGGAGTATTCATCTCTACTACCCTCAACTAAGCCCTCAGAGGAGCCAGGGGAGACATAAATTGAAGCTTGGGCAGTGAGAGAAGGTATAGGAGTGTCTTTTAGCCTGTTTCTCTCCGGCTAGTCAGGGACAAATTCTGGCATGGAGTCTGAAGATACCTCCCGGGAGGGCTCATTCTCACTCCCCGACTGATTAAGAGCCCTATCGACAAGTTTGATGATCTTCCTTGTGTTTTAAATGTTTTGCCGGGCTTGGGGAGTTAATCTTATCATTTTCTGTTTCCCTCCCTGGGAGGACTCTCCTCTGCCTGGTTGTTTAGAACCCTTGTCTCTTGGTTTCACCATTGTCTACACAGAACATCCATTAGACTTGTTAGTATCAGCAGAAGCTATTAAGTTCACAGTTGTAGGATAGAAAAGAGTTGTAGATAGTTGCAGGTCTTACACAGTGCAGACCATACAAAATGGTGTGTGGCCGCACAAAGGTCAATAAGGACCGCACAAAATGGAAATGGAGATCCACACATAAGTGTGGTTCAGACTGCTTACTCTCTGTATCCAGGCAATGCGGATCGCACAAAATGTAGTGCAGCCACACAGGGACCATTGCGAAACGTACAAAACTTAATGCGACCGCGGTGGCAAAATTCAAAGAGCTGGTAATTTCAACCTTCATCAATGCGGTCCACACTAAATATAGTGCGTCCGTATTGAAAACTTCAGAGACCTAAACACTTTTCCACTATGTCCTGCACTGCATCAACATAATCTTGTAGCATCTCACAACCAGTTAGTCCAAAAAAAAATCCTATACTACAATGAAATAATAAAAACAATAATAAAAACACATGGGTTACGTCCCAAGAAGCTCCTGATTTAACGTCGCGGCACAACGCATGTTACGATCAAATCATTTGAGATAAAGAAGTGCCACGACGTGGCTGTCATCAATTTTGCCAAAGTAATGCTTGACCCTACAACCATCAACTCTAAAAACTTTCTCACTTTTGTTCTTTAAACCAAGAGAAGGTCACACACACTACTTCAAAAGGTCTGCTCCATTTTGAATCGAGCTTTCCGGGGAACAACTGTAGCCGAGAGTTGAATAAGAGCACCAAATCCCCCACCTTGAACTCCTTGCCCCGAGTATATTTGTTGTGAAGGAATTTCATTTTATCCTTTTACAAGGATGAACTGGAGTAGGCATGGAATCTAAATTCATCAAGTTCATTGAGTTGCTCCACCCGAAGATTAGCAGCTACATCCCAATCAAGGTTCAACTTCCTCAAGGGCGACATGACCTTGTGCTCTAACTCAACTGGTAAATGGAAAGCCTTCCCGAACACCAACCGATATGGAGACATACCATTTGGAAATTTGTATGCAGTCCTATACGCTCATAGAGCATCATCCAGCTTCTTAGGCCAATCGGTCCTATTTGCATTGACTGTTTTAGACATAATATCTTGATTTCCCTGTTTAGGACTTCAACTTGGCCACTCTCTTGAGAATGATAAGGTGTAGAGAGTTTGTGGTTGACACCATACTTTGCAAGCAAGGTGTCAAAATCTCTATTGAAAAAATGTGATCCCCATCACTTATGATTGCACGAGGAGTGCCAAACCTTGTAAAAATGCTCTTTTTGAGAAATGCAACCACGCTCCTAGCTTCATTGTTGGGCAAATCCACGACCTCAACCCACTTTGAAACATATTCAACCGCCACTAAAGTGTAGGTGTTCCCATACGAGCTAATGAATGGGCCTACAAATTCAATGCCCCATACATAAAAGATATTAACTTCAAGAACGGTATTGAGAGACATCTCATCTTTCTTTGAAATTCCACCCGTTCTTTGACATTCGTCGCACCTCTTCACAAGATCACTTGCATATTTGTACAAATTTGGCTAATAAAACCTACAACTAAGAACTTTGGAAGCAGTCTTCACCCCACCATGACGGCCACCATAAAGAGAGGAATGACAAGCCTCCAAGGTACTCAGTTGCTCTTCCTCCAGGACACACATTCGGATTACACCATCCGTGCAAATCTTGAACAAATATGGCTCATCCCAATAGAAATCCAAACTATCCCTTTTGCGCTTCTTCCTTTGGTTAGAAGAGAGCTCACACGGGATGATGCCAGTCACAAGGTAATTAGCAACATTCGCAAACCACGACATATCACTATTAACACAAAACGTATTTGCTCATCGAGAAATGCATCATTCATCTCTTGGCCATCACATTGCCTTCCTTCCTCCTCCAAGCAGGACAAGTAGTCCGCCACTTGTTTTCACTACCCCGTTGGTCAACGATTTCTAAATCAAACTCTTGAAATAACAAGACCCATCGCATCAACCTAGCTATGGAGTGTTTTTTTGTCATCAAGTACCTAATGGCTACATGATCAGTGTGCACTATGACCTGCCCCCATAAGATACGGCCAAAAATTTTCAATTGCATGCACTATGATCAATAACTCCTTCTCGGTTACCGTGTAGTTCCTTTGAGCCTCATTCACGGTCTTGCTTGTGCAGTACACCGGATGAAATATTTCGTTAACTTTTTGACCCAAAATTGCAGCAACCGCAACGTAACTTGCGTCGCATGAGCTCAAAAGGTAAACTCAAGTTTGGTGCGGTAATGATAGGGGTGGTGGTCCGCTTAAGCTTGAGAATTTCAAATGCTTGCATACATCCCTCATCGAACACAAACTTGGCATCTTTTTCTAGTAGCTTGCACAAAAGGTTTACTTCCTTCTAAAGATCTTTTATAAACCCCCGGTAGAACCCCGCGTGCCCAAGAAAACTCCTAACCCCTTGGCAGAAGTGGGGGGGGGGGGGAGGAAGCCTTGAAATCACCTTTATTTTGGGCTTATCAACTTCTATGCAATGCTTTGAAGTTTTATGACCCAACACTATGCCCTCCTCAACCATGAAGTGGCATTTTTTCCAATTGAGTACAAGATTGGTGTCTTCACAACGGGCCAACACTCTATCCAGATTTTTCAAACATTCATCAAATGAATCACCCACCACACTAAAGTCTTCCATGAACACCTCCAAATATCTTCCATCGTATTGGTAAAAATGGCCATTATACACTGTTGGAATGTTGTCGGGACATTATACAACCCGAAAGACATCCGAGAAAAAGCAAAGGTGCCATATGGACAAGTAAATATGGTCTTCTCCTGACCCTCCGGGGCAATCAGAATTTGGTTATATCCAGAATATCCATACAAGAAGCAATAAAAGACGTGCTTAGCAAGACGATCAAGCATCTGGTCAAGGAAAGGCAATGGGAATTGATCTTTGCAGGTCACCTTGTTCAGCTTGCGGTAGTCCATGCATACCCTCCATTCAGTAACTGTCCCGGTAGGAATTAGTTTATTGTTATCATTGGTCACCATTGTTATACCACCCTTCTTTGGCACACACTACACCTGTGAAGTACACGATCTATGAGAAATAGGGTACACAACCCCGATATCTAACAACTTTATCACCTCTTTTTCACAACTTCTTGCATTTCCTTGTTCAACCTCCATTGATGTTCCAAAGAGGATTTTGCATCACCTTCAAGAATAATCTTGTGCATAAAGGACCCGGGGATTATTCCCCAAATATCAGCTAAAGTCCATCCAATTGCCTTCTTCCGCTTTTTGAGCACCGCCAATGTGGCATCTACCTGCATGTTAGTGAGACAAGAGGAAAGAATAACTAGTAATGTTGAACTAGGGCCTAAGAATTGTACCTGAAGTGTGGAGGCAATGGCTTCAACTCTAACACCGGAGGTTCCTCAATTAAAGGCTTTGTTGGATGAGTCTTTCTATTTTAGATATCCAAGGAGAGTTTCCTAGGCTCATAATAATAAGAGCCCATTCTATGTAAAGCATTCACACACTCCACTCGACCCTTATCATCATTGACATCAAGATTTAACGACACGGCCTCTAGAGGATCTTCCACATTGATCATTGCACTAGTATCATCAATTATCACAGCCGTGACAAGATCCACAAATGAGCACACTTCGGTACAATTGGGCTGCTTCATTGACTTGCACATATAAGAAACTACCTTTTCATCACCCACCTGAAAAGTGAGTTACCCTGCTTCCACATCAACTAGAGCCTTCCCCGTAGCAAGGAAAGGTCTCCCAAATATGATCGACACTGCATAGTCTACCTCACAATCCAAGATCACAAATCAGCTATCAAGATAAATTTTTCCACCTGGAGAAGCATATAATCAACAATACCCAATGGTCGGTTCATTGATCGATCCGCCATTTGCAATTTCATGGAAGTTGGCCTCAGTGGCCCAATACCTAATGTCTTGAAAACTGAGTAGGGCATCAAAATTGATGTTTACCCCTAAGTCATATAAAGCTTAGCAAAATCTGCACTTCCAATAGTGCTAGGGATAGTGAAAGCACCGGGATTCTCCAGCTTTGGAGCCATTGAATGTACTATAGAACTAACTTGGTGGGTCATCTTGATAGTTTCACAGTCCATGGATATTTTCTTTGTCACCAAATCTTTCATGAATTTAGAATAGCCAGGAATTTGCTCCAAAGCCTCCACTAACGACACATTGATGGATAAGTTCTTCATCATGTCAATAAGCTTTTTGAACTGATTTTCATTTTTCTGCTTGGTTAGTCTTTAAGGATAAGGTGGAGGCGGCCTAGTCAATGGTGACTTGCCTTTTGGAATAACCGGCTCCGGCATGTCTGCTACGTGTTCCCTAGACGGGTTCATAGCATCTCGCGTTTCCACCTCGACATCTTAAATATCAATCCTCACTTCTACATTCTTATTTTTATGAACCACATTCTCAACCACCAAAGAAACTTTATCTTCTTGCAACTCAACTTCATGACCCAAACCTTTCTTTTTTTGGAGGCATTCACATCTCCTCCTCAGCCACTCCTAGTGGTTACCTCCATAATATGATTATTCCCACCCTTCATGTTCACTACAGTATCACTAGGTAGAGCACCCTTAGGGTGTGTTGTCAAGGACTGAGAGATCTGGCCTAGTTGCACCTCCAAATTTCTAATGGAATTATTGTGAGAACACTATTGAGCATCGAATCGGCATTCTTATTCATCATTTGTTTGAACATCATTTCAATTCTACCCATATCATTGCTAGAAGAACTAGGACCCTTGCATGGAAAAAGTGGTGGATTACTCGGTTGTTGGCATATTAGGGGCCTTTGAAAACCTTGCCCCTAATTTCCCTGGTTGTTGTTCCATCCACCCTGGTTGTTGTTGTTGCCCTAGTTTCCTTGATTACTCTGATTGTTGCTTTGACTACCCCAATATGGATTTTGATTAGTGTTTCCCCAATTGTTGTTCCCTTGTTGGTGATTGTTCCAATTGTTGTTGCCTTGTTATTGATTATCCAAATAGCCTTGGGATCTCCATTGTTGCTGTTGGTTGGAAGAATTATCTCTTTGGCCTTGATAATTATTCACATATTGTACCTCTTTATTTTGACCATCATATCCATCAACTTGAAATCCACTACCATCATTGTCAAATTGATCTGAATTCATTTGGTTCTGTTGACCTCTTTGTCTTCTTTGGTTCACTAGCATGTTAATACCCTCCATGGCATTCACTTGGCGAGGATTTTGGACTTGTTGCAACTGTGCCTTTGCTAGTTGGTTCATGGTTATTGCCAACTCAGCTATCGCCTGTCCACGATCATGTAATTCTTTGTGCAAATGAATGACCGTTGGGTCACCCTGGGCATAGTGGCTCTACTTTGCCAAGCTGAGGACGTGTCAGCCATCTCATCAAGAGTGGCACAAGCTTCATCATATGTCAGTTTCATGAAATTACCCCCAGCAAGTTCATTCACTATGCATTGATTTGTTGTGTAGATGCCCATGTAGAAAGTTTGTTGCAATATGTTCTCCGTCATATCATTGTTAGGGCATTCCTACACCATGGTTCTATATGTCTCCTAAATCTCATGCAATGGTTCGGTGGGCTCCTGCTTGAAAGCTAAGATTTCATCCTGTAAAGCCGCCATATATCTCGGTGAGAAGAACTTTGCAATAAACTTGTCCGCCAACTCATCCCAAGTAGTGATGGAATGGTTGGGAAGTCGCTCAAGCCAATCTAATGCCTTCCCTCGAAGTGAAAATAGGAAGAGTCTCAACCGGAATGCATCCTCGGACACATTAGTTTTCTTGCTCCCCCAACAGGTATCCACAAACCCCTTGAGATGTTTGTAAACATTTTGAGTGGCAGCACCCGTAAAGTACCCACATTGCTCCAGCAATGTCAACATCACATAAGTAATTTGGAAATTACCCACCCAAATCCGGGGTGGGACAATTGCACTTGCATAGCCTTGGTTTGTGAGCACTCGAGGGACCACTCTTGGAGGTGGTGGAGAAGGGTCTGGAACATTTTCATTAGCATTGGCCTGGTGGCCTCTTCATTGTCCTGGAGGTACAAGAGATACCTCATCCTCTCCATTATCACCAACCTCCCCCCACACAATCACATTTCCAAGAGGGTCATTAGTATTTAATGCCATTTTGTACCTAGAGTTGTGATACACACAAAATAGTAACAAAGAAGGAAAGAAGAACAAAACACAAAGCTATTTGATAGATAGCCAAAACCGTTAGCTCCCGGCAACGGCGCCAAAAAGTGACTGAGACCTACCCTGCACTATTATTGAGTAGAAAGGGAGGGTCGGAGTAGCTTTTACCCGATTTAGGGTCAGGATCGAATTCCACGTAGAGCTAGAAGTTGGAAGTTGGTATCTATCTAATTTAGAGTCGTGTATGTGTTCGAAATTGCACTTCTAAACATTTTTGGGTTTTTGTTTTACTTCTAATTTTATCAACTACAATGCTAAATTAAACTAGAATAAGCTACGAGTAAAATACTACATGTTATTCAAATGGTTAAAAAGCTCTAGGGTAGTGACTTTCGCCTAGATGGTCAATTGACGAATACTTGAGTTTAAGGCATCATTTACATATTTGGGTAGTATGATGTAACCTTTGCACGATTTTACCCACTCTACATCTCTTGATAGTTCAAGTGATTTTGTCCAAATTTACTTTCTCAAAACCAATTGGGTATGCAAATTTGCACAAGCAATAAAGGTTCAAGTCATGTATTATTATCTCTAGGTTTAACCCTTTAATTGGGGCTATCAATCTCTTGACTACGTCCCAATTTCTTGTTGGACCAATTTCAGAGACTTAAGTTCTCTTTCTCAAGAAGAACCAAAGTCAACTAAACATAAACTTGTGTTTGCAACCACTAATTCACCAATTAAACCTGGAATTAGCCCAAATATCAAACACCCATAGTCAATCTAGCCCTAAAACACAAGACCCATAAATTATCCACACTAGGGTTGAGTCACAGCCCTAGCTATGGGTCTAGCTACTCATAATTGAAGAAGAAAACAAGGAAATAGATGAAGAACAACTCATATTAATTAATTGCTAAGATAAACTAGAAGATTCAATGTTGTAATGAAGATAAAATTGCCCAAAATACCTAAAGAAACGGACGTCACGAGTGCAACTCAATACATAATCTATCTGCTTACCTAAAAATGAAAAAAGAAGCTATTTATACTAGGCTGAAAAATCTGGACAAAATACCCTTGCAGGGCTAGTGCGGACCGCACAAAATCACATGCATCCGTACTAAGGCTCTTGACATAAAATTCTAGCTCTCTGAACTCGGGCGATGCGGATCGCACAGAATCAAGTATGGCTGCGGTGGCTTCTGGTGCAGTCTGCATGAAATGGAGCGCAGATCACATTAGCTTCAATCTCCAAAACTGACACCTCTCCGATCTTTGGTTTTGCGTACTACACTAAATGGAGTGCAGCCGCAGTGACTCCAATGCAGACCGCATTAAATCTCATGCGATCGCAGTGCCTGTTGGCCTGGAAATCACCTTCTCATTAACCTCACTTGTGCGACCGCATTGGGCCTGTTTTGCCTAAGCTTTGTCTTGTCTTGGTACTTGTGCAAGTTTCACTCCTTTTGAGTTGATCTTTGACATTTTGTCACTTTGTTGATCAAATCTACAATCAAGCACATCTTGTGAGCCTATGGGACTATTTTGTACAAATTTCTAATCATAACATAAGCAAGAAAGAGTATAAAATGCATCAAAATCCATAGTTATCACTCGCCGAATGGTTCCCCTCCTCACGGGAATCCTCCTATATCTCAAACCATGAATTGGCCATCCCTTTTAGGAAGTAGGAAGAAAACGTCACTCCCTCTGTCCTAGTTGCACGCATAACTTGGAGAGTCTTGTGCATCTCATTAATGAAGTCTTAGGTCCTCCTCGAGATTAGTGCCCGTGAATATTGGAGGATCTAAGTGAAGAAACACGTTCACTCTAGAACTAGCAGAATCCCCTTGCTAGCTAGAAAAATTGGGTTCGACATTAGATCTCTGGGCCTGGGAAGCCACTATCTGAGCCAACATCTGTATGGCTCCCCTAAGATTCCCATCAGAAATACGGACACCAGAAGCAGGAGCTAGAGGTGGAACCGGCAGTTGGGGAATCATTGCACCCTAAGCAGATGCATGAGCTGGTTTAGTTTGGTCAGGTGTAGAGGAATCAGCTGGCATCGCAGTCGGGGGAATATTCTCGCCCCTCATGTATTCACCCGCATCATCAAATGAAGAAACTATCACTCCTAGGGCGACATTGGCTCATTGGACAATTCTTTATTTCTTCCTATATTCCATGTACTGAAAGTTAGATCAGTGCACGAGTTACAGGAGGAACAATCTCATAATCATCTCTATCGCACGATATAGAACATCAAAGAAGGGTAATACACCTTAATATCCAAGTAGACTCCTCCTTATAGATGTGGTCAACAACACATCGATAAGAAGGACTCTACTAGCCACGATTCCAAGAGATCCTAGGACACTTTAAACTTTTGGCTCTAATACCAAGTTTGTCATACCTCAAACTCGGAAAGAACGACTGGCGCTCAACCGACTGAACCCGGTCAAGAAAGCATGTAGGAAAAATTTCTACCCAAACTCCCCATGATTTAAAGAGAGTACGTAACTTTGATAATTAGACAATAAAGAGATCATGTATACAACATCAATTCATTTCCATTGGTTACCTCTTTTTAAAACCTCAAAATTCATACATTTTCATATTTTGAAGTGGAATAATTGATTCAAACATAACATAACTAGGTTGACTTTCCCATCACCAATATACAACCCACACTATATCTACGGAGCCTCTAATAGATACAAAAGTTTACAATGATGGTGCCGGTAACAAGGCCCTGGCTATACGTCAAATACAATACACAAGAAACAAAAGCTACATGACCCCGAAAGGAAGTGGAGTTCACCATGTCTGATGGGAAGAGAGTGTACCACTACTGTTGATCAACACCACCTGCAATAAACCATCTGTATCTATTAAAGATACACCGCCCACTGCAAAAGGGATGTCAGTACTTTCAAATAGTACTAGTATATACGACCAAACACCATCTCAAAAGAACGAGCGGTAATGCAAGTAAAGACAATCATACTATCAGTTGAAGCCTCAAACAATTTCCAAATGTCAAAATAGGAATAAGATAAGCTTTCAATTAAACTTATATATTTTAAGTTAGGAAATCATTAGTATCGATATTTCACTATTCACCATTTCAATTACCATTCCCAACAAAGTCACTACCATGAGTGCGGTATGGTGTCCATCATGAGTCGATCGGCTAGGCCATCTCATTCGAGAAATCAACCACAATCACAATTCCAATTTTAATATCCTATATAGTCACCAGCATGTGTGCATCATATCATACGATCACGACCTGATCGACTAGGCCGTCTTATTCATGACATCACCCTTTTCTATTGATCATCTCATTTCACACTTCTTTCATAGCACTTCATTTTTATTGGCACTAGTGGTCACAATTGTATTATTTCTCTTGGAACATTGGCCTTGTTTCATATTTCTCATTTCGCATTTCAAGTTTCGCATTTCATATTTCGCATTTCATGTACGCCTTTTCACTTTCAACAATCATCATGGATTTCCAACAACAAGGTATTTTTATTCAAGAAATTTAAGCACACATACGATCAAACAAGAGTCATAGGCACATAGATATTTCTTATACAATTGTCATTAGCTTTCATTTGAAACACAACTTCAAGTCAAGGCATTTAGACATGCAACCCATCTTTGAACACATTCTCAAATAGTAGTACAACATAACAAGAACATTTGAATTACATATTGATCAATGGATATCCTTTGACACAAGCTTATCCGGGACAATCGATTCACAATGATCAACTCGGGACTTACATGGATAATGTGGGGTTCAATTCTAAGAGAAAGTTTAAGCCAACATACCTCACTTGCTTCCTTAAGATCTAAAATGTTCCGAAAATCTTAGCAACTTTGATCTATTTTAGAAATATAACCAATTGCACCAAAATTAGGAATATGATCATGGTTCTAGCTCATTTGAGCATTTTATCAAACAATAATTGTGCATTAAAGTTTCAAGGTCCTTTTATGGTGGATTCCATCATCCCACCTCCCATTCTTCCATTTTTAGCTCAACAATCTTCCTACACTCTTTATAACACATGCATGTAAAATAAACCCCATACCCAAAAATTGTCTTGTTAATTACTTATTTTTAGTTAAAATTCAAGGGCTATGGTATAGAATCTTACCTCTAGGATGAAGACCTTGTGAGTTTTCACTCCCAAGGGGTGGGAGGTGTTATTTGAACTTGGTCGAACATAACCTTTTGTTAAGTCATGCCCAAGGGATGGTAATTTGATCTTGGTCGAATTTAACCTTTTGTGAAGGTGGTTTTAATAAACGTAAGTTTCCATTACTTTGATGTTGTTGCTCTGATTATATATTTGGAAAAAGGTAAAAATTTTGGGCATTGGCTGGCGTCCTAGTCCCGGTCTATCTAGTCCTTTCATTGTTCGATATGGAGAGTATAAGGAGTTGGGAAATGAAAGAGAAGCCATCCTGATAGAATATATGGGTCCGCCAAACTATATAGAGACCAGGTCCTATGTGTGTTTCCATAGAGAATGTTAATATAATAGTAACTAAATAGAAGAGGGAGTTTTTACATGGAAAAGTCCCTGCCAAAGGGGATAAAAAACCACGACCTACACTGGTAGGAATTCCACTTCACTATGAGAAACTTACAACCCATGCAATCTAGGAATTAAACTTCTATTCCTTCACTAACTTTTAATACACATATTACAAGCCACTTTGCAGTAAACTTATTACAAAGACAATAACTCATGACTAACTCTAGTCACGACATAAACACTAACGATTTATGGTTTACAAAGGGGTCCTTAATCATGCTTCCAGGTAAGCAATGTAGTAATTACAATGAAGAAAAATTATAAAGTTACAACTCAACTAAAGACATACATAATACTTGCTGTAGGAACTGGTCTGTAGTAGTGTTGTTCTTTGTTCTTGATGCACTTGATAATTGAATGCTTGGCCTGTAAACAAGTTGGAGTGCTTGAATAATTTTTCAAATGTTCAAGTGATGTTCTATTGTAATATTAAATGTTAATACAACATAGATGACATCACTTGAATGATGTAATCACTTGGTAGGTCAAATGAGAAGTGACTGTAGAACTATGTTGCACTATTTCTGTGCATAGTGCTGGCAGTCACTTTCTAGCTATAGACAGTTGCCTTCATACTGCTGTCAGGGAAACACAAGGGTATTAGGTCCTTGTGTTGATTCTCTATCTTCTAAAGTCATAACAACTCTCATAAGCCGAAATCCGTTGATTTGAGTTGTGAACCATGTGTTTCAGGTTACTTGTCTTGTTCTTTGACAATACGTTTGTTAGATCATCAAAATATGAAGCTAAGGTACTATAACCCCATCAATTTTCCTCTTTTTGATGATGACAAACTTATAAATTGATAACACATGTTTAGAGCAATATAAACAAGATTAACTAACAGGAACTTCACAAGTTCCCCCTGACTTTTGATTCCCCCTTAATACAAGTTCCCCTTGACTTTATGCTTCCCCCGTAATCCGATCCGTGTTTCAATTATACTTCCCCATTTTGGCATCATTAAAAATACACACGCAAGCAATCCACATAAAGAAGTCTAGCCTATCCTACTCATGCCGTATATGTGCACACAACATGATAGAAAAGAGAAGTAGAGAAACATAAGCAATAAACAACAAAAGAGGATAGTTTTATAAAACATAAGCCTATGCCATTACAACAAAAGCTAAAATTGGACTGTTATCAGTGCGATTTGTACAAGAGATCCCATCCACACCAAGGGTGTTGAGAATGAGATCTATTCGGGAATTCGCTGAAATTTACTCGGTGAGTAGTTTCTCCTTTAGGTTCTCCACTTGCTGCACAAATCAGCATTTTCTTTGGTGATACGAGTTATCTCCTCATTTGAACCCGGGGCCCCTTTGTCCTGCTGACTCTCCAGTATGGCATTCCTTGCCTTCAACTTTCGAATATCCTCATGAGCACTATTTTAAGCTTAATGAGCTGAGATATTGTCGAAGTTCTGCCTACTCCATCGTTCTTTTCAATACATTTGCATTCCTCCAAAGTAGTTTGAGATAAGGCCTGCTGCTTTGTCCCTATATTAGGCTGTCCCAAAGGCACTTTGAAGAACTTGAAGGCGTGTGTGAGAAGAAATCCATATGGAAGGTTGTGGTTTCTATCCTTGAAAGTTGCCACCTTTTGCATGTGCTCAATCATGATGACTGTCAAGTTTGCAGCTTTAAACCTATCCGCTGCTTCCATCAGATACAAGTCATATTTGGAAGTAATGGACCTTCTCTATGCACGGGGTAGAAGAACCTTGTCCACCAGCTCAAACAATAACTGATAAACGAGAAGCAGAGCTTTCTTGTGGACATCTTGCCCCCGCTGGATTCCGCCTTCCTTCACAATAACATTCTGAAATTTGACCCATGCACATTCTTCACAGAAGTCATACCATCATCAGAGACTTTAAGAATGTCCCCAAGTAGAGCAACATCTAACACAATATCAACTCTATTAACCAAGGCACATATATGATCAGTGCTAACAGGAAAGAGGTGTGCATACAAACTTTGGACCTCATCATCATATACTTTGGGCACATCCACCTTGAATAGATGTCCTCACTGTTGAAACTCGACCATGTCAACTATTCGTCTTATTTCGGCCATTTCAGAGATATCTGGGTCAAAACTGCGACCCTATAAAATCTTTTGGTACCTCAGTTGTTCTTTAGGAGACATACTCTCACGCTTCATTCTCTTTGCAGAATCAGGTTCCCTCACAGCTTTCACCTTCCCTTTTTCCAGAACTCACATTCGACTTTCTCTTTCCACTTGACTTTACTAACACATCCTCATCATACAAAGACTGTTCGCTCACAACTTGTTTCAAGTTTCCAACACTTTTCACTAATTTTGATCTTGGTATAGCAACACCTTCCTCTTGCTTCTTTTTCTGATACCTTTTCACTAAAGAACTTGGTTTCTCTGCTGCTTCCTCATCTACTTCCATTACAAGAATGTTTTTATTACCCACAACCTTCCCATTTTTCACCAGCCTCTTTTTCTTGTTGCTCCCTTTACTATTCTACAGAGCAGACTCAAAGACCTTCTTTTCGTGCAACCTAGTAGTGGGTCACTTAGAAGAAGGCTCATGAGTGGTTATCGCTCTCCTCTTGGAAATGGATGCATCTAGAAAAACATAATCTTGATCTTTTTCATCACTAGACCTCATACCAAGAGTCAAAATATCCAAGGTATCAACATCAAAGTGTGGAGAAGGAGCACGGTCGAGACTGACCAGGGAGGAGGATACTTGACCTGTTTCCTTAGGAAAAGGGTCAGGTCCTTCAAGAGGGGTCCCAGTAGTCTCTAGTGGTGTTTCAAAGAGCACCACAACTCCTTCTTCCTCTAACTACTGTGTCTCTTTCCTCTAAGACTCAAGCATAGAAGAGATCACCCCATACACTATTCAGTCAGCAAATATGGCTAATATGTTTTCTACGACATCTTTCTCTTGAGACTCCATGGATGCCACAAACTCACAAGCGAGAAAAACTGTAGACTGATCAATACTAACCTCTAAGACCTATACTACCTGCGAAAGTTAACTCTATTCTCCATCGTTGCTTTGTTTAGTTAGAATCTTAGGTGATTGAGATGTAGGTTATCGAATTTTAGGGTTTCTCTAAGTTCTCAACATTTGGATTGAGAAAGAGGTCCAAGAGGTCACATGAGAACTAGAGAGTGTCGAAAATCAGATTTGGGAGTGTCCTCTACAGTAGTAGTTGAGCTCTACAGTAGTAGTTGAGAAAGGGATGGTAAGAGGTAGTTTACTAAAAGCGGAAGAATCAAGGGTTTTCTTAACAAAGGAGGGGGATTATTGGTTGATCTTCAGCCATGGAAGAGATGAAGTCTAAAAACTAAAGATAAGATATAATTGTTCAAAGAAATAAGAAGGTTTTAATGGGAGAAGAAATAATGATGAGGGAGAGAGAAACCGATTCTGAAATGGTGGTAGATTTGTGGGGAGTTGCAACTTTTCAGAGGGAGATGAAGGGATTTGATATGAAGAGACGTGACATATAGGGTTTGAAAAAATTGATGACATGACACTTAATGTTTTGCATTCCTTTGGGATATGTATGAAAAAGTACAAGATTAATAACTTGTGGTACAAGAACCAAGTTCCAGACCCGTCTTTAAAAAAATTTCCATCCTCTTTTACCACTCATGCAATGCATCTACAACTTTTATAGTCATCAAGAGTGTCTACTTGTAACGGTATTGAAGTGAGTTAGAGTTGACCAGAAAATACTTTAGTTGATTTTACTTAAAAGTGACTTTCATAGACAACTGATGAGGATCATATTCTCAATTAGGCTTTATTAGACCTGACTCTAGCCTATTTCCATCAAAATATTCTCTACTTAGTGCTTTGGTGAAGATATATGCAATTTGGTCTTCAGTACTATAGAACTTTATATAGATAAGCCATTTCTCCACATTGTCTCTAAGAAAATGATGTCTTACATCAATGTGCTTGGTTATTTTATGTTGAACCGGGTTCTTGGCCATGTTGAATGCACAAATGTTGTCACATAGAAGAGGCACACAGTCAGTGCACACACAAAAATCTTCCTTTTTGTTTGATCCATACGAGTTGAGCACAACAGGAAGCTGCCACAACATATTCTGCTTCTACTGTTGAAAGAGCAACTGATTTCTGCTTCCTTGTGCCCCATGATATGAGACATGATCCTAGCAAAGGATCCATTCCAGAAGAACATTTCCTATCAAAAAGATAACCTGCATAGTCATCATCAGCATACCCAATAAGATTAAAATTATCACTTGAAGGGTAGTATAGGACTAGGTCCTGTATTCCCTTAAGATATCTCAAAATTTTCTTGGCATCCTTCAGATGAGATTCCTTGAGATTTGACTGATATCGTGCGCATAGCCCCATACTAAAAATAATATCATGTCTGCTTGAAATGAGGTATGGAAGAGACCCAATAATGCCTATATACATGGTTGATTCACATGAGAGCTAGATTCATCCATCCTGCTCATCTAAAACTCACTTCCCATGAGTTTGGAAAATTCTTTGCACAATAAATCAGCTACTGCCCCTAAAATGATGTCATCAACATATACTTGAACGATGAGCGGGTTCCTCCATCGTTTCTTCAAAAATAAAGTGTTGTCAGTTATTCTTCTTGTGAAACCATTTTCTAAGAGAAACTTTAACAATCTTTCATACCAAGTTCGAGGAGCTTGCTTCAACCCATACAATTCCTTGTCCAATTTAATAACATATTCAGGCTGTTCATTTTATTCAAATCCTGGAAGTTTCTTTACATAGAATTCTTACTTAAGGAATCCATTCGGAAATGTACTTTTTACATCCATCTGGAACATAGTGAATTCCATATGTGATGTAAATTCAATGAGGATTCTGAAAGCTTCCATGCAAGCAACCAGAGCAAAAGTCTCATCTTAATCAATTCCTTACTCCTAATTGTAACCTTGAACCACGATCCTACCCTTTTTCCTTGTAAATTTTCCATGTTTATCAAGCTTATTCCTCAATACCATCCTAGTTCCTATGATTGTTCTATTTGAGGATCTGGGTACCATGTGAAATACATTGTTCCTTTCGAACTGATGCAACTCATCTTGCACGGAAGTGATCCTATCTGCATCCTTTAAGATTTCCTTGATGTTTTTGGGTTCTATTTGGGAAAAAAGGCTGAGAAAGCAAGTGAATTTCTGGCTTTTGATCTTGTTTGTACTCCTGAATCTAGAGGGGTAAGTATATTGCCAAGAGGATATTAGCTTTTGTGTTTCCAGTTGGGAATATGAGCTTCATTTGTAGAGGAGTTGGGTATTTCGAACTGGTTCCGTAGCATTCTTCTCTCAGCAATCTGTAGAGTACCTTGCACTGCATCAACCACTCTTTCTTCAGCTTCATTAGTTGTAATTATGGTACTCGGTTCCTCTCCTACTGATGAGGAAGGAACTACATTGTCTTCACCTGACTCCTTCACTTGACTCATCATGTCTTCCTTTCTGTTTTCCATATCAATAACTTCACCTAGAACTAACAAAGGCTGTCCATCTTGATCACCCTTGTTTCTTTTCTCACAAGAGAGATAAGACTTGTCAAAGATTATATATACACTTTCTTCAACATACTGAGTCCCCTTGTTGTATATCTTGTAGGCTTTACTTTGAGAAGAGTACCCCAAAAAGATTCCTTCATCACTCTTCCAATCAAATTTTCCAAGCTGATCCTTTCTATTATTGAGAAAATACCATTTTCACCCAAATTTTCTTAAGTGAGTCAGTTTGGGCTTTCTTCTATTCAGCATCACATAGAGAGTTTTGTTCAAGAGAGACTTGATTATGCACATGTTCACCAAGTAGTAGGCAGTGTTGATAGTTTTTGCCCAGAAGTTCTTTGTAATCCCACTATTGATCAACATTCTCCTTGCCATTTTTTCAAGAGTTCTATTTGTTCTTTCCACAACTCCATTTTGTTGTGGATTTCTGGGGGCTGAGAAGTTATGAGTGATCCCATTCTCGTTGCAAAAATCATCAAACTTGGCATTGATATATTCTTTCCTATGATCTGATCTTATGCATGCAACTTTTGAGTCAATCTTCACTTGAATTTTATTCTTAAATACTACAAATACTTCAAGGTCTAATCTTTTGATCTACGAAAAAGAGTCCGAGTGAATCCGGAATAATCATCTACTATCAAAAAAAGGTATCTTTTTCCTCATCTACTTTGCATTCTCATGGGACCACAAGATCTATATGAAGGATGTCAAGTGGTTTTGAGGTGATGACATCGTTTTTTGGCTTAAATGAGGATTTCACATGCTTCCCTCTGGCGCAAGCATCACAAAAACTTTATGCTCTGTGAACTTTGACTTGGGCAGACTACGCACCAGGTCCTTCTGAACTAGTTTGTTTCATAGAGAAAAAATTGTGTGTCCCAGTCTTTTGTGCCACAGCTCAACATTATTATCAAATGCTTTCAAGCAACTCAGGTCGCCATTTTGTAGAGACTCAAAGTCGGCAACATAGATGTTTTTGTATATTTTGGCCACCAGCACCACTTCGCATGATACTAGATTAGTAATTGTGCATCTCTTTGACAAGAACTTCACCCTGTTTCCTTTATCATAGAATTGAGAAACACTCAAGAGACTACACTGGGGCCCATTGATGCCGTACACATTCTCAATTGAGTGAGTGAATGATTTGCCAATCTTTCCAACTCCAAGAATGTATCCACTTTCCTATTTCCAAAGGATACACTCTCTCATTGCAGGGCTTTTAGTGAAATGAAGTCCATGGTATTCCAAATCATGTGCTTTGAGCATCCACTATCTATGAAGCATTGTTGACTGCTTCCTTTTACTGTTCCCTGCACAAGAAAATCAAAGGTTAAATTTAGGAACCCAAGCAAGTTTGGATCCGTTGTAATAAGCAAGAGGATGAATAAGTGCTCTTTTGGTCTATGCAAGTAACATGCATTTTTTCATGAGTGGTATCTTGTCCCCTTTTAGCAGTTACTCTTTCAGAAAAAACTTTGTTTTTCTGAAGAGATTGAGCTTTGTCTTGGAAATCTTCTTTGAAATGACCATTGTTCCTATAGTGGGTACACTGTCTATTATCGGGTTCAATAATATACTTTCAATGAGAGTTGTAAGGAGTTCTCGCAGTTTGAAACCGTATTCCCTGCCCCTTTACACCATTGTGAACATATATGGCAGTAACAGCATCCGAGGACCAGGTCCACTTAAGAGACTTTTCAAGATCATTTTTTTCTCTATCCTATTTTACTTGGAGTTGTCTAGTTTTTTCAAGTTCAACACATAAACTGATTTTTATAGCATTTAATTCATTTTCTAGCTTGATATGTGCTTCACTAGCAACTACTTTTCCTTTATCAGTCCTCCAACACCCATACTCTGCTTTGTGTTCCTTTATTGTTTCCCTCAAATCTATGATCACAAGTAGGAGGTCATCTCGTTCTTGCTCTAAGGAATTGATTTTTCCACTAAGTCATTCTCTTCTTTACTTAGATTTTAAATTGTTTCTTTTTGGTCAACAACTACTACCATCAAGTCATCTATTTCATGTTCTACACTAACAATTTTTTAAGTCAAAACCACCTTTTCATTCTCCAGATCACTTATTGTTTCCTCCAGATCAACCATACACACTACCAAGTCATCTCTAGTTTGTTCAGCATCTCCTAACTGTATGGTTAGGGCATCCTTATCATCTACAATACTATGATAGGAGAGTAGGACTTAGATTTCTCTAAATGTCCCTGAAGTTTACTTCATCATTGTCATCATCTTCATCATTATCTGATTAAGCCATCAAACCAAATATTGAATCATATTCATTTGCTTCACTTTCAACTGCTATCATAGTGCTATCACTTGTATCAGTTTCTTCTTCAGATTCACTAGAGAATCTCCAAATGCTACAAGAGCTTCCTTTACAACATTGCTAGCAGCGTTCTTTGTTTTAAATCATTTGTCAAGCACTAGGTTCCTCTTTTCTGCTTTGTTAGGGTTGTAATTGGAATGTTCTTGCTTCAGTAGAGGGAAAACCTTGATAAAATGCTCTGGATCTCGACATTTATGACAAAGGTCATAATTCTTTGGTCTGCTCGAACTGACTCTTTTTGGCCTCCGTTTCTTCTGACCATCTTCTGAAAACTTTTGGTTAAGTAAGTTGTGTCACTGTCCTCCTTACTTCAGTATTGCTTTTAGCTTTGAGTACTAGGTTCTTTTCCTTCTTTGGTTCTCTTCTTTCAATGTCATTCTTCTTCTTCAATTTATAGGTTTTTAGATTTCTGACTAGCTTATCTATGGTCAGCTCGTGCAAATCCTTTGCTTCAGTAATGGAATTTAACTTAGTCTCCATGAACTGGGCAGGACACTGAAAATTTTCCTCACGAGCTTGTTCCAAGGAATAATTGCACCAAGCGAGTGTAACACATTTATGATCGAAGTGAATCTTGTGTGCATGTCTTGAATGGACTTATTGTCTTACATTCTGAAGAGTTCATACTCAATGGTGAGCATGTCACTATTAGATTGCTTTACTTGATGGTTACGTCATGAGTTATTTGCAAAGCTTTCCATATCGCGTTGGCAGATTGATAGGCTGAGATCATGTTGTATTCATCAAGTCCTATGCCACACATCAAAATTTTCTTAGCACGAAAACGTTTCTCAACAACTTTCCTATTTGTGTCGTCGTATTCTTTCTTGGTTTTAGGAATCGTCACCAGGAGGGTCTCCAAACTTTTTCATTGGGACATAAGGACAATCACAAATAACATCCCACCACCCATAGTATTGTCCATTGAACCTGGTAGTCTATATGTAGACTGGTCTTCTTTAAAATTTGGTGGAGCAATGATATGGATCATTTTTGGGTTTTAACCTGATAGAAAAAACCCACTCTAATACTAATTGATAGAATATATGAGTCCACCAAACTATATATAGACCAATTCCTATATGTTTTTCCATTGAGAATGCTAATATAATAGTAAGTAAAGAGAACATGGAGTTTTTACGTAGAAAATCAAGGGAATAAGCAACCACGACCTACATTGGTATGATTTCAACTTCACTATAAGAAACTTTAGATTACACCCTATGCAATCTAGAAATTAAAATTATAATCCCTCGCTAACTTGTAATACACATATTACAAGCCACTTTGCAATGCACTTATTATGCAGACTTAAACTCATGACTATCTCTAGTCATGACACAAACACTAAAGGTTTATGGTTTACAAAGGATTCCTGAATCACGCTTCTAGAAAAGAAAAGTAAGAATTACAATGAAGAAAAATTACGAAGTTACAACTCAAATAAGTACATACAAAATACCTGATGTATGAACTGATCCATAGTAGTGTTGTTCTTTGTTCTTAATGCATTTGAGAATCGAATTCTTGGCCGGCAAAACGGTTGGAGTGCTTGACTAATTTATCAAATGTTCAAGTGATGATTCATTGTAATATTTAATGTTAATACAGCATGGACTACATCACTCGAGTGACGTAATCACTTGGTAGGTCAAATGAGAAGTGGCTACAAAACTGTGTTGCACTATTTTTGTGCACAATGTAGACGGTCACTTTCCAGCTGTAGATAGTTGACTTCGTACTGCTGTCAGGGAAACACAAGGATATCAAGTCACTGTGTTGATTCTCTATCTTCTAAAGTCATAACAACTCTTATAAGCTAAAGTACATTGATTTGAGTTGTGAACCAAGTGTGTCAGGTTCCTCAGTTGATTCTTTGACAATAAGCTTGTTAGATCATCAAAACATAAAGCAAAGGTATTGTAACCCCATCACATCCCTTTGTTTGCATTCTTTGACTCGAAGTGTCCCTTTTGTTTCCTCATTAAAATACACCTTAAGAAAACCCTAATGGGATAAAACTCAAGTGAGGGGAAAATAGTACGACTTGGGGCTCTTCTTCCTTTTAAAAGTTGAAGTATTTGAGATGGTTGATGTTCCAATTGTTTGGTAATTTTTTTCCTTCCATTGTCAATTTTTGGAATAAACCCTTATTTGCTGTGGTTGTAATTTTATACGGCCTGTCCTGGTTTGTTCCTAGTTTTCCTTCCCATGGATCTTTGTATGCTTGGGTTTTGGCTTTGAGTACATAGTCCCCTTCTTTGAGCGACATGAACTTTGCCTTCTTTTATAGTAACATTTCACTTTCTGCTTTTGGGAGACCATTCTTATGTATGCCATATCTCTTTTTTCGCCAATCTCGTCGAGCTCTTGTCTTCTAATCTCGTCATTGCTAGTGTCGCTATTATGGGAGTACCTTAGGCTAGGTTATGTGATTTCAACTAGTATGACTACTCCGATTTCACATGCTAGTGAGTAGGGTGTCTCTCATGTGTTTGTCTTCGGGGTGGTTTTATATGCCCACAATACTTTTGGGAGTATTTTTTTCCACAATCCGTTGGTGTCTTCCAGCTTTTTTTCATGATTTTTAATATGGACTTGTTGGAGAATTCTACCTGCATGTTACCCGGTGAGTGATACGGGGTTAAAAGTATCCTCTTAATATTCCATTCTCAAACAATTCGGCAATTTTCTTTCCCGTGAAGTGGGGTTTATTGTCGCAGTTTTCTATTTGAGTAGGCCAAATCAACATATGATATTTTTCCATATGAAGGTGATTACCTCTTGTTCGTGTATTTGGGAGAAATCTCTGATTACCTCTTGTTCGTGTATTTAGGAGAACTCTCTTACTTAGACCCATTTAGAGAAATAGTCAGTTAAAAGTAAAAGAAATCGTATATTACCTCGCCCTATGGGGAAGGGGCCCATGCTGTCCATTCCCTACTTGATGAACAACCATGGAGAGATGACTGAGTGGAGATGTTCACCTGCTTGGTGAATTATTATGGCATATTTCTGACATTGTCCGCATTTCTTCACAAATTTTGAGGCATCTTTTTTCATTGCGGGCCAATAGTATCATGCCCGTATGAGATACCTAATGAGTGCTTGAGCTTTAGAATGAGCACTTCAATGGACTTTATGGACTTCTTTGAGGATGCACTAGGTTTGGTTTGGACTAGACACGTTTATAGAGAGCTGCCATATGTCCTTTTGTATAAGTTTCTATGGAGGAGATTGTATCTGGCTACCCATATTCTTACTTTTTGGCTTCCTTTTTTCTATTTGAGAGTGTGTTACCTGCAAGTAGGCGATAATACGAATACGCTAATCCCAAGTTAAACTTACAGATCTTACATCGATTAGTCTAATAATGAGTTGATGAGGTGTACTATACTTTTATCTCCGGTCGTGATATTTATGGTGGTTACGACCAATTTGGTGAGGTCGCCTACTTTAATATTCTGAGCACGCGGGATATGGTTGAGCTAGAATTCTTCGAACTTGGGAAGGAACTTACATATCTCGATCTGGTATTTTTGCAACCTTTGTTCGTTGATTTTGAAAACCCCTATGACTTAGTTGACTACAAGCTGTGAATCACAATGGAGCTTCAATGGTTTTGCCTTATACTTGAGTTCTAGTCTCAATTATGCAATTACGGCCTCATACTCAGCCTCGTTGTTAGTAATATCTAGGCACCTTATGGTTGGAGAATTACTTCATCCATAAGGACCTCAAGTACGAGTCTCAGTCCGGATCCAAAAACATTGGATGCAACATCTGTGTATACGACCGAGTGGTCTTGTATTTGGAGAGAAACTTGGATGGCTTCGTTCTCGACTTTAGGCATCATCTTTACGCTGAAGTCTATGACAAAGTCAGCGAGCAATTTCAACTTTATCATTGTTCACGAAGGCTATGTGATATCGTGCTCGTTCTGATGCATGACCCATTTAGCCAACCTCCCTAATAATTCGGGCTTATGTAAAATTCTTCTTGGAAGAAAGGTCATAACGACCAAGATATAATGGTAGTGGAAATAAGTTCTAAGCTTTCGTGAATCTATGTTTAGTGCAAGGGCCAGTTTCTCGAGGTATGGGTACCTCATCTCGGCGTCGATTAGTGTTTTGCTAATGTAATAAATGAGAGATTGTGTACCTTTACTTTCTCGGATCAGGACTGCACTTACTGCCACTTTGGAGAGGGCAAGATAGATGAGGAGGTGTTCCTCGTGTTCGGGATTTGTGAATAGAGGCGGTGACGACAAATACGCCTTTAGCCCTCACAAAGCTTGTACACAATTGGCCATCTACTCAAAAGTGTTATCCTGTTTGAGTATGCTGAAAAATTTGTGACATCTATCAAACGATTGCGAGATGAATGTTGATAGGGCGGCGATTTGACCAGTCAAACTTTTGACTTGCTTCTTAGTGTTCAGTTGCTCCAGTAACCTTTCGATAACTTATTTGGCCTGGGTTGACTCTGCTAATTAATTGTGACACTAAGAAACCAAAAAACATCCTATAGGTTACATCAAATGCACATTTCTCTAGGTTTAATTTCATCCCCTACCATCTCAGTATGTCGAAAGCTTATTTCCAATGGTCGACATGGTCTTCTGCCCTTAAGGATTTTACCAAATATACCTCCATGGTCTTGCCAAGCTGATCTTTGAACATTTTTGTGACCAATCTTTGATAGGTAGTTCCTGCGTTCTTCAACCCGAATGACATGAACCTATACAAATATGTTCCTCGGTGGGTGATGAGTGTGGTTTCCTCCTGATCCTCTTCTTCCATAAGTATCTGATTATAGCCTGAATACGTGTCTAGAAAACTCAGCAACTCGTGCCTGTCTATTTCATCGATGAGTTGGTCGATATGTGGCAATGAGAGAGAATCATTCTGGCATGCTTTCTTTAAATTTGTGAAGCCTACACACATCTTCCGTTTCCCATTTTTCTTTTTGACCATCACTATGTTGGAAATCCACTTAGGGTATTTCGATTCCCTAATGGAGCCTCTTTATAATAGTTTCTCCACCTCCTCATGGATGGCATGATTGATGGGGGGGATGAATTTTTGTCCGACTTGCCTTATTGGGGGATATAGTGGATCAATAATTAATTTATGCGTGGCAATATCCTTGGGGATTCCCGGCATATCTACATGGCTGAAGGCAAACAAATCAATATTAGTTATTAAAAATTGTCTAAATTTACCTAGTTCTTGGAGTTTGCAGCCAATGTAGGCCTTTTTTGCAGGAGTCGTTGAGGTCTAATTGAACAAGGTTGAGGTCCTCTATAGTTGAGCCCACGGCGTCAACCGTTTTAGGGTCCATAATGACGTTCATGGTTTCTTCTTGTGTCGACCTTGACAGTATTGATTGCTATGCCTCTCTTTCCTTTTCTTTCTTATATTGGGTTATCATTCTATCTAAGGCGATGTGGTACAGCTCTCGGGACATGCATTGTTCTCCTTATATTCTGAATATCCTCTAAGGTGTTGGGAACTTGATTACTTGGTATAAGTTGGAAGGGACGACATTTATAGCATGGATGGTCGTCCTACTATGGATTGTATGCGTTGGCCTTGTCCATGATCTGGAACATTATCTCTTCAGAGTTATGCCCCCAGCCAAGAGGGGGAGCGTAGTTTCACCCGATGTCCGTTCAACTACCTTATTAGGACCTGTTAATGTGATGCATCATAGCACTATCTTGTCCTCAAGTCTCATCTGGGTGAGGGCTTGAGGATGGATAATGCACGCTCCACTCTCATCATCTACCATGATAAATTTGACATCACTGTCTAAAATTTGTAAAGTAATGACAACAACATCGTTGTGAGGGAAAGTCAAACGGTCGCATCTTATTCCTCAGAGATTTTACTTTCTCCGAGTTTGTCATACCATTCGTGGGTGATAAATATTTTAAGATTGTGAGTGGAACTAAATTTAATGCCATTGATAGAGGTATTGTCAGCCGTCGATCATCATATTGATGGTTTGAGCTGATGACAGCAGCTTTGGCGGGCCTTGGCATTCACGTCCTCTGGCAAAGTGGGTTTTCCTCTTGTCTCTCAGCAACTCTTTGAGGTATCCTTGTTGTAACGTGTTCACAACCTCTTATCGGAGGGTGATGCAGTCTTTTATCTTATGTCTATGTTCTTGGTGGAATTCACAGAACCCATTGGACTTTCTGGTGCTCGGATCGAACCTCATCTTTGGCTGCTACTTTTGTTTTGAGTTTTTCAATGACATATACTATTTCTATAGGTGAGACACAAGTTGTGAGCAGACAATAAGGGAGGTAAACCTCTCTCAATCCTATGAGTCCCCGTCCTCGGCTTAGATGGGCTATATTTATAGCGGAAAGAAGACTAGGGATGGGCTCTGATGTATGGATAATGTCGTTCCCTGTTTGATCGTGAGACCAAGTGATCCCTACTTATGTTATCTCTTCGATCTTTCCTGGGTTTGACTTGTACAAAGACGAGCCATCAAGTTGATCCGTTGAGGTTGTCATGATCTGCTCGAACTTCGGCACAATAAGCATTGTTGATTTCATCTTAAGTGGTTGGAGGGTACTTCATCAATCGACTCAAAATTTTTTTGTCGCTCTTGAACCTTCTCTACTCAACCCATTCTGGAAGGTCACAATTGCCATCTCTTTAGACACATTTTGTAGGGTCATCCTTACACTATTAAATCGGGAGAGGAAGTCCCTCAGTCTTTCTCCCTAGGACAGCTTGATGGCGAAGATGTTATTGACAATTGTTTCAGTTTTCTTGGCCCCCGCATACGCCGACTTATTGGATATTTCTTCTAAGGTTTCTATGGAGCGGGCTGGTAGCTATGAATATCATGTTAATGCCCCTCCCGTGAGGGTTTCGCCAAATTTCTTCAGCAAAATAGAGGACATTTGGTCCTTGCTAAGGTCGTTTCCCTTCAATACAATGACGTAATGAGTCACGTGATCTTCGGGGTCAGTCGTTCCTTCATATATCTTGAGATACTACGGCATTTTAAAGGTATTTGGTATGGCATGTGCGGCTGTTTCCTTGCTGTACGATTGCTATATGAATCTATCAGCGTCCCTCTTTGGCAGTAGCTTGGGGGTGCCCGGTATCTTGTCAACTCCTTCTTGGTGCTATTTCATTTGATCTTGAGCGTTTTATATTCATTCTTCATTTCTTCCATCCTCTTTAGAATAGAGGCAATGACGCTATCACCTATATTGTTAGTAACATTTTGAGTTACACCTAGTGTTGGAGGGTCTAGTTGGTCGCCCTACTCGTCTACTCGTTGCTCAGTATGGGCTCTTACGGTCTCTATGGTCTTGCATAGAGCACGTGTGTTAAAGTATACTTACTAGTGTATCGGTCAACCACCCTTTGAGGAGCTTTTTCATGGGCAGTGGAATCCTTTCTTCTGTGGGAGTGGAGGCCCTTTTCTATTTGGCTTTGTTGTGCTACAATTGGGGGCATGTACTTGGGGGAGAAAGTGGGTTTCACGTCACCACATAGTGTTTTATAGCTTTCGTTGATAGCGTTCATAAGGTTGCCAAGGATGTCACCTGTCACTTTATTCTTATATCCTTGGTTACCTGCAATATAAGTTTCAGTGCGTGCAAAGAAAGAGAAAAACCTTTTGGTTCGTTAGGTTAGCAACTCACGTGAGTTGTATATCTAAAGGAAACTAAAAGATTATCCAAGAAGTTCAGAGAGACAACGTTAAATTGTTTAACACAAAATTTGGATCTGGGTCCAACTAATTAGATTTAAATAAAGTAGATTCAATATTATTAGCTAATATTAATATTCAAAAGACAAAATAATCGATTTTGTAGTAGATAATATATATGTTTGACCGAATGGCAGTGAATGTGGACAACACTAACAATATACAATGACCCCAAACATGGAAGATAATAATAAATAGCAATAGATGACATCTATGTAAATAAGAACGTGCAAGTCATCCAAAATAAAGGATGAGATTTGTTGATATTCCTTCCGACAATAATAAATGATTGATGAGCCTAATGTTCAAGTAGTTCTTGGATCTAGTGGAAAAGTTATGCGAGAATCTTCGTCAAAAGATATTTCTCGTGCGCTTCCAATAAAGCTAATTTCTCTCTATCAAATCAATGTGTTTCTTACAAATCAATATCTTATTCCCCTATCATTGTATTTCTTTCTATTTATAAGAAACATATACCTAAAAATTATAATAATAAAGGTACAAAGAATATCCATTAGAATGTTCACTTTTTGTGTCTTATCCTAAAACTAGCCGTTATAACTCTATCTAAGAGGCTCGATCTCGACTTTGGTCTTTACCAACTCTTCGATCGCACCCTTCATCTCTTAAGGTATCACTTCGATCGACGATATTTCTTTGTTGAAGTCGTACTGATAACACGTTGCAGTAGATGAAAACTATCTTGATGCTGATGTGGCTTGCTCATATCAGAAATGTTTTTAGCTCCGTACAATAATCAACTACATCAAGCAGCATTCTGGTTTCTTTGAATTGAATTCCGTGTTACATAATTGAATATGTAAGGTTTGAAATTGACAGATAATATATATATATATAACAGAAATATTTAAAAGCACTAAGTCTATACAGGCTGATGCTTCTACAGACTTCATTTTGTTTGTTTCCTTTTTTAAAATACAAAACTTGGGCCACAATGATTTACATGAATCGAATTCAATGGAATACATAAAAATTACTAAAAAATATCTTTACCTCGTTAGTGTTTGTTCTATATAGTTCAACCCAAGTGAAGTGCATGCAGTTCTTCACCAGAGCAGTCGCATTTTATCCCTCCACAATGTTATGTAATGAGTAAAAATATTGTGAATCAAAAAATTAATTACTTTATCTCTAGCAAAATTTGTCCAGCCTAATCAAAATTCCAATGGGGGGTATTTCGACATTTAACCCTCTATTTTTTTAGATATATAACTTAAAACTCTTTTAAGAAAGAGACACGTACAAATAGTTGCAGATTCGAACATTCATCATTATCTGCCCAGAATCTTGGGCTTTTTGTTGTTAAAGTAGTTTACCTAAAAGAAAAAGAAAGTTATATCCAACACCTTTTCTTCATGATCTCAGTATAATTTAAACTCCTTGTCGAAAAGAATAATGTAATTCGAATTGTAATGATCAAATTAAAACACGCATTTAATTTTTCACGTGAACTCAAACATTATTCTCAAACTTTGTGAAACAAAATATACATATATACTTTGAAATTACATAAGATAGTATTGTTGTTTATATTAAAAAATATGAAGTATATGAAAAAATTGTAGTAAAAGAAAAAGTAATTGACTCTTTAAATGATAGCAGTATTAATCTTATAGAATGATACATAGGAATTATTGTTATATGAGGCATGCTGCAAAATTTCTTGCTCAGTAATTAAAGGAAAATTTTACAGTATATCTTGCATTACAAACACAAGTTATGTAAGATTATTTTTTCGTTTTTAACTAATTATTATATGAGATATTTTGAATTATAGTAAAAATCATTGTAGATACTACTCATCTTGATTTTTAACCAATCAATTCAAAGTTACATGTTGGTTGACATATGTAAGCTTACTTCAGCTCTAAAACTGAGGTTGTAATATGGCAACAAAGAATAATGTACTTCTATTATTTACAAATAACAATATACCTAATATAATCTCTCACCTTAGCTTTACCTAGAGAGGTAAATTGTTTCCGATAAACTCCAACTCAAGAGAAGATGAAAAAGAAGAAGGGAAGAAATGTACTTCCACTATTTATTTATTTTTTAAAAAGAAGAAGAAGAAAAAGAAAATTGAAGTGAATAACTGAAAGGATGGGTATTATAATAAATAAAGCTGAGTAATTAAGGAGGGGTGCTTAGCTCCCTTCCAAAAGGACTTTAAACTAAATACGAAACCAACAACAACAAAATATCTAATAAATTAAATGAAATAAAACTCAAAAACAGACTAATTAATTTTGCCAGGGTGATTGGTTTTGATTATGTTGCTGATGGTCAAATGAAGCAGCAGCAGCAGAAGAAGAACCCATCTGATGATTAAGACCAGTTGTAGTAGTATTATTGAGAAAATCCCTATGATGTGGAAATGGTCTAAGTCCCAGGAAATCTCTTGTCAATCCTTCATTATTTTCTTTACCTCTCATTATCAAAGGAGTATTTGCTCCACCAAATCCCTCATCAAAACCAGCACTATTAGTAGTACAAGGCAAAGCAGTAGTAGTAGCAGCCATAATGTTTTGCATGTCATGGATTTGTTCCATAAACCCAGAGTTGACACTAAAATGATCAAAAGCACCTTTGTTATTGTTGCTGTTGTTGTTGTCGCCATAAGATGCCAAGCCATGACCAGTAACAAAATTACCAGTAGTGGGAGCCATACTACTATTATTAGCGCTAATATTTTGAAACTGATGATATTCACGTGAGGCTAAATCGCCACCACCTGCCATGCCAGTTGTAGTAGCAATAGTAGTAGGACTGAGAAAACTAGGAGCAGAACTAGATTTAGAAGAAGTGACACCAATCTGTGCTGCTTTTTGTAGTAATGCAGTTGCACTCATGTGAGCTGATGTTGCTGCTGCCGCTGCTCCAAATATATTGTTACTGCTACTACAAGTAGGGTTATGAATGAATAACTGAGACGAAAGCTCGTTCGAAGGGTGTGGAGGAAGAAGGTTGAAATTATTAATTTGTTGTTGTTGTTCTTGTTTGAGTTGGAAGTTTTGGAGGGTATGGAGATTAAGGTGATGGGAGGTTGAAGAAGAAGAAATTAGAGGATTTGTTGTTCTTACACTTTCTTCTGCTAATGCATCACAAAAAGCTCTATGTGTGATGAAGCTATCCCTCCTATACAGAATAAAGAATAAAAAACAGAAATTAACATTTTCATAAACAAAAATACAAACAAAACAAACAAACAAAAAGAAGAAACTATCACACATGAATAATGCAGTATAGCTTTGAGTACTAGTACTGATAAAAGTGCATGCCCTCTATCTCGTCAACCCTTTTTGTCTTTCTTTTTTCTCTTTTTTGGATTGATTAGATATGTACAATACGTATCGCTAAAGTTGAGGATGCAAATTGCTTTTGCAGTGAGGTAAACGATAAAGTATGGACCCTCTCTTCTCTTTCTTTTTCTCTCTCTCACACACACTGAGACAGTCTCATTTATATATTCAATCGTACACATAAACTACACACGTGAACTTTGCTGTTTAGTTTCTATTAGTAACTAGTTTTGATTAAAAACGTCTTCTTTTCTCTCTTATGTAGAGTATTGAATCTAATCTTTTTGACTAGCTAAGTGTGTATGTTCTTGGAATCTGAGCACAAAATGTAAACTGACTGATTAAGAAGCATAATTGAAAAATGTAGACCGTGTGGGTACATTACACCTTTTAGGTGCGGTTCTCCTGCATGGATACGGAATGATTTATATATACTTTTTAAATAAAAAAAGTTGATACACTAACCACAACACTTTAACACTATCAGGTTATAAAAAATGTCTTATACTATCGTCGTATATAAGTTAAATCCAATTGAAAAAAATGGTAGTGATTGCTTAATTTAGGAGAATGCTGGAGTAGGAGGAGAAGAAAATTGAGCAATAAGGGATTGACTTTTGTATCCAAAATGATCAAGAATCTAATAATAAGTAGAATTGGTTTGAGAATATGTTTGTTGGTGAATTTATTGTTATTAGCTTACCTAGAGAAAAGGGTTCCACAATCACATCTATATTCTCTAGTACCACAAATCTTGGAATGAGCTTTCCAATCAGACTGAACTGCATATCTCTTTGAGCATTTCTCACACTTCCATTTCTTCTCACCATGTTTTCTACAAAAATGTTTCTTAATTCCAGTCAAATCCCCTAGTGCTCTTGAGGGATGATGGTGTACACATGAAGGCTCTGGACAAACATATACTTTCTTCTTCACTTCTTTGTTTGTTCTTTGCTTTAGTTTCCATGGCAAATTATGTCCTCTTCTGTGTAGTTGAAGATTTTGATCTCTTTGAAATCCTTTGTTACAGATCTCACATACAAATCTATTTGTTGCCAATAGACTTTTTGGAGACAAAGCTATCACTTCTGCTTCTGGATCTAATTCAAGAAAATATAAGTTAAACCAATTAATACACAGTCAAATGATCACTTCAAAGGAAATTGCAAATAATTCTTGTTAATATGCAGTGACCATAACCTAGAATAAATAATAAATTACACTTACGATGTAAATAATTATTAGACTGTCCGTGTATATAACTTAAATCCAATATATATTAACCAAAATATATAGTGGTAATAATAATTGTAGTACCTGGATTGCCTGGTAGATTTCTCTTCTTCTTATTAGCAGGAGCTGGTTGTGTTTGAATATTTGCCGGTGCAAGATGCTGTGGATAGAGAGCACTACCAATTTCAGCTCTATTACTTGAAGATATGCTTGCTTCATTAGATGCAGATGTTAAATTTGACATACTATCATCTCCTACCATACCCTTAATCATTGCATTAAAAAAAGATATAATCTACTTTATATATATTTAGCTATCTATCAAACCCTAGCTGAGAGAAGTGAAAAGAAGACAAAAGGCTGAAGACGAATAGGTGTAAGAAAGCAAAGAGTAATAATAGTCTGTGAACTGCTAAGCTTACACTCTCTACTATCTTGTTCAAGAAATGAAAAAAGAGAAACCAAAGGTCTGAGTGAAAGCTGCTATCAAGATATTAATTCAATAAAAGCCATACACATGAGAACAAATGAAACCAGCAAAATTATAAGATTCTTTATAGATAATAGGAAACTTTCTAGAGAGAGAAAAGACAGAAGAGAGAGAGAGAGGGGTTGTGGATGAGAAGGTATCCTTTGTTTAGTCGTCCAACCCATCAAAACCATAGCCAAAGGGTAGGAAGGTTGCTCTGACGTTGCATTTTGTCTTTTGCTTTGTTCTCTTCTCAATCATACAAATGTTACCCTGTTTGCATTACTGTACATATTTTGCTCTTCTCATTCTAATAGTTAATTGTTCGTTTAGGCACACATTTTATTTACCAAGTTATTTTTAATAAAATTTACAGCTTTTACACACTAATAGTGTAAAAGTATTTTATACTATTAAATCACCTAAAAGATAACTAAATAAACGTCTTATATATAATACGTGAGATTACTCACCTGAAAAATAAAAGAAATGATTATTGCAATAAATTAAAATATATCAATATATAATATAAAAATTCTTAACACTTTCAATGTACGTATATTATTAATTCCATCTCCGATCCATTCCAGCATATTTCCCATTTTACCAAAAAGAGAAAAGGTAAGCATATGAAAAATTATTTATAAGTTCAATTTGCCATCTATACTTTGTAAACTTCAGCAACCTTCCAATTTCTTTCATGGTATATTGCTTCATCCTCAGTGTTTAATGGAAATCTAGAGTGAGTTGATATTACAAATGCTGTATGATAATGATTTAAGTTATATATATATATATATATATAGTCAATATAATTATATATTGACAATATAATAATATTTTTACATTATCGCTATACTTGTTATAATAGGTTACTCATCATTTATTCTAGGTTATCACACTATTAAATAAAGTACTTTACATCGTCAATAACATAATTCTAGAGTGGACAGTATGTTTGGCCAAATTTAGAAAATCGGCTTATTTTGAAAAGTACTTTTCTCAAATTTTTTGGTGAGGAGCAGTTTGTGTTTTGCTAATAATATAGAAGAAGGTTTTGAACAACAATTAGAATTTGATTAAGGTTTTAAAAAGTGCTTCTAATTATATATATGCTCTACCTGCATTAGGTAGGGGTAAGGTGTGCGTACAGACTACCCTCTCCAGACCTCACATATTGAGATCAAACTGAATATTTAGCTGTTGTAGTTGTTATTGTTTCTAACTGTATATGTTTTTTCTTCTCAAAAGTGCTTTGAGGGAGAACTACTTATTATGAAGTGATATTATAAATTGTTAGTTAGGTAGTAAAAAGTTCAATTACTGAGTTGGCCAGCTGTTAATTAACAGATTCGGCCTCTTAGTTAGTTGAGCCTTAGTAGAGTTAGGTAGTTGATTAATACATCACATGTATATATATATTTGTATTATTAATGAAGAGAAGTAGCATTTATCATTTTCTCACAATCCTCTCATCAGCTTATTAATTCATATGCTCTGCAACTCCATAAAAGTAGCTTCGAGTTCAGTGCTTCTTCATCGACGACAAATCATGTAGATTTTAGCATGGTATCAGAGCCATCATACTCATCAATTACTGGGGTTGACTATCTCTATCTTAGTGACATGTTTCTTCTTCTCAATTAGCTCTTTTTTTTATTATCCGTGGCGGAAACTACAATTACTTATTCTCATCCTATGTATCTATGGCCGTTGGATACTCCTGGTTTTGTTCTGATTCCTGTGAAGCTTAAAAGATCAGAAAATTACGGTTTATGGAGCAAGACAACAAAAATTGTTCCTATATGAAAATTAAAGTTAGGATTTTTGACTGGTACTTGTACAAATGAGTCGTTCACTACTGAATTACATAAGCAGTGGGAAACTTGTAATTCCATTATCTTGTCATGGATCATGAATACAACTTTCACTAAACTTCGAATTGCATATGCTTCAAATGCATATCTTGTGTGGGACAATTTGATGGAGATGCTTGATAAGGTGAATCAAATGCATATCTTCCAAGTGCACAGAGCCATTGCCAATTTGTCACAAGGAACTGAGCAATCTCAAGCTACTTTACTAAGTTGAAGGGTCCATCTAATGAGTATGATGCATTGGTACCAAATTCATACCTGAGTGAATACATGGAACATCTTCGACAGTAGGGATGTCTGCAATTTCTCGGTGGTTTAAATGATTCATATGATCAAGTTAGGCGATAAATCCTCCTGAAGACTAATGCCCCCTCCTTGAACCAGGCATACATGGTGATAGAAGATGAAAAACAAATCCCCCGGCATGGGCTCAACTAATAAGAAGAGTGATCTAATGGTTATGCAGGTAGGTAGAAGCCAAGGATACAAAGGCAAGAAGCCTTTTAAGAAATGTGAACAATATCGTCTAAAAGGTCATACTAAGAAAAATTGCTATAAGATCGTTGGTATCTTGAAGACTTTAAGGAAAGAAGGAAGTCTGGTAACAATACTAGAGGTCAATATGGCCGTGGCAATGCGGGTTAGTCTAGCTTTAGACGCGGTTCTCACTAACCTTTCATTGTGTCCAACAATGTACTTGGGGGCACTGATGCTCATTCTCAATGATCATCATCAATTTTGTGATGTATTAAGAGGAATAACTGGAAATGCACCATATTTCACTGAAGAACAATACAAACAAATCCTTGATCTGTTAAACAAAGATACACCTTCTGATTGCCAAGTAAACATGGTAGGTATAACTACTAGTTTCTTTTCTAAAGCCTATACAGATGAGTGGATTTTAGACCCTTGTGCCACTGGCTATATAGTAGCTTCCAATGATCTATTGATGAATGACAATAAGACTAATAGTACTTCTACTAATGTGGTTCACTTACCTAATGGAGCTGGAGTTCCTATTACACTTAGTGATTGGGTTGCTATTTATGGAAATGAAAATACATGATGTCCTTTATGTTCTAGGATTCAAGTTTGACCTCCTTTCAGTCTCTAAACTAACTAAGGAACTCTGTTGCTCAATGAACTTTTATCCTGACTTTATATTGTTTTACGACATTTACAGTGGCAGGGTGAAGTGGATTGGTAAAGAGACATGGGGCTTGTAAATATTCAAAGGAGTCAATGACATCGGTAAGGCACAACACACACATAGTGTAGTTGCTGCAATAGTAAAGGAGGATTGCTGGATGTGGCATCAAAGACTTAGACATCCATCTCTTCCCGCCATGAAGAATATCACTTTGCTAGACAAGAATGTAAATATCGAGTCATTGAATAATTATCCAGCCAGTCCATTAGCTAAACAAACTAGATTGATGTTTCTTAATAGTACATCCTGAGCTGAAGCTCATTTTTCTCTTGTACATATAGATCTTTAGGGACTTATAAAACTCTTACTTTTGACAAGAAGTATTATTTTCTAACTATCGTGGATGATTTTAGTAGATATGTCTGGATCTATCTACTACAGCTCAAGTCTAAAATTATAGTTGCTATTAAAAACTTTCTATAGATGGTAAAGAACAACGGTAGTAATATGTTAAAAATCTTGAGATCAGATACTGACAGAGTTCTTTAACTCTCAGCTAGTATCTATTACAAAGTTTTGGAATTTTGCATCAGAGTAGTTGTGTTTAGGGGTGTTCATAAAAATTCGAAAATCCGAACCAAACTGACCAAAAAATATAATACTTTTCGATTTGGTTTGGTTTTGGTTATGAAATTTAAAAACGATCAAATTTGGTTTGGTTTTGGTTTTAATTAAAAAAAATAGAACCAAACTGAATATAGGAGTAGCTATATTAAATTTATTACTACATACACACACACACACACACACACACACACACACACACACACACACACACATATATATATATATATATATATATATATATATATATATATATATATATATACTTTTGTGTAAAGTTTTAAATTTTTTATAGTAAATATTAATCATTTGCACTTATAGTACAGTTCTTTACCTTTACATTCTAGTTTAATTGGTAGTTTTCTTTTCTTAAGTGTAAGCATCTATTTCATGTAAAAATAATATATTCTTAATTGAGTCCTTAAATTATTCATCACTGTTTGATTCAATTATCATCAATATATCTTGGTAAATAATAGATTTCTCCAAGGACAATTAATTTGATAGTGTTACATTAAAATTATTATCGCCGAAATGTGTGTTTGGTAGTGTATGCCTTATATTTAAGAAAAAACGCGACGAATAACCGAAAAAATGACATAAACCGAATCGAGAAAAAACCGACTTAATTGGTTTGGTTTGGTTCTATATTTGAAATATTGACTTACTTGGTTTGTTTGTTTTTAGGAAAATACCGATCCAAACGGAACTATGATCACCCCTACTTGTATTTACATTCCACAGCAGAATGGTGTTGTGGAGAGGAAATACAGATACATTTTGGATGTTGCAAGGGCCATAATGTTTCAGTAAAAAATGCCTATTAGGTACTGGCAATGTGTGTTACAACTGCTGTGTACTTGATAAATAGACTGCCTTCAACAATACTCCAAGGAAAGAGTCCATATGAAACAATGCGTACCAAGCCACCATCATTGGCACATTTAAGAGTTGTATGATATTTGTATTATGGAATAGTCATTCCAAAAGGGGATAAGTTTGCAGAAAGAAAAAAGGCAGTAGTGCTCATGGTACATCTTAATGGAACTAGCTACAAAACATTTTTTATCAATAAAGATGTGTTCTTTAAAGAATCAAAGTTTCCTTTTGCTCAAGCTCTCATTGGGTCTGATTGATCAGAGGATCATAGTTTCCTAGAACAACCTAACTATTATGCTTCTACCTCAGAGATAAGTTATGCTAATGAGGAACAAACTCAAAATGCAGATGCACAGGAAATAGACATAGAATAGGAGAATATGATGGATTCTACTACTAATACATCTATTGTAGGTGGCTCTTTGTCTCAACCAACTGCTCTATAGAAAATCCTTTGCCCACTATGACTGATCCTCCACCCGAGAACATGCAAGCATAAGGATCTCAACATCATGTTTGGAAGTCAACTAAAGAGCCCAGAGAGCCCATCTGGATGAAGGACTACATAGCACATGGGAATACAAGCAACAAATATCCCATAGCCAACCATTTGTCATATGAAAAAGATACTTCTAACTATCAGTCCTACCTAGCAAACTTCTCCAGTCTGGTAGAACCTCAGAACTTAAGGCATGCTGTGAAGGATATAAGATGGATAAAATCTATGAAACAAGAGGTCAAAGAACTAGAAGACAACAGAACAAGGGAAGTAGTTGACTTACCACATGGAAAGCATGCTATAGGATCCAAATGGGTGTATACAATTAACTATAATGCTAATTGTAATATTGAAAGGTTCAAGGCTAAATTTGTTGTAAAGGAATATAGTCAACAAGAAGGACTTGATTACCATGATATATTTTTACCAGTGGTGAAAATGGTCATAGTCAGATCAGTAATAGCCTTTGTAGTTTCCAAAGGATGGAACCTATAGCAAATGAATGTTTATAATATTTTTTACAAGGAGATCTTTGTGAATAAGTGTATATGTATATGGTTGAAGGTTTCAAAAGAAAGAAGGAGTAAAAGGTCTGCAAGCTACTCAAGTCCTTATATGGGCTTCAGCAAGCTTCAAGACAGTGGAACATTAAATTGTATGATGCTTTAGTTGAGGGAGGTTTCGTGCAGAGTAACCATGATTATTCCTTGTTTACTTTGAAAAAAGGGTGAATGATTAGTGATTATCCCGGTATGTGTTGATGAACTACTTATAACTGGTAATGATGAGACACTGATAGTTGAGTCAAAACACGATCTCATCAAAAATTCAAGCTAAAGGACCTAGGTGAGCTTAAGTATTTCTTAGGCATTGAAGTACTAAGGTCCAACAAAGGAGCGATTCTAAATCAAAGGAAATATGTCCTAGAACTCATATCTAGTATGGGGCTCAATGCATCCAAGACAACTGCAACTTCTTTAGTAAACAAACCTAAAGCTCACTACAAGACAATTTGATGCAGCAATTGGTGTTAAGTGTGATGTAGTTCTACAGGACGTTAGTATATACTAAAGATTAATTGGTAAACTGATGTATGTCACTACCACTAGACCATACATTAGCTATTCCATTCAAACACTAAGTCAATTTATGCAGTAGCCTAAAAGTTCCCATTGAAAAGCTGCACTGAGGGTAGTTATACATCTAAAAGGCTCTCCTGCCCGAGGTATATGGTTGAGATTAGAATCGTTTACTATAGAGTTAGCATGTTGGTGCGATTCAGACTGGGTAACCTATCTTAACACATAAAAATCTGACACTAATTATGTAATCAAATTTGGTGAATCCATAATCTCATGAAAATTAAAGAAGCAGCAAAGAAATTCAATAGAAGCTGAGTATAGAAGCATGACTTCGATTGTTGCAGAGGTCACTTGGCTGCTAGGTTTGTTAAAAGAGCTGTGGGCTGCTGTTAAGACCCATGATGCAATTATGAGTGACAGAAAGTCTGCTATGCAGATTGCAGATAATCCTATTTTTCATGAACATACTAAGCATATTGAGATAGATTGTCACTTTATCAGAGAGAATATTTCGGATGAAATTGTGTAGACAATCTATGTGAACACTAAGGACCATTGAGCATATTTGCTTACCAAAGGACTAAGTAGGACTCAACATTATCATCTTTTAGGCAAGGTTGGTGTGATTAATATTTTACATCCTCCAACTTAAGGGGGAGTATTATGAAGTAATATTACAGATTGTTAGTTAGGCAGTTAAGAGTTTACTTGCTGAGTTGGCCAGCTATAGATTAATGGATCCATCCTGTTAGTTAATTGAGCCTTAGTAGAGTTACTAGTTGATCAATACATCATATCTATATATATTTGTATTGTTAATAAAGAGAAGTAGCAGTTATCATTTCCTCACAACATCTCATCAACTCATTTATTCACATGCTCTGCAACTCCATAGAAGTAGCTTCGAGTTCACTGCTCCTTCATCGATGGCAGGTTATGTAGATTTTAGCACTACTTTTTCTACTTTTAAAAAATTATTTTTCCTTCTACTCAAAAATATCTTTTTCCTTCTAAAATTTTTGTGAAATATCTTAATTTTAGAAGAAAAAAAAAATACTTATTGTCCAAAATAATATTTTTGGCCAAAAAAAAGTTTGACCGAACCGGTTATGAGTTGATAATTGTAGTTAGTTGTAGAGGCTTAAACAGTGCTGAAGTTAATTAAGTTTACAAAGGAACCAAGATGAGCTAATCAGCATAGGGGAAAGTAAATCTTTTAATTATTGATGCAATATAGATATTGTGTTTTGATAGAAAATGAAAAGGAAGCAGCAGCAGCAGATACACTATTTACCCTATGGGTAGTAGTACCACAAGTAACATGACATTTCATACTCGTGCCTCAGTACCACCTTCACATGATTGGTTTATTGATTAACTTCCAAGAAACATATGCTCATGAAACTTCTTGCAATATTCGTTCACTTTTTTGAAAAATAATTTTTAATTCTCTCCTCATGTTGCATCTTTATATATTAAATTTGCTGCCCAATGGAATTTAACTTTATACTGTTGGTCAATTTCAAATGAATTGGGTACAATATATCTAACTTCTTTATTAAATGTTTGAGGTTTCTGGATTTTAGAGTGATATTTTCAAATGCTAATAATTGAGTATTAACTTTTAACTTTAATATGTGTATATATTTAATAAATTTTATAATATAAAATATAATATCGGAATAAAAGCTATTGAATTTGACCGAACTTATAACTCCACCCCTGATTTAACTCAATATATATATATTGAAAGATACAGGTAAATATTGGTCCCCTATGCTTTTCATCATAGCCATGATTAATTCATTTATCTTATTTTTCTGATGCGTATAATAAAAGAGGAGGGAGGAATTGGGTTTAGTCCATCCCTTGCTTGATTTCCTTCTTTGCCTTTTCCCTTCTTTTAGACTCTGAAGTCTGATGATGGACAAAAAGAGGGGCTAGAGGATATATATGATCAAATTTTCTTCTTTTATGTCTAAAAACTAAAATTGAATGGCTCGCATTATTTCCGGGACACGTCCGATAGCACTATTTTTGTATTTATTAAGAGTCTAAATCAAATTTTCTTTTGAAGTTACATATATTTTGGGAAAGAATTAGAAGTGCACAAGATTGGGGCATTCTACTTGGGACAAAAATAGGTAAAATAAAACTAGAATTTTTTCTTTTGTGCAGACGAATTAACTTATTCAATTCCCTCCTCTCCTAAAAAGAAGATGTAGACTAATTTTCCGTGGCCCCCAGGATTGATTGAAGAAATTAACTTATTCAATCTAAGTTTAACTAGCAAACAAATAACGTGACTTCCTTATGGAATGACATTGTCCTACTGTTTATTCATGTTCTCAGTATGCTCCTTCCTCTAATAATATTGAAATGGAAAAAGGCTTCAAGTTTAGTTTTACTTTGTAATTTTATGTCTTGCAGTAGAGGAGTAATAAAGTGATTAATATTTCTTCCACTTTGCTAATTCTTTATTTCAATCCATGCAGCCATTTTTTAATTCCAATTTTCTCGGCAATATAACATTCTCGCCACGGCCCAGGTATATCCGGATCGCTCAATATCCATGTGCATGGTTAATTTGTAGGAATTTATTGTATAAAAATTAAGAGCATTTATTCATATCACGTAATTGTGGTAATATATTCAAAATAAATAAATTCAAGTGTTATGCCATATACCAAAGGTGAGCATGCATGTAAAGAGTTTTTACAAACTGTTGTGATATATCCAAAAATATGAACAAATATTCATCCATGTGACAAGATGCATGCAAGTAAAGTGGACAAATGTCTTATCGAAGAACATGTGCCAAGCCTTATAGAAGGGAAGAGATAAATGGTAAGAAGCTTTTGACAAGTGAGAAAATCTACTAGCCACCTTCTTGTACACAACAAAACCAAATACAAATGAGGCTATAAATAGCCATTTTCAATCACTTATTTTGATCATCATCAAGAAAAAAAGAAATTATTTTTCTCTTTCCCTCTAATTTCATTATTCACCAACTTTTCTTTGTTGTCTTTCTTTAGGTAGTTTAACTTCTCTTGTTCCCCTCTTTTAAATAGCTGGATTTGTAATATTTGATTTTGCTGATTCCTGTATCCTCTAAATAAGTAGTGATGGGCTTGTTTAATCCTGAGAAAATATTTCATATTGCTGAAATAGCTTCTTAGGAAAGAGTCTACCACAACTAAGCCAATTCGAGTGTATGCTTACAAATAATATTATTGCAGTATTATAATTGTTATTTTTCGATGTCATTTCCCTACAATCTAAGAAACTATCGCAGTAAAATTATAGAATTTTTTGATGGTGCTACCAATTTTGGTGTTGTCTCTACTGCTACTATTTCAGTTGTCCTGCCAGATATGCATGATGTTGCAAATACGTTATTGCATCCACAACTTTGGAAAACACTAATGTCCAAACACAGGTATGTGAATAGATATGGTTACATATCCAACGCTAATATTAAAACCTTCAAGAAAAATACACCTCAATGCAAGAGTTGGGATAAATGACAATCTCGCTAAGTCAAATTAAATTTGACTAAAGCACAAAATATAATTATTGTAGTTTTTTTCCAAATAAATAATGTGGTCAGTGTTAGAGATTTGGTGATAGACTTTGGTACTACTAATTACATTTGTGCAAACAAAAATAAATTTTTATCTTACACTCAAGTTGAGGAAGAAGAAGAAACTATTTATCTTGGTGACTCAAGAACAACTCGTGTTCTTGGGAAAGGAAAAAATTCTTCTATAACTCACTGTTTACAATGATAATGGTAAAAACAATTAAATTTGTAAATGAGTTTTTATTCGAGCGGATGGTTCTAAGAATATGAAGTTTAACAATAAAATATAAGCTAAAAGGGGTCAGTAATCGAACTGAGGGGCTTGCTGCCCTGGCTTCGGACTGGTTGATGGAGGACCTCGAGGTCGGTATCAGGGCTCGATCTCGAGCTATCGAGGGTAGTCGAAAATGGGATAACAGTTAAAATATGATTAAACAAGGCTCTTTATGGCCAATAACAAGCAATAAATGAAGAACAAGCAAAAGAAAGTAAATGCTAAAGTGGCCTCGAGCTAGTAAGGACAAGCAAGTTAGAGAGAAGAAAGAAAGAGAGATATTATTGATCTTGTACAGAAATAGTTGGAGTAACACCAGCCGACCCGTTACAAAGTGATGATGATCCCCTAAATATATGAGGAAAATCCTTGTAATGCAAAACGTGTTAACCGTGAAGATGTGGAGATAGGATGGCTGGACGTGACATCTTGAGATAGGCCCTAGGTAGGTCAGCTTTGTTAGAGTAAGACATATACCTTGGGAACTCCCCTCTCGCCTTCTGTAGCCTGCTATATCTGTCGGAATGCGCGATGTTCTCTAGGACAATATCTAACGACCCTCGAGAGTGAGTCTCGACCTTGGCTTCAAGCTTCAACGGGCATGACCATAAGACGACCTTACGACAGGGAAATGGGGCCCCTGAATTCATCATTTATAGATAGTCTCCGTGTTTCTTAATGTGAAGGTGACAAGAAATGATAAGAAAATGTTCTCGAACTCCTGCTTCTTTCGGTGTTCTCATGAACGGCTACGAGATGTCAAGGTGCACTATGTGCACCTTCTATGTAGGTTTCAGCATTGACTGTTGTGGTTGGATTTCTTCAATGTACCCATGGTGATTTTATAAATACTCACCTCTTCCTTTCTAGATTCTATCTCATTCCAAAAAACCCCTAGTAAGGTCTATTTTTCCCTCGTTCTTGCTCTTTTTCAGGAATGCAACCCCCTTTTTTTCCTCCCTCAAATGTTCTCAAGGATGGTAAAAATTTATACTTCTGCTTCCCAAGAGGTTGCCTGCTCATCTTCTTCGTTTTTTCTCTCAAGGCGAAGTGGCCACTCCACCCACATAGAGGAGTGCGTCCTAGGGTCCTTTGTGATGACTTCGATTTTAGGGTCAAGAGACCTTCCTCCAAATCAGGGCGCTGCAAGCCGGTAACTCAGTATATCAAATCTATGACGAACATTGAAAGAGTGAGGGCCTACTGTTGCTAGGGGATACTTTACTCGTAGAGATTCTCCCTCAGGAGAAAGATATTACGGCTCATAGAGCCGACTTTCTGAGTATGTGTACCTACCCATTCACCTTGAAGCCGGTGGGGCCATCCTTGCCCCCGATCAACCCTGTGATTCTCGACTTCTGCCTGAGTTATCAGGTGTCTCTGGGTCAGGTTCATCTTTCATTCTTGCATGCGTTTCATATGACCAGGCTTTACTCGAGCATAATAAAAGGAATGGCCTTTACCATGAACCATCTGATCTGGATGTATAGTCTCCGTCTTCTTTGCAAGGTCTTAATCAAGCTTCATTGTCGAGCCTTGAGATCCCTTTTTGCCTGCATCAAAGAGTTTGGGGACGATGGGCAGTTGAGCCAATTCGTCCGTGTGAGGACGTTTAACCTGATCCTAGTGGAAAAGATGTCGTTCCCTGATAAGTGGAACACCAGGCGTAAGTAAACATGGTGTCTTTTCCCCTTCTTGGTGATTTCTTCCTATGCGTCTAACTCTACCTTTCTTGTCTTTTCAACTATAGCCATCTACCCTAGAGCGGTGCTGTATCTCTAGGGTTGGGTTGGTCATTTGTACTCAGTGTTCCCGTATATCGATCGAGCGTGGCGAGATTTATCCCAAGCTCGATAGGAAGCCAAAGACCAAGGTGATCCTCGAGCCTTGGTGCACTCGTGCATTTTGACGTAGTGTTAGTAGCTTTCTCCATTCTATGCATTTAACATTTGCATCTATGTAGGTCTGGGAGAAATCCCACTGATGAAGGAGGAATTGTCCATTGGAGGGGACATTCTGGTGCTCGGCGAGGAGAAGAAAAGGTAGGAGAGTCTATCTGTTGGGCCACCAGCCAAGAGGGTCATGGTGGAGGATTCCAAGGTTGACCCAACAATTCCGACCTCCAGGGTGACCAAAAATTCCCATGCTGAAAGAGAGGGAGAAAATAGCTTCTCGGCACCCCCCGAAGAGTGTTTGGGTTCGATTGATCCTCGGGTCATAGGTATGGATGCTTCTGGACATAAGTTTGATGCTGCTGCGACCCAACTTTATGGCGGTGAGGCAGTGGATGGGCATTGACCACTCCCTTCGAACTAACAGATGGCCTGAGTTGTTCTCGAGTTGGGACGCCCTTGGCAGGCAGTTCGGAGGGGCCTTGATCTGGGACTCAGGGTGAACAAGGGACGAAGATTTTTGCTGACCCCCTTAGCCTCTTGATTGTTGTGGATTCTCCTCATGGGGAGATCCTCCCATCTTACAACGTGCTAGATGGGCCTCGCAAGGAGCCTTCTATAGCAAAAGCACTGATCAAAGATGGAGATGCACTCGAGAGGGCGAAGGTCAATCTTGAGGGTAGTTTTGAGGTGATGCTTCATTAATTTTCAATGATATGGGTAGACTTTGTCAGCGAGTTACTTCTGCTAGCCTTTTCCGCCGCTTTGGCTGCTCCGGTATTCATTCTCCTAACCTTTTTATATGGTTTCAAGCCAAGGTTCTCTATAATCAGGCTCTCGCCTAGTATCAGGATGAGATGAGCCATTGAGAATGCGAGAAAGTCTATTTTACCGAGCAGGTTTTTCGTCCCCTATTTTTACTATCATTTGAACCCTTAGAGATTCGATCGCTCTTTACTCCTCGGTCCTCAACTTGTGCAGTTTGACAAGGAGAGCGCCCTGCTAAAAGGGTAGCTTCAGGCTAGAGATGCTGAAATCTCCGAGCTTAGTCGGCATGTGAGAGTGGTGGCTTCCGAGAGGGACAACCTTAGGGGGACAGTTATCTTGATCGAGCATCAGCTCCAGGATGTGAAGGAGGATAGTGGCAAGTATAAAAGCCTCCATTTTGAGCTAGTGGCTGGATTGGTTTGGATTAAAGATAAGGCCGATGAGCTTGTATCTTTGCATGGAGGAGGAGCAGTTGTCATAGATTCTTTCGTTTAGAGGACGTTTGAGAGAGCTGACCGTAGTTTGCCTCAAGCCGTGTATCATGTATGGCTGGTTCCTGAAGGCACACCATTGACGGCGTATTGGAAGGCAGCTCAAGTGGTGTAAATAATGGGTGTGGATCCCCGAAGAGGGGATGCAGTTGAGAAGGAGTCGCCAGGGTACTCGTAATCGCGTTGGTGCGACCTTTGGGGAGATGTTGAGGCTACCGGTTCGTAAATAGATTAGGATCTTTGTTGTTTTTTCCTGTCGATCTACCCTTTTGTATATTGCACTTTTCTTTTAGCATATGCATAAATGGAGTCTTGCATCTTTGTTTCCCTTATTCCCTTTCTGCAATGAATTCAGCAAGGATTGGCGAAAGAACCTTAGACCCGCAAAATAGCTCTATGGCCCGTTTAGGCCGATTGGGAGTTTTCATGCGGATGGTCAATGTGGCCTTTAGTGTGAACCACCGTGAGAGTCCTTGTGCTTTTGGCCAACCATTTTGTGTTGAGTCTTCGGCTGCGTTTTGTCTCAAGCCTACTCAATATTCAATCTCTTTTGCCTGAACGGTCGGGTGATCACAGTTCTTATCCCTTCCCATTGGGCATTTATAGTTTGTTTGTTTTTGGGTTCAGTCTCCGAATTGTGTTGCCACTCAAGCTTCAATTGACCCTCAAGCTTTTTTGTGCCTGCATGGGCGGATAACGATGGCTCTTGCTCCTTGGGTCAAAATGACCCTTTGAGTGTGTGGCCAGGAGGCTTATTTGGGTGGCGAAAATAACATTTATGATGTGCCCTTAGGCATATTATAGTTAACTATTTTGGATCTGGTCTCCGAATTGAGTTATGACTCGAGCTCATTTCAATCCTCAAGTTTTTAGTTTTCAAGCTAGCAACAATGGCTCTTATGATGTTTGGTCGTGGTGACCTTTTAGTGTTCGGCTTCGAGGCTTGTTTGGCTGGCGACAATGGCTCTTATGCTATTTGGTCATTGTGACCTTTTAGTGTGTGGCCCATAGGCTTGTTTGGCTGGCGACAATGGCTCTTACGCTTTTGCCCCTGAGCATTTTGTAGGCTTTGTTTTCCTCTCATTAAGATCTTTTCAAAATGATTTTTCCAGACCCGTCATCGGTTCTGGAAGAACATTAATTTTAAGTCATTACAGGCTATATTTGAGCACCTCGGAAGGTTCTTTGCTTGTAGGCTTGAGTAGCTCAAAGCCTTGTGATTTGGAGCTAACATGGTCGAAGTTACCTGTTGAGGTAAACCTATTTTAACCAGTTCTTTTCGAAGTATATTCGAAGTAATGGCCTGCGATTTTGTTAGCGATAGTCGAGCATTCCCAAGTCGCGTTAATTTTGCTGGTGCAGCCATTTTAACCATAGTCATATGTGTTTGGACGGAACCATTTTTTATCCCGATTGATAGTTTATGCGTCTATACTGAGGGTATTCCCTTTCGAGATTCTTACAAATGAGACATATAGCCTAAACTTCGATACTGAGTTTTATGCCTGTAGAAAAGTCTTACCAAATTTTCATGTCTGTTGAGGTCTTACAGTTTGTCATGCCAGTTGTGGTCATAAAGTTTGTCATGCCTATTGAGGTCTTACAGTTTTTGTTTCTATGTAGAATAGATCTGGTTACACTGAGTCTACCCTCTCGGGGTTTTACAGCCTCGGGTTCTCCAGCATACAGTGATTGGAGACAGCCTCCGAGTCATCAAGTTTGCTTAGGCTCGAAGGCCGTTGTTTGTGAACTCGGAGTCACCTAATTGGGGCCATATGAGCCCGGAGTTCCAACCCTGGGTTCGTTGCGGGTGCCAAATTGTTGATGCTAAGTCTCCGAGTATTTTGGGCCATATTTGGTGGAGGGGACCCTACTGTAAGCATACTGAATTCTTCATTTTAGGGTATGATATATTGAAAAGATTTTCTTTAATTACTTGGCAAAATACATGCTATTGGGTTGCCGCAAGTTATGTCTATGGCTGCCTTATTGTCTGTGTTAGTAATGATATCCATTTCCATAGGCTTAAGCAATTGATTTTCCTTGCTAATTACACCATGATTTGGTGCCATGTCTGTGACATTTTTCATGTGGACAACAGCTTGTTCCTCATGCAAAAAATTAGGATTTTGATTTTCTTTATTGATTTTCTCATATTTCCTAAAATCTTGTGCTTCTTTACTGATTTTGCTAAACTACTTTCACCCTTATCATTTTGGTGTGCAACTTGATTATTATCGGTGGAATTTTTTCCATTATTAGGTGCAGATTATAGTTTGCTAGGTTGAGTGATTTGGGAATTAGTTAAAAATTATTTGTTAATATAACTTAACTGTTGAGTATTGAGGTACTTACCTGACACAATATCAAACATACGAATATTTATACATGGTGAAAGATTTGCACTAGCCTTGTGCATGCGTTGATCGGCCATTTTGGCTTTTTCTTTTCTAGGGAAGGAGACTGGCATCCATTCCCCTTCTTGCTTAGTGCTTGGTATCAGTGGCTCAATGTCTATCTTGCTTTCTACTGGTGCAATTGGTGAGATGCCTTGTGGATAACGCAGGCTTATGTGTCCTAGCTTACCATATGATTTGCGTAGGAAGTCATTTTGTTCGTATAAAATAGGTTGTTTGTGCTGCCCAATTAGGAGATAGTTTTGTACTGGTTGGTCGAGGGGCAATTCCACACATAATCTAGCATACATTCCTCTTAACATAACTGGAGTGCATGTATCAACTTTGAGCAATCTTCCAATGCAGTTTCCTATTCTTGATAGAATTGTTCCATCATAAAAATCTGTGGGTAACTGAGGAAGATGAACCCACTCAGCTGTAAAACTTTGACGTGTCTCCTTGGCTACAAACTTTGTCACCCATTTTTGGGTAGATAGAAAAAATCCATTAACAAACCAGGAGCTATTGTGCAGTATTTTAATCATGTTTTCTTCCTTGGCCAATTTGACAGTGTAATAATCTTCCCCAAGGTCAATAAGAGGAAAGTTCTTATTAATTTTCCATAAGTCTTGTAATTTTTTTAAGGTAGTGATGCACCAGTATTTTACCTATAAGTTTTATAATAATTGAGAATTTCCAAGAATTGTACATACGATGAATATCCTCCTCAGTCAACGTTATTCGCTTCAAGTCTTTTGTTATCATCCCTAAGCCCATGGCATCCAATTCTACAAGATGTATTTCCATGGGCGGGTTGAAATATTTTCCGCTGCTGAAGTGGTGTTGTTGTTGATGAAGAACTCATCCTATAAGAGTTTTTCCTTGTATGATTTGGTGTTTAGGGATTGACAGTTGCGTTTATTTGGTAGTTTTGGAGGAATATGGTTAAGGGTAGTGGATTGCTATTTTAGTGAGAAGTCACTCATTTTCTCTCTACCTTTTTACCATGAGCATGCATCTCCTCATACATATGCTCCTTTTGGTACTACAAAATTCTCAACTCAAAATTGAAGTGAGGTCTTCATTCTTTTATTGTAAACATGAAACGAATTCGGTAGAGAAAAGAACAATCTTTTGCATTTCCATTTGATGATACTGTGGCCAAAACCTCAAGCTAGGCCACTAACGACGTGACAATCCAATTAACCTAGGTACACATATTTTTATGGGACTACCATTAATTCGAAATCTCTACAAGCAACCGTTTATGATAAGTTTAAGGTGATTAGCTAAAAAGGGACATGTTATACTCAATTAAACAACTTTAACATTTAATTGTAAATATTTAGGGTATACATAATACATTACTTGAATTCATTTAACTAATGACCCAAAAGATCATCTTATTATTTAAAATTAAATTCTATATTTTGAGGCTCTTAAAATCTCATTTTATTCCTTCTTGATTTGCAACGCAGTCCGGACATGTTTCCAAAAAGCTGTACGTTAAAAATGGATGAAAAAAATAATTTTGCCTTTAAAAGTTGATTTAGTTGACTTCGGTCAATATTTTTGGTAAAATAATCCGAACTCATGTTTTATAGTATCGGTGTGTTCGTATCAAAATATGGGACCTAGGCATACGCCCAGAATCAAATTTCGAGGTCCTTAGTTCAAGATATGAATTTTTGTTGAAAATTAAAGACTGAAAAATCTAATGGGTTTAAGAATTTGGTTAATGTTTGATATTATTGGTATCGTGTCTATATTATAGTTCCGAATCCCAATATAGGTTTATTATAATATTTAAGACTTATATGTGAAATTTGATGAGTAATAGAGTTGGTTTGATATGATTCGGACGTTCGGTAGTGAAGTTAGAAGTTTTAGAACTTTCTTGAAAATTTCGTAGGTTATAAATCCATAGTTATAAAGGTTATTTTGAAGATTTAATCGCGCAAGCAAGTTCATATGATGTTTGAGTACTTGTGTGCATGTTTAGGTTAGAGCTCTGAGGGATCGGGTGAGTTTCAAATAGGCTTCAGGATGTTTTAGACTTAGGAAAAATCTGATTTTCTATAGCTTCAGTACTTGATAGTTTCCTTCTTCATGTTCGCGAAGCTTCTCACGCGAACGCGAAGAGTAAGATGGGCTGGGGTGGTTTTTCTTCTATGACAATGCGGAGAACTTGGGGGTCTACTCTCAGCGAACATGACCAGTTCACGTGAATGCGTAGAGTAAATAGAGGTCTGCTGGGATTTACAAGTTGTTCTACGCGAACGCAATGGCCAGGTGGGATAAATCATCACGAACACGGACAACTTTTTGTGATCGCTTAATCCATCAAGACTGGCTCTTTGCAAATGCGACCGGCTTTTCAGAATTAGAAGAGGTCCTGCCTAGTGTTTTAAAACAAAATTCAATACGTGATTTCTTCAAACTTTCATATCTATTTCAGTAAAACTCAACCTAGGGTGATTTTTGAAAGGGCAATTCAATATCAAATTATAGGTTTGTACTTTAACTCATTTTCTTCAACATTCATCATCACCAATTAGATTCCTAATCCTAAACTTTGTTCTTTCAGGATAGAAATTTGGAAGAATTGGAACTTTTTGCAATTTTGGGATTCAGAATTCGATTTGGTATCGAATTCCGGAACTAATTACGAGTTCGGGATCGAGGTGAATAGGTGAACAGTTGGATCCTCGAGTTTAGATCAAATGGGTCCCTGTGGTCTATTTTTGACTTTTTGGAGAAAATATTGGAAAACCTAAATTTATGTATGTTGGAAACACGTTCTCAAGGCATTATACTAAACGTGTGTTCATATTTGTAGGTTTTGATGAATGACAAACTATGCGCAAATTGACACATGACGAGGTCCAAGCACAAGCGCAAAATTGATAAATAACGAGATTCAAGCACAAGACAAAGATCGAGATTAAGTTTTATATGAGTCGGTATTTAATTGTGATCTTGATCCGACAACTTAAACTCAAGCCTTGGCTTCTCTCGTAAAAATATTTTTAACAAATCATGCATATTTAATTTAGAGCAAAATGATTTTAAATAATGCATATTTACTTTAGTCAAAATAATTTTTAAACATGCTTCTAAAATCTGGACTAAGATAATCGATTATGTACTTATGATAATCGATTATGTTTAAGTCAGCTGCTTGACAATCGATTGTGAACTTATGACAATCGATTGTGTTAAGGCAGTGAGCATCAGATTTTTCAAATCTGCATGACAATCGATTGTGAACCTTATGACAATCGATTGTGATGAGGCAGTGTCCAAAGTTTTTCAAAGCTCAAAATAATCGATTGTGAAGCTAATGACAATCGATTGTGAAGAGACAGTGTCCATCAGATTTTTCAAAGTCACAAAATAATCGATTGTGAACTTATGACAATCGATTGTGTTGAGGCAGTGTCTTCCAGACTTTGTCAAAGTTATTAAATAATCAATTGTGAACCTATAACAATCGATTGTCAAGAGGCAGTGTCTAAATTGATTTTTCAAGACTGATATATAATCAATTGTTAACTTAATATAATCGATTGTATAACTGACCGTTGCCAAAATGTTTTCAAATATCGTCAGGTAATCGATTATTGATTTCCTATAATCGATTGTTTTAATTAAAATCTGGAAAGGATTTTTTGAACGTTGCTAAGTAATCGATTGTAGATTTCTGACAATCGATTGTTTTACGTATAATCTGGAAATGATTTTTTGAATGTTGCCAGTAATCGATTATTGATCTTAGATGATCGATTGTTATGCGTAAAATCTGGGATTGATTTTTGGAAGAACTGGCAAACAATCGATTGTGGTAATTTGACAATCGATTGTCACAGAGTAAAATCAGCAATTCTTAATTGGCAATTAGGCAACATAATACAAGGTTTTTCAACTATAAATACAGCTTCAATTCAGTCTTCTAAACACAACAACTGATCATACAATTGCTAAAGCTTGCATACTTTATTGCTTATCATTTTATATTCATTATATAAGCTTTTGAGAGCCAAATTCTTGTCGAAAGTTGTTGCGATCTTAAGCGTATTCTTTTTACTCATATCTACTCTTAAAGGAGTGTCTTGTTTGAGTGCTAAGTGTTTTTGTACACTTGAAGGGAAGTGTTAGTCCCTTGTGTTGTAAGAAGGAACTTGTGTTTCCTTGGTTGAAGTCTTGGAGTGTTGTATCTCCGAGCAAAGGTTGTTGAGGCTTGTGTCCTCAAGTTGTAACGGTTTGTTGAGCACCCGTAAGCTTAACAAGTTAGTGAAAATCTCGAGAGAGTCTCTCGGGGACTGGACTAGCCACGGGTTATGGTGAACCAGGATACATCGGTGCGTTTGTTCTAATTTATTTACTTATCGCACTTATTTAATTCCTGCAATTTTTAAATTCCGCAAGTTTACGCTAATTTTTTATTATAACGCTATTCACCCCCCCCCCCCCTCTAGCGTTAAGCGTATTATCTAACAATTGGTATCAGAGCCCAACTCTCTGAAGACTTAACCGTTTGAGAGAAACATCTATGGCTTCTACTCGTGATTCTTTTGTAGGAATAGGTGAAGGACAATGCTCCACCCGACCACCGCTATTCGATGGTACAAATTATACATACCGGAAGGAGAGGATGAGAATATTTGTACAATCAAATAGTTTTTATCTTTGGAAGGTCATAATGAATGGAGAACAAATTCCAACCAAGAAGGTTGAAAATGAATGGGTCCCAAAGTCCGAAGATGAATACGATGCGGATGATATCCGAAAGGTGCAAAATAATGCTAAAGCTATTAATTTATTATATTGTGCTGTAAATGCTGATGATTACAGGAAGATATCTTGTTGCACAACGGCGAAGCAAATGTGGGACAAGCTGGAAATTACGTACGAAGGTACAGACCAGGTAAGGGAAGCCAAAATTGATTTCCTAACCCATGTTTCACATGAAGGAAGGCGAAAAGGTCGATGAGATGTTTGAACGATTTTCAAAAATCGTAAATGATTTACATGCTCTTAAGAAGACCTTCACGAATAAGGAACTTGTCCGAAAAATTCTCCGAAGTCTCACTCCGGAATGGCGATCCAAGGCCGACGCGATTCAAGAATCCATTGGCATTTCAAATGTCACCATCGACGCATTAAGAGGTAATCTTATAACTTATGAATCTACTAATACTTAACCCTCTTGTTGATGATCAAAGGAAGCAAAGAATTGCTCTCAAGGCAAGCACAAGCCAACCTCAAAATGATGAGGACGGAGACAACGAGTTCGGACTCGTTATCAAGAGATTTCAAAAGTTCATGCGAAAAGAGTATGAACGAAAGGGCAAAAAGCAAGGAGATCAAATAAAGTGCTATGAGTGCGGAGAAACCGGGCACATTAAATCAAATTGCCCAAATGCTAAAAAGGAGAAGAAACCCTTCAAGAAGTAACGAGCATACATATCTTGGGGAGGCGACTCCGGTGACGAGTCAAGTGAGGAAGAAGAAGACGAAGCCGCAAATCTTTGTCTTACGGCACAAGAAGACAACAAAGAAGAGGTATGTCAAATTTCTTCCAAAAATTTCTTTTCCCTTAAAGAAATGCAAAATGCTTTTGATGAGTTGTATAGCGAATTTATTAAAGCTTCAAAAACTGTTAAGAGTATAAAAGAAAATGCTTCTCTAAAAGAAAAAGATTTTCAAAAACAACTCTCTTTTAAAGAAAAGGAATTGGAAAAACTGATTTTAGAAAATGAGAAGTTGAAAGAGGAAAGCAAATTTTTTGGAAAGAGAAGCGCCGACAAGCCCGAGAGTTCTAGAAATTGTACTTCTTGCATGCATCTCAAAAATGAAGTAGAAAGGCTTAAGGGCACCTTAGATAAGTTTAGCTCTTCTCATGAAAAATTTGAATGAAGTGCTTGTTAATTTGAAGTCGACCAAGCATGGCATAGGTTTTAGAAACGAGCCTAAAGAGAAAGTTGAAGCCAACCCCCAACCACCTAAGGCTCAACCTAGGATAAATAAAACAAATGTTCATCCTAGATACAACAAACCTAGAAATGGTTTTCATCAATCGCAACCTAGAAATAATCATGCTAGAAATAATGCACATTCTAGGCCAAACACTAGAAGGAATTTTGAACCTTTTAGAACACCTAGAAACGACTTCCAACCTAGAAACAACTATTCTAGAAATGATGCATATCCTAGAACAAATGGTAGGAGAAATGATTTTCATGATTTGCGCAATAGTTATATTGTCAAGAATAGAGTAAATGAATTTCGTCCGTTCAATTACTATCAACCTAGAAGGATGCATAATCCTAACGTGACTTGTCATTATTGTAGACGAATTGGACATATTGCTCCTGCTTGTTTTACACGACATAGACATAACACTCAATCACATCACTATGATTTGCCTAACCCCCAAGGACCCAAAATGGCATGGGTACCTAAAACTCATTAATATGTTTTGTAGGTAAGTTTGAAGGGATCAAGTGTACTATGGTACCTTGATAGTGGATGCTCCAAGCACATGACGGGAGACGAATCCAAATTCCTTCAACCAAAACACAAGGAAGGGGGAAGTGTTATTTTTGGTGATAACAACAAAGGAAAGATTATCGGCATCAGATCGGTCGGTAAGGATGAAATTTCTTCCATTAAGCATATATTACTTGTGAAAGGTTTAAAACATAATCTCTTGAGCATAAGTCAATTATGTGACAAGGGAAATCCTGTTTTATTTGATTCGGATGAATGCTTAGTTTTTAGACGTAGCGATTTTAAAATTATCCTTCGTGGTTTTAGAATGGATAACATTTCTATGGTTGATCTTGCAAATTCTTCACCCGAATATGTGAATTGTTTAATGAGCAAAGAGGATGATTCTTGGTTATGGCATCGTAGAGTAGCTCACATCAACATGCATCTTTTGAACAAATTGGTCTCACAAAATTTAGTTGTTGGTCTTCCAAATTTGAAATTTGAAAATGACTCTATTTGTGATTCTTGTCAAAAAGGGAAGCAAACAAAAGCATCTTTTAAATCGAAAAATATTGTTTCAACTACTAGACCATTGCAATTGCTTCACATGGATTTGTTTGGACCATCTCGCATTGAAAGTCTTGGTAGAAATCGTTATGCTTTTGTTATTGTTGATGATTATTCCAGATTTACTTGGACTTTATTTCTTGCCCATAAAAGTGATGCTTTTCAGAATTTTAAATATTTTCTTAAACGTGTTCAAAACGAAAAGGAAACAACCGTCACTTCAATTAGAAGTGATCATGGGAGAGAGTTTGATCACAATCTCTTTGCGGACTTTTGTGACGAACTCGGTATCGAGCATACCTTTTCCGCTCCACGAACACCACAACAAAATGGGGTGGTGGAAAGGAAAAATAGGTGTCTCGAAGAGATGGCTAGAACCATGCTCGAAGAGGCTAAGATTCCCAAACATTTTTGGGCGGATGCCGTGAGTACCGCATGCTACGTTTTAAATAGAGTAGTCATAAGGCCAATACTCATGAAAACCCCTTATGAACTCTACAAGGGAAGGAAACCAAATATCTCCCATTTTAGAGTATTCGGTTGTAAAGTTTTTATTCATATCAATGGAAAAGATCAATTGGGAAAATTTGATGCCAAATCCGATGAAGGAATTTTTATTGGGTATTCTTCCCGTAGCAAAGCATATAGGATATTTAATAATAGAACCCAAACTGTGGAGGAATCCCCTCATATTGTGTTTTCCGAAAATAATGCTCGCTTGGCGAGAAAGGATTCTTGTTCTGATCTTGCAGGTATTTTGAACTCATTAAGTCCTCAAAACAAAGTACAAGAGGAAACTCCTAAGGAAATTAGAGATGAAATCTTGGAACAATCAACGGAGGAAGCGCCACAATTGGAGAAAGAAACGAAAATGCCTAACGAGTGGAGGACAATCAAAGATCACCCTCTCGAACAGGTAATTGGCGACGTCGGAGAAAAGGTAAGTACCCGAAACTCCCTTAAGAACACCTTAGGACATACTGCTTTTGTTTCTCAAATTGAACCAACAACCATCTCCGAAGCAATTGGGGATGTATTTTGGACCTTGGCAATGCAAGAGGAGCTTAACCAATTCAAACGGAATGACGTTTGGGATTTGGTGCCAAGACCCGAAAATCATACCATAATTGGTACGAAATGGGTTTTTCGAAATAAACTAGATGAAAATGGTGTAATCACTAGAAACAAAGCTAGGCTTGTAGCAAAAGGCGATAATCAAGAAGTGGGTATTGACTATGAAGAAACATATGCTCCCGTAGCTTGATTAGAAGCTATTCGTTTATTGCTTGCTTTTGCCTATTCTATGAATTTCAATTTATATCAAATGGATGTGAAAAGTGCTTTTCTAAATGGTGTTATTCAAGAAGAAGTTTATGTTGAACAACCCCCCCGGTTTTGAAGATTTTAAATCTCCCGATCATGTTTTCAAACTCAAAAAGGCTCTTTATGGTTTAAAACAAGCTCCCCGAGCTTCGTATGAAAGATTGAGTAAATTTCTATTGGAAAATGATTTCATTAGGGGGAAAGTTGACACCACTCTTTTTGTTAAGCATAAAAACAATGATATTTTATTAGTTCAAATCTATGTGGATGATATTATATTTGGTGCTACTAACAATGTTTTGTGCAAGGAATTTTCCGATTTAATGACAAGCGAATTTGAGATGTCTATGATGGGTGAGTTAACATTCTTTTTGGGATTACAAGTAAAGCAAATGAAAGAAGGTGCGTTCATTTGCCAAGCGAAATATTGCAAAGAATTGCTGAAACGATTTGAAATGACCAATGCAAAAGCAATGGCAACCCCCATGAGAACATCCGATCATCTAGACAAAGATGAGAAAGGTAAGGAAGTCGACATAAAAAAGTATCGAGGTATGATTGGTTCTCTCCTTTATCTTACTGCTAGTCTTCCGGACATCATGTTTAGCGTGTGCTTATGCGCTTGTTATCAATCGTGTCCGAAGGAGTCTCACCTAACTGCGGTGAAACGGATATTGAAGTATCTTGTTGGTACTGTAAATGTGGGTCTATGGTACCCCAAAGGTTCTTCATGCCAACTTGTTGGCTATTCCGATTCCGATTTTGCTGGATGAAAATTGGACCGCAAGAGCACTAGTGGCACTTGCCATTTGCTCGGTAGCTCTCTTGTTTCTTGGTTTAGCAAGAAACAAATAAGTGTTGCGTTGTCCACAACCGAGGCTGAATATGTAGCCGCGGGGAGTTGTTGCGCTCAAATCCTTTGGATGAAACAACAACTCTTGGACTATGGCCTAAGTCTTGATCATATCCCTCTTAGTTGTGATAATACTAGTGCCATATGCTTGACGAAGAACCCCGTTCTTCATTCGCGAACAAAACACATTGAAATTAGACATCATTTTATAAGAGATCACGTTCTCAAGGGCGATGTCGAAATTGAATTTGTTGAAACCAAAGATCAATTGGCCGACATCTTTACAAAGCCCTTAGAGAAAGAGTCCTTCTTCCGAATTCGTAGTGAACTCGGGATCCTTGACTCCACGTTGATCTAAGTCATGCATTGCATTTTCCCTTTCCATGTTTTCTAACTTGAGCGTCGGAGACGTCTAACGTATTTTTGCAGGTATCGCCCTAAAGGCAGGGGGAATTATAAAGCTTGACGCACAGAACAATCGATTTCTCTTTTATATAATCGATTATCCAGTATCAATAATCGATTGTCTTGACATTATTTGCGTTATTATGTATGAAATTGCAGATTTAATAAATAAACAAGTTTTTTAATTATTCTAAATTTTTTGCTAATGGCAAAAGGGGGAAGATAACGGGTATGCACTCTCAATACTTATCGGCATAAATTGAGGGGGAATTCATATATTGAGGGGGAACAAATTGCATATCTATATACTTGTTGCATATCTTTACTTGTCTTGAATCGTCATTATGAATTGCCTAATATGCATATCCCGCTTAAAGTTTGCCATTATCAAAAAGGGGGAAATTATTGGAAACACGTTCTCAAGGAATTATACTAAACGTGTGTTCATATTTGTAGGTTTTGATGAATGACAAACTATGCGCAAAATTGACACATGACGAGGTCCAAGCACAAGCGCAAAATTGATAAATAACGAGATTCAAGCACAAGACAAAGATCGAGATTAATTTTATATGAGTCGGTATTTAATTGTGATCTTGATCTGACAACTTAAACTCAAGACTTGGCTTCTCTCGTAAAAATACTTTTAACAAATCATGCATATTTAATTTAGAGCAAAATGATTTTAAATAATGCATATTTACTTTAGTCAAAATGATTTTTAAACATGCCTCTAAAATCTGGACTAAGATAATCGATTATGTACTTATGATAATCGATTATGTTTAAGTTAGCTGCTTGACAATCGATTGTGAAGTTATGACAATCGATTGTGTTAAGGCAGTGAGCATCAGATTTTTCAAATCTGCATGACAATCGATTGTGAACCTTATGACAATCGATTGTGATAAGGTAGTGTCCATCAAAGTTTTTCAAAGCTCAAAATAATCGATTGTGAAGCTAATGACAATCGATTGTGAAGAGACAGTGTCCATCAGATTTTTCAAAGTCACAAAATAATCGATTGTGAACTTATGACAATCGATTGTGTTGAGGCAGTGTCTTCCAGACTTTTTCAAAGTTATTAAATAATCGATTGTGAACCTATAACAATCGATTGTCAAGAGGCAGTGTCTAAATTGATTTTTCAAGACTGATATATAATCGATTGTTAACTTAATATAATCGATTGTATAACTGACCGTTGCCAAAATGTTTTCAAATACCGTCAGGTAATCGATTATTGATTTCCTATAATCGATTGTTTTAATTAAAATCTGGAAAGGATTTTTTGAACGTTGCTGAGTAATCGATTGTAGATTTCTGACAATCGATTGTTTTACGTAAAATCTGGAAATGATTTTTTGAACGTTGCCAGTAATCGATTATTGATCTTAGATAATCGATTGTTATGCGTAAAATCTGGGATTGATTTTTGGGAGAACTGGCAAACAATCGATTGTGGTAATTTGACAATCGATTGTGACAGAGTAAAATCAGCAATTCTTAATTGGCAATTAGGCAACGGTTATACAAGGTTTTTCAACTTAAATACAGCTTCAATTCAGTCTTCTAAACACAACAACTGATCATACAATTGCTAAAGCTTGCATACTTTATTGCTTATCATTTTATATTCATTACATAAGCTTTTGAGAGCCAAATTCTTGTCGACAGTTGTTGCGATCTTGAGCGTATTCTTTTTACTCATATCTACTCTTAAAGGAGTGTCTTGTTTGAGTGCTAAGTGTTTTTGTACACTTGAAGGGAAGTGTTAGTCCCTTGTGTTGTAAGAAGGAACTTGTGTTTCCTTGGTTGAAGTCTTGGAGTGTTGTATCTCCGAGCAAAGGTTGTTGAGGCTTGTGTCCTCAAGTTGTAACGGTTTGTTGAGCACCCGTAAGCTTAACAAGTTAGTGGAAATCTCGAGAGAGTCTCTCGGGGACTGGACTAGCCACGGGTTGTGGTGAACCAGGATACATCGGTGCGTTTGTTCTAATTTATTTACTTATCGCACTTATTTCTTTCCTGCAATTTTTAAATTCCGCAAGTTTACGCTAATTTTTTATTATAACGCTATTCACCCCCCCCCCCCACCTAGCGTTAAGCGTATTATCTAACAATGTATTGAAATTGATTACATTAGCATTATTTGATGTTATTAAGTTAATTATGGCTTGATACGAGAGCTTTGGAGGTGGAATCTAGAGGAAAAGCGGTAGTTGAGTAGTGAATAGCATGCAGATCGAGGTACGTGTTGTGTCTAACTTTGACTCAATAGATTAGGAATCCTTGACTTAATTGCTATTTGAAAATCCAAAATGAGTGGCATATATGTGAGGTGACGAGTATCTATGCGCCACCAATTTATCTGTTTTGATTTTTTTCTTCCCATTCTTATTATATTGTCTTCCCTGCCTTAACTGCTACATATTTTACTGGTATTTACATCCTTAATTACTACTTGTCAGATATTGTTTTTCATTGTTGAAGGTATTAGCTACCCCGTAGTTTCATTATCTCATATTATTGGATTAAGCTAGTTTATCGATATTTTCTGATATATTTTGGATTAGTTTCACTGAGTAGTATATTTTGTGTGATGTTTTATAATGTATAATCTTTTCGTTTTCTTTGGGTTGAGGTTTATATTTTTAAGAGTTTTGAGCTAAATTTTGAAATTCTTGTACTTATTGAGTAATTGATGCGATTATGGTAGGACCGAGTTGTGCGCCACAACAAGAGGAATAATTATGATATATTGAGGAGGAATAAGGGTGAAATTCTATTATATAGTTGGATCGGGTTGCACGCTAGAATATGAGAAATAAGGGTGATGTATTGAAGAGGAATAAGGGTGAAATTCCATTATACACTGGAAGCAGGTTGTCAGCCGCAACAGTAGGAATATAAGTGGATTGATATGGAGTAATAAGGTTGAATATTCAAACTGATATTGATATATGACGGGATCGGGATCTGCGCCACATCAGTTTATGTATTTATGAATCTTTTTTCTACTATATTATTTATTCTATAGCTTTTTATTTCACTTGAGGATTGGTTATAGCTGGATACTGATAACACACTTGAGTTCTGTATTCATTCCCTACAAGTTACTGCTTGCTTTATTTTGTCCTATCCTTCTTTTTGCTTTTATTATACACTGAATGTAGGTTATATTGTAATTTCCCTGTCGTATCCTCCTTACTACCTCGTCGAGGTTAGGCTCGGCAATTATTAGTACATGGGGTGGATTGTACTGATACTGCACTCTACACTTTCTGTGCAGATTTCAGAGCATGTAGTGGCTGATTTAGAGGTTAGTTTCTTTTTACACATTTTTGAGACCCAAGGTAGTCTTGTTGGTATCCACAGGCCTTGACGTCCCCTTCTACATCTCCACATTACTATTTTCTTCATTTTCAAAATATTGTAATTTCTTTCAGACTGATGTTTGTAGTAAATCATAGAGTGTTCGTGGATTATAACCCCAGATTCTGGGTAGCAATAGCAATAGTATACAAACAAAAAGGCTATTTACTTACTTCCATGTTCATTTCTACTTGTTTTAACTCATATGTTTTTAAATCACTGAAATGTAAAGGAAATTGGTTGATAAAACTCTTACGTTGGCTTGCCTAGAAATTGTGATGTTAAGCACCATCATGGTCACGCTGGTTCAAATTTTGGGTCGTGACAAGTTGGTATCAGAGCAGTAGGTTGACTAGGTCTCGCAACTCATGAACAAGCTTAGTAGAGTATGAGGAACCGGTGCAGAAACGTCTGTGCTTATCCCCCTAAGGCTACAGAGTTTAGGATGAATTTAACTTCTATTCTTCTCTGTCGTGTGATATGATCTCTCAGTGCTAATTGAACTCTCTACTCTTGTTTCTTCGCAGATAGCAAGAACACGTACTGCTTCATTAGCTGAGCAGCAGCTAGAGTCCCTAATAGCAACTCCTACAAGGGGCAGAGGCCGAGGCCATACTAGAGGCCGAGGTAGGGGCCGGTCTCAACCTAGTGCTCTAGCAGCAACACTAGTAGCAGAGCCTCAACTGGAGTTTGATGATGAAGTTCAAGTTCAGACTGTTCCTGTTCGACCAACACGCCACCCTAATGCTTCAGGATGCTTTAGTCCGTTTACTGGACCTTATGGAGAGTGGTTCTCAGATCGACATGTTTCTTATAGCACCATTCTAAGTTCAGAATCCTGCTTCTCACACCCCAGAGCAGATGGTTCTCAGTTTCAGACTCCAGCAGCTTAGGCAACTAGGGTAGTTCCGCCAGGTGTTGCAGCATACGCCGTTGACAGATCATCTATGTCTTCTGAGGCCTTGTTGAGATTGGACAAGTTCTCCAATATCTCCAATTCATTACAGTGGGGAAAATTTTGTGGACCCACTAGATTATCTTGAGCGCTGCCATGAGATGCTGCAGAACATGGGGATATTGGAGACTAATAAGATAGATTTTGCTGCTTTCTAGATAGTAAGGCCCACCAAGAGATGATGGAATGACTTTGTGTTGACTAGACCAGTTAGGTCAGTTCCTTTGACTTGGGACCAGTTCTCGCAGATACTTCTTGAAAATTTCCTTTCTGTTACACTAAGAGAGGACGATCACAAGCAGTTCGAGTTTCTCCATCATGGTAGTATGTCCGTCACTCAGTAGAAGACCTGCTTTATTGATTTAACACGTCCAACTCTTCTTATACTTCCTACCAAGAGAGAGAGAGATAGAGAGACAGAGAGAGAGTGGGGAGGTTTATTGAGGGACTTGCTAAGCCTCTCAGATTGCAGATGGCTAAGGAGACTAGGAGTGAGATTTCTTTCCAAGATGCAACCAATGTTTCGAGACGCTTGATATGGTTCTAGGTAAGGAGTGTGGACATGGGTCTAATAAGAGGCCGCGTTGCTCCGGTGGATTCAGTGAGGCCTCATCTAGAGGTCGAGGTAATTTTGGTAGGGGTCATCCTCCCATGCCATTTCAGTCAACACTTCAGGTATCTCATGGAGCTTCAAGGAGTTGTGGTCCCTATGTACCTTCTTTGGGGCAACCAACTTATAGTGTACCACTAGCTCTTATCAGAGCACCTTCTCTGTAGAGTTACTACCGCGGTCAGTCAGCTTGTCCAGGTCAGTCTCAGCTTCAAAGACATAGCATCAGGATGGATGTTTCGAGTATGGTGATTATAGGCATATCCGGAGGAGATGCCCGTTATTAGTGGGCGTTTTACCACACCAACAGGGTCATAGCCAGCTAGAGGTAGGGGTCAGAGAGACAGAGGTAAGGTCGGGCCACTAGAGGTGGAGACCAACCAGCAAGAGGCTGTCCCAGAGATATGGTTCAGAGTGGTGGGCCCCAGCCCCGATATTATGCTTTCCCAGCCAGGCCTAAGGCTGAGTCATTCGATGCTATTATCACATGTACTATTTCAGTTTGCAGTAGAGATGCTTCAGTTCTATTTGATCCAGGGTCTACATACTCCTATGTGTCACCTTACTTTGCTTCACATTTGGTTGTGCCTTGTGATACTTTGAGTGCTCCCATGTATGTGTCCACTCTAGTAGGGGATTTCATTATTGTAGATCGTGTCTATTATTCGTGTTTGGTTATTATTAGGGGTCTTGAGAGTAGCGTAGATCTACTACTTCTTGATATGGTCAATTTTAATGTCATTTTAGGGATTGATTTGCTGTCATATTATCATGCTATACTGGATTATCACGCCAAGACGATGACCTTAGCCTTATTGGGGTTGCCTTGATAAGAGTGGAGGGGGACACCTGTGTCATTCTACCAGTAGGGTTATACTTTATATGAAGGCTTGGCATATACGACAAGGGTTGTTTGGATTATTTGGCTTATGTCTGTGATTCTAGTACGAAGGTTCCTTCCATGGATTCTATATTAGTTGTTCGTGAGTTTCCAGAGGTATTTCCTGCACACCATTAGGGATGCCACATGATAGGAATATTGACTTATGTATTGATTTGGTTCTGAGCACTCAGCCCATTTCTATTCCTTCACACCCTATGGCCCGCCAGAGTTGAAAGAGTTAAAGGAGCAGTTGCAAGATTTACTTGATTAGGGCTTTACTAGACCTAGTGTCTTACATTGGGGTGCGCCTGATGTTTGTAAAGAATAATGATGGATCGATGAGGATATGCTTAGATTATCCGCAATTGAACAAAGTCATCATCAAGAATAAGTACCTATTACCAAGGATTGATGACTTATATGATCAGCTTCAGGGTGATGATTAGGGCATACGATGTCCCTAAGACTACTTTTCAGACTCGATATGGGCATTATGAGTTCGTGGTGATGTCATGTGGCTTGACCAATGCCCCAGCAACGTTTAGGGCTTTTATGATTTGGATGGTCAAACCCTATCTGGATTCCTTTGTGATTTTTTTTATTGATGGTATCTTGATCTATTACCGCAATCGAGAGGAGCATGAGCAGCTTCTTTGAACCGCTCTTTAGACTATCAGAGATAGCCAATTATATGCTATGTTTTAAAATTACGAGTTTTAGTTGAGTTTAGTTGCTTTTTTGGGTCACGTTGTATTAGCAGAGTTTATCCAAATGGATTTTAAGAAGATTGAGGCCGTTAAGAATTGGTCTAGACCTACTTCAACCACTGAGATCCGTAGGTTTTTGGGTTTGGTGGGTTATTGTTGTCAGTTTATGGAGAATTTTTCTATAGCAGTCTCATTGACTAGGTTGACCTAGAAGGGTGCCCCGTTCAAATTGCCAGATGAGCATGAAGCGATATTTTAGAAGCTCAAGACAACATTGACTATGACGTCGGTGTTGGTGTTGCCCACAGGATCAGGGCCCTATACAGTATATTATGACACATCTCGTATTGGACTTGGTGTGGTATTGATACAGGGTGGCAGCATTATTGCATATGCTTCACGGAAGCTAAATGTTTACGGGAAGAATTGTCATGTTCATGACATGGAGCTAGCATCCATTGTTCATGCGTTGAAGATTTGGAGGCACTAGCTATATTGCGTGTCGCATAAGGTAGTCATAGATCATAAGAGCTTGTGGTATTTTTCAACCAAAAGGAGATCAATTTGAGTCTGAGTAGGTGGTTGGAGCTATTGAATGACTATGATATCACCATCTTGTATCATCTCGGGAAGACCAATGTGGTGGTTGATGCTTTGAGTAGGAAGTCATCTAGTATGGGCATCCTTGCGTACATTCTAGTCGGTGAGAGACCGCTTGCATTAGAAGTTCAGGCCTTTGCAATCAATTTGTGAGGGTGGATGTTTCTTAGCATAGTCGTGTTTTAGCTTGCACAATTGCTTAGTCTTCCTTGTATGAGCGTATCAGGGAGCGGAAATATGATGACCCTTATTTTCATGTCCTTAAGGAGACAATGCAGCACGATGATGCCAAGCAGGTTACAGTTGGAGATGATAGAGTTTTGAGGATGCATGGTTGTGTTTGTGTGCCTAATATGGATAGGATTTGTGAGTTGATTCTAGAATAGGATCATAGCTCCTGGTATTCTGTTCATCCGGGCACCGCCAAGATATATCAAGGCTTGCGGCAGCATTATTGGTGTAAGAGAGTGAAAAAGGATATTATTACATGTGAAACTCAGTGTCTAAATTGTCATCAAGTAAAGTACGAGCATCAGAGACCTGGTAGTTTGCTTCAGAAGATCGAGATTCCTAAGTGAAAGTGGGAGTGCATCACTATGGATATTGTTGTTGGACTCCTACAGACCCAGAGGAAGTTAGATGTGGTTTGGGTTATTACAGATAGACTAACCAAGTTAGTGCATTTCGTGCCTATGGCAGTTTTCCATTCTTCAGAGCAGTTGGCAGAGATTTATATCCGTGATATCATTCATTTTCAGGGCGTGCCCATATTTATCATTTTTGATCGAGATACGCAGTTTACCTCACATTTCTAGATGTTAAGTTGAGCACAAAATTTTATCCTCAGACAGACGGACAGTCTGAGCGTACTATTCAGATCTTGGAGAATATGCTTCACACCTATGTTATAGACTTTTGAGGTTTTTGAGATCAATTCTTGCCGTTAGCAAAGCTTTCCTACAATAATCGTTATCAGCCGAGCATCCAGATGGCTCTCTATAAGGCATTATATGGTAGACGGTGTCGATCGCTGGTTGGATGGTTTGAGCGGGGGGAGGGGGCTCAGCTATTGGGTATATATTTGGAATATAATACCTTGGAAGGTTAAGATCATTCACAATAGACTTCGAACAACTTAGTCTAGGCAGAAGAGATATGCCGACCGTAAATTTTGTGATATGGCATTCATGATCGGAGAGAGAATGTTGCTTCTAGTATCGCCCATAAAGGGTGTAATGAGGTTTGAAAAAAGGGCAAGTTAAGCCCTAAGTAAATCGGGCCTTTCGAGATTATCCAGAGAGTGGGTGAGGTGGATTACAAGCTCGGATTGCCATCCAGTTTATCAGCAGTACATCCAGTATTCCATTTGTCCATGCTTCGGAAGTATCATGGTAATCCATCGCACATGTTATATTTCGACACTGTCTAATTGGAGAAGGATTAGACCTATAAGGAGGAGATGGTAGCTATTCTAGACCGGCAAGTTCGTCAATTAAGATTGGAGAGTTATCTTTTGGTTCATGTGCAGTGGAGATGTCGGCATGTTAAGGCAGCTAAGTGGGAGTCCGAGTCCAATATGCAGTGTAGATATCCCCACCTTTTAACCCGCTCAAGTGCTTTTCTATGCCCGTTCAAGGATGAATGATTGTTTTAGAGGTGAAAATGTGATGACCCAAAAGGTCATCTTAGGATTTAAGTAATTTTGTGTTTTGAGGCCTTAAAAACCTCATTTTATCCCTCCTCTATTTGCGTACGCAATCCGAAAATATTTCTGGAAAGCTTTATGTTAAAAGTTGATGAAAATAATAATTTTTGCCATTAAAAGTTGATTTAGTTGACTTCGGTAAACATTTTTGATAAACGAATCCGGAATCGTATTTTGACAGTCCCGGTGGGTCCGTATCGAAATATGGCTCCCAGACATATGCGCAGAACCAAATTCCGAGGTCCCTAGCTCAGGATATGAATTTTTGTTGAAAATTAAAAGGTTTCAAATCTAATGGTTTTAAGAATTTGGTGATTGTTTGATCTTGTTAGTATCGGGTTCATATAGTGGTTCCAATGCCCGGTACAGGTTCATTATAATATATAAGACTTATTGTCATGACCCAGATTTTTCACCCTTGGGAGTCATGATGGCGCCTACTAGTGTGATCTAGGAAAGCCAAACCTTTAATATAATTAGTTTATTAACCAATTATTTCTTTTTAACAAGTATAAGGCGGTAACGTCATAACAACAGAAATTCAAATTTAAGCGGATGACATCGATTAAAATATATGAAAATTGTATCTATTACAAACACGTAAGCCTTAACCTCCCAAAACCTGGCGTCACAGTATCACAGATGGTCTAAGATTTACGAAATATAAAAGCCTGAAGAAATAATAGTACATTGTCTCTGAATAAAGAGGAAATGAGACAGGAAATAAGGATAGAGGGAGACGCCAGGGCCTACGGGCGCCAGCAGGTCTACCTAGAATCTCTGTGTGGACTAAAGGTAGCCTCCACACTACGGTCCAAAAACTGCTTCGGGATATGCACATAGTGCAAAGTGTAGTATCAGCACAACCGACCCCTTGTGCAGGTAAAAGTCTAGCCTAATCTTGGCAAATTAGTGACAACGCTAGGACCAAACTACCAGATAAATCTGTGCAGTTCAGATATATGTATCGAAAAAGAAATACAGAAGTATACAAGCAAAGATGGGAAGGGAAAACATGCTTTGGGGAATAATAGGTAAAACAGAATATCAAGAGAATTATAAAGGGATCAAAATCCAACCACTAACACGAGCGAGGAAACAAAAAGAGATTTCACTTTATTTTCACATCTTGATATAGGTGTGCAACCCGATCCCATTACCTGTATCTTGTTGCAGGCGTGCCACCTGCTTCCATTCCATTTATCTTTTGGTAGGAGCACCACCCGCTCTCATTTTATCATATCCTATTGTAGGCGTACCACCCGCTCCTATTTTGCTATATCTTGTGGTACGCGTACCACCCACTCCCATTTCATTATGTCTTGTGATAGGCGTACAACCCGCTCCCATTTTATTATATCTTGTGGTATACATACCACCCGCTCTCATTTCATTATATCTTATGGTAGGATACCACCCGTTCTCATTTCATTATATCTTGTAGTAGGCGTACCACTCGCTCCCATTTTCAAGCCAATAATAATCACAAGGAATCTCGGCAAAGGAATAGTAATATCAAATAAACATCCCTGCAAGGGAACAATGATACCTCAACAATATCCCGGCAAGGAAACAATAATATTTCAACAATATCCCAGCAAGGAACAATAATGATAGGCACAATAAACCACAACGGAGTCATAACAATTTATAACTAAAGACTCATAGGTATGCTTGAACCAATGTATCGATACTCATCACCAACCTATACGTCATACTCCATAATTAACACGTAGCAAATAGACAAAACTCCTAATCTCTCAAGCTAAGGTTAGACCAAGCACTTACCTCTAACTTTCACGGCCAACTCAATCCTCAAACACCACCTTTCCTTTTGAATTCGACTCCAAATCAATTGTATCCAGACATAATTGACTTAATAACATCAATAAACTCCAAACAATCAAGTTCCAATGCTTAATTATAATTTTCCAATCATTCTTCACAAAAAGCCAAAAATCGACCCGTAGCCCGCTTGGTCAAAACAAGAGTTCGGACCAAAACCCGATCACCCATTCACTCACTAGCTCGAATGTGTAATTTATTTTGAAATCTGAACCCAAAATGAGGTGAAATCTCTAAATAATCAAAAATCCCTAACTCTACCCAAATCCTTAATTTTCTACCCTTAGTCTCATGTTTTAAGATTAGAAATCTAATGGGTGATGATAAAAATGAAAAAGAAAAAAACAAGCTTAGGATTACATACCTATGAATTTATGATGAAGTTTCTCTTCAAAAATCGCCCCTAGAGATGTGGAGAAGAATAAGTTATGAAATTTTGTGAAAATCCTGTATGGATACTATTCTAGGATATAAAAAAATAATTGGGTGGATTTTGGTCTATGCGATGGAAGACGAGGGATTGCGATCACATAGGGTAAAGGAAGGCTGGGCTAACACATTACAATCGCGGAGGAAACAGTGCAATTGCATAAAATAAAAATGGACCTCTCAGATTTAACTCTATGCGATCAAGGACGTAGCTATGCGATCATATAGCACAAATACTTGGACACCAGCAAGCAACAGATTTTGCAATTTACGATGTCCAAAAACACTTTGATGCCTATCCGAAATTCACTCAAGCCCTCCTGGCTCCCAACTAGATATACACACAACCTCAAAAATACCTTATGGACTTATCCGTGCGATCAAGTCACCAAAATAACATTATGAAGATCGAATTAAACCTCAAGATCAATGAAATATTTAAAAACTTTTTAAAACAACAAACTTTGCATTTAAGGTCTGAATCACGTCAGATGAATTATGTTTTTCATCAAATTTCACAGAATCATCTTAAATCATATATAAGAACTGTATCGAGCACCGGAATAAAAACACGGGCCCGATACCATCAAGTTTTAATCAAATCAAATCCTTTTAAAGATTTCAGATAATAATTTTCTTTAAAAATTTATTTCTCGGGCTTGGGACCTCGGAATTTGATTTCAGACATACTCCCAAGTTCCATATTTTCCTATAGACCCTCTGTGACCATCAATTCACGGTTTCGGGTTCGTTTACCCAAAACATTAATCCAAGTCAAATTAATTCATTTTATAGTCAAAAGTTATCTTTTTCACATATTTTCTCATTTAAGCTTCCTGGCTATGTGCCCAGACTACACACGTAAATCGAGGTGATAATGAAAGATGTTTTTAAGACCTTGGAACATATAATTCGATTTAAAAGCAAGTGATGACCTTTTGGGTCATCACATTCTCCACCTCTAAAAAATCGTTCATCCTAGAATGGACAGAAGAAGGAAGTACCTGAGCCGGGAAAAAAGATGGGGATAACGACTCCTCATATCGGACTCGGACTCCCAGGTCGATGCCTTAGAAGGCTGACCTCTCCACTTAACACGAGTACAAGAAAAACTCTTCTATATCAACTGATGAAACTGCCAGTCTAAATTAGCTACCGGCTCCTCCTATTAAGACAAGTCCTTGTCTAACTGGACATGCAAAAATCTAACACGTGGGGTGGATCACCCTGATACTTCCAAAGCATGGACACATAAAATACTGGATGCACGACTAATAAGCTCCGCGAAAATGCAAGTCTATAAGCCACCTCTCCCACTCGATCAAGAATCTCAAAGGATCAATGAACCCTACGATCAGCATAACTCTTTTCCTGGGCTGAGCTGTACGAAGCCTATCCTGAATGATCTTGACCTTTTCCATAGGCCTCTTGCACTAGATATGTACCCAACAATCGAGCCTCCGCCGAACAAAACCATCCAACAAGAGACCGACACTGCCTACCATATAATGCCTCATAATGAGCCATTTGAATTATTGACTGGTAGTTATTATAGTAGGCGAGCACTGCTAAGTACAAAAACTGATCCCACGAGCCTCCAAAGTCAACGATACAAGTGCAGAGCATATCTTCCAAAACATGAATAGTTTGCTCGGACTGCCCGTCTATCTGAGGATGAAATATTTCGCTCAACTAAACTTGTGTGCCCAACTCTCGCTAAAATACTCTCCAAATTGTGAGGTAAACTGTGTACCTCGGTCCGAAATAATATACACAGGCACACTATGAAGGCGAACAATCTCCCGGATATAGATCTCAACAAACTTCGTAGAAGAATAGGAGACTTCCATAGGAATGAAATGTACTAACTTGCTCAGCCTATCAACAATAACCCACACTGCATTGAACTTCCTCTAAGTTCGTTGGGGCCAACAATGAAGTTCATAGTGATACATTTCCACTTCCACTCCGAAATCTCATTATTCGGGAACAAACCACTAGGTCTCTGATGCTCATACTTAACCTGCTGACAATTCAAATACCGAGCCACATATACAACGATATCCTTCTTCATTCTCCTCCACCAATAATGTTTCCGCAAATCCTGATACATCTTAGCGGCGCCCAAATGAATAGAGTATCGGGAGCTATGGGCCTCCTCTAAAATCCACTCTTAAATCCCATCAACACTGGGAACACAAACTCGACTTTACAATCTAAAAACTCCATCATCACCTAAGGTAGCCTGCTTGGAATCTCCCTGCTGCACCATATCTCTAAGGACACATAAATAGGGATCATCATACTGTCGTTCACGGATACGATCCAATAAAGAAAAACAAGTGACCGTACAAGCTTACACAAGACTGGGCTCAGAAACATCCAGCCTCACAAACTGATTGGCCAAGGCGTGAACATCCAAAGTAAATAGTGTCTCACCGACCGGAATATAAGCAAGACTACTCATACTGGTTGGCTTCCTGCTTTAAGTATCGACCACCACATTGGCCTTTCTCGGATGATATAGGATGGTGATATCATAATCCTTCAACAACTCCAACTACCTCAAATTCAAATCTTTTTCCTTGAACAAATACTGAAGACTCTTGTGATTCGTGAACACCTTACATGACATGCCATGCAGATAATGCCTCCAAATCTTCAATACGTGAACAATGGATGCCAAATCCAAATTATGAGCCGTATAGTTCATATGAATCTTCAACTACTGTGAAGCATAGGCAATAACCTTGACATCCTGCATCAACACTACACCAAGTCCAATACGTGATGTATCATAATAAAACTATATAAGGCCCTGAATCTGTGGGCAAAACCAACACTGGTGCCATATTCAGAGCTGGCTTAAGATTCTGAAAGCTCGCCTCACACTCATACGACCATCTGAACCGGGCACCCTTCTTGGTCAAACTGGTCATTAGGGCTGCAATAGATTAAAACCCCTCCACGAACCGACGATGTTAGCCTGCCAATCCCAAGAAACTCCGAATCTCTATAGTTGATGCTGGCCTAGGCCAGTTCATGGCTGCCTCAATCTTCTTAAGATCAATCTGAATACCCTGTGCTAATACAACATTACCTATAAATGCAAATGAACTCAACCAAAACTCACACTTTGAGAACTTAGCATATTGTTGAATATCCCTCAAGGTCAGAAGAACCACTCGAAGATGATGTCCCTGCTCCTCTTGGGTATGGGATATATATATATATATATATATATATATATATATATATATATATATATATATATATATATATATATATATATATATATATATATATATATATATATATATTGTGAGGCCCCTTGAAAATTTCCGCGCAGAACCTAAATCTCGTAGTGCCAAGTTAAGGTTCAGACCTTTTTGAGTTGATCACTACATTAAGAAGTCAAGAAATAATGTTTTCTATAAAAGTGTGATAGTGTGGTCATGAATGTGGTCGCATATCAGGTATGCGGACCGCATAGTTTCTGCAAAGCTAGTCGGTGTGTTGGAATAGGTCAACTATCCAATCAATTATGTGATCGCATACCGATATGCGGACCACATAATCGTCGCATATTCCCTTGGGATTTCGTAAAGGGTAGTTGTACGGTGCATTATATGACTGCAGAACATGTTTGTAGGACGCATTTATGTCGCATACCCATGCAGATTGTTCACGTTTTGGGTGAATGTTTGCGGTCCATTCTGCGAGCCGCATGTCAACTTTGCGATCGCAGATCTGACTCGGGCCTCCAATTTTCTAAATTTTAAACCTGACCCCTACCGTTATATCCGGTGTAATAGCTTATTTTAAGCATATTTCCTGATGCTTCTAGAGTAAGAGAGGGTTCTAGGAGAGGGAAAGTGCTCCTCATCAGAATTACTCTAAAACCTTGTTAAAACATTAAAGATAATCAAGTGAAGGCACCTAAATCTTCATCCCGGGAGGTAAGACTTCATCACTGCAGCTCTTACTTTCATACTTAGTTATAAGGGGTCATTGGGGAGGTAATTCTTGGGTATAGGAATGGATTTCTTACATGCATATAAAACCATGGAGTATTGGGAGGTAGTGAACTAACAAGAGAGAAATTGGGGTATAGAATGATAGAACTTTTTCTCAATAATGACCTAAGACCACAATTCACCTTTAGTGTTTGATAATATGCTCAAACAAGCTACAATCTCAATCTCGTCTCTAATTATCGGTTCAATTTGTATTTCTTACCCAATATTTCGAAGTGCTAAGAGTTCTAAAATTTTGTGAAGGTTAAGGAAAGCTATATTGAGGTATGTATGGCTAAAATCTCCTTTTATTAGAAATTGAGCTCCCTTGTCATTTTTGCTTACCTAGAATTGGTTGATGTATTGATTGTTATTTCACATTAATTTATTTGCAATTTTGTATATATATATATATGTGTGTGTGTGTGTGTGTGTGTGTGTGTGTTTGTGTGTGAAAGATGTGCCTCAATGTGAGTGATATATTATTCATTATATTTAGAGAATCATAAAGGGTACAAATCATGTGTTGAAAATGCCTAGGTTAGAAGCCAAGATTAAAACTGAGATTATCATGCTAACTATGTGAAAACTTACCTATGCTTGCAACTTGAATTGCTTTGTGTGTGCCTATGACCATGAAATTACAAGATGGACATTGAAAGTGGAATGATGAAATAACGGTGGCCCTAAGTGCCAATGAATTTATATGATCTATGTGAACTATAGATTCAAATGTGATGATTAATTAGAAAGGAACAACGCCTAGGTAAGGCGGCCTAGGTGATCGGACCGTGATCGAACACCATGCCGCACATATGGTGGTGCTAACATTGAAATTTGAAAAAGTGATATGAAATGGTGATTGAGGTATATGTCCCAAATGAGGCAACCTAGCCGATAGGGTTGTGATCGGACTCCACTCATGATAGTGGTAGTATTAAGAACAGTGATAAGCATATGAAAGAAATGCCCCTAACTAAGTCATAGAAATTATGTGATAGATTATATGGTTCGTTAATTTGATGATGAGGTATCCTATTAAAACCTTTGATTTACTCTTGTGCTTTCCTTGTTCTTACTTGATAGTTCTTTATAGTAAAATGGAGTTTATTTATACATACTAGTACTATTCCATGGTACTAGCATCCCTTTTCACGGGGGTGCTACATATTTAAATTAATGTAGGTGGCTCCATTGCGGATAGCACGGATCGCGCATAGCGTATTACCTTCTCTCAAGGTCATGTTGAGCCCCTTTCTCTTTCAAAGGGGTTGCATTGTATATCTTTTGTTTTTGTGGACTTTCACTTTTGAGGTATAGCTGGGGCCTTGTTGCCGGCATTGTCATACCTATCTTTTGTATCCTTAGAGGCTCTGTAGACATATGTGTGGGTTATATACGGGTATTTGAGGAGTCTATGAACTATGTTGTAATTCAAAACTCGTGTTATCTGTAAATTGTAACTCTATGGGAATCTTGGAAACTAACTTATCTACAGTTTAATGTTGGGTTCTAAAATGAACTATTAATGTAGAATGCGCTATCTTTCCTCGTCTAAATGAAAGATCGAAAGTATGGTTTCTTCATTCAAACCGAGTTGGGTATAAAGTGTATGATAAGGCTTGCTCAGCTAGTTTCACTCGATTGAGCAACGGTCGCACCGAGGTTAGGGCGTGAGATATATCATCAAAGAAGTCTATCACAAACGATAAGGTCGGAACACTCGGTTCATCAAATTCATAAAAGCCGCTGGGGTATTTTTCAACTTGAATAACATCACCAAGAACTCATAGTGCCCTACCAAGTGTGGAAAGTTGTCTTAGGGACATCAAATGCCCTAATCCTCAACTGATGGTAGCCAGATCTCAAGTCAATCTTTGAAAATACCTTGGCACCGTGAAGCTGATCGAACAAATCATCAATGCTCAGCAATGGATACTTATTCTTGATTGCAACATTGTTCAATCACCAGTAATCAATACACATTCTCATCGACCCATCCTTATTCTTAACAAACAATACCGATGCACCCTAAGGCGAAACAGTGGGTCTAATGAAACCCATCTCAAGAAAGTCTTACAACTGCTCCTTCCACTCTTTCAACTGCGGTGGGGCCATACGAGACGATGGGATAGAAATGGACTAAGTGCCCGAAGCCAAAGCAATGTATAAATTAATATCCTTATCGGGTAGCATACCCGGCATGTCTAAAGGAAATACCTCAAGAAACTGTTGAACAACGGGCATACAATCAATAGAAGGGACCTCGGTACTAGAATCGTGAACATAAGCCAAATAGTCCAAGCACATCTTCTCGACCATACGTTGAGCTTTCACATAAGAGATAACACTATAGGTAGAATGACCAGGAGTCCCTCTTCACTCTAAATGAGGCAAACTGGTAAGGCCAAAGTCACAATCTTGGCATGGTAGTCCAATATAGCATTGTAAGGTTATAACCAGTCCATCCGCAATATAACATCGAAATCAACCATATCTTGAAGCATCAAATCTACATGAGTCTCAAGACCCCCAATCCCCACATTACAAGAATGATGGACCTGATCTAGTACAATAGAGTCTCCCACCGGTGTAGACTAATAAACATGAGCACTCAAAAAATCACTAGGCATGGCCTAATACAATGCAAAATAAGATGACACATACGAGTAGGTAGACCCTGGATCAAATAACACGGAAGTATCTCTATCACAAACTTGAATTGTACCTATAGTAACTGCATCTGAAGCCTCATCCTGGGGCCTGGCTGGAAGGGCATAATATCGGGGCTGGACTCCACCATCCTGAACTACATCTCTAGGACAACTTGTTGCTGGCTGTCCTCTACCTCTAGCGGTCTGAGCTCCACCTCTAGGACCTCTAGCTCTACCTCTAGCATATCTACCCCCACCCCTAGCTGGCTGAGCTGGCTATGGAACAACTGGTGCCTGAAGCATGGAATAGGAACCCTGATGTTGAGATCTACTTGATGCTCGAGGGCAATACCTAGGAATGTGCCTCGTGTAACCATAGTAAGACAAGCTCTTGGCTGCTGGGGCTGACGACCTTGGAAACTCTAAAGCAGCGGTGCACTGATAGGAGCTAGTGGTGCACTATAGGACTGGTGATAAGAATGCTGCATCTGAGAACTACGGCCACCTGAAGCACCGTGAGAAATCTAAAGTGCTGACTGAAAAAGCATGGGAGGATTGCCTCTGCCATACGAATCTCTACCTCCAGACGAGGTACCACTGAATCTGCCTGAATGATGGTGCCTCTTGTCTGCCCCATGACCACTCCCTGTGATAGAACCATCTCAACTCTCCGGGCCACATTGGCCGCCTCCTGGAAAGATATCTAACTCATAGTCTCCATAGCTATCTGAAGATGAATTGATTGAATAAGTCCATCAATGAACCTGGTCATATTCTCTCTCTCGGTGGGGATTATGATAAGAGTATGACGAGCCCATTCGAAGAATCGGGTCTCACACTGGGTAACAGTCATGGAAACCTACTGAAGACACTCAAACTGCCTCCGATAGGCCTCTCTTTGTGTGATTGGGAGAAGCTTCTCTAGAAATAGCTGCATAACTATTCCCAAGTCAAGGCTGGCGATCCGCCCGGTCTAGCCATGCAATAATCTCTCCATCAAGTCTTGGCGGATCCAGATAAGCAAAAAGTGGCAAAACCAACCCCATTGGTCTCAACTATCCCAATATTCCTAAGAGCCTCGAAACAACTATCTATTTAATCCTAGGGGATCCTCAGTAGATGCACAGCTAAAAGTAGTAGGGAAGAGCTTGGTAAACTTGTCTAATCTATACAAAGCATCGGCAGAGCTAGCTGCTTTATTACCGGTCTGAGCTACCATAACCGGCTGAACTACTACAACTGGCTGAGTTGCTGGAGTCTAAAACAGGGGAGCTACCTACTTAGGAGTGCGAGTAGCAGGAGTTTGGGCTCGTCCTCCAGCCTAGGAGACCGCTAGTGCTACAAGAAGCAAGCCTGCCCAAGTGACACTCTCTATAAGGCCCACTATATGAACCAGAGCATCCTGGAGAACTAGGGTGGCAATAAACCTCTCTGGGACCTGAGCTGGGCCTACCGGAACTGCTAGGGTCGGAACCTTATCATCAAAATCAATATGAGGCTCCGCTGTGGGTGCTCCTGCCCTGCGTTGAGCTCTTCCCCTACATCGTCCTCTAGCATGGCCTCGGCCTCACCTTCTATCCCTTATGGGAGCTGCTGCTGGGGCTCGGGCTGTTGGTCGGTGGATGAAGAAGCGCGTGTTCTCAGCGTCTGCGAGAGAATAGAATAGAAATTCAATTAGCATTGAGAAACCAAACCGCAAGACAAGAAAGAAGAAATGTGTAGTTCTTTTTCCTAACTCTATAGCTTTTGGGGGATAAATACATATGTCTCTGTATCGATCCATCGAACTCTACTAAGCTCCCTTAGACTTTACTAAGCTTTTTTATGAACTATGAGACCCATGTAACCTAGAGCTTTGATACCAACTTGTCACGACCCGGATTTCCCACCCTCAGGAGTCATGATGACGCCTATTAGTACGAACTAGGCAAGCCAAACCTTTAATCTAGTTACTTTATTAACCAATTATTTCTTTTTATCAAGTATAAGGCGGTAACGTGTTAACATCAAAAATTCAAATATAAGTGGAAGACATCAATAAAAATATATGAGAACTGTATATATTACATTAAGCCTTAACCTCCCAAAACCTGATGTCATAGTGTCACAAACAGTCTAAGATTTACTGCATACAATAGTCTGAAGAAATAACAGTAAAATGTCTCTAAATAAAGGAAAAATGAAATAGAAAATAAGGATAGAGGGAGATGCTAGGGCCCCCAAAAGCCTCGAAGTGTACCTTGGATCTCTGTGTGGACTGAAGGTAGCCTCCACACTACGGTCTAAAAGTTGCTACAGAATCTGCACATAGTGGAGAGTGTAGTATCAGCACAACTGACCCCATGTGCTGGTAAGTGTCTAGCCTAACCTTGGCAAAGTAGTGACGAGGCTAGGACCAGACTACCACATAAACCAGTGTAGTTTAGATATATACAACGGAAAAGAAATACAGAAGTAAACAAGTAAAGATGGGAAGGGGAAACACGCTTCGAGGAATAACAAGTAAAAACAGAATATCAAGAGAATTATAAAGGGATCAAAATCCAACCACTAACAAGAATAAGGAAAAAATAGTTTTCACTTTATTTTCACATCCTGTTGCAAGCGTGCAACCTCATCTCATTTCTTATATCTTGTGACAAACGTGTTATCCGCTCCAATTTCATTTATCTTGTGGCAGGTGTACCATCTACTTCCATTCTATTATATCTTGTGGTAGGCATACCACCCACTCCCATTTCGTTATATCTTGTGGTAGGCTTACCATCCACTTCCATTTTATTATACCTTGTGGTAGGCGTACCGCCCGGCCCCATTTTATTATATCTTGTGGTAGGTATACCACCCGATCCCATTTCATTATGTCTTGTGGTAGGCATACCAACCACTCCATTTAATTATATCTTGTGGTAGGCATACCACCCGCTCTGATTTCATTATATCTTGCGGTAGGCGCACCACCTGCTCCTAATCACAAGGAATCCCGGCAAGGGAACAATAATATCAAACAAACATCCCGACAAGGGAATAATGATATCTCGTCAATATCCTCACAAGGAACAATAATATATCAATAATATCGCGGCAAGGGATTAATAATGATTATAACATGTGAGGCACAATAAAACACAACGGAGTCATAACAATTTATAATGCAAGAATCACGGGCATGATTGACACCGATATATAGATACTCGTCACCATGCCAATACATTGTACTCCACAATTGACACGTAGCAAATAGACACAACTCCTAATCTTTCAAGATAAGGTTAGACCAAATACTTACCTCGAACTTCCATGGACAACTCAATCCTCAAACACCGGCTTTCCTTTCGAATTTGGCTCCAAATATATTGTAGCTAGACATAATCGACTTAATATCGTCAATAAATGCCAAACAATCCAATTCTAATACTTAATTATGGCTTTCCAATTATTCTTCCCAAAAAGCCAAAAATCGAGCCTGGCTTCGCTTGGCCGAAACACGAGTTCAGAATAAAACTCGTTCACCCACAAGCCCGAATATGTAATTTGTTTTGAAATCCGACCCCAAATCGAGGTCTAATCCCCAAATAATATAACAGCCCTAACTCTACCCAAATCACTAATTTTCTACCCTTAGTTTCATGTTTTAAGCTAGAAATCTAATGGGTGATGATAAAAATGGAAGAACACAAACTTAGGAGTACATACCTATGATGTTATGGTGAAGTTTCTCTTCAAAAATCACCCCAAGAGGTGTGGACAAAAAGAAGTTATGAAATTTTGTGAAAATCCCGTATAGCTGCTATTTTGGGCTTTAAATAAAATAACTGGGCGAATTTTGGGCTAGCGATCATGGACAAGGGATTGCGATCGCATAGGGTAAATAAGGCCGAGCACTGTGATCGCAGAAAATACCATGCGATTGCATAGAAGAAAATGAAGGCTGGGTTAACACATTGCGATCGCGTAGGAAACAGTGCAATCGCATAGAACAAAAATGAACCTCTTAGATTTAACTCTATCTGATCGTGGAAGGAAGTACGCAATCACATAGCACAAAATAGAATCCCTGAAAATTACACTATGCGATTGCGGACTTAGCTATGAGATTGCATAGCACAAATACCTGGACACTAGCAGAAAGCAGATTCTGCAATTTCCTAAGTCTAAAAACACTCTGACACCTATTCGAAACTCACTCGAGCCCTCGGGGATCCCAACCAGATATATGCACAACCTCAAAAAAAACCCCACGGACTTATCCGTGTGATTAAATCGCCAAAATAACATTATAAACATCGAATTAAACCTCAAGATCAATGAAATATTTCAAAACTTCTTAAAAAGTCAAATTTTGCATTTAAGGTCCGAATAACGTCAAACAGATTTCGTTTTTCACCAAATTCCATATATTTATCTTAAATCATATATAAGACCTTTACCGAGCACCTGAACAAAAATGTGGGCCCGATACGATTGAGTTTTAATCAAAAATTCATTTCCAAATCCTTAAAACAATAATTTTCTTTAAAAATTCATTTCTCGAGCTTGGGACCTCAGAATGCGATTTTCAAGCATACGCCAAGTGACATATTTTTCTACGGACCGTTCGGGACCGTGAATTTACCGGTCTAGATCTGTTTACCCTAAATGTTGACCGAAGTTAAATTAATTTATTTTATACTCAAAATTTATCATTTTTCATAGATTTTCTCATTTAAGTTTTCTGGCTATGCACTCAGAATGCGCACACAAATCAAGGCGATACTAAAAGAGGGTTTTTAATGCCTCAAAACATAGAACTCAATTTAAAAGCAAGTTCTCATCACACTTATATGTGAAATTTGCTGAGAAATGGAGTTGGTTTGACAGGATTCAGACGTTCGGTTGTGAAGTTAGAAGTTTTATGACTGTCTTGAAAATTTCTTTTTGATTTGGTGCTAAATCCATAGTTTTAAAGGTTATTTGCCAATTTGATTGTGCAAGAAAATTCGTATGATGTTTTAGTACTTGTGTGCATGTTTGGATTTGAGCTTCGAGGGCTCGGGTGAGTTTCTGATAGGCTTGGGATATTTTAGACTTAGGAAAAATATAATTTTCTGTAGCTTCAACATTTGTTGGTTTCCTTCTTCATGTTGGCGAAGCTTCCCATGCGAATGCGAAGAGTAAGATGGTCTGGGGTGTTTTTTCAACTTAGTACGCATGCCACTTTCCTGAGTTATATTGCTTTGATATGCTTGCCAGATTCTATTTTGTGCAATTGTAAAGCTGGTAGAAAATTTTGAAATCATGTCTCACTTGTTCTAACCAAACAGACTCAAAGAGAGAATGTGACCAAAGCAAAGGGAACAGAGTAAGGGACAATAGAAAAAGATGATATCTAATAAGATGTGGATACCAACTCTAATGACCATAGTATGCACTTTTGGATTAAGTGACCTAATCTATCAAGCAACTGTAATATTCAACTCTTGTTGTACCTCTTCACCATGAAATTGGGCTTCAATGCTTCGATTATTCAATCTGATTCATGATCCTTATTTGACTTATACTGCTCGTAGGATTTTCACCGTCGAGCCTCTCTCCTTTTTTCTTTCTCTCAAATCCCCATCTCCTTATGGTGCCTATGAAGGTTTTCACCGATAAAACTCTTTCATTTTTTCTTTTCTTCTTATTTCCTCTAATTCTGCAGATGACAAGGCATTAACCACGATACAAATATCATATGCCCCTAGCATGTCTGACTTGGCACTCTCAAAGATTATCTGGGAGGTCTTTTGGACTGTAATGTAGGTTTTGGACAAGGTTAGAAATGATATAATAAAGGCTTAAAATACCTAAGACAAAAGGGCTAATTTATCTACAAATTTTGGAATCCATTATAAAAACTTTGCCCCAATTTCCAAAACAAGGGAATTTTTCTTTTTAGATGGAATTTATAAGAAAGACCGTCCCACTCTCGACTAGGCGGTATTATGAAATATTTTATTTGGTGCAACTGAACTATAAGGCTGCTTGCTAATCTTTTGGTGACAAGAATCAAGTCGAACGTAGTTCGAACATATACTTTTTGTTGCTATTTTCCTTTAACGTAGTTCGAACATATACTTTTTGTTGCTATTTTCCTTTTTTCTTCTTTTTTCTTCTTTCTTTCCTTTTTTTCTTTTTCTCTTTTCTCTTTTGTTTTTTTTCCTTTTGAATTTTCTTTTAGAAAGAAATTTCTCAAACAAACCTATGGGGACATGAGTTTTTTTCTTTTTTCTTTTTTATGACTCTAACTTGATTCCAAAAGAGGGGAGGTAAAAAAGTTAGCATAGTCTCAAAAGGGGTACCGAACGTGCCACGATCCTAAACTCAAACCCGGTCATAATGACGCCTCTCATGAAGATAAGACCAGACGACACATTCTTATTTCAATCTTAAGCAATAAAATAATAAGTATTAAGTTTTAAACATGATAAAATCTCAAAAATAAGCAGTTAATAGTATAATTTGTAGAAAATAAACCCAATAGAGCCCGATACTGGGGTGTCACTAGTCATGAGCATCTACTATGGTCCGAATACAACAAGAGTCTAAAATGTACTAGATAGAGTCTAATGAAAATTAGAGGGAGAAAAATAGTGCTACGAACGTCAGACAACTATATTGCTAAACTCTGATGACTCTGCCTTCTGAGCAACCAATACCCGCTACTGGGTTCAAAAATACCTGAATCTGCATACAAGGTGCAGGGAGTAAAGTGAGTACTTCCAACTCAGTGAGTAATAAAAATAAATAAAGATTGACTGATATAAAATCAAGTTAAACAAAACATTAAGCTATAAGAGGCATAACAACAGTCAGTAAATATAATTAAGCAGGGAATCTCATAAACACCTTTAAGCAGTCAACAGTATATAGGAAAACCAACTAGAAAGGTAAACACATAAGAACTGCCCTTCGGGCACAATACCATCAAAATCAGCCACTCAGGCAATATCACAAGACAATACCAGCCATCGGGCTATATCTTATATCACAATGGGTGCCCACGCACACTAAGGGGGTGCAAAATCCTGGAGGGGCCCCATACAGCCCAAGCGCATACCAAGACACCTCGTGGAATCATAAATATGCTCTCGTCCCTATATCAATATCAAGCCACCTCGTGACATACAATCTCAAGCCACCTTGTGGCGTACAATCTCAAGCCCTCGGCCTTATTATCATAATCATTATATTACTAATGCGATATGCAGCCCGACCCAAAAGTATCCTCACAATACAAGTCTTTGGCCTTACTCAGTCAAAATCTCATATGCCCCTCGAGCAATAGTAAAAATATGCAACTCAAGTCAAAATATCTTTAAGACATCATCTAAGGTTTCTAAAGAAGATTAACATAGCTGATTTTTGAAAATAGTGAAAGATCTGGCATGACTGAGCACAAATATGAAATCAAACAGTGAGGAAAATATCATTAATGATCCTCTAAGGGTTCAAACAGTTGGCACAAAGCCCAAATATGATATTTAGTCCAAAGTATGATAATATCAAACAATTAGCTACCAAATATACAAAAATAAATAGTCATTCAGGATGGACTAAGTCACAATCCCAATGGTGCACGATCCCATGCCCGTCCTCTAACATGTGCATCCCCTTAACACAACCGAACATTGTGTAATTCGAGGTTTTATACCCTCAGAAAAATATTTAATATCATTACTCACCCCGAGCAAGCCCGTAAAGCTACTTTCTAACATGCTTGCCTCTCGAACCAACTTCCGAGTGGTCCAAATCTACCAAGTTCAGATTTTTATCATCAAACTATACTAAATGAATGAATTCCAATTGAAAAATGTAGATTTTAAGAACAAAATAAAAAATCAGTCAAAACCCGACCATCGGGCTCGCATCCCGGAACTGGACAAACTTTATGCCAAAATGTTCTTCATCAGCTCACAAGTTCGTACATATAAAGAACTAAAAAATCGGAGTTGATTTGACCCCACAAGTTTTCCCTAGAAGGTATCATAATCTCAAGCCCTAACTCCACATTTTCTACTACTTTTCATGAATTAAACACTGATATTTTGTTCCGTAATCACAAAAAATTGAGTTTTAGGGTACAAAATTCTTACCTCAATGAAGAACAATGATTTCCTCTCTTCAAAATCGCTTCACAGCTCTTTTCTCATTCAAAAATGATGTAAAAGGGTTTAATGGTCGCCGAGGATTTATTTAAATAGTGTTCACTCATTTTACTGTTCAGTTACTGTTCACCCGAGTACTATCCACCCCAATTACTATTCACTCGAGTATTGGTCACGCTAGTTACTGTTCATCCGAGTTACTGTTCATGCTGCTATGAAAAAATGTAGCAACTTTTCTTCTAGTATAAATTGATCAGTTACCTTTAGAAATCAACTCGAGGCCCTTGAAAATCTCAAAAAAAATATACCAACACATCCCATGACATCATTCGAACTTAGTCGATCCTTCGAAACACCAAAAATAACATCGAAACACCAAAATCACATTAAATTCAAGCCTTTGTGCTTTGGAATTTCTAAATTCCACCAATGATGCCGAAATTATCCAAAGCAACTCCAATTGATATGAAATTTTGCAGACATATCCAAAATGACTGTAAATAATTGTTTTAACTATCAGAATTCCATTCCGACTCTGATAGCCTATTTTCCACTACCGATCGAAAATCGCCAAAAACTAACTTTCGCCAATTCAAGCCTAATTCTATACTGCACATCACAAAAATATTTCGGACACACTCATAAGTTCCAAATCACCTAAAAAAGCTATCCGAGCCATAAAATCCGCATTTTGAGGTCACTTACCAATAAGTCAAAACTTGGTCAAATCTTTCAATTTCAAGCTTCAAACTAAGAACTGTTCTCCAAATTCATTTAGATTACCGTAAAAACTAAGACAATGATTTATATAAGTCATAATACATTACGCGGGGCAAGTCATGCCCGAGAACTGGCAAGAAAGTGCAAAATCTCAAAACGATCAGTCGGGTCATCACAGAACGGTAGAAGTGTATGGGTAGCTAAAAGAGGGACTCCCAATCCCTGCAAATGCCAAGTACAATACATGCAACTTGAGAATGAAAAAGAAAATCATGAACAACATTTCTTTTACAACTTATGCATTGATATCATTGATATGCCTTCCATTTTTCTTTAGTGCATTATCAAGTACCAAACTTCAAATGGATACCCTCCATCTGTTCGGAGTAAACTCCCTTGGATTTATCTTGTTACTTGAGATGAACTTGAACTCAAAGTTTCTAGCTTCAAATTATTGGGACGTACTCTCTTGTAACAAATTCTTATCATCCTATTAATTTCCCAAACTATCTGCCCTAGTTTCACACCGTTCGGGTTTTAAGAAATCTCAAAATTCCTTTATTTATTTTCTTCAAATGTCTCTATCATCTTCAAACTTGTTTTATTGATTCATGATTAGACTAACTTTTAAGACTAGGCTGAGAATTACGCATGCATGTCATGTCACTAGAATCAACATGAAAAGACTATAAAAGGAAAAGAGAACTAAATAAACACTTACTAGAAATAACAAAAAATAAGAAATTGCATTAGACAGATAGTGAAAGGCTTTGATCAACAAGACAAACAAATCATACTAGGGTTACAAACCTAGAAAAACCTAGATAACACAAAAGGGGTACTAAGACTAAATGAACTAGGCAAAATAAAAGGATAGATGGATTTGAGTCAAAAGACCATATTTGGTACAACTCTAAAATAACCCAGACAACAGAAATAACAACAAAATAAACCACCAGGACTCCTCTCTGCAAAACCAAGAAAGGAGCGTCTTTCTAATTTCCAAACTCGACATCTTAGTCACCGAGTTCCACATCAATATTACCAAGACCATTGCCAACTTCAATATCATTAACTTCAGTCAAAAAGTTCCTAAAAGAATTCTCGTACTCCTTGTCAGCATCCATCATCCTCACAGAGTGTGCATCATCATGTGCAGGTAAAGGATTCTACGCGATATTCTGGGTGTCATTGTCCTAGATCACAATTATCCCTTATTTTCACAACAATCTTCAATACTATTCCCTTGGACATTAGAGTGTTACATGTACCATATAGTAGGATCAAAACATTTTGCATATGGGTCTGGAGTATAGCCGAGGAACGACTCAATCCTGCCGGAATGTTTTATCTTTTCAAACAAGCTTGCGTAGGATTCTTCGATTGGTGTGAAACTATTTCTTTGTCTTTGTTCCCTACATGCCCAAGTTTTTAGGGTTGTTAGATGCTCTAAAATGTTGTGAAGGAAGAAGTGTATTATATGGTACTGGCGCTTTGCCATAAAGAGTGACCATATGGTTGGACAGATAGTCAGATTTTGTTCGGAGGATAATACTGAGGTGGAATATATGGAGCTTGGGGATAGGTTTTGGGATGGGGTTGAGGCTGAGTATATTAGCGAGCCGGACCTGTTGGACCATGTTGCGATTCTGAGATAGGCATAGCAACATCATCATGTTCCTTCTAACCCAGCAAACTTCCTGTGTCATTCTGAATTGCTTGTGTTGTGGCTTTTAAAGCATAATAGCTCATGATCTTTCTCAACTTCAACCCATCTTCTACCATTTCTCCCATTTTTACCACATCATTGGAAGTCTTACCCACAACAAAGATCAAATGCCCAAAGTAAGTTGGCTATTGAGCTTGAAAAAAGTACTCGACCATCTCGTCTTCTTCCATCGAGGTATTGACTCGGGCAGCTTGCTCCCTATATCTGAGCCTGTATTCCCTAAAGCTTTCATTAGGCTTATTTTCAATCTTGGTGAGGGACATGTGATTCGGGAAAATTTCTATATTATACTGAACAGGCAAAGGACTGAGCTATATCGTCCTATATGTACCGCCTCCTAGCATCTTAGAAGGTGTACCACTCTAGAGCTGCCCCATTTGGACTCTAACTTAAATAAGCCATTAATAATTTTTCCTTCCACCAGTACCTCTCATCTTTTTAAAATAACCTCTCAAGTGGGCTACGGGATACCCATGCCCATTATACAAATCAAACTTCGGCATCTTAAACCCAACAGGCAGTTGGATGTCAGGAAACAAGCACAAGTCTTTGTAAGACACGCTCACCTAGCTCCTTATCCCTTGCATCTTTCTTAAAGACAGCTCTAAGATTTTAACCTTCTTGGATATCTCATCTTGATCCACTGTCTTAGTAGGCTTTTCAGTTTCAACAGGAGGATCAAAATGAGGATCATAAGAGTATGGATCCTAGACCTAGAAAGTTGGTTCTGGAGCAAAGTGTTGGGCATCGGGAACTTTGAACACAGTCTTGCTAAAGGATCGAGGAAAGGTAGCTGGTGAATGAGCTACAATAACGTGAGTGGTCAAAGGAGTGGGATATGAGGTGGTTTTAGTGGGTGGAGTGTGAAAAGGTTGTGGGTAATTATCAATAGCAGTAGGAAGCTAGATTTGTGATAGTGGCAGAATGGCGACGAGTCTTTCAGTGTAGTTAGAAGGAATTAATGGTGGAGTACGCGCACTAATCTACTCTTGGTATATTTTGGCTATCTATCCTTTCAACCTTAATACCTCTTCTTTCAACTCAGATTCTGATTCAACAATCTTCTAAGATGGATCAATAACACTTGTGTCCAAGTCTTTGCTAGTCAAGACTACCTTGCTCTTTGACCTCATGTTGTTCGGAGGAGTTACCAGTTTAAGAACCACAAACCAACCACCCTTCTTTATAATGAAGATAACAAAGGACCGATGTTCATTGGGCCTTTGAGGTACATCAGAGAGTTGGGGAGGTGTCTTATGAGGTTTCATTGATATTTAGCTTGTCAAGTGTGCATCTAGTTTTCCATGTTTCTATGCTCTGAAAGTATATAAGAAATCCGTCTCATGTTCTGGATTTTAGCACGGTCCAATTAGAGGATGATTTGACTTATGATGTAGATCCAGCAGGTATTTTGGAGCGTCAGGTTTGGAAGTCAATATCAAAGGATATAACTTCAGTGAAGGTGCAGTAGAGAGGTCGGCCCACGGAGGAAGCCACCTGGGAGACCGAGCAAGAGATGTGGAGCAGATATCCTCACCTGTTTGAGGCTTCAGGTATGTTTCTTAACTTGTTCGAGGACGAACGTTTTTTTAGTTGAGGAGGATATAACGACCCGGCAGATCGTCTCATCAGTTACCGGCCCGTTTCCTCCAGTTTTGCTCCTATTTGTTTTATTCATCTGTGTTTTATGGTATCGGGTTAGTTAGATTGAATCCAAAATGATTTTGATAAGTTTTGAGACACTTAGTCTTTTTAAAGAAGGCTTAAGTTGGAAAAGACAATCAGATGTTGACTTATGAGTTATATGGCTCGGATGTGAGTTTCGATGATTTGGTTAGCTTCGGGAGGTGAATTGAGACTTAGGACTGTGATCAAAATGGGCTTTCGAGGTTCAGAGTAGAATTACGCTTCAATTAGTGAAGATGATATTTTGGCAATTTCCGGTTGGTAGGTGAGATTTCTATTTAGGGGTCAGAATGGAATTTTGAGAGTTATAGTAGCTTCGTTGTGTTATTTGGGTTGTGTTTGCAAAATTTTAGGTCATTCGAGCATGGTTTGGTTGGGATTTTGATCGAAAACGTATTTCGGAAGATTTTAGAAACTTAGGCTTGAATTGGATGTGTTTTGGGTAATTTGATGTTGTTTGAGCTGTTTTAATAATTGGAGCAAGTTTGAATAAGGATTTAAAATGTCTTATTGCCATTAGTTGAGGTCTCCGCGGTCTCAGGTGAGTTTCAGATGGTCAATCAGACCATTTTGGACCTTAAAAGATTGCAGATTTTGAAGTTTCAAGTGTTGCAGAGAATTACCCGTCGCAATCACGTAGGGTGTATCGCGATCGTATAGATGGTATTGCGGAAGGGTAGATTTAATCCTTCATGTTTGTGTGGGAGGCTTCACGGTCGCGGAAGGCTGGGATCTTGTGCTTCGCGTTCGTGAGGAGTTGTACGCTATTGCATATAAGGAATAGGGTCAGAAGGTTCCAAGAAGAATTTTCCTTCGCAATCGCATTTGAGGGTTCCCGTTCACGTAGGTGTGAGAAGCAAGAGCATCACGTTTATAGGGCCCATGTTGTTTTCACGTAGTGTTATTTGTGGGAATTTAAAATTTGTGCTTCGCGATCGCGAGACTAGTATCGCGATCGTGATGAAGGAATAACAGAACTGGATAGAATCTTTTAAGTTATTTAACCCGCGATTTTAAGTCTATTTTCACCCATTGGTGCTCGTTTTGAGAGATTTTTTAAGGATATTGAAGAGGGATTCAAAGGGAAACGTAAGAATTTCGGACCTAAAACTTGATTCTATTGTGAAATATATCGAGAAATTCATGGAAACTTGAACAAAAATGGAAGAACTAGGACTTGGAATGTTGAATTTTTGATTTGGGGTTTTAGGGGTCATTTGGACTCCGATTTTGGAGTTCTTTATATGCATAGACTCATAGGGAGCTAAGGAACCCATTGATATAAAAATTTCTGAGTTTTGAGAAGTGGGCCCGGGCTCGGTTTTTGCTAATTTTGGGATTTAGGTATTTTTCGATTGTTTTCGCTTGGGCTTTGTTCCCTTAATATATTGTGACGTATTTGCTCTAATATTGATTAGATTCGATGGGAGTAGAGGCTGATTCGAGAGGCAATGGCGTCTCAGAGTAGTATTTTCATCGGTTTGAGGTAAGTAACCATTGTAAATTTTGAACTAAGGGTATAAACCCCACTATTTTACTTGATTTGATAAATACGGTTATGCGCATGGAAGGTGACGAGCATATAGGCATGCATCGATAGGAGGTCGTGACTTGGTCCATCCCGTAGCTGCTATTGAGCCGCGTATGTTATTTGAAATGATATATTATTCTAGATTTAGGATCCTTATACTATATTATGGGCTTTACGCCATGTTTTGGGCCTTATGTCGAACCATAGAAAACCCTTAAGGGAATTTTAAACTGTGTTTCCTCGTGTTACTTATTAAAAGCATATCCTCAGTCATGTTTTACCCGTTTAATGTTTAAAATTGATTTTTATCATTCTATTCCTACTGTGAGGACTGTTTGGGCTAAGTTCCCTAATTTCTGTTACGATGCCCGAGAGGTTGTGAGGTTAATGACTGAGAGAGTTTGAGAACCTTATAGTGAGGATATTATATGTATATATATATTATAGATCGAGCTGCACGTCGCAGCTATATATATATATATATATATATATATATATATATATAGATATATATATATATATATATATATATATATATATATATATATATATATATATATAAAGTGGTTTGCGTGCCGTAGAAATATGATGTTTGGGCTGTAGGAGCCCCTTCGGAGTCTGCACACCGCCAATGAGTGTAGTCAACTATAAATATATGTATTGAGGTGCACGCCTCTAACGGTTATTTTAATTTCTATTATTGAGTTAATACTGAGTTGAGTGCGTATAGTGAGTATTGTGTGACCAGAGTTGAGTCACGTGTGATTGAGAGGCTGCCCGAGGGTCTATATTTCGAGTGACTTCTTGCCCAAGGGGCCATGTTATGATAATCTTTTTGTTTCACTCCTTTTTACAAATAAGCCTTTGTTGGACATATTGTCAAGTAATTGATTTCAAAGTTTTTAACCGAAAATAATGAACTTATGACAAAACTAAATTTAGAATATATGTTTTGAACTGCTTGTAACTGCTTTCAGTCATTATTTATTTTAGTTACTTACTGAGTTGGCGTACTCACGTTACTCCCTGCACCTTGTGTGCAAATACAAATGCCCGAGAGGCTGAGTAAGAGCTTTCAGTTTTTTTCCAGCATTCACCAGGGATTTCGAGGTAACTGCATGCATCCACAACCCTGATCTCTACCTTCTATCTTATTGTTTTTTCACATTTCTAGACTATTCATGTGGTACACTGTTCAGATTTATATTATAGGCTCTAGACTCATGACACCAGATCAGTGTGGGTTATGTAGTCTTTCATGTTTTGTTGACTTCCGCATATCTACCTTGCTATTTTAAACATTTGTTATGATAAATGGTAATTAAACCGAGTTAGTATATGGCTTATTATATGAAAATGGTTTGTCGTTTGATAGTTGGTTTGGCTTGCCTAGTAATGAGATAGGCGCCATCACGACTGGTATTTGGGGTCGTTACAAGTTTGTACCAAAGCGAAGGTTACATAGGTCTCACAAGTCATGAGCCAGCTTAAAAAGTCTCGTAGATCGGTACAGAGATGTATGTATTTATCCTTGAGAGGTTGCAGAACCTTTAGGAAACTTCACATTCTTGAAATTCTTATCGTGCGAGTTTGTTGATCCAAGTACTAAACTTTTGTTGTTCTATTCTGTCAGCAGTTCTCTATTCTCTTTTTTACAAGTATGTACCAATGTCACGATGAAAGGAGCTGCATAGGCAGTTTGAGCAGCTGCATCAAGGGGAGATTTGATTCTCTAAGTTAGCTCAAAATGCAGTTTGGTTAGTTCCCACAGGTCGAGAGAGGAACAGGAGGTTCGTGGATGGCTTCACATGTCAGCTCCATATTCTCATGACTAAGGAAAGGGTTACTGGTGCCACATTTGAAGAGGCTGTGGATATTATCAGGGAGATTGAGTATTCCCGTCGCTAGGAGCGAGATGAGAGGGACGATAAGAGGCCTCGAAGATCTAGAAGCTATGTTGCTGCTCTTTCGAGGGGACAGTTTCAGCACGGCAGAGGCCGACAGTTCCGACATGGACAATATGATCGCTCAGGTTATCATGGAGCTTTATCAGGTCATGGTTCCCACAGTTCGCACCAAGGCCATTCATCACTTAGTTTCCTTCCAACTTAGAGCTCATCCCATGATCCATCTGTTTAGGGCTCTTCTACGCCGAGTTCATCTGCTGGTTACTCCGGTGCGAGGGTTCCCTTCTGTCCCCATCTCCAGCACTAGGGAGTTGCTATGAGTGGCGCTGTTTGGACATATGAGGAGGCAGTGTCACTGCTGTGTTGCTAGTTCATCCCATCAGAGAGGCCAGTCATCAGCTTCACCTCCAATTTCTCCACCACCACCCACCCAGCTAACTAGGGGCGGGGATCAGTTAGCCAGGGGTCACCGTAGAGGGGAAGGTCAATAGGGGGAGGTCATGCCCATTTTTATACTATGTCAGGCAGATCCGATGCCATTGCCTCTGATGCTATCATTTCAGGTATTATTTCAATCTGCCACAGAGAGGCCTCTATGTTATTTGATCCTGGTTGCACCTACTCTAATGTTTCATTTTACTTTGCTCGCTATTTGGGTACTCCTGACTTTCTTGCCTTTCACGTTCATGTATCTACCCCGGTGAGCGATACTGTTATTATAGATCGTGTGTACCGATTATGTGTAGTGATTATTGGGGGTCTGGAGACCTGAGTTGGTCTTTTAGTAATGATTATGGTTGATTTCGATGTCATTATGGGCATGGATTTTCTATCTCCGTGTCGCGTTATTCTAAACTGTGATGTTAAGATAGTCACTTTGACTATGCCGGGTGTGCCACGGATCAAGAAGCGAGGTGTGACTGATTATGTTCCTAACAGAGTTATCTTATCTTGAAAGCCCAACGTATGGATAAGAAGGGTTGTCTTTCGTATCTTGCCTTTGTCAGGGATGTCGGAGCTGAGACTCCTAGTATTGATTCTATCATAGTTGTAAGGGATTTCCCTGATATATTTCCTGTAGACCTGTCGAGCATGCCACCAGACATGGATATTGATTTTGTTATTGACATGGTGCCGGGCACTCAGCCCATTTCTATTCTTCCATAATGTATGACACTAGCGGAGCTTAAGGAATTAAAGGAACAACTTCAGGAAACTCTAGATAAGGGGTTCATCCAGCCTAGTGTGTCACCTTGGGGGTGCACCGGTTCTATTTGTGAAGAAGAAGGATGGCACTATGAGAATGTGTATCGATAATAGGCAATTGAAGAAACTAACTATTAAGAACAAATATCCTTTGCCTTACGTTGATGATTTGTTCGACCAGCTTCAGGGAGTAAGGATATTCTCCAAGATTGATCCTCGTTCGGTTATTATCAGTTAAAGATTAGGGATTCTGTCATTCTTAATATGGCCTTCAAGAGTAGATATGGTCACTATGAGTTCCTGGTTATGTCTTTTGGGCTGACCAATGCCCCAGCAATGTTCATGCATCTGATAACAACGTGTTCTGACCTTATCTTAACTCATTTGTTATAAATTTCATTGACGATATCGTGGTATATTCGCGTAGTCAAGAGGCACACGCAGAGCATTTGAGGGTTGTTTGCTGAGGTTAAAGGAGGAGAAGCTTTATGTAAAGATCTCCAAGTGTGAATTTTGGCTCAGTTCAGTGGCATTCTTGGGACACGTGGTGTCCAGTGAGGATATTTAGGTTGACCCGAAGAAGATAGAGGCGGTTCAGAGTCGGCCCACACCATCCTCAGCCACTGAGATTCGTAGTTTTCTTGGTTTGGCAGGCTATTATCACTGGTTTGTTCAGGTATTCTTATCTATTGCATCGCCCTTGACCAAGTTGACTCATAAGGGTGCTCTATTAATATGGTCATACGAGTGTGAGGAGAGCTTTCAAAAGCTCAAGACAGCTTTGACCACAATTCCAATGTTTGTTCTGCCATAAGCTTCAAGTTCATATATAGTGTATTGTGATGCTTTGAGAGTAGGGATTTGTTATGTGTTGATGCAGGAGGGTAGAGTTATTGCATATTTTTCTCGTCAGTTGAAGCCCCATGAGAAGAACTACCTCGTTCATGATTTGGAGTTGGCTGCCATAATTCACGCATTGAAGATTTGGAGGCATTACTTGTATGGCGTGTCTTGTGAGGTATTCACTGATCATTGTAGTCTTCAACATTTGTTCAAGCAAAAGGATATTAATTTGAGACATCAGAGATAGTTGGAGTTGCTTAAGGAGTATGATATTACTATATTGTACCATTCGGGAAAAGCCATTGTGGCGGCCGATGCTTTGAGTTGAAAGGCAGTGACTACGGGGAGATTGGCATATATTCCAATTTGGGTGATACCTCTTGCAGTTGATGTTATGCCTTGACCAATCGGTTCATGAGGTTGGATATTTCTGAGCCCAGTCAGGTATTGGCTTGAGTGGTATCTCGGTGTTCCTTATATGAGTACATCAGAGAGCGCCATTATGATGATCCACATTTGCTCGTCTTTAGATATAGAATTCAGCATGATGATGCCAGACATGTTACCATTCGAGATAATGGGGTGTTGAGGGTGTAGGGCCGGATTTGTGTGCCCAATGTGGATGGGTTTTGGGAGTTGATTCTGGAGTAGACCCATAGCTCGCGACATTCTATTCATCCAGGAGGCGCAAAGATGAATCAAGATCTTAGACAGCACTACTGATGGTGGAGAATCAACAAAGATATTGTGGGATTTGTAGCTCCGTGCCTCAATTGTCAGTAGGTGAAATATGAGCATCAGAGACCGGGTGTCTTGCTTCAGCAGATGGTTATTCCTGAGTAGAAGTGGGAGAGGATCATTGTGGATTTTGTAGTTGTACTCCCTCGGACTTTGAAGAAGTTCGATGCCATTTGGGTGATTGTGAATAGGCTAACCAAGTCCGCGCACTTTATTCCTATCCGTACTACTTATTCTTCAGAGCGTCTGGCAGAGATATATATTCATGAGATTGTTCGGTTGCATGGTGTCCCAGTTTCCATCATTTTAGATTGGGGCACTCAGTTTACTTCCTAGTTTTGGCAGTATGTTCAGCAAAAGTTGGGTACTCAAGTACAGTTGAGCACAACCTTTCACCTTCAAATGGACGGGCAGTCCGGGCGTACCATTTAGATATAGGAGGATATGCTATGCGCCTGGGTTATTGATTTCGAAGGGTCATGGGATCGTTTTTCTACCGCTCTTAGAGTTTGCTTATAACAACAGCTACCAGTCGAGTATTCAGATGGCTCCATATGAGGCTTTGTATGGGAGGTGGTGTAGATCTCCAGTTGGTTGGTTCGAGACCGATGAGGCTAAGCTACTAGGGATAGATTTGGTTCAAGATGCTTTGGATAAGGTGAAGGTAATTCAGGAGAGACTTCATACAACACAGTCGAGATAGAAGGGTTATGCTGACAAGAAGGTTCGAGATGTGTCATACATGGTTGATGAGAAGGTCCTGTTTAAGGTTTTGCCCACGAAGGGTGTTATAAGATTCGGAAAGAAAGGGAAGTTGAGCCAGCGGTTCATTAGGCATGTTGCGGTACTTCGGAGAGTTGGGGAGGTGGCTTATAAGCTTACGTTTCCACTCAGCTTGTCGAGTGTGCATATAGTTTTCTATAGTTCTATGCTCCAAAAATATATTGGGGATTTATCTCATGTTCTGGATTTCAGCACAGTTCATTTAGAGGATGATTTGACTTATGATATAGAGCCAGCATCTATTTTGGAGCGTCAGGTTCACAAGTTGAGATCAAAGGATATAGTTTTAGTGAAGGTGCAATAGAGAGGTCGGCCCGTGGAGGAGCCACCTGGGAGACCAAGTGGGAGATGTGGAGCATATATCCTCACCTATTTGAGGCTTCAGGTATGTTTCTTAACTCGTTCGAGGACGAACGTTAGTTTTAGTTGGGGAGGATGTGACGACCTGGCCAGTCATCTCATAAGTTATTAGCCCATTTTCCCCATTTCTACTCCTATTTGTTTTTTATCTCTGTTTTGAGGTATTGGGTTAGTCGGATTGAATCCAGAATGATTTTAATAAGGTTTGAGACACTTAGTCTCTTTTAAGTAGGCTTAAGTTGGAAAAGTCAACTAGATGTTGACTTATGAGTAAGAGGGCTCAGATGAGAGGTCTGATGGTTTGGTTAGCTTTGAAAGGTGATTTGTGACTTAGGAGTTTGATCGGAATGGGTTTTGGAGGTTCGGAGTAGAATTAGGCTTTGGTGAAGTTGATATTTTGTCGATTTTCGATTGGTAGATGATATTTTGATCCAGGGGTCGGAATAGAATTCCAAGAGTAGAAGTAGCTTTGTTGTGTCATTTCGAGTTTGTGTGCAAAATTTCAGGTCATTTGGACGTGGTTTAGTTGGGTTTTTTATCAAAAATGTATTTCGGAAGATTTTTAGAAACTCAGGCTTGAATTCGATGTGTTTTGGGTAATATTATATTGTTTGAGGTGTTTTGATGATTGGAGAAAATTTGAATAAGAATTTAAGATGTATTGGTGCCTATGGTTGAGTTCTCGAGGATCTCGGATGAGTTTCGGATGGTCAATCGGACCATTTTGTGCCTTAAAAGATTGCAGATTTTGAAGTTTCTGGTGTTGCAGAGAATTACCCTTCGTAATCGCGTAGGGTGTATCACGATCGTGTAGAAGGGATTGTGGAAGGCTAGATTTAAGTGTGAGCATTTATGTGGGAGGCTTCGCGATTGTGGAATAATAGGATACTATGCTTCGCGTTCGCGTGAAGTTGTTCATGATCGCGTATAAGGATTAGGGTCGTAAGGGTCCAAGAAGAATTGTTCTTCGTGATTGCATTTGAGGATTCGCGTTCACGTAGGTATGAGAAGCGAGATCATCGCATTCGCATGGCCCATGTCACATTCGCATAGTGTTATTTTTGGGAATTTAAAATTTGTGCTTCGCAATCGCGAGGCTAGTGTCGCGATCACGATGAAGGAATAGCAGAACTGGACAGAATGTTTTAAGTCATTTCAGTCGCGATTTTGAGTCTATTTTCACCCATTGCTGCTCATTTTGAGAGATTTTTTAAGGTGATTGAAGAGGGATTCAAGGGAAAATTATTTGAGGTATGAATTTTGGACCCAAAACTTGATTCTATTGTGAAATCTATTTAGAAATTCATGGAAACTTGAACAAAAATGGAAGAACTAGGTTTTTAGATTTTTTATTTGGGATTTGAGGGGTCATTTTGAATCCCATTTTGGTGTTCTTTATATGCATAGACGCGTGGGGAGATAATGAACCCATTGATGTAAACATTTCTGAGTTTCGAGAAGTTGGCCTAGGGCTCGAGTTTTGCTAATTTCAGGATTTTTGTTATTTTTTATTATTTTCGCTTAGGCTATGTACCCTTAGCATATTGTGACGTATTTGCTCTGATTTTTACTAGGTTCGATGCGAGTAAAGGGTGATTCAAGTGGAAAAGGTGTCACAGAGTAGTATTTTCACCGATTTAAGATAAGTAACCATTGTAAATTTGGAACTGAGGGTATAAACCCCAGTATTTGACATGATTTGCTAAATGCGGTGACGCACATGCTAGGTGACGAGCGTGTGGCGAATCTTTACAAAATATATCTCCGAAAATTTCATGGGTTTCGTAGAATGGAAAGAGGTTCTACTCTTCGCTCTTTGAGACATTTGGAACAATAGAAACAATAATAACATCAATAACCAAACCTCTGACGTAAATGTAAAGAAAATTCTTAACCATGCAACTAAATACTCCCTACTAACAACCAAGAAGACTTTTCATAACCAGGTCATAAATTTAAAAGTTAAATGGGAGCAACCACTAAAGGGATGGCTCAAAGCCAACATAGACGGAGCATTCAATAGCAATAATCTGGAAGATGACATCAGTAGAGTAGTTCGTAATTACAAGGGGAGGTGGAAGACAGGTTTCTTAAAGAAAATCCAAGCAACCTCACCGTTACAAACGGAACTACAAGCTCTTTTGCATGTGCTACAATTAATTATCAAGGAAAATTTATTCCCAGTAGACGTGAAAGATGACGCCACAGAGGTCATTAGCGATATTAATAAAGATTACCCTACTAACAATATTTTAATTCACAAATACAGATTGTTGGTGGAGGTGGCATTCAGGCAGTGGACAATATCATTCAGGCATAGTTTTCGGGAAAGAAATATAGTGGCTCATGTTTTAGCAAAAGCAATGCTAAGGAAGACTATTTACAATAATTTATGTATCTTTGTTTTACCACCTGAACTTGCTTTAGATGTATATGACAAGAATCGGGATGGATATGTTTATGCTAGAAACTGTTCTAGTGAACAATGTAAACGTTTGGCTGCTTTAGGAAATAATAATGTCTTGCGAGACATAATAGTAGGTTATCAAGGAATATGTATTAATAACAATATTAATGGGCTTTAGCTTTTTTTTTTTTTGTCATATATAATCTAAGTATACTTTTCCAGTTCAAACAAAAAATATCCTCATGTATATGAGGTTGGAAAAGAGCGTAAATTAATTCAAATTCAACCTGGCACATAAAGTTACTGAACAAACATATATGGATCTTGAGGTTGACATCTTATTCTAATGATCTTTGACACGAAGACAATGTTGAGTTAACTATATCAATCCAGAGACATCCTTTGACATGATAGGCATTATTTGATTTGAGTCGAATCAACATAGCTTTATCCAAAAGATTTTATACTATTAAAAATATTTTACACCATATATTGTATTCTCTTTCTATTAATTTTCAATATGAAACTTTGTTTGTACACTTAAAAATCTCACCCTCGAACGGAGTACTACATGATCTATCACCAAGATTCATGAATTTATATAGAGATTTTCTATGTCTTACCCACATCATTCAAATATTTATGGTAACTAAAGGTTATATACTTTTCGTTAGAGGTGTATATACGTCAGATTGGTTCGGATTTTATAATTATCGAACCAAATCAAATTGTGTTGGATCTTTAAATCTAAAGGTAAAACCAAATCAATAAAACTCGATTTTTTCAATATCGATTTTTCTTGGATTTTCGGATTTTTCCAATTTTTTCGGGGTCTTTTTTCCGGTAAAATCTTCCTAGCACAAAACATATAACTTGTGCTCGAAATATTTTTTTAATCCTAGTAAGATACAACTATATAAGGTGCTTTCCATGAAAATAATTTAAAATATGAGATGTGTCATGACCTTATCCTAAAATAAAGACAATAAAATCACATAATATAAATATTGCTAATTATAAAGATATAATAAAAATAAACATAATTTAAACGTATTGAGTCATGCTAAAATAAGTAGACTAATATGGGAGTATTAATTACATTACTAACGCCAAAAAAAATAGATTATGCATTTCGTCGAAATCATTGCAAAACAAAAATAGATATTTAACACATTATCCTTCTTAATATTGAATTAAATGTCTTTTATTAGTATTTGATTGATTCGATTTGGGTTTGGGCTTTTGTTAGCATTAACATTAATGACTAAAAACTTGTTGGAACATACAAAAGTTCTAAGTACAACCTTAAAATAATATCTTAAGCAATAAAATTATGAAAAATTTTAAGAAATATTTATGAATTACATCACAATAAATATATTTATGTATTGAATATATCTATAATTTCAATACATGTAATGTTGGGTTGGTTTGGTTTCAGTTTGACTTTTTAAAGTTAAAACCAAACCAATCTAATTATGGTCGATTTTTTTTCCTAACACCAAACCAATTCAAACCGAACCATAGGCTGGTTTTTTTCCTCAGTTTAGCTCGAATTATCAATTTGGTACAATTTATCGGTTTCTATAGTACACCCCTACTTTTCATGTAGAAAGTTTTACCTTCTATAGCAACGGTTAACACCTTATTTATTTTAAATAAATGCTATTTTAAAAAATTATATTCTATAGATACCTTTTAATGTTTATAGCAAAATATCTAATTTTGGTTGCCTCATACCCCAAGCCACTAAATACTCTATTCAGCTACAATTTTTTTTTTTCTTCTACTTTGATACATGACATTCTCTTTCCCTATAAACATGATGCTCAATCTCAAAATTTCTCCCATCCACATCACCTACCATTAGTCAAAAATTCCATGCTCTCTCCTCTTTTCTCTCTCTCTAGGGCGACATGGCATAGTATAGGCCGGCGGATGCGCAGCCCTCTCCATCAAGTTAACATCAGAAGGGTTAAAGTTAAATCTCAAGAGGCTTTATTTGGATCTCATTTCGAATCTGCCGCCTATGTTATTCGCGAAGAAATTATTGTTGTCTATTGCCTCAGCGGCAGATAAGCCTATTTCTATTGAAAAGACCACACAAGAAAAGTCTAGACCTAGCACAACTAGGATTAAGGTTGAATTTGATCTTCAAGGAAAGTTGCCGCTATATATGGAGATTCAATTTGTTGATGATAAACCTTGGAAGGTTATTGAGCATGTCCAGAAATTCAATTTGAGGCTGAGCAACTTGGTTTTCTATTAATATATTTTAATATATTATTCAATGTATCACGCTATATTTTCATTATATTCATTATCTTTTCTTCATTGTAATTCAATGTATCTCGCTGTATTTCATGTATTTTATTGTATCCCGTTGTATTTCATGTATTTCATCGTATTCACTGTCTCGGTATATGCCATGAATGTGTTCATATATTTTTTTAATTAATATAATTTGTGTATTCAGATGTATTATATAATTTCTCTGAAGATTGATATGTTTTGGGGGTATTTTTCGGTTGAAAATCTTTTTTATAACTGGAAATACAAAATTTGTGTGTTGTAATTGAGTTTATTGAGTTATATTAGGAGTCGATTATGTTAATTGGTTCACTTTTCGTTTAAAGCAGAGCAATCCCCTGTTTCACAGTGTGAATACAGTCGAATATAGTAATCTATTCAGCTGTAATCCTATGTTTCACGCCATTAATGCAGATGAATACACTCAAATACAAAAATTTGTTTTGATGTAAACCCCTGTTTTACACCTATAAATGCTACTGTATTCATGAATACAACAGCCTAAATACATCGAATATGCTTTAAAAAACCTAAAAATATAATTATAATAAATAATATAATAAATACTTACAACTAACTAATAATCACTAAAATATAGTGTTGGCCGAAAGTTTCTCTTTCATGTATGCATTGTAAGATATATGGACTTATATCTACATACATATGAACAATATATGGACAAATTATATGTTATGTGCTATCTTTTGGTTTGGCCTAATTTTGTGGTCTTATGGACATTATGTTAAGGGGGGCAATGTATTGTCATATAAAGTATAGGACTAATGTGTAGATACCCAAAAGGGTAACCTTAGTTAATGATGGGCTAACTAAGGTTACATATATGTAACCATGGTTACAAGCTTGTGACTCTTGAGTTATGTAACTCTTGTGACTCTTGGGTTATGTAACTCTTTTGTTATAAAGTGGGGGTTATGGTTCCCACATTATTGCAAGACAAGACTCTTCTTCCTCCCATTGAATCAAGAGCAAAAACACCATTGTTTTCTTGCAAATAATTGTGGAAAACCATATACCATTTTGATCAGTGTCATATTATTATTGTTGTGGGTCAATTCACATATTATTTAAGCCTTGTGAAGTATTCTTGTGGTGTCATACATCTTCAAGACATTCTTGAAGGAAGAATCAAAGGAGCAATCTTCATAAGGACTAAAGGACAATCATCAAAGGAGGTTCAACAAATTCCACACATGGATTCAGGTTAGCTTCCGCTCATGTAGTTTAATTCCAAATTGTTCAATATGAAGGTTATTGTCTTTAGTAGGAATCATAATCCTAACAATTGGTATCAGGGCCACCTTCATATTTGGATAATTTGGATGTTCATAAGATTCATGTTATGTTAGGATTCATGTTCAAGTAACGTTAGAATTTTATTTATGAAATTCAAGTACCATGAAATAGCATGTTTCTTATGAATGTTGTGTTTTGATGAAATTTGATGTTTTAATATCATGTTAATCTTTACTTGAATTAAAACATTGTATTATGCATGATTTTAGTTGGTAGACAACATGTTTTCTTGTTTAAGATTCTTGTTGAAAATCATGTTAAAACAGTAAGGTTCACTGCTCCAAGATAATCGATTATTTTGGGCAGATAATCGATTATCTTAGTCCAGTGCGTTTGAAACGTTTTTATAAATACCAGAATAATCGATTATCTGGTTTAGATAATCGATTATTCTGGTCCAATAACTTAAAAAAAATTTCGTTACCAGATAATCGATTATATATTTCAGATAATCGATTTTCCTGGTCCAATAACTCAGAAAATTTTTCTTAATACCAGAATAATCGATTATCTGGTTTAGATAATCGATTATTCTGGTCCAGTAACTTATGAACAAAAAAATTATGCCAGAATAATCGATTATCTGTTTAAGATAATCGATTATCCTGGACCAGTAAGGTTAAAAACGTTTCAAATCTTTTAAGTTTCAGATTTTAATTGACATATTATTATTCAATTGAAATATTTAAGTTCTATATATACATTAATATTTAAGTTTTGAATATTAATTGTTTTAAAGTCCATCAATTTTCATATTTTTGGAAATGTCCTCTCAAGTAAAATAACAATTCATATTCAGTTGTTCCATGTCAAAACATGTAACATATTAAGTTAAGATTCCTAATATGGCTTAAGGAACTAAAGTTTTTAGCATCTAATATTTTAAATTAGTCAATTGAAGCATTATGTTGCCAAAGTAACCTCTATTGAGTAGATTGATTAATCTTGATATATAAGATGACTGTGGATGTTAGTCTTCCATGCGTTTAACACCGGCCTAAAGGAAGGTTGTTATTTGGCAGGAATTCAAACATGCTTGTGGTGATAAATATGAGACAATAATTTGGTTTTCCATGTGAATATTAAATCGGCCCAAAGGAAGGTTTGATATTTGACAGGAGTTTATTGTCTATGTTTGATCACTACACCAAGAGTACCACTTACAAGTTGTTTTTCTGTCCAAAAACTAAAATCAATGTTGTGCTAGGTATCTTGTAATGGGATATGCCTATTTTGAATCTATAAAGTAAAGTTAAAGTTCAAGTAATTGTAAGCATGTATTCAGTAATCCTTTTGTTCTATTTTCAGTTAATTCTTCTGCTTCTACGATCTCTGCCAACATCAATAGCATCCCTGTGCTTAACGGCACAAACTTTAAGGAATGGAAAGAGAACGTCATGATCGTTCTCGGTTGCATGGATCTTGACCTTGCTCTTCGGACCGAGCAACCTACTCCTCTTGAGGATACATCCTCTCCTGATGAAAGGAGGGTGATGGAGAAGTGGGAACGCTCGAATTGCATGAGTCTAATGATAATGAAACGTGCAATTCCAGAATCATTCAGGGGCACTATGAATGATGAAGCTAATGCCAAAGTTTTTCTTGGAAACCTTGAACAGCGTTTTATGCAAAACGAAAAGGCGGAAACAAGTACACTATTGAGTAAACTTGTTTCCATGAGGTATATGGGCAAGGGAAACATTAGGGAGTACATTATGGAAATGTCTCATCTTGCTTCGAAACTAAAGTCACTCAAGCTGGATTTACCTGAGGAACTGCTTGTGTACTTTGTTTTGATATCTCTTCCTGCACACTTTAATCAGTTTAAGGTCAGTTACAACTGCCTGAAGGAGAAATGGACTCTTAATGAGCTCATTTCACATTGTGTGCAAGAAGAGGAAAAGATAAAGCTAGATAAGACAGAAAGTGCTCATTTGGCATCCTCTTCTAAGGAAACTAAGAAGAGGAAAGGTAAGGAAGTTGCGGTTGCAAAGCCCAAGATTAAGCAACATAAGGAACCTAAGGTTGAAATTACTGAATTAGGTTGCTTCTTCTGTAAGGGGACTAATCATGTGAAGAAAGATTGTACCAAGTACCATGCCTGGCGTGCGAAAAAAGGTACATTTCTTTCTCTTGTTTGTTCTGAAGTTAATTTAATTTCGGTACCTAAGGATACTAGGTGGGTAGATTCTGCTACTACTACTCACATAAGTATATCAATGCATGGTTGCCTGAACTGCCGAAAACCAAATGATGGTGAAAGATAGATCTATGTGGGTGACGGCAAGAAGGTGCCAGTTGAAGTTATTGGCAAATTTAGGCTGTTGTTTAAGACCGGTTTTCATTTAGATTTGGATGAGACTTTTATTGTACCGTCTTTTAGACGGAATTTAATTTCTGTTCCCCAATTGGACATATCCGGTTATTCATGTTCTTTTAGTGACAATAAAGTTAGTCTCTTTCAGAATTCAAATCTTATTTGTACTGGTGTTTTATCAACATTTTATAGCTTATATTTGATGGATACAATAACTTCAAATAAAGAAACTTTGCATACAAGTTTAAGTGGTACTAAAAGAAAATTAACTAATGAGAATTCTATATCACTCTGGCATAAACGTTTGGGTCACATATCCATTCAAAGAATTCAGAAACTTGTGTCAGATGGAATTCTTGATTCTCTTGATACCTCAAATTCGGAAATTTGTATTGAGTGTATCAAGGGAAAACAAACAAACAAGACTAAATTAGGTGCTAAGAGAGCTTCGGACGTCTTAGAATTGATACATATGGATATTTGTGGGCCATTTCCTACTCCTTGTCGGAATAGTCAACAATACTTTATCACATTCATAGACGATTACTCTCGTTATGGGTACCTATATCTTATTCATGAAAAGTCCCAATCCATAGACGTGTTCAAATCATTTAAGGCTGAAGTTGAAAATCAACTAAGCAAAAGAATTAAATCCATTAGATCTGACCGTGGTGGTGAATACTATGGTTGATATGATGGTTACGGTGAACAACGTCCAAGGCCTTTTGCTAAATTCCTAGATGAGTGTGGGATCGTCCCTCAGTATATTATGCCAGGCAGTCCTACGATGAGTGGTGTAGCTGAGAGACGAAATCGGACCCTTAAGGATATGGTAAGAAGTATGATTTCTCGTACAACTTTGCCAGACTCACTCTGAGGTGAAGCATTAAAAACCGCAACTTATATTCTTAATAGAGTTCCAACTAAAGCTACAATCAAAACCCCATATGAACTTTGGACTGGGCATAAACCCAGTATTCGGCATTTACACATTTGGGGTTGTCCAGCTGAGGCAAGGCCTTATAGGCCAAATGAAAAGAAACTGGATGCTAAGACGGTTAGTAGCTATTTTGTTGGATACTCTGAAAAATCCAGGGGTTTTAAGTTTTATGATCCCACTTCTAGAACTATTTATGATCTCACATCTTTTGGTTTTGAACCGAATATTGCTGATGACTGTATATACCATAAGTTCAGTGGGAGTAAGTATATTTTTCTGGTTTTATATGTCGATGACATACTGCTTGCCTGTAACGATATAGCATTATTACTTGAAACTGAGAAATTTCTTTCAAAGAAATTTGAAATGAAAGATCTTGGTGAAGCTTCTTTTGTATTAGGAATTCAGATACAACGAGATCGCTCTAAAGGTGTTCTAGGTCTGTCACAAAAGGGCTATATCGATAAGGTTCTGAAAAGATTTGGCATGCAGGATTGTAAACCAGGCAACACCCCTATTGCTAAGGGAGACAAGTTTAGTCTCAAACAGTGCCCAAATAATAATTATGAAATTTCAGAAATGTAGAAGACGCCTTATGCTTCGGCGGTAGGTAGTCTGATGTATGCTCAGGTATGTACACGACCTGATATAGCATACATTGTTGGGATGTTAGGCAGATATCTAAGCAATCTGGGAATGGACCATTGGAAGGCAGCCAAACGGGTCATGAGGTACTTACAGAGAACAAAGGATTACATGCTTACATACCGGAAATCGGACCAGCTTGAGATCATTGGGTATACCGATTCCGATTTTGTTGGATGTCAGGATAGTTTGAAATCCACTTCAGGCTATATTTACATGCTTGCGGGCGGTGCTATCTCTTGGAGAAGTATCAAGCAAACTCTCACAGCCACTTCCACCATGGAAGCGGAGTTTATGGCATGTTATGAAGCATCTAATGAGGCATTATGGCTGCGGAATTTTGTTGGTGGACTGCGAATTGTTGATAGCATCCAAAAGCCGCTTAGGCTATTTTGCGATAACAGATCGGCAGTCCTTTATGCTAATAACAACAGTAGTTTGATGAAAGCAAAACATATGGACGTTAAATTTCGGGTTGTTAAAGAAAGAGTACAAAATGGACAATTGTGCATTGAGTACATTAGTTCAAACTCCATGCTTGCGGATCCGCTCACTAAGGGATTGACACCAAAAGTATTTCATGAGCATATTGCTTGTATGGGTGTCAAATCAGATAAGGATTATGTATTTTAGTGGGAGTTTTGTATTGTACATTTATGTATTGTTCATTATATTCAGAAATTCAGTAATTCAGTTATATCTGCAGATATTCCGTTTTAAAGTTTTTGTACTCTTACAGTTTATGATTGATCTCAATAAAGAGAACCAGTTGGAAATAGACATTCTATTGACCACACTTTATGTTATTTCCATGCTACATACCTACACTTGATCCATGTCATTGGTTATATTGATATACGTGATCTATGCCGGTTCTAGTTACGAATAAGTAACAAAGAGCACTTAGTTCCTATGTTGGTATGATTGATGGACCGGATTGTTCATGACAATTTTATTGTGATAGCAATTTTGCGCACCTAAGGTTATTTTGTAACATATAATGCTAAGGTTTGTGTATATGTTTGTGTATCTCGTCCAAGTGGGAGATTGTAAGATATATGGACTTATATCTACATACATATGAACAATATATGGATAAATTATATGTTATGTGCTATCTTTTGGTTTGGCCTAATTTTGTGGTCTTATGGACATTATGTTAAGGGGGCCAATGTGTTGTCATATAAAGTGTAGGACTAATGTGTAGATACCCAAAAGGGTAACCTTAGTTAATGATGGGCTAACTAAGGTTACATACATGTAACCATGGTTACAAGCTTGTGACTCTTGAGTTATGTAACTCTTATGACTCTTGGGTTATGTAACTCTTTTGTTATAAAGTGGGGGTTATGGTTCCCACATTATTGCAAGACAAGACTCTTCTTCCTCCCATTGAATCAAGAGCAAAAACATCATTGTTGTCTTGCAAATAATTGTGGAAAACCATATACCATTTTGATCATTGTCATATTATTATTGTTGTGGGTCAATTCACATATTGCTTAAGCCTTGTGAAGTATTCTTGTGGTGTCATACATCTTCAAGACATTCTTGAAGGAAGAATCAAAGGAGCAATCTTCATAAGGACTAAAGGACAATCATCAAAGGAGGTTCAACAAATTCCACACATGGATTCAGGTTAGCTTCCGCTCATGTAGTTTAATTCCAAATTGTTCAATATGAAGGTTATTGTCTTTAGTAGGAATCATAATTCTAACATGCATCTCCAACTGAGATAAAGGCAGTAAAATAGCCCAAAACGGGAAAGATGGTATACCATCCCGCTTCACGCCTATTACTCTGATTGAGTTAGCTTGGTAGCTCTTCATGGACATGAGAGGTATTTGTCGTCATCTCTGTGCTCGTCTCCTCGATCATTGTTTCTTATATCACTTTATTAGTGTTTGACCAAAAAATATAATTTTTAGTTAAATTTTTATATTTATATAATGATGAGTTAAATTTAGTTAATAATAATATTTCTAAACGTGAATTTTGAAAATATGGATAATATGGGGGTAATCCAGTGGGGGATTGATAATATCATGCATTAAATATTAAGTATGAGCAATAATAGAAAAGTAATTAGCAATGTATAACAATAAATGATATTTAAGTAAATGGACAGAATGATTCACCCAATAATAAACGAGTTAGATGATTATTTCTCCTGACGTCGATGCGTCAAGGGCGACTCAATACTATTGAGGGCCTAAAGCCAATCTTCCATAAAAGGCTTTTATTATGTTTTTATAATAAAAGAACTTTCATATATATATTATTTATTTGAAATCTAATTTTTTAGCTTTTCATATGTAAAATTATCAATATTTATTTTATAACCAGTTTCTTCTAATAGTTATATTCAATTGATAATATAGTTAATACATTCAATCTCTTGTGTCATGGTTGATCTTAAGTAAAATTTTATCAATTTTAATTTTAAAAAAAATATTCTTTCAAATTTCTAGTTTGTGATCGAGGACGACCTGAGAGAACTGTTGCAAGAACTGTTACCATTATTCTATATGCAATTTAAGCATTTAAAAAGGAATCAAGTCTTTTATTGGATTGAGCATATCAATTGAAATAGTGTCATTTCTTCTTTTTTGGGATTGTATCAAAGATTCAACTTTTTTTCATCAAGTCTTGAACAACCAAATTCATACTTTATATTTGGCATATTTAAATTTTAATAAACACTAAAAGGATAATGTATATGTGTACGCATAAAACAAACATAGTTGAAAAATAGTACTAAAAATTTGGAATAGAAGAACTTGATTCATTAATTTGATGTGAAAATAAATATTTGTTGCTTTCAATATGCTTCTGGTAGGCTTTAACTTCATTGACGAAAAATACATAATAATATGATCTCTTGGAGACACAAAGAAAAAATATAATAGTAATAACGTTTGGTAAGAATTGAGAAAGACTAAAAAAAGAAAATTGAATATTGTGCAAACCAAGAAAGAAAGTGAAAAAAGTTTGCATCATATTTAATGAGAAAAAGACTGAAGAAAAAAAGAATAATCACTTGATTCCTTTCATAAAATTTGCATTTATATGTTAAGAATCCATTTCTAAGAAACAAAAATATTTTTAATTTTTTTTACCAAAATATGTAATAAGATTAAAAATACTTAATTAAAAAAATTATAGGGTAGAAATTTGGGCCCCTAAATTTGGGGGTCTGAAGCTTGGGCTTTAGAGGCTTTACCCAAAGGCCAGCTCTGTGATGCGCGACAAATAAATCCTACAATGTTCGAACTATTTTCTGATCTGATAAGTAGGAATAATATGATCAAAATATTGATGAAAAGGTAATGTTTGTATCTTTTCTAGAGAGAGAATCTTCTTCTGAAAAGTGTTCTTATCACGTCAATATCACATGCCCTTATTCATTGACGTTTTATTGTTTATATGGGACATACCCTCAATAAGTCCTAGTAGTACATATGCAGAGAATATCCAGTGAAATATTCACTTTAATATCCTATTTTAATAAAATAGCCATTATAGCTCTTTCTGCCGTGCTTAACATCGACCATCATCTGCATCCCCCCTACGGGCTTCGCCATCTCCTGATCGACCTCGCTGACTCTTTTATCGATTTGACCTCCCGCTAAATACTGAGACAGATTTCGACCCATACAGCTAGGCTAAGTCAATCCAAAGATACTCCTAATATTATTCATATACCTTCTACATACCATTGTGATGACCCAAAAGGTCATCTCATATTTTGAAACACAGTTCGGGTTTCCGAGACCTTCAAAATCCCATTTTTCTTTCTCTTCTATTTGCGTGCACGGTCCGAAGGCGTTCCCCGAAAGCCTTTATGTGAAAATTTGGAAAAATACTAAAATTTTCCTTTAACTCTATTTAAGTTGACTTCGGTCAATATTTTGAGTAAATGCACCCCTATTTTGACGGTCTTGGAGAGTCTGTAGTAAAATATGGGACTTGGGTGTATGCGCGAAATTGAATTCCGAGGTCCCTAGCCCGAGAAATAAATTTTTGAAGAAAAATGTTAAACTGAAAGTATAGTAGTTTTTATAAATTGAATAATGTTTAATCTTGTTAGTATCGGGATCATATTTTTGTTCTGGAGTCTAGTACATATTTAATATGGTATTTAAGTCATCTCTATAAAGTTTGGTGAGAAACCAAGTTTATATGATGTGATTCGGATCCTCGCTTGTGAAAAAGAAACTTTAAGTGTTCTTGACAAGTTCATTGATTTTGATGCCAAATCCGTAGTTTTTGGTGTTATTTTAGTGTTTGATCACCCCAAGAAAGTTCATATGATACGGTAAGACTTGTATGCATGTTTGGCTTGGAGCCCCGAGGGCTCGGGTGAGTTTTGGACATGCTTTGGAATGGTTAGGCTTAGAGAAGACCTGGTGTAGGATAGTTGTAGAGTTGCAGGTCTCTGAACCTAAGAGTGCGGCTACGTTGGAAATTTCGTTGGCTGTGGTGGGATTTCGTGACCGTGGTGGAGCGCTTCGTGGACTGCAATGGGTAAGGCCAAATTTTCGCAGTCGCGCCCATTAATTCGCGGACAACAGTGAGGTTTGCGGCCGCGCCCATTATATCAAAACCCTAAATTATAAGTGACGATTTTTCAAATAATGTTTCTTCCCCAAATCATATGTAAGTGATTTTAAACTCATTTATTTCACTCTTATCTTCTTTTTACAAGATTTTGTTCTAGAATCTAGGGTTTTCATGGTGGAATTGGAGATTGTTGGATAGAACCTGAGAATTTTGAAATTTGGGAATTTAGACCTCAAATTGAGGTCGGATTCAAAAATCAATTGTATATCCAGGCTTAGGGATGAATGGGTAATCGGATTTTTGTCTAACTTTTGAGCTTGGAACAAGTGGGTTCGGGTGTCGACTTCTGTTGAATTTTTCAAAAATGACCTAAATTGAATTTTTTGCTATTGTGGTTAGTTCCTACGGCTTAAATTGAATCGTTTGGTTAGTAATTTTCTAGATTCTATTGGTTCAAAGGCTTGTGTGAAAGGAAAAGCTATGATTGAGCTTTGAGATCGGTTGTGGAATCGGGGTAAGTGTTGTGGCTAACCTTAGCTTGAGGTAGTAGGTATTGTTAAGTATTATGTATAAGAGAGGTGACGAGTATCTACACGTTATTACCGGGTCATAGCATACGAGTGAGCCTTATACACGTGACTATTGTGTTTCTTTATACATTCTGTTCATGCTTAAAATGGGTTATTCTTCACGTTAAACAAATCTTAATATGTTTTCCTGGTATTGAATATTTGTTGAGTATTGTATCAAGTTGAGATTTACATTGTGAGATTAAATTTAATATGAGCATGTTAAATAATGATTCCCTTGTTGGGTTGCCATTGTTTCTGCTAGTTAGGTAAGGAAAAGTTTAAAGCATAAAGGGTGCTGGCGTGCCATATTTTATGAGTGTTAATCCACGAAGGGTGGGGGCATGGCGTATTTCGATATTGATAATGCATGAAGGGTGATGACATGTGTCACGATCCAAGCTAATGGATCGCGATAGGAACCTGATACCTTACCCAATCGAATACCATCTTAACGTATCTTTCCTATCATTCTATTATAGGTAAATGAACCGGAGTAAAGCATGAGGGAATAAAAACTTAAAGATATGAAGTACGAGCATATAAGACCAAAATAAATACTTGTGTATTGAACATAGGCCGACAAGGTCATACAATAGTTTATGTACATGACATCTATCTGAAAACCTCCAAGAATACATATTTTTTATAAAGGTGGGGTAGAGTCCCGCCATACCAAACAATACATGTCTAAATTATACTAACCAAACAAGCAACTCCGAAGAAAATGGAGTGCATCTACATCTTATACTGAACTGGTAGCCTAGTTGGAGAGCTTTCGACATGCCTATAGGGACCTGTGGGCATGAAACGCAGCGTCCTCAGACAAAAGGGACGTCAGTATGAATAATGTAGCGAGCATATAAGGCACATAAATAAGTACATAACAGACATGGAAGAAACATAGAGTAAATTACTCAACTGTTAAGTCTGGATAACTCTATAAATCATGAAATACTTATAGTATCATGCATATGCATATGAATGGCATGATGTGCATAGGTACATGTGTTCATAACATCATCAAGCCTCTGAGGGAATCCTATCATATCATCTCAGAACTGCGTGCAAATCATCTCCGTATACGAGTTGATCAGGTAGTGGTGCATATATAACGCCATAACCCTTCTCATATCCCATATATACATATATATATAATGCCATCTAATCATGGGTCAATGTGCATGTATTAATGCATAAAATGCATACGAAATACGTTAATAAAATCTTTCAGTACGTCATAAGACTATTATTTCTCTTATTAATACCATGAAATAAACTTTACCAACTTACGTATTTTTGAGGCCCATAAAGAGATGATAGAATAATATGATACGTGGGGAATCAAGAACATAAGCATCTCTAGTATATCTATGAATATAGTCATTTATGGAAAATGTGCATTTGCTCGTTTAGTTTGTATCATATGGATTATGCGAAAAATAAAGAAGGAATATGCTTAACATACCTGAGCCGATTCTCTTGATAATCTATCTAATACGTGTCAATTGCCACAGCACGTAATCGGCGGATCATAGTAGAAACAAATCCTTATCCTCCAATCTCTCAATTGATGGGACATAGGTCGAGTTTTGCCACTGAGACCAATATTAATGTAAGTTTGCTTCCGAAATCACAGGGTCCAATAAAAGTATTTGAAGCACAAGCTTCATGTGATTGACGACAAGAATTTGGTAACCAAATATTCACTAATCGAAAGAGATATTCTAGGAGACAAATTGGAATCCATTATCTATGTTGTCAAATTCGAAACTTCTGCAAATGGAAGTTGTATTTTCAAGACATCAACTGGCACACAAAAGGTAATTATGAATTTAAGGAAGAAGAACACAATAAAGACAAAGATAAAGCCATGGAACTTTTCAAGGCTGTTGAAGATTACCTTGTAATGATATTTTGTAGATTTTGATTTTTGAGGCCTCTATTACACATCTCTTCATGTTAGGCTAATGATTTTATATTATTTGTAGAAGACAAAGCTAATGAAGATTACCGACTATACCCAAATAAATATTTTGTAGTATCATTTTTGAATTTGTAATGATGGACACCCAAACATCCAAATGGTCACCTTTCATGCCAATATTATAAGTCACTTACTGTGTTTTAAGGGGCTGCCACGTTTCTTTTGCTTTAGTCTTTATTCAAAGACTCCAATTCATCCATCACTAATTACTAATTAACTAGGTAATATTTTGTTACTTAATAATTAATTAATTAATTATATAATTAAGAATTATTTTTACTTACTTAAAATACTACCCACTTTTCACATATTTTATACACCTTACTATCATGGTCATGAGGTACCTTGTATGACACTAATCTATAAATATTGAGTATTTTAACTCGGGACGTATTTTATCCCAACATGTCAAACTTGGACGAATTTTTTTTTTCTTGACTTGCTTCCCTTGTCACCTTCACTCATTTACTCATCACTTGTTTGAAATAGCATAATACTTATAATCTCACAATAATCTCATTCTCGAACTTACGTTGATTAACTTACAACGAAACTTTATCGTACGAAAATGCGGGACGTAACATCTAATTTCCATGCTTCCATTAATTTATTTATGGCACACTTTCATGTATGAAAATATTGGTGTAATATTGTGGCATGTTATGAAAGAGTTAGCGCACGAAGGGTGATGCCGTGTCGTTTATGTTGTTTTTTATGACAAGAACGAGAGTAAAAGCACGAAGGTTGATTATGTTCACATGTTGCTATGTTATGATTTTTGTTGGTTCAAAGCATAATATTTACTGTATTTCTGATACTGTACTATTCTCAGAATTTGACATTCCCCTCAGCATTTTTTCCCCTTCCTATTATTATCTGTTAAATTCCTGTTATTATTATATTCTCGTATATAATTTTAACTACACAGGTTTATGTTATTGGTCGTGTCCTACCTCGTAACTACTTCGCCGAGGTTAGGCTCGGCATTTACCAGTACATGGGGTCGGTTATACTGATACTGCACTCTGCACTTTCCGTGCAGATTTTGATGTTGGATCTTGTTATTAGTGTTGGGTTGCTGCCTTCAGTCCATCAGGATACCAGAGGTAGATCTGTCGGCGCTCACAGACCCTGAAGTCCACTTTCCTCTATCGTAGTTTTCCTGTTTTCTTTCATTTCAAAAAAAGATGTATTTCTTTTAAACTAGTATGCGTAGAAAATTCTTAGTAGTTTTTGGATAGCGACACCAGATCTTTTGAGTAGTCGTGTATTAGTGTTTTAAACTGTTATAAAATTTTTGCACTTCATATTTTCTTAGTTTAATATATTGTTAATTATCGTTTTGGTAAATGATTAATATGTTAGAACCGCATCTATTGGCTTGCCTAGGATTCTAAGAGTTAGGCCATCACGATTCTGATGGTGGGAAATTCGAGTCGTGACAAGTTGGTACCAGAACACTAGGATGCCTAGGTCTCATAATTCATGAAGAAGCTTAGTAGAGTCTGAGGGATCAGTATGGAGACGACTGTGCTTATACCCCAAAGGCTACAAAGATAGGAAGAATTTCACTTCTATTCTTCTATGTCATGTGATTTGATTTATCAATGCTAATCGAACCTTACTATAGTTCTTTCGCAAATGGCGAGAACACGTAACACTTCATTAGCTTATCAGCACCCCGAGCCCTCAGTGCAAGCTCCTATGAGGGGAAGAGGATGAGGACGAGGTCGTGCCAGAGGCCGAGGCAGGGGCGGGGCTCAGCCTAGAGCTCGAGCTGCAGTACATGTGACAGAGCCTCGAGCAGGGTTTGATGAGGAGGCTACTGCCCAAAAAGTTCCAGCATGACCAGCTTAGGTCCCGGAGGGGTTTATCGCCACCCCAGTGCTTCAGGATACTTTGGTCCATCTAATTGGCTTGATGGAGAGTATAGCTCATATGGACACATTTCCTGTAGCACTAGCCGTCTCTCAAACTGGGGGAGGAGCATTGACTCCCGCTACCCAAACTCCGGAGTAGTTGGCTCCTCAGTTTCAGACACCGACAGCTCAGCCAGTTGGAGTAGTTCAGCCATCTATTGCAGCACAGGACGCTAGTGGATCAGTTATGTCTCAGAGGCATTGTTGAGGCCGGACAAGCTTACCAAGATTTTTCCAGTTCATTATAGTGGGGCAGCATCTGAGGACCCCCAGGATTATCTTGACCACTACCATGAGATGTCATGGAACGTGGGGATAGTGGAGACCAGTATTGTCGACTTTGTTGTAATCCAGATGATAGGATCCGCCAAGAGATGGTGGAATGATTTTATGTTGACTAGGCCAACTGGGTCGCCTTCTTTGACTTGGGACTAGTTTTAGTTATTTCTCAAGAAGTTCCTTCCAGTTACTAAGAGAGATGACTATCGAAAGCTGTTCAAGCATCTTTAGCAGGGTTTTATGAACGTCACTCAGTACGAGATTAGGTTTGTTGATTTGGCGCATCAGGCTCTTCTTATACTCCCGACCAAGAGAGAGAGAGAGAGGGGGTGAGGAGGTTTATTGAGGGAATCACTAAGCGTATCATATTGCAGATGGCTAAGGAGACAGGTAGCGAGATTCCTTTTCAGGATGCAGCCAATGTGGCCAAGCAAGTTTATATAGTTCTAGCTCAAGGGAGTGGTTAGGGGCCCGACAAGTGGCCTCATCATTCTAGTAGGTTCAATGGTACCTCGTCTGGAGGCAGGGATTCTTTTGGTAAAGGCCATCCTCCCAGACCGTTTCATTTAGCACTTCAAACATTCAGAGTGCTTCAGGTGGTCGTGGCTCTCAAATGCAGAATTCTGATCAGCTACCCTACATGTGCATCACCAGCTCCTATCAGTGCACCTCTGCTCCAGAGTTTTCAGGGTGGTTACTCAGGCTGTTAGGGTGAGCTTTAGGGTCAGCAGTCTCAAAGATCTTGTTATGTTGTAGCGATCCGAGGCACATTACTAGATTTGTCCCTCGAGCATTAAACAACTCTCAACATCAGGGTTCTTATACCATGGTTCCAGCACCGGGTTTTCCAACGCCCGTTCAGTTAGGTAAATGTAGGGGCCAGACATCTAGAGGTGGAGGTCAAGGTGTTAAAGTGGAGGTGAGATCGCTAAAGGCTGAGGCTAGCACGCAGGAGGCCATCCTAAGGTTGCAATTCAGAGTGGTATGGCCCATCCTCGATGTTATACTTTCCCATTCATGCCGAGACTGAGGCATCCGATGCCATTGTCATGGGTACAATTTGCAGTAAAGATGCTTTAGTCCTATTTGATCCAGGGTCTACATACTCCTATGTGTCATTTTATTTTGCTACATATTTGGTTGTGCCTCGTGATTCTTTGAGTTCTCATGTTATGTGTCCACACTGGTGGGTGATTTTATTATTGTAGATCGTGTTAATCCCTCATGTTTGGTTATGATTGGGGTCTTCAGACTCATGTAGATCTCGTACTTCTTGATATGGTCAATTTTGATATCATTTTGGGGATGGGTTAGCTGTTACCTTATCATGCCATATTGGATTGTAATGCCAAGATTGTGACCTTAGCCTTGTCGAGGTTGTCTTGGTTGGAGTAGAGAGGGACTTCTAGTCATTCTACCAGTAGGATCATTTCTTATATGAAGGCTCGAAGTATGATCGAGAAAGGGTGTTTGGCTTATTTTTCTTATGTTTGCAATTCTAGTGCAGAGGTTCCTTCCGTAGATTCCGTACCAGTTGTTTATGAGTTTCCAGAAGCATTTCCTGCAGACTTGTCGCGGATGCCACCCCACGGGGATATTGACTTTTGTATTGATTTGGCTTCGGACACTCAGCCCATTTCTATTCTACTATACCGAATGGCCCTGCCAGAGTTGAAAGAATTAAAGGAGCAGTTGCAAGATTTGCTTGATAAGGTCATCATTAGTCCTAGTGTCTCGCCTTGGAGTGCGCTAGTGTTATTTGTAAAAAAAATGATGGATCGATAAGGATGTGCATAGACTATCGGCAGTTGAACAAAGTCACCATTAAGAACAAGTATCCATTGCTAAGGATTGATAATTTATGTTATCAGCATTAGGGTGCCAAATGTTTTCAAAGAATGATTTGGGGTCTAGCTACCATCAGTTGAGGATTAGGGCGTCTGATATCCCTAAGATAGTTTTTCGCACTCGGTATGGCCATTACGAGTAGTCATTTGGGTTGAAAAATTCCCAAAAAACATTTATGGATTTGATGAACCGAGTGTTCAAGCCCTATTTAGATTCTTTCATGATTGTTTTTATTGATGATATCTTGATCTACTCCCCCAGCTAAGAGGAGCATGAGAAACATCTTTGGATCGTTCTTTAGACTCTAAGAGACAGTCAATTATATGCTAAGTTTTTGAAATATTAATTTTGGTTGAGTTCAATTTCTTTCTTGGGTCACGTTGCATCAGCATAGGGTATTCAGGTGGATCCTAAGAAGATTGAGGGAGTCAAGTACTGGCCTAGACCTACATCAGCTATAGAGATCCGGGGTTTCTTGGGTTTGGAGTGTTATCATCGACGGCCTATGGAGGGGTTTTCATCAATGGCAACCCTAATGACCAGGCTGACCCAAAAGAGTGCCTAGTTCAGGTGGTCGGATGAGTATAAGGCAAGCTTTCAGATGCTTAAGTCAGCTTTAACTACAGTGCCCGTGTTGGTATTTCCTAGAGGTTTAAGGCCATATAAAGTATATGCGAGGTATTTCCTAGAGGTTTAAGGCCATATAAAGTATATTATGACGCATCTCATCTTGGACTTGATACAATATTTATGCAGGGTGGCAAGGTTATTTCACATGCTTTATGACAGTTGAAGATTCACGAGAAGAATTATTCAGTTCATGACTTAGAGGTGGCATCCATTGTTCACGCACTAAAGATCTGAAAGCATTATCTATCTGGCGAGTCGTGTGAAGTGTTCACGGATCATAAGAGTTTCCAATATTTTTTCAAGAAAACGAGCTCAATTTGAGGCAGAAAAGGTTGTTGGATATATTGAAAGACTATGATATCACAATCTTGTATCACCCTGGGAACGTTAATCTGGTGGCCGATGCCTTTTGTAGAAAGTCGGCTAGTATGGGTAGCCTTGAGTATATTCAAGACGGTGAGAGACCGCTTGTATTAGATGTTCAAGCTTTGGCCAATCAGTTGGGGAGGTTGGATGTTTCTGAGCCCAATCGTGTTTTAGCTTGCACAGTCGCTCGTACTTCCTTGTTTAAGCGTACCACAGAGCGGCAATATGATGACCCTCATTTTCTTGTCCTTAAGGACACAATGCGGCACGAAGATACTAAGCAGGTTAAAGTTGGATATGATGGAGTTTTGAGGATGCAGGGTCGTATTTATGTGCCTGATGTGGATGGACTTCATGAGTTGATTCTGGAGAAGGCTCACAGTTCCTGGTATTCTATTCATCGGGGTGCCTCTAAGATGTACGGGGACTTACGGTAGCATTATTAGTGGAGGAGGATGATGAAGGATACTGTTGCATATGTGGCTCGGTGTTTGAATTGTCAACAAGTAAAGTACGAGCATCAAAGACCTTGTGGTTTGCTTCAGAAGATTGAGATACTTGAGTAGAAGTGGGAGCGTTCACTATGGACTTCGTCGCTCGACTCCCACAAACTCAGAGGAAGTTCGACGCAGTTTGGATTATTGTGGATAGGCTGACTAAGTCAGTGCATTTCATTCCTATGGCAGTTTCCTATTCTTCAGAGCGGTTGGAAGAGATTTACATTCATGATATTGTTTGCCTTCATGGTGTGCCCGTGTCTATCCTTTTTGACTGAGATACGCTGTTTACCTCACATGTCAAGTGGGCAGTACAGTGTGAGTTGGGTACACAGGTCGAGTTAAGCACAGCATTTCATCCTCAGACGGATGGTCAGTCCGAGCATACTATTCAAATTTTGAAGGATATGCTCTATGCCTATGTTATTGACTTTGGAGGTTCTTGGTATTAGTTCTTGTCGTTAGCACAGTTTTCCTACAACAATTGTTATCAGTCAAGCATCTAGATGGATCTCTATGAGGCATTGTATGGTAGACAGTGTCGATCACCGGTTGGATGGTTTGAGCGGGGAGAGGCTCAATTATTGGGCACAGATTTGGTGCATGATGCCTTGAAGAAAGTTAAAGTCATTCAGGATAGACTTCTTACAACTCAGTCCAGGAAAAAGAGCTATGGTGGCCATAAGGTTCGTGATATGGCATTCATGGTTGGAAACAGAGTGTTACTTAGGGTGTCATCCATGAAGGGTGTGATGCGGTTTGGGAAGAATGGAAAGTTAATCCCTAGGTTCATCGGGCCTTTTGAGATTCCTGATTGAGTGAGTGAGGTGGCTCACACACTAGTGTTGCCGCCAAACTTATTAGAAGTGCATCTACTATTTCATGTGTCCATGCTTCGGAAATATCACAACGATCCATCCCACGTGATAGACTTCAGCATTGTCCAGTTGGACAATGATTTGACCTATGAGTAGGAGCTGGTAGCTATTCTAGACCCGCAATTTTTTCACTTGAGATCGAAGAGTTATCCTTCTATTTGTGTGCAGTGGAGAGGTAAGCCTGCTAAAGTAGCTACCTAGGAGTCCGAGTCTGATATGCAGAGCAGATATCCCCATTTTTTCTCTTGCTTAGGTACTTTCTATATGCGTTTGATGACGAATAGTTGTTTTACAGGTGGAGGATGTGATAACCCAAATGGTCATCTTATGTTTTAAACTCATTCAGGGTTCCGAGGCCTTAAAAATCCAATTTTCTTTGTTCTCGATTTACGTGAAAAGTCCGGGCACATTTTCAAAAAGCTTTTATGTGAAAATTTGGGAAAATACTAAGTTTCACCTTTAATATTGATTTAAGTTAACTTTGGTTAACATTTTGAGGAAACGGATCCGGACCTGTATTTTTATAGTCCCGAGGGTTCGTAATAAAATATGGGACGTGGGTGTTTTCCTGTAATTGAATTTTGAGGTCCCCATCCGGAGAAATGATTTTTTGAAAAAATTGTTAAACTGAAAATATAATAGTTTTTAGAAATTAAATAATATTTAATCTTGTTAGTATCGGACCTGTATTTTTCGTTCTAGAGCTCGGTACAGGTTTAATATGGTATTTAAGTCATGCTTGTGAAATTTGGGTAGAATCGAATTTTATATGATGTGATTCGGACCATCGGCTGTAAAAACAGAAACTTTTAGTGTTCTTGAGAATTTCATTGATTTTGATGCTAAATCAATAGTTTTGGGGTGTTATTTTAGTGATTTGATCGTCCTAGCAAGCTCATATGATGCGTTAAGACTTGTGTGCATGTTTGATTTGGAGCTTCGGGGGCTCGGTTGAGTTTCGAATAGGCTATAGGATGTCTAGGCTTAGAAAATACCTAGCGTAGGCTAGTTACAAAGTTGCAGGTCTGGAAACCTAGGAGTGCTACCGCGCTGGAAATTTCGCTGACCGCAGTGGGATTTCATAACCACCGTGGAGGGCTTCGCGGACCGTGAAAGGTAAGGCCAAATTTCCGCTGTCACGCCTATTATTTCACAGACCGCAGTGAGGTTTGCGGCCGCACCCGCTATTTTGCGCCCCGCGTAATTGGGATCAAAGAGGGCTATATAAACGGGACATTTCATTCATTTTTCAATTTTTTAAACCCTAAACCATAAGAGGTGAATTTTGAAATACTTTTTCTTCCCAAAATCATATGTATGTTATTTTAAAGTCATTGTTTCACTCTTTAACTTCTTTTTACAAAATTTCATCCTAGAATCTAAGGTTTTCATGGTGGAATTGGGGATTGTTGGATAGATCTTCGGAATTTTGAAATTTGGGGATTTAGACCTCCAATTGAGGTCAGATTCCAGAACCAATTGTATATAGGGGCTTGGGGGTGAATGGGTAATCGGATTTTAGTCCGAATTTTATATTTGAACCAAGTTGGCCTGGGTGTTGACTTTATTAAAAATGACCTAAATTGAATTATTTGCTATCTTGGATAGTTCCTATGGCTTAAATCGAAATCATTCGGTTGGTAATTTGCTAGATCATATTAGTTTGGAAGCTTGTGAGAAAGGAAAAGCTATGATTGATCTTTGAGATCGACTGTGGAATCGATGTAAGATGTTGTGGATAACCTTAACTTGAGGGAGTATGTATTGTTGCCTTATTTGCTACATATTTAGTTGTTGATTACAACATATATGTGAGCTGACGAGTATCTATACATTGTTGTCAGGTCTTACAGTATGGGAGTATCTATACATTCTTTATATGTATTATTCATGCTTAAAACGGGTTATTCTTCATGTTAAGCGAGTCTTGATATATTTTCCTAGTATTGAATATTTGTTGAGTATTAACTCAAGTTGCGATTTATATTATAAAGTTAAATGTTTAAATGAGGTTGTTTAATGATGATTCCCTTTGTTGGGTTACTATTGTTTCTATTTTTTGGGTGAGGAAGAGTGTAAAGCACGAAGGAAGGGTGATACCGTGCAATATTTAATACATAAAGGGTGATGTTGTGCCATATTCTGGAATTGATTATGCACGAAAGGTAATGCCATACAATGTTATGAGAGAGTTAATGCACGAAGGGCGATGCCATGTTGTTTATGTTGTTTTTTTATGTTAAGGACGAGAGTAAAATCACGAAGGGTGATGTCGTGCATATATTGCTATGTTATTCCGTTGGTTCAAAGCATGATATTTACAGTGTTTCTATATTATACTATTTTCAAATTTTGACATTGCCCTCAGTGTGTTTCTCCTTTCATGTGTTTATCCGTTAAATTTTCGTTATTATTATTTTCTCGTACATAATTTAATTGCACGGGTTTATGTTATTTGTCGCGTCTTAGCCTCTTCACTACTTCGCCGAGGTTAGGCTCGACACTTATCAGTACAAGGGGTCGGCTGTACTGATACTTCACTCTACACTTTCTGCGCAGATTTTTGTGCCCGGTCTCGTGATTAAGTTTGGTTGCTGCCTCCAGTCCATCAGGAGACCCAAGGTAGATCTGTCGGCGTTTGCAGATTCTGAAGTCCCCTTCCTTTTATCGCAGTTTTCCTATTTTCTTTCATTTCAAAAATATATATATTTCTTTTAAAACAGTATTTATAAATATTCTTAGAAGTTCGTGGATGGTGATACCAAATCTTTTGGGTAGTCGTGTATTAGTGTTTAAAACTGTTATAAAATTTTCGCACTTCATATTTGTTTAGTTTAAATTATTCTTAATTACTATTTTGGTTAATGATTAATATGTTAGAATCGTATTTGTTGGCTTGCCTAACATTCTAAGAGTTGGGTGTCATCACGATCCCGACGTTGGAAAATCTGGATCGTGACAACTATACTCCTAACATGGTATATAAATTTTTTTATTAACTTTTTATGTAAAAATTTATTTGCATATCCAACAATTATAACTCAAAAATATTGATTCAATTCTGAAGGAATTGAATTTGGACATCTACTATCATGCTCCATTGTCTTCTAAGATATGGCTTATAAGAAATACAATAAAGATCTCCGTAAAAATGATTCTTTTAAACTTGTTTTTTCCTTATCAATTCACTTGTATATGTTTATGTAAATATAATTATTATTTCCCACTTTTTTTGCCGTGTATAATAAGGTTAAAGCGCTAAATACAATATGTTTCATGTCATTACCCAAAATTCACTAAGGGTCGTGATGATGTTGGACACCGCTATCATACAAGCTAACCAAAATACTTAATTAAATTCTCGTTTTAATAAATTTGAAAACGATGATTTTCCTTCAATTTTACTAGCAAAAAGTAGTCATTTCAAATTTAATATAAATGTTAAGAAGTTTATACAAAATACCCCAAAATCATCCCAGAATCCGGCGTCACAAGTGCATGAGTATTTATTACGGAATGAAATAAAATATAGTAACTTTTCGAATTACAAAGTGGACAGAAATGAAAATATTGTAAAATACTCTATAAATGAAGCTCACCTAAGTCTCCATATCAATCGTGCCGCTATGCCGCTAAACCACTAGCCACACATGAACATGTGCAACAAATATAGTATGAGTACGAAAACAACGTGTACACAATAAGTATCCTGTCTAATCTCGAAGAAGTAGAGATGAGAGGTCGACTTCGACACTTAGTAGTGGTCCAATAATAATAAACTAATAATATAGTAAATCGTGAATTTTCATATAGATGGTTGTAACTCAATGACATGAATCAAGTAAACAATTCCTTCATTAATAGGAGATTTTAAAATTCATTTCATCATGTATACATTTATATCAAGTCAGTGAGAGCAAATATCAACATTTACAAAAATCAAGGCGAGCAATACAAGTATACGCAATCATGTCGATGACGTACGGACCGATCCAACAATATTTAAAAACTAGGCACTGCTAGAGGATCGAATGGCACAAACCATAAATGCATCTATTACCCTGCTCGTGAATCGTACATGCGATACAGTCAAATATAAATAAACACAATAATCAGTGAATCAAGAATTCATCAGGGAATAATTACTCAAAGAAAAGAAAATTCTCTTTTAACAATTCAAGAAAATAAAGTTTAATCTTTTTTTGAAATTCATTTTATACTTCGATGTTATTTAAGCAATTCAGACTATCAACAAAATTATAAATATTCCAAGTATAGCATGTTTTTGGATCCTCGACTACCCGGACTTAAACATAATAGTAGTTACGCACGGACTCTTGTCACCTCATGCATACGTATCCCCCACGAATAGGAGCACAAATCTAATTAATTCACCTATGGGGACAATTCCCTCTTACAGGATTAGAAAGGAGACTCACATTACTCCGAAGTCCAATGACTGGCTTCCAAGCCCTTCCAACGACTCAAACCAATGCCTTGACGCTTCAAAACTATCCAAATAACGGGCAAACCAATGAAAGTACACCCTAATATTAATAACAATTCAGTTTATGTAAAATCCCAACTCCGCTTGAAAAGTTGACAAAATTTCCCTTGGGCCTACATGTGCAGATTCTGAAACTTTTCGAAGATAAAGTTTACCCATAATCTCACGAACTCAAATATGTAATATACTCTCAATTCCATACCCAAAATCGTGGTCAAAATCTAAAAATACCAGTCCTAGGTCTTTCTACCAAAACCCCACGTTTCTACCAACTTGTCTTGCTCAAATTTGTAATAATATCATGTATTTAACTTACAAGGGGTGGAATTAACTTACCTCATGTTTGATGATGAAATCTCTCTCTTGAAGCTCTCTAAAAAACGCACAAACAAGAGAAACATGGAAGAAAATGGCCAAGAACCCTATTTAAAGAACCTTTCTGCCTCCAACATTTCCGCACTTGTGGTCACACGACCGCTTCTGCGATTTCGCATGTGCGGCCCCTCTACCGCTATTGCGGTTTACCCTTCTACGCCTCAACTACCGTAGGTGCAGTCCCGCTTCTGCAACTAATAACCAAATATGTGGTCCTGTCACTCCTGGCCCAACACCGCATTCACGTACCTCCATGTCGCTTCTGCAGCTCCGCACCTGCTGCCCAAGTCTCACAGGTGTGGTTACACTAGAAGGCAGCAGCTTCAGCTCTTCCTCCAAATTCTAATTCAATCTGTTAACCACCTAATATCCACCCGAGGCCCCCTGAACCCCATCTAATCATACCAACCAGTTCCACGACATAATGTGGACTTGCTCGAGGCCTTAAATCACATCAAACAACGCTAAAATCATGAATCACACTCCATTCAAACTTGAAGAACTTTAGAATTTCAAACTTCAATATTCAATGCCGAAACCCATCAAATCACGTCCGATTGACCTTAAATTTTTCACACAAGTCATATTTGACATTACGTACCTACTCCAACTTCTGAAATCGGAATCCGGCCCCGATATCAAAAAGTCAACTTCGGTCAAGCTCATCAAAACCTTCAAATTTCTATCTTTAGCTAAATGTCTCCAAAATGACCAAAGGACCTCCAAATTCAATTTCGAGTGTGCTCCCAATACCAGAATCACCAAACAAAACTATTTCCAAAATTAAAATCCCAAACAAAAGTTGATAACACTGACTTTAACCTAAACTTATGAAATCTTTCCAAAAATGCTAACTTCCATATTAGGCGTCAAAACGCTCCAGGGTCTTCCAAAACCTGATCCGGGCATACGCCCAAGTCCAAAATCATCATACAAACCTTCTGGAACCTTCAAATCTCGATTCCGAGGTCGATTACTCAAAGGTCCAATATTAGTCAATTCTCTCAACTTAAAGCTTCTATAATGGAAATTTTCTTTTCAAATCAACTCCGAACTTCCCGAAATTCAATTCCGGCCATGCACACAAGTCATAATACCTTATGTGAAGCTGCTCACAACCTCAAAATTCCGAACGACATGCTAGAGCCCAAAACGATCAGTCGGGCCGTTATATTCTCTCCCACTTAAACATACGTTCGTCCTTAACGTGCTGAGTACTATGTTGGAGCTGTCCGAAATCATTGTTTAACACCTTGAGCACCTACTCGTGCTATCACAACTCGGCTGAACACACTAACTTGATCAAATCTAAAGATATTCTCCTTTTACTCAACAAATTAGCTAAGAACCTAGTTTCAACATCTGAAGTTCTCTGCGAGGCATGCTTCCAATATTTGAACAACATATCAATCACTACACAACGCGCCAGAACATTACTGCATACCTTTGCCGAATTCTCACCATGCACCGCATGATTCATAGGACCATAATAACATTCTCTTATCATAATAACTAACATTCCCCTAATTTGATGCTCACGATGCACCTCATTATATATATATAAGTCTTGTTCCAACTCTTGCAATACTGACACGACGTAAGAGATATGTAGAAATGCATAACCAATTGTCGAGTCAACAAATCATTGAGGTTGTACTCCTGACAAGAACCATTACCTCATTCTAAACCAACTAATGATGTTTACTCTTTAATATATTTCATATAATCCGATTGCGCTGATCCCAGATCAACATTCTCGTCTCACCCAGTACAAGCTGCTCAGGCAACAAGCCACCCCAGTCATAACCAAAAGTCATATATGATGCCACAACATGCCGATAAGCTACAAACTCGGACGTGCTACATAAGGAAACCGAGCGCTGGAAGGGACTACTCAACTCACTTTGCTAATATGGACTTTCCTCATAAAATGGAAAACAAAACACACAAAAAATTAGAATACAGAAAATCGTACTTATTATCATAGTGTTGTGGCGTGCAACCTGATCCAAACAACATGCCCATGGCGGCGTGCCACCCGATCAACACATAAATTTTCCTATAAGCAAATACACACCGAGCTAGATTTTTCATAACAACAAAATACCAATATCAGTCACAAGCATGCTAAGTACACAATACCATCCTCGAGGAGACATATAACGTCATAAGCTAACAGACTCAAGCACAACTGAGGTGCGATATATGTTATGAAACTAAAGAGCCATCCTGCTCACATAACACCATCACTACGTGAAATCTGAATACATATGAAAATTATCGAGCCATTCACCACTCACACGGCAAAATATAGCATTACATGATACAATCGACGAAAAAATAACCTCCAACATCCGAATACTCGTCAATAAGGAGCACTATGCTGAAATAAACATATCCATCCTGATATAGAGCCTATATTCATAGTTAAATCCATTCACAAACCTCAAACCTATTTTTGTAATATTACACTCTTTTTATCTCTTATTTTGATGTAATGACTATTCATTTCAACTGTGTATTTTTAATTTTTCAGGTAAAATTTGTAAAAGAATATATGCTGAGAGCACCATAATTTAGAGCTATACAAAATATTATGGCCAAAATACTTAATTTCAATAAAATTATTTGAACTAATATACCTTTTTTGTTGCTCTAAAAAAGTATCCATAGAGCAAGTTACAACAACAACAACAACAACAACAACAACAACAGCAACAACAACAACAATAATAATAATAATAACAACAACAACAACGATGACCCGGTATAATCCCTCACGTAGGTTCTGGGGAGGGTAATATGTACGCAGACCTTACCCCTAACCCGAGGGGCAGAGATGCTGTTTCTAATGGACTCTCAGTATCCATAGAATAAGTTATGTTTTGTAATTGTACACTCTTTTTATCTGTTCTTTTGATACACTCTTTTGTGTGTGTGTGTGTATATATATATATATGGCTCCATAATTTAGATTCATATAAAAAAATTATAGCCAAAATAATTAATTTCAAACTATGTATTTTTATAAAATTTTAGATTCCGTCTATATTTATGCAATCTTATAAATCTTTTTTTTGATTAACTAAAACTTTATTAATTTTAGCCAATAAAAAAATTTAGCCTAAATAATGTAGTTCTATCGAAGTTTTATTATGAATTGTATTCGAAAAATACTATCTAAAAAAGTAATATATTTAAAAAGATGAAAATATATTTTACTTTTAAAAAAATGCCACTATACATAAAAATCCACGTGGCAGGCGAGTGCACCCATACAATTTTCCACATCAGCGTCCAGGGGGGTAATGCCTCTCAAAAGGCCTAGTTGAGGGGGTAATTAAGATCACGAATAGTTTTGTCATGGCCTCAACCTCGGTCGTGATGACTCCCAACATACTGCTAGGCAAGCCCGACAAATTCACTAACCTTAACTATTTTATACAGTTCATGAGTTAATTAACATAGATAATTTACTAAATCATAATACTGAAAGTCTGCGATAAAACTAAAACATGTGGAATCTCAAGTAATAAAACAACTACATAGCCCAAAGAATCCGGCGTCACAAGTCTGAGCCTCTAATATCTGAGTATCAATCTACTAAGCCTCAGGACTGTGGACGTCATGCAGCTACCTTGATGCTCCCGAATAAACTGCTCGGTAGAGAAATCCTCACTCAGCCTCAGGTGTACCTATATCTGCACGCAAAGTGCGGGGAGTAATGTGAGTACTCTGACCTAGTGAATAATAAATATAAATAAAGGCTGTGAATAAGAAATATTGAATAGGAATAAAGTAATTCTATAAATACAACAACCTGAACCAGATAGGATTAAGTTAGTAAACCAATTAAAACAATTATGGAAATGCTACAGTAGATAAGTAAGTAAATGACATGCAAATATGAAATGCAACACACAGTCCGGTACTCCTTTGTACCCTCTGCGGCGTGTAGCCTGCTCCCTTTATTTGTCGTCGACGGCGCTCACTAGGATAATGTAGACTCCGAGAGGGGCCCCTTACGACCCAACCGCAATATAAGACATCTCGTGGCATCTAGTAGGCCCTCGGCCTTATATCAATATCAATATAATATTGCTGCATCGCGCAACCTGAACCCATGCTCAGTTCAGAATCACATAAGCCCCTTGGGCACAACAATATATAAATATTCAGCCCAAACTTGATTAAAAATATTATTTAAGGTTCAAGTTTGAGAAAAGATGGCTGAGTTTGAAAAATAGTATTAAATGCGAGGACTAAGTTCAGTAATACATAAAAAATGGTAAAAAGCAAGTAATAGCAACCCCTAAAGGATTCAATCAATTGCACGCTCAAATATAGCAATCAGCTCAAATTATAGTAATAATAATAAGAAATTTCAGTTAGATACACAGTATATTCATCTACCTGGACGGACCAAGTCAGAATCCCCAACGGTGCTCTATCCCACGTTCGCTATCCGGCGTGAAAGTCACCTCATTATAGCACTACGATGTGCAAATACGAGGTTTCAAACCCTCAAGACATCATTTACATCGATTACTCACCTCAAGCCAGCCAAAATCCTAGCTCACTATGCCCTTGCCTTTCAAATCGACCTCCTCGTGCGTTGAATCTGACCAAAACCACAACGAATACATCACAATTAACTAAAGGAATAATACTCAATCGAAAATCATCAAAAATCCCAAAATTGGCAAAAACCCGAGCCTCAGACCTACTTCTCGAAAATCAGAAAATTTAACATCAGCGGATTCCTTATCTCACCACAAGTCTATATATAAAGATTACTAAAATAGGAGTCCAAATGACCCCTCAAATCCCCATTCTCAACTCACTTAAGTTCAAGCTCTAACCTCTATTCTAACTCCTTAATTCCTTTATTTTTCAATCTAAATTCATGTAATAACAACATAGAATTGTGTTTTAGACTCAGAAATCCTTATCTCAAAGAAGTTCCTTGATTTCCCACTTCCAACTCGCCCAAATTCTCCAAGTCCGAAGTGAAAATTATGAAACCCTTTAAAATATCGTGAAGGAGAAATTAAATAGCACTGACCAGCCATTTCTGCATCTACGGCTCCCTAGCCGCATCAACAACTTCCGCCTCTTCAGACGTACCTCCGCATTTTTGGATCCCCATGTGAAATCTCATATACCGCATCTGCTACTCCGCAGATCTGGTCACCAAACCCGCACCTGCAGTCCCTGCCGCTTCTGTGACTCTTCTCTCGCTTTTGCGGTACCGCTTCTGCAATTCCAATTCTGTAGAAGCGAAAATACCAGAAGCAGCTGCAATTTTTTTTCTTAAGTTCACAAACAAAAACTTCCCGTTAAGCATCCCAAATCATCCCGATTCCTCCAGAACCTCAAACAAAAGCACCAACACCTCACATAACATCATTCAAACTTTTCCAATCATAAAAAGACCACAAACAACACCAAAACTATCAAATTACATCAGATTTAAGCCTAAGTTCTTCTAAAACTTTCAAAATACGCATTTGATCAAACACCTCTGAATGACCTGAAATTTTGCACACACATCCCAAATCACCTAATGAAGCTACAACAACTCTCGGAATTCCATTCCGATCCTCGGATCAAAATCACACCTACCAACCGGAATTCGCCAAAATACTAACTTCGCCAGTTCAAGCCTAATTCTACACCGGACCTCCAAAATCCCTTCCGATCACACTCCTAAGTCACAAATCATCCATCGAAGCTAACCGAATCATCAGAATTCACATCCGAGCCTCCTAGCACGTACGTCAATATCCGATTGACCTTTCCAAAACAAGCCTTCCTTAAACAGGCTAAGTGTCTCATTTCCTTCTCAATTCAATCCAATCAACTCGTTCATACAAAATACTCATAATGAAGCCTAAAGAAGCAGAAAATGAGGGAAACGGTGCGGTAACTCACGTGACTACAGGTCGGGTCATCACATCCTCCCCAACTTAAACAAATGCTCATCCTCGAGCTAGTCAAGAAACATACCTGAATACTCAAATAGGTGAGGGTATCAGCTCCGCGTCTCCCGCTCGGTCTCCCAGGTAGCCTCCTCCACTGGCCGACCTCTCTACTGCACCTTCACCAAAGCAACATCCTTTTCCCTCAACTTCCGAACTTGATGATCCAAAATGGTTGCTGGCTCTACATCAAAAGTCAAATCACCCTCCTACTGGACTATACTGAAATCCAAAACATGGGACGGGTCCCCAATATACATTCGGAGCATAAAAACATGGAAAACTGTATGCACGCTCGACAAGATAGATGGCAAAGCAAGCTCATAAGCCACCTCCCCAATCCTCTTAAGTACCTCAAAGGGCCTAATAAACCGCGGACTCAACTTTCATTTCTTTCAGAATCTCATAACACCCTTTGTGGGTGAAACCTTTGGCAAAACCTTCTCACCAATCATATAGGATACATCTCGGACTTCTCTGTCCACATAACTCTTCTGCCTTGACTGCGTTGTACGGAGTCTCTCTTGAATCATCTTCACCTTCTCCAATGTATCCTGAACAGAATTTGTCCCCAACAATCTAGCCTCACCTGGCTCGAACCAACCAACACTAGATCAACACCGTCTCCCATCAAAGGCCTCATATGGTGCCATCCGAATGTTGGACTGATAGCTGTTATTATAGGCAAACTCTGAAAGTGGCAGAAATCGGTCCCATGATCCACAGAAATCAATCACACAAGCGCGTAACATATCCTCTAATATCTGAATGGTGCGCTCGGATTGTCCGTCCATCTGAGGGTGAAAGGCTGTGCTCAACTATACTTGAGTACCCAACTCTCGCTGGACCGTCTTCCATAACAGAGAGGTAAACATAGTGCCGCGATCTGATATGATGGGGATTGGGACACCATGCAACCAAACAATCTCCCGAATATATAACTCTGCCAACCACTCTGAAGAATAAGTAGTACAAACCGAAATGAAGTGCGCAGACTTGGTCAGCCTCTCTACAATCACCCAAATGGCATCGAATTCTTCAAAGTCCATGGAAGTCCGGTAACAAAATCCCTCTCCCACTTCCACTCGGGAATAACCATCTGCTGGTGCAAGCCACCCGGTCTCTGATGATCATATTTCACCTGCTGACAATTAAGACACAGGGCCACATACTCCATATTTCTCTCTTCATCCTCCGCCGCCAATAATGTTGTTTAAGATCCTGATACATCTTCGCGGCACCCGGATAGATGGAATACCGCGAGCTATGGGCCTCCTCCAATATCAACTCCCGAAGCTCATCCACATTGGGTACGTAAATCCAGCCTCCACATACTCAACACACCATCCTCTCCAATAGTCACATCCCTGGCATCATCATGCTGAACCCTGTCCTTAAGGACAAGTAAATGTGGATCCTCAAACTGAAACTCTCTTATGCGGTCCTACAAGGAAGACCGAGAAACCACACAAGCCAACACTGACTAGGCTATGAGATATCTAATCTCACAAATCGATTGGCCAAGGCCTGAATATCAACTGCAAATGGCCTCTCCTCAACTAGAATGTACGCCAAGTTCCCCATAATTACCGCCTTTTGGCTCAAAGCATCAGCAACTACATTGGCTTTCCCCGGGTGATACATAATAATAATATCATAATCTTTACGTAACTCTAGCCATCTTCGTAGCCTCAAATTAAGATCTTTTCGCTTAAACAGATGCTGAAGATTGTGATGACCGGTGAATACCTAACAAGATACGCCATATAGGTAGTGCCTCCAAATCTTGAAGGCATGAACTATAGCAGCTAACTCCAAATTATGAACATGGTAGTTCTGCTCATGGGGCTTCAATTGACGGGAAGCATAAGCAATAACTCTACCCTCCTGCACCAATACACAACCTATCCAAACTCTGGAAGCATTGCAATATACCGTATAGGAACCTGAAGCTGATGGCAAAACCAAGACTCGAGTTGTAGTCAAAGCTATATTGAGCTTCTAAAAGCTATCCTCACACTCGTCCGACCATACAAATGAAACACCCTTCTGACTCAACATGGTCAAGGGTGATGCAATAGAGGAAAAAATCTTAACAAACCAGCGATAATATCATTCCAACCCAAGGAAACTACGAATCTTTATGGCTGAGGATGGTCTAGGCAAACTCTGCACCGCCTCTATCTTCTTTGGGTCAACTTGAATCCCCTCGCTAGACACCACGTGTCCTAAGAAAGCCACTGAGCAAAGCCAAAACTCTCACTTAGAGAACTTTGCATAAAGTTTCTCCTCCATCAATCTCTGCAATATAACTCGCAAATGTTGCGCGTGCTCTTCTTGACTACACGAGTATACCAGGATATCATCAATGAACATGATGACAAATGAATCCAGATAAGGCCGAAACACACTGTTCATCAGATGCATGAACGATGTTGGTGTATTGGTCAGCCCGAAAGACATAACAAGTAACTCATAGTGACCATATCTAGTCCTGAAACCAGTCTTATGAATATCTGAATCCCTGATCTTCAACTGGTGATAACCCGAATGGAGACCAATCTTTGAGAACACCCTTGCTCCCTGAAGCTGGTCAAATAAATCATCAATGTGAGGCAGGGGATACTTGTTCTTCACTGTTACTTTGTTCAATTACCTATAATCAATGCACATTCTCATTGTACCATCCTTCTTCTTCACAAATAGAACTGGCACACCTCAAGGTGACACACTCGGCCGAATAAACCCCTTATCTAGGAGTTCCCGAAGCTGCTCCTTCAATTCTTTCAACTCCGCTAGTGCCATACGATATGGCATAATAGAGATGGGCTAAGTTCCTGACACCAGGTCAATACCAAAATCAATGTCCCGGTTCGGTGGCATACTCGGCAGGTCTGCAAGAAACACATCAGGGAAATACCTCACAACCGGGACAGAATCTATACTAGGAGTTTTAGCTCCAATATCTCGCACAAAAGCTAGATATGACAAACAACCTTTCCCAACCATATGCTGAGCTTTCAAGAAAGAAATCACTCTGCTACGAACACAATTAATCATACCACGCCGCTCGATTCGCGGTTCACCCGGAATAGCCAAAGTGACTATCTTAGCATGATAGTCTGGAATAGCATGACATGGAGATAACCAATCCATGCCCAGAATAACATCGAAGTCCACTATGCTCAATGGCAACAAATCAACTCGGGTCTCTAGACCCCTAATGTTCAAACACATGACCAGTGCACACGGTCCACAATAACAGTATCGCCCACCGAGGTAGACACATGAACATGTAAAGATAGGGTCTCACGGGGCATACTCAAATAACGAGCAAAATATGAAGACACATAAGAATAGGTAGAACCGGGATCAAATAGTACTGAGGCGTCTTTATGGCAGACTAATAAATACCTGTAATGACAGCGCCTAAAACAATGGCATCTGTTCTGCCCGGCATAGCATAGAAATGAGCTTGGCCATTACCTATCCGGTCTCCACTTCTAGTGAGACCTCTCGCTGGCTGATCTCCACCCTTAGTTGGCTAGACGGGTGATGAAATAGCTGGAACAGAAGTCGAGGGTTGACCCTTCTATTGATGTTGTCTTCCACGAAGTCGAGGGCACTGCCTCCTTAAGTGGCCAAACTCTCCGCACTCAAAGCAGTTGCCCGGTGCTGGAGATGGGGACTCAAAGGAACCCCTCGCACCAGAGTAACTAGCAGATGTACTCGGCGCAGAAGAACCCTAAGCTAATGGGGCATGAGATGAACTCTGAGCTGGTAGGTCGCTGAGTTTATGTCTGGACCTACTAGGACCCTTGTGACCATGACCTCATCATCCCCCACGATACTGTAGATGAGCCGACTGAGTAGGCCTGAAAGAACAACCTCTACCATGCTGGAAACGGCCCCTCGAAAGAGCACCATTGTAACTACCCGATCCATGATGCCTCTTGGCCTCCCTCTTCTCTCGCTCTCTTCGGCGAACTAACTCGATCTCACGAGCGGTATCCATCTCCTCCTCAAATGTAGAACCTAATACTCTCTTTCTCTCTAGTCATCAAAATACGGAGATGGTAGTTAACACCATCCACAAATCTCCTAATCATTTCACGATTTGGCGGAACCATCCAAATAGCATGACGGGCCAACTGCAAAAACCTCATCTCGTACTTAGTCAATGTCATTTCCTACTATGTCAACCACTCAAACTGCCTACGCAGCTCCTCCCTGCGGGACTAAGGTACATACTTCTCCAGAAAAAGAGCGAAGAACTGCTGCCAAGAAAGGGGTGATGCCCGACAGGACTATGCCTCTTATAGTCCTCCTACCACGTAAGAGCAACCCTGGTAAACTGAAAGGTAGTAAATACCACACCACTCGATTCAAGGATCCCCGCCGTACGGAGCATACGTTGATACATGTCAAGAAAACCCCAGGCATTCTCATCCTCAGCACCACTGAATGTAAAGGCTGGAGCCTACTAAACCTCTCGAGACGATGTTGCTCATTGTCTGGCATAGCTGGAACGACGAAGCCCTGAACTGGTGCAACCTGATGAGCTGGAGATGCCTCTAGTGTTTGTAGTCCCTGCACCACCTGCTCAGGTGTGTGAGCAGCGGGGGTCGGATTGCCTCCCTCAGCCTGTGAAGTGGTTGCTGCTACGGTTGTAACTGAAACTGCCTGATCCAGGCCAGTACACACTGATAATATCTGTGCCAAGGTCTCCTGAAGACCTGGAATCATGATAGGCACAGCTGGTCTGAACAGGTGGTGCTAGTGTGTTTGCAGCTGGAGCCTGATCCTGAGCTGGGGCAACTGGTGGATCAGCAGGCGCTGCCCTGGCTGCTATGCATCTGCCACGACCACGACCATGTCCACGGCCTCGATGGCCTTATTATATGGTAGTGGTGGTCGTCTACCACGTCCGGTAGCTCGTTTCCTCACAATCTGTGAGATAATGGGATAATAGAAGTTTAGTTCTTAGTTAAACAAAGCCGCACAACAAGAGTTTCAAGAATGTGAAGTTTTCCTAAAGGTTCTGCAGCTTCCTATGGATAAGTACATACATCTCCGTACTGATCCGCAAGACTCTACTAAACCGGCTCATGAATCGCGCGACCAAGTAACCTAGGCTCTGATACTAACTTTTCATTACCCCAACCCTAGTCGTGGTGCTGCCCAACACACTGCTAGGCAAGCCCGACCAATTTACCAACCTTAACCATTTTATACAGTTCATGAGCTAATTAACACAGATAATTTACTAAATTATAATACTGAAAGTCTGTAATAAAACTAAAACATGTGGAATCCCAAGTAATAAAACAACTACATAGCCCGAAGAATCCGGTGTCACAAGTATGTGCCTCTAATATCTGAGTATCAATCTACTACATATTATTCTAAGGAAATACATAAATAAAGCAAATAAGGTAGAAGAAAGATCAGGACCGCGGACGTCATGCACTTACCTTGATGCTCCTGAATAAGCTACTCGGTAGAGAAATCATCACTCAGCTTCAAGTGTACCTGGATCTGCACACAAGGTGCAGGGAGTACTGTGAGTACTCCGACCCAGTGAGTAATAAACATAAATAAAGGCTGAGAATAAGAAATACTGAGTAGGCACAAAGTAATTCTAGAAATACAACAACCTGAACCAAATAGAATTCAGTCTGTAAACCAATAACAACAATTATGGAAATGCTACAGCTGATAAGTAACTGAATGACATGGAAATATGAAATGCAACACAGTCCGGTACTCCCTAGTACCCGCTGCGGCGTGCAGCCTGCTCCCTTTATTTATCATCGACGGCGCTCACTGGGGTTTGCAGACTCCGGAAGGGGCCCCTTACATCCCAAGCGCAATATAAGCCATCTCGTGGCGTCAACTAGGCCCTCAGCCTCATATCAATATCAATATAATATTGTTGTAGCGCGCAGCCCGATCCCATGCTTAGTCCAGAATCACATAAGCCCCTCGGGCACAACAATATATAAATATTCAGCCAAAACTTCATTATAAATATTATTTAAGTTTCAAGTTTGAGAAAAGATGGTTGAGCTTGAAAAATAGTATTAAATTCTAGGACGGAGTTCAATAATACATAAAAATGGTAATAAACCAGTAATAGCAATCCCTTAAGGATTCTATCAATTGGCACGAAGCTCAAATATAGCATCAGCTCAAATTATAATAATAATAATAATAATAATAATAATAATAATAATAAGGAATTTCAATTAAATACACAGTACATTCATCTACTGGGATGGAGCAAATCACAATCCCCAATGGTTCTCTACCCCACGCTCGCTATCCGGCATACAAGTCACCTTATTATAGCACTACGATGTGCAAATACAGGGTTTCAAACCCTTAGGACATCATTTTCATCTATTACTCACCTCAAGCCGGCCAAAATCCTAGCTTGTTGTTCCCTTGCCTTTCAAATCGACCTCCTCGTGCGTCGAATCTGACCAAAACCACAACGAATACATCACAATAGACTAAAGGAACAATACTCAATCGAAAATAATCGAAAAACATAAAAGAGGCTAAGTGTCTCATTTCCTTCTCAATTCATCCAAATCAACTCATTCATACAAAATACTCATAATGAAGCCTAAAGAAGTAGAAAATAAGGGAAACGGGGAGGTAACTCACGTAACGACGGGTCGGGTCATCACAATTTTAAGGCTATAACTAATAATCTGTGGCAAGTTTAGGGGGATAGTAAGTTATTTTTCCAAAAGAGATTTCACTCTTTGATTAAGAAACAAGAAAAATAGACCCGCAAAAAGACAGTCTAAATCCGATATGCAATTGGCAATTCCACCGCCATTAGCAAGTTGAATCACCCCCGGAGTTCGACAATAAGTAGTCATCCCACATCGAAACCGATTTGTGTCCAGCTGCTTTGATAAATCTATATAAGGATGTGTACTCTCCAACTTAAGAGCATCAGTTCACAGTATTTTCAAGCCACTAAAGAGTCCATTTTTTGGACTCACAAGCATTAACGCGAAGGTAATTTCTTATTTTTTTTCTTTTACTTTTCTTCTTTTGTTGTTTTTTATAGGTCAAACAAGAAAGATGTGCTCTTGTTTAACGAGATGATCCATGGATGACAAAAGTCTATATAATGGTGTGAAGAGATAGGTAATTGTCCATGCCTGACTATCAAAGAGATTACTTTAAATATGGTCCGACTATCAGAGAGATCACTCTCAGTCTGGCTCGACTATCGGAGAGATTACTCTAAAAAAGACCCGACTATCGAAGAGGCCAACTTAAGGTGCAACGGGACTCATATGTCCACCTTAAGATTGGAAAGTTATAGTTCCTTTTAAGGACAAACCCATGAAGAGGCCAACTTAAGGTACAAAGGGACTTATATGTCCACCTTAAGATTGGAAATTTACAGTTTTTTTAAGGAAAAACCTATGAAGTGGCCAACATAAGGTGCAAAGGGACTTATATGCCCACCTTAAGATTGGAAAGTTATAGTTTTCTTTTAAGGACAACCACGAAGAGGCCAACTTAAGGTTCAAAGGGACATATGTGTCCACCTTAAAATTGGAAAGTTATAAAGCTTCAACTCGAAGACTTCATGGACTTCATAATGTCACTTGAACACTTGGAAAACTTTCAAAATTTTGGTCGATTTTGCAGACTTCAACCTGAAGACCGACAAACTTGAAGATTCAGCAGACTTTGACGTTTCAACCTGAAGACTTTGAGGGCTCAAATACTTCCACTTGAAGACCAACGAGTTTGAGAAACTCAACTTGAAGACTTGAAGGCTTAAATATTTCGATTTTAAGACTGAAGAAATTGAAGAATAGCATACTTAAAGACTTAGAGAACATGAAGACATAGTGAACCCCCAAATTCAGCGCAAATACTTGGAATCCTCCTAAAATCGTCCCATTAAAGATACCATTTTACCATGGATTATTTCCCCTTGTAAATCAAATGGGATCCAAAGTTTAACAGAAGAATGGTATCTCAGATCGATTTTCAAGTGTTGATTGAATTAATTACACTCCATCGTTCTTATTTCGGACAATGATTGGGGGATTACGTATCTTTTGGACTTATGCAAATCAACTCAGAATGAAACTCTAAGATGCTTACGTACCTCGGTGAAGAGGATTAAGTCATACCGTATTTTGGGATGGGGGATTTTCATTTTTTATGTCCTAACTTTTGCCTAAGCTGCCTTTTTCAAGGTTTTCAACCCAGCGGACTTTTTTGTGAGTGGTTTTGTACACAGTTTAGACCCATGGGGTCCAGGAGTGTAGGAACATGGAGTTTAGACTCGTGCTCAAGGATTGTTACAGTTTCAAAGATAATACTTCTTTAAGAATTTTCCATTGATAGGGCCAATTCCCATGGCATCTGCATCAACCAGCTTGTATGCCCTACTTGAGTAAGCTTCTGGTACAATATATGACCCATACCATTTTAAAGTGAACTTCCCTACAGGTTTATGGGAAGTAATTATGGGTCTGCGTATGGCAAGGACTTGATCTCCTACTTGAAAGGATCTTGGGAGAACTCTTTTATTGAAGGCACGAGACAAAATCGATCTTTATAACATTCAAGACTCTGTTGAACTCCAACCTCTTCTCACCAAGGCCCTCTATTTCTGCTAGTCGATGTCAAGCATTTTCTTCATCAGTGATCCCTTCTTGAATAGCTAATCATAATGAAGGTATTTGATGCTCGAGTGGCAAGACATCTTCGATTCCATAAACGAGTGAATAAGGGGTCGCTTGTGTTGGCGCGCGGTGAATTGTCCTATGATAGAGCTTCTTCCATACATTCATGCCAATCTCGTTTGGATTTGGAGATGACTTTCATCAACAAGTTCCATATAGTTTTGTTGAATGCCTCGGCTAGACCATTGGCGGCATCATTGTACATAGAAATGTTACGTTGCTTGAAGCCAAAGAGTTCACAAATCTTATTTATCAACCTATTGTCTAACGACTTTCCATTATTCATTATTATGTAACGAGGAATACCAAAGTGATAGATAATGTTTACTCGGATGAAACTTGCAACATTTTCCTTTTTTACTTCCTTAAGAACAATAGCTTCAGTCTATTTTGAGTAGTAGTCAATTGCAGCCAATATGTATAGGAGCCTACCATAGGACTTTGGCAATGGTCTAACAACATCCAATCCCCAAGCGTCAAACAGCTAGGATGCAACAATCGGGTGCAACACTTTGGGAGCTTGATGAATAAAATTTACATGGAAATTGCGTAGTCCAAGTAATCTTTTACCATTGCTGGCCAATAATATCCCATCCTTTTTATATGGAAATGGAGCTTTGGTCCAGATTGGTGTGATGCACATACCTCAGAATATGCCTCTTGCAAAGCTTGGAGTGCTTCTTCTTCCCTTAAGCATCACAAGAGTACTCCCTTAAAGGAACTTATGTATAGAGTATCTTTGTAGTAAAAGAAGCAAGGTACACTACGACGGCTTTTAGTCCTTCTCCGCGGATTTTCTGGAAGTATCCCATAGCTAATGATTTGATGCCATTCTTCTTTCTCAACATTAGAAACAACGGCAAGATTCTTGAGTTTATTTTCTTCACCTTCAGCCTCTTTTTGTGGCGGTACTACCCATTTTTGGCAGACAGTAAATTGCACTTGATCGGGTATGAAGCTAGGGCAGCAAAAGGATCATCTTTCTTATTTTCTTTCCTTGGCACACGCTGAATAGTCACATTATCGAGTCACTCTATTGATATTTTAGTGTAATCATGATATGGGCATAGTTCAAGCTTCTTGACCTCGTAACTACCTAAAATATACTTGACCACTAACTTAGAGTCACCAAAGACTTACAATTACAATTGTTTTATTTTGACAGTCGTTTCAAGCCAATAGTAGAATTGCGTCAACGTAAAAGAGTAGGGCAGAACTTTACCTTGAGAAATGACAAATGTTACACCAGCACCAGCTCCTCCTCAATGTTCATCACCATTAAAGTGCATCTTCCATAGAGACTGAACTTCAATGACAATGGTGTTCTCATCATGTAGTTCGTCAGCTAGATCCCAATCATCAAGTATAGGGTGATCTGCCAAGAAGTCCACTAATGCTTGTCCTTTTATAGCCTTTTGTGGGATATACCTGATTTTAAATTTTTGAAACTGGAGGTACCACCTTGCTAGTCTATCACTAAAGACAAGTTTTGACATCACGAACTTGACGAGATTTGATCCAGAAACCAAATGAACAACATGATCTTGAAAGTACGCTTCAACTTTTGGATTGAGAAGACTAGTGCCAAACATAACTTTTCAATTGGAAAATAATTCAGCTCATTTGGTATCATCATCCTGCTTAAGTAGTAAAGGAAGTTTTCTTTCCCTTCATTATTTTCTTGGGCCAACAGCTCTCCAACAAACCTTTCTTGTGCTGAAATGCATAGCATCGGCAGCTTTCTGACTATAGGGGCTACCAAAACTAGAGGATTCATCAAGTAGGATTTAATTCTCTCAAAGGCATTGCTACACGTTTGGTCCTGTTTGAAAGGAACAACCTTTCTTCATAAGGCAACTGAATGATTGGTACCTCCAGCTAGGTTTGAGATGAATCTCCTAAGATACGCTAACTTTCCTTGCAGATTTTCAATTCGTGAATATCCCAAGGCTCGAGCATTTTCAAGATTACATCTACTTTGGCTTGATCAGTTTCAATCTCTCGATGTCGCACGATGAAACCAAGGAACTTTCCGGAAGTAACTCCAAAGGTGAATTTCAATGGATTCATCCTATGCTGGTACCTTAGGAGCAATGCAAACACCATTCTCAAGTCTTTCAAGTGGTTTCCTTTCTCTGTTGATTTTACCACAAAGTTGTCAACATATCATTCGACATTCTTGTGGAGAAGATTGTCAAAAATATTCTGCATAGCCCTTTGGTATATAGCACCAGCTTTCTTCAAGCCAAAATGTATTACCTTGCAGTAATAAATACCTTAGGGGTGCAAAATGCAGTAAGCTCCTCATCTTTTGGTGCCATGTGAATTTGGTTATAACCTGATGAACCTTCCATGAAAGACATTGCTTCGTAACTAGTAGTAGCATCTATCATCAGCTCTGGAATAAGGAGTGGGAATTCCTCTTTGGGACACTCATTGTTGAAATCCCTAAAGTCAACGTATACTTGAATCTGGCCATTTTTTCTTCCTTACAAGGACAATACTTGAAACCCATGTTGGGTATTTAACTTCACGAATAAAGCCAGCTTCGATGAGTTTGTTAACTTTGGTTTCAATCAAGGGAACCAAGTTTAGCCTAAAGTGCCTTTGAACTTGTTTAACAGGCAAACACCATTTTTGACTACAAGGTGATGGACTGCTACATTCAGGTCCAAGCCAAACATATCTTCATAACTCCAAGCAAAGACATCCCAGAACTCCTTAAGTAACTCAATATAAGTGCTCTCTTCATAACTTCTAGTAAAGCACTTAGGTAGGTGGGTATTAGTTCTTCATCGCTGTCAAGGTTAACTTCTTTTAAGGTATTAACAGTTGTCTTCACTCCTTCTTCAAGTTCAGGTTGAGCATCTTTTGCATCTTCATCTTCTTAAGGGTCCCCATCATTGAAGGACATGTGATACAAATTGAAACATCCTCCAATTCCACATTATTCTCCAGCAAAGATGGAACACCATTCTCGTCTTGTACAGTGACATCATACAAAGAACCCACACTTTTTTCATCTTCGTCACGTTCCTTAGTGTAGACCACAATATATGGCTTTACCTTCAATACTTCTTTATATAAAACTACAAGTTTTGTTTGTTGACCCATTCTAGAAGGAACCAATCTTTGGAAATCATTAGATATCTTTTAGACTCCCATGGGCTCAGTGGTTGTTGATATGCTTTCAAAATTTCTCTGAAACTTGTTCCCCTTATTTAATGGACCCAATCTCTCAAACACGAAAGTCCTCACAGGTGATTTCCAAGTCGATCAAAGACAGAATGCTTGCTAAAAGTGGATGATCCATCATATATAGTGATATAATTGCTGCCCCTTCTTATAGAGATGCACACTGGTGACGATTGCTTGTATCCCTAATCTTCACGCGGTTGTCTCATCACAGCTTCTAATGGTAGCTTCCCTAACTTTGATGGCTCATTAGGATTGTATCCAGCTTGTGCAAATATCATGTAGCAATAGGATCAAAACCTTCATTTGTTCGCTTTGTAGGGAGTGCCACATTCTACAAACGGTTTTTAGCCACAAACCCGGCAAGTGGCTTTGAGGACAACTTTATTGCCTCAATTCATTTTACGGGAAGAGTTAACTCTTTTAGCATGTTAGTTTGTAGATTATATGATTCACCTTCATCTTTCTTCCTTTTAGGGACATATTGGAGTGCATGACTTACTTTCTTTCCATAAGACGCAATATTCCCTCTATAAGATTTATTCGCATTGGGTTGTACCTCCTTAGTAACATCTTTGGCTTTACTAGACTCACCTCTTAGTTGTGGGCTCGTCATTCTAGCTTTTCATGCCATCACCAGCTTTTAGCTCCTTCACAATGCGGTTCTTCAAGTAGAACTTTGCATCAGCGAAGTGTGACTCAGCTTCGGTAAATGGCTCATCATCAGTAACTATCTTTTTCTTAACTTCAACCTCGCAGTATTTTAGTCATTGATGGTTGGTAGATGGAACTACTTTATTCTCATGTATCAAAGGCTTCCCAAGCAAGAAGTTGTATAAAGTCTTTGTATCGATCACATGCAGCCATGCACTTGATTGCATATTTTCAATGGTTATTCCGAACCTGATCACACCAATGGATATTTTTCCCCCTTGGTTGAATCCTTCAATCATCACACGACTTTCTGAGAGTTCGTTCATAGGAATACCAAGTTCTTTCACACTACAAATTGGAAAGATGTTTACTGAGGATACTCCATCACCCAAAATTTTAATTAACTTTTCATCATGCATATAGCCAACCAGGTACAACAGCCAATTATAGGAGTGTCACCAAGTAGAAGATCGTCATTTGTGAATGTAACTTTTTCCCCACAAGCATTAACTTCTTTAGAATGGACTCGACGAGCTTTTTCTAAGATGGTGTCAGTGGTAGGTCATCACTCTTTTTTCCCTTTATTAGAATTGCAACAAGAGGCTTCAATACCATCACAAGAAATATTCATGTAGAACCAACATGGTAAGAAATCCTCAAGGGTCACTGGATGTCATGGCTTTTCAGGGTGGTGCACCTCCAATTTTGCTATCTTTACATGATTAACTGGATTCCATCTCCTCGATCTTTTCACCATTATTTTAATTCCTTTTGTTCCATTGATCCTTTTCGTGGGCTCTTTTTGTGGTTCCTAACACAAGTCACCAACACCCAACCTTCATTATCCTCAGGTTGATCGTCTTCACCTTTGTTATTCTCCGGGAATTCTTCATGTTTACTTTCTTTAAAACTACATAATTTATCTGGACTGAATTCCAAATGTGATAGAGACTTGGTTTGCGCTTCCTTTCTCATCTTCAAGTGCAATCTTATTTTCACGAGTCAAGTCCATAACTTTGTCCTTGAAGACAAAGAACTTCACTAGAGTATGGCTCCCAAGTCGATGGTATTTGCAGTAATTTGGGTTATTTGTTTTTCCGGCTTTATTTGGTCGCTTCATCTCCATAAGCTCAATAAGATTTAACTCGATGAGTTCTTCAAAAATAGCTGGCATATCAGAGTCCATAAATGGGCACTCTTTCTCTTGCATTTCTTTTTGAATCAATTATCAGCTTGGCTTATCTTGAAAAGAAGTGGATTTCATACTTTGCTTCTTGCACACCTTCGTTGTGAACTTTACAGGTGATGTGTTGACATTCATAGCTTCTTTGCTTTCAGGCTTGAGTATGAACTTGCTCCATTTCCCGACTTCTTGCTTGTCGTTCCCTTTGCTAGGATCATAGGCAACCTTTTATTTCCAGCGGAGACCATGCTCAACTCCATGTCATGGGCACGAGTCGCAAGTTCTTCAAATGTGCCAGGCTTGATACCTTGCAAAAAGCGTAGTCCCTAATACATGCCTTGGATACACATCTCTATGCTCGAAGCTTCACTAAGCCTATCTTTGCAGTTGAGGCTTGCATTCCTCCGACGATTTATTAAGTTGATAACTAGTTCACCCTTTGGTTGACGAGTACTTATAAGTTCTATCATACTTAAAATATGTCTCGTGCTATAAAAACGATTGAGGAATTCTTGCTCTAGTCGATCCTAGCTATCAATAGATCCAGCCTCGAGGTCTGTATACCAATCAAAATTATTTTCTTTTAATGAGCTGAAAAGTGCTTGACGAGGTAATTTCCATAAGTCCCAGCATTGTAACATGTCTCAACAAAGTGTGCCCCGTGTTATTTTGGATTGCCTTTGCCATCAAACTGTTGAAAGTTTGGAGGTTGATAGCCAATAGGCATCTTCAACATATCGATCCTTGAAGTGTATGGCTTTGCGTAGGTAAATGAGGACTTTAAAAACTCCATATTTGTTTTTTATAGTCCCTTGAATGAACACTTTTAGTTGATTGATTGGAATCATCCCTTCTAAAGAGACTGGAATTTCCTTAGTGGATGCAACTTGTGATGGAGGATCAATCTCTTGAACTTCTGGGAGTTTGCCAGATGCATGGGTGGATTCTTCTTCCGTTAAGATTCCCACCCTATATGTTAGCTTGTCAATTCTAGTGTCTTGATTTTGCATACACTTGGTCAAGCCAGCTATTGCTTCCATCAAGTTTGCCAACTGCTCCTCCACATATGAAGTGTTTGTCACCATGGCTTGCATGACTATCGTGAACAATGGAAAGTAGCATGGATTTTTACACAAATTGATCCTTGATTGGCTAAAGCTATATGGTGTAAGTGGGGAGGATCCATCGCTTGAAGCATCATCATCTTTCTTCATAGAAGAGTGCTTGGATCTGGAGAGGTCAAGTCGAACAAGGTTTTCTTGGTTTTTTCAGCAGCATCGCTTCCTCCTTTGGGTGCATTTGTAAAAGATTTTGCTTATTTTGAGGATGAAGATCTAAAAACGGGGTTTGATACGGACATCACTTGGGGTGCTTGTTGTCCTAACGAGCTTGCATTGCTCTCACAGCTAGTCCAAAGCTTCCAAAGGTAACTTCAAGTATGTTTTCCACATCAACATAGAACCTGGAATTAGCAGCCTTGGTGGAAGTTTGACTGATGTTAATTTTCTTTGAAGTCCATTTCGATGTTATTGAACTTTGGTGGTTGAAAAGTGGAGATGAAAGGTAGAGATTATCCCACTGGGCGTGCCATAATTTGTAGACATTTAATTGCATCGAGAAAATAAAATTAACACTAAAAAATATTGCAATCATTGTAGTATTTTATTTTGAATATTTGAGTATTACAATCTCAATGAATACTCTGATTTTACTCTTCAACGGTAAATAAAAGAACTTTTAAGCTTAATCTTGAATTTTATTTTATTTTAATCCAAGTGCTTGAGGCCTGATCTTGATCTTGACGTATTTTTAATTCAATGGCTTGCAGCTTGTTCTTGAATCTTAGTCTTGATTTTTTAATCCTTAGAACATTTGAATGCTTGTAGCTTTTAGAGAAATTTGCATTGTTTGATCCATGAGCTCTCTCTTGCTTCTTGTTATAACTTCTGGTGTCTTTTCTGAGTTATGAAGACGGGATGTGTTATGATAAGAACAAACACTTTCTCACCAATTAAATTAAGTGTGACATAGCCGCATTTGATTGGCCAGAACATATCACTTGCACGCGTGGTGCAGTTTGATTGGCTAGTCAATGTGACTTAGCATACCTTGTCATTTTGACACGTGGCATGATCTCATTGGCTTCCGTTTGACTTGTCGTGCCACGTCATTTGACACGTGGCACCATATTGGGCCTTTAGGAAGATGATATCTTGGGATTAATGAAGTGGGCTCATCACTTTAGTCCAATTAAATTGGCTAGCCCAATTGATTAAGACTTATTTATTTAATCTATTTATGTTGGACTTATATAACTTATTTAATTGTATAGCCCAATAAATTTGTTTAAACTAATAGGTCTTGAATTTAAAATATAGTCCAAATTATTTTACAAATTTAATTTTAATAAAATTTATATTCCTACAGACATGTCAATGCTTGCAATAATAAAATTTATAGCAAGAAAAAAATTCTATCGACTTCAAAAGTCAATGAGCATCCAAGTCCCTCTGTCCCAAAAACTCCCCAACTATTTATTCGCTCCCCTTAATTTAAATAGTGCTTTTAAATTCTTTATTTTTTCATTTATTTTATTTTTTTATAAATGGAATACGTAATCTTCCCCAATAGGCTGAAAGGTACAAGTAGAATGGAACGCGCAACCACAGATATGAAGAAAGGTGAGGAATAAAATCACTGTCTATTCCATAATGATTTTTTCCGTGGGCAAAACTCGAAAAGTAACAAAATCTTCGGTGATGAGGCTTCTCGATGATGTCTCTTTCTTATTCTTTCCATTTTAGCCACTCTTTTACACGACTCCAACCAAATCTTCAAAGCACCGAATACTTATTACTGATACTCATAGGTCAAAGTACAAATTTCAGAAACTAAGACTAACTGTTATGAGACAGTAAATTTTTGGAGTCATCTTCTGACTAAATTATCCTTGGTTACCTACCATAAATAATTGAAATATTAACCTTAATACAAACACTCCTTTATAGGTAAATATAGTAAGGCTCAGCACATATTGTGGCCAAGACGAAATCATATTGAGAAGCACTAAATTTATTTTTATATAATTTTTACACTAATAATAACGTTTGCTTTCTAAACAGTAAATTAATCATTTAAGATAAAAGTAATGATTTTTTTCAAAAAAAAGGGTAAGGGGGAAAAAGAGCGTAAAGAATAGTGTGGTGGATTATCTAATGTTGAGATCGAGAACTCAAAGCGAAAATTTTGATTGGGCTATCATCACAATTAAGAAAATAAAATAAACTTACATAAAGTAATAGCTTAAATTTTGAACATTGCCAGTGCCAAAAATATTTATTTCTTCTGATCAATTTAAACCATATTTGTAATTCATCCTATTAATTAGTAACATATATTGATGAATATCTAAAATCAATTAAAAATAACCTAGTATTATTGTCAAGATCTGGATTTTTCACCCTCGGTAGTCGTGATGGCGCCTACTCGTAGAAGCTAGGCAAGCCATGAAATTTAGAAACCTTAACTCTTTCATTTTAGTCCTTTTCAAAAACCTTTAATAACCAGTGATCAACACTTAGATAATAGCGGAAATTAAAATTTAGCGGAAAACTTATACTATTATATATCCCTAAATAATATAAAATACCAACATGCGTCTCTACCCAGAAATCGGTATCATCGTATTCAGGACTATCTATGGATACTACATACAGATGTCTGAAGAAAAGAAATACCAACTTATCACGACCCGAATTTTCCACCCTCGGGAGTCATGATGGCGCCTACTCGTAGAAGCTAGGCAAGCCATGAAATTTAGAGATCTTAACTCTTTCATTTTAGTCCTTTTCAACAACTTATAGTTACATGTGATCAATACTTAAATAATATCGGAAGTTAAAATTTAGCGGAAGACTTATAGTAATGTATATCCCTAAATAATATAAAAATACCAACATGCGTCTCTACCCATAAACCGGCGTCACAATATTCATGAACTGTCTATGAATACTACATATAGATGTCTGAAGAAAAGAAATACAGTCTGTCTCGAATACAAATGAAAATAGAACATATTAACTGATAGAAGAGTCATCGGGCCTGCGAATGCATAAAGGACTACCTCGGGATCTCGGTGGACAGAAGGTTGGCTCCCCTACTGCTGCTGACCTAGTGGTGCTCTAGTATCTGCATAGAGTGCAGAGTGGAGCATCAGCACAACCGACCCTGTGTGCTGGTAAGCGTCTGTCCTAACCACGGTGAGGTAGTGACGAGGCTAGGACCAGACTCCAGATAAATCTGTGCAGTTATATAATATCTAGCAGAAAAATAAACATGAACTAAGCAGTTTAAATGGAAGGGGTACATGTTGCGGGGGATATATCAAATCCAACAGACACTTAAAAAAACATGAGAGGACAGTCCAAAATCTACCACTAAGCAATAATAATATTGTTGTGGCGCACAACCCGATCCCTTATTATTTAGCACTGTTGCGACTGTGCAACCCGATCCACATATATAACTATTGCAGTGTTCAACCCGATCCAATATAATATTTGTTGCGGCGTATAACCCTATATTATTATTGCGGCGTGCAACCCAATCCATATAATATAAATATTGTGGCGTGCAACCCAATCCATATAATATAATTGTTGTGGCGTGCAAACCAATCCACATAATATAATTATTGCGACGTACAACTCAATCCACATATATATTAATAATGTTGTGACGCGCAACCATTCCAAATATACAGTCATCAATAATCATAATAACCTCCCGGCAAGGGATCAACAATAAACTACTATCCAGGCAAAGGAACTCAAAAGTACAGCTATATACGTTCCGGCTAGGGATAATCAGCTATCACCAATCTTAAATCAACTCCTATATCACACTTATCACCATTACTCAATCATAAATAGATTCCATGAAAATAAACTAAGTCTTTGCTCAATATCAAGGATTTACCCGCTAAAGCATCCATGGTATCATTTAAGAATACAATAAGTATCAATTTAAGACTCACGGTCATGTTCGACACCAACGTATAGATACTCGTCACCATGCACAAACAGGACTCAACTTTTAATCCCTAAAGCTAAGGTTAGACCGAACACTTACCTCAAACATTCATGACCAACTCAACCCTCAAACACCTCCTTTCCTTTTGATTTTGGCTCTAAATCAATCGTATCTATACATATTCGAATTCATAATATCAATAAATACTAAAAAATTCAATTTCAAAGCCAAATTATAGATTTCTAGTCATTCTTCCCAAAAATTCAAAAATCAACCCTGGACCTGCTTGGTCAAAACACGAGGTTCGAACAAAAATTCAACCCCCCATTCACCCACGAGCCCAAATATATAATTAGATCCAAAATTCGACCCAAAAATTAGGTCTAAAATCACAATTAATCAAAAAGCCCTAACTCTGGCCACTCACTAATTTTCTATCCTTAATTTCATGTTTTAGGCTTAGAAATCTAGTGGGTGTTGATAAAAATGGAAGATAACAAGTTAAAAATTACTTACCCAAAAGATTATGATGAGGAAATGCTTTAAAAATCGCTTAAGAGCTTTGTAGAAGAAGGGGTTTATGAACTTTTATGAAAATCCCACAATGCTACTGTTTTGGTCTTTATGAAAATCACCGCGCGAAAATATGCTTCGCATTCACGATAGACCTTTGGCATTCACGATGGATTAGGCTTGATAAGCCTTCACGTTCGTGTACAAAGGCTCACATTCGCGGAGAAGGATCTCCTCGAGCCTCGCGTTCACATCCAATTGGTCGTGTTCGCATAGTGTAATTGCCCCATCCCCTGCCCAGGTCCACTTGGCCTTCGCGTTCGCGTGGCTAGGACCGCGTTCACAAAGGGATAACCCCCCACTACCTCGCATTCGCGACCTCAGCTTCGCATTCGCGTGGAAGGATTTTCCTTCTGAAAAAATTAATAAAACACGAACGCAAAGAAGAAAGCATCAGTACACCAAATCAGCTACTTCTGCAATTTTTCTTAAGTCCAAAACTTCCTGAAACACATCGAAAACACACCCGAGCTATCTGAACTCCTAACCAAACATACGTACTAACTCAATATCATTATTCGAACTTATCTGTGCGATCAAATCGCCAAAATAACCTCAATATAACGAATTAAACCTCAAAATCAATGAAGTTTTTTCAAACTTCATAAAATATCAACTTTAGCAATTTAGGTCCGAATCACATCAAATAACATCCATTTTTCACCAAATTTTACAAAATGTCTTAAATCATAAATAAGACATGTACCAGGTGCCGGGACCAAAATACAAGCCCGATACCACCATGTTCTAATCAATTTTCATTTCGAATTTCCTTAAACAAATTCAGAAAATAATTTTCTTTAAAAAATTCATTTCTCGGGTTTGGGACCTTGGTATTCGATTCCAGGCATACGCCAAAGTCCTGTATTTTCCTACGGACCCTTCGAAACCACCAAGTCACGGGTATGGGTCCGTTTACCCAAAAATTGACCAAAGACAAATTAATTCATTTTATATCTAAATTTTACCACTTTTCACAGATTTTTATATTTAAGCTTTCCAGCTACGCGCCCGGACTGTGTTTGAAAATTGAGGTGACTCTAAATAAGGTGTTCAAGGCATAAAACACAAACTTTGATTTTAAAGCAAGTGATGACCTTTTGGGTCATCATATCCTCCATAAAACAGCTGTTCGTCCTCGAACAAATATAGGAAGGAAGTACCTGAGTTGGGAAAAAGATGGGGATAACAGCTCCGCATGTCGGACTCGAACTCGGAATCCAGGTTGATGCCTCAACAGGCTGACCTCTCCATTGAACACTAAAAGAAGGAAAACTCTTTGACCTCAACTGACAAACCTACATGTCTAGAATAGCTACCGGCTCCTCCTCGTAAGAAAAGTCCTTGTCCAACTGGACTGTGTTGGAATCTAACACGTGGGATGGATCACCATGATATTTTCGAAGCATGGACACATGAAACACTAGATGCATAGCTAATAAGCTCGGCGAAAATGCAAGTCTATAAGCCACCTCTCCCACTCAATCAAGCATCTCAAACGGACTAATGAACCTAGGGCTAAGCTTGCCCTTCTTCAAGAATCTCATCACGCCTCTCATAGGCGACACTCGAAGCAATACCCGCTCACTGACCATGAAAGCCAAATCTCAAACCTTGCGGTTGGAATAGCTCTTTTGCCCAAACTGAGCTGAGCTCGCCTATCTTGAATGATCCTGACCTTGTCCAAGGCCTCTTGAACCAGATTCATACCCAACAACCGATCCTCTCCCGGCTCAAACTATCAAACTGGAGACCAATACCGTCTGCCATATAAATCCCCATAAGAAGCCATCTGGATACTCGACTAGTAGCTGTTGTTGTAAGCAAACTCTGCTAAAGGTAAAGATTGAACCCACGAGCCTCCAAAGTCAACGACACAGGCTCGGAGCATATCCTCCAAAATCTGAATAGTCCACTCGGGATGCCCATCCGTCTGGGGATGAAATGTTGGGCTCAACTCAACCCGTGTGCCCAACTCTCACTGAACTGCTCTTCAGAAACGCAAGGTAAACTGTGTACCTCGGTTTGAAATGATAGAAACAGGTACACCATGAAAACAAAGGATTTCCTTTATATAGATAACAGCTAACCTCTCAGAAGAATAGGAGACTACCACATGAATGAAATGTGCTGACTTCGTCAGCCTATCAACAATGACCCGTACTGCGTCGAACTTCTTTAGAGTTTGCGAGAGTCTAATAACCAAATCCATAACTATCCGCTCCCACTTCCACTCGGGAAAATCAATCCTATTAAATGAACCGACGGGCCTTTGATGCTCGTACTTGACCAGCTGACAATTCAAACACTGAGCCACATATGCAACGATATCCTACTTCCTTCTCCTCCACCAATAATGCTGCCACAAATCCTGATACATCTTTGCGACTCCCGAATGAATAGAGTACCGGGAGCTATGGGCCTCCTCTAAAATCAACTCTCAAAGCCCATCCACATTAGGAACACAAACTCAACCCTACAATATCAAAACTCCATTATCATCTAAGGCAACATGCTTGGCACCTCTACGTTGCACCGTGTCACTAAGGACACACAAATGGGGATTATCATATTGCCGATCACGAACGCTCCAATAATGAAGAACGGGTGACCGTGCAAGCTAACATACGACTGGGCTAAAAAAATATCCAGTCTCACCAATTGATTGGCTAATGTCCAAACAACAGCAGCAAGCAGTCTCTTACCGACCGGAATATAAGCAAGACTGCCCATACTGGCTGACTTCCTACTCACCATACTAATAATACCCACATGAATGTTGTGGCTGGGGAAACAGAGACTGACCCTGGCGACATGAATGACCACCCCAAAAACTCTGGATCGGTGGTGCACTGTAAGGCTTCTAATCAGAATACTGCATTTGACAACCACGGCCACCTGATGCACTGTAAGAACCCTGAAGAGCTGACTGAAAGGTCCTAGGAGGATGGCCTCTACTATATAAATCCTACCTCTAGATGAGGTACCACTGAATCTGCTTGAATGATGGGGCCTCTTATCTGACCCATGAATACCTCCCTTCGACAGAACCATCTCCAATCTCCTATCCACATTAACTGCCTCATAGAAAGATATCTCATTCCAAGCCTCTCTAGCCAACTAGAGACAAATCGGCTGAGTGATTCCATTAATAAACTATCTCACTCTTTACCTCTCGGTGGGAATTATAATAAGAGCATGGCGAGCCAAATCAATGAATCTGGTCTCATACTGTGACAATCATGAAACCTTGCTGGAGACTCTCAAACTACCTCCGATAGGCCTCTCGCTGTGTAATAAGGAGAAACTTCTCAAGAAATAGCTGTGTGAACTACTCCAAGGTCAATCCTGGCGATCCTGTTGGTTTAGCTAAGCAATGATACCTCCACCAAGTCTTGGTGGATCCAGACAAGCAAAATACGGAAAAATTGACCCAGTTGGTCTCAAAAATACCCATGTTCATAAGAACCTCGTGACATTTGTCAAAATAATCTTGGAACCTCATAGATGCACCGCTGAAAGTACTAGTGAAGAGCTTGGTGAACCTATCCGATCTCCACAAAGCATCGGCAGACATGGTTTCACCATCACTGGTCTGAGCTACCACACCCAGCTAAGCTGCTCTAACAGGATGAGCCGTTGGAGTATGAAACTGGGGAGCTATCTTCTCCGGAGTGCAAGTAGCAGGAGTCTTGGCTCCTCCTCCATCATGAGAGATGGTTGGTGCTACAAGAAGTAAACATGTCCTGGTGACACTCTCCATAAGGCCCACTAGATGGATCAGAGCATCCTGAAGAACTGGGGTAGCAACAAACCCCTCTGGGACCTGAGCTGGGGCCACCGTAACTACTGGGGTTAGAACCTCATTATCAAAATCAACCTGAGGTTCCGCTACAGGTGCTGCTGTCCTGGGCTAAGCATTGTCCCTACCTTGGCCTCTAGCAGGGCATTGCTCTATCCCTCTTCCCTCATGGGAGTTGTTGTTAGAGGCTCGGGCTACTAATCGATAGATAAGAAAGCATGTGTTCTCGCAATCTATGAAAGAACAGAGTATAAATTCAACTAGCATTGAGGAACCAAACTGCACAACAAGAAAAAACAAATGTGAATTTTTCCTAACTATGTAGCCTCTAGGGAATAAATACATACGTCTTTGTACAGACCCCTCAAACTCTACTAAGAATTTCCGTGAATTGTAAGACCTATGTAACCTAGTGCTCTGATACCAACTTATCACGACTCGAATTTTTCACCCTCGGGAGTCGTGATGGCGCCTACCGTAGAAGCTAGGCAAGCCATGAAATTTAGAGATCTTAACTCTTTCATTGTAGTCCTTTTCAACAACTTATAGTAACGGTGATCAATACTTAGATAATAACGGAAGTTAAAATTTAGCGGAAGACTTATAGTAATATGTATCCCTAAATAATATAAAAATACCAACATGCATCTATACCCATAAACCGGTGTCACAATATTTATGAACTGTCTATGAATACTACATACAGATGTCTGAAGAAAAGAAATACAGTCTGTCTCGAATACAAATGAAAATAGAACATAATAACTAATAGAAGAGTCATCGGGCCTGTGAACGCCTCCAGGACTACCTCGGGATCTCGGTGGACGGAAGGGTGGCTCCCTTACTGCTGCTGACCTAATGCTACTCTGGTATCTGCATAGAGTGCAGAGTGTAGTATCAGCACAACTGACCCCATGCGCCGGTAAGTGTATGGCCTAACCTCGGCGAGGTAGTGACGAGGCTAGAACCAGACTCAAGATAAACCTATGCAGTTATTTATTATACGACTGGAAAATAAACAGAAAATAAGCAGTTTACATGGGAGGAGTACATGCTCGGGGGAATCCAACATACACTTAAAAGAAAAATGAGAGGACAGTCCAAAATCTACCACAAAGCAATAATAATATTGTTGCAGCACACAACCCGATCCCTTATCATTTAACAATGATGTGGCGTACAACCCGATCCACATATATAACTGTTGCTGCATGCAACCCGATTCAATATAATATTTGTTGTGGTGTGCTATCCGATCAAATATATCATTATTGCGGCGTGCAACCCGATCCATATAATATAATTATTGCAGCGTGCAAACCCGATCCATATAATATAATTGTTGCAGCGTGCAACCCAATCCACATAATATAATTATTGCAGCGTGCAACGTGATCCACATATATAACAATAATGTTGCGGCGCGCAGCCTGTTCCAAATATACAGTCAGCAATAATCATAATAATCGTCCGGCAAGGAATGAACAATAAACTACACTATTTCGGCAAGGGAACTCAACAGTACAAGTATATACGTTCCAGCAAGGGAGAATCAGCTATAACCAATCTTAGCTCAACTCCTACCTATCACAGTTATCACCATTACTTAATCATAAATACATTGCATGAAAATAAACTAATTCTTTGCTTAATATCAAGGATTTACCCACTAAAGCATCCATGGTATCAGATAAGAATACAATAAGTATAAATTTAAGACTCACAGTCATGTTCGAAACCAACATATAGATACTCGTCACCCTGACTATACGTCGTACTCAACAAGAAGTAATTAGCAAATAAGACTCAACTCCTAATCCCTCAAGCTAAGGTTAGACTGAACGCTTACCTCAAACTTTCACGACCAACTCCAGCCTCAAACACAGCCTTTCCTTTCGAATTTGGCTTCAAATCAATCATATATATACATAATCGACTTCATAATATCAATAAATGCTAAACAATTCATTTCCAAAGCCTAATTATAGCTTTTTAGTCATTCTTCCCAAAATTCTAAAAATTGACCCCGGGGTTCGCTTGGTCAAAACACGAGGTACGAACCAAAATTCGACCTCCCCCCCCCCCCATTAACCCACGAGTCCAAATATATAATTAGTTCCAGAATTCGACCCCAAAACAAAGTCTAAATCACAATTAATCAAAAAGCCCTAACTCTACCCAATCCCTAATTTCATATTTTAGGCTTAGAAATCTAGTAGGTGTTAATAAAAATGGAAGATAACAAGTTAAAAATTACTTAGATTATGATGAGGAAATGCTTCAAAAATTACCTAAGATCTTTGGAGAATAAGGGGTTTATGAACTTTTATGAAAATCCCGCAATGCTACTATTTTGGTCTTTTTAATAATCATTGGCGAAAATATTCTTCGCGTTCGCGATAGACTCTTCGCATTCGCGAAGGGTTAGGATGGATAGGCCTTCGCGTTCGCAGAGAAGGATCTCCTCGAGCCTCGCATTTGCGTAGGGTAATTGCCCCACCCTCTGCCCAGGCCCACTAGGCCTTTGCGTTCGCGTGGCCAGGACCGCATTCACGAAGGGATAATCCCCCACTGCCTCGCGTTCGCAACCTGAGCTACGCGTTCGCGCAGAAGGATTTTCCTTTAGCAAAAATTAATGCATCCCATTCGCATGGGTTCTTCCGCGAATTCGAAGAAGAAATCATCAGTACACCAGATTAGCTATTTCTGCAATTTTTCTTAAAGTCCAAAACTTTCCGAAACACACCCGAGCCCTCGGGGCTCCTAACCAAACATATGTACTAACTCAATGTCATCATTCGAACTTATTTGTGCGTTCAAATCACCAAAATAACCTCAATATAATTAAACCTCAAGATCAAAGAATTTTTCTCAATCTTCAAAAAACATCAACTTTAACAATTTAGGTCTGAATCACATCAAATGACATCCCCTTTTATTTTTTAGCAAATTTTACAGATTATCTTAAATCATATACAAGACTTGTACTAGGCGCGAGAACCAAAATACGGGCTCGATACCACCATGTTCTAAACAATTTTTATTTCAAATTTCCTTAAACAATTTCACAAAATAATTTCCTTAAAAAAATTCATTTCTCAACCTTGGGACCTCGGAATTTGATTCCCGGCATAGCCCAAGTCCTTTGTTTTCCTACGGACTCTCAAGGACCGTCAAATCACGGGTCCGGGTTCGTTTACCCAAAATGTTAACTGAAGTCAAATTAATTCATTTTATAATTAAATTTTATCATTTTTCACATATTTTCATATTTAAGCTTTTCGGCTACGTGTTCGAACTGCGCACATAAATCGAAGTGACTCTAAATAAAATTTTCAAGGATTCGGAAACATATAATTTGATTTAAAAGCAAGTTATAACCGTTTGGGTCATCACAATAATATACTAAATTACACTAAAAGAAAATCTGTATAAATACTTTTGTGTTCATCCAGTTTTAAAGAAGATTGTCAAAGAAATTTATTATATTGTCGCTAATATATATATATATATATATATATATATATATATATATATATATATATATATATATATATATATATATATATATATATATATATATCTTAATTTCTAAATAATTAAAAAGCAAAATTAAAATTAAAAGTGAAGAAAATTAAATATACCAATTGATGAATGAGAAAATTATCACAATTTATATATTTGTTGGTATAAAATAACCTCAATAAAATAACAAAAAATATATTATAATAATTTTTTCTAATAATAAATAAATATTATATAGTAATTATAATAAAAAATAAATATTATATAGTAATTATAATAATAAGAGATTAAATAAATTTCGGGGCCTAAGGCATGACTTTACTGGCGTAGCCTTTAGAGCCGCCCCCGTAAATATTCTATAGCAGAAAAAGAAAACAAAGAAAAAATACGAAAAGCAACCCAAGAAGATGGAGGAGAAAAGAAGGGGAAAAAAGAGGTAAAAAGTGCATAACGTACTAGGTACTTTATAGGTAAATATTCTATTTGTCTAGTGTAACTTATACGATATTTCTCTATTTATGACAGAAAAAAAGAAGTTATCAAGATGCAAAATGCTTAAGCATGTGAGCAGAAGAAGGCTTCCCTTAACCCAAAAATATAGTAATTAGAAAACAAACCTAAGAAAATTGAGAAAGAAAAAGAAGAAGAAAACTTTCATAAAACTACCAGCTACCGAAAGTTTTCCTGTAGTGTTAGAGAAAAAGATAAAGTGATATATATTCTACATTTTTCTCAAAAAAGAAAATAAAAGAAGATATTATTACCTACTACTCCATGTCGTATACGCTTATTTTGCATTTCTTATATTTTCTACCCTTTTCTCGAAAAAAACAGAAACAGAAGAAAAAAAAGATAAGTACCGAATGCTGCATTTCCTGTACTCCAATTTGCATTTTTATATTAATATTTTTATAGAAAGGATAGTATTGAGATTTGGGGTGGGACCTGTTTTATCATTTTATACCTATGCTTTATTATTTTGTTTTGTCTTGCTTTGGTTCCTAATTTTGTCTTTGTTCCAATGCAGCTTTCCATTTTATCCTATGCACCGAGGGTCGTCTGGAAACAGCCTTACTGCCCTTTCAGATAGGGGTAAGGCTCGTCTACATAATATCCTCCCCAGACCCCACCTGGTGCAAGTATACTGGGTAGTTGTTGTTGTATACTCTATAACTAAAAATCAAATAGTTACAAGAAAAGTCAAAGTCTATATAGAAAAGGGTAGTGGAGGCCAGGTTGAAGCTAAACGCAAAAAACCTAAATATCTATCTAAATATCTAACAAGGCAACAACCCCATCAACCAAATCAACCGCGCTCTAGAATTCTGTTATACACATATAAAAAGAGAAAGGAAATATAACATTACAAAAGCGGAAGAGAATCAAAGCCACCCCACAAGTTCTGTTCCCTGAATCTTGAAACCCCATATAATAGATTGCATTTTTATTTTAATAAGCAACCCCAGAAGTTTGTTTTTAATCTTTTTGAATCAAGAAACCCCAACAACAATCAAAAACCCATATAAGAAACCTTACAAAGATTCAATTTTTTTACTTTCAATCTGAAAAGGCAAGAAATAGGAAATGGTGGAGGAGGATGGTGAGGGGGAACAGAAGGTTTTCGTTTCAAGAAAATCTGAGCCGTCCCATTGGTGGACAACTTTCAATCGAGATCTAATGGCAGGGGCATTGATGGGGGGTGCTGTGCACACGATTGTGGCACCAATTGAGAGAGCTAAGCTATTGTTGCAGACTCAAGAAAGCAATATAGCCATATTGTGTGGTCCCCACAGGAGGTTTAAGGGAATGTTTGATTGCATAGTACGTACTGTTAAGGAAGAAGGGGTTCTTTCTCTTTGGAGGGGAAATGGTAGCAGTGTCCTCAGATATTACCCTTCTGTTGCTCTCAACTTCTCTCTTAAGGTAAACTACTCTTGCCACTATTCACATTTCAACTCATTTTGTTTTCTGTTTCTGTAACATGTGCAAGAAAAGGATTTATTTTATTGAATATTTGCTGCTTTTTAACTTCTTGTGTCTGCGAAACTAATTATTCTGTGAAAATGTTTCAATAATGTACGATGATATTGAAAGTTAGCTACATTTAGTTGACTTAATATTCAGTTGGTTATTCATGTCATTTGACAGTTCTTTATATTGGTAAATGTGAATGTTTATAGCTGATTAAGAGTTTGGAATTCTATTCTGTCAAGGTGAATAAAGGCATACAGTCTCTTGATTTCATGAAATGGAAGCTATATTTTTCTTTGGTAGTCTTGAGAAAAAGTATGCTGAAGTTTCGAAATGTTGGCTGTGCTGGAAGAAAGTAACAAATGCCTACAGAATGTGGTTCTTTGTTTGAATGGTTTAGAGGACAGGGTAGCATGACTTCTCTGAGAGACTTTTAGAGGTAGATCTCTCAAAAAGTTTTCTTTGAAGTCATACTACAATCTACTGGCTGAACAAGATTCATATGGTTTTTGTTATGGAAAATAAAGATTTTCAACGCGAAAAGGGTAGGTGATTCATGGGTGGTTGGAGACCGAACAAGTTAGATGCAAGGAGGAAAAATGTTAAGACAGTTTCGTCATGCATTCTTTGGCTGGTAGCAAGAGAAGGAATATAAGACCTCTGAAGGATTTGAGAGCTCTTTCACAAAAATCAACTGCTCCCTCTATTTAATTAAATTTTTGGTGTATCGAGGGTATCATTGTTATATAGATTGTTTGATTTGTTTCCTGGGTGTTCACGACGTACTTGTAACATATGTATTTGTATGCTCAAAACAATCTTGGTGTATATTAATAAAATTACTTGATTATCAAGAACATAATGTTCAGAGGGCTGCATAGTTGAATGGAGGTACAAACTTACTGGGTGGGGGTAGGTTTTAGAGGGGCAGGCTATTATTTAGGTCTTGATTGTGGAAATGCTGAGTAGGAAAATGTCAGCAATTATAAACTAATTAAGTGCCAATAAAATGCTAAGATCTCTTACTTTGAAAGTTATGCATAAATTTGTTAGTTAATTTTCCATTGTTGCTTTACTATATTGTATATATCTTATTTTGTATGTTAATATAAGAGCTAGATAGGCACCCAGAGTGTGACCTAGTGACTAGTGAAGTGGGTGGAATCCTAGCAGAGACAAAAAAAAGACGATTTGTTCTCATGTGTCTAAGCCTTGGTAAGCAAATTTACCAAGTATTTTATGCTGGAGCGAAGCAGTAGGTACCCGGTGGAATAGTCGAGGTGTGCCAAGCTGGTTCAGACAGCACCATTATCGATTAAAATGTAAAAGCTGAATGAAAGGAAAATGTAGCTCCACGAAGTATCCATATGGAAGGAAATGCAAAACGAAAACAAATTGAGGCTTAAATTGCATGAATGTAAGAAGATTGCAGGTAGCTTGTCATGCAGCATCACGAATTGATGCATAACCTGAAAGACATGCTATTTACCACCCTAGATCTTTTCTTTTCTTTCAAGCAGCTCAAAACTCAAGGAACAATATCTTTGGTCTATAAAAATGTATCTCAAGGTCTTTGCTCCTAATACAATATCAGGCCTTGCATCGTCTGGAATCAACTGCGAGTAAGATCCAAGTTTTAGTCTTTTGTTTTTGTCCTTTTCAATAGTTATTACTAATCTGGTGCCTGCTTCCAACTCTTCTCATCTCTCTGCATACTACATGTAAACATCAACTCCACTCTAATTTGGTCATCCCTTTTGTCTTTAAATTGCTAAGCAAAAAGCTGTTGCTTCTGAGGTATCAGAAAATGAGGTATCAGAAAATGAAAAACCATATCGATTTTATGCTTCTGGAAACATGGCGCTGTAAACAAAATGAGATTTCTTTCAGCAGAAAATCAACTTCCTTCCATCTGATGACCTTTCCGTGTTCAAGTATAACTTTTCTAGTAAAATAGATGTCTGTTCAATCATATATAGTTTATTTATTTTCTTAAATGCTGGGTAGCTTTTTTGGAGAAGAGGCTTTTAGGTAACTATGGCAATGGGAAAGTTTTGTCTTACCCCGCTTCTGTTCCTGAGGCTCAATAACTCACTATCAATTTGTTCTCATGCCCTTCATCTGGAATTTCATTTAAAGACCTTTTACCAATCATTCTTGGAAGAAAGTTTATGAATCCTTGTAAAATTCTTCTCATCTCTTATCAACTCTTTTCTTCTTCGGGTTGGTTGCAGCAATCTTGATCCACTGTATTCAATTTCTTCCGTACAAGGGATTTGTCTCAGATGGTTGAAAGAGTTTGGTTTGAGGAATTTTCAATGGAGAAAAACTTGGGAAAGTTGAGTGACTTGGAGAGGTTGTTAAGAATGAGGGTGGAAACAAGTGCCACCCGTGGATGGTATTTGCGGAACAGCGGACATGCTGCTGTAAAGGGAGAGGGACGAAGCCTAATGTGAAGAGATACTGGAGCCATTGATCTGATTTTGCTTACTTCACTCTATCCCACCTCGACTTGCCTTCTTTGAAAGGTTCTCGTGCCCTGCACCCGAGTAACATCTCTCCATCTGCCACTTTACTCTACATGTGGCAGGTTATACTTTACCCTACTCCTTCCCAATCCCTTCTTTCATGTTCATTTGGAAAAGCAATGGCCATCAGTCCTCTCCAGTCTGGACTTCACCGCACTGGCTAGATTGGAAGTACCAAAGCTAAAAGTTTGCTAAATGAAAAAGCAAAACAGTAGTAATAATAGAAAGAGAAATAAGAAGTTAAAAGGATAAAGAAGGAGAAGGAAGAGGGAGGCCTTTGCCGAGAAGTGTGAATGTTCCGCTTGCATCTGTATGCAACATTTGCCATTGAATTGAATAAACCCAAGATTTTTTTCAGACTGCGCCCCCTTTGATGTCGGTTCAGCTGTGAAGGAAGTATTATGCAGGAGGTGTGGCAGACGCATGTTACATGTTCGAACCTGCCTCTGACCAAAGTCTAATATTTAAGTTGGAGGAGGGTAGACAAGAAGGCCCATACTCCCCTTAGTATCAAATCTGTGCGCCAACTGGGCACGAGCCAGCTAACCCACGGGGGATTTCATGGTTATAAAAAGAAAAGATGTATTTTGAATCTTCTGCTAAAGTCTAAGAGCCCGTTTGCTTAGCTGATTTATAGTAGCTGATAAGCATTAGGTGTTGAAAAGCACTTTTAAGTGCTAAAGCTGATTTAAAAAATAAGCAGTTACGTGTTTGGATAAAAGTGTTGAAATTAATAATAAGCAGCTGAAGAACTGGGTATACGAAGAGTTTTGTTTTGAAAAGAAGTATTTTAAGAATAGAATAGTAAATATTTTGGTCAAACCTAAAATGCTTATAAGCTGAAATTTGATAAGTTGGGGGAGACCAACTAGTGACTTTTGGCTTATTTTTGGCTTTTAAGCACTTTTAATTTTACCAAACGCGTAGATAAGCCAAAAAGTGCTTATAAGCCAGTTTGACCAGCTTATAAGCTTGGCCAAACACCCTCTAAGTACCCTAACTAATATGAAGCTAAATTGAAAAAATGATTTGACAGCACTAAGGATCGCTCGGAAATATTTCTTTATACAAAAGATTAAGTCTTTACCATTGCTATATTTGCTTGAGTTAGGGCGGTAAAGTTGAAATCTGTCACACTTCTTGTTCTTGCAGGCAAGTATCTTGATACAAGATATCTGTGGGATGACTTTGCAAAAGGATTTTTGAGTTTTGAGCTGCATGTTTCACCTGTTTTTCTGTCTTCCATCTTCTGGATTCTCATGTGATAGGTCATTGGACAATGGGGATTCATGAATCTTGTTAGTACACTATAAAACACGCATTTCAATGGCATTAGTTTACATCATAATAGTCTGTATTGAAAATTATTTTCTCGATTATCTGCTTGTTTAGGAATTGGAAAACAATTACACCATAAGTTACAAATCATTTCTTTGTTGAAAGGAAAGAGACCCTCCTCCTGACCTTATCAAAAAAGAAAAAGAAAAAAAGAGAGAGACCCTTCTCTACTTCATTGTTTTTGTGACATGTTAAATCCATTATATACTACTCATGTAAACCTATTTCCTTTTTAGTCCGTGTCAAAAAGAATGACTACTTTCCATCTTTGAAAATAATTTACCTTTATGCAATGATTTATAGTTATAGCCACACAAAATATATGTGCCTCATTTTACATCATACTTTTTAGGAATAGTTATTACAATCAGCAATACTATGAGATCCTGTTATTTTCTCTCCTAGTTGTCCTCTACGTGTAGTGAACTTTGAGTCAGGAACATGTTTTTCTTTTAAAAAGAAAAAGAAAATAAGAGACGATTTTCATCATGTGATTGACTAGGAATTTCATGTCTACTGCCTATTTTCCTCTCATTTAACACACCCATACACATTTAATAAAGAAGTGTCTTTTATAAACTTACAACCACCTCAAGGCATCTGAACCTATTTCTGATTTTACAGAACCAACCATGTCATATGATTTTACATAACCAACCATGTCATATGCAAACATGATTGTTAATAATTTTCTGCACAATATATTACTACTATGAATTACCGTAGAAATGACCCATAGTAGTTGATATGGAATTGCTCATGCATCCTGTTGTGAGGGACATGGCTATTTGTTTTAGATCTTGCATTATCTTTTCCATTAATATCCCCTAGAGCTTCTGTAATGTATTACATGACTTTGAGTGAGGATTGAAGAGATTCTGTCTCAAGAACTGATGGCATGCTTTTTTGAACGCAGGATCTCTATAGGAATATCTTACACAGCAACTTTCGAGATGGTCACCTTTTGGCTGGTTCATCGGCTAATTTTGTTGCTGGGTCTGCAGCTGGATGTACAACCTTGATCATCATTTATCCACTAGATATTGCACATACACGGCTCGCAGCTGACCTTGGTAGGTATGAAACTCGTCAGTTCCGTGGTATTTACCACTTTCTGAGGACAATACATGAGAAAGACGGGATTCGAGGCATTTACAGTGGGCTTCCTGCATCCCTTCATGGAATGATTGTTCACAGAGGGCTTTATTTTGGGGGTTTCGACACCTTGAAAGACAAGATGGCGGAGAATTCTGAAGCAGAGGTACCATTATGGAAACGATGGGTGGTAGCTCAAGCTGTCACAACATCTGCTGGTCTATTGTCCTATCCATTGGATACAGTTCGGAGGCGAATGATGATGCAGTCTGGCTTGGAGAAACCAATGTACAGAAACACATTGGATTGTTGGCGGAGGATTTACAAGACAGAAGGATTTACTTCATTTTACCGTGGAGCTCTCTCGAATATTTTCAGAAGTACCGGCGCAGCAGCTGTTTTAGTGTTATATGATGAGGTGAAAAAGTTCATGAATTGGAGTGGATTATAGCATAAGGGTGTTTCAGGTCAATAGCAATCAATACAAAGACCAAACTAGATTAGCCTTACTTGGTAAAGATGCCTTTTGATAGCCACAAAGGTAACAAACATACAATGTTGTAAACATGTCCAGATTCTTTTCACTTTTGGTTCACAATAAAAAGTCAGAACTTTCAAAGTTACCCACATTGTAGTTCCTTTCTACTTACAGTAGACTATTTTCTTGCAAAATTTTTGCTTGAATGGAGGAAAATATTTTTAAGGAAATATTCTTTTTGTAGAAAGTGATTGCCCTTATGAATTTTGGTTGGGCATAAACTATCTGAGATATGGTAGTGTGAAAGGTGTAATGTATGGTATGATGGCAATGATTACTTGATTTTTTGGATACTAAAGATTCATAACAATGTCTGAGAGTTGAAATATTTGTAAAAGGAAATGACTTCCTTCAATAAGTGAGGGAAGTAGTGAGGAATGAGCAACAAAAGTGACAGTTTTCACTTATCAGGAAGACGTTTGTTTAACCATTTGCTACAAATAGGAATTGTCTCACGGGTCAAAACAATAATATCAAAATTGCAAGCTCGTGAACCAGCTAAATTGCTGGATAGTGTCCATTGAACTGCCTGTTCAAAAATAGGGATTGTCGATAAATAAACAAATAAATAAATAAATTCAATACATTAAACAAATGGTTTCACAACACACAACACAAAATCTGAGGGGCTACTCAAACCACTATTGCCCGCTAGTTTCTGCAATGCCATCCCCCTGCAATTATCAAAAGTGAAGAAGTGTGTTATATAGACTAAGAGAAGGAAATATAACAAGAAAATGAACCAAAATTCAAATTTAATATGCTCTCTGACCCACATGATCGGGGAGGGAAATGGGAGGTGGTGAAAGAAATATTTACCTTATTGGTGTTCTTTACATTTTTTTCATTCCCATTCTCTTTCTGATTCTCATTCTCATCATCCTCTTCTTCATCATCCTCTTCTTCATCATTCTCTTCTACATAATATTCCTCTTTCTCATCATCACTGTCGTCATCTTCTTCTCCTTCTTTCTTCTTCTTCTTCTTCATCGTCAATGGGAACAGCCTCTCCAGTAAACCAAGACACAGCATGAGGAATGATCTTTTCTCGGATTGTTGACCTACAATGACATATTACTAGAACAGCTCAGCTTTTGATCAGGAAAATAGCTTAGCACTCAATGCATGGACATTCTGTAGAAAGAATATGCTAATGGACAGTTCAAACGCCAGAAAATTATATAGTTTATAAAGATCTTTCCCAAGGATATTTTCGTCTGCCAGCGGCTAGAAGATATAGGATGCATGCTTCCTGTCCTTTTTCTTAGTTGATGTTTCGAGCTGGAGATGTCATCCTCGAACTTTCTACTCATTCCTTATTCCTAAATGGCTACAATAAGATATCACTAGAAGGAATCCGTTTTAGTCTGCACAAAGTCCCTCAGCCCTGCAGGGCCATTGAGCTGAAGTAACAAATATCCGACAGCACAAGAAGTTTGTGAACGAGCACTGTACATGCAACACTCAAAGAAGACAACATCTTTCCTCCACGAATGTTTAGCATATATCAAATAAAATATATGGCAGAAAAAGCCACATTATCAAGTATAGCAAAGTTGACGAAGATTGCGAAATTCAGCATAACTGTGCTTTTCATGTCATTTCAACTATTTATCTACTTAATAACTGGTTACACTATCTGTTAATCTTGTTTGGGACAGTCATTAGTGCAGAACATACCCAATCTCATAATCTTGCTCCATCTGACTCTGAGGCAATTCAGCCTTAAACACATACAGCACAAAAAGTGAGGCTAATTAGCAGTGAGAAATCAAAGGCTAGGTAATATATACCCCCAAAGCCACTAACAGTTTCCTCATCAATTTCCTCTGCATCCTCTGGTAGTTGAGGTGGATCAAAAAAATGAAAGAAACTTCCACATTCCTCAGTTTTTATGATTGGCTTCATATCGTTGGATCCCTTCTTTGGTTTCCTCTTTAGGATCTTCTGTGTCAAACTTTTCCCGGGGAACCATTCGACCTCTGTCCTAAATATATCCAACAAGCACATGCATTTAGAAGGAAGCAACTCGGAGAGAGTTTTCATGTTGGCAAAACAATAATATAGCTGTACCCTATTGCATTCTCAAGGATATGCTCATCCTCGCTTATCATGTGATATGTCTTTGTCAGCACACTGTTGCTAAAATAGGGATTTGTATCAAAAAAGAACTCAAGCTTAAAACCCTTGGCATCTTCAAGTCTACTCCATTTGATATCTTTGAGATACTGGAGCGCACCTTCATCTCGCTCAGTAATCTGAAATATACGCAGACAGATCAATCAGTAGAGCAAGCTATAGCAGAGAAATTAAATGGAATATCAAACTCAGGTTACCTCCTTAGCATTTGCTTCATTATTTTTCATTGCCAGCAGACAGAAATGGGGGATACCTTTATCTGCATGCAAGACACATTATTCATCAGATGCAAAACCAGAAATATAGCAGACCATAGCACTGAGAACATGATTGACTGGCAAAAGAATACCTCCTGCTGATACAACTTATGGAACTTTGCTTCCAACGCTGCCCTCTCCTCAAGGAACTGTCCTAATTCATCATATTGGTCCTGCATATATCATGTCAGATTGAAATGAATATGGGAAGGAAAACAAAATCTTGATATATATACCCAACTAGGCTTTGAATTCAAGCTACCAAAACAGAGAAAACAGATAGAAACAACAACAACAACCCAGTATAATACCACTTAGTGGGGTCTGGGGAGGGTAGTATGTACGTAGACCTTACCCCTACCCTTGAGTAGAGAGGCTGTTTCCAAATAGACCCCCGGCATCCTTCCCTCCAAGAACTTCCCACCTTGCTCTTGGGGAGACTCGAACTCACAACCTCTCGGTTGGAAGTGGGGGTTGCTTACCATCAGACCAACCCCTCGGATAGAAAGAAAATGACATAAAGCCAAACGAGCAACAACACGTCTTTTTCTTGATTGTCTCAACGCCAACTATAGTTTAACCATATGTCTAACTTCACTAGTTATCAAATTAAAGTCAATTAGTTGATGTAAGTAATGGTTACACAATGATCTGCATAGAATAATGTTCTTGCACTGGATAACTAGAAATGCATTGAGGAATCAACTTCTTAATATGATACCTGAAAGTGCATAATTACAAATAATGCCAAGAAAAGAGTGCAATCAGGATCAAGCTCACTATGTAGATTGTAAAATCTACAAATAGGCATTATCAGGTAGATGAAATTCTCTGCGATTAGAGTAAAACCTGAATCTCTCTGAGGACATCAACACGTTTCCTAATGCTTGGAGGGAGTTTTTCCAGAAAACCAGAATGATCTTTTGCCAGATCATGAAGCTTGGTCTGCATCACATTTAACCAAAAAGTACAAGATAAATTAAAAATAAGCCAATATCAGTAAAACCATACTTTGCCTAGCAAGTAACTTAGTTAAAAAAAAAAAAAGAGCACCTTGATGGTATTAACAAGATCTGCACGATCCTCCGCAGAAAGTACTAAAACAACAGCAGATATGGCACGATCTGTTGTGATAACCGGAACATCTCACAGACTTGCCTTGTTATTTGTATATTCTTGGATACTTTGAGGACTTTGAATGTTTCACTTTGTTGATGATTGCTGATATCTAACTTTGTGCAAGCATTCTTCCCGATCTTTGGCAGATTGAAATGGCTCTCTTCAAAGCCCATTTTCGTACCTCAAACCAAGCCTGAATTGGTCCGATGGGTTTGGGCCGTCGGGCCCTCCAAGTTACATGGAGATAGAGCGCCAGAGTAAAACTAAGTTTTGAGTACTTGGAGCTTTACTTTTGAGCTTTTGACGTAGACAACCTTTTAAGGTGTTTGTAGGCAGGCTTATGAGGTAGAGCTGTTTGTGCTTAGGTGACTTCCCGAAGTCAAGCCCTCGGGAGTGAAGCTTGAAGTGCTTATTTTTCTTTTTTAGGAAAGAAAACCACGAGGTCGGATACCGCCTCGAGCTCTATGATAGCACTGCAGGCTTTCCGAAGCCATACTTTTTATGATGGAGGTCCTCGAGGTCAGGCACCACCTCGGGACTGGAGATAATGTTGTTGGCTCCTCATAGCCTAAATTCCTATTGTTGGAGGTCTCTGGGGTTAGGTACCACCCCGGGATCTATATCGAGGCCGCTGCCTTTGGGGGCTATTCTGGATAGGCAAATCATTGATGTCTCCCACATATATGTGGGTGTCTCTTGCTTCTTTTGAAAGATCCATTATTATAAATAGTTGTCCTTCCGCCTTGGCATCTGGTCCTTCGTTACCTTAAGTGCAAAAGTGTTTGTGTCGATCCCTGCTTCAGTCTGCAATTCTACCATAGTTATGACTGCCACTTCAAGGCCAGCCCGACATGGAGGGGAGAGTTCCATTCCCGCTGCTAGGGATCTGCGGGACTTTACTCTGAAGACTATGTCTTCAATAAGAGAGGAACAGGAGATGGCGAGGAGATACTTTGGATGGGGAGAAAGGGTAGAGTTGCAGGTGCTTTCCCCGAATAAGAGTATTACAGACCATGTTGATGGATTTTTGAATGTGTACTTATACCTTTCGCACTAGGGCCCCTGATTGGGTCGTGCTTGATTTCTGCCTGAAGTATCAGGTTACTTTGGCGCAGATATATCCGTCATTTTGGCAAATAGTATTGATGATGATATTCTTCGCAAGGAAGGCTGGGCTCGAATTCACGCTTAGCCACCTCGTCAGGCTATAACGGCCATTTCATCATCGAAGCCTGCTAACCTTGCAGTGCCGTTTGTCTACGCCCTTTGTTGTTGATAATGAGGAAGATGGGGATTGAGAGTGGGTCGGTAGATTCGGCCGAATTCGGACGGCTGACTTTATCTCTGTAGAGCTCATGCATTTTACGGGGGGATGGAATTATGCATTATGTTTCCTTCTTTCTTGCAACAACTTCGTGGTCGCCAGGCAAAGTTCCCAATTTGCCTGGCTGGGTCCGAATGCTGGCGACTCATTCAAATTGCAACGAGCATAGGTGGCAAGCTGTGTCCCGTGGCATATGGGAAGCGAAATACCAGGTATGCACGTATGCTGCTTTTGCCTTGGTCTTCGTATATTTAAGATGACATTTTCCCATTTCTTTCGTACTAACTTTGCCATCGTAGGTATCGAGTGGTCCCTTGGGGCGATGTTGTTTTCTTCCGGAGAGGGGGAGGAGTCAAGAGACGATGGTGATGGAAGGGACTTACACTTGCAGTGCGATGGAGCTTTTAGTGGGGCAAAACGAGCCTGTGTCATCGAGGAAAGATCATCGCCCGAACTTGCGAGTTGATGGTTTTTCTTGTTAACATAATTGAGAGTTTTAAAACAAAAGGGTTGATGGTTTCAAAGATTCATAGCTTCCCTAGCTTCCACGAGTAGGCACCATCACCACTCCCAAAGGTGGAAATTCCGGGTCGTGACAGTTGACTAAAGATATACGTGCAACACACGTGCATAGAAACTATATAATACTATATTAAAAGAAGGAAGACCGTTAACGAAATGTCATTTGCTTTTTTTACCCTTTAAAAATAAATTTTACATTAGATAAAATTATAAGTTAAGTTATTTTCCTAAAATTTTGGGCATTAAGTATTTCTATATTTAGGACTTAAGATTTTGCTTATATTCTTTCCTTATTTGAATACAATTTATTCTAAAGACATCGGGCTAATTATTACTTGGCATTATTTGAAAATTTCACATATTAATTTGGACGCTTATAGCAAAGTTATTGGATTGCTAAATTGAGTTTGAGCTATTACTTAGAATTATTTTAAGTTTTATCTATTTATTTTCACGATACCTAAATTTTTTGTAAGAAAACCTAATATTTAGGACTACTTCTTTTTCTTTCCCTACATAAACGTACTCTTTCAAGCATCACAAAAGGTGACATGTGTTATGAAATAATATAAGAACAAGAACAATAATACAAGAACAAGAACAATAGAGAGAAAAGTAGAGAGAGGAGTATTCTTATTGATACTTTGGGATAATTTACAATGGGGTAAGACCCCTCTATTTATAGGAAGAGAAAAGACTTAGCCTCAAAGTAGAACTCTTCTATAAGATAGACATTCACCCTAATTAGAGTTCTATTTATAACACTCCCCCTTGAATGTCTATTCAATAATGTGCCTCGTTAAAACCTTAACTAAAACAAAACCCAATGGGAAAAAATTAAAGAAAAGGAAAAAGAGTACACATGTTTGAATATGCGCCTATTGGTTGCCTCATTAAAAACTTTGCAAGGAAAACCCATTGGGACAAAACCTTGTAAGGGAAAAAGAGTGCAACGCGCATTAACTCCCCCTGAAAAGAGCATCAATTCATATCCTTGAGTCTTCGCATTCCGATCTTGTGAACCAGCTTCTTGAAGGTTGACGTTGGTAGAGATTTTGTGAACAAATCAGCCATATTATCGCTTGAACGAATCTGTTGCACATTGATATCACCATTCTTTTGAAGATCATGTGTGAAAAATAACTTTGGTAAAATATGCTTTGTTCTATCTCCTTTTATGAATCCTCCCTTCAATGAGCTATACATGCTGCATTGTCTTCATACAAAGTCGTGGGTAGTTTGTTACACTTCAAACCATATTTGTCTTGAATATGATGTATTATAGACCTCAACCACACACACTCCCGACTTGCTTCATGAATAGCGATTATCTCGGCATGATTAGATGAAGTAGCCACAATTGATTGCTTAGTCGATCGCCAAGATATGGCGGTGCCTCCACAGGTAAACACATAACCAGTTTGAGATCGAGCCTTGTGTGGGTCGGATAAATATCCAGGATCAGCATAACCAACAAGATCAGGACTGCAATTATTGCTATAAAATAAGCCCATATCGGTAGTCCCTTTTAGGTACCGCAATATATGTTTGATCCCATTCCAATGTCTCCTTGTGGGAGCCGAGCTATACCTTGCTAAGACATTAACTGAAAAGGTTATGTCGGGCCTTGTAGTATTTGCAAGATACATTAGTGCGCCAATTGCACTAAGATATGGTACTTCAGGACCAAGTAGCTCTTCATTCCTTTCTTGCGGTCGGAATGGATCTTTATTCACATCAAGTGATCGAACAACCATCGGAGTACTTAAAGGATATGCTCCATCCATGTAAAACCGTTTCAGTACCTTTTCTATATAGGTAGATTGATGAACAAAAATTCCGTTTGCCAAATATTCAATTTGCAAACCAAGACATAATTTTGTCTTTCCGAGATCTTTCATCTCGAATTCATTCTTTAGATAATCAATTGCCTTTTGGAGTTCTATGGGGGTTCCAATAAGGTTTATGTCATCGACATATCCGGCAAGTACAACAAATTCAGATGTTGTTTTCTTTATAAAAACACACGGGCAAATGGTATCATTTATATATCCTTCTTTTAATAAATACTCACTAAGACGATTATACCACATTCGTCCTGATTGCTTTAGACCATACAAGGATCTTTGCAATTTGATTGAAAACATTTCCCGGGACTTTGAATTATGAGCGTTTGGCATTTTGAGTCCATCGGGAATTTTCATGTATATCTCATTATTCAGTGAGCCATAAAGATAGGCAGTAACCACATCCATTAAATGCATGTCAAGCTTTTCAAGGACAGCAAAACTAATGAGATAACGAAAAGTTATGGCATCCATTACAGGCTAATATGTCTCTTCATAATCGACACCAGGCCTTTGAGAAAATCCTTGTGCAACAAGGCGTGCCTTATATCTTTGTACCTCTTTTTTCTCATTTCTCTTGCGTACAAAGACCCATTTATAGCCAACAGGCTTAACACCATTAGGTGTTTCAACTATAGGGCCAAAAACTTCACGTTTTGCCAGTGAATTCAATTCTGATTGTATTGCTTCTTGCCATTTTGGCCAATCATGTCTTTTTCGACATTCTCCAACAGATTGAGGTTCAAGATCCTCACTTTCTTGCATAATGCTAGATGCGACATTAAAAGCAAATACATAATCTGCCACTATATCCACTCGATTAAAATTTGCCTCAATATCGATTGGATTTATTGATAGTTCCTTATTTTCTTGAGTCTCGGGCTCAATGGATTCTTCATGAATCTCAGAATTTATTAAATCATGAATTTCCTCATGAGATTCTTTCGTAGTGTCATTTTGATCGTTTGCTTTCCTCTTTCTAGAATTTTGATCTTTGGAACCTAATGGCTTGCCACGCTTCAGGCGTGCATTCGACTCATTGGATATGACACTAGATGATTGTCCAACAGGGACATCAATACGGATTGGAACATTCTCTGCGGGGATGTGGGATTTTGTTATCCTTTTCAAGTCCGTAAATGCGTCAGGCATTTGATTTGCTATTATTTGCAAATGGATAATCTTTTGCACCTCTTTTTCACAAATAGAGGTATGTGGATCAAGATGAGATAATGATGCATTTTTCCACAAAATTTCCCGTTTGGTTTCACCAACTTCTCCCCCTAATTTTGGTTAAAGTGTCTCATCAAATTGACAGTCTGCAAATCGTGCAGTAAACAAATCCCCTGTCAATGTTTCGAGGTAGCGAATAATGGAGGGCGATTCAAACCCAACATATATTCCTAACCTTCTTTGCGGACCAATTTTGGTGCGGTATGGCGGTGCTATAGGCACATATACTGCGCATCCAAAGATTCTTAAATGGGATATATTGGGTTCATGACCCAAAACCAATTGCAACGGGGAATATTTGTGATAATTCGTCGGTCTGAGACGAATTAGCATTGTTGCATGCAAAATGGCGTGACCCCATACCGAAGTGGGCAGCCTCGTTTTCATGAGTAATGGTCTTGCAATCAACTGCAGGCGTTTAATTAAAGATTCTGCAAGACCGTTTTGAGTGTGAACATGAGCTAAAGAATGTTCCACTTTTATCCCAATTGATAAGCAACAATCATTAAATGCTTGAGATGAAAACTCAGCAGCATTATCCAGTCTAATAGACTTGATTGGATTATCAGGAAATTGTGCTTGTAGTCGAATTATTTGTGTCATTAGTTTTGCAAACGCAAGGTTGCGTGATGACAACAGGCACACATGAGACCATCTACAGGATGCGTCTATTAAGACCATAAAATATCTAAAGGACCCACTAGGTGGGTGAATAGGTTCACAAATGTCCCCTTGTATACGTTCCAAAAACGTAGGTGACTCAGTCCCAGCCTTTGTTGGTGATGGTCTAATAATTAACTTGCCTTGATAACAAGAAGTGCAAGAAAATTCATTATTTAAAAGAATCTTGAAATTCTTTAACGGATGCCCATATGAGCTTTCTATAATCCGTCTCATCATGATTGATCCAGGGTGTCCCAATCGATCATGCCAAAGTACAAAAGTATTGGAATCAGTAACCTTTTGGTTTACTGTTGAATGTGCCTCAATTGCACTAATTTTTGTCTAATACAGGCCACAAGATAAAGACGGAAATTTCTCAATAACCCTCTTTTGGCCAGAGACATTATTTGTAATGATGAGATATTCAAGATTATTCTCATCTATTGTCTCAATATGATAGCCATTCCGGCGTATATCTTTAAAACTCAACAAGTTTCTCTTAGACTTGGAGGAGAACATTGCATTCTCTATAATAAACATTGTTCCTCTAGGCAGAGTTATAGTTGCTCTTCCGGAGCCTTCAATCAATTTACTACTACCAGAGATTGTAGTAACATCTGCCTTACACATACTTAGTTGAGAGAAATATTTCTTTTCTTTGAGTATCGTATGTGTAGTACATGAATCAACTAAACAAATATTTTTACAGTTGGACGTTGATCCAAGCTTGCTTTGTGAGATATCCATATTTGCTTTCCCATGGTTTGACATACAAAAGAAATACACGAACATGAGAATAAACAAATTCAATCCGTTTGTTTCACATTTAAACAATATTTTCAAAATCTGCTGAGGTTAGTCGATTAACTTAGTTGATAGTCGACTATCTTGGGAAGCAGTCATTAGGTTAGTCGACTAACTAAATCAGATAGTCGACTATCTTGCCTTGCGAAAAAATCCAGTTTTAATGCGAAATATTAGTTAGTCGACTAACTAAGTTGATAGTCGACTAACTTAGTAAACAGTCATCAGGTTAGTCGACTAACTAAATCAGATAGTCGACTAACTTAGCTTGCGGAAAAGTCCAGTTTTAATGCGAAATATTAGATAATTGACTAACTGTTAGGTTAATCCATTAACTCTACTGGAAAATAAAAATATCTTTGAAATTTAAGCATGTTGAAACATTCTAAAGAACTAATACTAACATTATATCATAAACTAACTAATACGAGCTGATACTAATGACTATTAGTTTATTCACTAACTAATACAAATAAGTAAAATAAAATCAAACAATTCCATCTTCCTTCATCACAGATCCATCACCGATTAAGTGGTCTATTTTCCCCTCGGGTTGCTCAAAGAAGTCTGCCACATCCAGGTGGGTGATGTCAAAATTGTCGTCAGAGACAAAATTTGTTTCAGGGCCTTTATTCTTTAGAGATGCTTGATAAAGATCAACCAAATGTCTTGGTACACGTCAAGCTTTTGACCAGTGCCCTTTTCCACCGCAACGATAATATATAGTTTCTGAACTATTTGCCTTTGGATCCTCATAATCCCGTTTCTGCTTTTGGTGGTTATATCTCTTTGGGGGGTGACGGACATCAGGGAAATTTCTTCCTTGTCTACGTCCACGGCCATGACCCCGATTACGACCACGACCATGATTAAAGCCATAGCCTTTTCCATGCTTGGCATAATGAGAATACACCTTATCTGCTTCAGGCAATGGTGTAGACCCAGTGGGTCGATTTTCGTGATTTCTCATGAGCAGGTCATTGTTTTGCTCAGCCACAAGGAGAAGAGAAATCAGTTCAGAGTACTTTTTGAAACCTTTCTCTCTGTACTGTTGTTGCAGTACCATATTGGAGGCATGAAACGTTGTAAACATTTTTTCAAGCATATCATAATCAGAGATATTATCTCCACGGAGTTTCAATTTAGAAGTAATTCTGAACATTGCAGAATTATATTCAGAAACAGACTTAAAGTCTTGGAGCCTCAGATGAGCCCAATCATATCGTGCTTGTGGCAGAGTGACCAACTTCAGGTTGTCATATCTCTCCTTTAAGCCTTTCCACAAGATGAGTGGATCTTTGACTGTGAGATATTCAATTTTCAAACCTTCATCAAGGTGATGGCTCAAGAAAATCAAGGCCTTAGCACAGTCTTGGATGGATGCTTTATCTCTGTCTTTAATGGCGTCTCCAAGACCCATAGCATCTAAGTGGATTTCAGCATCCAACACCCATGTCATATAGTTCTTGCCCGAAATTTCAAGGGCGACGAACTTTCTTTTCACAATATCATACATAATTAAAACCAAATTCGGAAAAAGGAAAATACCTTAATTTTCTCAAGAGGATTCTTGAGACGGTAGAGTCTCGTGCTGATAACGTGTTATGAAATAATATAAGAACAAGAACAATAATACAAGAACAAGAACAATAGAGAGAAAAGTAGAGAGAGGAGCATTCTTATTGATACTTTGGGATGATTTACAATGGGGTAAGACCCCTCTATTTATAGGAAGAGAAAAGACTTAGCCTCAAAGTAGAACTCTTCTATAAGATAGACATTCACCCTAATTAGAGTTCTATTTATAACAAATCTTAGATAGACTAATATTTAAAATTTTGAAGTTAACTGTGAATTTTCACTTACGTTTCCAAGAACTTAACCATATACAATCGAAATTTTACTTATTGTAAAAAGAAGTTAATTCACGGTGTTAAAAATAAACTCATCTCAAAACAAATAGAACTTTTTTTGATAATATGTAAATAGCGACAGACTTTTATTATTTACAAATTTGGTTTGTCGCTATTTTTTTTTTATTGTTGACCTGTTTAGAATACTCAACTTCGTTTTGTACGACGTTCTGAACTTTCAAAATTGTCTAGATTGTTTACCTGCTTCGCAACATCATTAGCTACTTTGCGGTCTATTTATAATTAATTTTTGACAATTTAAAAAAATTATTAAACTTTTATCAACTGAAATAAATTATTTAACACTCCCTTCGTGTCAATTCAAATAGTATTTTTTATTAGTTTGTTCCAAAAAAAATTATATAGATTTTATAGTTAGAAATAATTTAACTTTGAATTTTTTATTTTACCTACTTTACTATTATTGAGAAACTTTTATAGCTGCAAAAATATAATGGTCCCATAAAGCTTTTATCCCTTAAACTTTTAGAACCATATATTTCAAAAGTTTTTTTTCTTCTTCTTTAAACTTTGTGCCAAATCAAACTATATCATCTAAATTGAAAAAATAAATTAATATTTACAAATTTTTAAAATTTTACATTCATTGAAAAGGGTGGCCCTTAACAAAATATCTTTTGCTTTTTTTTTTTACCTTTAAAAGATGGATCTGTGTTTATTTTAATGAAGAATAAAACAAGCCAATGTGTCCTCTCCTGCCTTTGTTCTTTCTCCAAATTTTTGTGTAGCGAAAATGTGATCTGCTTTTTTTGCGGCTTACACCTTCATGTAACAAATATATATAGGAATAACCAGTAGTCAACTTCAGGGTGTTTGTTTAAAGGTATCATTGATGGTAAAAAAATTTATGTTCTCACATTTTTGTCCTTTTCATTTTGTACTGTGATGATTGAGAAGTTCAATGGCAGAGGTTTTTCTTGATTGTATTAAGGTAGCTAAATACAATCAACGATCAACAATCATTATTTTCGAAAACTGATATAGAGTTCTTTAAATTTTTATGCTATAATATGTTTTTATGTAATTTTTAAAAAATTTATAAGGATTGAAATGGGATACACACGCAACACATTTGTAGGCATGCAAAATTTATTGGATTCAAATCCATAAATAATTTGAATTATATTTCAAATTAAAGTTATTTTAGTCCAAAAAAAATTTATTGGGCTAATATAATTGGATTAGTATATAAGTCTAATATATATGGAATAAATATATAAGTCTTAATCCATTGTGCTAGCCCATTTAATTGGGCTAAAGTGATGAGCCCAATTCATTAAGCCCAAGATGTCATCTTCCTAGAGACCCAAGTTTGTGCCACGTGTCAAATAACGTGGTGCGCCAAGTCAAGCGGAAGAGCCAATAGGAACATGCCACATGTCAAAATGATAAGGCATGCACATGCACACTAAAAGGCTAATGTAATTGCACAAAGTGTGCAAGTGACATGTTCTGGTCAATCAAGTATGGCCATGTCATACTTCAATTTGATTGGTCGGAAAGAGTTTGTTCTTATCACAACTCCTTCCCTCCACAACTATAAATGAGGGTCTTCATAACTCATAAAAGGGACCAGAAGTTATAATAACAAGAAGCAAGAAAGAGCTCGTGGATCAAACGCTGCAAATTCCTCCACAAGTCTCAAGCTTCAGGCAATCAAGTTCAAGTTCAAACAATCAAGTGCAAGCTCAGAACGAAGAAAAAATAATTTCAAGCTTAAGAACGAAGAAAAAATCAAGTTCAAGTCCAAGCAATCAAGCTCAAGCTCAAGAACAAGATCATCGTTTATGGCAACAAACATAGATTCAAGATCAAGCTCCAAGACCCTTGAATTTATTTACTATTAGAAAGAAGAATCAGAGGATTAATAGAGATTGTGACACTCAAAATATTCAAAATTAAATACTACGATTGTTGCAATATTTTTCGATCTTGATTTTATTTTCTCGACGCAAATTTATTGTCTACAAATTCTGGCACGCCCAGTGGGACAATCCATACCTCTCATCTCAATTTTTCAATCACTAAAGTCCAAGAACATTGAAATGGCTTCAAAGAAAATCAACTCCGGTTCAACTTCCACCAAGGCTGCTAACTCCAGGTTCTACGTTTATGTGAAAAGCATTCTCAATGTTACCTTTGGAAGCTTCAGACCAGTCACGAGGAGTAAAGCAAGTTCTTTAGGACAACAAGCACCCCAAGTGTCGTCCGCATCAACCCTTGTTTTGGGATCTTCATCCTCAAAAGGAGCTAGATCTTCCACAAACGTATCTGAAGGAGGAGGCGATATTACTGAAAAGATCAAGAAAACTCTTGCTCTGCTTGACCTCTCAGGATCCAAGCACTCTGCTATGAAGGAAGATGATGATACTTCAAGTGATGGATCCTCCCCACTTATACCACGTAGTGTGAGCCAATAAAGGATCAAAATGTGTGAAAATCCATGCTACTCTCCATCATCCACGACAATCATGCAAGCCATGGTGACAAACACTTCATCTATGGAGGAGCAGTTGGCAAACTTGACGGAAGCAATCGTTGGCTTGACCAAATGCATGCAAAATCAAGAGGCTAGAATCGACAAGCTAACAGACAGGGTGAGAACCTTTATGGAACAAGAATCCACCCATGCACCTCGCAAGCTCCTAGAAGTCCTAGAGAGTGACTTTCCCCCAAGACAAGTAGCATCCACTAAAGCTATCCTTATCTCATCTGAAGTAGGGGTGCATTGTGGGTCGGGCTGAGCCCGGGACCGGCCCGAGACCGTGGGCTAAATGAGCCAAACGGCTCAACCAGGCCGGTCTCAAGCGGTCTCGGTCTCATATGGTGCAAAGCCCATGACGGGCCCGTCCTATCCTTTAAGCCCGTGAGCTCGGGACCGTTTGGTCTGGGAACGGTAGGCTGTCCTGGGCCGATTCAACTGGACCCAACAGACCTACGGGCCTCCAACGGCTATTTAAAATTTTTTTTAAAAAAAAATTGACCAATGGTCAGATTTCAAAATCTAGCTGTTAGGCCTTCAATTCAACCCCTGGGGAGTTTAAAAATAGTTAGTTGGCCCACAAACTTTATTTTAACCCCAAACTTTTTATAATTACACTTTTTTCCAATTTTTAACTCTAAATACTCCCTTATTCGTTCATCTTTACTCACAAATTCATCAATCTCTCTCTAATTTTCTTCTGTAATTGCTTACTTTATTATTGCAATTTCGTAAAAATTATGAAGTTGGTGAATTGAAGTATTCAAGTCTTCGACGATATTCAATTTTCAAGAAATTGTTCGTCAATTCGGTAAACTTGTTCCAACCCTTAAGTTTAATATTATAATTTTGTTTTTTTATCTTGTATAATTATAATTAATATGGCATTTTCTTTGAAAAAAAATTTGGTGGTAAGGGAAAAGATAAATTGGTGAATCTAGTCGCCAAGATACTACTCTTCCCCCAGATCCCCGATCCAGACCTGTTACTTGTCCTCCTCCACCTGTTAATCTTGATAGTGATAACCCTTGTTTTCAATTTTTCGATAGTTAATTTTGTCATGATGTTTCACCAGGTCAACAATTAAATGAATAAGTTATGAATGCTCTTTATCCTAATAAAACTATCTTTGAAAATGATGATTTAGATGAAACGCAACTGGATTTAGATGATACACCTACTAGTCCTGTTAATAACCCAACTGATGCCCCGCCTGACCCTCCTGTAGTAACCCCTACTTTTAATAGAAAACCTTCTAACCGAACTGAAACATCTCTTGTTTGGTGCTTTTTTACTCAAAAAAGAGAACAAAATAAGGCTAGGTGTAATACATGTGGGCTTTGTTGGTTCATCAATTTACTGGAGACCGTAGTGATACGGGTAGCTTTACTAGACACATAAAGAAACACCCAAGAGATAAAGCTAATTTTTTTTAAATGAAAATTGCGTAAGAGGAAGTTTAGATACTATGGTTAACCCTAGTACAGGTTCAAATGTAGTTCAACCGGGAACTAACACTGTTACCGGTGATATTTTATATTATGATCCAAATAAATCATGAAGAATTGGCAAAAATGATTATTATTATGTGCTTACCATATAGTTTTCCTTCTAACCCTCATTTTGTGCATTATATTAGAAGAGTTTTTAATCCTACTTATAAAGGATGGCCTCGCGCAACTGTAAAGAGCGATACTTACAAATATAAACATGAATATGAACAATATTTGCACTATTTATTTACTCATATAGATTGTCCTATTGCTATTAGTACTGATATTGGTAGAAGTGGTAATGATTGTGATTATCTAACTGTAACAAGTCATTGGATAGATGAGGAGTGGATAATGCAAAAGTGCATTATTGCTTATAGAATAATTAATTCACGCCACACAGGTAAGTTTATTATTAACATAGTTGCAGATATTTGTAGATATTTTTGCCTTAGAGATAAAATTATGTCGGTTTTAATGGATAATGCTTCTATTAACACTAACGCTGTAGGCTTGCTTATAACCACACTAAATCTTGCATTTAGTAATATTTTTCATGTTAGATGTATTTGTCATATTTACCATTTAATCGTCGGTGCTGGTATGAAAGTTTTAAATGTAGAACTTGAAAAGGTTAAAATGGCTCTTATTTGGATTTTTTTATCAAACCGTAGAAGTAGGCTTAGAGAATATTTTAAAAAATGTGATGAATTTGGTTAGAGAAAGAAAGGTTCCTAAACCTTGTCCCACTAGATGTAATTACATGTATGAAAGTTTAGTTACTGCATATGAATATAGGAACCCAATAAGCGCAACGTATAATGCTCGTGTAGGTGATTGTGATGATGATGATGATAATGATGATGATGAGCACCTTACAAATCAAGATTGGAGTAATATTAAAATGCTTGTAGACTTTTTAGAATAATTTCATATTGCTACAACTGAATTATCTGGCCAACATTATCCTACTATTTCTCATTGTTTAGTTTATATTGCAGCACTTGTAGATTTATTTACAACATTTTCAGAGGGTGGAGATATATATCAAGAAGCTATTAATTCTACGAAAGCTAAGTTTAAAAAATATTTTTTCCCTATCTCCCCTATTTTTGTTGTTGTTGTAGTGTTAAATCCTACAATGAAATTAGGAGGTCCTCACTTTTGGTATTCAAAAATTTATAACGCTTTACCACTTTAAGCTGAGGAAGTTGCTACACTTGGAGATGCAAAAGTCTCAATTAAAATAAATGCTCAAACGATTTGTAATGCTTATCAACTTGCTTTAGATCATGCAATGTCAACTCCTACTTCGTCTAGTTCGCAATCATCTAAAAGAACTGCGGGTCTAAAAGCCCTTAGTTCTTGGACGGAGTTCAGGGATTCTCAAGGTGATAATTTTTGTGATAGTTCACAACTAAATGAGCTTCAACTTTACTTGTCGCAGGGCCTTGAAAAGGAGAATCTAGACAACACCTTTAATCTTTTGGAATGGTGGAAGGACAAACAAAAATACTATCTGATTCTTTTAAGTATGGCTCGAGATATTTAAGTGTTCAAGCTTCAACAGTAGCATCAGAGAGCTCTTTCAGTCAAATAAGACTTCAATTGGTGATCATAGAGCGTCTATGAGGGAGATCTTAGAAAAATCGGTACTCTTGAGAGATTGGATCCATTCGGAAAGAAGAAATTTTGGACTTGCAGAATCACAACCAGACATAGACGAAGCTTATGAAGAAATGATGTCGGAACTTGCACAAGATGTGGCTTCGCCGGTAAGTGGTTATGAACAAGCCTCTTTTCCACCACCACCAACAGAAATTCCTTCAAACCTTGAATGATTTATGAGATTTGTTAGAGATAATACATGGACCAATATGTAACTTGTATTTCGGCACATCTTCCTTAGCTTTTTTTCCTTTTAATAGTGGTATTAATAACTTTTTATGCTCATTCCATTGGGGGGGAGGAAGACTAAGAAAGATATTGTCATTCTGTTAATGTAGTAATAATAAAAATTATAAGACATTCCCTTGAATATTTCTTTGCAATTTATTTTGTGGTTAAATTTGATATATATATATACACACACACACATATAGTGCCTTATATGTATGAGATACTTATATAGTGCTTTATATATATATCTAATACATATAAGGCAATATATGTGTGTGTATGTATATGTATATATATATATATATATGTATATATATATATATATATATATATATATATATATATATATATATATATATATATATATATATATATATATATATATATATAATGCAATATAAAATTATATGTATACACAATACACCCTTACCTTATATATACATACTATTTATACATATATATTTTACAAGATGGGCCGGTTCCACCTATTGGAACGGTGAAGCCCGGGCCCGCCAAATCTGGGGCTCGTTTAGGCTCGGGCCCAACCCAGAGTACACCCCTAATTTGAAGGAATGATTCCAATCGATCAACTGAAGGAGTTCATTGAAAGAACCATTAAGAAAAAATATGAAGTTGGTGCCAAATCCTCCCTTACGTATGCAAGGCCGTACACTTTAAGGGTTGATATGTTGAAGATGCTTTCTGGCGATCAACCTCCAAAGTTTCAACAGTTTGATGGTAAAGGTAACCCAAAGCAACATGTGGCGCACTTTGTGGAGACGTGCAACACGCTGGGACTTATGGAGATTACCTCATCAAGCAGTTTGTGCGTTCTCTAAAAGGAAATGCTTTTGACTGGTACATGGACCTCGAGGCTGGATCTATTGATAGCTGGGATCAACTAGAGCAAGAGTTCCTCATTCGCTTTTATAGTATGAGACGTACTGTGAGTGTGATAGAACTTACAAATACTCGTCAACGAAATGGGGAACCAATTATCGACTTTATCAATCATTGGAGGAATGCAAGCCTCAACTGCAAAGACAGGCTTAGTGAAGCTTCAGGCATAGAGATTTGCATCCAAGGCATGCATTGGGGATTGTGATACATCTTGCAGGGTATCAAGCCTTGCACATTTGAAGAACTTGCAACTCGTGCCCATGATATAGAATTGATCATGGCCTCTGTTGGAAATGAAAGGTTGCCCATCTATGAACTTTGCCAAGCGAATGACAAGCAAGAAGTCAGGAAGTGGGGCAAGTTCGTACCCAAGTCTGAAAGCAAAGAAGCTATGAATGTCAATACGTCACCTATGAGTTCACCACGAAGGTGAGCAAGAAGCAGAGTATGAAATCCACTTCTTTTCAAGACAAGCCAAGTGGAAAGTTGACTCTAAAAGAGATACACGAGAAAGAGTAACCATTGTTGGATTCTGATATGCTAGACATTTTCGAAGAACTCATCGAATTAAATCTCATTGAACTTTCGGAGATGAAGCGAACAAATGAAGCTGGGAAAATAAATGACACAAACTACTGCAAATATCACCAACTTGTAAGCCACCCTCTAGAGAAGTGCTTTGTCTTCAAGGACAAAGTCATGGACTTGGCTCGCGAAAAGAAGATCATACTTGATGATGAGAAAGCAAGCGCAAATCAAGTCTCTATCACCTTTGGCTCATTTGGTCCGAATGAATTATGCGGTATTAAAGGAATGAAAAATGAAGAACTGCTGAAGAACAACAAAAGTTGAAGACGACTAACCAGATGATGATGAAGGTTGGACATTGGTGACTCGTGAGCCCACGAAAAGAATCAGTGGAACAATCAACAAGGAATATGATGGTAAAAAGACAAATGAAAAAGAGTCTAGTTAGGCATTTTAAAAAATCAAAAGTGGAGATGCACCACCCTCAAAAGCCACACCATCCACTGACCTTGGAGGAGTTCTTACCAAGTTGGTCCTGCACGAAGATTTCCTATGAGGGCATTGATGCCTTTTGTTGCCATGCTGACAAAGGGGAAGAAAAGAGTGATGACCTACCGCTGGCACCATCTTCGGAAAATCCCATCGAGTCCACTCCTCCGGAAGTTAATCCTTTTGAGAAAAAGTTCACGTTAACAAATGGCGATCTTTTTCTAGGTGACAGTCCTCATAACCGCCCGTTGTACCTGGTTGGCTATATGCACGATGAAAGGGTAAATCAAATTTGGTTGATGGGGGATCCTCAGTGAACATTTTGCCAATCCACACTGTGAAAGAATGTGTATTCCCATGAACGAACTCTCAGGAAGTCGTGTGATAGTCCAAGGATTCAACCAAGGGGGGAAAAGAGCCATAGGCGCAATCAGGCTGGGAATCACTATTGAAGAAATGCAATCAAATGCATGGATGCACGTGATCGACACAAAGACTTCATACAATGTGCGTTGCTTAGGAGGCCTTGGATACATGAGAATAAAGTAGTTTCATCTACATACCATCAATGTTTAATATACTATGATGGTGGAGTCGAGAAGACAATAGTTGCTGATGATGAGCTATCCACCAAGGATGAGTCACAATTCGCCGATGCAAAGTTCAACTTGAAGAATTGTATTGTGAAGGAGCTGAAGGCTGATGATGGCATGGAATAAAGACCTCTCAAATAAAAGAGAAGAGGTGACTACTGGTGAAGCCAAATCTGTTAGTAAGGAGGTACAACCCAATGCGAATAAATCTTATAGAGGGAATATTACGTCTTATGGCAAGAAAGTAAGTCCGACACTCTAATATGTCCCTAAAAGGAAGAAATATGAAGGTGAATCATTTAATTACCAAGCTAACATGCTAAAAGAGTTAACTCTTCCGGTCAAACGAATTGAGGCAATAAAGTCATCTTCAATGCCGCTTGCAGGGTTTGTAGCCCAAAATCGTTTGCAGAATATGGCACTCCTTACAAAGTGAACAGATGAAGGTTTTGATCCTAATGCTTACAAGCTATTTGAAAAAGCTGGATACAATCCCAATGAGCCATCAAAGTCAGGGAAGCTCCCATCAGAAGTTGCAACGAGGCAACCACATGAAGGTCAGGGATACAAGCAACCGTCACTAGTTCGCATCTCAATAAGAAGAGCGAGTAGCAATTATATCAAGATGAATCAGCCGCTTCTAACAAGCCTTCTATCTTTGATCGCTTGGAAAATCAACTGTGAGAACTTCTGTATTTGAGAGATTGGGTCCATTAAAAAGGAGAATAAGTTCCAGAGAAATCATCGAAATACAAGAACACCCGCTTCACCCAAAATTCAGGAGATCTCTAAGGATTTCCAAAGTTTGGCTCCTTCCCGAATGAGGCGACAAACTAAATTGGTGGTTTCATGTGAAGAAGTACTGAAGGTAAAGCCATATATTGTGGTCTACACTAAGGAACGTGACGAATATGAAAAAAGTGTAGGTTCTTCGTATCATGTCATTATACAAGGAGAGAATGGTGTTTCGTCTTCGATGGGAGATAATACGGAATTGGAGGACGTTTCTTTGTGTTATCACATATCCTTTTATGATGGAGACCCTCAAGAAGATGAAGATGTGAAAGATGCTCCACCTGAACTTGAAGAAGGAGTGAAGATGACAGTTGATGCCTTAAAAGAAGTTAACCTTGGCACCAATGAAGAACCAAGATCCACCGACCAAAGTGCTTTACGAAATGCTCATGAAGAGAAACCTTATATTGAGTTACTCAAAGAGTTCAAGGATTTCTTTGCTTGGAGTTACAAAGAGATGCTTGGCTTGGACCTGAAAGTGGTAGTCCATCACCTTGCAATCAAAAATGGTGCTCGCCCTGTTAAACAGGATCAAATGAGTTTTAGGCCATACTTGGTTCCCCTGATTGAAACTGAAATTAACAACCTCATTTAAGCTGGCTTTATTCGTGAAGTTAAATACCCTACATGGGTTTCAAGTATTGTCCCTATAAGGAAGAATAATTGTTAGATTCGAGTGTGCGTTGACTTTAGAGATCTCAACAATGCATGTCCGATAGATGAATTTCTGCTTCTTATTCCAGAGCTGATAATCAATGCTACTATTATTTACAAGGCACTGTCTTTCATGGACGACTCATCGGTCTATAACCTAATACGCATGGCACCAAAATATGAAGAGCTTATGCATTCTGTACCCTAAAGGGTATTTATTGCTACAAGATAATGCCTTTTGGCTTAAAGAATGCTGGTGCTACTTACCAAAGAGCTATGCAGAATATTTTCTACGGTCTTTTCCATAAGAATGTGGAATGCTATGTTGACGACTTGGTGGTGAAATCAAGAGAGAATGGCAACCACTTGGAGGACTTGAGGATGGTATTTGAATTACTCCGAAGGTACCAACTTAGGATGAATCCATTGAAATGTGCCGTTGGAGTTACTTCTGGAAAGTTCCTTGGTTTCATTGTCTCACATCGAGGGATCAAAGTTGATCAAGCCAAAGTGGATGCCATTTTCAAAATGCCTGAGCCTCAGGATATTCATGAGTTAAAAGTCTGCAAGGAAAGTTAGCGTACCTTAGGAGATTCATCTCGAACCTAGCTGGGAGGTGTCAACCATTCAGTCGCCTTATGAAGAAAGATGTCCTTTTCAAATTAGACCAAGTATGCAGTAATGCCTTTGAGAGCATTAAATCCTACTTAATGAAGCCTCCAGTCTTAGCAGCCCCTATTCTAGGAAAGCCATTGATACTATACATTGCGGCACAAGAAAGGTCTGTTGGAGCACTTTTGGCCCAAGAAAATAGTGATGGAAAAGAAAACTCTCTTTACTACTTGAGCAGGATGATGACACCAAATGAGTTGAATTATTCGCCAATTGAGAAGTTGTGTTTGGTGCTAGTCTTCTCAATTCAAAAGTTGAAACACTATTTTCAAGCTCATGTTGTCCGTCTTGTATCTAAAGAAAATCCCATCAAGTTCCTGATGTCAAAGCCTATTCTTAGTGATCGACTAGCGAGATGGTACCTTCAATTTCAACAATTCGAGATTTTGTACATCCCTCAAAAGGCTGTAAAAGGACAAGCATCGGTAGACTTCTTGGCAGATCATCCAATACCTGATGACTGCGAGCTAACTGATGAACTACCTAATGAGGACGCAATGGTCGTTGAAGTTCAACCTCTATGGAATATGTACTTTGATGGTGTTGCACATTGTAGGGGAGCTGGGGCTGGCGAAGTATTTGACACCCCCCAAGGTGAAGTCTGGCCCTACTCTTTCAGCTTGATACAATTCTGTTCCAACAATATTGCTGAGTATCAAGCATTAATACTTGGGCTCGAAATGGCTGTTGATATGAAGTAATTGCTATTTCAAGTCTTTGGTGATTCCCAGTTAGTGGTCAATAAGCTTTTGGGTAGTTATGAGGTCAAAAAGCCGGAACTACGCCCATATCATGATTATGTTAAAAAGTTGATGGGGTGGCTCGGTGATATGCCTATTCAGCAAGTGCCAAGGAAAGAAAATAAGAAGGCTGCTGCTTTAGCTGCTCTAGCTTCATCATTAGCCTAGCCTAACCATGCGCAAGTTACCATCTGCCAAAAATGGATAGTACCACCGCCAAATAAGGCTGAAGGTGAAGAAAATGAACTCAAGCATCTTGTTGCTATTTCTGAAGTTGAGAAAGAAGAATGGCGACAACTCATTATCAACTACTTATGCTATGGGATACTTCCAGAAAATCTGAGGAGAAGGATTGAAATCCGTCATCGTGCACCTCACTTCCTTTACTACAAGGATACTCTATACAGAAGGTTATTCGAGGGAGTACTCTTGCGATGTCTAGGAGAAGAAGAAGCTCTCCAAGCTTTGCAAGAGGCACATTCTAGGGTATGTGGGTCACACCAATCTGGACCAAAGCTCCACTTCCATATGAAAAGGATGGGATATTATTGGCCAATAATGGTAAAAGATTGTATGGACTACGATTGAATATGCAAGGCTTGTCAATTACATGCGAATTTTATTCATCAACCTCCTGAAGTGTTGCAACCGACTGTTGCATCCTGGCCATTTGACGCTTGGGGATTGGATATTGTTGGACCACTGCCAAAGTCCTTTGGTGGACACATATACATATTGGCTGCAACTGACTACTTCTCAAAATGGGCTGAAGCTATTGCTCTTAAAGAAGTAAAGAAGGAAAATGTCGCAAGTTTCATCTGAGTAAATATTATTTATCAATTTGGAATTTCTTGTTACATAATAACAGATAATGGAAAGATATTTGATAATAGGCTGATGAACAAGATTTATGATCTCTTTGGCTTCAAGCAATGTAACTCATCGATGTACAATGCTGCCGCCAATGGTCTCGCTGAGGCATTCAACAAGACTCTATGCAACTTGTTAAAGAAAGTTGTCTCCAAATACAAACAAGATTGGAATGACCGTATGGAAGAAGCTCTAGGGGCATATAGGACGACTCACTGCACACCAATATAGGTGACTCCTTATTCACTCGTTTATGGAGTCAAATGTGTCTTTCCTCTTGAGCGTCAAATACATTCGTTACGATTGGCTATTCAAGAAGGGATCACTGATGAAGAAAATGCTTGAATTTGATTAGTAGAGTTGGAAGCTCTTGATGAAAAGAGATTGGAATCTCAACAGAGTCTTGAATGTTATTATGTTATCAAGCTCGATTGTCTCGCGCCTTCAGTAAAAGAGCTCGTCTGAGATCCTTTCAAGAAGGAGATCAAGTTCTTGTCGTACGAAGATCCATAATTACTTCCCATAAACCTGTAGGAAAGTTCACTTCAAAATGGGATGGGACATATTGTCGACGCCCCCTTTTTTCTCGCGAAATCGAGTTTACGGCATTTGGAAGGACAACTCTATATCATTTTTGGAATTTGGGTTTTTGAATTTTGAAGATTCGCCACCTAATGATTAAAGTGCATTAGGACACTAAGAAGGGTTTTGGGTTAAAGAAACCATAGTTCGGGTAAGGGCTAGATATTATCTCGAGGAGAAGGTGTTAGGCACCCCTCAAGACCCACTAGTATGGTTCCCGGCTATGTTATATTGTGACTTCACATAATCATGTAAGCAATTAAGGACTCAAATAGAGGGACTTGCATACAACATTACGGATAAGTTGAAACTTTTAAGTCAAAGTAAAGAAGGTACAATATTCATGAAAGATTTAAAACATTAAAGAAAACAGATAAAAAGCAAGTAAAAGGGAGGGGAGTCCTAGGCTTATGACTAATATGGATCACGTCAATGTAATATACAGTAATCACTCCTCATAAGAGGGGCTACATGAGATATTAGCGCACCAGTCATCATCTCTATATCTACCCTTCCCACCCCGTTAAGGTATTAAAGTGCGGAATAGTATCGCTACCTATCGCATGCTATTACCTGTACCAATCCTATCAATCCTGGAGGCATATGGGATTACTAATCCTAAAAGGGAGGGAATGGAGGCTTTGAGAGTTTTCAAAGGATAATCAAGTAATGGGAAAGTAATTAAGCAGATACGACTCAAACAAACCTCCTTGAATCAAAGGAAAGCACACAGTCTAGCATGTCTTACACATACTGGTTATGGTCTGAATTAAAACATAAACGTTAAGGAGGCAGACTAGCTTATTACATGTTTCAGATAAGAAAATGGAATCAGACCTGCCTGCTGGCTGGAATTAAGTAGACTGATGCAGTTATAATTTTTACCCTAAAGCTTACCTAGGTGTTAAACGGAACCTATAGGCATGATGTCTATCAATTAAGAAAGAAGTAAACTGATTGTATAAAAGAATTGTCGATTGCAAAAACGTTATTGCTACTGATTTTTTAGACTTGACGACTCAGGTTTGGTAGATAGCTCTTATAGGCATGCATTCTAGGAATCACTGATTTTTAAGCGCAATTAACATGTAGAAGTCTTATAGACAGGTCATCTATATGCAATTGGTTGTTCAAATCCTATAATAGGTTTGCCTAGTGACATATGCATATGCAAAAAATGCGGATGTCCTATAGGTATATCATCTATATGCGGAATTTCAGAGATGTCTTAGAGGCATGATATCTGTGTGAAGTTCCAAAAAAAATCTATAGCCATGGTATCTATATAAGATGCAGTATTTCAGAAGTAGTAATTCCCTATGAACATGGTATCTATATGAAATGCAGAATTCCAGAAGTAGTAATTCCCTATGAGCATGATATCTATATGGTGAAAATGCAGAAACTTAAAGACATGGTTTCTAATACGGAAATGAAATAACTTATAGGTAGGATTTCTACATGCAAACTTATAGGAAGAATTACTACATGTGATGCATAACTTATTGGCAGAATTTCTACATGTAATGCATAAGCGAATGAGCAGGCTGTGATTGCAAAAGTGAATATCGAAAGCAGGATGTATACCATATGCATACATGAATAACCCTCCCCTTTTTACTAGAACCCCATAGTTATTACAGATTATTACAGATTATTACAGACACGAATGAATAAAGAAAAGTAAAATACATCAGAAAGCTAAATGGTCCCAGCCAAGGAGAGGCTTAGTCAACATTCTGTCTGAACCATGAAGTAAACCAACTCCAAACATCAGATTTCCAAAGCTTTTCTCTTATTTGGGATGTGTCAAAGTTCCCTAAGAATCTCAAATGGATTCCGGGCAGTGCTTACACTCAAATATATTGCAGAATTGGATTATGGTGCAGTGTGGAAGGGTCAGCCCTCAATTGTCCAAGCCCAGAGGGAGACTCAAAGTTCCCAAGGCAGGGCTCATAGGAGGGTGCGAAACTTAGGGTCTAAGAGTAAAAGCAAGTGTAGTAGAGGGGCAAATGGCAAGCTAGTGGTTATGCCTAACAATTTGGGGTGCTGGCACACCCCTGACCAGCTTGTCAGTCCAAATTGAGGAGCTAAGACCTGTTGAAGGTAAAATTCAGTCATGGACAACAATTTGGATGCTTCTAGGCTATACCTTAACTCAGCACATATAGGGGAATGGTGTATGGGGAAACTGAAAGAGACAAGAGCAGGCTGTGGACATACCTAGCAATAAAGAGTGTTATCATGCCCACGAGCCTGTTACACTATTTAGAGGCTAGGATCCAGAAGATCTGGTTTTAATCCATGGACAATAACTTATATATTGCCATGTCTTAAACCATAGCTCAAACACATAAAGGGGTAGGGAGTAGGGATCATTGCTGAAACAGATAGCAAGACAAAAGCATACTACTTTAAATGTTGAATTCTACAAAACAGAAAAGTAAACATGGATGTAAAAGCTTGTAAACAAACCCATTGGAGTGATGCTGGAATAAATATTAGGACATACCAGTTTCAGGGAAATAAATAATTGAAAGAAGGAGTCTTGTAAGCCAAATTTTCAAGCAAGCAATACAAAAGATCTCAGAAAAGAGTTGAGAAGAGGAATGTAATCGAGAGTGTGTGTGTAAGAATATGCAATTCGAAGTGTGTGTCTTGTGTTTAAGAGTCATGTATTTATAGTGTGAAAGTCATGCGAAAAAATAAGGTAAGAAAATAATAGAAGCCTGGTTGTCAATCAATTGCATAAGACTACCTTTAATCAAGGGATTCAAATTCAAATGGCTGAAACAATTAAGGGAAGGGATTTTGAAAGAATATTTTCCTAGAAGTATAATAGAGGATAAGTGCATAGAAGCTATTTAAGGAATCAAACCAATAGTACACGATTTGTAAAAAAAGGGAATCAATCAGTAAAACCAAAATTACATGCTTACTCAAGTGAATCGGGTGGAGAAGAAGGGTAACGAAAGGTTCACCTTGGGAAAATAAGGAACAATCAAGTAAAAACCATCAATGGAATTCAGAATCATTTAGTAGTTGGAAAAACCTTTTGAAAGAAGAATTCTCATATAAAAAGTACACAAACATGTGAATCAAGAAGAGAATGTCGAGTTATGTAAAAGAGAGAGGAGTTCAGAATCATAAAATCTCAAAATCATAACCAAAGAGATACAAGTTCAATTTGCATGCTCATAGTATGTCTAAGAGTCCAGGGTCCCAAAGCGGAGCCTTAACTCGAACAAAAAGAATCAAAATCATCAAAGGAAACCCCCATATCCTAGGGTCTCAAAAATTGAATCAGGCATCGAAGTGAGAAAGCAAGCCATTTGCTTCAGAGTCTCAACAATACAGATATGATAGCATGTTGAATGACAGAGGAAGAAGAATCATGAAGAACATATTTTGAGAAAACTCGGAACTTAGACAAGTTCAGAATAAGGATATAACACAAACGTGAACAGAAGCAGATGGAGCATGTAAAAACATGAACAGAGTCTAGTAAACAAAAATCAAATAGCTTAACGGTAAACACACATAGTAAAAGAGTAGAGAGAACATAGCAAAGATTTATAGTAGTAACATGCAATCCAGTAGAAAGATTCAAAGTACACATTGGCAAATACTGATAAGAACAACAGGAGAAACATGCTTAGCAGAACCCTAAACAAGGCTCAACAGAAGGCAGAGAAAGAACCATAAGAACTTAGGAAAAAAAATATAGTAGAAAACTCAAAAATCGTCGGAAAAGGTATAGCAAGAAAGCATATAGGAAAAACATAGTACGATAAACATACAAGAACATGATAAAATACAGTAGAAAAAAAATCTACAAGACCATATTATAAAAACAGAGTAAGGGAAGCACACAAACGATGATACGAGAACACAATAGAGGACAACACAAAGAAGAAAAATCATAAAACTCCTAGATATTTTCTAGAAAACCCTAAATCGGCAAAGAAAGGTTTTGAAAGTAATTTTCAAAGGAAAATTTAGGAAAATCGTTTGAAAAATCACGCATAGCATAGATGCACAACGGATCTAAAAAGAATCGAAGAAAAACCTCAAATAGCCAGTGCTTCGGAAGAACCCTAGAGTGAGAAAGGCTTCGAAAAAGGTCCGATCTAAGTCAGATAAGGTCGGAATCAGGCTCAGGAGGCTAGGATATGCCGAAGCAAAGTCAGAGATTGCCGGAAAACTTGAGTCGGTGCAGGTCTGGTCTCGAACCTTCAAGCATCAGGCACACAGGAGTAATAGCAGGTGAATATATGTCATCTATGGCTTGAGAAGCCATGGATTCAAGTAAGGTTGTGGTTAGAGACGGTGGAGATCATCGCAGAAGAGAGAACCAGAAGGTTCTAGAAAGAAGTGAGAGGAAGATACGAGATAGAAAGAGAGACAGTCTCGTGAAAAATGAGGGGTCGAGGAGGGTAGTTAGGGATTTAATTAAGGCAAACAAATCTGGGCCGTTAATCTTATTTGATCAACGACTCAGATCAACTCCGAGCTGGGTCGGGTTAGTTTGGGTATTGGGTTGGTCCGAAATTGGGTTCAAAATTGGGCCAATTTAGGCTATTATTGAAATACCAAATGGACTGCAATTGCAATAGAAGTAGGCTAAATTTTAAAAAGCCAATTTTTTACTTTTAATTTTATAAAAAAGTAAAATAATTTTAAAACAAATTAAAAGAACTAACCTAATTAATAATATAAATATATTAATCAAAAAATACTAGAAATGATTTTATAATTATAAAATGTTAATTATAAAATAGGCTATAATTGCAATTATATGCAATTTAGTTTTAAAAATACCAAAAAAAATTTATAAAATATGCAAAAATTGCCTTAATTATATTTTGGTGTAAATGTGAGAATGGAAATAAATTGTTCACCAAAATGATAATTCTGGGAATAATTATTGGATTTTGCACTACTAAAAAAAGATAATAAATTGATTTTAATATCCTTAAAATTAGGAAAAAATACCAAAACTCTTGGATATGATTATATATGCATACACAATGTATTTAAAATTATTTTGAGCATAAACAAATACATAGGAAAAAATTGGGTATCAACACATATCTCGTACAAGAAGCTTATTCAAGTGGGGCTTACAAGCTAGTTGATGCAGATGATATGAGAATCAGCCCTATCAACGACAAGTTTATAAAGAAGTATTATCCATGAAGTTGCAAGTCATAATGCTCCTCGATATATGAGCCTAAACTGCAAGTCATGACGCTCTTTGACGCAAGAGCTTAAATCGTATGTTGCTACACTCCTGGCCGGCAAGAGTATAAACTATATACGACCCCAAAAAAAGAGTCCGCTAGGTTGAAAACTTTGAAAGAGGTAGACTAGACAAAAGTTAGGACATAAAAAAATCACCCAGTCTGAACTACGGTATGACTTGATCCTCTTCACCGGGGTACGTAGGCAGCTTAGAGTTTCATTCTAAGTTCAGTCGCATAAGTTCAAAAGATACATATTGTCCCAATTGTTGTTCAAATGAAGTATGAAGTAATGTAAGATCAAGCTAAAACGCCATCCTCCTGTTGAACTTTGATCTCATTTGATTTAAAGGGGGCAACCCTCCTTCGCAAATTGATATCTTCATTGGGCCAATTTTAGAAGGATGTCAAGTATTTGCATTAAAGTCCAGGGATTCTCTATGTCTTTAGGTTCTTCAAACCTTCAAGTTTGTTGGTTTCCAAGTCCGCCACTGCCTAAAAAAGAGGGGGAAGAGAAGCGGGGCATTAAAAGAAAACACAAGTATAAGGAAATGATTGCTTGGCGCAGCGTTTCAAATTCAACGAGATTTGAACCCCAAGATATTTGTGAGAATATGGCTCTTAAATTTCGATTTATGGCAAGTAAGACGTCTTTCGATCTCGAGGCTTCCATACCGAGGTATGAATTTTTTTTTGGTGAGATTGCACAAATCTGAAACTGATAGCATGGTGCAATATAAAGTTGATTTTAAAATATTATCTGCGACGATTCTGAAGTTGTTTGATTAAGAATTTTATATATGTTCTAGATCTTGAAGTTTAGTTTTCTTGAAATCAAACGGCTTGCAATTTCGATATTTCTACACCGAGATATGATTTATTTTGGTGATACTGCGCAAATCTGAAATTTTCAACATGGTGAAATCTAAACTTGGTTTCAAAATATTATCTGAGCGATTCTAATGGTTTTTTTATTCTTAGTATTGGATATATTTTAGGTATTGAAGTCATCAAATGGTCAAATTTAGACTCTCCCACGACAAGATATGAATCATTTGTTACAAGCATGTAAAGATGAAAGTTATGCGACTAAAATAAAAGTCGAACAATGTAAACCAAAAGAGAGGCTGAAATATTTAAGCCCTCAAAGTCTCCAAGTTGAAGTCTTCAAGTGTATTCAAGTTGAAGTCCCCAAGTTGAAACCTTCAACCTCGTCGGTCTTCAGGTTGAAATCTTCAAATCCGATGATCTTCAAGTTGAAATATTTAAGCCTTCGAAGTCTCCAAGTTGAAGTCTTCAAGTATATTCAAGTTGAAGTCCTCAAGTTGAAATCTTCAACCCCGTTGGTCTTCAAGTTGAAATCTTCAAATCCACTGATCTTCAAGTTGAAATATTTAGGCCCTCCAAGTCTCAAAGTTGAAGTCTTCAAGTCCGTCGGTCTTCAAGTTGAAATCTTCAAATTCGTCGATCTTCAAGTTGAAACATGTAGGCCCTCCAAGTCTCAAAGTTGAAGTCTTCAAGACCGTCGCTTTTCAAGTTGAAGTCTTCAAATTCGCTGATCTTCAAGTTGAAATATTTAGGCCCTCCAAGTCTCAAAGTTGAAGTCTTCAAGTTCATCAGTGTTCAAGTTTTAGTCGTCAAATTTGTCGATCTTAAAGTTGAATTATTTAAGCACTCCGAATCTTCAAATTGAAGTCTGCAAAGTCCGCAAAATCTTTAAAGTTATCCAAGTGTTCAAGTTGATGTTGTATTCGAGTTGAAGCTTTATACTTTCCAATCTAAGGTGGACATATAAGTCTCTTTACACCTTAAGTTGGCCTCTCCATGGGTTTGTCCTTAAAAGGAACTATAACTTTCTTAAAAGTGGACATATGAGTCCCTTTGCACCTTAAATTGGCCTCACTGATAGTCGAGCCATTTTGAGAGTAATCTCTCCGATAGTTGGGCCAAATTGAGAGTAATCTCTCCGGTAGTCAGGCCATTTTAATAGTAATCTCTCCGGTAGTCGGGCCACATTGAGAGTAATCTCTCCAGTAGTCAAGCCATTTTGAGAGTAATATCTCCGGTAGTCGGGCCACATTGAGAGTAATCTCTCCGGTAGTCGGGCCATTTTGAGAGTAAGCTCTCCAAAAATTAGGCCATATTGAGAGTAATATCTCCGGTAGTCGGGCCACATTGAGAGTAATCTCTCCAATAGTCGGGCCATTTTGAGAGTAATCTCCCCAAAAATTAGGCCACATTGAGAGTAATCTCTCCAGTAGTTGGGCCATTTTGAGAGTAATCTCTCCAAGAATCGGGCCATTTTGAGAGTAATCTCTCCGGTAGTTGGGCCACTTTGAGAGTAATCTCTCCAAGAATTGGGCCACATTAAGAGTAATTTCTCCAAGAATAGGGTCATTTTGAGAGTAATCTCTCCAAGAATTGTGCCACATTGAGAGTAATCTTTCCAACAATCGGACCATGAAAGTAATTCCTCCGATATTTGGTCAGGGATAAATACCCATCCCCTCACACCTTGAGACTGCCTTCTTCATGCATGGATCATCTCGTCGAACAACAACATATCTTTCTCTCTTGACCTACAAAAAAAATACAAAAGAAGGAATACACAAGAAAAAAAGAAGAAATTACCTTCGCGTTAATATTTCCGAGTCCACAAAAATAAACTCAAGTAGCTTGCAAATATTGCAAATTGATGCTCAATAAATATGAGCATGGGGTTTATATATATACTTCAAGGAGGCTATGGGAAAGAAATCCGGTGTGGGACACAATTGTTTCTCTTAATTCGAAGTGGTTATGCTGTAAGGCAAGGAAAAGTTTTCTAATCCTATTTGGAGGTGTAATTTGCGGTAAAAGTACCGAAGTGATAAAGGGGCCGTGATTAATTCAAAATTTCCTAAGCCTACAGGAATTAGAAAAGCAAAAGAATAGGTTCACAATTACTCAGTTGCCTTAGAAGACAAAAACGCAAGGAAAGACTTTTTGCACTTGGCATTTACTGTTTGTCCTTAAAAAGGATTCCAATATCTATGCAAAATCCTAATATTACTAAAGATACCTATGACAGATATATCTATGCAAATCCTTTTAAGTCCGCATCACTTGGCATGTACGCAAATATTTATGACAGTAGGATTGGAAAAGTAGGAAGTCATATTGCTAAAGGAATTCAAGTCAATTGAAATTGTTTTGGAACAAGTCATGTAGAATCACTTACGTACATGAGATATATTGGAGTACAACAAGAAAAAAGGACGTATTTACCATTACTTCAAGCCTAGTATTCTTTAGTATGTCTACCTCTAAACTAGCCATGAAGTAGGGGGCGTTTGTAGGCATACAAAATTTATTGGATTTAAATCTATAAAATAGTTTGGCTTATATTTCAAATTAAAGTTATTTTAGTCCAAAACAAATTTTATTGCGCTAATATAATTGGATTAGTTATATAAGTCCAATGTATATGGAATAAATACATAAGCATTAATCCATTGGGCTAGTCTATTTAATTGGGCTAAAATGATGAGCCCAATGCATTAGGCCCAACATATCATCTTCCTAAAGGCGCAGTTTGGTGTCGTGTGTCAAATGACGTGGCGCGCCAAGTCAAGTGGAAGAGTCAATAGGAACATGCCACATGTCAAAATGACTAAGCATATACAGTCACACTAAAAGGCCAATGAAATCAAGCCACATGTGCAAGTGACATGTTATGGCCAATCAAATGTGGCCATGTCATACTTCAATTTGATTGATCGGAAAGAGTTTGTTCTTATCACAACTCTTCCCCTCCGCAACTATAAATAGGGGTCTTCATAACTCAGAAAAGGGACTAGAAGTTATTACAAGAAGCAAGAAAGAGCTCATGATCAAATGCTGCAAATTCCTCCACAAGTCTCAATCTTCAAGCAATCAAGTTCAAGTTCAAACAATCAAGTTCAAGCTCAAGAATGAAGAACAAACAATTTCAAGCTCAAGAACGAATAAGAAATTAAGTTCAAGTCCAAGCAATTAAGCTCAGGAATAAGATCATCGTTTGTGGAAACAAACATAGATTCAAGATCAACCTCCAATGCACTTGAATTTATTTACTATTGGAAAGAAGAATCAGAGGATTCATAGAGACCGTAACACTTAAAATATTCAAAATTAAGTACTACAATTATTGTAATATTTTTCCGTCTTAATTTTATTTTCTTGGCGCAAATTTATTGTTTACATACGTATCCTAAAACTAGTAGATATAAACGTTCTTTACCAAAAAAGAGCTTAAAATTTTTCATATACTTGAGAAATTACCTATGATCAGTGGCGTAGGATACCATGATCCCATACTCAATAGATAGTTGCCCGCCCCTCTATCCTACTAAAAAGGAGAAGGTAATGTAAAATGCCAAACTCTCTCACGTAAAAGAATATTTTTTTCACAAAAATTCAATTATTAAGTTATCAACTTCCATAATAAACTTTGATTGCTCTTAACTTTCTCTCTCTATATATATATGAAATTTATTATTGTTTCACAATTTTTCTTTCAAAAGTAAATATAATCCTCTGTTGTATATTAGAATTCCAATAAGTTAACCGAAAATATCAATCAGATTAACTCAAAACTCGAAAAGAAAAATAGAAGAGAATTGAAACTCTTATATTTTCTTATGAGGTGCTCTTGATAAAATTTTAACAAACAAAAAATTAATTGAACAACATGGGAGAATGTTCTACATATGAACAAGTCCCATTTTAGTTGAATAAGATGATAATGAAACTCAAGAGGAAGACCAACTTATTTTCTCAAAAAGATTAAAAGTAAATAAATTTAAGGCCTTTTGTTTATTAAAAGTTTGGCGTTTGATCACTAATTTTATTGAGCCACCTCAGCATAAACGCATACTCCATATGCAAGACTGTTCCAAGTCTTGTCTTTTAAGGAATTCAAAGACGCATCTTCTGATAGTAGCAAAGACACTTTTGAGAACCAATATCATCTTCTAAGCAAGGAGGCACAATTGTTCCAACCTGGTACCATTTTTCCCTCTCCTGCATTAAATCCTTGAAGAAATTGTCTATCGTTTCTCTAGTGATGCCTGGCATAACAACAATGTGTGCCATATCTCTTGTGCAAGACAGTTGCCATTGGCGAGTTCACTTAGGGTCATTAGGTCGTTCAAAGACGACGATAATGCTAAACTCATTGAGCATAGTGCTAATTCCTGCTTTATGAAGCCGGCCTTTCAAATATCGAGCTCTTTCATTGCACATTTTGGCTCGATATTTCTGCTGGACTTACTAATGCTCTTTCGTTTTTGTTTTTGTTTTTGTTTTTTCTCTCCTTCAATGAGCCGATGGTCGATTGGAAACAGCCTCTTTGCCCTTTCGGGTAGGGGTAAGGCTCGTCTACATATTACCCTCCCCAGACCCCACTTTGTGGGACATTACTGGATAGTTGTTGTTGTTGTTGTTGCAATCCGGCATGGCCTTTCATGCATAAATTGTACCATAAGAGTATTGCTGCAAAGCCATTTCGACTACCAGAAATTGTAGCATCAGTGGAAGCAATATACTAACTTCCACAGCAGGGTCTTGATGCAGAACTACTGAAGAGAAAAAGGATCCTATTCCTCACTCGACTGCCATCCGCCCGGCTAATACTTATCGTTGGAATAACCACATTTTTGAAGTATTTGTAGGAACAGATCAAGATTATCAATAGCCCCTTTGAAGGTAGTTCCTACAAATATGTTAAAAGTATTAGTACTCCGATCCACATATATATGAGAATCAATGCAGAGCTACAATAGTAGGTATATATGAGCCTGAATGAAATTAATACCTTTTGCGTAAATCCTATATTTATATTTGAAAATATATAAAATATGTATAAATAATTAATTTCGATCCAACCCTACTTAAACAGGCTAACGAATTGATCAGTGGCAAGCTAGAACTCATAAACTTTAAGTCCTGACTCCTTTAATTTACTTGACCATATTGATGCATAGGAGCTAAAGGATCTAAGAATTAATATTATTACCAATATTGACATTGATGATGGCTGGTTTGTTCTTGTTGAGAAGTAACTTTGATCTTAGATCTGCATAATCAATCTCTCCATTAACTAAAGTGTTGATTGTTTGTAGCTCCATTCTGTACATTCTTGGTGCTTTAAAAACCGAGTAATGTGAATCCTTCGATGCATATATTATCCCACTGGGATGTAGCTCTCTTCTGCACAAATTTTTTATTCAAATGGGTAAAACTCAAAATATCATTTGGATCTGAGGTCTCTAGATATATACTGCAATACTCTTTTTTAGATCTAAGTATAAATATTAATAGAATATCTCCACGCACTAAATAGGTATGTTAGACTATTTTACTAGAACAGCAATTATGTATAACTTGAGACTTGGGATCGGCAATCAAAAGAATTACTCGTGCCACTCAATCAAAAGTAGCCAGGTAGGGATTGGAATGGGACGGAATGGGTGGGGGGTGGGGGGTGGGGGGGTTAAAATAATTTTTAAAAGTTTTAAAGCAGGCCGTCGGGGGAGGGGGAGGGGTTGCGGGTTCAATACCGATACGATACAGCTTGTGTCTGCATTACCTAGTGCTAGTTGAGTAGTACATGGTAGTTAAGTTAGTTATCTGTAAAGGCTTAAGCTAAGTCTTTAATAAGTTAGTTTAGCCCGGTTAAGTTTAAAATTAAAAGTTATAGGAATTATATTAAACTGGGGCAGAATTTTGATGAGGACCCTCAAAATTCTGACATAAGGGAGCTGCAATACCTTTGAGATGTGTTACATTCACTAGTTCATCTAAATTACTTAATGTATCAATATTGTCACACATCTTTTCTAATTTAAATGATATTATTCGAAACGAAATTATTTTATTTATTTTTTAGAGCCACCACTTGGGATAGTTTGTTTGGTGTCCCACGTCACCGATTTATTTTAAAAATCCTAAATCGAAGAAGATCGACTTTATTGAAAAGTCTGCGAAATCAAAAATTCTAGATAAGGAATTCTGTTAACCTGGGAGAAGGTGTTAAGCATTGCGAGATTCTGTGGATCGAGCAGAGTCGCTTAAACTATTAAAATTGACCTAATTATCTAATTAGTTACATATTTTAAACTTATTGTGCATTTTAACTTTACAATCGCTTTTTATTATTTTGATCACTTTTTTAGGATTAATGGAATTATTTCTTGAACAAGTTATGATTGTCGTACACTTGCTATTTTTGGAACAGACCGCAAACCACGCTACATAAAATTCACCCGCGATTCACAATATGTGTGTTTTATTAAAATTCGAAGTTGCTATAATTAAGTTACATGAAATGTACCCTCGAATATGGGGATTAGGTATCACAACTACGTCACAGGAACCGTACACGTAGCCATAATGATTTTATTATAAACGTTCCTAAAGCAAACTACGAATATTGAAAAATGTTTAATACCTATGTTATAACATTAATGTGAGGGCCTTAGATTAGGTGATTCAATTGTGAATAGCACGCCTAGATTTATTTTTAAAAGATTTGTATTTCACAAAAGCAAACTAAGGATGCTCCTATTTTAAACCTAATTTGAAATTAGGTATTACAATTACACCAAAAAAAGCCGTACCCGTAATTGTAATGATTTAATTACGTGCCTAAAGCAAACTACGGTGTTCAAATTATTTCCTAAACTACTTTAAAATTATTGTGAGGCCAAGAGTTTATGAAAATTAGTTGGGGAAGTAAAGAAATAAATTAGCTACGAAAATGTGGGTTATCCTAACTGAACACAATTTTAAGAGTGAGACTTGCAATCATTGGAGGAAGTATGTAATCAGTCAATTACAATGGACAAAAATATAATGAAAAAAAAGAAGAAGAAGCTATACATTTAAATTACACCAATACGATTCTAACTAAGCAAGTCACTGTTTTAACAAATCTAACGCATTTAGCCTCATACAATCATAATTCGGGGGGGGGGGGGGGGGGGGGGGGAATATTCTTATCGGGTGACTTAAACCAATTTGAGGGCATATGAAGACATGCTTAAATAAATTCAAGATCACAACCAATTTGTTATACTAGAAATGTTTTAACAGCAACAATCATTTTTCCATGAAATTACTGGCAATGAATACTTTCTCATATGGATACAAGCTACTTCACGATAAACTTTAAACTACAATAGGAGGTAATTAAATTTCAGTTTATCACAGGTGATCGGAATCACGCTATTTGGCGTTGAACTTTACCGATCTGACCCAATGGTGGTCATATCTGGAAATACAGCATTATTTAAATCTAGTTTCATGCTCAAAAGAAATGTGACATATAAATCAGCAGTGCACTAATTTACTTTTCTTGCAAAAACATCCATGGTGCAGTACGTATCATATCACAAACTCCAACACTAATGACATGTATTTAAAACTTCCAGCAAGTGAATCATAATAGTCTACAATTATCTCTAAGGAAATATGGACCAACAGTACATATCCTAAAAGTTAAAAGAAAGAGAGAGGGACTCTTACATGGTCGCAAGCAAGTCTGAAAGCAATAGGGTGACTAGCTTCATGAATAAACACAGTAACAAGCTTGAAAGGTAGTAATAGCACTATCCTCTAAAGCTGAAAATTGAGCTTTTGATTGAATCGATTTGAAGAAAATTACAAGCAAATCCAGCGCCGAAATTCGTGCGTCCAGTAGCAAACAAACGAGGCAGCAACTGAACTATTTGCAAGGAAAATCAGCTAATCGAAACCAAATAAGGGTCTGAAACTGGCGATCAAGCTCACAAGCTCAAGAACAACAGAATCAGTGGTCACTCGAAATCCCAGCAAAATTGAAGCAAAATCAGTAGAAAAATAAAAGGAAAAGTAACTTTGAATTCTTTTTTCATGTTTTCTATATTAAATTTGAACTTCAGAGTGTCTTCTTTGGAAAGAAATCTGTATGAAAATGAAGGAAAAAGTCAGAAATTTATGCCGAGAATCAGTGCAAGAAGAGGAGGGGATGGAAAAGAAGAAGGTGTGTTCTAGTTTTTTTGTTTTGAACGGCTGCCTTCTTAGACTTGGGCGTTTTTTATTTTTAGTTTGTTCAAAAGGCCATTGATTCCGGCGAGCTCATGGCGGAAAGGGATGGAGCGCGGCTGAGAACAGTCGCTGGGTTGGGGTGGCGCTGAAGAAGAAGGGTTGTTAAGTTTTTTGGGATGGAGGAGATGGTCTTTCTCGTCTGTTGAAGATGGCAGAGAGCAGCCGTTTTCTTTGACGGGGTGTCTCTGATAAATTCGGTCTAAGGGTAAGATCTAGGTCTAGGATTTATTTAGTTTGAGGGGAAAATGGATCTGGCAGGCGGGTCCATTTGGTTTTTGGGTTGGATAAGAAAATTTGGGTCTGATTTGGATACAAAAACTAGTTTAATATTCAATTAAATATTTTTAATTTTTTGTTCTTATTTCCTCTTTTTTAATTAAGAAAAAACTAAATCAAATTCCTAAATCAGTCTAAATTGTAAAGTTAAGCTAATTAACTAATTATAATATTTATAACAATTACTTGATCCTAAATTAAAAGGAAAAGATCATTAATCTAAAAATTAACGGTAAAAATCTAAAATGAGCCATTTTTTGTTATTTTTATTTAATTAATTAACTAATTAATCCTAAGAATATAAAAATAAATGCAATGCATGGTATTTTTTATGATATTTAACAAAAATTAAACTTGCACAAAATTGCAAATAATTAATAAAATCCTACAAAAATCCTATACAATGGAAAATAATCAGAAAAAATATATTTTCTTTGATTTTATAGGAGTATTTCATATAGGACAAAAATTACATGCTCACAAATATATTTCTAAAGTAACACTATTTTTATCAATGATTGCATATTTTTCGAAAACTTTATTTCCGTAACAGTCAGGTGTTACCCAGGGGAACTCAAAAGGGCCTCCAGAGTAGAGAAAAGCAATGCCAGAGGATAGAAGCACAAACCAACCTTCGCTCACAAAACGTAAAATTTTTCTTTTGAACACAGACACATTTAACGTAACAATGGCATTCACAAACATGCATACACAAAGAGATCACTATCAATCAGGCCATCAGATAGGGAATATATCTCCAACTATGAAATGTACAACTTTTATTTTGCTATTTGCCATTTATGTGAGACTAATCTTTGCCTCCCTACCTACATGAGGCTAATACATGCCTCCCTCTGTATGAGGCTAATCCCTTCCTTACTTGCATGAGGATAATCCCTACATTTGCACGAGGCTAATTCCTGCCTCCATCTGCACGAGGCTAATCCCTGCTTCACTACATGCATGAGGCTAATCCCTGCCACTATTTTCATGAGGCCAATCCACATAAGGCTAATCCCTGCCTCCCTACTTGCATTAGGATAATTCTTGCCTCCATAATTGCATGAGGCTAATTCTTGCTTCCACTTGTATAAGGCTAAACCCTGCCTCCCTACTTGCAAGAGGTTAATCCCTACCTTCATCTGCATCAGGCTAATCTTTGTCTCCCTACTTGCATGAAGCTAATCCCTACCTCCACTTCCATGAGGCTAATCCCTGCCTCTATCCGCATGAGGCTAATCCCTGCCTCCCTACTTGCGTGAGACTACTCTCTACCTCTACTTGCATGAGGCTAATCCATGCCTCCATCTGCATGAATCTAATCCCTACCTCCCTTCTTGCATGTGGCTAATCCCTGCCTCCATCTGCATGAATCTAATCCCTACCTCCCTTCATGCATGTGGCTAATCCTTGCCTCCCAATGTGCATGAGACTAATCATTGCCTCCCAATTTACATGAGGCTAATCCCTGCCTCCACACCTGCATGAGGCGAATCCTTGCCTCCCTGTTTGCACGAGGCTAATCCTTGCTTACCAATGTACATGAGGCTAATCCTTGCCTCCCAATATGCTTGAGGCTAATCCGTGCCTCCCAATTTTCATGAGGCTAATCCCTTCCTCTACACCTGCATGAGGCTAATCCATGCCTCCATACTTGCATGAGGTTAATCCTTGCATCCATATCTGCATGAGGCTAATCTCTACCTTCTAATTTGCATGAGGATAAACCTTGCCTCCATACTTTCACGAGGCTAATCCATGCCTCCATATCTGCATGAGGCTAATCTCTACCTCTATACTTGCATGAGGCTAATTCCTACCTCCTAATTTGCATGAGGCTAATACCTGCCTCCATACTTTTATGAGGCTAATCCATGCCTCCATATCTGCATAAGGCTAATCCCTGCCTCTATACTTGCATGAGGCTAATTCCTGCCTCCATACGTTCATGCGGTTAATCCCCGCCTCTATCTGCATGAGACTAATCCCTACTTCCACATTCGCATGAGACTAAGCGTTGTCCCTGTTCGCACAAATATTGCTCTATTTCTAGTACTATTTATTTGTTTTTCAGTCGGGGCTTTGCTCTAACCTCCATTTTACAAGACTAAGCCTTGTCTTATTAATATCATATTATCGCATATCATGGGATGAGATATCGCCAATCTATCCAAAGGTGTCACAGTCTAAAAGGCATCATCCCCATAGTCGGAAGACATCATGCCATGGCATAAGGATCCCTTAAATTCACGTATCATTATTCAAAGGCGTCATGGTTCGGAAGTACCGTTTGTCATGGCCCGAGAACATCATTTCGTGGCCTGCAAATCCCTCTTAAACAATTCATGGCCCATGATACTATATTCTAAGGACGTCATCCTCATCGTCCGAAGGAAACTTTCATGGTCTAAAGGGAACTTGCATCGTGTTGAAATTTTCGCACAAATACATATTTGTAACATCTTTTTATCTGCAGGTAACCAGTAAGAAATAGTTATCCTAGCAGGAGTGATCTCGCTCCAGTTCCTTCAACTGTCACAAACTGTAGCCGCTCACCATAGCCGCTTCGGCATCTTGTGTTTGTTCTTGCAATGACTTCATCGGCATATTCCACCGATGAATCCAGAACTACATGTGGCTTGATTCCTGTAAAACCAGAGATATGTAAGTAACTCGAAGACCAGAGTCCGGACTCTATTTTTCAAAGCATCCCTCTTGGTCAAAATTAGCCATCGTTTCTTTACCCGAAAACTCATTCATCCTTCCAAGGTAAAGAGGGGCAGCTGTTGATGCCTAATTTTTCCTTATATATTTTTAATACATATATATATACTTTCAAAATAGCATATATACATATATAAGCATGCATAACCATTGTTATAATTTTTCTATTATTCTAAAGGCTTCAAATTGATTTATTTCCTCCCCTTTTACTCATAAAATTTTCAATAATTATCCTTCTAATTATTTTTGTGGTAATTTAGCCATCTAAATCCTATATTTATGCCAAAATATTGCTTAAATATTTTTAGTGTATTTTTTAATAATTGCATATACATTTTTAAGCTAATTTGCAGATATTTATAATACTATCCCTATTAATGCATGATTACATTGATGATGCATAATATGATCTTTTATATTTTTAAAATGGTAAATAACTATTTTATTTTAGTACATACAATTATTTTTTCAGAAATTATTTCTTATTTCTTATAAATTATTAGGAAATGGCCATTTAAAATATGGCATAATTATATTTGAATTTTCGCCCCAATTCAAACCAATACAATCCCAATACCCAGCCAATTTTTGATTAAAATACCCAGCCCACATCCCAAATACCCGATCTGGTCCCACACTCTTTAATCCCAGCTGTTGATCACAAAGATCAACTGCCACCATTTTCCATTTCCTAATTAAACTAGCCTATCCCCCCCCCCCCCAACCTAATTCATTTCACAACCTACCCCGCCGCCCTAAAATCCTCTCTTCTTTTAGACACTCTCAACCTAAAACCTATCTCCAAATGCCGACCCCCATCTATGTCTATCTCTGGTGGCCTCTCACCATCTCTTAGGCCGCCAATGGCCTCTCTCATGTTATTCTCACCATCTCTATGGCCCTCAATGGACCAGGGCTATAACGACTTGTATCAATGGTTCATCTCCCGCATGTTCTAGGCCATTTCGGTGTGATTTTGAGTGAGATCGTTCCATATTAGCTACAATCTACGATTTCCTAAACATGTTTCCTCATCTCTGTATGGTTCTCTTCGAAACCCTAATTTTTTTTTCTAAACCTCCTATATGTATATATCTAAGATGATTTGAGTTTTTTTTCTGTGAGTTTTACAATAGCCTAGAGATTCTTTACAAGAATCGTTTGATTTCAAGTGATTTTTTCATCTTTTTCTAAAACTAGGGTTTTAGAAATTTCTTTTTAAAATTTATTTGATGATTCTTTGTGTTTATACTTCAGATTCTCACACATTTTGACTAATTTTATGAACATGCTCCAACCCATTTGTACTTAAAACCCTAATATTTTGGGGTTTTTCGTTTGGTTTCTGGATGTTGGTACCTTTGACTATGTTCTTGGCTTGGGTTATTGTGACTTCTCATGATTTACTTGTCCTAGTATGCTTCTACTGAATTTTCTTAGTTCAACCTTTCACTGATATTATGAACTTGTGTTTATACTGACCATTCATGCAAAAACTTGTATGTCTCTCTTGAATCGGTGTCGTTTAACCATGGGTTTTGTTAAAGCTGTGTGAAATCCTGACTATTCATGCTTTACCTCATTTTATATACTAAGCATGCTGCTTCTTTCATGACTTTCTGAACCCTTCATTACTCTGAATCCCTTATTTTCTGGTTTAATTTGACCTATTTCTATCTAACGTTTGATCCTTACTTCTTTACTCAATTTGATTGAATTTACTTGCCTTAATTATTTTTCCTTGCCTTGTTTGCATTCCGCTGATGTTATTGATTTTTTCCTTAACTAAATTGTCATGCATTTACCCTTAATTACCCGTTCTATACCTAAGCTTTACTTTATTCTTTTCCTTAAATACTTAGTATGTTTTACCGTTGATTGAACTGTCCCTTGCTTAAGGTAAGATCTTGCTAATTTATGTGTGATTTACCTGATTTTATTACTTAATTGATCTCTTACCTTGTTTTTTAAGTTTTTGATTCGTATATAAACCTCCTCTTATTTTAAGTTCTGAACAACAAAAATAACAAGGAACGCAAGTTCAAAAACTTTCATTTACACTTAAAGCTTTCTGCTTCCTGTCACTCACTACCATTGAACTAGCCGGCCATAAGCCAAGGCTAGTTATTGCACTATACTGCTCTATACTTTGCGTCTTGCTCTCCTTAACTGGCATGTACCTAATTAAGTTTTGGAATCCAAACCCTATATGTTTTTCATTCTTGCATTAGTTCATCAGTTATAGGGTCAACTTGTTTCCTTGCCGACTTCGTTGATCAATATGTTTAAAATATGCTTATTCAATATATGCTTTAACTCTGCACCCTTTCTTGCTTACTTCTTTGCCTAGCATGTCTAAAATTCTGTCCTTTCAATGCATGTTTTGCACTATACTTACTTCTTTACCTTGAATGTCTAAATTATATGTTTAAAACCTATTCAAAACAGGCCAACTGCTATTTTTCTTCTAAACTATTTACTAAGTCTCCAAGATCCTAAGTGTTGTATGAATTTTGTAACTATATGTTTCTACTATCCCTATCCTTGTATCATGAAGTGATTCTTATATGCCACAATCCTTTCATTCCCATGTGAAGTTCTGTTGTTAAGTGATCTGAATATGCCCAATTGACTGCCTACTGCTTGATACTCTTCTCAAGCTGTCTTTTATCACTAAGTTATTTCCTTCTTTCCGAAAACTTTCCTACTCCTAAAGTCATCTCTGTGCTATTTTCAAAACAAAACTATGTCAATCACTCTCCACTACTTCTAGAATATTAGGTTCTTCCCTTCTAGCATGTGTACTGCCTTGAGATTCTTGAGATTTCTCTGAACTCTGGCATGTCTGAGCTGGCCTTTCCATACTGAACTTGAATCAGTTTTTGTTTGAGAAAAAGTCTAGGTGTGAGCACTTCCCGGGATCCTTGATATCCTTAGGGAACTTTGACGCACCTAGACAATGATATTGTCTATGGAACCTTGGCATTTAAGACTATTAGAGGCTTGGGGGAAGTCATTCGGGCCTTCTTCAAGCTCCCTATTGTTAACTTCTTCTTTTTCTTAATTATTTATGTAATTATTCAGATGGTCAGTAATAATTACTTGTATACAATATTGGGATGATTAATGAAAGGGGCTTGGTAGCTACATATCTGTTGGGTGACTCGGGTAGATACCATGCCTATAGGATAATGTTCATACATTTGCTATGTTTGCTTTGCTTTATCGATATTAGAAATCATACCTATATGATCCAAATGGATTCAATAATAGAAACCATGTCTATAGGGTTAAAATCAACTTTATAATTAGATACCATGCCTATAGAGTGTAAAGGGATTGAGTTCAATTTCTGCTGCTGCATGTATTTACATTTGTCTTACTAGAAATCATGCGTATAAGTCTGAAAGTCAGCTCTGAACAATTAGACACCATGGCTATATTAATTAAAATTGGAAATCCTGCCTATAGAACTTAAAATCAATTTATTTAAACAAGTCAGTTTAATTCATATTAGTTCATTTTGAATTAGTTTAATCAACCGGCCGCTTCATTAAATGAGATTTCAAACACTGTCTTAATTCGCTACCGCTAGAAGCATGCCTATAGGATCTCAAGTGTCCGTTTCAAACTGTCCACTATTGTATTGCATCAATGTAGATATCATGCATTTAGGACATCACTGTTCTGCGTTTAGGCAAGCCTTAGGGCGATTTAAATTCTACAACTCTAAAACTGTGCTTTTGTTATTTAAAACCTGTCCAAATTTAATAGGTTTAAATAAGTAGGCAAGCTAAATAGAATTTTTTTCACACTTTGTCCTAATTCAATATTGTATAATCCTTGCTCACCTAGATATCATGTTCTAGGATTTTCTCGTAGGTACTTGAATATTGTTTGAAGACGTGCATTTACTTGTGATATTTTTAGAGGTGACAGTGCGCCTATAATTTGTTGTTTTTTAAATGCAGTCCTATTTGCTCTTGACTGACGCCTAGATTTTTATCCCTTAAAACATTAGGAAGTCTAAAAGTCTCCAAAAATAGAGGACCTAAAGGGCCATGAGGAAGGGAGGGGTAGTACACCCATAGGACATTTTTAAGGTTGCTATAAACGCTTTAGGCTATGACCAATGGGAGATAATTAGGTAGAAAGGGATATGACGACTACACATTACTGTCACATATAGCCCCTCATTGAGTAGTGTTTACCAATCATTGCGTGGTGTGATCCTGTAGGCTAACCAACCTAGGACCCCTCCTTCCCAAATTCCCAATGTTTAAACTTTACTTTTCTATATGTATGCAATTTGCTCAAGTCTTTCCTTTGTCTCATTATTTGAGTCATATAATGTCCAAAACCTGCCCTTATTTGCAAATATGTGTTTAAACTATTTATTTATTAAAGGACTAGTTCACAAGTGTAAAATCGGCCACGACCCACCATTGTGGACCGAGAGGGGTGCCTAACACCTTCTCCTCAAGCTTATTTCAAGCTCTTACCCTAAATCTCTGGTAATGCAAACTAGTCCAAGAGTTAATCGCTCTGGGTGTCGTAATGCACCATAATCCATTAGGTAGCGGCTATTCAAAAACTTAAATTCCCAAAAGGAAATGATTTATTACCCCTCCCCCCCTCCTCTCCCCATGAATGTCGGAACCCCAACTTCCTCGTCAAAAGGGAGAAAAGGGGACACGACAGTAACGACTAGTCATCCTTTTCAACTTAAGCTTCCAACTTTAAGACTAAGTGTCTTAATTCATTCTGAAATCTCTTTGGACATGAACCGACTAACCCAGCAACTCACATAACGGCTATCAAATACAAAATGAGCAGTGAATAGGGGAACAGGTCTACGACTCTCAAAATGATTGGCCATTTCGTTACATCCTCCCCCTCTTAAACAAACGTTCATCCTTGAACGGGTCTAGAAACATACCTGGAGTCTAAAATAGGTGTGCATATCTGCTCCACATCCCTCGCTCGGTCTCCTAAGTCGTCTCCCCAACTGGCTGACCTCTGCACTGCACCTTCACTACAGCTATGTCCTTTGACCTCAACTTTCAAACCTGCCGATCCGAAATGGCCATCGGCTCCACATTGCATGTCAGATCACCATCCAATGCAATCGTGCTGCAATCCAAAATATGAGACGAATCGTCGACATACTTCTAGAGCATAGAAACATGAAATACTGGATGCACACCCGACAAACTAGATGGCAAGGCAAGCTTGTATGACACCTCTCCGATCCTCTGAATTACCTTAAAGGGCCCAATATACCGAGGGCTCAACTTGCCCTTCTTTTCGAATCTCATAACACCCATCGTAGGTGAAACCATTAGAACAACCTTCTCTGCAACCATGTGTGATGACCCCGATAGGTCATCTAGAGTTTTAAATCGTAAATCTACATTTTAAAGCCTTTTATAGATCCTTTAAGCATTCCTCTATTTTCGTGCACGGTCTGGGTGTTATAAAAATATGAAATTTTGCCTACAAAATCCATTTGAGTTGACTTCGGTCAATGTTTTGAGAGAATGGACTCGGATCCATATTTTAACATTGTTAGTATGTCTGTATCGTGATTTGAAACTTGGGCGTATATGCGAAATTTAATTCGGAGGTCCCTAGCTCGAGTTATCACTTCTTGTCGAAAAGTTAATAGTTAATGGGCTTAATGACTAGGAAAATTTGACGAATATTTGACTTTATTGATACCGGGTCCGTATTTTGGTATCAGAAACCAGTATAGGTCCATTACTGTATTTGTGACTTGTCTGTCAAATTTGGTGAGAACCAGAGTTGGTTTGACGTGATTCACACATCCCATTTTAAAATAACAATTCTAAAGTTGCTTGAAAATTTCATTTGATTTGTTGTACGATTCATAGTTCTAGGTGTCATTCTGGCGATTTTATCGCACGAGCAAGTTTGTGGGATGTTTTTGTTCTTGTGTGCATGTTTTGTTTGGAGCCCCGAGGGCGCAGGTGAGTTTCAGATAGGCTACGGAGAGTTAAACTCATTAAAATAGCTAGTGTATCTGGTTCTGGTGCTGGTCTCTGATCTTGCTATTGTGAGGTTAGTATTTGTAATTTAGAACATTCAAATCTTTGTCACGTTCGCATTTGCAAAGCACTTCTTTGCATTTGCAAAGATTTCTTGGGTCAGCAAGGGATCACAATTGCGATCAATAGGTCGCATTTGCAGGGATCGGAGTTCGCATTTGGGAATATTTCATCGCAAATGCAATGAAAGAAGAGGTATGAAGGCTTCGCAATTGCGAGGTATTTTTGCATTAGAAAGGTTTTGCAATTGCAAACCCTAGGTCGCAATTGCGACATCTGATACTGATCAAAATCTGAGTTAGACGGTATCTTCTCTCATTCTTCAAATTTCCAAAACTGGAAACCCCGGAGACAATTTTTCCAAGAACTCTTGTTCCACACTTCATTAGAATAATTCTAACCTATTTTCTTTTAATGTTTTATTACATTTCATCATATTTCAACCTAAAATCTAGGATTTTTATGGTGGAAATTTGGGTTTTTGAAGAATTAGGGATTTTTAAAATTTTGCAATTTAGACCTTAAATTGAGTTCGAATTTCGAAACAAATTGCATAATCGGGCTCGAGGTTGAATGGGTAATTGGGTTTTGGTCGAAATTTTGGGTTTGGACCAAGCGGGTCCACAAGCTAACTTTTTCAATAATGACCGAAATTGAACGTTATTCATTCGTGGGTAGTTCCTAAGACTTATTTTGAATCGTTTGGTTGATAATTTTCTAGATTTGGTTGGTTAGGAAGCTTTTTCGAATGGCAAGGCCGTGGTTGAGCTTTGAGTTGGTCTTTGGAGTGAGGTAAGCATTGTAGTTAACCTTGACTTGAGGGACTATGACTTGTTTACCTATTTCCATTTAGATGTTGGGTAGAACTTATATGTAAGGTGACGAGTATTTATGCATTGTTGTTGGGTCGAAGCGTAGGGGTTAGACCTGTTTCTTGTAATTTATTGCCTTTTTAGATCATGATATCCATGCTTTGACTAGTTTAACTCTAAATTGATCATTCTTCCCGCATCTATTGACTGTTTATGATAATTAAGTATTGTTTATGAAGTTGAGGTTGGTTTCGTGGAATCATTGTTGACGTAAATTTTTCCTCGTTTATTTCATCTCCCTATTGTCATATGTTCATTATTGTATGGTAAGGGAGAGTGTTAATGCATGAAGGGTTTTGCTATACCATGTTTGATAGTTAATGCACGAAGGGTGACGTCGTGCCATGTTTGAGATTTAATGCAAGAAGGGTTATGTCATATCATTTTTTAGTGTTAATGTACGAAGTGTGTTTCCGTGCCGTATCTATTCATTTATGATGAAAGTGGGAGTAAAAGTATGAAGGGTGATGCCGTGCCATTATTATTGTTTCTCGCATCGCCTTTTTCCTCGTGGAGTCCAGGTTTCGGCATTCATGGTGGAAAAATAGCTCGTTTCCTTTTGGGAATTGGGTATTTGAAGAGTCGCCACCTAACAAATTATGGTATGTTAGAGCACCTAGAGCAGTTAACTTTTAGACCAGTTTGCATTACCAGAGATTAGGGTAAGTACTTGAAATAACCTTGAGGGAAAGGTGTTAGGCACGCAATCCACAATGGCGGGTCCCGGCCAAACATAAACTATGTGAATTAGTCATTTAAGCAGATAAACCATTTTAACACGTACTTGGAAGTAAAGGCATTCTAAGCACATATATGATTCAAGTAATACAACATAGGAAACTGTTTGGACAAGTTGCCCAAATATAAAGAAAAGTAAATTTATTTAAACAACGGGAGTTGGGAAAGAGGGGTCCTAGGTTGGTTAGCCTACAGGATCATCCCATACAATGCATGATACTCACTCCATACACGTGATATTAGTACGTAGTCATCATATCCTTACTACCCAATTCCCTTCCCTTGGTCATAGCCTAGAGCACTTTAGTAACCTTAAAAATGTCCTATGCGTGAACTACCCGTCCCTTCCTTGTGATCCTGGAGTTATTTGGGACCTCTAATTTTAGGTATTTCTAGACCACCTAAGGTATTTAAAGGAGAAAATCTAGGCGTCAATCAAAAACAATTAGGACTGAACATATAGAGGGAACAAATAAAGGCTCATATTTACATCCACAAACATAACAAGTAAGTGCACATCTCAAACAACAGTTTCAAATATTTAAGTGAGAGACCTTAGAACAGGATATGTATGTGATCAGAGATTACACATCATTGAATTAAGACAAAGTGTTAAGGACCTATTAAGCTTGCCTAGTGGTTTGGACCTGTTGAATGTGAGCAGTCTCAAAGAACAAAGTGCAAATTTATAATATTAGAGTTTTATTGCCCTACATGCTTGCCTAGGCATAGTAGTGATGTCCTATGAGCATGATATCTATATTGATTAGGAGTGTAGTGAAACATTGACCAATTTTAAACGGATAACTTGAGATCCTATAGACGTGCTTTCTAGCGGTATTAATTTAAGGCAGTGTTTGAAAATTTATTAGAGAAGCGGATAGATTAATTAAGCAAACCATTAAGAATATATGAATACGAATTAAAGTTGTTTTTTAACTAAACTAGTTCTAAGTTCTATAGGCATGATTTCTATTAAAACTGATTTTAACTCCTATAGGCATGGTATCTAATTATTAAAAGTTGATGTAGATCCTACAGGCATAGAATCTAATTGTGTGAAAGTAAAACATGCAGAATTTGTTGTAAACCAAAGCAGATCCTATAGGCATATTATCTAATAGATCATGCTTGAATCAAAATAGACCCTATCAGCATGATATCTAATTATGTAAAAGTAAAGCATGCAGAATTTTGTTTGAACCAAAGCATATCCTATAGGCATATTACTTAACACATACATTTGAATCGAAATAGATCCTATAGGCATGACATCTACCCTTTTTTACCCACAATATGCAACTACCGACCCCTTTTTACTAATTACCCTAATGTTTGTTTTCAATAACTACTATAGACCAAGAACTGAATATAAATTACATAAATAAAAAAATAGAAATTAATCTATAGGGAGCCTAAAGCAGGCCCTGAATAGTCATGGTGTACCAAGCATTTAGGATCTCAAACACCCAAAGTTCCATAGCCTAATTCATGTCTTGGTGTGTTGGAATTCCCTAATGACCTTGAGGATCCTGGATAGTGCTCACACCTAGACTTTCATCAAACAAAGATTGATTATGTGCAGTATGGAAGTGCCAATCCTGAAATGCCAGAGTTCAAAGAGATCTCAAAGCAGTACGCATACCAGAGGGGCATGACTTAGTTAATCTAAGAATAATGTGAGAGCGCATGATGACTTGAAAGAGTTTGGTAAACAGTAGAAAGAAGGTCTTGGTAATGGAAAGAATTTTCTGAAAATTAGAACATAGTTAGGGTAGAAATAGTTTGAGAAAACTTGAAGAACATTTTTTAAGATCAGAGAGCGAGTCACAGAACACACAGTTTCAGAACAGACTTCACACAAGGGAAAGGTGTAGGGGACACCTAGAATGCACCTTAGTGATGGAAAACAAATACACAACGATGTTCTTAATGTCAATACCACAAAAAAGGGGGGGGTTATTTTGTGTGGTATCCATTTTTTCGATCTAGAAGAACCTGGTTCTTCTAGATGTTCTAACTATTACTGTTGTGGAATTAAAAGTACAAAAAATAAAGAATATAGAAATTTTTACGTGGAAAATACCTGGCTTAAAAGGTGAAAAACCCACGACCTACTACTCAGTAGGATTTTCCCAAAAATTCACTAAAATCACTGAGCCAAAACAACATTTACAAAACCTCTTTGTAAACCTAAGGATTAACTCTAATCCCAGTGTGGCACACAGCCTCAAATGTGGCGACACTTTCAAGTTAACTCTAACTTGAATACTCAAAGTACCTAATACAATTGCTTCTATGAAAGCTGTATAGGTACAGCTTTAAATCACCTACTACAATTGAACTAATATAAGAATAAACACAATGGAATTAGTTCTTCTATCTTCTCCAAGTAGCTTCAGCAATGCACACTCAAATCTCACATAAATTGCTCGCAAAATTGCCTCGCCTTTTTGCTCTCAAATTAGTTTCACTTATTCGTTTGTGCAATACTTGTAAAAGAGAACAATCACAGTTATTTAACGAGTTAGTAATTATAATTTGATTGAGACTCAATTGATGATCTTCCATCGAAATTGAGTCCTTGAACAATACAAACTCCAACCCTATCCTTTATCCAGATGATATCATCATCCTATAAGGAGACTTCCTCTCCTCATCCAATATGCAACCTTTTCGACCAGTTCAGAAGATATTGCTGCTTGATCCTTGAGACTTATCTTCTTCGCGTGCAACTTACATGTATAGGTTGATAAACACTGTGTCTCACATGATGGACCTGGTCCATGACTGATCTCATTTGTCATTCTTCAAAACTTCACCTGAGCTTGGGTCAACAAATTCACCCTTTTTGATGATGACAAATTATGTGCTTTTACTGCTCAAAGAACATGTAGGAACTCAGCTTAACCATCAACACTTTAACTTAGGATTTTAATTTATCATCAAGGACCAGGTTTAATTAGGTTATAATATCACATTATTTAGAATAAAGAATAAAGCACAATATTTCTTCCCCTTTTTGGCATCATTGAAAAGTCGCATACACATTGTAAATCCCAGATTCACATAATCACTCATGGCCATTAGGGTGACTGTAAGTGAAGACATGGTTCAATTAATCAACAATCAACAAACAAAATTAACTATTAAGAACATAATGGTCATAGAACAAGAGAAAATTCATATTCATTTATAAGGATATGTTTCCACCAACAAACCACAAAAAGAAAAAAAACTTCCAAACATGAGCAGCAAAAATAGAAAAAGTCCTGAATCTGGGTCACTGGGGGATTCTAGATGGGTGCAGAAGACAAAAACTGGATATCCTAAGGCTTGGAGGAACTAGAGGGCTGGGTTTGGAGAAGGTTGAGCCTATTCTGAAGCATTCCATCACTCTTCTTCTTTTCCTTTGCTCGCTCAACTCTAAGACCATCTCTCTTAGTTTCTAATTCTGTAACACGAGCCTGCAGCCTAGCAATTTTAGCATCCTTAGTTCTACATTCTTGAACCAAAGCCCTAACCTTGCTGTTCATAGGAATCTTCAGAGATGAACCAGGTTCAACTGGAGTGGAATTTACTGGATAGTCACAAGCCATAAGATTCCTGACACCAAAGTGTTCCTTGCTTGATGTTATCTCTCATTTCTTCAAAGGCACATTCAACCTTTCCAGAACAGTAGTCAATAGAAACCCATATGGAGTGGCATGAGCCTTGAAGCCATTAATGACCCTATCCAGCAGTTTGACAATGAAAGTAAGACAATTTATCTGTATTCCTCTCATAAGGCACTCCATAAGAATCAGGTTCATGTAGTTGCCAGTGTGCCTCCTTTCCTGTCTAGGCAGCAGGAACTTGTTACCAAACTCAAACAAGACCTTCTGCTCAGCCCTCATCTCACGTTTCTTCACAAATTTGGCTTCAGGCACATCTTCAGCACTTGCAGTATCACAAAAATTTCTGGTGATTGGGAGAGTAGTAAGGAGAGAATCCAGAAAAGGCCACCTCTCCCTAGTATAATCATCATTTCCTACACTAGGTATGTCCAGAATCTCACCCAATTTGGGTGCATCAAACTACACCTTTACTCCTTTCACCATGCTGGTGACAACCCCATTCTTCATAGTGGCATTGGCCATAAACTCAATCAACTCCGTCCTGGCCAGCTTCCCATCCATTTCAAGGACCATGTCATTCCACCATTGTGCAGCTAGGGAATCCACCAGTCCTCTCATTCCTGGCTCATCCAGGTCTTTCAACAATCTTCCTTTCAAAATCTTTCTTCTACCAAAGATGGCAAACCTATCTTGCTCCTTCTCATATTCCTCTTCTTCTTCTTCTCCACTCCATTCTTCTTCTTCCTTAGTAATTTTTACTTGCTTTCTTTTTACTACAGATCTAGTTCTTTTGGCTAAAGAGGGTTCAGCAGATACAGGCTCAAAGGAAGACTTCTTGGAAGAAGTCTTGGATCTTTTTGCTTTGGGTATAGGAACCTTCACAGTTGTTCCCCTTTCTTGATGGACTACATCTCCTCCTCTTCTTCTTCTACAGCCCCGGAACTTTCCACAACCTTTGCTTTTCCCTTCTCCTTCTTCTTTTTCCCGCTTTCTTCCAGAGCTTTTTGTAACTCTGCTTCACTTTGTTTGACCTTGCTTCTAGTAGCTTTTCCCTTTGGTACTAAGGTGACAATAGGCTTTGGAAATGACACTTTATTTTTTTTTTGATGACTTGGAAGCAGTTGGAGTCATTTGTGAGGAAGCTTTGCGCTTCTTTGGATCATAACTGGCTCCAACCTTTTTTAGAATGTCAGCTAGAGTTTCGTCAATAGATGAACCAGGTTCATCTTGTTGCTTTCTCGGATAAACAAGCCCATCAGCAGCCTCCCTAGAACCACTTCCCCCTGACTTGTTGCCACTCTCTTGAACACCTCCATAGATAGCAAGAACTTTTTCTTTCTTTTTACCTCTCCTTCTACTTGACTCAGCCCCCTTTACATCTTTCACAGAACCAACCAAAATAAACAGGGGTTTCTATATTTTCAACCACATCAGAAAATACCAAATAAGTATTTACCTCACCAGGGGTTTCTTGATTTTTGTCAGTGTCAGAAGACCCCATGTTTTTTACCTTCACCGGCAGAAATAAAGGCTTCAGACTCAAAGCTGGAGTTAGATTCTCGACCAGGACCTTCCTTCTTCTGGCTAGCCCTCAACTTCTCATTTATGGATTTTCTTAGAGACCCATAAGCTATAGTTTTTCTAGCCAACATTTTCTATCTACGAAACCTAGGTTTTGGGGAAACACTAGGAGGAGTAGATGAAGACGTATTAGAAGGGGATACTGGTGGGGGAGTGCCTGGATTATCTTGGGAGTTAGTCATGGTGAATTATTTCTAGATAAGATTTGGGAATTTTGGAGAGAAAATAAATGATCAGAGCTGGAGAGGGGTTTTTGACGGTTATGAAATAATGAAGAAGGGTGTGGTGAGTATTTACAGGTGATTAGAATTAATTCAGATAATGGTAGTTTTTTCAGGAGTCAATTAAGAGTCTAATCAAAGTAGAATCGTGGTCTCTTTAGTGATTATTACGCATCGCTACATTTTAGGTAAAAATCATGTTTTTAGAGTTATAGGAGAACAGAACTGGTTCAATGCTCAACGGATAGAGTTTCTGGGAGTTTGATGAAAGTAGAACTTCTGCTCATGATTGGAAAATTAGTTTTTCTAATTGTGTAAAGTATAGAAAACATACCTGAACTTTCTCATGAGCATATACTGATGAACCATGTTTTTCAAGTAGAACTCTCTTTAACATGCCTCAAATGTCATAATAGAAAAACTTTGTAAGAGATCATTGAGTCATATACACACGTCACAGGAGTATACTAATTAAAGTATGAGACTAAGTAAGAATTGATCTAGACATTTACACAAAGTTAGAACTCCTAACCAAATGTTTTTTTCATTTTTCCCTTTTTTTCATTGTGCATTCTGAACTGGACCTTTTAGGTGATACTAATCATCCCTAATTCCAACTTGTTCCTCTCAAAGTATTCTCTACTTAGTGCTTTAGTGAAGATGTCAGCTATTTGTTTATCAGTAGCATAAAATTCTATTGAAATCAATTATTTCTCATAGCTATCTCTTAAGAAGTGGTGTCTAATATCTATATGCTTGGTCCTTTTATGATGAATAGGGTTGTTTGTCATACTTATAACACTAGTGTTATCACAGAATACTCTAATACATCCCACTTCAATTCCAAAATCTACTAGTTGTTGTTTAATCCATAGTAATTTAGCACAACAAGAAGCAGCAACAACATACTCAGCTTCAACACTAGATAGAGCTATTGAATTTTGCTTTTTGGTAGCTCATGACACAAGACATGAACCAAGGAAGTGTGCCATACCTGAGGTGCTCTTCCTATCCACTAGGAAATCCTGCATAATCAGCATTATTATACCCTACTAGATTGAAATTACTACCTTTGAGATACAAAAGACATAGATCAACGGTGCATTTCAGATATCTTAGTATCCTCTTGACAGTAGAGAAGTGAGACTCTTTTGGATTTGCCTGAAAACGAGCACAAAGTCCTACACTGAAAATAATGTCAGGTCTGCTAACAGTAAGATACAAAAGTAAACCAATCATAACCCTATACAACTTTTGATCAACTAATGAACCAGGTTCATCAACATCTAATTTTGTGGCAGTTGCGATGGGTGTGTCTATTTCTTTAGAATCCTCCATTTTAAACTTTTTGATTAATTCTTTTGTATACTTCTGCTGATAGATCATGGTTCCATTTGAACTTTGTTTGATATGCAAGTCTACGAAGAAGTTAAGCTCACCCATCATGCTCATTTCAAACTCACTCCCCATTAGTTTTGCAAAGTGCTTACTCAACCTATCAGTAGTGGCCCCAAGTATTTTGTCATAAACATATATTTGCACAACGTGAAGGTCTTTACCTTTTTCCCTTAAGAACAAGGTACTGTCAATTTACCTTTTTTGTAACCATGCTCCAATAGGAATTTAGATAGCCGTTCATACCAAGATCTTGGGGTCTGTTTGAGCCCATATAGAGCCTTGTTTAACGTGTACACATGCTCAGGACATTCCTTGATTTCAAACCCTGGGGGTTGTTTAACAAACACTTCTTCCTTTAGGTAGCCATTCAGGAAGGCACTTTTGACATCCATCTGATGGAGAGTGAATTTCATGTGTGCTGCAAAGGCTATGAGGAGTCTGATTGCCTCTAGTCTTGCAACTGGAGCAAAAGTCTCATCATAGTTAATGCCCTACTCTTGGTTGTAGCCTTGAACCACCAGCCTTACCTTGTTTCTTGTAACTGTTCCATCTTTATCAAGTTTATTCCTGAAGACCCATATTGTGCCAATGACTAATGTGTCATTAGGTCTTGGAACTAGATGCCAAACTTTACTTCTTTCAAATTGGTTGAGTTCATCCTGCATAGCGTTCACCCAATCAGCATCCTATAAAGCTTCAACAATATTGTTAGGTTCAATAAGAGATAGTAAAGCATCAAAAGCACACAGATTCTTCAGTTGTGATCTAGTTTTGACTCCAGATGTTGGATCAGTGATAATGTTCTCAATGGGATGAGAACTTTGATACTTGTGAGGTGTCAGAAAACCCTGGTTTCTGCTATATGTCTCTCCCATGTTCTGTTGCTGAGGAACAGGTTCATGAACATGTTTCTCTTCGGGGTTTGATTCAGTTTTTCCTTGATTAGTTCCCCCTATCAGCTTGCCCTTATTAAAGGGACATTTCCATCACATGTTCCTTTTTTTGATGCCACTTTGACTTGTGCTGGGGATTCAGTCAATTCGTTTACCAGTCCAATTGCTTCATATCCATGTTCGTTTCTCTCAGAAAGAATGTTAGTTTCATCAAATAAAACATATACACTTTCTTCTACACACAGAGTTTTTTATTAAACACTTTATAAGCTTTGCTATATGCAGAATATCTCAAGAATACTCCTTCGTCACTTCTGGGATCAAACTTACATAGGGAGTCTTTTCCATTATTGTGCACATAGCACTTGCAACCAAATGCCCTAAGATGGGATATGTTTGGTTTTCTCCCTTTAAGTAACTCATAGGGATTTTTCTCTACTAGAGTTCTAGTCATGCATCTATTGATTATGTAATATGCAATGTTTACAGCCTCTGCCCAGAAGTTTTTGGGCAGTTTACTAGAAAGCAGAATGGTTCTAGCCATGTCCTCAAAAGTCCTATTCTTCCTTTCAACTACTCCACTTTGTTGAGGAGTCTTAGGGGCAGAGAAATTATGATCTATACCATTTTCATCACAAAATTCAACAAACTTGTAATTTTCAAATTCAGTTCCATGGTCAGACCTAATGGATGCTAGTTGATTTCCTAATTGTTTTTGAGTTTTTCCAACAAATGCAGTAAACATGACAAATTCTTTGTCTTTGGAAGTTAGAAATAGAACCCAAGTAAATCTAGAGTAATCATCAACAAGCACCATTACATATTTCTTTCCACCTCTGCTCATAATTCTCATTGTACCACATAGATCCATATGGACCAGTTCCAAAACTTGGTTGTACTAACCATTTTCTTGCTTTTGAAGGATGATCTTACCTGCTTCCCCCTTGCACATGCCTCACAAACTTTGTATTCCTTGAACTTGATATTAGGTAATCTTATTACAAAGTTCTTAGATACAAATTTGTTTAGCTGAATTAGACTTGCATGACCAAGTCTTTTGTGCCATAGGAGGGGATCATTATCCAGCACACTTAGACAAGTTAGTTTATTTTGTGAGAGATTGGACAAATCTACAATGTAAATATTGTTAACTTTATTTCCATGCAAAACAATCTTGTCAATGGTAAGGTTAATCACAAAGCATTTGGTGGAGGTTAAAGCCACAAGGTTTCCCCTGTCACAGAGTTGTGACACACTGATCAGGCTATATTTTAAGCCATCTATTAAGTAGACATTCTCAATGGAGTGAGAGTCTTTCATACCTACCTTTCCAACTCCAATAATCTCACCTTTTTTTCTATTCTCAAGGAGACATTGCCTCTTTTTAAGTCCTCAAACAAATGGAACTGGTCCTTGCTCCCAATTATATGTTTTGAGTAGCCATTATCCATATACCATATTTGGCTACTTCCTTCCACTTGGACCTGCAAAAAGAAATCAGGGGTTAGTCTTAGGAACCCAAACAAGTTTGGGTCCCTTTCTATAGGCAAAAGGATGAATCAGATTCCTTTTTGCCCACCCAGGCAGCTTACTTTTCTCTTGAACAAAGGCTTTGTTCTTTTAACTGGCCTTCTCTTATGTGAGGTACTTGCTTTTAGGGTCCCACTTTGGTGCTTGAGTCCCATATCCAAGTCCTCTTTTGTTACTACTGTGATACTCTTCCAGCCAAGAGAGTGCATCAGAAGCCTTGTTCCACTTGCAAGTTCTGTCTAGTTCATGTTTCACCTTTCCTTGATCTTTCTTTAGGACTTTGATGAATTCATCTTTCTTATACAATTCGTCTTTCATTTTTCCTAAATTTTCTTCTAGAGTGAGATATGTGTGATGAACTTTCTAGTTGCAGTTTTAAGTTTTCAGACCTAAGTTCTAGGACACTGTTATCAAGTTCAAAAACCTGGTTCTCCAACTCAGCATTTGTGTTATCACTCTCATTAGACCTAGACTATAGACTCTTGCATTTTTCTTTTAGTATCACACATTCCCTAGACAGAACTTCTTTTTCATTGTTAATTATCTCAGACTCATCAATGAAGTATAGTAATAGCTCGACCAAACTTTCTTCAGACAGATTTTAATCTTGTCTATGAGATGAAGAATACTTACCTCTTATTCAGCATCTGATTATCCGATGGCCATAAGGGCTTGTTCAACTTCATCCTCTGAGTCCTCATTTGATGTTTCTCCTCAGGCAGCAACCATAGCCTTTGTAGGTCCTTTGTTCCATTTTAGTTGAACCAATTCCTTTTTCCCATTCCTTCATTCAGCCCTTTCTTTCTTCCATTCAATTTCCCATTGAGGGAAATTCTTGATCATGTGATTAGTCTTACCACACTTGTAGCAACCCTCATTGGTCTGTTTCTCAGGTGCCCTTGGTTTGTTGAAGGTTTTACCTCATGAGAACCATTTCCTCTCATCAGGTACTTTTTGAAATCCCTTGTTATCATAGCCATTTCATCATTCTCTAGATCTGAATCTTAGGCAATTCTAAGAATCAGACTTCTTTCTTCTTGGGTGTATCTATCTTTATGGTTTGCCTTCTCAATTCATAGGCAGTAAGATTTCCAATTAGTCATCTAGCTTGAGGATAACCATATTCTTAGATTCTTGAATAACAGTAATTTTGCTTTCCCATAAAACTGGCAGAACCCTTGTCAAGATTTTCTCAACCTTGTCTTCTTCAATAATAATCCTTCCAAGAGACTTAAGTTCATTTGTTAGTGTAGTGAAACTAGTATACATCTCTTGGATAGTTTCTCCTTCCTTCATAGTAAAGTTCTCATATTGAGAATACAGCAGTGTTCCTCTAGACCTCTTCACTTGAGGTGTCCCTTCATGAGCCACTTGTAAAGTGTCCTAGATTTCCTTAGCATTGGTACAACTTTAGATCCTATTGGACTCATCTGGACCTAGTTCACACACCAGCCATTTCTTGGCCTTAGCATTTTTCTCCCACTTTTCTAGGTCTTCAGCAGTGCAGTCAGCTCTTGTCTTTGGTACATCCACTCCTTCCTCATTCTTCTTTGTAGTTTCCAAGGGGCCATCAGTGACTATGTCCTAGAGTTCATAGTCCTTTTCAATGATATGATCTCTCATCCTGTTTTTTCACCAAGAATAGTACTGTCCATTGAAGAGTGGAGGCCTAGCAATGGATTGCCCTTCCCAGTTCCCAGGTGGTGCACTCATGTTGATCTTTTCCTAAGGTGTTATTCTCTTCAGGGATAACCCGCTATGATACCAATTGATGTTCTTAACGTCAATACCACACAAGAGGGGTGTGATTTGTGTGGTATTCAATTTTTTGATCTAGAAGAACCTGGTTCTTCTAGGTCTTCTAACTACTACTGTTGTGGAATTAAAAGTAAAGAAAATAAAGAACACAAAGATTTTTACGTAGAAAACACCTGGCTCAAAAGGTGAAAAAAAAACAACGACTTACTACGCAGTAGGATTTTCCCAAACATCCACTAAAATCACTAAGCCAAAACAGCATTTACAAAAATTCTTTGTAAACCTAAGGATTAACTCTAATCCAGTGTGTCACACAGCCTCAACTGTTGCGACGCTTCAAGTTAACTCTAACTTGAATACTCAAATTACCTGATACAATTGCTTCTATGAAAGCTGGAAAGGTACAACTTTTAATCACCTACTACAATTGAACTGGAATAAGAATAAACACAATGGAATTGGTTCTTCTATCTTCTCCAAGTAGCTTCAGGAATACACACTCAAATCTCGCATAAATTGCTCGCAAAATTACCTCGCGTTTTTGCTCTAAATTTAGTTTCACTTCTGCGTTTGTGCAATACGTGTAAAAGAGAACAATCATAGTTATTTAATGAGTTAGTAATTATAATTTGATTGAGACTCAATTGCTGATCTTCCATCGAAGTTGAGTCCTTGAACAATACAAACTCCAACCCTATCCTTTATCCAGATTATGTCATCTTCCTATAAGGAGAGTTCCTCTCCTCATCCAATATGCAACCTTTTCGACCAGTTCAGAAGATATTGTTGCTTGATCCTTGAGACTTATCTTCTTCGTGTGCAACTCACATGTATAGGTTGATAAACACTGTGTCTCACATGATGGACCTGGTCCATGACTGAGTTCATTTGTCATTCTTCAAACTTCACCTAAACTTGGGCGAACACACAGATTGTAGTTGCAAAGTTAAGTTGAGAACACACAGGTTTTAGACACAAATAGGATCTCATTAGTGAAGTAGAACAAGTTTTACTTAGATGAACAAACTAGACAAACACTTCATGAAGCATTCAATATTTTAGAAATACTAATCATACAAAGAGCATGCAGAATTTGGTCATACAGGGTGAAATCATAAACACACAATACAACCTGGGACATGTTAGTGAACCAATTATTTAAAGCAGGATTGGCATGCTAAACAGTATATAACTATAGCATTTAACAGAATAAGCTTAAACATGTTGTATGATACAGTAATCTAGGCATGATGATTCCATAATGAGTAGAATAGCGCATAGAACTGGCAATCAAAACTGATGAACTACGGCAACATAGAAACATATACTTTGGAATGTAAAGTAAATCAGAACATGCCAGTTAAGGAGATAATACAGAGTATAGAGCAGAGATGGTGCAAGTAGCTAGCCTTGGCTTATAGCCAGCTGGATTAATAAGAATTGCAAGGAATAGAAAAGAATAGATAGCTTTTGAGAGTGTGAGACTGTAGATGAACTAGTGTTCGTCTAGAAGCGAGAGTAAGGAGAGCATATATAGTAGTTAAGAACAAGGAAGATAAGGTAAAGGGAATCAAACCTTCAGCAATTAAGAAAGCCACAAAATCAATTATACATCAGTTGGTATAATTTTCTCTTAATTAAGGGTAATCAACCAACGGGAAAGGCATAACACAATTAAGAAAAGAAAAATCAAATGAGTAACTAGGGGTAAATGGACAAAATTTTAATTAAGGAAATGATTGGTAAAGAATCACTAAATATCACGGTTAATCGAACAAGAAAAACTACTCAAGATTCTAAGTAAGGAAATAGTCAGGAATAGTTCTTAACAAAACAAATTGATAAATCAAGAATCCAAATCAATCACTATTTAAGGAGGAAAATATAGGTTTACCATGAATAGGTAAAAAAAATAAACATACACATATAGAATTAGTAGAAGAGTTGAACCAAGAACGTCAATAGAGGTACATTAGGATCAAAAGTCATCAGATTAGGCTAAGAAGAATCATAGAAACAAAGCATAGGACAAAGTCAGTGCTCAAATAACCCAAACAAACTCAGACTCCAAACAATAATATCGAGAAATTAGGGCTTTTAGCACGAACAAATTAGGGTTAATGCAATCTTCATGAAATCGGTCAAAACACACAAGAAGCAGAAGATTAAACACTTAAAAATCACTAAACGTTCTTGAGAAAGAAAATTTCGGGAAACCCTAGTCAAAGAAGTCAAAAACTCAAAGTATTATAGTGCTTAAAATCAGTCAGTAGAAGAGGAATAAGAGAAACTTAAATAAAAATCACAGGAACTCGAAAACACTTTTAAGTATGCACAAATTCAAACAGTAGATAGCAAAGAAACCAAGATATAATGCTAAAATCAATTGACAGTAAAGAAACAGATATCTTTAAAGCAAAGCCATGGACAAACTCAGAACTCTTCCAAATCTACAAAGATTAGGCGGATTCATGTCCAATCCTTGTTTTGAACCATGGAACTTCAATAGAAATCACTTGTAAACCATGGACGAACCCTTATAGATTTTTGAATGAGATAGGGACCAGATCTCTTCGAGGTTCTTCCACAAAAGCCACATAATCGAACAACATAAGGGATAGGAGACAACTAGAGGCTTCGTACAACCATAGGATGCCATAGATCGAACAGAGATTCCAAGGTCTGGGCTTGATTTTTGGTGACAGTGATTAGTGTTAGGGAGTTGGTGTCAGAGAGAACTAGAGATGAAGGGATTCAAGGGCGGCGGTATGTGAGAAATGACTTGGGTTTGGGGTTCATTTGGTTTAATTTTGGAAAAGGGGACCCCGGACCGTTGATCAAACTAACCAACAGCCAGGATTTGACCGGGTATCGGGTTGGGGCAGGCTGGTTATTTGGCTTGGGCTAGTTGTAAGGACTTTGGGGCTAGTTAATAGGCTAGGTTTTAAAATTAGGCTGGGTATTAGGATTAGAATTGAATAAAAATGGGGCCAGATTTTAAATAGCAAATTTAATAACTAAATAATTTATAAAAATAATAAATGAGTACCAAAAAATATCTTTGTACACTGAAATGATTTAAAATAGTTATTTAACATGTTAAAAATATAAAAAAAATATTTTATGCATAAATAATATAATTATATGGTAACATGGGCTATTATTGCAAAGATGTGCAATTTAGCCTAAAAGTATAAATGCAGATATAAAAATGTAAACCAAAAATATTTAAACAACTATGATGGCATAAATACTAAATTTGAATAACTAAATCATCACAAAGTAATTTGAAATAAATAATGGATATGTTAGAAATAAAAGAGGAGAAATAAATTAATTTGGAGATTTTAAAACTACATAAAAATTATTTTAAATGCTTATTCATGCTTATAACTGCATGAGTTCTAATTTTAATGAAATCTATGTATTAAAAAATATAAGAGAAAAAATTAGGTATCAACAGCTGCCCCTCTTTACTCGGAAAGGATGAAAGAGTTTTCGGGTAGAGAAATGATGACCAATTTTGACTGGATGGAATATTTTGAAAGACAGAGGCCAAAATCTGGTCTTGAGTTTCCTACATATCCTTGGTCTTACAGGAATTAGGCCATGTATAGTTCTCGATTCATTGGCGGAATATATCGATAAAATCATTGTAAGAACGGACATGAGATGCAAGAGCATCTATGTTGAGCGGTTAAGGTTTGAGACAGTTGTAGAAACTGGAGCCAGGTCGCTCCTGCTAGGATAGTGATTGCTTGCTGGTCACCTAAAAATGAAAAGATCTTTCCCACAAATATTTGCGCAAAAATTTAAACATGATATAGATTCCCTTTGGACCATGAAGGTTGTCTTTGGACGGTTAAAGATGATGTCCTCGGCCATGAATTTCTTAGTGAGGGATTTGTAGGACATGAAATGGTGTTCTCGGGCCATGAAGATGGTGCCTCCGAACTATGACGTCTTTGAATAATGATATGCAAATTTGAGAGATCCTCAGGCCATGGCATGGTGTCTTTCGACAATGAGGATGATGCCTTTTAGACTATGACGCCCTTGGATGGATTGGTGATATTTCAACCAATGCAATAATATGATGTTAACAAGATAAGGCTTAGTCTTGTGAAATGGAGGGCATAGCTTAGCCCGATTAAAAAGCAAATAGATAGTGCTAGAAAAGAGTAATATTTGTGCAAAGAGAGACAATGCTTCGTACCATGCAAATGTGGAGGCATGGATTAGCCTCATGAAAATGTGGAGGCAGGGAATAGCCTCATTCAGATGGAGGCATTGATTAGCCATATGCAGGTGTGGAGGCAGGGATTAGCCTCATGCGAATATAGAGGCAAGGATTAGCCTCATGCAGATATGGAGGCATGGATTAGCCTCATGTAGGTGTGGAGGCAGGGATTAGCCTCATTTAGGTATAGAGGCAAGCATTAGCCTCATGCAAGTGTGGAGTCAAGGATTAGACTCATGCAGATGTGGAGGCAAGGATTAGCCTCATGTAGGTGCGGAGGAAGGGATTAGCCTCATGAAGATAGAGAGGCAAGGATTAGCCTCATGCGAATAAGGATGCAGGGATTAGCCTCCTGCAAATATGGAGGCAGGGATTAGCCTCATGCAAATATGGAGGCAGGGATTAGCCACATGAAAATATGGAGGTAGGGAATAGGCTTATGAAAATATAGAGGCAAGGATTAGCCTCATGAAAATAGGCAGGGATTAGCCTCATATAAATATAAAGACGGGGACAAGCCTCATGCAAATATAGAGGCAGGGATTAGCCTTATGCAAATATCGAGGCAAGGATTAGCCTCGTGGGAATAAGGAGGCAGGGTTAGCCTCATGCAAATATAGAGGCAGAGACTAGCCTCATGCAGATATGGAGGCAGGGATTAGCCTTATGCAAATATGGAGGTAGGGATTAACCTCATACGAATAAGGGGGCAAGGATTAGCCTCATGCGAATATGGAGGCAAGGTTTAGCCTTATGGAAATATGGAGGCACAGACTAATCTCATGCGGATATGGAGGCAGGGATTAGCCTCATGTAAATATGGAGGTAGTGATTATCCTCATACAGGTGTAGAGTCAGAGATTAGCCTCATGCAGATATAGAGTCAAAGATTAGCCTTATGCAAATATAGATACATGGACTAGCCTCATGCAGATATGGAGGCAGGTATTAGGCTCATGCAAATATGGAGGACGAGATTAGCCTCATGCAAGTGTGGAGGCAGGGATTAGCCTCATACAAATAGGGAGGCATGAAATTACCCTAATGTAGTTGTGGAGGCAGGGATTAGCCTCATGCATGTGTGGAAGCAGGGATTAGCCTCATGCAAGATATGGAGGTAAGGATTAGCCTCATACAGGTATGGATGCAGGGATTAGCCTCATACGAAGGGCGAGTAGCAATAAGAGTATTTGGGATAGGGCTTAGTCCCATGCGAAGGGCGAGTAGCAATAAGAGTAGTATATTTCTTAGCTGGAGATATGTTTGATGTTTGAGGGCCTGATTGATAGCAAATTTTATCCGTGTATACATGTTTGAAAATGTAATTGCTATGTCGAATGTGCCTTCATTAAAAGAAAAATTGTAAGTTTTGAGGGGGAGGTTGGTTCGTGCTTCTGTCCGCTAGCCTTGCTTTGATCCGTTCCGGAGGCCTTTTCGAGTTTTCCTAGGTAATACCTGACTGTCATGAAATTAGAGATTTCAAAAATCTGCAATTATTGATAAAAATAGAGTCATTTTAGAAACATATTTATATATAAAGTTATTTTTATATGAACTAGTGACTCTAACATATTTCAGAGACATTGCACCTTTCCTATATTAGAATTTTTAGAGTCCTCCTCAAAATTTTGCCTTAGTTTGGTATACTACCCTTCGACCGTTTGCAGTTAATGAGCCTTGTTGAACCTTCTTCGGAATTTTGAGAATCCTTCTCAAAATTCAGCCCCAGTTTGTTAGCTGATTTCTGACCGTCTGACATATGTTGACTTTGGATGGAGTTGCTCCGGAATTTTAAGGGTCCTCCTTAAAATTCTACCCAGTTGATGATCTTAGGGGGAAATAGAAATTTTATTATGATATGACCGAACTCATAAGGCTGCCTATGTATCCCCTCTTAAACGGGAATCAGGTCAAGTGTAGTTCAATTATATCAAAAGAGAAAATGTAAATAGTCTAAGCATTTTATCTCTTGACTGCGTCTGAATCGATTGGTTTTGGCCAAGTTTCTCCGTCCATTTCTACGATTGTGAGTGTTCCTCCTGTCCGCACCTTATGAACCATGTACGGACCTTGCCAATTAAGAGAGAATTTCCCTTTGGCTTTATCTCGATGTGGGAAGATCTTCTTCAACAGTAGTTGTCCTGGTGCAAATTGTCTTGCATTGACCTTTTCGTTTAAAGCTTTGGACATTCTGTTCTGGTAAAGCTGACTGACTGCGTTTATCCTTTTTCCATCTATGAGGGACAATTGTTCATATCGGCTCCTTATCCATTCTGCATCGTTGAGTTCAGCTTCCTGTATGGTTCTTAAAGAAGGAATCTACACCTCGGCTGGTATGGCGGTCTCGGTGACATAAACCAGCATGTAGGGAGTTGTCCCGATTGATGTGAGAACTATGGTGCGATATCCCAACAAATCAAAGGATAACTTCTCGTTCCATTGTTTGTGGTTTTCTGCCATCTTCCTTAGTATCTTCTTGATGCTTTTGTTGGCAGATTCTACATCTACATTTAGGTGAGGTCTGTGGGCTGTAGAATTCTAGTGCTTGATTTTGAAAGTTTCACACATAGCTTTCATCAGATCACTGTTGATATTGGTAGCATTATCAGTAACAATGGACTCGGGGAACTCTGAATCGGCAGACAATATGATCTTTGTCAAAGTCTACAACGACTTTCTTGGTTACAGCTTTATAGGATATGGCCTCTACCCATTTTTTGAAGTAATCAATGGCTACAGAATAAACCTGTGTCCGTTTGAAGCTGGGGGCTCAATTGGACCAACGACATCCATTCCCCAGGCGGTGAATGGCCAAAGTGAGCTTGTTGCATTGTGCTTGTTCAGTGACACTTTTATCATATCGGCATGCACCTGATATAGAAAGCATTTGCAGAAATACTGATGCAATTTGTCTCCATGGTCATCCTAAAGTAACTGACCCTAATTATCTTCTTAGCCAAGACAAAACAATTCATGTTCGGACCACAGGTCCTGGCATGTACCTCCTCAAGTAGTTTGTAAGCTTCTTTTGCATTGACACATCATAGCAATCCCAAATCAAGAGTTCTTTTGTACAAGTTTCCTCCAATGTGGAAGAAATGATTAGACAATCTTAGGAGTGTGCATTTCTGAGTGTGATTTGTATGCTCTGGATATTCTCCCTTTGACAAATACTCTTTGATATCATGGAACCAAGGTTTTCCATCTATTTCTTCTTCTGCATGAGCACAATAGGCGGTTGATTATGAATTATCAATGGGATAGGATATTGTAATTCTTATCTGGATGTTGTATCATGGATGATAAAGTGTCCAATGCATCGGCGAACACACTCTAAATTTTGGGCACATGTCGGAACTCTATCTTCGTGAAGCTCTTTCTCAATTCCTGCACATGGTGCAGATATGACAATATCTTGGAATTTTTCGTGGCACATTCTCCTTATACCTTGTGTACGAGCAAATCTGAATCGCCTATTACTAGTAGCTCCTGAATATCATGTTAAGTCCTAGTATGAAGGCATCATATTTTTCCATATTGTTGGTGTAGGGAAATTTGAGCTTAGCAGATACCGGATAATGTTGACCTATTTCTAATACCAAAATTGCTCCAATGCGCACTCCTTTGAAATTTACAACTTGGTCAAAGAACATCCTCCAGCTATCGTATGCTTCGGTAATGTCCTCTCCTATGAACGACACTTCTTCATCAAAAAACGTGTTCAAGAAAAATTTGACCTCGCTCGAATCATTTAATATTCAACTTCACTCGAATTACAACGGGTTAACATTCTGACCAACTCGAAATAACACCTCTATGGCCAAAGGCCATTGCCAAATGAAAAATTCAACCTCGCTCAAATCATTTAATATTCGTCCTCACTCAAAATACAACAGGTTAACATTTTGACCAACTAGGAATAACACCCCTATGGACAAAGGCCATCGCCAGATGAAAAATTTGACCTCGCTCGAATCATTTAATATTCGACCTCACTCGAATTACAATGAGTTAACATTTCGAGCAAATCGAAATACCTCTCATACAGCCAAAGGCCATCGCCAGATGAAAATTTCGACCCCACTCGAATCATTTAATATTTGACCTCGACCGAATTACAATGGGTTAACATTTCAAGCAACTCGAAATAACTCTTCTACGGCCGAAGATCGTCGCCGAAAGAAAAACATTTTACCTTGGTCTAATCGTTTAATCGTCGATATTGTTTGAATTACTTGACATCCGACGTCATCCAAATTACTTTATATAACCTTGTTCGAGTTACAAAGATCTATGGTTGTCTATGACAAAACATCACACGAGGCTGAAAAACTAGAGACCCCCTAGCAACAAACAAAAATAATAATTCAGAGGTACACAACAAAAAAGTAATCGATCTATTACAACTGGATATATTACCAAATATTTTTGTACAAAGGGCTCAAGGACGCCCTCACAAAAATAGCAAAGCAAAAAATAAATACCACAAAGTCCTACACCACATCATCCCCCGTGGAATACTCCTCATTATACCAAGAATCAGAGGCGGGCATGTCCGTATCATTATCATCAACATCGTCCCCGCTAGGCGTACTGACGTCATAACTACAAGCCTTAAGAGATGCACGTGCTTTAGCATGAAAATCCCAATATTCTACCTCGGAAACCTTCCTATTAGCTTGCAGGGGCTTGTACATATGAATTTAAGCCTCGGCATGGACTCACATCTCATATAATTACTGCGACACAGAGGGATCAGCTGAAGCATGAGACATAGAGAGTTGCGACTACCGTTTCACTTCCTCTGCCTTCAAAGCAATAACTTGTTCATTCAACATGGACAACTCCACCTCCAGATCTTGGATACGCTCCTCAAACCACGTACCTTGAGCATAGACATCTCCATCTCATTGTCCCATTCAGATCAACAAACGCGAAAGGTGTCTTCCAAAGCTGCTACCTCAAAGATGGTCACCCTACCCCTTTCAGCACGAGCCAATCCATTAGCCTTAACACTCAGCTCGCCCCTCAGATCGATAGCCTCCGCCTCCCTTCAATCAAGCTCAGCAGTTAAGGTGGCCATCCGCGCTTGAAGGTCAAAGTTCCCAGCCATCACCCCTTGCTCACCTCAAATTCATCCTCATTGGCCTTAAGAGTCGCCTCAAGTTCTCTACATCGGGTAATGGCCTTCATTATCTCTTCATCCCCCTTTTTAAGCTCTTCGGCAGGGAAGAGAGCCTCTTTCTTAGAAGTCCCACGACCTATCACCACAAAGAGGTCGTATAAATAAATGATGGCAAACAACCAATTGTCACAGCAAAAGGAAAACTTACTAGACAGAACTTTCAAAGCAGTTGAGGAAGGAGGGCCAATCTCAAGTCCCCACCACGTGAGGTAACAAGCGAGATACCCAATCCTCAATGCCGATGACAGGAAAAGGTGCATGCCTCTCAGCTACACAGAAAAGTCAGGGGTAGATAAAAATTAGAAATAACGAAAGAAAACAACAGGCGTATGCCACAAACACCTATGGTTATTATTCCACTTATTTGGAAATCCAGCGGATTCAGACACCAAGTGCTCTATTTTGATGAAGAAATATTTATGCCAAAACTTTCGGCTAGCCCTATCGTACGTTGAAACCACCAACCCCCTGGTCCCATGATGTCATAGATGTATTATGGTACCCTTATGAAAACTCAGGAAGAATAAATGTAAAGATGGTGAATGCCAACCTCACACCCAGCCAACTCCGCATACTTTTTCAGCATTAGAAAGATCTTATACGTATACGGAGATAGCTCTGCCAGGAAAATTTCGTACAATCGATAGAACTCCTCCACCAACGGAAGAAGAGGGAGGGTATGAGTGGTCACAAAAGGATACACATAAAAAGCATAGTATCTCGATCTGCGAATCTCCATAAGGTCCCTCCCAACTGGAACCATCTCGACATTAGGAGGAATATTATAAATAGACCAGAGATTATTTATGTGAGTTGGCCTGGTCTCAGAGATCACTAGAATGGGGGAAGAAGCAGGCTCCTTTTGGCAATCGTTACTTGACATAAGGTTTCTGGGGAGTATCTCTTCTATGGTGGGGAAACTAGCATCCTCCTCAACTGCTAAATCCTCACTACCGGAAAAAGGGGCCATAGACTACGGAGTGGCGTCGGAAATATCATCATGTGCACGGTGGGTTCAGGCCATCTTGGTAATAAAGGGTGTGCTTGTAAACCTAAAATGAGCAACGGTGACTAAACGGAAAGACGAGAAGCAAAGCAACAGGAAGTGAACTAAAGAACTAAGAAAGATAACAAAAGGGGGAAATATATACACAAGGAAGGAAATGGCAAAGAGTTCCTGAAAAAAAAAACAAAATCTTCACCTATTTATAGGGTTGGATGATGCGAGAGTCAAAGCGGGAGACTGCCAATGTGGTAAAACCAAAATGACAAGCAATCAGACACTATCTCTGGAAGGTGCGCAATGATGACACGCGTGGGAGTGACGTCGCTCCTTGATAAACTACATCAACCAGGGTTCCGTGGAACATGTCGCTCTCTCGGCCTAGGCCAAATCGGCGCAATTCAACATCCAAATTCTCCAATGAAAATGGATAATGTCTGCTTATCAAGGATGTGCAGGGCCACGACATCAACAAGCAGAGGGACTAACTGTATAGGTCCAGAATTGATAACCACAACAACGGATAAGCAAGACATGGGACGGGGTTACCACAACGCAACGACTAAAGTTCGTTGTGACAAAGGACGACGACCAAAAGCGGGCAGCTGAAATAAGATAGCGACGGTAGTTTAAACTTAGGAAGAAAAAGGAAGAATATTTCTTTTGGAAATTCCTTATGTTGTAGTTTTTAGGGTTTTTTGGGAAATGTCCCTTATAAATAGGAGGAGAAAGTGAACAAAAGTGGGGTCTGCCATTTCAAAGAAGAGAGAAGAACACATTGTACAAAGAGAGGAATATATGAAAGAATTGACATATTCGCTTTACTCAAGAATATGTTGTTTAATTTTCATCCATAAATTTGAAGATTTCACATTCATATTGACTGCATATCTTTTCACGTCATCGGAAAGAGGAGGCATCCAATCACACAATCATTGGGTGACAGTCCCTTAATACTATAACCATTGTCATTTCTTGCATTCATTGCATTTTTAGGATATTATATATGTTGCCAATATAACGCATTGAACATATCACTTAAGTGATCTCATTACATTATAATCTCGTTCCATTTGAGCTAGAAATTATTAAATTCAACTGAGGTTCACTCCATTAGTTCGTTACTAATTAGTTTAGCATTTATTTGCTCAAATAATGTTAAATATGTAATAGCCTGTTTGGTCAAGCTTCTTTTTTACCAAAGCGCTTTTTTATTTTATTTAAATAAAAGTGCAAAGCTTTTAGAAGGAATAAATTGCTTTTGAGCAGAAATAGTATTCCCGAAAAATATTTTAAATTGTATTTTTGAGAAAAATATACTTAGAAATATTATTTAAAAGCTTAGTTAAACACTAATTACAGTTCAAAATTATTTTTTAATTTGATTAACCAAATACAAATCAAAATTACTTTTTAAAAGTATATTTTTAAAATAAATTAATTTTAAAAGCTCGGCCAAATAGGATAGTAATTTACCAAACGAAGAGCAAAGAGAGATAAAACAGACTTAAGATAAAGGTGAACAATTTAATTACTGTTATGAAATATTAGATTATGATGGATGTCCATAACTCCTATAACACCCACTACTTTTATCCATTATCTCCATAACTCCCACTACTCCAATACTTATGGTTGTAACTCCCACACCTCCATGATCTCCCCCATGATCTTCCGCCATGATCTCAAAAGCTTAATGACATATTTATGGAATTCTTTTAGTATACCTCTATGTAGTACTATAAATAGAGGATGATAAATCATTTTGTAATATACTTGGATACATAGAAGAAATATATTCTCTTCTCTATTTCTCTCTACTTTGTTGTCTATCTTTTTGTTTATTACTTTGAGCTAAGTTTTGTAACACGTTATCAGCACGAAGCTCTACTATCTCAAGAATCTCTTTAAAAAAATTAAGGTATTTTTTCTCCTCCTAATTTTGTTTTAATTAAGTCTGACATTATGAAAAGAAAGTTTGTTGCCCTTGAAATTTCGGGCAAGAACTACATGACATGGGTGTTGGATGCTGAAATCCATTTGGATGCAATGGGTCTTGGAGACGCCATTAAAGACAGAAATAATGCATCCACCCAAGACTGTGCTAAGGCCTTGATTTTCTTGCGCCATCACCTTGATGAAGGTTTGAGAATTGAATATCTCACAGTCAAAGATCCAGTTATCTTGTGGAGTGGCTTAAAGGAGAGATATGACAACTTAAAGTTGGTCACTCTGCCACAAGCACGATATGATTGGGCTCATGTGAGGCTCCAAGACTTTAAGTCTGTTTCTGAATATAATTCTGCAATGTCTAGAATTACTTCTAAATTTAAACTCTCTGGAGATACTATAACTGATTATGATATGCTTGAAAAAACATTTACAACGTTTCATGCCTCCAATATGGTTCTGCAACAACAATACAGAGAGAAAGGTTTCAAAAAGTACTCTGAGCTGATTTCTCTTCTCCTTGTGGCTGAGCGAAACAATGACCTGCTCATGAGAAATCACGAAAATCGACCCACTGGATCTACACCATTGCCTGAAGTAGATAAGGTGTATTCCCATTATGCTAAGCGTGGAAAAGGCTATGGCTTTAATCATGGTCGTGGTCGTGGTCGGGGTCGGGGTCATGGCCGTGGACGTGGACAAGGAAGAAATTTTTCTGGTGTTAGTCACCCCCCAAAGAGATATAACCACCAAAAGCGGAAATGGAATTATGAGAATCCAAAAGCAAATAGTTCAGAAACTATATGTTATCGTTGCGGTGGAAAAGGGAACTGGGCAAAAATTTTCCGTGTACCAAGACATTTGGTTGAGCTTTATCAAGCATCTCTAAAGAGTAAAGGCCCTGAAACCAATTTTGTCTCTGGCAATAATTTTGACATCACCCACTTGGATGTGGCAGACTTCTTTGAGCACCCTGAGGGGAAAATAGATCACTTGATCGGTGATGGATCCATGGTTAAAGAAGATTGAGCAGTTTGATATTTTTATTTTTACTTATTCGTAGTAGTTAATGAATAAACAATTATCATAGTTTACATAAGTAATCTGTTATTGTGATATGGTTCAAATTTTATATTTTCTGCTTTAAGCTAGTAAAGCTAAGTATCAAGCAAGTATTCATTAAAATTATAATATGCTTGAAATAAAATATAAAAAAAATATATTAAACAGAATGATCAGTTTCATTTTTTGTAATCCTTTCTAATCTGCTCGGTGTTAATGTGTTAGCACATTAAAGGTGCTATTATGCTAGTAGTATTATGAACCTGAAACATATTCACTGCCAACAGCTATTAACTCAATTAGTTGAATCATTCTAGGTGAAACATTCAGTTCAAAACAATTCAATCAATGATCAAATATCAATATGTACCTTAAGAGTTTTATCAACTTGACAAATAATCTGTATTATGGTTTTAAAATATATAACTTTAGATTACACATTCATCTTATGCTTTATTCATTAAATATAGTAATAAAAGAAATATTGTGAAGACTCTTTATGCTACTACTAATTGTTAATACTTTGATATTAAAAGGAGAATAACTATGATAAAAGATATTTTTTTTTCATAATGACCGCACTGAAACTATTATGTTGAATCATAGACTTAAATTTGTTTATTCTCATATCTATAAAAAAAAATACTAATATTTTTCGTATATTTCTTTTGTATGCCAAACCATGGGAAGCAAATATGGATATCTCACAAAGCAAACTTGGATCAACGTCCAATTGTAAAAATATTTGCTTAATTGATTCATGTACCACACATACGATATTCAAAGAGAAGAAATATTTCTCTCATTTAAGTATGTGTAAGGCAGATGTTACTACAATTTCTGGTAGTAGTAAATTGATTGTAGGCTCCGGAAGAGCAACTATAACTCTGCCTAAAGGAACAATATTTATCATAGAGAATGCAATGTTCTCTTCCAAGTCCAAGAGGAACTTGTTGAGTTTTAAAGATATCCGTCAAAATGGATATCATATTGAGACAATAGATGAGAATAATCTTGAATACCTCATCATTACAAAGAATGTCTCTGGCCAAAAGAGGGTTATTGAGAAGTTTCCATCTTTATCTTGTGGCCTGTATTGGACAAAAATTAGTGCAATTGAGGCACATTCCACAGTAAACCAAAAGGTTACTGATTCCAATACTTTTCTATTTTGGCATGATCGATTGAGACATCCTGGATCAATTATGATGAGACGGATTATAGAAAACTCATATGGGCATCCATTAAAGAATTTAAAGATTCTTTTAAATAATGAATTTTCTTGCACTTCTTGTTATCAAGGCAAGTTAATTATTAGACCATCACCAACAAAGGTTGGAACTGAGTCACCTACGTTTTTGGAACGTATACAAGGGGATATTTGTGGACCTATTCACCCACCTAGTGGGTCCTTTAGATATTTTATGGTCTTAATAGACGCATCCTCTAGATGGTCTCATGTGTGCCTATTGTCATCACGCAACCTTGCGTTTGCAAAATTAATGTCACAAATAATTCGATTACGAGCACAATTTCCTGATAATCCAATTAAGTCTATTAGACTAGATAATGCTGCTGAGTTTTCATCCCAAGTATTTAATGATTATTGCTTATCAATTGGGATAAAAGTGGAACGTCCTGTAGCTCATGTTCACACTCAAAATGGTCTTGCAGAATCTTTAATTAAACGTCTGCAGTTGATTGCAAGACCATTACTCATGAAAACGAGGCTGCCCACTTCGGTTTGGGGTCACGCCATTTTGCATACAGCAATGCTAGTTCGTCTCAGACCGACGAATTATCACAAATATTCCCCGTTGCAATTAGTTTTGGGTCATGAACCTAATATATCCCATTTAAGAATTTTTGGATGCGCAGTATATGTGCCTGTAGCACCGCCATACCGCACCAAAATGGGTCCGCAAAGAAGGTTAGGAATATATGTTGGGTTTGAATCGCCCTCCATTATTCGCTACCTCGAAACATTGACAGGGGATTTGTTCACTGCTCGATTTGCAGACTGTCGATTCGATGAGGCACTTTCCCCAAAATTAGGGGGAGAAGTTGGTGAAACCAAACGGGAAATTTTGTGGAAAAATCCATCATTATCTCATCTTGATCCACATACCTCTATTTGTGAAAAAGAGGTGCAAAATATTATCCATTTGCAAAGAATAGCAAATCAAATGCCTGACGCATTCACGGACTTGAAAAGGATAACAAAATCTCACATCCCCGCAGAGAATGTTCCAATCCGTATTGATGTCCCTATTGGACAATCTTCTAGTGTCATATCTAGTGAGTCTAAAACGTGGCAGGCCATTAGGTTCCAAAGATCGAAATCCTAGAAAAAGGAAAGCAAATGATCAAAATGACACTACAAAAGAATCTCATGAGGAAATTCACGATTTAATAAATTATGAGATTCATGAAGAATCCATTGAGCCCGAGACTCAGGAAAATAAATGTCTTTGCATATAATGTTGCATCTAGCATTATGCAAGAAAGTGAGGATCTTGAACCTCAATCTGTTGGAGAATGTCGACAAAGACTTGATTGGCCAAAATGGCAAGAAGCAATCCAATCAGAATTGAATTCACTTGCAAAACGTGAAGTTTTTGGGCCTATAGTTGAAACACCTAATGGTGTTAAGCCTGTTGGCTATAGATGGGTCTTTGTACGCAAGAGAAATGAGAAAAACAAGGTACAAAGATATAAGGCACACCTTGTTGCACAAGGATTTTCTCAAAGGCCTGGTGTCGATTATGAAGAGACATATTCACCCGTAATGGATGCTATATCTTTCCGTTATCTCATTAGTTTTGCTGTCCTTGAAAAGCTTGACATGCATTTAATGGATGTGGTTACTGCCTATCTTTATGGCTCACTTGATAATGAGATATACATGAAAATTCCCGATGGATTCAAAATGCCAAACACTCATAATTCAAAGTCCCGAGAAATGTTTTCAATCAAATTGCAAAGATCTTTGTATGGTCTAAAGCAATCAGGACGAATGTGGTATAATCGTCTTAGTGAGTATTTATTAAAGGAAGGCTATATAAATGATGCCATTTGCCCATGTGTTTTTATAAAGAAAACAACATCGGAATTTGTTGTACTTGCCGTATATGTCGATGACATAAACCTTATTGGAACTCCCATAGAACTCCAAAAGGCAATTGATTATTTAAAGAAGGAATTCGAGATGAAAGATCTCGGAAAGACAAAATTATGTCTTGGTTTGCAAATTGAATATTTGGCAAACGGAATTTTTGTTCATCAATCTGCCTATATAGAAAAGGTATTGAAACGGTTTTACATGGATGGAGCATATCCTTTAAGTACTCCGATGGTTGTTCGATCACTTGATGTGAATAAGGCCGACCGCAAGAAAAGAATGAAGAGCTACTTGGTCTTGAAGTACCATATCTTAGTGCAATTGGCGCACTAATGTATCTTGAAAATACTACAAGGCCTGACATAACTTTTTCAGTTAATGTCTTAGCAAGATATAGCTCTGCTCCCACAAGGAGACATTGGAATGGAATCAAACATATATTGCGGTATCTAAAAGGGACTATCGATATGGGCTTATTTTATAGCAATAATTGCAGTCCTGATCTTGTTGGTTATGCTGATGCTGGATATTTATCTGACCCACACAAGGCTCGATCTCAAACAGGTTATGTGTTTATCTGTGGAGGCACTGCCATATCTTGGCGATCGTCTAAGCAATCAATTGTTACTACTTCATCTAATCATGCTGAGATAATCGCTATTCATGAAGCAAGTCGAGAGTGTGTGTGGTTGAGGTCTATAATACATCATATTCGAGACAAATGTGGTTTGAAATGTGACAAACTACCCACGATTTTGTATGAAGACAATGCAGCATGCATAGGCCAATTGAAGGGAGGATTCATAAAAGGAGATAGAACAAAGCATATTTCACCAAAGTTATTTTTCACACATGATCTTCAAAAGAATGGTGATATCAATGTGCAACAGATTCGTTCAAGTGATAATATGGCTGATTTGTTCACAAAATCTCTACCAATGTCAACCTTCAAGAAGCTGGTACACAAGATTGGAATGCGAAGGCTCAAGGATGTGAATTGATGCTCTTTTCAGGGGGAGTTAATGCGCGTTGCACTCTTTTTCCCTTACAAGGTTTTGTCCCACTGAGTTTTCGTTGCAAGGTTTTTAACGAGGCAACAAAAATGTATTTTGTTAGATATGTGTACTCTTTTTCATTTTCTAGAATTTTTTTTTTCCCATTGGGTTTTATTTTAGTTAAGGTTTTAACGAGGCACATTATCTTTGGACATCCAAGGGGGGGTGTTATGAAATATTAGATTATGATGGATGTCCATAACTCCTATAACACCCACTACTTTTATCCATTATCTCCATAACTCCCGCTACTCCAATACTTATGGTTGTAACTCCCACACCTCCATGATCTCCCCCATGATCTTCCTCCATGATCTCAATAGCTTAATGACATATTTATAGAATTCTTTTAGTATACCTCTATGTAGTACTATAAATAGAGGATGAGAAATCATTTTGTAATACACTTGGATACATAGAAATATATTCTCTTCTCTATTTCTCTCTACTTTGTTGTCTATCTTTTTGTTTATTACTTTGAGCTAAGTTTTGTAACAATTACAATGTTTTACGGCATAAAATTGTAGTGAGTGGTGACAAATTGCTTTTAGGCATAAAATATACCATCCCTACCAAACTTAACTATAAAGCTTTTGCTAGAAACTTGATATTTCTAATTAACGCTAAAGTGCTTCTTTGTTTAAACCACTATTTGGTAAATCCTAAGGCACCTTTATTGGAGTATCTCCCATTAAATCGTATTAAAGATACTCCCAAAAGGCACCTAAGACATTTAGCAATTAACCAAAAAGTAAAGAATTTTTTAGACAAATAGCTGATTAAATTTACTATTTAGTTTTTCAAGCCAGTATACTAACAACAACAACAATAATCCAGTATAATCTCATTTAGTGGGGACTAAGGAGGGTAGTGTGTACGCAGACCTTACGCCTACCCTTGTGTAGAGAGGCTGTTTCCAAATAGACCCCCGGCATCCTTCCCTCCAAGAACTTCCCACATTGCTCTTGGGGAGACTCGAACTCACAACCTCTCGGTTGGAAGTGGGGGTTGCTTACCATCAGAGCAACCCCTCTTGTCTGATTTTCAACAACAATCCAGTATAATCCCACTTAGTGGGGTATGGGGAGGATAGTGTGTACGCAGACCTTACCCCTACCCTAGGGTAGAAAGGCTGTTTCCAAGCCAGTGTACTAAATTATACTGAAAACATTGATGATATACGGTTATACAATTAAATAGTTTAACATGGGGTAAAAAAGAAACCGTTTAAAATTTACTCCTACTACATTAGGGTGGATTTATGCGGAGGGAGTGGGTACATATATGTACCCATGCTTCCCTCTCTAGACTAAATAATATTAATCTTTTTCAATTATAAATTTAAATATATTTGTAGTGATCCATGCTCAAGTGACTACTCTAATGTACTAGTGACGAAGTGTCTCTTTTGTCTCTAGGTCTTGGGGGGGGGGGGGGGGGGGGGCGATCCCTATGTCCTTTTTAATTAATTCTTTTTATAATTTATAAATAAACATATTCTTAATTTTTCATGTCTTTTTTAATTAATATAATGTTACATTTATACTATTAAAATTCTAAATACACCTTTGCATAGCATTTGGGCCAATTGCTTAAGATCCTGCGTGGTTGCTTTTGAAAACAAATGCCAGTAGGATATATTGCAACTTGCAAGCAAATGTAGTCCACTAGCAGTAATGATAATATAGGCTAAAAAACTAGCATAAATCAATTTTAGTTTATCAAAATAATTCTGAATAAATAATGAATAAAACATCAAGTCATATGTGAATTCACTATGTTCCACTAAGTAGTGTCCTTAAGTACAATTAATTCATTTTTAATGAAGATTAAGTAGGGATAGGATTGGTTGCAAAGCATGATGTGGGTTGGGAGGGAGGGATTTGATCAAGTGTTGGTGAAAACTGCAACTTTAAACCATTGCGCGATCGTTAATTAACATACTAGTTATGCAGGGATTGTTGGATTATTATGCAGATGTTGCTTATTTTAAGGGCTCTTTCTGTTTAATGTTTTATTCAATGGTGATAAATAAATATATTCTTATTCTACATTTTTTCTGGAATAAAAATAATCCGCATATACTCATATAAATTATGCAAGTATTAGCAATGCGAAGTTAAACAAGGACTATCAAATATAAGGGTATCCATAAAAATTCAAAAAATCGAACCAAACCAAAACCAAACTAAACTGACCAAAAAAATTGATACTTTTTAGTTTGGTTTGGTTTTGGTTTTTAATTTAAAAAATCGACCAAATTTGATTTGGTTTTGGTTTTAATCAAAAGAAAATCGAAAAAAATCGAACCAAACCGACTAGAAGAGTAGCTATTTTAAATTTAGTATTATACATACATATATATATATATAAACAAAGTTTCAAAATTTTTATGGTAAATATAATAGTTTGCATTTTTAGTATAGTTCTTTACCTTTACATTCTAGTTTGATTGGTAGTTTTCTTTTCTTAAGTGTAAAAATTCATTTCGTGTTAAAAATAATATTATATTTTTAGTTGAGTCCTTAAATTTTTCATTACTATTTGATTCAATTATCATCAATATATCTTGGTAAATAATAGATTTGTCAAATGAGCAATTGATTTGATAGTGTTACGTTAAAAATATGGTCGTTGAAATATGTGTTTGGTAGTGTATGTCTTATATTTAAGAAACCCAACAAATAACCGAAAAAACCCCATCAAAAAACCAACAAAATTCGATATAAACCGAATCGAGAATAAACCGACTTAATTAGTTTGATATGGTTCTAATATTTAAAAAAATGACTTACTTGATTTGGTTTGTTTTTAAGAAAAACTCAATCTAAACCGAAAAAACCATGAACCCCTAATCAAATAAATATTGTATTATGTTATGAGACGATCATTTTTCTTACACAACCAATCAAACATTGTATAACTTATATGCACTTTTATGTTGAGATTATTCTTGTTATAATATGATAAACCAAATGACCCCTGAGTGTCTGGAACAAACAAAGTCGAAATTATGTGGAACCCTAGAGGCCATAAAGAAATCAAAAGCTTCTATACATGAAGTCATCCCTATGAAAAGATTTAGTATAACCCATAGATATATTGAATGCAAGGTAGCTGTAGCTTTCCTGGTCCTAATCAACCTTTTCTTTTCTTTTCTTTGGTTCCTTTAACAATTCAAGAACATTAAGTTTTACAAAAGCAACAAAGCCAAAAAAAAGGTATATATAATAATGTTTTGGAACTTAAATATTAACTATCAAAATGTTCATATCTTTTTCAAAGTTACTATTCCACCCGTCACATTGTTGCTTTCGTCTATCAAAGATCATCTAACCCAACTATGGAATTAAAGCAGACAAAACCTTATTGTTAAGGGGAGGATTTTTTTCAAAAAAAAAGAAGAGGTGAATAAGGGGAGCCGTAGGTGTCTCAGTCGTCCGAGGGGTGCTTATAAGGCGGATCGGCCGGATATTTAAGTTTAATGGTTCGATTTATTGGTTATCGATTTATAAATATGATAATTCACTAATTATTAATAAGATATTATTCGAATTGGTGTCGGATTAGTGATTATCGAACGGTTTATCGGCTATGCTATTCTATTCTACAACTATTATGTCGAACGAACTTTTGGCACTAGCTAGTATCCTCTTTAATGGCCTCTTTTTCTGCGGTAAGAGAATTATCTAAAATGTTTCTTTCGCCATTGTTTACCTGTATTGTTTACAATCATAAAGTTTACATATATTCACAATCGTAGGTTTGTGCAAGCTAAAGCACCCCAGTTATTCAATGGTTGCGTTGATCTAACAAAATTAACAAAGGGCTGATCATCTATCAAAACAACCTGCAGAGTTGATAAAACAAAAATGTGCAGACCAAGCCTAAAAGTGTAAATATAAAAAATTTTAACGGATTAACAGTTTATCTGATAAGAAAATTAAGTTATCCGCCTCCAAACCGCTAAACTATTAATTATACATTTTCAATCTGTTCACCAATCATTACCCTGATAACCTCATACTAATAAGTCAATAAGCCGTTTTTGTGGTGCAGTTAACAGTTACGGTTCGGTTGGAATGGCTCGAAGTTGTCGGAATAAGAAACACTCAATTTTTTTAACCAAACTTTACGTTATTAGACTCTTGAGAAGTGATGAAAAGTGACAAATTAAATGTATATTTTCTTGTCAATATTTACTTTTTTTTCTTATATTAAAAAACGAATAGTACAAGTGAAAGCAAGTACCATATATGGAGGACGACGACTTGGATTTCGCGGTCAGATACAGTTTTCTAAAAATATGCTGCATGAAAATGTAAAGTAAAAACGAGTATGAAATCTGTAGTGAGCTAATTTGAACACATAATATATCATGTTCCAATTTGTTTCTTAAGACTCATCTTAGAACATAATATGATTATTTAAATTTTAAAAATTAATGCATTATAAGTTGGTAGGGGTGAGGCAAATATGGCGGAATGCAGCTCTTAAATAATCATTCTAATCTAATAATTTTTTTATGCAGAGTACATTATATTTAAAAGCATAACTAATTTAGAGCCAAAATATTTAAAGATTGAACCAATGGGGAAGGGAAAGGATCACAACTTCAGACGAAAATGTGATAACCAAACCTTGGCAATAAAGAAACATGGCAGTGGGGTGCTAGAAAACATTAGGTTGTGATCGGTTCCCATTTCTTTTCTTGAAAAAGAATATAATAATTTTAAAATGCTTGATAAAATAATACTATAATGCATTAGACTATTCACTTTGAATGATTGAGTGCTGGAAGGTGTGACACTTTAGTGGCTACTTTTTGAAAGATTCAATTGTAGATTCTCTTTGAGGTTGGGCTGTTTTAAAAGATACTCGAGAAATAAGAACAAAAAGTGGGGCCTACAAATGAACCAATAAGTTAGTGACACATAGGATTCCACATAGGTCAATCAGCAAAATTGGAGGGATTATGTGTTGTGGGAGCAGTGTTTAAAGTATTATTAGTAGTGGGTGGTTGTATTTTTTGCTATAGTATGTCATCATTCATCACTTATAGAGACCTATTATTACCAAATCTATTTACTAGTTAATTAGGTTATCCATTTACTCCAAATGGAAGAAGAAGATAGCACTTAGTCTTTCTCTTCATTTACCCTTTTGAGCATCACGGGTGGAGCTAGTAGTGACATTATGGTTCGGTCAAATCTAGTAATTTTGGTCAATGAAATGTACCGTAATAAAATCAGTTATTGTTGATACTTTATCATCGATTCTTTCTTTCATAACCAGAGTTTGAAGATGCGAGGAAAACTTTTGTTTTATATTTTCGGAAAGACCGTCTATTTATTCGTTTACTGGTTCAGCCTACAAATGATTAAAAAAGAATATTATGAGGTGGAGTTGAAACAATTATTTAATTTCACTTCGTCTAGACTATTTGAGATTAGATATAATGCATATCATAATATATAGTTTGGCCCAATAAAAGAGGTCAATGAAACTATATCATCAATCTAAACATTCATAAAATTTCAAATAATGATTCGTACAATCCAATAATTATTAGATTTAATTTTTTTCCTTCAATAAAAGACTATTGTTCATCAATATTTTTTAGCATTATGGTACCAGTAAGGACTTTGCTTTTGATATTAACATAAAATCCTTTCCATGTCAAAATGAGTGATCCTATCAACTACCCTGTCGCTGTTGTCTTGCTATTAAATCAAGGCTCACTAAAGGCATGTTTGTACAATTGAAGTCGTTCTCTAAATAATTTCAAATATTTAAATAATTTCAAATATATTTTTATTTTGAATTTCTTTTGTTTCTTGTTTTCTTTCACAAAATATTGAAAATGATCCAAACTAGAAATTCCTCGTGCTTTTCATTGATTGACGTCGCGGCGAAACTAGAATTTAAATTTATGATTTCTAAAGTTTATGATAGTGGCATCAGGTCTTAGTAAGAGTTCTAAATTTAATTTTACATATACAACGAAATTTTTAATATAAATATAAGATATAGATAAACATTATTAGGTTCGACCAAATTGTAGGTAACATGTTGGCTCCGCCCCTAGTAAGTATACTGGGCCACTTATTCTGCAATCTTTGTGTCTTTCTTTTGATTTCTCATTCGGTATTCGGACTCATATTGGGGTCCGACTAATCCGGATTCGCGCCGAAAAGCCCCGGGTAACGTGTTTCCAGCAAAAGCGATTTTATATCCAAAGCTCAAACTCGAGGCCTCTAATTAAGGACGAAGGAGACCATTCCATCACAGCCCTTGGTAGTATCTCTATGTCACTATACCATTCTCTTGATTGATATTTCACTCTTTTTGGGAATTACTATGGTGTTATGTTGTGGATTTCAACTATTTTAGTAAATGCATATTATTTTTCACAATCGCAAAAATTTATTTGCAACTAATAACCTTACCGTTTCACTTAATCTTTCTTTCCTGCAAATAAAATAAAATTGATTTTTGTTAAAATAACTTTCTAAAAGTAAATCAAGCTGCAAAACAAAATCAAAAAAAAATTTACTGAAATTGCTAACTATGTTAGGAGTTGTTTGGTTGGAATATGGCTTATGCAAAAATAAGTTATGTTGCGATTAGTGTTTCTAATATTATTTTTTATCTATCGTTTAGTATGTTGTATTAAAAATGAGAATTGCATAATTTTCAAGAAGAAGGTATAAGTTATCCCGACACTAATTACCCCATCCCTTACAAGGTATAAGTTATCCCGATACTAATTTTAATCTCGGGATAATTTATATCAGGTTTGCTAACCAAATAAAGTATTAAAGTGGTATTAAATTTTTAGAATCCATTACTCAAATGGTCACTCAACTATTCCAAATTATCTCATAAAGTCAATTTTCTTTCGTTTGTAACAACAAAGTCGCTGAGGGTCATTTTAGATATAATGGATCTAAGTGGGTATAATTCATTTAAGCTTATGTGGTATTTATTTTTGAAATTTTTCTCATTAAGTTTTATGCCATGTCATACTTATGGTAAGGGTTTGAGCTAAAATGACTTTTAAGTGATAGTGTCAAAGTTTAGTTACTTTTAAGTGAGGAAATAGTTGAGTGACTTTAGTGAAATTGAAACATAGTTGAGTGACCATAAGTGAAATTAACCCCTCAAAAGGTCATTCAACTAGATTATTTAAATTTTGGATTGCCACATACCTATTTTACCATCTAAATTATAAACATTTATCTTCTTTTTATTTTTTTAAAAAACTTGTTAGTATTATGATTTTTCTCTTTTTAATTTATAATATGAACTTATCTACAGAATAAATAACTATTATTTATAAATTAAAATTTTAAAAAGTATTTAAGCATATATATTATTGGAATAAAAGAATAATAAGCATAGTAAAAAAATAATTAAAATAATTTGTTAGTAATAATAGTTTTAGTATTAACGACAAAAAATCAAAAAATTATTTACACAATTCAGAATGAAAGAAATTAATTATTTTAAAATATATATTCCATGCATAAAATAATTATTTAAATAAAAGTACCTTTATTTAAATAATTGTTTTTATGTTACATGCATGGAATATATGTTTTATAATCTTTATTTTCTTTCATTCTAAATTGTGTAAATAAGTTTTTAAATTTTTGTTGTTAATAATAAAATTATTATTACAGACAAATTATTCTAATTGATGCTTTTTAGTTTTTACTATGCTCATTATTTTGTTATTCCAGTATTATAGATGCTTAAATACTTTTTATTTTCTTAATTTATAAATAATATTTATTTATTATATAGGTAAGTTCATAATATAAATAAAAAGGAAAAAATCATAATATTTAAAAGTATGGAAAAAAATAAAAGAAGATAAATGTTTATAATTTAGAGGGTAGAATAGGTATTTGGCAATCTTTTGAAATTTTTGTGCAATAGGCACAGTTCAATGACTTATTGTTACAAACAAAAGAAAAGTGATTTTAAAAGGTAGTTTGAGATAGTTGAGTGGCCATTTTATTAATTGACTCTTAATTTTTATACAACACTATATTTACTTATTCTCATACCAAATGATCCCTTATATTTTTCTTTTTTGGATAGAGGATTGTTATGCAGATTGATAGGATCAGTATAACTTTCATCGTAGATATAAAAAGCTATTTCATCCGTTTCATATGAGTATTCTCCTTTTTAGTTTGTTCCAAAATAAATGATGGATTTCTAAATTTAAAAATAATTCAATTTTAAACATTTTTATTTTATCATTTTACCCTTAATGAGAAGCTTTTATAGTTACACAAATATCATAATCCCACAAACTTTTTACCCCTTAAACTTGTAAAACCATAAATTTTAAAATTCCTATTTTTTTAAATTTTGTATCGAATCAAACTACCTCGTTTAATATGAAACTTAAATATGAAACCGAGAGTACTAAATTTCTCAGCGTTATGTCATCTTTCTACTCTTATGTTTTACTACTTCTGTTTGCAGATATGTCTTTTCAATTCCTTCTGTTTTCTTTATTTGTTCAGAGAAGTTTTATTTTATATTTATTTGCAGATATGTTTTTTTGTCTCATAAATTTGTGGATCCTAATTTTATACTTCTGGATCCACAGAAATTCGAATCTACAAAATTATGAGACAAAAAATTTACTTTATACAACTAGTGTCAACTGTATGAGACACAAAATAAAATATTTCATTTGTTCATGTGAGTATAATCCAAAAACATGGGTGTATGTGACAATTTGAGTTGACAGAACCTGACTTGTGTCTCGTACAATATTTTTTATGACACGGTCATGGTTATTATAATTAATAGATAATACTCACAAACTTATATATATTTAATTTCTCAGATTCCCCCATTTATAAATATCGAATTTTATGCCACAAATAAATTACCTCACAACTACAGATCCACATCCTTTTTCTCTCTTCTTTCCTTTTCTTTTCCTAGTGATCTTAAAAGTAATCCTCCTCTGTATGACACTATGCCACAGAATCTTGATTGGTTTGAAATTGTTGACATGTTTGATTTTGAAATTTTTGGTAAGTTTGATTTAGAACTTAAAATATTCCTCAATTGTAGTTTAGTAAGTGTTGCTCTGTGTACTCTAACACTGAATTTCGTTAGATTACGATATGTAATATCAGTTTTATTTTGTTTTTTCACTTTTCTTGAGGTTACTTTCACAATCCAGCGTCTCAAGATTCTGATTCCTCTAACTAATATAATTCTCCTCAGTGGTGGAGAAGTGGGGGTGGGGGTGGGGGAGTGGGTTTGTTTCTTCCTCATACCAAACAACGTCTGTTTAGATATTTTGTTAACCTTTTCCCTTTTTGCTGTCAATGACGGAATCAACAATTCATTTATGGATTGATATACCATCCTATTTCAGAGTTACATGTGCAAAAAATAAATATATAAAGTTAGATGAGTATATATTTCCGATTCATTGTCTCAACGCACAAAACCCAAATTCTAGCTCTGAAATAAATATACTTATGGATTTCTCCTCCTGAAAGTAAATTTGCAGCAATCATGATTTGAGTTATCGATCGGTAAAAATTATCACAAAACGAAATAATTCTTCCCTTGATGTAGAAAATCTAATCTAGCTGTCGTTTGTTTCGCATAAAATAAAATATATATTTTCTATGCGAGATAAAAGTAATATACCCTCCAACGCACGACTATAAATCGACCCGATCCAATAGCATTTTTCAACACAAACTATGATGAATGCGAATTTCGGTCACCAATAAGTAAAGAAAACTAGGTGATAGCTAGAAGTGAAAAGACATCTTTTATCCAATGACAACAATAACAAGACACGTAGAATCTTTTAAAAGCAGTGTATTTATGTCATTTTGGTCATTTCCCATTTCATTTTAAGTACTTCCTTATAATCTTCAATCAGCATATAACACTTCCATAACTTTTCAAAATACTTAAAAAGGCTAAAAGCACCAAAGCCAGCCAAAGCAATTGCTGCTTTGTTTTGCTTTACTCTCTTCCTTCTTTCTTTTCTTGCCTACCAATAATTTTTGAAGGTTCCCTTTTTTTCTTTCTTCTGTTAATATTCATTTGGGCTTTTATTCTTCTTTCTTTTTCTCACTTTTTCTTCTTCTTCTTCTTCTACTTATGGAATATAGTAGTTTGAACCCCTTTTCCAATTAAGTGTGGCTTAAGCAAGTTAATTAACCCGGATTAAGGAATATAATATGTCATTCTTCCTTGCTTTCCAGCTAATCATGACATACGTACTATTTTAAAAGTAAAAAAGATTTTATTTTTGTTTTATCCGTCAAAAGACATCGTCTAGACGGAGATTAATTAATCAAACTGTATTAGACTATTAGCTCACATCTCAGGGACAGCTTGTACATTCTAATTCAACATTCACTATTCCTGTTAAATATGTGAATAAAACATCTACAACGTATTATTTCTATTCTTTGACTTTTCGTTAATTTCAAGTTTAATATATGAAAGGCAATAATATTTTCTACATCCACAAGTTTAATCTATTTCCTAAAATACGATCAGATAAAATTGGTTTTTACGAAATGCATAAAAAATAAAAACTTACCCAGATTGTGGCTTTTTCTTCTTAAAAGTTGAAAAAGGATTGAAGATTTCACGCTAGCTAAAACACTAATCAAATGGTATAGTACGTATGAAGTATTGTTGACACATATATCAGTAAAAAATTACTTGTTTAATTAAAACTGCAATTAACACAAGCGATTCCTCAAACAAAATCAAAAGGTTATAAGTCAAAATAAGAAGGTGAAAAGCAAAAGGTTTAACTTTGATCCCAAGTCATTGAATATTTTGTTTATCACTTGTAAATTATTAATTAAATAATTGAAGAATATTCCTCCTCAATGGTAGGGATATTCAAAGCAAACTAAGACTGAACTGGTAATAGTATTTAATAGCTGCCCCATTTAGTCATTTTGACGTTTCAATTAGTTTGAGGAAAAGTGAGTCCTAAAGTCCCCAATATGGAAAGAAAGAAAGAAGCAACATACCTTTTTTAAATCTTAAAATACTGATATTATATAACACTTCATTACTGCACCAGAAAATAGAATAATTATCAGAGCTACTAGTAGTAATTAACTAATAAATGAAACAACTAAATACTAAGTACTACTTAATTATTTTCTTTTCCTAAGGGAATATGTTTTTTGTTTTTCACCATAATTGAATTACAAAATATAGGTTTATAAAAACACGAAATTAATTATCTTAATTTTACAATACCACATCAGTGATGACACCAACTTCCACAAGCTTTGGAACAAGACGGCCACTCAAGTGAAGTGCGACGAGGCTCTCTAACCCGCCGACACGTGTCCCTCCGATGAATACCGCCGGAGCTTCACCGGCACCCGAACCATCGGAGATAACTTCGTCGCCGGTAACGGTAGTGGTGGACGGAAGCGCGGCGATCTCATCCTCCTCTAGCTCAATCACAGTAGGGTGAACGCCTATAGCGGATAGCAATTTCTTCATGACGTGGCACATGCAGCAAGACGAACGGGTGAAGATGACGACGGGGTTTTCGGAGATGAGGCGTTGAATTCTCATCTCCGTCGACTCCGCCACGTCGATGGCGAGAGGTGAATTGGTGGTGGGAGTGAGTTCCAGCCGTACTCCGCCGTCGGAGAACGGCCCATAGAAGCTGCTGCCTCTCATGATTAAAAAGAGGTGTAAATTGTAAGAGGCAACAAACAAAAGAGAGAGGAAAAAAGGGGAAGGAATTTGGGAGAAAGAGGGAAGGGAGAAGAGAGATTATATAAATGGAAGGGTGGCAATAATGTTACATCACAAAATAATATACTACGTAAGTTATGCTGCGTCTATGGGGATTGCCACCTCCCACCCCTACCCCCACTATCCCTCAATCAAGTGAGGATAGGGGGGAGTATGTGAGAATCTAATATGACGCGCGAGAGTGGGAAGGGTGAATGAGGAGATAATTACGAGAGTTAGACGACAAAAGAGAAAGATCTCACTGATCTATTTTTGGCTTTTACATTAGTTTTTCGTTTTCTATTTTTGGATCAAATTGTTCAGGACATTCTATATTTGAACAGGTGATTATGAACTCAACACCGAAATAAAAGCTAATTTGGAATTCATTAGGAAGTCAGTCAGTCAGTCAGCAGCAGCAGGGCAAGGAATTTGATCTTTTGATTTTCAAAAAATACAATCTCATTCAAACCAGAAATAAAGTTATCAAAGACTTTACTAAATTGATGAAAAGATAAGTTCTTTCTAATATCTTATTTTTGTTTTCATATTCACTATTTTCGTTGCGTAAGGTCTAGTTAAAGGAGAAAATAACAAAACTTATTCTGAAAATTTGAATATGTTATCTTTAAATAAGGGCAAAGAGATACTATTCATTTAACCAAACCTCTTTATGGTTATATTTTTTCAATATAACTACATAAGCAACTCGGTAAAATTTTCTTTTTTGAATTTCTCATTTGGTGTTCGATAACTATATTGAAGTTTAATTATATTTAAATTCGCGCCTCATAGGATCTTATTATGGGGAAAGCGTTCCTTACTAAGAATTTTTTCATATTCGGGGCTCGAACCCGAAATCTCTAGTTATTGAAAGACGAGTCTCATCCACTACACCACATCCTTTGGTGGTGACAAAATAATAATAAAGGGGATAGTCATATATCGTTATTGGGTCATATATTTTTATGTATAATAATGATATTGTCCTCAAGAACAAGTGTATCAGGTCACATTCGTCTTACTATCAATACAAAGTTTACAGTAGATTCGAAATTATACTTTTTTTGAATCAGAATGGAGGAACGCAACGCTCATAGAAAACAAAGCATCCATTGGAATTGTGAGGTCGAAACTATGCGCTTCACCCAAGCCATCAGTTTTTACTCCACTTAATCTAAAGGCAACTCACTCTTTTCCCTTTCAAACAAATGTGAGATATTGTGCAATAATCCAAACCCAAAATCCAATTTAAATCTTTTGGGATGTAGTGCCTTAGTGTTTGTTCTTTCTAACGGAGGCCAATATATTTTCACCCACAATTATTGAGTGGCTACAGAAAATTATTTGTTTAATATTACTTACAAAATTGACCACTTGACCTCATGCGTTGCAATTTTGAACATGGATAATTAAAAATTCCAATGTATACGCTTTTATATGATATAATAAATAGTACTAACAATTTAATGTAAATTTTGAATATTAATGAAATTAATTAAATTTACAGTATAAAAAATTATCAAACAAAAATAATTAATTCATTTTATATTATATGTCACGCTTTTATATTTTTAAATATTAATACTTTTTTATATTGGGAAATCATTTAATTTCCATAATCATGTTCTTTTCTATTTGATATAATATGTTCAAGCCCCCGAGACACTATTTCTTTGTTCATATGTGTAGTTAACTTTTGCATGAATAGGTTTTCTAAAAATATATGGAGTATGAGAAAAGGAAAGAAGTGGAGGAGAGAAAACATATAGCGCGCGTAGGAGAAGTAAGAAATTAGGGGGTAGCAGGGTAGGTCGGAAATAGTGGAAAATAAAAGGGGTTACTATTGACTTTTCAATACAATAGTAGTGGAAAATGGGCACAATCACATGGAGTGATGAGTGTGTGTGAATTAATTGCAAAATGACGTCATTTTGGCTTGGACGCCTTCTTTTACTCCCAATGGGTGGGCGCTCTTTGCTGACGTTATCACTTGCCCCTTTTGCTACGTAGATTTGTAACTTTGCTGACGTGTTCTTGTGTGGGCAATATGTCCATTGCAAGGAAGATGTATCAGTAATTTTCATATTCATTTACCTTCCCTTTTTTATCCCTCTCTCAGGAGAAGTTTAATTTTATGTGTCGTATAATTAATATTAATTGTATAAAAAAAATTATTTTATAAAATTGTAAATTTTAATTTTATATTTTTGAATTTATAGAATTCGATATATATAAAATTATGAGACAAAAAATTATCTCATACTATTAGTATAAGTTGTAAGGGACATTAAATAAAAAAAAAATTCTTTCTGAGTGTTAGTCGATTGATGCGGTATAATATTTAAACAGTTTGATTCACTATTTTTGGTATTTAATTTTTAATATGCTATACCAATATTGTATATAATTAAATTCGATATGATTTATTTTTTTCTTTTGGTTTCGGTTCATTCTATTTGAATACTAACTAGTGCGAAGAGTCATAAAATGCAACATTCTTAATTAACGTACTCAAAAACACAAAACTAAAAACTGTTTGTTAGCAAAAGTTTTGTCCAAAACTAGCAAATATCAATCCGGAAAGAAAAAATTATACATAAAAGAATAAATTTGATCAACAGAAATGTCTTTTTACTTGCTTAGAGTTAATTGATGAACTTAAAGAATAAAAAAAAGTAATATGTTAATTATTTATATTTATTTTATAATTAATAATATGTATTATGAAATATAATATATATTTCAGTACGGTATCGATATTTCGGTATTTTATTTTTAAATATCAAATGCTATATCTAATTTTAAAAATAATAAAAAACTAAACCAAATACCATACTGAATACTAGAATATCGAATGTTAAATACCAAATTTTTTTATTTTTATATAATAATTCGTTATTTATCAAATTATACACGACCCCACCCCTCTCCTTTTACTCATCCATTCTCTTTATTTTGATGTATGTATTTGTGTTAAAAACTCAATTTATGTTATATTCATGTTCTATATGGTCCATTTAAAGAAAATACCTTTTTGGGGCTTTTACATTTATATCCGATTTTGGAATCATAATTGAACCTATATTTATTTTATAAAAGAATTTGTAAGCATACCCGCTTTATGATCAAATTCAGACATATCAAGTCTAAAGTTAAAAGAATTAGTCTGAAGGAAAAAAAAGTGTACTTCAGATACACTTAAGACCAAATAGTTCTGAAGTACAACCAATGTTTTCATGCACTTAAGGCTAATAAATTTGAAGTGAAAGCACTTCAAATGCACTTAAGGCCAATAAGTCTGAAGTAAAAGTTGCACTTCAGTTCATTCAGTTAAGCCCAATAAGTCTGAAGTGAAAATTTACATTTCAGATGCACTTAAGGCCAAAGGTCTGAAGTATAACAAACGTTTTGCTGCACTTAAAGCCAATAAGTCGGAAGTGAAAATTGAACTTCAGATGCACTTAAGGCCAAAATGTTTAAAGTGATATTTTGCTACCCTTAAGGCAAATAAGCTTGAAGTAAAAAAATTGCACTTCAAATGCACTTAAGGAAAAATGTCTGAAGTGCAACAAACGTTTTGCTAAACTTAAGGCAAATAAGTTTGAAGTGAAAAATTGCACTTTATATGTACTTATGGCCAAAAGGTTTGAAGTGCAACTAACGTTTTTATGAACTTAAGGTCAAATAGGCTTGAAGTGCAAATTGCCCAGAAACAGAAATTTATTCTTCGAATTATAAAAATTTAATATATGATTTAATATCTAAATTTACTCCAAATAAGCTCAAATTTGAAACATAACCTCCAAGCATCATTAGGAACACCACAATTATCAATTTGTCAAAACAACAATAAATCTAATGAACTCATTTTGCAATTAAGAAAAAAAAAAGACTTAAGCAATAATAAAAAATAAAGTATCATATCAGCTCACCATTGTAAAATATTATAAACTATATTAAAATATATTCCCAACCACCATATAAAATCATTGTCACCCGAATAAGAAGAAAGAGAAGAAGTAAATGAAGGAGGAGAAAGAAGCCTGAAATTGTTTAAAAAGTAAATACAAATTAAATTTTTCCAAAAAAATAAGTATAGCTTAAATGAGACTGACCAAATAAGACATCCCATGTAATTTTTACACTTTTTTTCATGTGCAAATGCAAAATCTTTAATTAATAAATAAGTAATATCATTTATCCTACCATAAACCTAAATGATACTCATCCGATTTAATTTACATACAGCCACTTAGGGATCATCGTAATAAGTTACGTCAAGAATATAATACTTGTATAAATCCGACAAGACTAATGTAGTATCATGTTAAGCTTTTGACCCTTCTAATAAAATTCAGTATAACATAATAATATCATCTCTATTGCTGCCATAAATAATACATTGATATATATTACGTAAAAGATCTCATTATTATTTTGAAAATATTTTTTAAAATTAACAGATAAACACTTATTTTCATCAATGCATAATAACGCAGGCTTATTATTCTTTACACTATAATGTCTGCATACTAACACATACATGACAATCTCTGCATTAATATATATTTCAATTTGAGATCTACAATATTATGATAACTGGTATTATTATAGCTATATTTTAAGAGGAATCAATTCAATTGACCAAATTTAAGACGCCTCCACCTCCAATTGGTCAGTTGAGAGTCTAAGTCAAAATTTTAGCTTTGATGACATAGCAATTGGGTATCGTCGTTGTTCCACCGTCGTTAAATTAATATCGTCATATGTCTTGTTTATAGGGGAAAAAGTGTTTGTTAAGAAAATGTCAAATGAGATAGAAAAAGAGAAGAATCTTCTAAATATAAAGTAATGCAAATTTATTGTTAAATCGGTACTAACGCATAAATGAAAAAAGATTCACCAATATTTACTCTCGTATATAAGATTTTTATTTTAGTGATATAGATTGCTATTACCGGTTGCTATTAATGAAAGATTTTTTTTTTAGATTGTTATTACTGTCTGATATTTGATTACTACATTTCGTTTTGTTTTCTTAAAATTTTGTTGTTGTTACTGCATATTGCTATGCTTTTTTTAATCTTTTCTTGATTTTTGAGTTTATTCAAATTAATCTTTCTACCTTCTCAGATTAAGATATGTCACGTCCCTAAAATCACTAATTGTGATGGCACCTAACTCGATCGGCTCATTAAGCCAACTAATAATCAATACAATCCAAATGAGATTATAGAAAAAAGTGAAGAATTATATGAACATTTACAAATTAACCCAAGAATTAGTAGGAAGCATGAGTTTCTAAGACTTGGAATTTACAAAGTTGATACAAATAAGTAATAATTACACGATCTGTTCGAAAGTTACATAACCAGATTAGCAAAATCTAAAGCTACCAAGGACAAGTGGCAAATATATCTGGAATGTATGAACATCTTCAAAATTAGCTCCCGACATCATCAGCAGCTCCGCTCCAAAAATATGCACGCAAGCTGTAAAAGTGTAGTATGAGTACAATCGATCTCATGTACCCAGTAAGTATTTTGTCTAACCTCGTCGAAGTAGTGACGAGGCTTTTTAGTTAAAAGATACTCACTGGTAAAACTGCGCCGTAAACTAGCAATAAAACTATACTATGATATAGCATCAAGGAATACGTGAAACCAATATGCACAAAAATAGCTGAGTGCTAGCAGAGATCAGAATTTAGCAACTTTCAGTACCTTGACCAATCTTTTCCTTAGAGCAAAAACTAATAAACCAGATAGTCACTCTATAACTTTCATAGCATATGGAATGTACTCAGATATCAAGTCAATTATACGGCAATATCCGTCGTGCTTTTATCTCATCTTCACCCAATATGCATATAACAATACAAATCGAATGACAAAAATACCGGTAACATGAATTACAAAGTAGTAAATACACAATTAGCAATAATAAACGAGGATATATATGTGGGCAACAGTAATAGACTAGGCAGTATGAATAATGACAACAATTGGAAGACACGGAATATCAACTTCAACTAACTAGCATGGTGGAACCTAAATATAGGCATAATTAATAGGAATGGAACACATGATGTTTACAAGTTAACAAGTAGAGGCATGAATGACTAGCATGGTAGAGGGCTTGTACTAAAGTGCAAACGAATAGATACGATATGTGTCATTATAATAGTAAAAAATAGACATGGTATTTGCAATTTAAGCAAGTAGAAATTATGAATAATACAACAATAATTAAGATAGAGATAAAAAATCGGACAATAACAACAAGTCACATCAAAACAAGGTAAAGGCATGAACGTATACACAGGGAACATCTATCAAAACATAATGTCCATCATCCTCGCTTGCACGAAAACACTCATCGTGCCATGAACTCGCGATAGTATAAAAACATGACAATATAAATGAAATGGCACGGTATCACCTTTCGTGCTTTACACTTGCATAACATGGTACGACATCTACACTCTCATAAATCGTACGACATCACCCTTCGTGCTTTTACTCTAAAATAATATGGCACGACATCACCCTTCGTGCTTTACATTCACATAGCATGGCACGATATCACTCTTCCTGCATTACACTCTCATAACATGGCACAACATCACCCTTCGTGCATTACACCCTTCCTTACCAAGCATATGCATATCAATGAAAAATAATGTAGGAAGCATAAATAACATCAAGTAGAGTGTTCAAACGAATATTTCAAATAAATCTCAATCTACAACACAAGTATAGAACCTAGTATCTCAAGAATATCGTCTACAGCAATGTATTAATGATTACTCATAGTGATGACCGAATTAGACACAACAATGTATTCTCAGAATTCCATCAAATTTGATCAAGTTATAACAAGATAAGTGGTTTCTGACATTGAATACTATGTTCTTAGTATCCAGGAGTCAAGTAAGAAGGTCACGTAATTCTACAAGACACAATTTATAACATAATCTACCCCCGAGTATGGTTAACCTTGGCAAATGCATATATGCTTGTCACCTCATTCATCTCTTACCCTCGCATGTAGCAAACAATGTCAAATAGTAGAAAAAAATTACTTAACAAAGTTAGGCAAGACACTTACTTTAAGTTGACTAACTCAATACTCAATTTAGCTTTTTCCTTTATAAATTCACCTTCGCTCGGCTCAATCTAGCCAAAGATGACTTAAACACATCACACAATGCAAGAGAAAATAATTTCAATTAATAAAATTGTGATTTTTATATGATTTTCAAAAAACCAACAAAAGGCAATCCCGGACTTCCCGGTCAAAACTCGAGTCCAACGGTACGTCTTGACTACCCATAGCCTCACGAGTCCAAATACGTGTTTTATTTCAAAAGCAAGGTGTTGTCCGGCTCTCCAAATTTTTGTTTTTCAAAACTTTGAGAAAATCCCCAAATTTTTCCTAGATTCTCATGAATTTGATGTTAAGTCTTATGTATAATCATGAAATATAGTTGAGAAATAATTAGAGATACTTACCTAATGATTTGGTATGAAAATCCTTCACAAAATCACCTCCCATTGAAGCTAGGATTCAAAATGTAACAAAATGAAGCTGAGTCTCGGAATTCTGAACTATATGCATGTTGTAGATGTCGCATTTGTGAACTTGCAAATGCAAACAATCTATGCCAAAAGTGAACCAAAGCACTTCCGGACAAAGTCACATTTGCGACCTAATACTTCGCAAATGCGAATATCATTATCTTACAAAAGCGGCAGGGTCCTTGCAAAAGTGAACAACCCCACTTTGCAAATGCGAATCTTCCCCAGCAGCCCAAGTTTCACGAATGCGATGGCTACTTTGCATTTGCGACAAAAACATTGCAAATGCGATGACACCAGTACCAGCACTCAAAAATCATAAAATCATTCTAAAACCAATCTAAAACTCACCCGAGCCCCCCGAGGCTCCAAACCAACAACGCATCCAGGTCCAGGAACACAACACTAACTTGCTCGAGCAATCAAAACATCAAAATAACCTCTAAAACCACGAATCGGACACAAAAGCGCATGAAAATCAAAGTAAACTCCAAGAACTTCTAGAATCGCAACCAAGCATCTGAACCATATCAAATCAACTCCAAATAGTACCAAATTTTACAGACAAGTTCTATATGACAAAATGAACATACTTAGCGCTTAAAATCACGCATAACAACTTTGAAATGATGAATCGCACCTCAAGTCAAAATTAATAACTTTGAAACTTCAACTTCTACAATCAATGTCGAAACCTATCAAATCACGTCCAATTGAACTAAAATATTGCACACTATTCACATTTGACATTACGGACATACTTTAAATTTCGGAATCAATATCCGACCCTAATATCAGAAAGTCCACTCCCGGTCAAACTTCAAAAATCCAAGTTTCGTCATTTCAAGACTAATTCAACTACGGACCTCCAAATTACAATCCGGATGCACTCCTAAGTCTAAAATCACCTAATATAGCTAACGTAACCGACGAAACTCCATTCCGAGGTCCAATGATAAAAAGACAAACTTGGTCAACTCTTGCAATTTAGAGCTTAAATCTTGAAGTTCATTCTTTCAAATAGATTCTGGATAACTTGAAAGAAACACCGACTATTGACACAAGTAATAATACATCATATGAAGATACTCAATCCCTCAAACTACCAAGCGAACTGCAAATGCTCAAAAGGACCAGTCAGGTCGTTACAACCTCCATTACTTAAGTTCGTCCTCGATCGTGCCAGGAGTCATTCCAAAGCTATCAAATCACGGTGTAACCTTACTATGCACATACCCGGGGGTGATCCCACATCATCTTGCTCCATATAAGCCTGCCAATGCAACATAAATAGAGATCCTTACTTCAACCTTGGTCCTCAAACCTTAGAACCCAATCTCTAACATCCAGAATTCATTACAAGTCCTAAATCTCACATCTACATACTGTATAAGTCTAGACAAGTTGTATTAATTCATAGCCATAACCCCAAGATGTAATCACATGATATACATCATCACTCGAACACTCATAGCACCACCATTATTGCCCCAAAAAAACCCGGTGCCGATAGCAAACCTCATATCAATTAGAACCTCCTTCAAAACCTTCATACTCTACCGATGATGAAAGAAATGCTCATAACCCCTTAACCACTCATCTGATAAATATGCCAAGAAACGAACTCGTCGAACATGGCCATTGCCTAAATCCTTGGCAAAATATAGTATTATTCTTCCAAACCTTCCTCATCCCAATACAATAGTGTAAATCTCAAGTCTAGAAAAACAAACAGCCCCACCTACAAGTATTAAGAATAATCATATGGATCCCCACGCAACACAGTCCCATACAACAACAAGTAATAATTCAGACATGACAGATAACAGTAAGAGAGTTAAATAAAAAGACTATTAAACAAGTTAAGCAAGTAGGGAAATTTTAGCATTTTCCTAGGAACTATTTTCAACAAGGTAAAAGCAAAACTTCACGAAGTAAGCATCAGAGGTTACATCTCCTCACAGTATCGTTGTGTCGTGCAATCCAATCCCATCATATCAATCCACATATGGTACCCATTGTGCCATAATACTTGAGCTCACTGATCACATGTTCGTCAATATCATGCATAATAAAGTGCACAAAATATAACTGTGGGAAAATTATTAGGAACAAGAAATATTAAGAAGGACAAGCACAACTATGGTACGATAGAAAATCAACATCATGAATTCCATATCACCCATTGATCTATAAGGCCTAAAATGAATTACAATATGCATGCGAAGAACCATGTACCTTTACAACCCGTCATAGCATAAGAGAGGAACACATAACATAGACTAAGGCGTGAATAACATCTATTCCGCCCTACGATATACATGCGATAATAGATGTGCAGGAGCAAGCAAACCCAATTCGATATATCATACACATCCTTATTTGGACTACCAATGGGCCTCCAAATCAACTCATGTCATCCGCGAACGGACAAGCCCTCCAAAAGTCCACAACAACATAACCATAACACATACTATCGTTAGGCTAGCTTTGGCCATATTTTATAATCCACAACCATGAAACAATATACTTTTGAGAATTTCCAATCTCCAAATCCATAGAACATACGAATCCCCTACCTGATCCTAACTCCACTATCCAAATGTCTAACACATCTCTCGTATATGATCATCCCATGAGGAATACTTCTAAAATTCTTCTGTGCCACATAACAAAATCTGAATCTCAGTAGTGGATCAACCAGGTGTGCATCGCAATATTAATGAAGCATCTATAAGTCAAAACACAATGCGCCTTCTAAAACGCACACCCTTCTCAGGCAATACAAAGTAGTAATAACATCCATCTAGACATTTGAAATTGTTTGTGCTGTATAAGAATTCATGACCTTCCATTCAAAACTGAAACGTGACCTTGCACATGATAAACTCAAACCTGATTAGTTAGAAACCTTCTATTTGATCTCATCCCGAAGGAAGTCCCAATATGCAACATGTTCCTCACAACAGTAGGAAATATACACCTCAAACCATGATAAAAATCCTCAAGTACTCCTTGGAATCTCTTTGAACATAAACAAGCTATCAGAACTGAATCCCTCTAACTCAATCAAGCCACACAGTTTCCCAAACCCCCCATCACATCATAAGCCCAAAGAATCGATGATACAATTATAGTGTTGATCTAACTTACTATCAAACTGCCATGTTTTCTTCGAGTTCCTTCCAAATTACCCTCAAGTTGATACCCCTCCTTGTGAGAACACCTGATCCTTACACCAAAGCTCGCCATAAGAGATTTTTGCATAAAAACCACACCGCCTTAAGGCCAATAAGCCTCTATGTTCCCTCTTAGCACCCCAAAGTACCACAAGCGAGACACCTACTCTAAAGAGATCTTCTGTGAATATAAATTCATTTCCTCTACCTTCTTTATACTGAAATTCATAATCCACAATGATATAGAAATACCGCGAGTCTCGACACCATCCAATGTAAATCTTATATTCTAGCCACAACTATATACCACCGCTTAATCTTCCTCAGTTTGGAATCATTAATAAGGCATGAGAATCAAATTATTTCCACAAGTGAACAATATGGAAAACCTTCCAACACACTCATAACTCAGGACTACACGTCACATTGAGACAGAAATTAAGCACCCATCAGTCCTTTTTACACCTCAAGCAACTCTTCTCTTCAAATTTAAATAATCTGAACATAGCCCACAATCACAATCCTACTCGTCATTTATTCACCCAATCACTCGCCCGCCGCAAATTCCACTCATAGGGAAACTACCAGACGGATAAGTACAAAAGCACATGGATACACAACCAAATTCCCGTGCTCATGCTGCAGTCAAAACCCGACCTCAAGTACTCTAGACTGACCCATCATCAGCACACAGAAATCACATCTCGCACCATATCCACAGAATCGCAAGCCTTTGATGTACAACTGACACCGACTGATCATATACGCGTACGAATGCGTGAAAGGAATTAAAAGGATTAAGCTTCAAGCTGAATTCATGTCACAATAAGGGAAAGAAAGATGAAGTTTAGCCTCTCGAAGATAGGTATGACAATCATCATACTGATCAGCAAGACTCAACTAGACACTTGTTCATGACTCATAAAACCTATGAATCTAGAGCTCTGATACCATCTTGTCATAACCAAAAAACCACTAGTCGTAATGGCACCTAACTCGATTTGTTAGGTAAAACAACTAACATTCAATACAATCCAAATGAGATTATAGGAAAATAGTAAAGAATTATCTGAGGATTTACAAATTAATCCAAGAACTAGTTCAACTCCCGACATCACCAGTAGCTCCGCTCCAAAAATCTGAACGCAAAGGTGCATAAGAGTAGTATGAGAACAATCGACCCCATGTACCCAGTAAGTATCTTGTCTAACCTCGTTGAAGTAATGATGAGCCTTTTAGCTAAAAGACACTAACTGATAAAACATGCACCATAAACCAGGAATAGAACTATACTACGATATAACAGAAATGAATATATAAAACGAATATGCAAAACAATAACTGAGTGTTAGCAGAGACCACAATTTAGCAACTTCCAATATGTTGACCAATCTTTCACTTAGAATGAAACCAATAAACCACAACAGTCACTCCATAACTATCATAGCATGAGGAATGTACTCAGATATCAAGTTAATTACTTGGCAACACCCTTCGTGCTTTTATCTTATCCTCACCCAATATACGTATAACAGTATCAACCAAATGACAAAAATACTGATAACAAGAATTAAAAAGTAGGAAATACGCAAGTAGCAATAATTAACGAAGATATACATGTGGGCAATAGTAATAGACTAGGCAGAAGGCATATGAGTAATGACAACAACTAAAAGACACGGAATATCAACTTCAACTAGCTAGCATGGTGGAACCTAGATATAGGTGTAGAAAATCATTCTATCCATGATATGTGTGCTTTGGTTGTATTAGCATGATTTTCAGGTATAGGTTTTGATGAATGACAAACAACGAAGTCGATGAATGACAAACAATAAAGTCAAGTGTCAAACAATGTTATTATATGACAAACAATCAAGATTGAATGCCGAGAAGCATATTGATGACGGAATTGCATAGACAAGCCAAAAACGAGCTCAAAAGTTCAAGACCGAAGACCCAAGGCGTAGGTCGTTAGGTAGAACAAATGTAAGAGCAACGTTTAAAGTTATCTCGTCTTTTGGCTCAACATAGGTCATCATAAATATGCATAAAATCATTTTATCAAATCATATTTCAAATACTTCAAACAAAATGATTTCAAACATTTTTATTTTAGCCAAAATGAATTTTAAACATGTCTTTCAAAGCTGGACAGAAATAATCAATTATGTTTTTGGAGATAATCGATTATGTTAAGACAGTGTAAATCGGAATTTACAAAACAGCAAAATAATCGATTATCAGAAGTGCATAATCGATTATCTTGTATCCGTTGCCAAGTTTTTGAACACTGTAACAAAATAATCGATTATGCATATCTGATAATCGATTATCTTGCATAAAATCAGCTTCCGATTTTGTAACGGTAAGCTGATAATCGATTATCCAAATCTGATAATCGATTATCTTGGCATAAAATCAGCATAATTGATTGCCAATTAAGCAACGGACATACTACTTCTACCACTTATAAATAGAGGTCTTTGAGCTGAATTGAGACACATAACACCTCTCATTATTCATATACATATTGATATCATTTGTGCACCATTATAGAGCTTTTGTTGAGCCATTTGAGAGACAACTTTGAGTTGTTCATAGAGCTAATATTGTATCTCTTTATCTACTCTTTTGAGAGAGTTCTTGCTGTAAAAGAGAAAGGTGTTTGAGAAGACCATATCTTCTCATTGATTGTCGGGTTTGCTAAGTACCCTCAATCTTAGCGTGTGAAGTCTTGTGGTGCGGTATCCACGAGCAAGGTGAAGTCTTGAGGTGCGCTATCCTCGAGCAAGTTGAAGTCATGTAGAGTGTACATCTACGAGCAAGTGTAACGGTTTGTTAGGCACTCGTAAGCTTAATGGAGTTAGTGGAATCTCGAGAGAGTCTCTCGGGGACTGGACTAACCACAAGTTGTGGTGAACCAGGATAAATTCGGTGTGTTCTTTCCTTACTATATTAATTACCGAATTTATTTTATTCCTGCAATTTTAATTCCACAATATTTATCAATATTCTCGTGCCGCACTATTCACCACCCCCTCTAGTGACGGGCATAAATCCTAACAATAGGCATAACAAATAGGAAGGGAATACATGATATTTACAAGTTAACAAGTAGAGGCATGAATGACTAGCATGGTAGAGGGCTTGTACTAAAGTGCAACAGAATAGATACGACATAGGTGTAATTATAACAAAAGGAAATAGGCATGGTATTTGCTAGTTAAGCAAGTAGAAGGTATGAGCAACATAACGACAATTGAGATAGAGATTAGAAGCAGGACAACAATAACTCATATTAGATTTATATTTATGATAATAACAGCTCAAGGTAAACGTATGAACATATACATGGGGGATAGGTATCACAATATAATTCATGTCCCTCATTGTCGCTAGCACGAAAACACCCATCGTGCCATGAAATCGTGATAATATAAAAACATGACAATATAAACACGTCAAGAAAGTTGAAAATAACGCAAAGGACGTCAACTTATTATATTGTGCGGTGAATCCGGATGACAATCAGAAGATTTCTTGTGGCACAACCGCCAAGGAGATGAAGGTACGTCTCAAGTCCAAGAATCTAAAGTTGATTTTCTAACACATGAATATGAACTCCTTAGAATGAGGGAGAATGAACCCATCGGTATTATGTTCGAACGATTCTCAAAAAATCGTCAACGATCTTCATGCTCTCGGGAAAGTGTACACGAACAAAGATCTTGTTCGAAAAATCCTACGGAGTCTCACTCCCGAATGGCGTTCCAAAGCCAATCCAAGAGTCGATAGGAATCACGGATGTCACAATTGATGGACTAAGAGGTAACCTCGAAACTTATGAAAGCACAATTCTTAATCCCTATCTTAGAAGTAAAAGTTCAAATATTGCCTTCAAAGCCTCATCCTCTAAAAGAGAAGAGGTAAGTGATTCGGATAGCGATGATGATAATATTTCCAATGCCTTGATCGAAAAGTTTTATAAGCTTATGAAAAAGGAAATAAAGAAGGAAGAACCAAGTCCTTCATGCCAAAATTGTGGAAAACTTGGCCACACCAAATCACATTGTCCAAAATCCAAGGACAAGAAGAAGAACAAACACCAAAGGCGTGTGACATGGGCTTCGGACAGTTCGGGCGATGAAACTGCCGCATTTTGCCTCATGGCCAACGAGGAAGAAGAGGTAAGTAATTCTAACTCTTATTCTTTTGAAGAATTACAAGAAGCTTTTCATGACTTATATGGTGAATTGAAAAAGACTTCAAAAATCTCCAAAGAGGCCAAGGCTAAAATTAACGTTTTAGAAGAGAAAAACAATTTTTTGGAAAATGACAATATTGATCTTAGAAATAAAATTAAGGAGATGAATGAAGCCTCTTCAATTGATCAAAGTTCAAATTGTTCTTCTTGTAAGTCTTTAAAAATAGAGAACATAGAACTTAGGAACACACTAGAAAAACGTAGTGTTGATAATCCTAATACAATTAAGAATAATATTAGAAAGGATGATAGAAATGTAGTTAGACCACCTAGAAATAATTCTAGGAACTTCACTAATGAGTCTAAAATAATCATTTTAGACCACCTAGAAATAACTCTAGGAATCACAATACGTCTAGGAATAACGACTTTAGATCACCTAGAACGTTTTTGGCTCAACCAAGACATATGCACAACCCGAATGTTATATGTCATTATTGCAACCAGGTAGGACACATAGCACCCGTATGTTTTGCAAAACATAGAGATTTATCATTTAGCTATGATTATTATTTGCCTAACCCCCAAGGACCCAAAAGGAGTTGGGTACCGAAAACCTATTTTTAGGTACGTTTGCAGGTGTGCTTGAAGACTACAATATCGTAGTAGATGCACAAAGCACGAAACCTTATTGTATCAAGGGGGAACTTCGGTTAGTTATCACATTTTTTATAAAAACGTAATAGTTGATATGTGTTAACGATTAATATATCTTTGTTAACCATTGGTATTAATTATTTTTGTTGATTCATGTTTTGATAACTTTTATCTTGAATAACAATTGGTATCAATTATTTTTGTTAAAAATAATGATTGATGTTTTGATGAATATCTCTCTAGTTTGAATAACAGTTGGTATATTCGCTAAAAATAACCTTTGATATGGTTGTTATATTTTTACTAACATTTGGTATTATTTCATGTTGGTATGATTTTTTAAATATCGTCAATGTATATTCCTTATTGTATTTACGATCTTATATTTGACACTAACAATTGATAAACCCAAAAGGGGGAAGTGTCGAAAGGGGATAATAGCCTTTGTATACTCTCTTTTTGCTAATTCCAAAAGGGGGAAGAGTTTAGGCGATATGCATCAAATAAGGAGGAATGTATCTACGTTATAGTATGCCTTATTTGAGGGGGAATTATCATTAAGGGGAATTGTTTGCATGAATTGTATATTGAGATATAGCATGAATTTAGGGGGAATCCGATATGCATATCTCCTGTTGTTTGTCATTATAAAAAAGGGGGAAATTGTAGAAAATCATTCTATCCATGATATGTGTGCTTTGGTTGTATTAGCATGATTTTCAGGTATAGGTTTTGATGAATGACAAACAACGAAGTCGATGAATGACAAACAATGAAGTCAAGTGTCAAACAATGTTATTATATGACAAACAATCAAGATTGAATGCCGAGAAGCATATTGATGACGGAATTTCATAGACAAGCCAAAAACGAGCTCAAAAGTTCAAGACCGAAGACCCAAGGCGTAGGCCGTTAGGTAGAACAAATGTAAGAGCAACGTTTAAAGTTATCTCGTCTTTTGGCTCAACATAGGTCATCATAAATATGCATAAAATCATTTTATCAAATCATATTTCAAATACTTCAAACAAAATGATTTCAAACATTTTCATTTTAGCCAAAATGAATTTTAAACATGTCTTTCAAAGCTGGACAGAAATAATCGATTATGTTTTTGGAGATAATCGATTATGTTAAGACAGTGTAAATCGGAATTTACAAAACAGCAAAATAATCGATTATCAGAAGTGCATAATCGGTTATCTTGTATCCGTTGCCAAGTTTTGAACACTGTAACAAAATAATCGATTATGCATATCTGATAATCGATTATCTTGCATAAAATCAGCTTCCGATTTTGTAACGGTAAGCTGATAATCGATTATCCAAATCTGATAATCGATTATCTTGGCATAAAATCAGCATAATTGATTGCCAATTAAGCAACGGACATACTACTTCTACCACCTATAAATAGAGGTCTTTTGAGCTGAATTGAGACACACAACACCTCTCATTATTCATATACATATTGATATCATTTGCGCATCATTATAGAGCTTTTGTTGAGCCCTTTGAGAGACAACTTTGAGTTATTCATAGAGCTAATATTTTATCTCTTTATCTACTCTTTTGAGAGAGTTCTTGTTGTAAAAGAGAAAGGTGTTTGAGAAGACCATATCTTCTCATTGATTGTTGGGTTTGCTAAGTACCCTCAATCTTAGTGTGTGAAGTCTTGTGGTGCGGTATCCACGAGCAAGGTGAAGTCTTGAGGTGCAGTATCCTCGAGCAAGTTGAAGTCTTGTAGAGTGTACATCTACGAGCAAGTGTAACGGTTTGTTAGGCACCCGTAAGCTTAACGGGGTTAGTGGAATCTCGAGAGAGTCTCTCGGGGACTGGACTAACCACAAGTTGTGGTGAACCAGGATAAATTCGGTGTGTTCTTTCCTTACTACTTTAATTACCGAATTTATTTTATTCCTGCAATTTTAATTCCGCAATATTTATCAATATTCTCATGCCGCACTATTCACCCCCCCCCCCTAGTGACGGGCATAAATCCTAACAATAGGCATAACAAATAGGAAGGGAATACATGATATTTACAAGTTAACAAGTAGAGGCATGAATGACTAGCATGGTAAAGGGCTTGTACTAAAGTGCAACAGAATAGATACGACATAGGTGTAATTGTAACAAAAGGAAATAGGCATGGTATTTGCTAGTTAAGCAAGTAGAAGGTATGAGCAACATAACGACAATTGAGATAGAGATTAGAAGCAGGACAACAATAACTCATATCAGATTTATATTTATGATAATAACAGCTCAAGGTAAACGTATGAACGTATACATGGGGGATAGATATCACAATATAATTCATGTCCCTCATTGTCGCTTGCACGAAAACACCCATCGTGCCATGAAATCGTGATAATATAAAAACATGACAATACAAATGAAATGACACGACACTGCCCTTCGTGCTTTACAATCTCATAACATGGAACGGTTCCACCCTTCGTGCTTTACACTCTCATAACATGACGCTGCATCACCCTTCGTTCTCTCACGCTCAAATGATATGGCACATCATCACCTTTCATGCTTTACGCTCACATAACATGGAACGAAATCACACTTCATATATTACACTCTCATAACATGGCATGGCATCACCATTCATGCATTACACTCGTCCTTACCAAGCATATGTATATTAATGGAAAACAATATAGGAATCATAAATAACATCAAGGAGAGTGTTCAAGTGAATATTCCAAACGAATGCCAATCACAACTTTCCAAGCCAACAATAGTTCAATAAACCCTCAAGAAACGTATTATTCAAGTGGTTCAACACTCACGAATGATCTACAACGCGAGTATAGAATCTAGTATCTCAAGAATATTGGCCGAACCAAATTAATATTATGCATAGTGATGACCGAATTAAATAAATCAATGTATTCTAAAAATTCCATCAAATTTGATCAAGTTATAACAAACTAAGTCCTTGTTTCTAACATTTAATACTAATTTCATAGTACCTGGGAGTCAAGTAAGGCATGAAGCAAGTAGGTCACGTAATTCTACAAGACACCATTTATAACATAATCCACCTTCGAGCATGGTTAACCCCGGAATATGCATATATGTTCGCTACCTCATATATGTATCACCCCTGCATATATAAAACAATGTCAAATAGTAGGAAAAATTTTCTAAATAACGTTTGGCAAGACACTTACCTCAATTCGGCTAACTCAAGACTCAATTTAGCTTTTTGCTTTACAAATTCACATACGATCCGATCAATCTAGCCAAAGACGACTTAAATATATCGCACAATACAAGAGAAAACAATGTCAATTAATAAAGCTGTAATTTTTATATGATTTATCAAAAGTCAAGAAAAGCCAACCCCTGGGACCGCCTGGTCAAAACTCGGGTCCAAAAGTAGGTCTTGACTACCCATAACCTCACGAGTCCAGGTATGTATTTTATTTCTAAATCCGAGTCCTATTCTACTCTCAGATCTAAATTATTCATTTTTCAAAGCTTTGACAAAATCCCAAACTTTTCCCTATGTTCTAATGAATTTGATGTTAAATCTTATGTATAATCATGAAATAAACTTGAGAAATGATCAGAGGTACTTACACAATGATTTGGTATGAAAATTATATTGATACCCAATTTTTTCCTCATATTTATAAAATATACATATATACTTTTAAAATAGTGCACATGCATCATCATTGGACTTACAAGCATGCACAAATATTTTTCATAGTTTTTTATAATTAACGGCTTTAAATCAATCTATTTCTATATTTTTATTATATAAATATTCAATAATTATTCCGTAAATTATTTTTATGATGATTTAATCATTCAAATTTATCATTTTTTTTGTAATTGAAATTTCCATTAATCACTATTGAAGTTTTATAAATCCACTGTTGGCTTGCAACTCAGCCCACTATCGTATTTCTTCTACCTCTCCAAACTATATATATATCTACTATAACTCACCTCCTCTCTACTATTACTTACAATCAGAATTGAAATTTATGTATAAGATGACTATTTTTATTTGTTGCTCTAACATTACATATGCACACTATATTCCTAGCTAACTCGCTTTTTCAAATATTCTGCAATTTCTCTCACTCCAGATCACACGAATTGCTTCTGCATGCGCCATCTTGAATACTCCTGCCTTACTTGATTTCCCTTTTGCATTCTCTGCAGCCCATTTCCAGTGTTGGTCCTATGAAGTTATCCAGACTAGTTGCCTCTGTATCCATTTTAACAGTCTTGCCCATACACTCTTAGTATACTCGCAAAATATGCTTCATGTTCTTATCATGCACTTTACACATAACATATTCCTTGTCCACTTGCATCCCACATTTGTTTAATCTATCACCGGATGCCATTACATGTTGGAAATATAGCCATATTGTGAATTTAGCTTTTGCCCTTGCTTCATTTTCAAACAGGAACATTTTCCATTCTACTCTTGCCAATTGACCCTTCATAGCAAAATATAGTTGTCTGATCATGTTGTTGTTCTTCTTTAGTTGAATATGAATTGTTTCCACTGAAATTGTTGCCTCCACCATCTTTATAACTAACCAGGAAGCCTTCTTTGGTATTGGCATATCAGACAACTATTGGCCTTTTATATAATATGCATGTATCCATTTGATACACATCTTATCACCCTTGTTTGCTAGATCCCAATAGTATTTTGCCGTTGCTGCTCTATTCCATATTTTTAGATTGATTAAATTTAGTCCCCCAGCACTTTTAGAAGTACACATTTTATCCCATGATACAACAAATCTTCTTGTAATGACATTGAATCCTGACCACATATAGCTTCAGCAATATGCTTCAATAATGTTCAAAACCTTGCTAGAAACCAAAAACAGTTGAGACCAATAAGCCTGAATACCAAATACGACAGATTGCACTAATTTAATTCTTCTAGCGTACAAGAGTTTTTTTATCGTCCATGATGAAATTCTTGCCACCATCTTCTCAATACGCGGTTTCCATTCGTCTATGGATATCTTCTAGGTGGTTAATGGAACTCCTAGATACTTAACTGGTAATATACCTCTAGACTAACCAAAATTTTGCACTATCTCTTTACCAGCCAACTAAGTAACACCTCCAAAGAAGATTGAACTCTTTTCTTGGTTAGCTTTCAAGCTCGAAGCCCCATAAAAGTGATTAAGACAGTGTTACAAATGAGTGATTGAGGCTATGTCATCCCTTGCAAAAAGTAACATATCATCTACAAAACTCAAATGATTTATGCCAAGCTTAGCACACCTAGTGTGATATTTGAATTCCTTTTCCTTTCTTAGTCCATTCAAGCATTTACTCAAGTACTCCATTGCAATTGCAAAGAGGAAAGGAGACATGAGATCTCCCTGTCTTAATCCATTTGCAGCTAGAAATGGCTTAGTAGGTTCCCTATTGATGATAATTGAATAGGTCACAATTTCCATACAAGTAAGCACCCATTACTGAAACTTACTAGGGAACCCTAACTCAACTATCACTTGTTCTAAGAATATCCATTCCACAAAATCATAAGCATTAGTTAGATCAATCTTGATCATACACCTTGGAGAAGAATTCCTTCTGGTGTATGCCTTTACAAGTTCATGAAATAGGATTATGTTACTTGATATTTTCCTTCCTGGAATGAATCTTGCCTGAGCTTCTCTTATCACACTAGCAAATACTCCCTGCAGTCTACTTGGTAGTATTTTAGATATGATCTTATAAAGTATAGTACAACATGCAATAGGCCCGAATTCTCTTGTTGTAGTTGGGTTATTCACTTTAGGAATAATTGTTGTATAGTTTATACCTTTGTACATTATTCCAGTGATAAAGAACTTCTATGCTACTTGCACATTCTCTTGCGTCAATATAGGTCATGCTTTCTTGAAAAAATACGAGTTATATCCATCAAACTCGGGAGCTTTATCCTCTTGTATAACACATAAACCCTTATATACTTCATCTTCTGCCACTTCAACAATCAAACTAAGTTGTTGTTCATGATTAACCTTAGGGCCGTTCTTCATTATTTCTTTGTAGAAGCCCTCATCAGGTTTTTATAAAATCTTATAAACTCTTCTTTAATGCTAACCTGATTATTAACCTTTTTCCATCCTCTGAAGTCAGCTCTAGTATTTATTTTTATGGCTCCTCTCTTTCACAATAGCAGAAAAATACTTTGTATTTCCATCCCCAAGTTTAATCCATTTTACTCTTGATTTTTGCTTCAGAATGCTCTCTTCAAATAGAGACCATTTCTCTAGTTGTTGGAGAGTTTGTTTCTCTTGCTCTAGCATATTGTCAATATATTGGATTTGCATCTTTTCTTGGACATTAACAAGGTCACTTCTTGCATCTTTCAATTCTCTTTGTTATTCCCTTATATTCATCAACATTTAGTTTCTTGAATAAAGGCTTCAGAGCTTTGAGTTTCTTCCATACATTCTCCATATAATCTTCTGCTAATCTTCTGTTCCATATGGACCTCATTAGATTTCCAAACTACTTATGATCTATCCATATATTAAATACTCTAAAAGGTGGTTTGATATTGAATCTAACAGACTTGATGTTCAACAACATAGGTGAGTGGTCATATAGCAATGGCACTTCATATTCAGTGCATACATGCCCCTGTTAGTCATCCATAAGTCATTACCAAACACCCTATCAATTCTACTTAGTATCCTGTCATCACCTTGTTATTTGTTGGACCAGGTATAGTGATCACCTTTCCATGCTAGTTCATGCAGAAACAGATTATGAATACAGTCTAAGAAACCTACCATTTCCCTCATTGCAACTGGATTGCCATACGTTCTGTCTTGAATATATAGCATAACATTAAAATCTCCAACAATTATCCAAGGCTTCGTCACTTAAATTGAGATATTATTCAAATTACTCCATAAAGACTTCCTCTGCTCAATTGTGTTGAAACAATAAACTAGTGTAAGGGAAGCTTCAAATCCATCCATTCTCCCCCTTATTGTGCAATGAATTAATTGAGCATCTATCTTTTCAACATCAATAAAGTAAACCTTAGGATCCAGTGTCAGCCAAATCCTCCCATTTACTGCACTTTGATAGTTGTTCTGTATTGCCCAACCTGGTAAGATATTTTTGAATACCCTGTTGGCTCTCCTCTTCTTTACTCTAGTTTTTGAAAAATCAGCTAATTTTATTTGTTTATTATATATATATATCTCTTATTTATTCCCCTCACATTCCATATCACCCAATTCATTAAACTATAATAGGTGGCCCACTATCATCTATGGGCAAGCATTTCTGTATCCCTTTCTACCTGTGTTCTCCACTGTTTTATTCCTTCTCATTATACTAGTATCCAGAGATGGGAACTCCCTGATACAGCTCAGCTCCAGCGCTTTTTTGAGTGTTATGTATCTCCTTTCTAAGTGTTTGATCTCAAACCTCTGTTAAAGATTGATGTGTTTGATCAGCAGGTTGCTTGCCATTTGTCTCTTCCACTTGTCGATCTATTCCCACTACCACAATAGGAAAATCCTTTACCTCAGCAATCTTCTTAGCTCTCCACTCTTGAACCACTTTCTCTACTTATTGAGGAGCTTGCTATGTAGCAATTGGTGCAGCTTGGCTCCTTCTTCTTCTAGGTTGTTCATAGTGGTTTTGCTCTTTCTCAACTTTCTTACAAGAGTAACCAATCTTCAGACATTCTTCACAGAATTCTGGTTTTCAATCATAGTCTATTGCTTGTTAAAACTGTCTTCTATCCGGTTCCCATACTATGACACTTGTTGGTAATGCTCTAGTGATATTAATCTCAATTAACATCTTAGCATATGAGATCCTCTTATGTTTGGATGTGCATTCATTTGCATACAAAAGTTTGTCAATAGCACGTGCAATTCTGCTCAAAGATTGTACTCCTCAACAACTCATAGGTAGGTTTGATAGTATCACGCACAACGGAATGTCAGATAGAAATTCCCTGGTAAAATCGAAATTAATAGTCTACCGCTTCAAAATAAGTGGCTTATTGTTCATTATATATGGACCAGAGTATAGAATCTCATAAACATCATTCATAGATTGGAAGTTAACAAAATAGTATCCTTCATCGTGATAGAATACTTCCGGCTCTGAAACTTGATTCCAACTATATTTTACAAATCTATGCATGTAATTATAGCCCGGTGTTTCACCAATTACATACACAATTAGGGCAAATTTCCATTTTATTACTTCCTTCTCCACATTCTCTTTCTCAAGTTGTAGCACTGTCTTCCCTTCTACAACTTTAGATGGTATGTAACTCAGTTTCAAACCATTTTCAGAGCTTTGATTACATGCAAAAAATGAAGTCCAGACAACTTTCTTCCCTTTCTCCTCATTTATTGGCGCTAGATCTTGTGTTAAATTGCTTGTACTCACTAGATCTGCAATCTTCTCAATCGATTTGTCACTTTAGCCACTTAGAATTGGACTAATACTCAGATCCAATCTCTTAGTTGTAGCTTGTTTTATTCCTTCACTTGCATGTTGCTTCAATCGAGTATCTTCTAATGGAGCAGTAACATTTGCCATAGTAGCTACTAGAGTTTTCTCTAGTTGCGTGTTGCTTTCAACTAGGTTTCCTCCCCCAGCTAAAGGTTTCAACCTTGGTCATTCTCGAGGTCTTCCTCTTCCTTGAGCCATATCCACGGTGGTCGGACGTCGTAGTAATATGCGTCGTTAAGCATTGGGTTAGAGAGATAAAAATGAAAAATGAGAAAAATGGAACTCAATTTATCATTTATACCCTCATAATGTTTAAATATTTTTCAATGCATTTTTATAATCACATTTGTATTTTTAAGGCTAAATTGCACATCTTTGAAATAATAGCCCATATTAATGTATAATTATATTATTTATATAAAAAATAACTTTTTATATTTTTATAATGTTAAGTTATTAATTTAAATTATTTTAGTGCACAAATAATATTTTCCCATTTTTATTAATTATTTCATAAATTATTTCTTGCTAAATGTTGGGTACTTAAATAATAGCCCAAATTTTATTCATTTTTCGGACTCAAACTACCCAAACCCAGCCCAATAACTCCTAGGCCCAATCCTACCAGTCCAAACCGACCAAGACCCATTAAATCACAGTCGTTGATCAAAATGATCTACGACTCACAACCCTCAACCCCTTTTCTCTTATAAACCGACCCTTAAACCCTAGAGACACTATCTCTCATCCGCCGTCCCTAAATGCTCTCTATTCTTCTTCTCTTATGTGGAAACCCTAAAGCCGATGTCCCGATATTCTCTTCCAAATCCCACGTAATATGGGATTCCATAGCTATTCTTTACCATATATGGCCTCTTTTTGGTAGTGGTCACCTCTCTGTACTGCATGCCTAAACATGGCAAGCAGATCGAGTAAGAACCGAACCAAAGTTGGTTCAAATCCTTGACCTTTATGTTTATTCCATCTATGTTCATCATTTTCCCTTTGTAAATACATTTATTTTTGGTATCTCTTGAGATTCTTACAATCTCTGGTATCATATAAACCCTCCACATTCCCCTTTAGAACAGAGCGAATCATAATAATCACTAAAATTTGGGACTTTATTCTGTGTTTCTTTCATTATGTTGTTCTAAACTTTGGTTCTTGGCTGAAAGACAAGGCCATGAATTTTGGGTTCTTGCTACTGTTCTTTCTTGTTTTCATTTAACTTGTGAGTTACTGAACCCTGGCAATTTCGTTCTTGTGTAGTTGTGAGCTGCATGTGTTCTTATATCTGAAGTTCATGGCCTTATATGTTTCTAGTTTATTCTTATATGTGACTTTGTTAACTTTTCACCGGTGTTAAAGGCTCTTTAGTATTTTAAGTTTCACCTCATGTTTCTAGTTCTGAGATTGTTCACACCTACTTCAATAATCTAAACCCTCTTCAGTTTGTTTAGCTAATGCATTTCTGCATTGCTCTCGTATGCAACTTTGTTAGTTTCACTTTCACTTGAATCTTTTAAGTTCTTATTAGTCTACTAGTCAATACTTGAATCTCTACATTTATTGATCAACCTAAGTCTGTTTTTCTTACTCCACTTTGAGTTCCTACAAATGGTTGCTTCATATTTTTACCAATTTGTGACTTGCTTCCCCGTCAACTTGACTTTCAGCATGTCTTTGACTCATTTGATTCTATATTCCTTCAGTAATTATTTGACTTTAGGGTAGTTATCAAATTTGTATTTTTCATAACATGTCGAAATGATGTTTGTTTACTGCATGAGTTAGCATGACTTTCTTTTGATCTTTTAATACTGGGGGTATACTTGGCATAAATTAGACCTTTAGGCTTTAACTTATTTGGTATCACACATGTATGACTGTGTAAATCCTACAAATTGGTTTCTCTCTAACTCTTTCAATATGATCCTGCCTATGTATTATGTGGTTAAGTGATGGAGTTGTTGACCCTGTGATCAATCGTCCTATGTTTTTTTTAGCTTTGTTATGTCTACTTTCCTAAACTGAGTATCTCTTTTCAAATTCTGTCCCTTAACCATTGCCCACTCCCTTTCACTTGTTACCTATGTTGTTCTGATTCCTCATTCTGGCTAGTTGAACGACAAGGCTATTTAGAATATTTCCTTGACCTTTTTGGTGTGAGAACTGCTCAGGGTCCAGGTGAGACCCTTGTGAACTCTAACATACTATGATTTGGGTCTCTAGTCTTCTTTGACCTGTCCTGATCATTCTTCTCTAGTGTGAGCACTTCCATGGGTTCTTGATGCCCTTAGGAACTCTGACACACTAGAGATTTGGGTTCTGATATATGTGTGAATCACTCACCACTGGTCATGTTGTACCTATGAACATGGACTTTGGAGATGTTGTAAGTAGAAGGCCAGGATTGTCTAGGTGTATTTGGGCCTGCTGCAGGCTTCCTATAGTTTATATACTTTGTAATTCATTCATTCAATTGTGGTCTGTAATAATTATTTGTAATAACAATTGGCGCAATAGTGAACTGGGAAAACTGTGTTTATTTTTAACGTTTGCATGAGAATCGGTAGAAATCCTACCTAGAAGTGTTTACTTTGCTCATTTGCCATTATGTTAGATAACCTGCCTATAGGTGTTTATTTATCAAAACACATTCTGTTATATTATGTTAGATAAGATGCCTATAGGTGTTTACTTTGTCTCAAATATAAACCCCTTCCTACTTTTCTTTACACGATTAGACAACATGCTTATAGGAAATAAAATAACCAAAGTTCAATTAGCATTGCAGTATATTCAAATCTGTCCCTTTAGAAATCATGCCTAAAGGGTTCTTAATTAGTTGATATGCTAGTGTCATACCTTTCCATTTAGTATGCGTGCCTATAGGAACTAAAACCGGTTTTATTCATCAAGGTTATGAATCATGTCTATAGGGTGATCACCATGTGTGTTACGCACTAAAATTAGGCTTTAAAATACTGCCTCATTGAACACCATAAGAAAGCATGCATGTAGGAACAACTAAGTAATTCTGAATATCTCACGTTGCTTGTCATTGCCTAACACTGAGTAAATCACCTAGACGACATGCCTATAGGTTTAACCGTTTATACTTATAATCATAAGGCAACTACACAATCACTTAGGAATTACTTTGCATAACTGCCAGTATGATTAGAATCCAGAATCACCTAGAGATCATGTCTATAGGACCTAACAAACTTAACTGTTGAAATTGTTAAACGCCTAATTTATTGTGTGCATTTGCTGCCTAAGTTGAGCTCTTATTTGCTTTTCCATGAAATTTCAACTTGTTCTTTGTATATCGCCTAGTTTTATCATTTTGAGCAACCTATGTTTAGCCTAAAACCACCCAAAAATAGAGGTCTAAACACCTCCTCGACCATAGGCATGGGACGGATACTACACACATAAGTTGTGGTTTAGAATCAACTAGTGTGTTTTAGGTAACAACTTAAAAGTAGTAATCGGATAGCAGGAGATGAAAGTCTGTGGCCGCTGAATAATATGAGGAACACCACATCTTGAGGGGGTTATGACGTATTATTTATATTGCACAAAGTGATCCTTTAGGCTAAAAAATTAGGACCCCCCCACCTTGTCTTTCATCAATTATTTGTATTTAATAATGACTCCCCAGATCCCTTTGTTCCCTTATCTTTGATCACATTGACTAATTCATATAATTGAATTCGGTCGGGATCCAGAGTTGTGGACCTCGAAGAGTGCCTAATACCTTCTCTTCGAGGTAATTCAAGCCTTACCCGATATTTGGTGACACAAATTGGTTAAACAGAATTAATTACAAATAGGTTCCCTATCACACCTTAAACTGTAAAGTGGAGACTCTCTCTTTTAAAACCCTTTCTTAAAAGAGTTGTAAATGTCGAAACCCGATTTCGCGAGAAGAAAAGGGTGAAAAATCCTTTCATTGTATCTCCTTTCATCGAAGCTAAGGTTCAAACTATAACAAAATGAAGCCGAGTCTTGGAATTCTCAGTTATATGCAGGTTCTAGATGTTACATTTGCGACATGGGTTTCGCAAAAGCGAATCCCACAAATACGAACCCAACAAATGCGAACAATCTGTCACAAAAGCGAACTAAAGCACTTCCTGACAAGGTTGCATTTGCGACACAATACTTCACAAATGTGAAGACCATTATCTCGCCAAAGCAGTAAGGTCCTCGCAAAAGCGAACAACCCTACTTTGCAAATGCGAATCTTCCCGAGCAGCCCAAAATTTGCAAATGCGATGGTTGCTTCGCAAGCGTGACTATCGCATTTGCGACAAAAACATCTCAAATGCGATGACACCAATACCAACACTCAAAAATCATGAAAAAATTATTCTGACCAATCTGAAACTTAGTCGAGCTTCAAGGCTCCAAACCAACCATGCACCTATGTCCAGAAATACTCCCGCAATCAAATCATCAAAATAACTCTAAAATCATGAATCACATGCCAAAACACATGAAAATCAAAGTAAACTTCAAGAACATCAAGAATTGCAATCAAGCGTCTGATCCATATCAAATCAACTCAAATTAGCGCAAAATTTTACAGACAAGTTCTATATGGGGAAAGGAACCGACTCGAGGCTTTAAATTATGCATAACAACCTCGAAATGAGAAATTGCACCTCAAGTCAAAATCAAAGAACTTTGAAACTTCAACTTCTACAATCGATGCCGAAACTTATCAAATCACGTCCAATTGACCTTAAATTTTTAATACAAGTCACATTTGACATTACAGACCTACTCTAACTTCTGGAATCAAAATCCGACCCTGATATCAAAAAGTCCACTCCCGTTCAAACTTTGAAAAATTCAAGTTTCGTCATCAAGACTAATTCGACTATGGACCTCCAAATTACAATCTGACTCCTATGTCTAAAATCATCCAACAGAGTTAAGAAACCCGACGAAAATTTATTCCGAGGTCCAATGCTAAAAAGTCAAATTTGGTCAACTCTTCCAACTTAGTGTGTAAATCTTGAAATTCATTCTTCCAAATCAATTTCAGATAACTTAAAAATCAACACTGAAGATTTACACAAGTCATAATATATCATACACAGATACTCGTACCCTCAAATTACCGAGCGAAGTGTAGATGCTCAAAACAATCAGTCGGGTCGTTACAAGGTGCGATCTGCATACAACTACCCTCTCCAAACTAGGGGCGGATTTATGTATTAGATTGAGGGTGGCATGCCACCCATTCCCTTGGATAAATTTTATATATATATATATATACCAATATTTTCCTTAAAATATCCAACATATATAATGAGTGGCACCCCTTATCATAAAATGACCTAAGGTACCATGGGTAAGGCGTTGAAATTCCATGTGCAAGACCGAGGATCAATCTCGTTGGGTTGTTTGGTACTTGTTTGTTACCTTTATTTTCTTTTCTTTATGCTCATTTTCTTCATATATGTTATTCACTTTTTTCTGCAATTCTATTTTTATTATTATTTATTTAAATTTCATATTTCTTCCTTTATTTTTTTGTCTTAAATTTTATTTGGATATAATTTTTATCATTTTCTATTTCTACCCATCTATGTTATTTTATTAATTTCTGAATTTTTTTAGAGTGATGCATTAAAGCCATAGTGTTATGTAGATTCAAAAGAGGCGTATTACATATTCGTTTATGTATAAAAATCTTTCAAATTAAATTTATTTAATTTAAAATGGATCAAATTGAACCGAACTAAACGGAATCAATTGAAAACAGATCAAATCGATTAAATGTAAACCCTAATGTTATATTTTTCGCTAGTGATCAGTTTGCTTTAGAATAGTAGCTCTCTAACCGTAACTATCAAATTCTAAATCTGTTTCTACTCCTGACTTTATTTGTAAACTTTTACTCAAATTGTTATTATTTTTTTTAATGAAAAAAATATGCACCTTATCGGATTCACGGCTTAAAATTAATTATTTAATCAGATAAAAACGTGTCTTATCTTATATATTTTTCTTTGTGAAGTGTCTTCGCGTATAACTTGCGTGAAAGGTTCCCTATTTTTCCTTCTCTGTGGACCCCAACAGGACCTCTTTAACCTTTCCAAGAGCTGCGACCTTGGAATCCTAGTCAGCTAACGTTGTCATTTTGAAACTTGGCGCTTTTGTTGAGTTCCCTTAGGCGGGGAGATTTTTTAGATACTTCTTTTTACCAACAAGACATATCACCATCATCATAATATCATAATATATTCTAATATAATAATAAATGACTATTTTTATTTCTAACAATATGTTAAGTTCTTAAACCGATACTAACCTAGTATTTGGACGTAGATTTAATTGAAATTTGAAAAAAGTTTTTGAATTTATGTTAAAAAACAATTTTGAGAAGTTAAAATTATGTTTGGACATGTATTTTATTTTTAAAAAATTTAAAATTTTGTGACCGGAAGAAAAAATTTCACCTAAAAATAACCCTAAACTGATTTTTGGAAATTTATTTTTTTTTCTTTCAAAAACTAATCATATTCCATGAACAATCATTATTTTGATAAAAATATCAAACATTTATGGCCAGACGGGAGATAAATATTTTGTTATTTGAAATCCTAATACATCAAAGTTTGTCTGCTATTTTGGGACGATGCAATTTTAGATTGTCTTTCTTACTTTCCTTCTCTTTGCCATTATAATATTATTGGATAATTGTGTTAGCGTATTAGAGAATTGAAATATTATTGAAAATAAAAAAAAGAATTATAATAAAATACATATGATTTCATGCCATAACAAAAAATAGCTCATAGTTTTAAGTTTTACCCCACCTAATTCATATTGTACATATTTGAAAGCAGTAGCAAATTCAAAATTTGTGTTCTTGCCACCATTGCTTCTAAAAGCTATGGAGTTCAATATGTGTTCTTACAACCATTGCTTTCACTCTCTCTTCTTCTCGCATCTTCTACATATGTTTTAAGGGAGCTGTATATTTTCTGCTTCTCATCTAATGTCACCTGCTTTCAATGTAAGAAAATTGAACAATAAAAGTCCACCATTTAAGACCATTCAAAGCTTTGCTTTTGAAAATGAGTTTTTTTTTTTTGATTTGTTAGTTGTTTGAATTGAGTGTTGTTCTAATTGATTGAATATATCAAAGTGAGTTCAAAATTTAAATTTGAAGTGATTTTGAGTAGATTTGAGCTAAATTTCATAAAAGACACAAAGAAAAAGACGAAGTCAGTTTTTTGTATAATTACGTATAATAATATGAGTGTATAAACACATCTTATACACTATTATACACTTTTATACAAGCGTCTGTAGACGAACTTCTTTGACGATTTTCAGTTGCAAATCTTATTCAAAACCAATCCAAATCTCCATTAAATGACTTCAAATTTTATATACAACCTCCTTATACTATTTCTAACAAGTCTAAATAACACTCACTTCAAATTCCTCACAAAATCAAATTCGAAATTTAAACCCACATATTTAAACTTGTTAAAAATCTAATTTTCACCATCCAAATAAATTTGGTTTGTTAAATTAATATTTGAGTCGCAATTACTGATTCGATAATTAATTTAAAAGCTTGAAGAATCTTTTTTAAAAATTAAATAGTAATTTTGAGAATCTATTGGAGTTGAATGTTGAATCTTAGCCAATTATTTTTGGATTAGTTAGTTGTAAATTAAAATATGAGCTATAAAATTGAAAAATATAGAGTTGAGTTGTTGTAAAGTGAAATTTTTCCAAAAATAAATGAGTTTGATCGTAAAAAATATTTTTAAAATATAAATCGTTTTTCACTATATTGGAGAAAATAATTTTTTCTTATTTCTGAATGAAAGTTATTTTCCTTCATAATCATCACAACTATTAACTTCATAGTTCTGCTCGAGCCATTACTTAGATACTATTATTTGCTTTCTTTAATAAATATTTTTCATGAGAAAAAACTATTCACTTTTCAACTATATACAGCAATACATTTTCCAAACATAAATTATTCTCAAGAATTCTTTTTTCCCAAAACACATGTGTCACACGTTGTTTGCCTCTTTTATTGAGGATGACGATTGCAGCTACATAATCAAAATAGAAAACAACAAAGAGGAACAAAAGGAAAATATAAAATTAAAAAATTAATAGGCAAAAGAAAAGATTTAAGGAAAGGATGCTCATACATCCTCCTGCTTTTACGAGAGATGGATGCCTTTTCATTAGAGACAAGAGGGGTTGCTCTGATGGTAAGCAACCCTCACTTCCAATCGAAAGGTTGTGAGTTCGAGTCTCACCAAGAGTAAGGTGGTAAGTTCTTGGAGGGAAGGATGTCGGGGGTTTATTTGGAAACAGCCTCTCTACCCCAGGGTAGGGGTAAGGTCTGCGTACATACTACCCTCCCCAAACTCCACTAAGTGGGATTATACTGGGTTATTGTTATTGTGAATGCCTTTTCATTAGGTGGGGGGTGGGAGTATATACCATCAAAAATCGTGGTTGAGCGATAAATATTTGTACTAAGAATTTCGAATTTGGATTTTTTATGTGAAATCGTCTTTGTTATTAACAGTTTTACCCGTTTAAAGTGAAATTTTAATACGAATTCGAATGAGTCGGATCCTGAAATAAATAACAGACACTGAATAAAAAAAAAGATGGGATGAGGGTGGGGGCTTGATACCTAGAAAAATGAAGTTATGAAAATAATGAAATGCTTTATAATGGTGAACCGTTGATGGTGGCAATTTTGGTGTCTGCCATAATTTCCCAAAAAATCTTTTAGATTTTTGATTTTCTTAAAAAAACTTTATAATTATGGAGATTTCATCAGCCATTCTATCTCCCACCCTCCAGACCCCTACCATTTAACTTTTTCAGCCCCATCCTTCTTAAAATTTAGCTTTTAACATTATATTTCTCAACCATTTTGAAATAAATAGAACAAGAGAATATGGCACATTATTATAAATAGTATAAATAATTCATTTCCAAAAACCCTAAATTCAAATAAAGCTCTAAAACAATGTCAAAAGCATCCCATAATTCCGCTTTCCGCAATATTATTGTGGCCAAGAGTTTCTACCTTCAATTATACCACATACGATACGCATATAAGCACGACTACTGCATAAAATCAAGATACTCATTAACTTACAAGTTTAGCTGATACCACCAACTAATCTTCAATAACCACTTTAATAAATTTTTTAAAAAAAGTACTCATTAAGCATGCATTAAAAAAATTAAGTTTATGTTTTATGTTCATTTATTGACTATAAATGAGGCGAATAAGCTTTTAATGCCTGAGTACTTAACTGAAAGTGGAAACTACCATTCAATTGATTTTTTACATATCATTTCCTCTGTCAAATAGTGCTCAATATCACCTCATATTTGCCTAACAAATGCAGTATCTCAATTACTAAAGTTTTAATATGGAAAATAAAAAATAAAAAAAATTTCGAGGGCCTTATCTTCTTTTCCCTACTTCTATTGTATCTTTTAAATTTCTCTCTTGTCGTGTTTATAAGAAAAATAGTAACATGTGATTCGTGATACATGCTTCTAGCTATATTAAGTTAATTACTAATCTAAATATTATATTGAATATTATTTTTCTAGTTGAATTATCTAATATTTGAAGCCATTGTTCGGATTCTAATTCAGTTTTTGCGTTAGGTAGGCTGATAAAATTAAAGGGGTAAAACACTCCCTATCAAAAGATTTTGTATTCTAACAGCTCAAACATAAAACTTTTAATTAAGGATCGACAAATCATACAAATTCATCCCTGCTCTTGTGATATCATCTAAATGATGAAATGGAGATTATATGAACTGTTAGTGATGAATTAGTTAGCTGTTAGTGTTAATATATAGGAGGAGATTATTATTAATATAATTAATGTTCTGTTAGGGTTTCTCATTCGACTCGTGCGATTCAATCATGGTATCATATCTCAATTGTGATTGCGAATTGAATTAGTAATTAGGAGGAGATTATTATTAATGTAATTAGTTAATTAGTAGGCATGAATATACATGTGTGAATAAGTTAGTTGGTTAGAAGTACATGTGTATATAAGTGGTTAGTTACGCGATGTAATAGCACTACTTTTACTTCTTCATTTTCTGAAATACAAAGCTAAGCTCTTCTTTCTCTTCTCTCTCAATTTTGTTCTGTTAGGGTTTCTCATTCGATTCGTGCGATTCAATCATGGTTCATATAATCTCCATTTCATCATTTAGATGATATCACAAGAGCAAAGATGAATTAGTTAGTTGTTAGTGTTAATATATAGGAGGAGATTATTATTAATGTAATTAGTTAATTAGTATGCATGAACATACATCTGTGAATAAGTTAGTTGGTTAGAAGTACATGTGTATATAAGTGGTTAGTTAGGCGATGTAATAGCACTACTTTTACTTCTTCATTTTCTGAAATACAAAGCTAAGCTCTTCTTTCTCTTCTCTCTCAATTTTGTTCTGTTAGGGTTTCTCATTCGATTCGTGCGATTCAATCATGGTTCATATAATCTCCATTTCATCATTTAGATGATATCACAAGAGCAGAGATGAATTAGTTAGTTGTTAGTGTTAATATATAGGAGGAGATTATTATTAATGTAATTAGTTAATTAGTATGCATGAACATACATCTGTGAATAAGTTAGTTGGTTAGAAGTACATGTGTATATAAGTGGTTAGTTAGGCGATGTAATAGCACTACTTTTACTTCTTCATTTTCTGAAATACAAAGCTAAGCTCTTCTTTCTCTTCTCTCTCAATTTTGTTCTGTTAAGGTTTCTCATTCGATTAGTGCGATTCAATCATGGTATCATATCTCAATTGTGATTGCGAATTGAATCAGAAGATCCGGTAAAATTTGCAATAATGTCAATTTTTAGTTCCAGTTGAGAGTGGGATTCAACAATGGTAGAAAGGACTGATCTCGATCACAAACACCCTCTGTTTCTTCACCCATCGAACACTACTGGAGCTCTGATCATCTCAATTCGATTGAGTAGTTCAGAAAATTACTCCACCTGGAGTCGTGCTATGGAAATTCAGTTGTTGGGGAAGAACAAGCTAGGTCTAATTGACGGTACTCTGAAGGAAAGAGATTTTGCTGCAGAACTAGGTCACCAGTGGGATAGATGTAATACTATTGTCCTAGGGTGGATTATGAGCTCAGTTCAAGGGAATTGATTATTAGGATTCTATATGCGAGGGATGCGAGAAAGGTATGGGAAAATCTGAAAGAACGATTCAATAAGGTGAACGTATCACGAGTTTATCAATTGCAAAAAGCCATAGCAACGATAACTCAAGGGGCAGATAACGTCTCAGTTTATTTTTCTATACTCAAAAATTAGTGGGACTAATTTGATAGCATGGTTCCTCTGCCATGCAACTATGCTAGATCAAATAGTTTCATCGAGTTTATGGAAAAACATAAACTGCTGAAGTTTCTAATGGGTTTGAATGACAATTATGAACATGCTCACAGTCGAATTCTCATGACCAGTCCAACGCCTAGCATCAATAAAGCATATGCAATGCTTATTGAAAGAGAAAGTCAAAGATCAGTGGCTAATACTTTTACTGTGGGTGAAAGAATTGACTTCACTACTTTACTAGCCGGTAAATGAGGTAATCACCAAAATTATCAAAGGCCAAAGAGAAACTGGAATGTGAAGTGTGACTTCTATCATATGAAAGGTCATATGAAGGAAGGATGCTACAAGTTAATTGGTTATCCCAAGACTTCAAACAAGAAGAAATATGCATATAATGTACATGTAGAAAATCTTAACTCCAATCTTGTAAGTGTTGATGATGGAAGAGAAATAATACCAGAATCAATAAAGGAAAGAAACTGGCAGAGGGCACCTCAACTTACAGTTGATCAATATGACCAGATTATGAAGTTGCTCAAAGACACTCCCAAGGATGTAATGGCAAACATGACAGATACAACCTATTCTTTTCTGGATAAGGTATCAATATGAAATTACAAAGTTGATATAGGAGCAACTAACCATATGGTTGCTGATTTAGGGATGTTAATAAATGTTAAAATATCATCCCAACTAGAGACAAAAGAGTTCACTTACCTATTGGAGAATGTACTATTGTGTTACATGTTGGGAACTATACGATCACAGAAACACGGGGGATGCATGATGTATTGTCCCAGAGTTTACATGCAATATTCTTTTAGTATCAAAGATAACAAGGGGCTTATATTGTTTTGTCTCATTCTATCCTGATTTTGCCTATTCCAGGACCTCTCAAGTGGGAAAGTGAGGGGGAATGGTAAAGAGAAGGATGGAATCTACCTACTATCCCAAGATCTTGCTTAGACACTGATAAAAGTGTACCAACAGTCAAAGGGTTAAATGTACAGACAAAAATAAGGATAAAGCTCTATGGCACAAAAGATTAGGACATGCATCTGGAGGATCTTTGAAAGAGATTTTGGGGTATAAGCTGGGGGATTGCAGATCTGCAATAGATAGTTGTGATTTATGTCCAATGGCTAGACATGTGAGACAGTCTTTTCCATTAAGTAGTACTAGAACTACTAATGTTGTTCAGCTATTACATTTAGATGTATGTGGACCTTGCAGTGTATGAACTTTTAATGGAAATAGGTTCTTCCTCAAAATTGTAGATGATTACTCTTATGTGACTTGTATTTTTCTCTTGCAATTCAAAAGTGATGTCATGATTGTTTTTAAGTCATTTCTTAAGCTGATAAACACAGTTCAATGGAACAATGCAAACAATTAAAAAATACAATGGTGGAGAGTTTGTAAATTCAACTATGCAAGAATTATGCACATGTATAGGGATAGTTCATCAGAAAACATGTGTCTATACACCACATCAAAATGGTGTAGCAGAGAGAAAACATAGACACTTGCTAGAAGTTGCATGGGCATTCAAATTTCAAGTTCATATCCTTATGAAATTCTAGGGACATTGTATCTTGGCAGCATCATATGTTATTAACAGGTTACCATCATAGTCATTCGATGGTAAGTCACCGTATGAACTGTTATTTGACAAGATACCATCAATTTCTCACTTGAAAATATTAGGATGTCTTTGTTTTGCAAGTGTGCTACCTAGAATTGATACATTTGCTAGTAGAGCAGTTAGAGCTGTTTTTATGGAATATTCTAGTGTTACTAAAGGATATATTTTATGGCTTGGATAGGGATAAATTCTTTGTCAACAGTGATGTAGAATTCCAGAAATCTACATCCTTTTCAGGATACAACTCGTGATATTAGGAACCAAGTCACACCTACTATTACTGATGTTTTTAGTTTTGAAGGTAAAAATGCAGATGATCCTAATGCTACCAACTGCTGAGCAGATACATGTTCGAAGTGATAATACAGGAGATGTTATACAACATGCAGACAATTCACAGCCTTCATACATATTTGAACAAGATCAGCGCAACGTACTGCCTTCTGAAGATCAATATCACACACCTACTAGAAGTCCTTATCCAGTAATTCATGAATCAGGGGCATCCTTTTAGAGACACCATCTACATCACTTTATGATCGTCATGAATGACAGACACATCCCAATACCTTAAGAAGATCACAAAGGGAATCTAAAGAGCCAGTCTGGTTGATCACTTCTTGTTCATCAAGAATAAATGAGCAGACATAGTGATAATACTGATATATACAAGAAATAACTTGCAGCTGATTGAAACCACCAAAATCTTCTTACAACAAGTCTTCAAGATTAAAGACTTAGGAGATCTAAAGTTTTTTCTTGGCATACAAATCCAATAAAGGTACTCTGATCAATTAAAGGAAGTATGCGTTGGAGATAATATCAGACTTGGGATTGAGTGGAGAAAAATAATCCTAGACTCCATTAGAGACAAATGTTACATTGACAGTTCCAGAACTGGACAAACTAATGGGTGTCGTGCCCCTTTTTTCCTTCTGCGGAGAGAAGTCCGGCTTTTTACATTCATGGGGGGTAATAAGTCATTTCCTTTTCGGGAATTGGGCATTTGAAGGGTCACCACCTAACTTGTTATGGTGCGTCAGGGCATCTAGAGCGATTAAATCTTGGATTGATTTGCATTACCAGAGATTAGGGTAATGGCTCGAAATGACCTTGAGGGAAGGTATTAGGCACCCCTCTTAGTCCACAACTGTGGGTCCCCGCTCAACTTATATTACGCATTGGTCCGTTAACCAATAAATAGTTGAATTAAATAGTTTGCAAATAAAGCACGTTATATAACTCAAATAATAAGACATTGACTTTGAACAAGCTGTATACATATAAACAAAGTTTTAAAAAGGAATTTTGGGAAAAAGAGGAGTCTTGGGTTGGTTAGCCTATTGGATCACCCCACACAATATAGAGTAAACACTCCTCAATGAGGGGATACACGTGATATTAGTGCGTAGTCATCGTATCCCATATCTACCCTTCCCACCCCTTAGTGGTCATTATAGTAAATGTTGGCCAGCGATCTCTATTGCGTGTTGTTACCCGTACCTTCTTAATGGTCCTGAGGAATATTTAGGACCTCTACTTATAGGTAGTTCTAAAGAGCCCCTAAGGGTTAAAGGAGAAAATGTAAGGCATCAGGCAAGAACAAATAGGACCTTAGCACATAAGACCGAAAAGAAGCAATTAGAGGCTCAAGTTTACCTCCACAAACAATACACATAACAGCACGACTCAAACATAAATAAGGGGATTTTGTTAAATAGTATCTTAAGGCATGATGTCTAAATGAATATCAAGACATAGAAGATAGGCAGTTTATTTTACAAATTCAGAGTAATGGCCTTACCAGTTTGTCTACTGATTTCTTAAGCCTTTTAAAAATTAGAATGACATTAAGTAACAGAAACAATTTCAAGGTTACAGGATTTGAAAATGTCCTAATGTTTGACCACACACGGAATAATGATAACTACGTTTTATATAGTAAAACATGGCAGATTTTAAAACAGACTCTTGAATCCCTATAGACATGCTATCTAATGATAGATTAAGGAGGTTTTTGAAAGAATTCATTTCAAGGGAAATAAGCCACTAATTAAACTAGTTTCGAAGTGAACTAATCATGGACTGGATTAATTTATTTAAACTAAACTGGTTTAAATTTATAGGCGGAATTTCAGGTGTTCCATATAGGCATGATAGCTAATCGTTTTAAAAAACTGATGTTAAAAACTGGTAGGCATGATAACAAATGAAAGCAAATATAAATGTCTGTTATAATAGAAGTTGAACTGGATCATATTCTATAGGCATGGTATCTACTTGTGAGGTTGATTTTAAGATCTATAAACATGATTTCTATTATTGGAACCACTTGAGACCTACAGGCATAATTTCTAATATAGCAAGGCAACATATAATAAATATAAAGTCTTATAGGCATGGTTTCAACCCGTATTACCCTGCAAATATGTAACTACCCACCCTTTTCATTAGTTACCCCAATATTTATTTATAAATTATTACATACTATATGAATTAATTACCTAAATAGATAAAAGGAATAGAAGAAGTTACACTATAAGGAGCCTGAAGCAGGCCCAAGTGATTTACGAAAACCTCCAATAGTCTCAAATGCCAATTTCATAGATTATATCATTGTTTAGGTACTTCAGAGTTCCCTAAGGATCTCAAGGATCCCGAGCAGTGCTCACACCTAGACTTGGCAACCAAATTGAGTAAGTGCAGTGTAGAAGGGCCAGCCTCAGAGTTCCAGAATCCATAGGTTCTGAAGAGGATCCCAAAGCAGCACACACATTAGAGGGGGTAGAACCTAGTGACTTATGAGTAGAATGAGAGTGCTTGACACAGTTTGAAAGGTTTCGGTAGGAAAACAATATTAAAAGAGATTTGTTTGAGATGGTTTTATAAAAAAACACATAAGAATACTTAAAAGAAAGATAAGGTGACTAACAATCAATCAAACCAAGTACAGAACCAAAGAAGTTCATCAGCACTTCAATACATAGAATCAAACAGGCGCACACATCCACTTAGGGGTAATTGGGGATTTGGGGTAAGCATAGGGCATATAGAAATAATTAGACAAGGATTTTAAAATATAGCATGAACCATAGAGTTAATATAGAACCAATAGGCTTAGGATAGCAATTACTTCATACAGAAAGGTGCATGCCAGGGATCAGAGGAACATAGTCACATTGGGACATACTAGAAGGGGATCCTAAGGGGTATATAGCATGCAGTAAAGAAGACAATGAAGTAGACATGCTAATTGTAGGTTGAACAAAAATACCGTAGGTAGAAGCATAATAGAAACATGACAAATTGAAGTAATAGGAAAATCATATTGTTTTTGGGACTTGAGTTAAAATTGGAACATACAATAAGGGGATAGTAAGCACAAAGTGAAAGAGAACCCAGTAGTCAGCCTTGGCTTGCAGCCGGCTGACTTTAGATAGTAGTAAGTGACACAAAGAGTGCAGAAAGCCTTTTAGTGTGAAAGAGAGAGTTTTTGAACCAATATTCATGTATTTGTGTTAATGAGAGTGTGTGTATATATAGTTGTTCGAAATTAGGTAGAATAAGGAAAGAATAACAATAGCATAGTAATTATGGAACCAAATACTAATCAGAATCAAATCAATGCAAGTACTCCTTTAATTAAGGGGTAATCAACCAACAGTAGTGGGCAAAAAATATTTACTGAAAGAAATCAAGTAGGGCATCAAGTACAAAATATACAATTAGGGGTTCAATTAAGGAAACAACTAATGAAGAATTAGTAAAATAAAGTAAGAAAAAAAATAAAGTTGAAGAATATGAAAATAATAGAAAATCATCATATAGTAAATCAGCGAATTAAGGACTCGAAATTACTGATTTAAGGAGAGTAACATGGGTTCCCATGAATAAGCAAAAAAACCAAGTTTAAACAGGAGAATTAAAGGTCTAAAGGGAAGTTTTCAAATCAAGCCAAGAAATAGGGAGCTCAAAGTCAAGCAAAGAGAAAGTCATGAGTTAATGCTTTAGCATATAAATAGTGTGAGATTGGAGTAACCAAACATAGCAAGCAAAGAGGCAAGTATTGACCAGTCAAGATGAACCTTAGCATAAAGAGCTGGCATAAGTTTGGCATAAAACTTAGTAGAAATATATTCGAGGCGAGATAGTCCCAGAAAACTCAAACAAGAACAAGCCAGTCACAAAATCAAATGAAGAAAACTAAAAAAATTCAGGCTTTTAACATAGACGAGTTAAAGATATGATAAACTTATAGAATTAGTTAAAATAATGCAAGAAGTAGAAGTTTAAACACAAAGAAATCTATTAAACAAAATTTTAAAAGAATTTTTGAAACCCTAATCTTAGAAGAGGGTGAAAAACACTTGAAATCAACGATTCATGTAAAAGAATTCTAAGGGAAGTGTAAAACATTAAATAAAAAAACTCATATCGTTCTAAATCTGTACAGATCTAGGAGATATAAGCAGAAATAAGGGTTTTAGAAGAAACCCATATAGAGATGGAAGAATCTCTAGAATTCTAAGGATTATAACAAATACAACATGATTTTGCTCGAAATCACACCGGAGTAGCCAAATACAGACAAGTGACGAAGCCTAAATGTAAGTCGGATGGCCCTGGGCCCTTGAAGACCTTAGAGAATGCAAGCATGACATTAGAGAAGCCATTAGAGGCCTAGGAGTCGATGAGAGATCACTGGAGAAGATCGGAGAAGAGAGGTCAGTGGTTGAAAGGCTAGGGTTTGAGCTTTAGGAGAGGAGAGGAGATGAGAGAATACAGAGGCGACGGGTTTGGGAGAATGATTTAGGGTTAGGGGTCGTTTAGAGTAGAAAAAGCAAAAATTAATATGGGTCGTTGATCTCTCAGATCAACAGCCATGATTTAATTAGTTCCGGGTCGGGTAGGTAGATTTGGGGTTTTCGCATGGTAATTCGATTAGGAATTAGGCTGCGGTTAGGTTAAAATTGAGGCTAGAATTGAAATGCAATCTGGCTATATTTTAAATAGCCAATTTATACCTATATAATTTATAATAAATAGTAAATATTTTTACAAAATAATTTCATATACTAAAATAATTTAAAATAGATATTTAACATTTTAAAAATATAGAATGTCGTTTGTGCATAAAAAACGTAATTGTACATTAATAAGGCTAGTATTGCAATTATATGCAAATTGGATTTAAAATAAAAATTGCAATTATAAAAATACACAAAAAAATATTTTAATAATATTTTGGTATAAATATAGAATTTAGATGACTAAATTACCATAACAATAATTTGAGAGATAATTATTAGGGATTTCAGGAGTAAAAAGGAAGGAAATAAATTAATTTAAAATTTTTAAAATTATAGAAAAATTATGAAAACCTTTTGCACATTTATACACGCATATATATGCTAAAAGTATTTATACATATAAAAATATAGGAAAAACTGGGTATCAACAATGGGCACAACAGAAGATCCGGTGCTGGAAGATGTAGGCCAATATCATAAGCTGATTAGAAAGTTATTGCACTTCACCATGTACAGACCGGACATTGCGTTCTCAGTGCAAACTCTCAGCCAGTTCAAGCAGCAACCAAAAAATCTCATTGGATGCAACTATAAGAGTGGTAAAATATATTAAAAGGGAACCAAGACTGAGAATCTTGTTGAGCGGTCAAAACTCAAGTGAAATTAGTATCTTTTGTGATGCTGATTGGGCCTCATGTCCTAATACTAGAAAGTTAGTGTCATGGTATCTAATCAAGTTTGGAGAGTCTCTAGTTTTATGGAAGTAAAAAAAGAAAAATATAATTTCTAAGAGTTCAGCAGACGCTGAATATAGAAGCATGGAAAGTGGAGTTTCAAAAGTAATTTGGTTAACATCATTGCTAAGGGAGTTGGGAACGGAACTTCTATTACATAAGTATAGTGACAACAGGGCTGTAATACAAATAGCAGAAAATTCTGTACTTCACCAAAGAACAAAATATATGGAGATCGATTGTCACTTTATTAGACAGAAGATATAAGAAGGACTGGTGAACACTCAATACATCCCTTCAAATGAGCAACTAGCAGATGTCCTAACTAAAGGGTTAGGAAGACAACACCGTGAGTTTCTGGTTCGCAAGCTAAAAGTTCTTAATGTCATTGGACCCAACAGCTTGAGGGAGAGTGATGAAATGTGAATTACATGACCCGTTAGGAATGGATTAGTTAGCTATTAGTGTTAATATATAGGAGAAGATTATTATTAATGTATTTAGTTAATTAGCATGCCTAAGTACATATGTGTGAATTAGTTAGTTAATTAGAAGGGCATATGTATATAAATGGTTAATTAGGCAATAAATTAGTACCACTTTTACTTGTTCTTTTTCTGAATACAGAGCTAAGCTCTTCTTTCTCTTCTCTCTCAATTTTGCCTATGATTTGATCACTAAACACTTTATGAGAAAAAAGTAATCATTTCGACAAAAGAAACAAATAATTTCCTCGTTAATTGTTTTTGTGCCTCTCAAAAACAGTATGTCGCAGAAAGCTGAATCAATGTCAAAAGACTCAAAACCTTTTTTTGTATTTTGAAACCGAAAGGTGAATTTTGAATTGGACTTGCTTGAATAGATCTTTTATAGCATTAATAGCATTAATCGCATGCAAAACCTATAGTGAACAGGCCATACAGATTACTCACCACAGTGATGAAACATCAAGACTACAGGGCAGCAGTTCAGACAATCTGGAGCCAGCAGATTCAAGGATGTACTATGTACTCTATTTGGAGCAAACTGAAAAAGATTGAACAATCCACCAGACACATCCACAAGGAACATTCCTCTGTTGACAAAAAACTGCAACAACTGAGAGAGGAACTGAATGAAACAAAATACAGACTGAATGAAGACCAATTCAACAAACAGGAGATTCAAAAAGAAAAACAACTCTTACAGAACATTGAACAATGGGAAACTATTCAAGAACAGGTTATGAGACAGAAATCAAGAGCAAACTGGATTCAACTTGGGGATAGCAATACAAAATATTTTCATGCTTACATGAAATCCAGACAAGCCAGAAATAAGGTGAGCTGTATCCTCACAGAGAACCAAATGAAGCTTACTGACCCACACCAGATTCAACAAGAATTCACCCAATTCTTTCACAACCTACTGGGCACAACAGCAGTTCAACATCCAGGCATTGACATCAATGTAGCCAGAGATGGTCCCTGCCTAAATCTGCACCAACAGCAGCAAATGTTGACACCAGTGACTGAGAAGGAAATCAAACAGATATTACAGAATCTTCCTCAAGATAAAACTCCAGGTATTGATGGCTATCCTGCAGAATTTTATAAAGAATTTTGGCCAACTGTGGGGGGGGGGGGGGGGGGAATCACCAGGGCAGTGAAACAGCTTTTCCAAAATGGAAAAATCCTAAAGCAGATTAACTGCACCACTGTTACTTTGATACCAAAAGTGAAAAATTCTAGCTATGTCAAAGAATTTCGACCCATTGCCTGCTGCTCAACTCTGTATAAAATTATTTCAAAGATCCTAACAAATAGGCTAAAAATGGTTGTGGATCATTTAGTCGGGCAATCCCAGTCAGCCTTCATAGAAGGGAGGAACATTCTTGATAATGTAATTACGGCCCACGAACGGATCAAAGGCTATAATCACAAGACAATATCTCCTAGATGCATGATCAAAGTCGACATTAGAAAGGCTTACGACTCTGTCGAATGGGAATTTCTGAAGGCAATACTACTAGAATTTGGAATACCCAACAAAATAGTTGTGCTAATAATTAAATGTGTTTCCACAATCAGTTACTCTCTTCTGATAATGGAGGATTGACCAACACTTTTGAAGCAAGGAAAGGACTAAGATAGGAAGATCCAATGTCCCCCTACTTATTTGTCCTAGCCATGGAGTATCTAACTAGATCTCTAAAGAAACTAAACATGAATCCAGATTTTAACTTCCATTCCAAATGCACCAAACCACAAATCACACACATATGCTTTGCAGACGACCTTTAGATATGCTGTAGGGCTGATGAAACTTCCATGACGTTATTGATGAAGGAATTTGAACACTTCTCCAATGTATCGGGACATCAAGCCAATATGGATAAAAGCTCATTATATATATCAGGTGTTTCAACTGAATTCAAAAAGAAAGTTTATTCTGAACTACACCTAGCAGAGGGCACCTTTCCTTTCAAATACCTAGGAGCTCCCTTATCTACAAGAAAGCTCACAATTTCACAATGTATGCCCCTAGTGGAAAAGATAGTGGACAGAATTAGAAGCTGGAAATCCAAACTCTTATCTTATGCTGGTAGAATTCAACTCATCAAAAGTGTCCTGTTTGAAATACAAACTTACTGGGCCCAGGTATTCCTCATTCCCAAAAATCATAAAACTGGTTAATAGAATTTGCAGGAACTACCTGTGGACTGGTAGTCATGAAACTAGTCATAGGAACCCAATTGCCTGGGAAACACTGTGTAAACCAAAAGCAGCAGGAGGTTTGAACATTATCTCCTATGAAATATGGAATAAAGCAGCTCTGTCAAAACTTCTCTGTGCCTTAATGACTAAGAAAGACAAATTCTGGATCAAATGGATCCATTGTCACTACATAAAGAAGAGGGACATTGCTACAATTGAAATTCCTAAACAAGCTAGCTGGCTCGTTAGGAAATTGATTGGAGCAAGGGAATGGTGGGTAAATGATGGAACATGAGTGCAAACATGTACTCAAAATGAGCAATTTAGCATCAGAAAGGCTTACATTCATACCACTCCACAATACCCTAAGGTCCGATGGAAAAACTTAGTGATGGTGACTGGCATGCTCCCAAAACAGAAATACATTTTATGGATGGCATAGGCGATTGGCAACAGTTGACTGATTGGTTAAATGGGGACTTCAAATTAATATATCTTGCATATTATGTGGAAGAGATATTGAAGAAACACATGACCATTTATACTTTGAATGCTTATATTCCAAAGACCTGTGGAAAGGTATTTTACAATGGTTGAAGTATCAAAGAACAATAGGCACATGGGAGTCAGAAGTGCAATGGTTATCTGATAATGTCAACAGCAGAAATCCCAGAAAAGCCATCCTCGGTATGGTGTTTGCAGCAGTAATCTACAATATCTGGATGGAAAGAAACAACAGAAGGTTTCAACAATTGAACAGAAACGTCAAAGATCGAGCAAAGGAGATTACAATTCAAGTGCACTTTGGTGGAATGAAGCACTCTAAATGGACTCCCGTTTTGCAGACTATGAATAGCTATTCCTTGTGCGATTCTTCAATCGTAACAACTCTCCTCTTGTCTGTAATAGAAGCTTAGTTTAACAACAATAGTTGTAAAGTTTACTATTTTAATTGTAATTCTTGAAATCTGTTCTAGAGTCCAAATGAACAGTTGATGTAATTTGCCAATGGTTGAAATAAAAATTTCATTTGACAAAAAAAATCGCATGTAAACGGTTAGATGAGAAATCAGATAATTATTATTTTGTCAAACAGTGTCATTATTAATTCGAACTCGTGTACCACACGATATATATAAACATATTAAAGTTCCTATTGGACAGCACCAACTCAATAATTGTGTCGATTTTTCTTTTACATTCCACAAATTGGAAAGTGAATAATTTATCATCAAAATCGCCACACGTCATATAGACTCGGATTAGGGCCCCCTTTTTCTTTGGTTACTTTTTCTAAAAAAGGGATAGCACACAAACATTAAAAATTTATATATGGATTCAGTAATTGAATCTTTAATTTAAAAAGATCATTTTAAAAATATATCAAATGCACCAGAAATTATAATTCTTATATTATAAATTAAATATTTTAAAAATCCATAGAAAGAAAAAAGTTACATGATATCAAATTAGTAGTAATATTGTCATATAAAATGAAACCAGATAAAATATTTTTTAGCTTCAAATATAATTATAAAAATCATTTAAAATATCAAATCAAACATGAAACCTTACCTAGACATTATAGTCATCATGGTGGACATCATCAGCTGCTTAAAGGAGGAAGGAATTTGTTGGGGAATCACATTATTTTGAATGAATAAAACGAATGGATGGATATAACTATACTATGGGAAAGTATAGAGATTCCCCATTTTCCCCACTTCACTAAAATCCCGAATGGTGCCCATGATCAGTATGACCATGACCATTATAATATTCTCTTTTAGTGCAAAAGGAATAATATATATTATTGTTGTATCTACTTATAATGCAAAATGTTATTTGATAGATTATAACATACTAGTCCCTCTCTTACCACCTTACCTCGTGATTCAAAAAAAAAATTTCATATATAATATGGAGACCGGTGATAGGCTATAATTATATATTTCAGTCGCTTATTACACTCTATTTTATTGTACTTTAATTGGGTTTGAGCTTTAATCGCTAGTGTCTTGCACTAACTATGTGTTTTATGCCTTGTAGGAGTGATTCCGAGCTATATAGATGCTATGGAATGAATTCAAGTGATTTGGAGCTTTGAAGTCTGAGTAAAACTCCAAGGAATTAAGCCGGGATCGTGTCAGGGTCAACTTTAATAGTTAAGAACAAACGAAGACTCGAGTAGATATATCGTGCACTGTCTAGTAAAATACACATAATATTTTCTTCAGAACTTCATTTGAGCTCCACAATATATGGTTGGAAAGATAACTTAAGGGGATATAACTTTCATGTTTTACGTTTTTCCAAATTCTGAACGGAACAAGGTGAAAAGTGCGCTTCAATAGCGCGGACGCGTTCAGGCCGCACTCGTCATGCAGAATAGTGGGCAATATGCACGGCCACTAGCGCGGTCAAAATCAAGTGGCCACGCCTATTGCCCAGCATTCTGCCTGACGAGCTCGACCAGCGCGGCCGCGCTATTGACGCGCACTTTTTACCCTATTCCGTTTGGAATTTGGAAAAATATAAGAGATGAAAATTATAGCCTTTTGAGTTAGCTTTCCAACCATATTTTGTGGAGCCCAAATGGAGTTCTGACCAAAATATTATGTGCATTTTACTAGACAGTGCGCAATATACCTACTCGAGTGTTCGTTTGTTCTTAACTATCAAAATTGACCCTTGACACGATCCTGACTTAATTTCTTGGAGTTTTACTTACACTTCAAAGCTCCAAATTACTTGAATTCATTCCATAATATCTATATAGCTCGGAATCACTACTACAAAGCATAAAACACAGTTAGTGCAAGACACTAGCGATTAAAGCTCAAACTCAAAATACAGTAAATTAAAGTGTAATAAACAACTAAAATACATAATTATAGCTTATCATGAGAGACTTATATTTGCAATTAGTTAAAAACTGTCTAATCATGTAGTATGTCTTTGTACCGTCATTATGGAAAATTTAAGCTTTAAATTGCAAATAGCGCATTATTAGACTATGATATCAAATGCAGTTGAGCCACCAACAAAGGTTGGATAAAGTTGTCAGTGCCCCATCATCCTTCCTTAAAACCCTCAAATTCAAGTGTCAAATATAAAATTATTTTTGTTAGAAAATGTTCGATGAATCAGAATTTAATTGAATCAGTATCCAACATTGGGTGGAAAAAAATAAGATGCGGGGAGCTACTAGGAAATTTTATAATCAATGGACAAGTCATTTTGGGGTTCTTTTGTTTTTTTGTTTGTATGTGTTTAACCACTCTTGTCTTCATATATCATGCATGTGCTGCTCATTTTAGATACTGTGGTTTCGATTCAGTTTCAACCAATCCCCATCTAGTTAGTCTCTTCTAGGAAAAGACACATGAACTAAAGTACTGTAATTCTAGGAAAATGACAGCAATAATATTATGTTTTAATTTGACGGAATTTGACTGTATATGTACGCATTACCCACCTCAATTATTCTATTAGGTATTTATTATTTTTGACATATATTACATATATCAAAAAACTTTTACACTAAAATTTCAACACATTGTTTTGCCTAGATTTAGATTTGAGCTCTAGTTTCCTATAGCTTTCACCACTTTTTTTTATCACTGGGTTATACTCAATAGGTTAATCTCTAATTTTATTTTTATTGAATATCTTTGCATACATATAAGTTAATATAAATTTATTTTTAATCTATTAAATATTTAAATCAAAGAACAAATTACCTTCTGATCTGTCATAACAAATAAAACTTTTGGTACGTGGCATGATCTTTAATAGAGTTTTAACTCAATAAACTTGAAAGAAAAATTAGTATTCAACTTCAAACTACCAACTCAGATTAAGAGATTTGTAAATATTAATAAGCTTTTTATCCTAAGTTTTAGATTTCCTTGACTACTACATTACTATTTCATTGTTACCAATAAAATATCTCATAAAGAATTCCAACATTACTGGAATTGGCAAATGAAAAACTTAACAGTACTTGACTAAATCTCTAGAAGTTTGAGTTAGGATTTTCTTTGAGCCAATTGATTCCAAACAAAAGTTTAAAAAAGTTGGCTTTGGATGATGCAATATTAAAGAAAATGATTGGGAGCAATCCCAATGCCAGCCCACCCTATATTAGCCACTTGAGTACACCTAAATAATAGGACTTCTCTAAAAGTTAGCTACTTTTCTACCTAAAATCTGGTGTCATATTCCTTGAGATTTGTTAGTCAACATTCAATTGCCAATTTTGATAAGAGTTTATTTGCAAGTTAAGATATATTGGAGTACCGATAGGTATTAAAAACTTAGAATATTCATCAATGTAGACTTATATTGTTGAGGAAATGCAACCATTAAGGCACCTTTTTAACTTATTTTTTCATTCACATATAATATGCAAATGTTTAATTAATCATTAATATATTCCTGACCACTGAATTAAAAATAATTTGATATATACCATGTTTTGAAATGCGATAGATTTTTGTGTAATTTTTTCAACAAGAAAAAAATTGAAAACATTATTTATTCATGGAATATGATAAGTTTTTTGCATGAAATTTTTCTTCCACTCATAGATAAGTTTTTTCAAATAAAATGCATGTCGAAACACAACTTTAATTTTCAAAAATTATTTTCGAGCATAATTTTAAAAATTCGTTTTTCAAATTTTAATCAAATTTATGTCCAAAAGAGGGCATAGTCTTTTGGTCACTGCAAACTTTTATCTTACTTCAGTATCCATGTATTTTCATGTGTAATAAACTAATCATTTCTGAGCCCCTGTTATTGATTTTTCTTCATCAAAAACCAAATGCATAAAGTTAATTATTTGAGTAGAATCAAACTTATTAAGGGCGTCCCCCACTACACTAAAAGGGCGTGTACTAGACAGGACTTCTCCAAATGCAATAGCTTTCATTAACCAACTACTCTACGTCTACCATTTCTCTGTGGGCTATAAGTGGTATGGCCCCAAGGAAGTAGGAAATTTGACTTTTTTAATTAAGGTTCTAAAATTTTCAATTCTCACTACCTTTTGTATTTATCCAAAATGTATGCACATCTAATTCTACTTAAGGGATCATTTGGTAGTATACATTAGGAAAAATAATATGCGTAATAAGTTTGGCATTACTCATCTCTCATTTAGTAGTTGTAAGATATATGGATTTATATCTAGATATATGGACTTATATCTACTCACATATGAACAATATATGGATAAATTATATGTTATGTGCTATCTTTTGGTTTGGCCTAATTTTGTGGTCTTATGGACATTATGCTAAGGGGGCCAATGTGTTGTCATACTAAAATATAGGACTAATGTGTAGATACCCAAAAGGGTAACCTTAGTTAATGATGGGCTAACTAAGGTTACATATGTAACCATGGTTACATGCTTGTGACTCTTGAGTTATGTAACTCTTGCAAGACTCTTGGGTTATGTAACTCATTTGTTATTAAGTGGGGGTTATGGTTCCCACATTAGTGCAAGACAAGCTCTTCTTCCTCCCATTGAATCAAGAGTACACAATCCATTGTTGTCTTGCAAATAGTGTGAAAAACCATACACCAAATTTGATTATTGTCATAACCTTACTATTGTGAACAATTCATATATATTGTTTTGAGTCTTGTGAGGCATTTGTGGTGATATACAACTTCAAGAATCTTGAAGGAAGGATCAAGGAATTCACAAGAACATAAGGACAATCTTTAAAAAGGAGGTTCATCAAATTCGACATATGGATTCAGGTTAGCTTCCGCTCATGTAGTTTATGTATCCGAATTATTCGAAATGAAGGTTGCAATGTTTAGTAGGAATCATAATTTCTAACAATTGGTATCAGAGCCACCCTTCATTTTGGATAATTTGGATTTTCATAAGATTCATGTTATGTTAGGATTCATGTTTTAGTTTTGTCAGAATTTTGTTTATGAAATTCTACCATGAAATAGCATGATCTTATGAATGTTATGTTTTGATTTGATGTTTTAATATGATGTTAAAACATTGTAAATAGCATGATTTTAGTAGGTTAACAACATGTTTTTTATGTTTAAGATTCATGTTGAAAATCATGTGTTATTCAGAAAAAAAAAATTTGGTCACTGCCTTCAGACAATCGATTGTTGCCTTACACAATCGATTGTCTATGACTTTTAGTATTCTGGCAGTTTTTTTGGAACACCTGACAATCGATTGTCAGGTTCTGACAATCGATTGTCATGATCCAGTGAGTTGAAACGTTTTAAATTATACCATACAATCGATTGTCTGGTTCTGACAATCGATTGTCATGGTCCAGTAACTTAAAACTTTTTTCATAAAACCAAAACAATCGATTGTGTTGGTCCAGTAACTTAAAAATTTTTCAAAAACCAAAACAATTGATTGTCTGGTTTTGACAATCGATTGTGTTGGTCCAGAGACTTAAAAATTTTTTATAAAAACCAAAACAATCGATTGTCTGGTTTTGACAATCGATTGTGTTGGTCCAGTAGATAATTTTTTTTACGCCAAAGATAATCAATTGTCTATTGCTTACAATCGATTGTTTTTGTCCAGTAAGGTTAAAAAAAACGTTTCAACTCTCTAAAGTTTCAGTGAATGTTAATTGTTTTAAAGTCCATCAATTCTTATAATATATAGAATTGTCCTATTCAGTACACAACAATTAATATTCAAGTGTTACATATCAAAATATGTAACACATTAAGTTGAGATTCATAAAATGGCTTAAGGAACTAAAGTTTATAGCATCTAATATTTTAGTTCTTCAATTGAAGCATTATGTTGCCAAAGTAACCTCTATTGTGTAGATTGATTAATTTTAAAATATAAGATGACTGTGGATGTTAGTCTTCCATGCGTTTAACACCGGCCCAAAGGAAGGTGTTATTTGGCAGGAATTCGAACATGCTTGTGGTGGTAAATATGAGACGATTATTTGGTTTTCATGTGAATATTAAATCGGCCCAAAGGAAGGTTTAATATTTGACAGGAATTTATTGTCTATATTTGATCACTACACCAAGAGTACCACTTACAAGTTGGTTTTCTGTCCAAAGACTAAAACCAATGTTATGCTAGGTATCTTGTAATGGGAAATGCCTACTTTGAATCTATAAAGTTAAAATTCAAGTAATTGTAAGCATGTGTTTAGTAATCCTTTTGTTCTATTTTCAGTAAATTCTTCTGCTTCTACGATCTCTGCCAATATCAATAGCATCCCTGTGCTTAACTGCACAAACTTTAAGGAACGGAAAGAGAATGTAATGATCGTTCTCGGTTGCATGGATCTTGACTTAGCACTTCGGACCGAGCAACCTACTCCTCTTGAGGATACATCCTCTCCTGATGACAGGAGGGTGATGGAGAAGTGGGAACGCTCGAATCGCATGAGTCTAATGATCATGAAGCGTGCAATTCCAGAATCATTCAGGGGCACTATGAATGATGAACCTAATGCTAAAGTTTTCCTTGAAAACCTTGAAAAGCGTATTATGCAAAACGAAAAGGCGGAAACAAGTACACTATTGAGTAAACTTGTTTCCATGAGGTATAAGGGCAAGGGAAACATTCGGGAGTACATTTTGGAAATGTCTCATCTTGCTTCGAAACTTAAGTCACTCAAGCTGGATTTACCTGAGGAACTGCTTGTGTACTTTGTTTTGATATCTCTTCCTGCACACTTTAATCAGTTTAAGGTCAGTTACAACTGCCTGAAGGAGAAATGGACTCTTAACGAGCTCATTTCACATTGTGTGCAAGAAGAGGAAAGGATAAAGCAAGATAAGACTGAAAGTGCTCATTTGGCATCTTCTTATGAGGAAACTAAGAAGAGGAAAGATAAGGAAGTTGCGGTTGTAAGGCCCAAGATTAAGCAACGTAAGGAACCTAAGGTTGAAATTACTGAATTAGGTTGCTTTCTCTGTAATGGGACTGATCATGTAAAGAGAGATTGTACCAAGTACCATGCCTGGCGTGCGAAAAAAGGTACATTTCTGTCTCTTGTTTTTTCTGAAGCTAATTTAATTTCAGTACCTAAGGATACTTGGTGGGTAGGTTCTACTGCTCACATAAGGATATCTATGCAGGGTTGCCTGAACTGCCGAAAACCAAAAGATGGTGAAAGATACATCTATGAGGGTGACGGCAAGAAGGTGCCAGTTGAAGCTATTGGCAAATTTAGGCTGTTGTTTAAGACCAGTTTTCATTTAGATTTGGATGAGACTTTTGTTGTATCGTCTTTTAGACGGAACTTAATTTCAGTTCCCCAATTGGACATATTTGGTTATAAATGTACATTTGGGGACAATAAAGTTAGTCTCTTTCGGAATTCAAATCTTATTGATACTGGTTTTTTATCAACATTTGATAGTCTATATTTGGTTGATACAATAACTTCAAATAAAGAAACTTTTCATACAAGTTTAAGTGGTACTAAAAGGAAATTAACTAATGAGAATTCTATTTCACTCTGGCATAAACGTTTGGGTCACATATCCATTCAAAGAATTCAGAAACTTGTGTCAGATGGAATTCTTGATTCTCTTGATTCCTCAAATTTGGAAATTTGTATTGAGTGTATCAAGGGAAAAACAAACAAACAAGACTAGATTAGGTGCTAAGAGAGCTTCAGACGTCTTAGAATTGATACATACGGATATTTGTGGGCCATTTCCTACTCCTTGTCGGAATGATCAACAATACTTTATCACATTCATAGACGATTACTCTCGTTATGGGTACCTATATCTTATTCATGAAAAGTCCCAATCCATATTAAATAACTGCAACTTATATTCTTAAAAGAGTTCCAACTCAAGCTACAATCAAAACCCCATATGAACTTTGGACTGGGCATAAACCCAGTATTCGGTATTTACACATTTGGGGTAGTCCAGCTGAGGCAAGGCCTTATAGGCCGAACGAAAAGAAACTGGATGCTAAGACGGTTAGTAGCTATTTTGTTGGATACTCTGAAAAATCCAGGGGTTTTAAGTTTTATGATCCCACATCACGAACTATTTTTGAGACGGGTAATGCTAGGTTCTTTGAGGATATTGAGTTTGGGGGGTGGGGAGATAAAGTTGAAGAGATTTTGTCTTTGAGGAAGAACATGTGTCTTTCCCTACCCTAAAATTGTTGATCTTGGTCTTCCTGACTGGGATCACACAACTCCGGTTCAAGACAATCTCGAAAATCTTCCCCATCAGGACCCTGATATAACTAATGAAAATCAAACTCAACAACCTCAAGAAACTGAAATGCCATTAAGGAGATCCACTAGAGAGAGGAGAAATGCAATTTCGGATGATTATGTTGTATTTCTCCAAGAACAAGAAAGTGATACTGGACTTGAGGAAGATGATCCAATCAACTTCCGTCAAGTCATTAGGTGTTTTAACTCTCAAAAGTGGATTGATGCCATGAATGATGAGATGAAGTCTATGAGCGATAATGACGTTTGGGAGCTTGTTACGTTGCCCAAAGGTATTAAACCGATTGGTTGTAAATGGATTTTTAAAACCAAGAGGGATTCAGGGGGCAATGTTATTAAGTACAAAGCTCGTCTTGTCGCAAAAGGCTACGCTCAGAAGGAAGGCATTGATAATAAAGAGACTTTCTCTCCAGTTTCATCGAAAGACTCTTTCAGGACTATAATGGCATTAGTAGCACATTTTGATCTTGAGCTTCATCAAATGGATGTTAAGATAGTTTTTCTCAATGGTGACATTGAGGAAACAATTTATATGGTGCAGCCTGAAAACTTTGTTTCGGATGAATCAGAGAAAAGGGTTTGCAAATTAAAGAAATCCATCTATGGGCTCAAGCAAGCTTCTCGTCAATGGTATTATAAGTTTCATGCAGTCATTACATCTTTTGGTTTTGAACCGAATATCGCTGATAATTGTATATACCATAAGTTCAGTGGGAGTAAGTATATTTTTTCTGGTTTTATATGCCGATGACATACTGCTTGCCTTAACGATATAGCATTATTACTTGAAACTAAGAAATTTCTTTCAAAGAAATTTGAAATGAAAGATCTTGGTGAAGCTTCTTTTGTATTAGGAATTCAGATAATACGAGATCGCTCAAAAGGCGTTCTCGGTCTGTCACAAAAGGGCTATATCGATAAGGTTCTGAAAAGATTTGGCATGCAGGATTGTAAACCAGGCAACACCCCTGTTGCTAAGGGAGACAAATTTAGTCTCAAACAGTACCCAAATAATACTTATGAAATTTCGGAAATGCAGAAGACGCCTTATGCTTCGGCTGTAGGTAGTCTGATGTATGCTCAGGTTTGTACAAGACCTGATATAGCATACATTGTTGGGATGTTAGGCAGATAAGAAATCCGGGTATGGACCATTGGTAGGCGCCAAAAGGGTCATGAGGTACATACATAGAACAAAGGATTACATGCTTACATATTGGAGTTCGGACCAGCTTGAGATCATCGGGTATACCGACTCCGGTTTTGCCACTTAGTCTAATAACAACAACATTAATTTGACGAAAGAAAAACATAAGGACGTCAAATTTCGGGTTGTTAAAGAAAGAGTACAAAATGGACAATTGTGCATTGAGTACATAAGTACAAACTCCATGCTTGCGGATCCGCTCACTAAGGGATTGACACCAAAAGTATTTCATGAGCATATTGCTTGTATGGGTGTCAAATCATATAAGGATTATGTATTTTAGTGGGAGTTTGCATTGCACATTTATGTATTGTTCATTATATTCAGAAATTCAGTAATTCAGTTATATCTGCGCAGATATTCAGTTTTAAAGTTTTTGTACTCTTACAGTTTAAGTTTGATCTCAATAAAGAGAGCCAGTTGGAAATAGACATTCTATTGACCACACTTTATGTTATTTCCATGCTACATACCTACACTTGATCCATGTCATTGGTTATATTGATATACGTGATCTATGATTGGTTCTAGTTACGAATGAGTAACGACGAGCTCTTAGTTCCTATGTTGGTATGATTGATGGACCGGATTGTTCATGACAATTTATTGTGATAGCAATTTTGAGCTCCTAAGGTTATTTTGTAACATATAATGCTAAGGTTTGTACATATGTATGTGTATCTCGTCCAAGTGGGAGATTGTAAGATATATGGATTTATATCTAGATATATGGACTTATATCTACACACATATGAACAATATATGGATAAATTATATGTTATGTGCTATCTTTTGGTTTGACCTAATTTTGTGGTCTTATGGACATTATGCTAAGGGGGCCAATGTGTTGTCATACTAAAATATAGGACTAATGTGTAAATACCCAAAAGGGTAACCTTAGTTAATGATGGGCTAACTAAGGTTACATATGTAACCATGGTTACATGCTTGTGACTCTTGAGTTATGTAACTCTTGCAAGACTCTTGGGTTATGTAACTCATTTGTTATTAAGTGGGGGTTATGGTTCCCACATTAGTGCAAGACAAGCTCTTCTTCCTCCCATTGAATCAAGAGTACACAATCCATTGTTGTCTTGCAAATAGTGTGAAAAACCATACACCAAATTTGATTATTGTCATAACCTTACTATTGTGAACAATTCATATATATTGTTTTGAGTCTTGTGAGGCATTTGTGGTGATATACAACTTCAAGAATCTTGAAGGAAGGATCAAGGAATTCACAAGAACATAAGGACAATCTTTAAAGGAGGTTCATCAAATTCGACATATGGATTCAGGTTAGCTTCCGCTCATGTAGTTTATGTATCCGAATTATTCGAAATGAAGGTTGCTATGTTTAGTAGGAATCATAATTTCTAACAGTAGTATGTTTCAACCTATATGTTACTATTTTTATACATAGTAAATAATGACATTAGTAATACCATAGTTTTAACACATGGAGACGTAATCCTCAATTCCAACCGAAAGGTTGTGAGTTTGAGTCTCCCCAAGAGCAAGGCGAGAAGTTTTTGGAGGGAAGGATGTCAAGGATCTATTTGGAAAGAGCCTCACTACCCCATGGTAGATGTATGGTATGTGTACACACTACCATCCCTAAACTCCATTAAGTGAAATTATACTGAGTTATTATTGTTGTTGATAAAGATGAATAAAAACAACTGTCTTCAAAACCTATTATAGACCAAACTAAATAATTAAGAAATAGTTCCATCATAATTAATCACGATATTACCGGTACACCCTATTGGACGGAGTCGGCGAATCTAGGTTGTTGAACATGTGCACTACTAAAAATTGTAGAAAAAAGTATTAAGTGGGAATTGTACCATGTTCTTCAAGGTAAATGATTCAATATTCAACCAAGTGTGTCATTTAAAATTTTCAAATATTAGTATTAGTGTCAACAAATAATATTAGACTAAATTAAAAATTATATATATAAAATACTTAATTTAACAGTGAGACCATAGGTTTACTATCTCGTAATTAGGGTTGAGTACTATTCTTACACTCTAGTAAGAGGTCACATGGCATAGAGAGTGTATTAGTTCAATTGAGGTGCCGCGAAAAGGAGAAGGGAAAGAAAATAATCCTATTTGTTATAAATACACTTCTATTTAAGGTGAATGTCTTTAATTAGAGAGATTCTAGAGTTCTATTCTTGGTAGATAAATCATCCTCCTCCCTATAAATAGAGGTGCTCTCTACCATTGTAAATAACTCATAACATTCTCTAAGTATCAATAAGAAGAACTCTCTCTACTCTTCTCTCTATTTGCTCTTGTTCTTGATTTATTGTTCTTGTTTTTATATTATTTCATAACACGTTATCAGCACGAGACTCTACCGTCTCAAGAACCATTCTCGAGAAATCTAAGGTATTTCCCTCTTCCTAATTTAATTTTCGATTATGTCTGACATTACGAAAAGAAAGTTCGTTGCCCTTGAAATTTCGGGCAAGAACTATATGACATGGGTGTTGGATGCTGAAATCCACTTAGATGCTATGGGTCTCGGAGACACCATCAAAGATAGAGAAAAAGCATCCACCCAAGAATGTGCGAAGGCCTTGATTTTCTTGCGCCACCACCTTGATGAAGGTTTGAAGATTGAATATCTCACCGTCAAGGATCCACTCGTCTTGTGGAACGGCTTAAAGGAGAGATATGACAACCTGAAGTTGGTCACTCTGCCACAAGCACGATATGACTGGGCTCATCTGAGGCTCCAGGACTTTAAGTCCGTTCCTGAATATAATTCTGCTATGTTCAGAATTACTTCTAAATTGAAGCTATGCGGGGATAATATCTCCGATTATGATATGCTTGAGAAAACGTTTACAACGTTTCATGCCTCCAATATAGTACTGCAACAACAGTACAGAGAGAAAGGCTTTACAAAGTACTCTGAACTGATTTCTCTTCTACTAGTGGCTGAGCGAAATAATGACCTGCTCATGAGAAATCACGAAAATCGACCCACTGGGTCTACACCACTGCCTGAAGCAGATAAGGTGCACTCTCATTATGCCAAACATGAAAAGGACCATGGTCATGGTCGTAAACGGGGTCATAGCCAGGGACGTAGACAAGGAAGAAATTCCAATGAAGTCCGTCAACCCCCGAAGAGAGATAACCGCCGAAAGCAGAAACGGGGTCATGAAGATCCTAAGGCAAATGGTTCAGAAACGATATGTTATCGTTGCGGTGGGAAAGGGCACTGGTCAAAGACTTGCCGTATACCAAGACACTTGGTTGACCTTTATCAAGCATCTCGAAAGAGAAAAGGCCCTGAAACAAATTTTGTCTATGACGACAATGAGGACATCACCCACCTGGATGTGGCAGACTTCTTTGAGCAACCCGATGGGAAAATAGACCACCTAATCGGCGATGGATCCGTGATGAAAGAAGATGGAGTTATTTTATTTTGTTCTACTTATTTGTATTAGTTAGTGAATAAACTAATAGTCATTAGCATTAGCTCGTATTAGTTAGTTCATAAAGCAATGTTAGCAGTAGTTCTTTAGAATATCCTCAATATGTACAAATATCAATAAAACTTTTATTTTCCAGTGGGGGTAATCGACTAGCCTGAAAAACTAGTCGATTATCAACTATTTTTGCATTAAAGTTGAAAAACAATTGATCAATAATCGATTGTCGTTGACTAACAATCGATTGTCATTAAGACAGTGTAATCTGGAATTTTTCAAAAATCATCCACAATCGATTGTCTTTGTCTAACAATCGATTGTCTTGAAACAGTGAGGTCTGGAATTTTTCAAAAATAGCCAACAATCGATTGTCTTGAAACAGTGAGGTCTGGAATTTTTCAAAAATAGCCAACAATCGATTGTCAATGCATAACAATCGATTGTCTTAAGACAGTGTGATCTGAAGTTTTTCAAAAATAACAAATAATCGATTGTGTGTGTTTAACAATCGATTGTCTATGTTCAAACAATCGATTGTGTGTGTTTAATAATCGATTGTCTTATGAAAAACGCTGAAATTTTCAAACTGCAAAGTAATGGATAACATATCTGATTTTGTTAGTCAACTGTTAGCAGCAGATTTTGAAAATATTATGTGACACAAAAGAATTGAACTTGTTTATTCTTATGTTCTTATATCTCTTTTGTATGTCAAACTATGGGATAGCAAATATGGATATCTCACAAAGCGAACTTGGATCAACGTCCAACTGTAAAAGTGTTTGCCTAATTGATTCATGTACTACACATACAATACTCAAAGAAAGGAAGTATTTCTCTCAACTAAATATGTGTAAGGCAAACGTTACTACAATATCTGGAAGTAGTAAATTGATTGAAGGCTCCGGAAGATCAATTGTAACTCTGCCCAAGGGCACGACGTTAATCATAGAGAATGCAATGTTCTCCTCCAAGTCTAAGAGAAACTTGTTGAGTTTTAAAGATGTACGCCGGAATGGCTATCATATTGAGACAATGGATGAAGATAATCTTGAATATCTCGTCATCACAAAGAATGTCTCCGGCCAAAAGAGGGTTATTGAGAAATTCCCGTCTTTTACTTGTGGCCTGTATTGGACAAGAATTAGTGCAATTGAGGCACATTCAACAGTAAACCAAAGGGTTACTGATTCCAATACCTTTGTACTTTGGCATGATCGATTGGGACACCCAGGATCGGTCATGATGAGACGGATTATAGAAAGCTCATATGGGCATCCGTTAAAGAATTTCAAAATTCTTTCGAATAATGAATATCCTTGCACTTCGTGTTATCAAGGCAAGTTGATTATCAGGCCATCACCAACAAAGGTTGGGATTGAGTCACCCACGTTTCTGGAACGTATACAAGGGGACATATGTGGACCTATTCACCCACCTAGTGGGTCGTTTAGGTATTTCATGGTCTTGATAGACGCATCCTGTAGATGGTCTCATGTGTGCCTGTTGTCATCACGCAACCTTGCGTTTGCGAAATTGATGGCACAAATAATTCGACTACGAGCACAATTTCCAGATAATCCAATCAAGTCCATTAGACTGGATAATGCTGCTGAGTTTACATCCCAAGCATTTAATGATTATTGCTTATCAATCGGGATAAAAGTTGAACATTCTGTAGCTCATGTTCACACTCAAAACGGTCTTGCAGAATCGTTAATTAAATGCCTGCAGTTGATTGCAAGGCCATTACTTATGAGAACGAGGCTACCCACTTCGGTATGGGGTCACGCCATCTTACATGCAGCAATGCTAATTCGTCTCAGACCGACGAATTACCACAAGTATTCCCCGTTGCAATTGGTTTTGGGTCATGAACCCAATATATCCCATTTAAGGATTTTTGGATGCGCAGTATATGTGCCTATTGCACCGCCATCCCGCACCAAAATGGGTCCGCAAAGAAGGTTAGGAATATATGTTGGGTTTGAATCGCCCTCCATCATTCGCTACCTCGAAACATTGACAGGCGACTTGTTTACTGCACGATTTGCAGACTGTCGATTTGATGAGACACTTTTCCCAAAATTAGGGGGAGAAGTTGGTGAAACCAAACGGGAAATTTTGTGGAAAAATGCATCATTATCTCATCTTGATCCACATACCTCTATTTGTGAAAGAGAGGTACAAAAGATTATCCATTTGCAAAGAATAGCAAATCAAATGCCTGACGCATTTACGGACTTGAAAAGGATAACGAAATCCCACATTCCCGCGGAAAATGTTCCAATCCGTATTGATGTCCCTGTTGGACAATCATTTAGTGTCATATCCAATGAGTCAAATGCACGCCTGAAGCGTGGCAGACCATTAGGTTCCAAAGATCAAAATCCTAGAAAGAGGAAAAAGAACGATCAAAATGACACCACGAAAGAATCTCATGATTTAACAAATTCTGAGATTCATGAAGAATCCATTGAGCCCGAGACTCTGGAAAATACGGAACTATCCCTAAATCCAATTAATATTGAGGCAAATATTAATCGAGTGGATATTGTAGTGGATAATGCCTTTGCTTATAATGTATCATCTAGCATTATGCAAGAATGTGAGGATCTCGAACCTCAATCTGTTGAAGAATGTCGAAAAAGACAGGATTGGCCAAAGTGGCAAGAAGCAATTCAATCAGAATTGAATTCGCTGGCAAAACGTGAAGTTTTTGGCCCTATAGTTAAAACACCTAATGGTGTTAAGCCTGTCGGCTATAAGTGGGTCTTTGTACGCAAAAGAAATGAGAAAAACGAGGTACAAAGATATAAGGCACGCCTTGTTGCACAAGGTTTTTCTCAAAGGCCTGGTGTCGATTATGAAGAGACATATTCGCCTGTAATGGATGCGATAACCTTTCGTTATCTCATAAGTTTTGCTGTCCATGAAAAGCTTGACATGCACTTAATGGATGTAGTTACTGCCTATCTTTATGGCTCACTAGATAATGAGATATACATGAAAATTCCCGATGGACTCAAGGTGCCAAACGCGCACAACTCAAAATCTCGGGAAATGTTCTCAATTAAATTGCAAAGATCCTTGTATGGTCTAAAGCAATCTGGACGAATGTGGTATAATCGTCTTAGTGAGTACTTGTTAAAAGAAGGCTATATAAATGACGCCATTTGCCCGTGTGTTTTTATAAAGAAAACAACATCGGAATTTGTTGTACTTGCCGTATATGTCGATGACATAAACCTTATTGGAACCCCTATAGAACTCCAAAAGGCAATTGATTATCTAAAGGATGAATTCGAGATGAAAGATCTCGGAAAGACTAAACTATGTCTTGGTTTGCAAATTGAATATTTGGCAAACGGAATTTTTGTTCATCAATCTACCTATACAGAAAAGGTATTGAAACGGTTTTACATGGATGAAGCACATCCTTTAAGTACACCGATGGTTGTTCGATCACTTGATGTGAACAAAGATCCATTCCGACCACAAGAAAGGAATGAAGAGCTACTTGGTCCTGAAGTACCATATCTTAGCGCAATTGGCGCACTAATGTATCTTGCAAATACTACAAGACCTGACATATCATTTTCAGTTAATGTCTTAGCAAGATTTAGCTCGGCTCCTACGAGGAGACATTGGAATGGGATCAAACACATATTGCGGTACCTAAAGGGAACTACTGATATGGGCTTATTTTATGGCAAGAATTGCAGCCCGGATCTTGTTGGTTATGCTGATGCTGGATATTTGTCCGACCCACACAAGACTCGATCTCAAACGGGTTATGTGTTTACCTGTGGAGAAACCGCCATATCTTGGCGATCGACTAAGCAATCAATTGTGGCTACTTCATCTAATCATGCCGAGATAATTGCTATTCATGAAGCAAGTCGGGAGTGTGTGTGGTTAAGGTTGATAATACATCATATCCAAGACAAATGTGGTTTGAAGTGTGATAAACTACCCACAACTTTGTATGAAGACAATGCAGCATGTATAGCTCAATTGAAGGGAGGATTCATAAAAGGAGATAGAACGAAGCATATTTCACCAAAGTTATTCTTCACACATGATCTTCAAAAGAATGGTGATATCAATGTTTAACAGATTCGTTCAAGCAAAAATATGGCTGATTTGTTCACAAAATCTCTACCAAAGTCAACCTTCAAGAAGCTAGTTCACAAGATCGGGATGCGAAGACTTAAGGACATAAATTGATGTTCTTATCAGGGGGAGTTAAGGCGCGTTGCACTCTTTTTCCCTTACAAGGTTTTGTCCCACCGGGTTTTCCTTGCGAGGTTTTTAACGAGGCAACCAATAGGCGCATATTCAAACATGTGTACTCTTTTTCCTTACTTTAATTTTTCCCATTGGGTTTTGATTTTAAGGTTTTAACGAGGCACATCATTGAATAGACATTCAAGGGGGAGTGTTATAAATACACTTCTATTTAAGGTGAATGTCTTTAATTAGAGAGATTCTAGAGTTCTATTCTTGGTAGATAAATCATCCTCCTCCCTATAAATAGAGGTGCTCTCTACCATTGTAAATAACTCATAACATTCTCTAAGTATCAATAAGAAGAACTCTCTCTACTCTTCTCTCTATTTGCTCTTGTTCTTGAGTTATTGTTCTTGTTTTTATATTATTTCATAACACTATTAGATTTATTATATTTCTCACTCTCTGCTCTTAATAATTGAGCGGTAATTAAGGAAAGGGCGATGTTTGTTTTCACTAACTTAGCGAAATTTTTTTAAAAAAAGAAGCAATGTCGGCTTCTTCTATTTTGTCGTTGATGTTTGGATTAATTATATATTTATAATTGGGAGAATTAACATTAGTACAATTCATACACATATATTGCAATTAGTTAGTCAATTACAGCTTTACAAATTTATAGCCTAAAAATAAAAGGTTAAGGTTTGAAAAAAAGCTTTTTTGCGCTGCCAACTACTACTATTATTCATTCTTTATAAATTTCTATGTCTCGCACATATTTAATTGAAACAACCAACTTCAATGGTGACATTTGAATATTGAAAACATGTAAGGCTTTTATATTTGAATTTGTTTTTCTTAATGTAAAATTATGTAAAAGTGAAAGCAGTAAAAACATCTACAATTCTAGAGGAGACTTAGACTGTTTAGATGATAAGATGAAGATAGTGATATATTTTAGAACCATTAATGTAATTGAGGGATCTTTGTCAAATCTTATATTTGTTTCTTCTCCAAATTTCAAATGATAGAAATCAAGAAATAAAAAAAATAAAAATTGATGCAAGTTTGAAATATAGCAGAAAAATACAAATAAATTGATTTTATACATACATTTTCCGAGAAAAAGTAAGAATAAAATACAAATATTTCAATTTTATTCTTAATATATATATATATATATATATATATATATATATATATATATATATGTGTGTGTGTGTGTGTGTGTGTGTGTGTGTGAAACTTACATATATAATAATGTGAAATATATAATAATGTATATAAAAGAAGAAGAAGAAGAAGAAAAAGAAGAGGAGGAAGAGGAGAAAGTATCAAACTTTTATGAAGGCAAAATATACACACAATATTATACAATAAAAAAATTTAATGTTTATATAATATTATACACAAATATATATACTTATATGTATTAATACACAATTATACATAATTTATACAATAATGTATAAGTATGTATAATACTATTTATACAAAATTTAAACTAGAAAACACCTTATGTCCATCACCACACTTTTATTTTAACACCAACAATTTGCCTCACCAAATAATAATAACACCCGTCCAAATTGGAAAACGAAGTCACAGTGTTATTCAAATTACAAATTTTTAAGACATTCGAGTCGATGTTTTTGAGAAACCAGCAGTAGAATCAAAAAATTTTAGTCCAAAATTCTTCACACAATTGAGTTCAATGTACATAAACATCCATGGCCCATATCATGGAGCTTTGAGTTTTAACGAAGATGGCTTTTTCAAATCTAAAACTACAATTCAAATTTAAAGGATATATTTTTTGTGGTGTGATAAAGAAAAAAATGAAATAGGTAAGAAAATATTTTCTATAAAAAGATAAGAACAGCGAGTAATGGAAGAAGATGAAAAGAGAAGGGGTTCTAATGGAAAAGATGATGGAAAAAGTGAGGAGGTAGCGAAGAAGACAAGGGAAAAGAGGAAAAGTCTTTTCAACATTTATTTTATCTTGTTAGTAACTATTAGGGCTAAAGGGTGAAATAATTTTTGCATATTATATACCATGTGGGCTACTTTTGATAGTATTTAAAATATAGGCTAATTTTAATAGCATTATGGTGTCCATTATATTTAAACGTAATTTTGTCTTTATAATGCATTACTTATTTGGACTTTATGCTAAACTATATTATATTTATATTTAATTACATCTATTTTATGTGTAAATATATTAAAAGAAAGTTAGGAACAAAATAAGATTTTATGTGTATTTTATATATTATAAGGTTGTGATTATTTAATTAGGCAACAAAGCAAATCAAAAGAGGACAAAAGAAGAATTGATGAAAGAAGAGAAGCTAATGCAAAGAATTGCAAAAGTTAGGTTGAAAACGAAGCAGATTCTATGGAATTGAAAAGGCCAGCTTTATTTCTCGCTACAAAGCTGGCGTCGCGAGCCTTGAGGCGAGCAGGAGGCGCGCGGCAGAGCAGGCTAGGCGTGATATGTCGAGGTCAGAAACGAATCTATAATTTAAATTTTATAGATTTTAGTTTAAAATTTTTATCATTAAACTCATTGTACCTTCAAAATTTTGTATTCATATATATTGTGTGTTGCAATTTAGTAGATTTTACACGTAAATATATGTTCCGCATTAAAATTTATGGTTTCAATTAAACCCATTATCAAAAGACTAGTCTCGCCTCTGTGCGAGGCGATGTATGTTCCGAAATTTTAAAGTCTATTTTGTTTTCTATTAAGTTTTTGACTTGTTTATTTCGTTTGGGTCTTTTCCCTACACATGTAAGTAGTCGTTGAACACCAATTGGACAGGGGAGACCGAGATTGGACATATTAGACCGGAGATACGACCTAAGGAGACAAGAACACATTAGGAGTACGGCGGAGAATTTTTTTAAGAGTTTTTTACTTCCTTCTTCCTATTTTTATTATTGATATGAATTCTAGTATTGTAGTTATGCATACTATTATGAATAGCTAATTTGTTATCTAGGGTTTTGATAGAACCTATTGGAGATGATTTTCCTGTTACGTTAGATTTGTTGTAGCTTTTTCTCTATTTGTACAACTACGTTTATATTGTGGTTGGTTGAAGATCTCTCAATCGACTGTGCTTATTTAGTATGTATTACTCGGAAACGAGTGCATATTTAGGTAGTTGTTGAACAATATCACTCCGGACAAATATAAGGGATAAATACGAAGGGTCTAAATGTGGGGTTAGGAATAACGAAACCTTGGTGCGATCGGAGTGAGCTGCAACTTAGTGCCAACTAGCGTAGTTTAGAAGAATATATGTGTAGTAAATTGTGGCAGTTACCCGGGAGAGAATTATGACACTCAGAGAGCTCAAGATTGGTAGAGAAAACTTAGTCAAATGTATAAAAAAATGTAGCGGAAAGGATTCCGACAATAAGGGATATCATAACTGTAGACCTCCTTAATTGTCTCCAATCCTTATCCTTATTAATTGATAGTTTTACTGTTTTTTAGTATTTGTTAGTCAATTAGATAAAGATAAATATTATAATCTTTATAATTAGGAAATTGCTTGGACTTGTTTTCTCTGCAATATTGGACACCTACAGCTAAGACTTAGTTATACACGAGGTTCGACTCCAGAACTAATGATGTAGTTGTAGATGTCAATATTGTCAGGTTGCAAGCGTGAACTTTTATTTTTATTATATTATATAATTATTTTTTATTTTTTTCTTATTATTTAGAACCATAGTATCGTGGAATCATGGGAGTTTTTATATTGGTAATTCTAGTATTGCTCTTTCTAATGTTTATTAGAGGAAGCCACACATAAACAAATTATCAAAATATTTTCAAAAGCGAGTAATGTACACCAACTCAATCTTATGTGTGGAGTGTTGTGATATGTGGTGGTCAAGATGGTCACTTTCATGATTGAGTTTATATTTCTTATCCTCCCCCAACCTCTTACTTTGATGGTTCTTTTTTTTTTTTGTGAAGTTAATATGAACAAAGAACCCATGGATGATGAACTGAAAGAGATCAAGAATATGCTAAGGTGACTTGTGGACCAAAATAATAAAAAATAACTGCGCATACAAAGACAAAGATGTTACTATTTGCAACCTAAAGACATAAGTGAGTCAACTAGTTAAAGCATTTAATGCTCGACAAGCCAATATTGTGAATAGCAGCCAAGAAGAGCATGAATTGGTTGCACAAGTTGCCATTATAATGGAGGAATTGAGCGTAGAATATGACCAAACCAATTAACTAGAATTTGACAATGTCGATATTGAAAAAATGGTACTGGAGTCAACTGAGCACCTTATTGATACAATTTTAATTATCTAGTTTATGGAAAGAAGAGGAGATTGATAACAAGTTGAATTTTCATTTTAATTCTCACTCTAATCATTTTTCAATATTGTGTTCAGAAGGAGAAATGGAAATTGATCCGTATGAGCCAATGCAAGAGTCAAAGGAAGATGAGTCACCACGGAGGGGAAGTGTGGAAGCACTATAGATTCTCCTAATTTGGGAGGGGTTTTAAAAAAAATTTTACAAAAAAAAGTCAAGGGAAGAGGTAGATGAGCAGAAATTTTCAAGGCACATCTAGGCAAAGTGACACTCCTCGATTGAAAACCAAAAAGTTCATAAAGTATTATTTAATTTTTGGCTCGCAACAATTTATATCGCTCTAAGAGCATGATTATAGAGTAGAATCAAAACTTTGGGGTCCACTTCATAAGTTCGAAGTGGAGGCAGAAAGGGATTCACGTCGTGCCACAACGTTAAATCAAGTGCTTGTTAGGAGCCAACCCAGCTTTACTGCTTTCTTTTATTTTTTATTTTTTATTTTTAAATTATATTATATTTGTAACGTCGATTTTTGATTTTCTAGGAGCACGAAAAATAAAGCTATTGGAAGGATGCAACAGCAAACCAGATGGTTGGAACTAAGTGTAAGGTACCCGCACGAGGGACCGGCCCTGGGAGAAGCCTGATTACCCCATGAGCTGCTAGTGCTTCGATCTTTGGATACCAGGGAATTTTTTTTACCCTCTTATTAGTTATGGTGTGCATTAGAGACAATGCACAATTTTAAGTGTGGGATGAGGAGATTATTTGGGTGACTTTCTATGCTAATTTAGTTGTATTAGTTTAATTGAATTTTTTTCTGGACTTTCTCCGACGACGGATCTCCTAGACAATTTTTTTGAGGGATTAAAGTCTAAACAAAAATTCAAAAATATATCTTTTTTGTTTATGTTAGGTAGTAATAAATCTCCTGTAATTTTTCTTTGTGCCTCGATTCTTTTTCATGCGATGTGGTTTGAACTGTATAGTAATTTTTTCTTTTTTTTTAGAGTAGATTAGAATTAGAAAATAAATGAAGGAAGAAAGATGATATTCATAGGTGCCTTTTACTTGTTTGATAATATCATATTTAGACTTTGGTATGCGTAGTATCTTTCCTATGTGTTAAAGTTTATGATGCTTTCATGAATTGGATAGCATGTTATTGACGCATATATTTCATTCTCTTGATGTCTGTTCACTTTGTGCTTAATGCTTAATATACTGTGGCTTCGCGAATACTTGCATTTCTTAAGAGAATGGTATCATCCTTAGTGAGTCATGTGTCACGTGTGAAGTGAGAAATTATGTAATCCGTATTTTTGTGATTGAGTCTAGAACTTGCCCGATATGTGAGTTGTAGCAAAATATAAGGTGATGCTCGATTTGAGAAATGATTTTAGGCTTTCCTTGATCATTTTGATTTTATTGTTTACCATAAATAAAATTTATCCCTAGTTACCCCTTTTTAACCTATAGACTTCTATTTGGCGCCCACATTACAAGCTTATTCCCTTTTTATTTTTAATTGATATTGTTTTGATCCTTTTACCTCTTAAAGCACTTTAATTGTAAAATAAACGCTAAAAGAAGCAAGAAGAGACTAAGTGTGGGGTAGATTTTGAATAGAACCAATGAAAGGAACAAAGGTGCACTTATTTTGTAAAATAATACACCACTAGCGGAGATTGAAAAAAAAATAGTTGCAAAAAAAAAGAGAGAAAATTTGGTAAAAAAAGGGAAGAAAAAATAGAGATTAATAAATTGTTGTTTTTTTCTTGCTATTGAGTATGAATCAAAGTAGTGTTTAAAGAAAAAGAAATATTTTTGGGGTGATATTGTTCGGAAAACTGAAGTGGTGTTCAAGAAAATAGGCTTAAAGTAATTTGGTGATGTGTTAAAGTATTTAGGAGGGTGAATCACTATTCATTAAATATATTCTACTCGTCCCTCAGTCCACATTACAACCATGAAAAAATCCTAATTGATTTTAAATCGAGCGAGCTTACGTTAGTAGAGATTTACATTAAGGGCAAGCATATGGTGCCAATTGCATGCATGTGACTTCTTTTGTGAGAGTGAGTGATATTCTTTGATATGTATGAGTCTTTAAAATATATTTGAGCATTTGATTTAAGTGGGTGGATTCAACTTACTTTCTTTTCTTGTTGTGAGGGCACATGGTTTCATGAAGGATGATAGATAATATTAATTGACTTCTCTACAATGTTGGGTGTTCAAACCATGGGTGGATTGTGACTTTTGAGTCGATTTTTGAGGCTAGAATTGTTATGAGCATGTTGTCGTTGTTGTGAATGTTTTGAAGTATGGCATAAGAAAAGGGAAGTGTATGAGATTGCATATGCTAAAGATTAATTGGTGCTATTAACCATAATTATTGGTATAGTATGCTTTAAAAATATGTTAAGTGCTCAAAGATAGTGCAAAGTGTTGGTTGACTCGGTGACAATCAGCGTTTAAGTGTAAGGTAGTGATGTTTGGCTATAATTATATATTTTTAATTTATTACTTACGTTATATTTCGGGACTTTAGTGCTAAACTATCTATATTTATGCTTAATTGAGTTTATTTTATGTATAAGTACGCTAAAGATGAAATTAAAAATAAAATAAAAAATGTATACTATACGCTATAAGAATAAAATTGTGATTATTTAATTAGGGGACAAAAGAAATCAAAAGAAGATGAAAGAAAAGAAAAGACAAATAAAAGAATTTATAAAAGAAGAGAAGCTAATGCAAAGAATTGCAAAAGTTAGGTTGAAAACGAAGCAGATTCTATGGAATTGAAAACGTGAGCTTTATTTGTCGCTACAAAGCTGGCGTCGCGAGGCTTGAGGGGAGCTGGAGGCGCGCGACAGAGCAGGGTAGGTGCGGTCTGTCGCGAGACGACGCGTGTTTTAAATTTTTAAAGCTTATTTGGTCCTCTATGTTTTGAATGGAGATTTACTATGGTTTTCTAATGGTATTAAGATAATTTGTTAAATTTTACTCTTCAGTATTTTATTCCACTGATTTACTTACGTTAACTTGTAAACTTTTAAAAGATAAAAGGAAAATGCGGAATAATATGTAATATTGGCTTTCCCAGCAAATATAATATTAGGCGTTATTGCAACTTCCGAGGGTAAGAAATTCGGATCCTGATAGTTTTGGACTTATTTATTTCGTTTGGGTCTTTTTCCTATACATATAAATAGTCATTAAACACCAATTGGACAGAGGGAGACCGAGATTGGACATGTTAGACCGGGGATTCAACCTAAGGAAACAAGAACACACTAGTAGCCCGGCGGAGAATTCTTCTACGAGTTTTTCACTTCCTTCTTCTCAGTCCCATTATTGGTATGAATTCGAGTATTGTAGTTACGCTTATATTATGAATAGCTAATTTTTTATTTAGGGTTTTGATAGAACTTATTGGAGGATGATTTTCCTGTTTCATTTTAATATAGATCTGTTGTAGCTTTTTCTCTATTTGTTCGACTATGTTTACATTGTGGTTGGTTGAAGTCCCTCAATGGATTGTGCCTATTTAGTATGTATTACTCGAAAGAGAATACATATTTAGGTAGTTGTTGAACGATATCACTCCGAACATATATGAGGGATAATAAGAAGGGTTTAAATGTGAGATTAGGAATAATGAAACTTTGGTGCGATCGGAGTGAGCCATAACTTAGTGCCAGCTGGCGTAGTTCGGAAGAATATGTCTAATAAATTCTGGTCGTTACTTGAGAGAGAATTATGACACTCAGAGAGCTTGTGATCGGTAGAGAAAACTTAGGTAAATTTATAAAAAACGCAGCGGAAAGGATTCCGAAAATAGGGAAAATCATAACTGTAGACCTCCTTAATCTTATCTCAAATCCTTATCCTTGTTAATTGATAGTTTTATTGCTTTCTAGGATTTGTCATTTAATTAAATAAAAATAAATATTATAATTAGAAAATTACTTGGACTTGTGTTTCTTAGCAATATTTACCAACTGTATTTAAGCCTTAGTTCTCTATGTAATTCGACTCTAAACTTATAAACATATATATTTACAATGATCGTTTAATCCTTTTATAAAGTATAATTAAGCGTAATCAGTCATATATATCTCTAATTCCTCTCCACCCACAAAAATCTATTAAATCTTGGAATTAATGTAAAAACTGGGAATGGGGTTTGTTCGCCCAAAAATTTGGGAAGACCAAATGGAATAGACAAGGAAACATTTGCATGGGAAAAAAAATTACAATCCTCTTTTTCCCTTTTAAGTTTCAACCACGAAAAACGAGTAAAAATTGCATGGGGTATCTTATTTGGTCGCCCCCATTTAACCTATACCTATTTTTTAAAAACTTTTAATTTATGCTCACTTTTTAAAAAATTTCAGCTCCCTTTCACCCTTGCAATTTCATTTTAGCTTCTGCTTCTTTTGCTTTCCTTCTCTCTTTTGCTATCATTTTCTCTTCCTTTGTCCTTGCTGTTGCTTTCTCCGCTGCGTTGCTTACCTCTTCCTTTATCCTTGCTGCTGATTTCTCCACTGCATTGCTTACTTTCTACTTTCACAGAATGCATCTTCTTCTTTCTTCTTTGCCTTGCGTAGAATACTACAGTTGTTGATAATGTAGTAATTTGAAGCAACTGTAGTTTGTGGGGAAATAATTAATAGTAATTAAATAGAACTATAGTTGAAGTTATGTGAAAAGAGTATTATTTGGGGTAGTAAAAATACAATGAACTAAATAATTTCAGCTCTATAGCTAAAGTTTTTCGATTACAAAGATAAAAACTTCCGCGCTAGAGCTGAAGTTTTTATTTTATAATTGGAAAACTTCAGCTCTATAGAAAAATTTTCCAGTTACAAAGACAAAAACTTCAGCTCCAGTTACAAAAGAAAAACTTCAGCTCACAATGAAAATGCTGAGACAATGTACTGTATCTCACAATGGAGGCAGACATAGTTTTAGCTATTCTCGTAATCACTTTCTCATGTGCAATATTCCTACAGGAGGAAGATATGCTTAGATATGAAAACAAACAAAATGATTCCTGCTTCTCTCTGCCTTTGAATCCCAATAACGAGATAAATCAACTTTGTATGTTTTTCTTTTCTTTACTTCTTCTCCTGCACCAACCAATGGAACAAGAAGTGCTTCTGCAATTTTCTTCGTTCTTTCTATATTATCCAGCATGGAGGAGCCAACTCGGTTAGTAGAAGAAGCAATGATTAATAACGTGGACAAACAACAGAAAATTATTGAAAATAAAGAACATTCAGAAAAGGGTTACTAAGAATTTGTCAATTTGAGAACTCAACATTATATAAACTGGCAGCATTATATATTTCTTCCCTTTCGTACTGCACTCATAGTATGGACAATAAGTTGACTTTAAAGGTCCTACTAATTGAGTTAAGAAAGCAAATTAAAATAGAAGATTCAAACAAACAATAAGAAGAATGTCATATATATACTGCTCACTTCTTGGTCTTCGGTTTGAACATGCAAACGAATTTCGGGGATTTCAAGTACGAATTGCATAAAGACTATGCGGAGAGTACTTAGTATTTTTTGGTTTTGCTGTATTACGTACATTGAAGGTTCTGTAGTTTGTAGGAAAATAATTAATAGTAAATAAATTGAACTACAGCTGAAGTTATGTGAAAAAGTATTATTTGGGGTAGTAAACGTACAATAAACTAAATAACTTCAGCTCTAGAGCTGAAGTTTTCCGGTTACAAAGACAAAAATATCAGCTCTAGAGCTGAAATTTGCCAGCTATAAAATAAAAACTTCAGCTCTAGAGCTAATCTTCAGGCTCCGCTGCTAAAATGCTTGAGTTTTGCGTGATTGCCTTTGCCACTTCAGTCTCGTGTGCTAAAGTTATGTGAAAAAGCGGGTATGCTTGTAACTTTTGTTGCAAAGGGGGCACAAATTAAAATGTGGCACAACAATGGGTATAAATGCAAATGCCCCGAAAAACGAACATAACTCATTTTATAGCTTTTTAAAGGATTTTGGCATTTTTCTTATTCTTTGTCTATATCAACATGTATATTGAAATTTTATTTTCATTCTTTGTATATAAATAATATTATTTTTTGTATATCAATAATATAAATATAAATATATGTATATATATATATATATATATATATATATATATATATATATATATATATATATATAGTTGTTTCTGCCTTTGTATCATTGAATATCACCATAAAAATATAGTAGTATTTGTATATCACACTATATAAAACATCATACATGTGTATCCCCTATTATAACCCGTGTATATCTCTATGTACATTAGTGATATCTCATATATATTATGTGCATCTATATATATTCATAAAAAATTGTGTTACATATACGATACAATGTGATATACATCACCATCCATAGAAAAAAATATGTATACACGATATACAAAGTTATATATGCATACGTCCTTAAAAATTTGTGTGTGATATGTATTAATGTAGACGATATACAATATAATGTACACATGTCGTAGTTGAATTTTTAGGTGTGGTTTTTTTACCTGAAATCAGTCTAAGTCATTTCTAATCTTGCTTAAATTTTAGATATAGCTTCGTTTAAGTATTTTCAACTAATTCCAAATTTTCAAGTCATCTTAAAAAAAGATGGATAAACTTTATCGAAAAATGTTAGGAAGCATGTGCTCTAATAGGACGTCACAGGAGAAATCACGATGGCTGAGAGGGTCACCTGGTGAAGGATGTGGAGAGGTGTGTGAACTGAAAGATTTATGATGTATCCAACCAAGAAAAGGAAGAGAGAAGAAATGAAGTTGAAATACATTTTTTTCTCTTAGTTTTACTAATCTTTGTCAAATTTTGTGTATAGCCTCGTTTAAGTATTTTCAATCACACCCAGTCATTCAATTCAATCAAAAAGAAAATAAAGTTAAAATATATTTTTGTCTCTTAGTTTTTACTTCTAATTTTCTCTAATGTGAGATCATCCTTACCTTTTCATCCCACTGATTTTTTTGTGTGCATAATTTGTAATAATTTTTGTTAAACTACGAGAGCGCATATATATATATATATACATATATACATATATATATATATATATATATATATATATATATATATATATATATACATATATATATATATATATATATATATATAAATATAAATATATATATATCAAAATATATATATACATCTATATATATATATACACACACACACACACACATATGTATATATATATATATATATATATATATATATATATATATATATATATATATATATATATATATATCACTACATACACATCTGAAAAGTATACTTTTCATACAGATATGATTGGGAGGTATACTTTTTGATATGAAATATATTGTATAAAAAAGTTTGTGGCCATCTAGATCTAATATGTATTTTTTTCCTCTATGTAAAAATCCTATAATTACTCGATGAACACCTAATGGAATGAGGAGATTGCAAATATCAGCTAAAAAGGAAAATTAATTATATATATTACGTATACCATCCCATATATTAGAGTACAATCTAAAATTGGTTTCTGATGGAATGGCAGTGAAGATGGATTAGAATGTTAGCCAATAGTTTTAGAGGTTTTAAGGTTAGATATTCTGTTACCACTAATATAGGAAATCTCCTTAGTTTTAGCTTTTATTATAGTCATAATCTTCATTGTGGTATATAATTAAATCTATTATGAAATAATATAAAGACAAGAACAATAATACAAGAACAAGAGCAATAGAGAGAAGAGTAGAGAGAGTTCTTCTTATTGATACTTAGAGAACGTTAGGAGTGGTTTACAATGGTAGAAGACCCCTTTATTTATAGGGAGGGGGATGATTTAGCTACCAAGAATAGAACTCTAGAATCTCTCTAATTATAGACATTCACCTTAAATAGGAGATTTCATAACACTCCCCCTTGAATGTCTATTCAACAATGTGCCTCGTTAAAACCTTAAAACCAAAACCCAATGGGAAAAATTAAAGAAAGGAAAAAGAGTACACATGTTTGAATATGCGCCTATTGGTTGCCTCGTTAAAAACCTCGCAAGGAAAACCCAATTGGGACAAAACCTTGTAAGGGAAAAAGAGTGCAACGCGCATTAACTCCCCCTAATAAGAACATCAATTTATATCCTTGAGCATTTGCATTCCAATCTTGTGCATCATCTTCAAAACGATCTTTGGTAGATATTTGATAAATTAATCAACCATATTGACTTGAACAAATATTCCGCACCTTGAAATCATCATTCTTGATAGATATGAACATCTTCATATAATGTCGTGGAATAACTCTTCAATATCTTCATAGGTGTATTCTCGATGCCATCATGCTTATAGTTATAGCAAGATACATATGTACACAAATTGTACTAATGATGTGGTACTTCAGGACCAAGAATTGCATATGCTTCAAGCAACTTAAATCTTTCAAGTTAAGTCATATAAGTCACATAATAGACTTTAGATGCATATCAAGTTTTCACGTCATGCTAAACAAATAAGATGTTGAAAACTGATTATACATACCTTTGACTTTATACTTTCAAGCATTTGAACTATAGGTTCAAAACTACATGTCTTTCATATGGAATCAATTCTTCTTGAATTGTATCTCTTCCATTTAGTTACTTTCTTTGGGTCAGCAAATGCGTATAGCATGCTTTGCAATATGTTGCAATTGAATTATCCCTTTTATGAACTTCAGGTTCATATCATGATATTCGGGGATATACATATACAAATGATAATTCATCCCATGTAACATTTTCTCAAGTGTTTATCATGTCTCCCCCTCATGTTAGAAAAGCTAACTTGTTTCCTCAACTTTGGGAAATCATCTTTGCGCATTATCATGTCAATATACACGGCACATTAATAATAAGATGAAATTATTTGGTTCCTGACCCTGAACCACTTGTGAAGGGAGAATATAATATACTCTCGTATACAACGTATATCAAACTGATATATATAACTTTGTTCTCATAAGAAACAGTTTAGCTATTAAGTGGAAGCACTCAATAATTATCTTGCTAAACCAACTTTGATATAAACCAACTTATCAAGATGAACTATCTTGAGTAGAAAATCTGGAAATTATGCTCGAAGTTAGATTACTGAGCAATTTACCTCGCAAGCACCGGCTAGGCTGCAGGTCAATAACAATTGCGCATGTAACCATATCATAGATGCATCATATGTGGTATACATGGCAGGTGAATGGGCCCATATTCACCTTTGATATTTCCAGAATTTATGGGCTTCAACCCGAACTCTTTAGTTGGTCAGTTCATTAATGAGAACAAGTGATTCAAGAGAATTCGTAAAGAACTTTCTAGTTCTTTGATATTCACCTGTGTGAATTTGCACATCATACTTAAAATGAGATGGCTAATACGAATGCTAACTGAACAAATTATCAATATTGGTAAACTTCAAATTTACACCATGACATGTGCACTTATCAATAAACTTCAGGTTTATTATGACATGGGTTTTTATACCAATAGATATCCACTTTATTGTGACATTCTTTCTTTTGTGTAGTACAAACTGGAGAACAAAGCGGGTAGCTTTTCATATGCAAATTACCCCGCTACAAGTTGTAGTAATAGGAGATATCAAAGCCTTCCTTTATTTATAGTCTCAATATAATCAATCGCTTTCGCGTGTACTTTGGAAACTGAATAAGTTTCTTTGAGACTTACTACAGCACAATACTCAATTGTGTTTCTCCAACATAGTAATAATTGGCTCTTCTAGAGCTCTCAATTAATTTTGTACTACCACAGATTCATCAACATCCATGTGGTGAATATCTTTCTTAAAGAGAAAGTTATACCATTATGGTCATGTCAAACTTATATGCAAGATATAAAATTTCTTGCATTATCGTTGTCCTTTAATAGTCATATTTCCAAAATACTTTGGCGTACAATAGGTACGTGACCAACGATCATTCATGCCATATATCATCTCAAACCTCCTTCTAGGGGTGAGTGTGGTATCATCTCCAACCTCCTTCTAGGGGTGAGTGTGGTATATTTAATACCAATTTCATGTTCATATTCTTCCAATAATGAATATGTATTCGTGAATCAGATGTTGTCATATTCACTTCGGGGATATGTGATTTTGTTATCCTTTTCAAATCTATAAATGCGTCAGGCATTTGATTTGCTATTCTTTGCAAATGGATAATCTTTTGTGCCTCTTTCACAAATAGAGGTATGTGGATCAAGATGAGATAATGATGCATTTTTCCACAAAATTTCCTGTTTGGTTTCACCAACTTCTCCCCCTAATTTTGGGAAAAGTGTCTCATCAAATTGACAGTCTGCAAATCGTGCAGTGAACAAATCTCCTGTCAATGTTTCGAGGTAGCGAATAATGGAGGGCGATTCAACCTCAACATATATTCCTAACCTTCTTTGCAGACCCATTTTGGTGCGGGATGGCTGTGCTACAGGCACATACTGCGCATCCAAAGATTCTTAAATGGGATATAGTGGGTCCATGACCCAAAACCAATTGCAACGGGGAATATTTGTGTCAATTCGTCAGTCAGAGATGAACTAGCATTGCTGTATGCAAAATGGCGTGACCCCAAACCGAAGTGGGCAGCCGACGAACTAGAATTGCTGCATGCAAAATGGCGTGAACCCAAACCAAAGTGGGCAGCCGACGAACTAGCATTGCTGCATGCAAAATGGCGTGAACCCAAACCGAAATGGGCAGCCTCGTTTTCATGAAGAATTCAAGATTATTCTCATCTATTGTCTCAATATGATATCCATTTTGAATGATATCTTTAAAACTCAACAAGTTCCTTTTAGACTTGGAGGAGAACATTGCGATTGATATCATTAAAACTCAACAAGTTCTTCTTAGACTTGGAGGAGAATATTGCATTCTCTAAGATAAACGTCGTGCCTTTGGGCAGAGTTACAGTTGCTCTTCCGGATCCTTCAATCAATTTTACTTCCCATGGTTTGACATATAAAAGAAAAACACGAACATAAGAATAAATAAGTTCAATTCGTTTGCGTCACATAATATTTTCAAAATCTGCTGATGTCAGTTGACTAAATAAATCAGATAGTCGATTATATGTTTTCCATAATCGATTACTATGCAGTTTGAAAATTTCAGTTTAAGCATTTTCATAAAACAATCGATTGTTAAACACACACAATCGATTGTTGACAATTTTTGAAAATTTCCAGATCACACTGTTTTAAGACAATCGATTGTTAAACATAGACAATCGATTGTTGACAATTTTTGAAAAATCCCAGATTACACTGTTTTAAAGACAATCGATTGTTGATCATTGACAATCGATTGTTGACTGTTTTTGAAAAAAATTCCAGATCACTGTTTTAAAGACAATCCATTGTTGATCATTGACAATCGATTGTTGACTGTTTTTGAAAAATTCCAGATCAAACTGTTTTAAAGACAATCGATTGTTGATCATTGACAATCGATTGTTTTGCAGTTTTTATGCGAAATATGAGATAACCGACTAGTTTTTCAGGTTAGTCGATTACCTCTACTGGAAAGTAAAACTATTATTGATATTTGAGCATATTGATACATTCTAAAGAACTAATACTAACATTATATCATGAACTAGCTAATACGAGCTAATACTAATGGCTATTAGTTTATTCATTCACTAATACAAACAAGTAAAATAAAATCAAACAGCTCCATCTTCTTTCATCACTGATCCATCACCGATTAGGTGGTCTATCTTCCCCTCGGGTTGCTCAAAGAAGTCTGCCACATCCAAGTGGGTGATGTCAAAGTTGTCGTCAGAGACAAAATTCGTTTCAGGGCGTTTACTCTTTCGAGATGCTTGATAAAGGTCAACCAAAAGTCATGGTATACGGCAAGCCTTTGACCAGTGCCCGTTTTCACCGCAACGATAATATATAGTTTATAAACTATTTGCTTTTGGGTTCTTATCGTATCGTGCTTGTGGCAGAGTGACCAACTTCAGGTTGTCATATCTCTTCTTTAAGCCATTCCACAAGATAGGTGGATCTTTGACTGTGATATATTCAATTTTCAAACCTTCATCAAGGTGATGACGCAAGTAAATCAAGGCCTTAGCACAGTTTCAAACCTTCATCAAGGTGATGGCGCAAGAAAATCAAGGCCTTAGCATAGTTTTGGGTGGATGCATTATTTCTGTCTTTAATGGCGTCTCCAATACCCATAGCATCTAAGTGGATTTCAGCATCCAAAACCCATGTCATATAGTTCTTGCCTGAAATTTCAAGGGCAACGAACTTTCTTTTCATAATGTCAGACATAAAACAAATTTACATCAAGAGCGTGTTCATACTTATGGGCTCTATTACAATTATCACATTCACTTCAGGGAATGGATCATAATCATGTGCTTTACACAATCTCATGTCAAATATTACTTTCATAAAGTGAAAGATTATTTTGAGAATCTTTATTATTCTCATTATCACAATAATGACGATTATAATTTCGTCTATTGCCACGTCCACATCCATTGATACCTTTACGGTAATAATTTTGTCTTCTTTCAGACTTATCACATACTGCTACCATATTCTCTAAAGGGAATGGAGCAAATTCAATTGGACGGAATTCTTTGCCACGTTCACATTCATTGATACCTTCATGGTAATAATTTTGTCTTCTTTCAGACTTATCATATACTGCTTCCACATTCTCTAAAGGGAATGGAGCAAATTCAATGGGACGGATTTTTAATTCTTTGCCCACAATCATACATGAATTTAATCATGGCAGGACATAGAGATTTAACCACTTCATGTGGTTATAATTTCTTACACACTCCATTAGAGTTATAATCAAACTTTGTTGTCTATGTTTGTATATAAAATCAAATTATAGAATTCCAAGAATTTGAAAGAGAAAAGTAAAATACTTACCTTAATTTTCTCAAGAAGATTCTTGAGACGGTAGAGTCTCGTGCCTTTTAGAATCACGAACACGGAACTGAGGTCGAAATCTCGAATTTCTGTTTCCAATCTTTCTTTCACGTTTTCTATTTCTGTTTTCTGTTTCTTTCTTCTCCTTTGTTTTCAATTTTTTTTCTCTCTTCCTCTTCAACGTTTTCTTTTCCTTTTGCTTTCCAGTGTTTTTTCTCCTTCTTTTGTTTTCTGTTTTTTTTTTTTGAAGCAAAACCCTACACAAACAAAAAGTTAAGACAATCGAAAATTTCAATTGGTTAGAGACTCGTGCTGATAACGTGTTATGAAATAATATAAAGACAAGAACAATAATACAAGAACAAGAGCAATAGAGAGAAGAGTAGAGAGAGTTCTTCTTATTGATACTTAGAGAATGTTAGGAGTGGTTTACAATGGTAGAAGACCTCTTTATTTATAGGGAGGGGGATGATTTAGCTACCAAGAATAGAACTCTAGAATCTCTCTAATTATAGACATTCACCTTAAATAGGAGATTTCATAACAAACTCTTATATGTCTTGTATTTATGAATGTTTTCCTTTTCAAAAATAATAACTACTTGAAGGGAGGGAGTATTTTTATGAGGCCTAACTCCTTTGATATTTGGGGGTATTTGTATTTATACTCATTTTTTTGTCTCATGTTTTAATTTGTACTCGCTTTACAAAAAAATTGAAGCGTATATGCTTTTTCGCATAACTTCAGCATACGGGACTGAAGTAGCAAAGACAATTACGCAAAACTTCAGCATTCTAATAGCTGGGCCTGATGTTAAGCTCTACAACTAAAGTTTTTATTTTGTAATTGGCAAACTTCAGCTCTAGAGCTGAAGTTTTTGTTTTTGTAACTGGAGAACTTTAACTCTAGAGCGGAAGTTTTTGTTTTTGTAACTCGCGAACTTCAGCTCTAGAGCTGAATTTTTATTTTGTAACTGTCGAAGGTTTTATTTTGTGACTGTCGAACTTAAGCTCTAGAGCTGAAGTTTTTGTTCTGTAACTGTCGAACTTCAGCTCTAGAGCTGAAGTTTTTGTTTTGTAACTGTCGAACTCAGCTCTAGAGCTGAAGTTTTTGTTTGTAACTGGCAAACTTCAGCTCTAGAGCTGAAGTTTTTGTATGTAACTGGCAAACTTTAGATTTAGAGCTGAAGTTTTTAAAACCCCTGTGTATGTATTGGTGAAGTTTCTATTTTTGGGGAGAAAGATTAACCTTTCAAATTCCATATTCTAAGTATGGAGATGGCTTAATTGATTTATTCTGGATCGAAACATCGAGGAACACATCATGGTTCTGCTTGACCATAGCATCTCGATGATGGAGACAGTGTCAAGGGGTTTTAGAGAAATGCAAAAATATATTTGAGATTTGAACTAATGACGTAAAAAATATTTTGAGCCACATCAACCATATCACAAAAATGTTTTCTTACATTACAATTACTTTAATTATGTATAGTAAGATGGCTTCTGAGGAATTGAGTGAAGCAACATAATGAGAGATATTGTTACACCAATGTTAAGTTCCAGAGAGATACGGAGATCACTGGGAGAAGGAGGGGAAGAAAGGGGACTGAAGTTGTTTAAAAAGTGGGTACAAGTTAAAATTTTAAAAATATAGGTATAAATTAAATGGGGGCGACCAAATAAAGCGCTCCGTGCAATTTTTACATATTTTAGCACGCTAAATTCTTCTCCAGCTTTAATTCATGTTTCTTGGACAAACAATTCCCTTATCTAATACTAGCTCTTCAACCTCATGATAGTTGGGAAAATTTGATTTTATACTCATTAATTACAAATTATTTATCTTTTAATATTTATGTCTAAATTATTTATATCTTCTATCCATGCGGCCCAAATTATTTACCTGGCCCATGCATTAGCCTATTCCCCTCATTTAATGCCTCAGTTAACGCTATTTCTCATGGCCATTTATTTCATTTCAAAAAAATCATAGCCAAACCATGAGAAATCATATTTCATACAGCAGTTATTGATTTGACTTGTGAACTTTTCTTCAAATTTTGTTTCTATCTTAAATATTATTCTATATGAGTTTCACTCCAAAATTCTCTTTCTATATTAGTATTTTATTTTGTATTTATTTATATTTCTGAACCATGTGTTGTTGCAGTTATATATTAAGTTTCTCAGATCTGATTTTTATGTGTGTATGAAGATCCACCATTGATGAGCTTGATGTATTTAAAAGAAATTATTGTTTGATTCGAGTAAGCTTCCCAGATTTGAATTTTTATGTATATTTAAATATTCACCATTGTTGGACTTGAAGCTCTTGAATTTAATATATTTATTTTGAAGATTTCCTGTTTGATTCAAAGTAGGTGTTGTTAAATGTTGCTTATAGTACCTTCTGAAAGTTCGTACTGAAATTTGATAGCATTTAGAGTTGATTTGAGGTGATTGAGATCGAAATTTTCAGCTGAAAATCGAAGAAGAACACAGCTACCCAATAATATAATGCTACAGTATACAATATGCTATAGGAGTATATAGCGATACTTCAACAGTATATTATTATACTTTTCAATATACTATAACGGTATATTGTTATAATCGAAGAAGAACACAGTTACCTAATAGTATACCGTCACAGTATACAATATACTATAGGAGTATATAATTATACTGCAACAATATAATATTATAGTGTACAATATATTGTTATAGTATACTATAATAATATGCAATATACTATAATAGTATGATGTAATAGAATATAAAAGTGTACTTATTACCCGTAAATTCACTTGTCTTTTCCCTTTTAATTTGCTTTAAACTTTTATCCAATGTGAGGAGCAAATTGAAAATGCAAATCTTTTTTTTGTTTTGATTTATTCTATGACTTGAATTCCAAGACTTCTAACTTCTCCAAACATTAATCCGCCATGGGAGGACCTCGAATATCTGAAACTCATAAATTGGATTTGTTGAGTTTGTGGTTATTTTGAAACTCAAAACAAGAATTTTTTTTTAACTCTTTGCTTATAATTGTATGCCATGTTGGTATAGCTATATATTATACTAGTATCATATGTTAGTTAACGTTTCTTGGTGTATTAGGTATATTTAATTGGTATGCAATTTGATTTTTTTAGTAATAGAATAAAAATAAATAATAAAAAATAATAAAAACAGTAAATGAAAATTAGATTACGAAGAGAAAAGAATATTAAAAAAGAAATTTAATGAAATTAGAAAAGGAAAAAAGAAAAAAATAAGAAGAAAGCGAGAAAAAATAAAAGGAGAAAAGAAGAAGAAATGAAGTATAGAAATAAAAAAAAATTGGAGAATAAAGAAAAAATTGTCGCAAAAATTATTATGGGTAGAAAATATAATTAATTTGATGGATAGAAATACAAATAGATTGCAGGCAGATGTCAATTGGTTCAATCAGTTATTCTTGGAGTTCAAGCTTACTGGGCTCAATTATTTATCATGCCATCTAAAGTTGTTAAGCTGCTGGAGACTATATGCAGAACATACATTTGGTCAGGGTCTGTTAACATCACTAAGAAAGCATATGTGGCTTGGGAGAAAGTTTGTATGCCTAAGTCTGTTGGAGGACTGAACTTAACAAATATATCAATGTGGAATAGAGCTGCAATAGCTAAACTTGGTTGGGACTTAGCTCATAAAAAAGACTTGTTATGGGTGAAATGGATTCACACTGTCTATGTCAAACAACACCAGTTGGAGAACCTTACTATCCCAGTTAATGCTAGCTGGATGGTAAGGAAAATTGTGGAAGGAGTCAAACTGCTGCAACAACAAAATCTGCTAGGTGACACTGTCTGCTCTATAAGGAAGGTATACTTGCAACTGCTGGGAGATTCATCTAGAGTTTCATGGAAGAATATGGTAATGCAAAATGCAGCTAGACCTAAAGCTATCTTCAGCTTATGGTTGCTACTGCAGGATCGACTTCCCACCAAAAACAGGCTGTTACAATGGAAGCTGAACATCTCCGGAGTGTGTGTTATGTGCCAGTAAGAATTGGAAACTAGAGATCATTTATTTCTGCATTGCTCCTTTGCTTCACAGTTGAGATATCAAACAATGCAATGGCTGAGAACTGATGATTTCACTGGACAAAATTGGATACAATTCTGTCAATGGATCATTATGCAGTCCAAAGGAAAATCTGTCCGAGCCCTCACCTTCAAGATGACTATCACAGAAATGCTATATAGTATATGGTTAGAGAGAAATGCAAGAATTTTTGAAAACATTTATTGTAATAGTGATAAACTCCTAAGTAGCATAGCCTATATTTGTAATGTTCGAGCTCCTCCTAGGCTTAGTTCACATATTCAGCATTTTATGATATAAATGCTGAATATTAGAATAGCATAGATACTTCATGTTCTAATTTGATAGGCAGTTGAGATTAAACTGTCCTATGATTTTGTAAGGCATCCTTTTGGTGATTAATAAAAATTTTAATTACCAAAAAAAAAAAAAGAAATACAAATAGATAGATAAAGATAACTAATTTTATTTTTGTGAGTAATAATGATATCTCCCCTGATAGTTTGTGTCTCCTCTTTGTGAACTCTTTTGTGAATCAACTTAATTAAAATTGTGAAATGTGTAAAAGTTTATCTATATTTCAGGATTATTAATTTGGTCGATCTACATGTTTTCTTCCAAAAATTGTTGTCTGGTTCTCAAATCTTAATATTTGCTTAACGAAATAATGGCCTAAAACATGTGAGGATTTAATTGGAAAATAAAATGTGATTTCTAAAAATAGAAAACCAAACTCAAAAAAGTAGTTTTGGATTGGTTTTTAAAACAAACGTGGTCATATCGTTGTTTTTCACTTACAACAAGAATAGAAACTAACAATATATATTTCTTCCATTATAATCTAAAATATTTAACGTAGTCTCTTTTACCCAAATCTTTTTTCTCCTCAATCTTTAAAAATCTTTTTATTATTTTTCTCCTTCAACTAATGTACCGTTTTTGCTACAATTTCCTTCACTTAATTTTTATGTCTCAATACTTAGGTGAGCTATGTGCTAATAACGTGCAATATAAGGGATTTTAGGGTTTAAAACTTGCGATAGCAAACCAGCCACACCACGATTACAAGTAATGCTAGCAAAACCACTTCAAATCTTCCTTGCATAACTATTTAAAATTTTGGACAAATTAAGTAGGCGTTTCGACATAAAATTTTTGGAAGAGAAAAAAAAGTATTTAAAGTTAAGTTGAAAAATAGTATTTAAAATTTGGAATTATGTTTGGACATGTATTTCACTTGAAAAATTTCACAGTTTTGTAAGTGGGAAAAGAATTTTGAAAATTTGAATTGAAAAACTCATTTCCGAAACATTTCTATAATTTGCGAAATTGTATGGACAAACACATTTTTGAATTTTTTTTATATGGACAAAACATATTTTTCTTAAAAATTTGAACAAAAAGGAAAAAAAATTATGAACGTGTAACGGGGCCTAAGTTATATATAAAAATTGCAAATCATTCCTATTCAAATTGAGACTCCTCAAGCAAAGGGTTCTTATAGCAAACAAAAATTTAGGAGCGGTAATAAAATAATAAAGAGAACAAGAGCAATATTGCAGAGAAGGAGAGAGCTTTTTATTGAATTTTTAGGATGATTTACAATTAAGTAAGATCCCTCTATTTATAGAGGGAAAATGACTTAGCCACAAAGTAAAACTCTCTACAAGATAGATATTCACTCTAAATAGAATTCTATTCATAACACTCCTCCTTGAATGTCTACTCAATAAGTAATGTGCCTCGCTAAAACCTTAACTAAAATAAAATCCAATGGGAAAAATATTCTAGAAAAGGAAAAAGAGTACACATATCTATAACACGCCTTTTGGTTGCCTCGTTAAAAACCTTGCAAGGAAAACCCAGTGGGACAAAACCTTGTAAGGAAAAAAGAGTGCAACGCGTATTAGCTCCCCCTGATGAGAGCATCAATTCACATCTTTTAGCCTTCGCATCCCGATTTTGTATACTAACTTCTTGAAGGTTGACGTCGGTAGAGAGTTTGTGAATAAATCAGCCATATTATCATTTGACTGAATCTGTTGCACATTGATATCAAAATTCTTTTGAAGATCATGTGTGAAAAATAACTTTGGTGAAATGTGCTTTGTTCTATCTCCTTTTATGAATCCTCAATCCAATTGAGCTATGCATGTTGTATTATCTTCATGCAAAATCGTGGGCAGTTTGTCACATTTTAAATCACATTTATCTCGAGTAAGATGTATTATAGACCTCAACCACACACACTCTCAACTTGCTTCATGAATAGCAATTATCTCAGCATGCATAGATGAAGTAGACACAATTGATTACTTAATCGATCGCCAAGATATGGCAGTGCCTCCACATGTAAACACATAACGTGTTTGAGATCGAGCCTTGTGAAAATCAGATAAATACCTAGCATCAGCATAACCAACAAGATCCGGACTACAATTATGCATAAAATAAGCCTATATCGGTAGTTCCTTTTAGATACCCAATATGTGTTTGATTCCATTCCAATGTCTCGTTGTAGGAGCAGAGCTATATCTTGCTAAGACATCAACTGAAAATGTTATGTCATGCCTTGTAGTATTAGCAAGATATATTAGTGCTCCAATTGCACTAAGATATGGTACCTCAGGACCAAGTAGCTCCTCATTCTCTTCTTGAGGTCGGAATGGATCCTTATTCACATCAAGGGATTGAACAACCATTGGAGTACTTAAAGGATGTGCTCCATCCATGTAAAACCGTTTTAATACCTTTTCTATATAGGCAGATTGATGAACAAAAATTTTGTTTGCCAAATGTTCAATTTGCAAACCAAGACATAATTTTGTCTTTCCGAGATCTTTCATCTCGAATTCCTTCTTTAAACTATCAATTGCCTTTTGGAGTTCTATAGGAGTTCCAATAAGGTTTATGTCATCAACATATACAGAAAGTACAACAAATTTTGATGTTTTTTTTATAAAAACACATGAGCAAATGACATCATTTATATCGTCTTCCTTTAATAAATACTCACTAAGACGATTATACCACATTCGTCCTGATTGCTTTAGACCATACAACGATCTTTGCAATTTGATTAAAAATATTTCCCGGGACTGAGAATTATTTTCTTTAGGCATTTTGTATCCCTCGGGAATTTTTATGTATATCTCATTTTCAAGTGAGCCATATAAGTAGGCAGTAACCACATCCATTAAATGCATGTCAAGCTTTTTATGGACAACAAAACTAGTGAGATAACGAAAAGTTATAGCATCCATAATGGGTGAATATGCTCTTCATAATTGACACCAGGCTTTTGTGAAAATCCTTGTATGACAATGCGTGCCTTATATCTTTGTACCTTATTTTTCTCATTTCTCTTGTGTACAAAGACCCATTTATAGCAAATAGACTTAACACCATTAGCTGTTTGGACTACAGGCCCAAAAACTTCACATTTTGCAAGTGAATTCAACTCTGATTAGATTGCTTCTTGCCATTTTGGCCAATCAAGTCTTTGTCGACATTCTCCAACAGATTGAGATTCAAGATCCTCATTTTCTTGCATAATGCTAGATGCAACATTATATGCAAAGACATAATCCACCACTATATCCACTCTATTCAAATTTATCTCAATATTGATTGGATTTAATGATCCTTATTTTCTTGAGTCTCAGGCTCAATAGATTCCTTATGAATCTCAGAATTTATTAAATTGTGGATTTTTTCATGAGATTCTTTCGTAGTGTCATTTTGATAATTTGTTTTCCTTTTTCTAGAATTTCGATCTTTGGAAGCTAATGGTCTGCCACATTTTAGGTGTGTTTTGACTCATTAGCTATGACACTAGAAGATTGTTCAATAGTGACATCAATACGGACTGGAACATTCTCTGTAGGGATATGTGATTTTGTTATTCTTTTCAAATACGTAAATGTATCTGGCATTTCATTTGCTATTCAAATGGATAATCTTTTGTACCTCTTTTTCACAAATAGAGGCACGTGGATCAAGGTGAGATAATGATGGATTTTTCCATAAAATTTCCTGTTTGGTTTCACCAACTTCTCCCCCTAATTTTGGGAAAAGTATCTTATTGAATTGACAGTTTGCAAATCGTGCAATAAACAAATCCCCCGTCAATATTTCAGTAGCGAATAATGGAGGGCGATTCAAACCTAACATATATTCCTAACCTTATTTGTGGACCTATTTTGGTACGATATGGTGGTGCTATAGGTTCACATACCGCGCATTCAAAAATTCTTAAATGGGATATATTAGGTTCATGATCGAAAACTAATTGCAACGAAAAATATTTATGATAATATGTCGATCTAAGATGAACTAGAATTTGCTGCATGCAAAATGGTGTGGCCCCAAACAGAAGTAGGCAGCCTTGTTTTCATGAGTAACAGTCTTGCTATCAATTGCAGACATTTTATTAAAGACTCTGCAAGACCATTTTGAGTGTGAACATGAGCTACAAGATATTCTACTTTTATCCTAATTGATAAGCAATAATCATCAAATGTTTGGGATGAAAACTCAGTAGCATTATCAAGACTAATATACTTAACTGAATTATCGGGAAATTTCGTCCGTAATCGAATTATTTTTGCCATTAATTTTGCAAATGCGAGGTTGCGAGATAACAATAGGCACGCATTAGACCATCTAGAAGATGCGTCTATTAAGACCATAAAATATCTAAACGTCCTACTAGGTGGATGAATAGGTCCACAAATATCCCTTTGTATACGTTCCAAAAATGCAAGGGACTCAATTCCAATCTTTGTTGGTGATAGTCTAATAGTTAACTTGCCTTAATAATAAGAAGTGCAAGAAAATTCATTATTTAAAAGAATCTTTAAATTCTTTAATAAATGCCCATGTGAGTTTTCTACAATTCGTCTCATCACAATTGATCCATGGTGTCCCAATCGATCCCGCCAAAGTACGAAAGTATTGGAATCAGTAACCTTTTGGTTTACGGTAGAATGTGCCTCAATTGCGCTAATTCTTGTCCAATACAGGTCACAAGACAAAGATAGAAACTTCTCAATAACCCTTTTCTGGCAAGAGACATTTTTGGTAATGATGAGATATTCAAGATTATTCTCATCTATTATGTCAATATGATATCCATTTCGACGGATATCTTTAAAACTCAACAAGTTCCTCTTGGACTTGGAAGAAAATATTGCATTCTCTATGATAAGCATTGTTCCTTCAGGCAGAGTTATCGTAGCTCTTTCAGAGCCTTCAATTAGTTTACTACTACCAGAAATTGTAATAATATCTGCCTTACACATACTTAAATGAAAGAAATATTTCGTCTCTTTGAATTTTGTATGTATTTTACATGAATCAACTAAACAAATACTTTTAAAATTGAACTTTAATCTAAGTTTATTTTGTAAGATATTCATATTTTTTCCCATAATTCAACATATAAAAATATATACAAATAAATATTAGTATTTTTAGATATAAAAGAAAAAATTCCGTAAGACACAATCTCTGATTGAATAACTTGATTAGAAAACAAAATTTCATAAAATTCTTTACACATTAACATGAAAGGCTTAGATGGTATACAAGTACCAATATATGTTGGTCCGGGGTGTGTCTTCAGAAGTCATGCACTTTACCGGAAAAAGGAGTTGAAGGTTAGACCTTTATGCTCTAAACGAATAATAGTTCTTTTTTTTTCGTTTAGCATTGATTAGTAGAGATGAAAACAGTAACTTATGTTGCTGCATTACAGTAGCAAACATGGATTCACGCCTGGCTTAAAAATTTGTATGATCAGTTGATTTAAAAACTTTAGCAAATAATTTCAACTGATAAATTACAACTGATAGCAATTATAAATTTTGACCACTCTCAAACTTTATTTAATGACAAACTATACTAATTCGACATATTAATTAAAACTACTACTTACGTAAATTGCAATAATTACATGATGTTTATTTACTAACTAATACGAATAAGTAAAATAAAATCAAATTACTTAATTTTCTTTAACTAAAGATCCATCACCGATCAAGTGGTCTATTTTTTCATCAGGGCTCTCAAAAAAGTCTGTTACATCTAAGTGGGTGATGTCAAATTCATTATCATAGACAAAATTGGCTTCAGTGCCTTTATTCTTTAGAGATGCTTGATAAAGCTCAACGAAATGTCTAGGTACACGATAAATATTTGCTCAATGCCCTTTTCCACCACAACGATAACATTCAGTTTCTGAACCATTTGCTTTTGGCTTCTCATCTTTCCCTTTCTATTTTGGTGGTTATTTCTTTTTTCGGGGGTGATTAACATCAGAAAAATTTCTTCCTTGTCCACGCCACAGATTGCGATCACGTAAAGAAGGTCGCGTTCGCTTAGAGTTATTGGACATGGGGTCTTGGCTTGATTTTTGTTTATTGCGAACGCGACAACGTGTTCGAGATCATGTAGTGTAAAAAGGCTGAGCATCTCGCAGTATGTTTTATGCATTCGCGTAGAGTAAATTATGAGAGCTGAGTATATGTGCTTTGCGATCATGAAGGGTTTCCTGCGATCACAATGAAGGAAAAATAAGAGTTGGGCAGAATGTTTTAAAAGTTCATTTTCGCGAATTTGAGGCTAAGTTCCTCCATTGTTGGTCAATTTTGAAAATCTTTAGAGAGGATTGAAGAAGGATTCAAGGGGAATCACTTGGAGATAAGATTTTTGAACTCAATATTCGATTATTATGTGAATTCCACCTAGTCAATCATGGAATATAAGCCTAAATTTTAAGAACAAGGCTTGAAATTGGAGACCTAAAAATTCAGATTTGAAGGGTCATTTGTGAATGGATTTAGTTGTTCTTGATATGTATAGACTCGTGTGAGGACGAGGATTCTATTGAGGTGACTTTTGTCGAATTCTGAGACGTGGGCCCGAGGGCCGGGTTTGAGCAATTTTGGGATTTTTATGTGAATTGGATATTCTCGAGTGGGCTGTCCCGATTGATGATTTTTCCATGTACTTTACTGTAATCTATTTGCCATCATCATTATTTGGGTTGAATGTCATATTTGGGCTTTGTGCTAATTATTTGAACCCTTCAAAAAATTTTGTTGATATTTTCTTACTGTTCTGACTTTTACTTGAACTCAGTCATGTTATTTTCCACTGCTTTTAAAACTCAGTCATGTTCACTCAGTTTTAATACTCAAATGGTATTTAAATAATGTTTTGAGCTGAGAAATACTGTTTTACTATTTTTCGAGAGGTTTATGTGATTTTCAACTTAGTAAGACGGAGGGCTTGCATTGTGAGGATATCTTTTGGGTCCGATTTTACGCCGCAGTGTGATACACTGATTTTGATTATGAGGGCGAGGGCCTGAGATTGTACGCCACGAGGTGGCTTGATATTGATATGAGGCCGAAATCTTCTTTATGATGTCACGAGATGGCTTGATATTGCGCTTGGGCCGTAAAGGGGCCCTCCAGGAGTCTGCACACCCCTAGTGAGCGCGAGTACCTATTGTTATATGAGATATAGCCTGTGGGGCTGGTACGGATCTGAGATATAGCCCGATGGGCTGGTTTTGTTCTGAGATATTGCCCGATGAGCGGATTTGTTGACATTGTGCCCGAGTGGTGAACCTTTATGTACTTATCTTTCTTATTTACCTGTCATGTACCTGTTTAATTGTGTAATTGTGCCCAAGGGTGGATCTTATATGCTTATCTATTCTAATTTCGTGCATTCAATTCTTTAACTGTTGAAAGGCCACTTTTGAAGAAGTTTAAACTGAGCTAAGGTGTTTAAGAGATTTCACAGCTTCATTGCTTTCTTACTGGTTTTGTACTGCTTCTATACAGCATATTGATGTACTCTTCATGATTTCCTATCGCTCAGTCTTCATTTATTTTTATTCACTGAGTTGGTAGTACTCACTTTACTCCTTGCACCTTGTGTACAGATTCAGGCATTTATGAACCTGGTAGCGGGTATTGGTTGCTCAGAGGCAAAGTCAACGGTGTTTAGCAAGGTAGATGGCTCACGTTCGCAGTGCTGATTTTCTCCCTCTCGATTTCGTTAGACATATTTAGTACATTTTTTACTCTAGTTGTATTTGGACCTTAGTAGATACTCATGACTAGTGACACCTCGGTATCGAGTTGTGTTAGGTTTGTTTTTTCGCAAATTATATTGTTAACTTCTTATTTTTGAGATTTTATCATGTTTACGACTTAATACTTATTATTTTATTGCTTAAGATTTGAATGAGAATGTGTCGGCTGATCTTATCTTCACGAGAGAACCCATCATGATTCGATCCGGGTTTAGGATCCAGACATTTTCATCACCAGCTTAAGGGACTTTTTTCTACCACTAAAGAACATGTTAAGATCATCTGCAGATGATAGGCGATTTATTTGAGGACCCTGCCTATTTATTGTGAAATCTGAGAACCCTTTGTGGTTATATATCTTAGTTAACATGGTCAAAAGTAGTTTTACGCTTATAACAAAAAGAGAAGGTGAAATGGGGTCTGCTTGCCGCAATCCATTATTGGATTTGAAAAAGCCATACCTTTGGCCATTAATAATGATGGAATATCAATTATAGGAAATGTGCCTAAAAATCATATTAACCCATTGCTCTAAGAACCCCAATTTCCTCATTAACTGCATCAGGTATGTTCGGTCTACCTTGTCATATGAGTTACTTATATCCAATAATAGTATGTCCAGTCTACCCTGTCATATGTCTTACTCATATCCAATTTCATCATGACATTGTCCTTGTCTTGTGCCTTGTGCCTTGTGCCTTGTGCCTTGTGCCTTGTGCATGTCATTTAACAATTCTTGTGCTAACAATACATTATGTGAAATCGGCCTACCCCTGATGAAGCCTGAATGGTTTGTCAAAATAATCTTAGGCAATATGTAAACCAACCTTGCATTCAATATTTTGGAAACAGTTTTACTAGAAACATTACAGATGTTGATATGCCTTGGCTTTGATAAATGTTGGGGGAAATCTACTTTTGGTACCATAATCAGACAGGTATGGAAGAAAAATTTGGCCATTGTGACACCTTCAAAGAAAGCTATAACAAAAACAACAAAACAATAGCCCAGTATAATTCCACATAGTGGGGTCTTTGGAGGATAATATGTACGCAAACCTTACCTCTACCCTGGGGTAGAGAGGCTGTTTCCAAATAGACCCCCGACATCCTTCCCTCCAAGAACTTCCCATCTTGATTTTGGAGAGACTCGAACTCACAACCTCTCGGTTGGAAGTGGGGCTTGCTTACCATCAGAGCAACCCCTCTTGTCTTCAAAGAAAGCTATAACAGCTTCATGCAAATGTTTAGAAATTATAGGGTTGCTATTCTGATAAAACAAAGCGCTCATTTCATCTAGTCTTGATGCACTACTGGGGTTAATCGAGAAAATATTTTCTTTAATCTCTTCTATCGTGGGAATAGCTATTAGAATTTCATTGTCCTCTTATGTTACCTTTGGAAGGATACACTCCAATACAGACAAGTTTCCAGAAGCCTCATTGTGACAAAAAATTATGGATGGCAACAACTGCAATATCTCTTTCATTTTCTCTCCACCTTGCATCTTCATCCTGAATTTTTTTAATGTTTAGTTGCCTCCTCCTTCTATTAATGACGATATGAAAATAAGCTGTATTTTTATCCCCTTCTTCAAAATATTTTACCCTGGCCTTCCGTCTTAAAACTTTATCCTGTAACGCTTCAAGAAGTGAATGCACTTGGCTTTTGCTTCGTTTAACTTTATCTTGTGTTCTGGTTAGTTGTCTAAAATTAGAGCTGCCTCCACATCTGCAATCAGCTTCTCCAGCTTTTTAGGCTTTTCTAAACGTTTCCAAAAGTTTGTCTCAACTTAGCTAGCTCTTAGCCATAGATTCCAAAATTTATTTTGAAAAATATAATTTGGTTGAAGTTTGATTTGAAGATAAAAATGTGTTTGGACATCAGTTTTTAAAACATCTTTCCCAAATTTATTTTGGAAAAATATGAAACATGACTTATACCCATAAGTTCTAAAAACAATCAAATATCCAAGAATACCATTATCAATAACATTTATTATATTATCACAAATTATAGTCCTGCATATAAATAAATTAGGTACAAAATTATCATTTTTATAATGAACTACATGATACACTAGATGACCGAGAAGATGAAGCAACATTGTTACAAAATAATAAATTGTGGACTCTTTTATAAAATACAAAAGTTGGCGTAATTTTTAAAAAATATAATAGTAATATTTTGGCCTAAAACCATCTATTAAGCTGGTTTTGAAATTAGAGATTTGTGATTTTGTCAAAATGTAGGCAAAATCTATGGCCAAACATGTGTTTGCCAAATAAAATCTAAATTTATTTTGGCAAAATTTATGGCCAAACGTGTTAAAAAATAGAGTGTTTGTGGTGAAAATCAGGATATACTTCAAGTCTTATACCTTGTTAGGATCACTTTTCAAAGATAATTATTTGTCCCTTATAAATACTCTTTCGGGATAGAATGAAGTAAAGCCAAGAAATAATAAATCATATCTCTAAACATACAAATATCAGTACTGCAGTTACCAAAACTTATGTTGTTTTTCTTAAGGAAGAATGTTGGTACTTGAGATATATCGCAAGATATCTTATGCCAAAGAGTATTCTCTTATTTATAGAGGATGTCTAATTCTCAAAACAACTAAAAAAAAACACCAGAAAATACTAACCATAAGGTGCAACGAATCAGCCTAAGTAATACTTGAATGAAGCAACGCAACGTTTCGCAAAGAAACATGTCGTATCAGAACTTTAAGCCAAATAATTATTTTTCCTTTTGATTATTTCTCAGGAAAATTCCAATAATGGCCCACTATTTTCATGTGAAAATAACAACCCAACAATTCCTTTAGAAAACAAGAGACAAATGAATGAATGCATAAATGAAGTATTTAGCGATTGAACTTCAAATTAGCGGAATATATGTGAACAATAAATTAAACCAAAGCTATATATTACTAAAATATTCTAGACTATTCTAAAATAGTCTAGAATGAGCTAGAATGTTCTAGAAAGTTCGAGAACATTATGGAGTTCTCTGGAACATTCTAGAAGATGATAGAAACTCTTTTATGTATAGTAGAGAATGTGAGAATATTCTAGAGTAGTGGAATATTCTAGAACATATGAGAATAGGTAGATATGAATATTGTTTAGGATACTTATATGGAATATTCTAGAATGTCGTAGAACATGGAGGTTGATGCCTATAAATAGGGGAAGACCTCCTCATTTGTATGATGTACAAAAGGAGTGAAACAAAGTGTGAGCCCAAGTGTGTACCAAAGTGATCCCTTGTGTAATAAAAGTTGAAGAATTACAAAAGTCTCTCTCCATATAGCTACATATATTAAACCTTCCAAACTACCTCCATTTCTTCATTTATCAACTAAACAAAATCTCTTTCTTTCTTACATTTAAAGGTCTTCTACCTTTAAATTGTTCTTCTACAATACAACTTCTATTAAATTTAATAGTTAGGTAAGACAAGTCATTTGAACGGACCAGCATATAGTAAAATATGTTATATCTCACACGTGAATTCTATTATATTATTCCTTTATAACCAACACCATACGTCTTTGTGTTCTAATCCTCTCGTGAAGCGGTCCACTTTGCATCGGGTAGACCCTTATTAACGTGCTCCTGCAACAACACCCACCAATAGGTCTAATAAGAATTTATTCATTTTGCAGGACAAAGCACTTACTATACCAAGTGCTATCAACCAATAAAGAATGTTGCCGAGACTAGATGTTGTATTGAGGCTTCACCTTAATGGTCTTTATTTATGGGTTTTAACCGCATCCCCCTTGAAGTGAGCGTACGTAGACAACGGTGATCGCCCCATCTTTAACTAATTGATTGGCTAATATGCCTACACATTCTGTTATATATATGATTGTACACTCCAGCTCACTATCACAATGGATAGAAATCGGTGGCATGGGCTTAGGCCATAATGGAATATCAAAAAGCTAATTTCCCCTTCCGTAGAAGCATATGACAAGGCTACAAATTCCGCCGCCATTGTTGAATCTGGAAGACATCTGCTTCTTAGATCCCCAAGATATTGTACCCCCACCAAGGAGGTATAACCATTCACTTTTTGAGGAAAAATCCTCTTGATCAGTTATCCAACTTGCATATGAATACCCTTCTAGTAATATAATGGGATCACCACTATAATAAATGTCACACCCGCTTTTTTTAACAAACTTCACTTAACCCTCTTTTAATTAATAAAAGGATTTTGTAAAGCTTGAAAAAACTTTCAATTTGAAAAGTGATAAATTTGTGTTCAAACTTAGAGTCACCACCTGACATTTGATTGCTGTGTGTCAGATCACCGTTTCTAAAGTGATTTTTCCTTTAAGATGTTTCAGACTCTAAAACCAAGTCCGCACCAGAGATTTGGGTAAGGGGGTTCATTTGACTTAGGGAGAAGGTGCTACGCATTCCCCGAGTCCCGTGAAAGTCATGGTTGCATACTCAATTTAGTTAGCTTTTAGAATATTCAAATCGAGATAAAACGAAACGCAGAAAAGAAAGAAGAAAGAACAAACACACAAGAGGTTCGAGGTCATTCCCACCAAATAAAGAACATAAAACTTACACTAAAATACTACGAGTTCCACTTTAGGCCTCCAAATACAAGTACTTCGGGGCATACCCTGAAATAAAATATGTACAAGTCCTTCGGAGCATTTTCCGGATAAATTTAAGTAAGGGAAGACCTCTCGCCTCGAAAGAAGCTAAGATAAGAATATCCTAAAGGTTTGCCTACCCAAATGTTAACGGCCTAAGCATACTCCTAACGAACAATACGAAAGTAAGTAAATAAGGAAAATTAAATAAAAGGGAGACTTTAATTCATGGTCGTTTTCCTTTTAACCGTGAACTCCCCAAAATCCCTAATCATTCTATATCAAATAAACATGCAAACAGTAGAAAACCTAAGCCGATTAGGCTAAATCACATGGCCAAATTGTGAACATGAAAACGTATACAAAGCTGAAAACAAACACCTAAGAGGTAATTATCCAAAAAAGTTTGAGCTAGAGGAACTGACTAGTAAAACATGACAAAATAAAAGTAAAACAAGCTGATGCAAAGATCGGTATTAGAAATATGGAGAACACCTTGCAATACCATTTCTTCTTTCTCAAACTACTCCATAATCCCACAAATCAAACCAAACAAACGCAATTATGGATCAAACATGAAAAGCACAGACCCTTTTGTGTTTTAAGATCAATAGAATCAAGCAAATCATCTTTTCAGAGACTATAACTCTTATGCTTAAAGTTGAAGACACATGAAGGAATTGGCAGTGGCACTATTCATATTTCATGGAAGTCCGACACTAAACAGGCAATTCAAGGAAAACAAAGGCATCTATCAGAATAACATGAGAACAGATGAAATTGTCACGAAACTGAGCACATTCACATTGAGACGTGACAAATCAGTTGAACCTGTAAACACAAACAACTCCCAACCTACGAGTAGCTCGGTGTATGAAACATGGATCTTTCCAATCATCGGAGGCAAGAGGGCAATTGGGATGACAATTTAAAGATTAACAGTTTTCCAACTGACCAACTTATTTGTTTATATTGCCGCACTAACTTATTTGTTTGTTGAATTTGGCGAGGGTGGGGATATTTATGAACTTGCTATAAATGAAATGAAACTAAAATTTTAAAAATATTTTTTTCCTATCCCTCCTATTTTTGGTGTTGCTGCAATGTTAAATCCTACAATGAAATTAGGAGGTCCTCATTTTTGGTATTCAAATATTTATAAGGCTTTAGATCTTTCAAACGAGGAAATTGCTACACTTGTAGATGCAAAAGCATCAATTAAAATTAATGCTCAAACAGTTTATAATACTTATAAAGTTGCCTTAGAGCATGTTAGGCCAAATATTCCAACCCCAACTTCGTCTAGCTCACAATCGTCTAAAAGAGCTGCGGGCTTAACAGCTCTTAAATCTTGGACGGAGTTCTGGGGTTCTCAAGGTGATAATTATGATGAAACTTCACATCTAAATGAGCTTCAAGTTTACTTGTCTCAGGGACTTGAAAAGGAGAATTCAGACGGCTCTTTCGATCTTTTGGAATGGTGGAAGTCAACGGAAAAATATTTTCTGGTACTTGCAAGGATGGTTCGGGATGTTTTATCAATTCAAGCTTCAACTGTTGCATCGGAGAGCGCTTTCAGTCAAGCAAGACTACAAATCGGTGATCATAGAGCGGCGATGAGGGATAGCTTGGAAAAATAGATGCTTTTTAGAGATTGGATCCGCGCGGAAAGAAGAAACTTTGAAATTACAGAATCACAACCGGCAATAGATGAAGCTTATGAAGAAATGATAGCGGAACTTTCGGAGGATTCGGCTTCGCCCGGAAGTGATGATGAACAAGCTTCGTTTTCACCACCACCAACACAACCTCCTCCCAACCTTGACGGATTTATGAAATTTGTTAGAGATACAATGTAGATTATGATGTAACTTGTACATTGACACATCTTCTTTTAGTTTTTTTTCCTTTTGATGGTATTAGTACCTTGTTGTGCTCATTCCATTGGGGGAAGGAAGACTAAGAAAGATATGTCATTTTGGGTAATAAAAATTATAAGACATATCCTTGAATATCTTTTTTCTCAATATTTCTTTGTCTTTACTTCGAATTATTTATAAGCTACTATATATATATATATATATATATATATATATATATATATATATATATATATATATATATATATATATATATATATATATATATATATATATATATATATATATATATAACATACAACCTAAACTATAAGAAAATATATAAGCAATAACATATATACATAAGATACAATATATAAGAGAATATATATACATTCTACATAAGAGATACAATATATATACTACAACAAAATATATATATATATATATATATATATATATATATATATATCAATATATATATATATATATATATATATCTTATAATATATATATACACAATATACAATATATATACTACATGAAATTATATAAGAGAATATATATATACTACAAAAAAATATATAAGGGAATATACATATATACAAAACATATAATATATACTAATTAGTTCAATAACAACAACAACCCAGTATAATCCCACTCAGTGAGGCCCGTGACCGCAAAGCCCGGCCCGTGAGGCCCGTTTAGGCCCGGGCCCGGGCCACATTACACCCCTAGGTAGACCTATGTGGATATTCCGTAATCTAATTTTGTCTATTGGATGAGTGCATTTGCCACCTTGGGCAGTCTCGTGTTCTGACACTTCTCAGGGGTTGTTTGGTATGAGGTATAAGAAAATATAAGAGTGATATAAAAATTTAATACCAACTTAATACTTTGCTTAGTTATTAAATTAGGTATAAGTTATTCTGGTATTTATTTTAACAGAAGGTGGGGTAATTAGCACAGGTATAACTTATACGTTCTTTTTAGAAATTATGCTATTATCATTTTTAATATAACATACCAAATAATGAATAAATAATAATTCCGACATAATTAATTCTAACATAATTTATTTTAATATAACTTGCATGGTATAAATCATATTCAAACTAAACGATCAGTGTACGGAGGTTTATGCTGCAAGATGCAAGTATGCACCCCCTGTACTGTGTTACTGCATTCTCAACAAGTAGTTGCTGTAATCAGGGGAAGATTTATTTGAGCTGTCTTGTGGTTTTAATAGATTAAGGCCTGTGACACTGAAGTTTTAGGACTCGCTTTGAAGTGTTTCAGGTGGAATATGACGATAGAGGTACTTAGCCATCGAAAAGTTTGAGAAATATGATTGATTTATCTTCCGAGTGACATTTGCATAATTAAGCGTAGTTTCAAATAAATGAGGGAACATCTTGTTAGTAGTTAAGTTGCCAAGAAAGTGATCTTTACTTCTTGGTGTAACTCATGTAACATTTGCTCATGTTTTACAATTTTATTAACCCATTACCTTGTTATTTATTTTACGCAAGAAATTTTACACTTATAAATAGTGATACTTCTTCCTTGTGTTTGGATAACATTGTAGTGTGCATGAAATAAGTGAGGTATTGCAGCATAAAAGAGAGATGAGAGGAGGAGAAGAAAAAAAAATTAAGCGTATAACTTATTCTGCACAAAAGAGAATTTTAATTTGTTAAGGTATTTCAAGTGGATGAGTAACAACTTATTTAAAGTAATCACACGATGTTACTGGATTGTTGTATTTTGAAGGGATAAGTCTAGAGTATTATTGTTCTGCAATAGGCTTGAATTTTCTTGAAGAGTGCAACATATTCACGCTTCAACTTGTAGTTATTTTATTTTTTCCACTAATTTCATTTTCACCAACAAGAAATTTTCCTTTGGAGCAGAGAGTTATATACTTGAACTTCCACTAAATAATTCTAGATTTTGGACTTTGCAAGATCTAAAAGAATTATTGCTAAATTTCAAAAAAAGTAATGTGATATTTAAAGGATGAGTAAATGCGATATTAATAGGTCATGCTGATGTTATCATAGCAATGGCAGGAATGACTCTTTAACTAAAATTCGCAAAAAAGGTAAAAGCATTAGCTACTTCTCTGGTTAAAAGAATATGCCAAATTTAGGGTTGCCTATGAAAGGTGACAAAATCTCTTAGACAAATATAATAAGCAGTTGGGGAAAATGGGCTCACCTCAAGGTCCACACAAAACTCCAAAAGCATTTCATGTCCAAATTAATATTCTTTCTCTTTTGCGTAAAGCATCAAAGATGTAACTAATACTAAACGAATCGAGTTTCGTTAAAATAAGCACCCCAAGATTAAAAGAACATTTCCTGTGATAGGTAGTTAATATTTTAGTATATTTTCACGTGGCACCCAACTATTGGAGCATACATGTAACTCCCCTTCACCTTTTCACTGGTAAAAATAAAAACAAAAAAGTGTCAAATTTACTTCTTCTACTCTTTGGAATTGAGCAACTTTGCCATCCATTAAACTTTTCTTAGTAATATTTCCACCGTGATAAAACAGTGTCGTGTTTGCTCTTGACCCCTGATGGATTTCAAACTAGAGATTATTGGACTTCTTTGACATAGTCCATCCCTTTCACATTTGAGCCCATTATTGACAATGGGCATATATGAGACGATTTTCTAAAGACAAGAATATAAATGAACCAATATGTAATAGAACCAATTCAAGATAGTACATGATCAAAATTAGTGATCAGGTGAGTAGCTGAGGATGACAAGAGGGGTTGCTCTGATGGTAAGCAACCTCCACTTTCAACTGAGAAGTTGTAAGTTCGAGTCTCCCCAAGAGCAAGGTGGGAAGTTCTTGGAGTGAAGGATGTCGGGGGTCTATTTGGAAATAGCCTCTCTACCCAAAGGTAGGGTAAGGTCTGCGTACATACTACCGTCCCCAGACCACACTAAATGGGATTATAATGTGTTGTTGTTGTTGTTGTGAGTAGCTGAGGAAATTGAGCCCAAGTTAAAAGACAGACCAAAACTAGTGGAGTAGCTGAGGAGGTTTAAGCTCAAGTGAAAAGACAGAGAGGCCTTATTCCTCACATTAAGTGGCTCATGACTCCACTCAAAAAAAAGGAAAATGAAAACACAAAAGGCATCTCAGTAAACATTGTATTTGGAGAATCTCTACATCTGTTCTTGTCTGGACAAGAGTAGATTTATTTTATGTATCAATCCAAAATGAAGTTTGGCCTTTTCGAGTAGCTTCATTAGGCACTCTCCCTATATGTTTCCTTCCTTTACCTGCCTAGTGTAATCTGCAACGTTAAAAATATCAGCACTTGAAAGTGCAAAACCAAATATAGAGGACCCCACCATTTAAGCATAGCCATCATTAAGAACAAAGACCAACAACTCATGACATGATTTGATCATTGATAAAAAATAAATAAAAAAACAAGGCCGGCTCAACCCCATTAATTTAAAGATTCTGCTAAACATATATGCATATATATATATATATATGGAATATTTGTTTCATATATGGTCAAACATCCATTTGATCTCTCCTTCTCCATCAAAAACAAATATGGAGTTCCTAAGCAAAACAGCTCAACAATCAATAGAAAACACAGCAGAAGTACTAATAAAGTCACCATCTTTGGTCTCAACAATATGCACTATCTTAGCCTTTGTAGCTGGTGTTTTAGTCTACTTCTATAGACCTTATTGGCGTGTGAGAAAAGTACCAGGTCCTCCATCTTTTCCCCTTGTAGGACATCTTCCTTTGATGGCTAAATATGGCCCTGATGTCTTCTCTGTCCTTGCCAAACAATATGGTCCTATCTTCAGGTTTGCCTTCATTACTATCATTTCTTGATCAGTTTATCTTTGTGGTACTTAGTTGTTTCTATTTGTTATTCTTGAGCAGATTTCATATGGGTAGACAGCCATTAGTTATTGTAGCAGATGCAGAGCTATGCAGAGAAGTTGGAATAAAGAAATTCAAGGACATACCAAATAGAAGCATCCCATCTCCCATTGCAGCATCCCCTCTTCATCAGAAAGGCCTATTTTTTACTGGGTAAAGTAGTTCAAATATATAGCAGCATTTTACATAATATTTGCCAGTCTCTTCAAAAAAAATTTGATGAGGCTTATTCAAGGGGAGCCATTAGCCATCATTTCCAAGGTTCTATTAAAAAAAAAACTAACAATAATAAAAGGGCAGCCCGGTGCACAAAGCATCCATCCTTCACACAGGATACGAAGAAGGACCACGCCCGAAGGGGGTGTAATGTAGGCAGCCCACATTTCAGGGATCGAACTAACGGCCTCTAGGTTAGACGGAGATAACTTTACCATTGCTCCAAGGTTCACCATATTTGATGATTTTGATTTTGCATAATGGAAAGTGTGATGTTCTACTAGAAGGAACCTGATGGTATGTTAATTACAGGGAGGTCAACAATGAGAAACACTATTCTATCAGTCTACCAGCCATCTTACCTTGCTAAGTTAGTGCCAATCATGCAATCGTTTATCGAGTCTTCAACTAAAAATCTTGATTCTGAGGGAGATCTCACATTCTCTGATCTCTCCCTCAAGTTAGCAACAGATGTAATTGGACAAGCTGCTTTTGGTGTGGATTTTGGACTCTCAAAACCAATATCAGACAAAATAAACCATGAGCGAAATGACAGTGAAGTCCAAGAATTCATCAATCAGCACATTTACTCCACAACACAACTCAAAATGGACTTATCAGGTTCTGTTTCAATCATACTGGGATTGCTTGTTCCGATTCTTCAAGAGCCATTTCGCCAAGTGATCAAGAGAATTCCTGGCACTATGGATTGGAAAGTAGAAAGAACAAACAAGAATTTAAGCAGGAGGCTAGATGAGATAGTAGCAAAGAGGATGGAGGAAAAAGATCGTGGTTCAAAGGACTTCTCATCGCTTATACTGCAGGCAAGGGAGTCAGAGAAGTTAGCTAAGAATGTTTTCACCTCAGATTATATCAGTGCTGTAACTTATGAGCACTTACTGGCTGGTTCTGCAACAACTTCCTTTACATTGTCTTCTATTATCTATTTGGTTTCTGGCCATCCAGATGTTGAGCAGAAGTTGCTCGCGGAGATAGATGCTATTGGCCCTGATGATCACATACCCACTGCCATTGATCTTCAGTAGAAATTCCCATATCTTGATCAGGTGAGTGCCAAAACTTTACTTAATCTTCTAATAAATTCTTACAAAAACTACAAGCAGAACGTCGGCAAAGACAATCTCAGTCTCATTCTTCTTGTAATTGTTTACAAACTTTAGGTAATCAAAGAAGAATTGAGGTGTTATGTCGTCTCACCCTTAGTTGCCAGAGAGACATCAGCTGAGGTGGAGATCGGAGGCTATAAACTTCCTAAGGTTCATATCCGTTTTCTCTATAATGATTATCTTTTTAACTCTTCCAAGAGTTAGATTTCAATGGATTGGAGAGAGAAGGGATTGGTTCTACTTAAATCGATCTCATGTTTATTATTTTTACCATATTTTTGATAATTAAACAGGGCACATGGGTTTGGTTGGCTCTTGGAGTTCTTGCTAAGGATTCAAAAAACTTCCCCGAACCAGAGAAGTTTAGACCAGAGAGGTTTGATCCAAGCTGTGAAGAGAAAAAACAAAGGCATCCTTATGCAAATATTCCATTTGGAATCGGGCCGCGAGCATGCATAGGACAGAAGTTCTCCATACAAGAACTTAAACTCTCACTGATTCATTTATATCGCAAGTACATTTTTCGACACTCTCCCCTAATGGAAAAGCCACTGGAACTTGAGTATGGTATAGTACTTAACTATAAGCATGGAGTCAAGGTTTGTGCCATCAAGCGTAAATGGAAGTTTCCAATATCACCAGCTAGTTTAAGAGAACTCCACCTCAAGCGTAAAACTCCATCAAGCGTAAATGAAAGGTTTGCAAATTCAGCTTGGCATTTCAAAATAGAAATATTGCCTATAACTCCATTTTATGACACATAAAAAAGATGTGAATCATTGGGTTAAATATTTCTGGTTTCAGCAAATTTATGATAATAGAGGAGATGATCTATATAATAACATACATATTACGAATGACAACCCACAAACTAAGTCCAGAAATAATTAAACATACCCAACACCACCTTTTAATCTTTTCTACAACAATAAGCTGTTGTAACTGTTGCCATAAGCCTAGAGTCATTCTATGATTACTCAAAGACACAATTCTCTTTGTCCCTTGGTTTAGAGAATTTATCCATTCGAGTAGGAAGACAAAGAGGCTTTGTCATATTGTCATAACCAGCACAACTCTTCGAGTCACCATTACTGAGTAAGCCAGAGTTCTTAAGAAACTGGAATTCATCCATTGACTGTCTAAGGATTCTCTGATTTCTCTGCTTGGCCTTTGTTGACTCAGTTAGACTCATGTAATTTGGTCGGCTACTATTGCTATCTTCAGTCCTATCTGATGCCAACATTGTGTTCCCAGATATTGGCGTTGTTGATGTGCAAAATGAGGAGGAAGCTGAACTCTCATCATATCTAAATTCAGAACTCGGGCTTGATGAAGAACGAGTAGCATGGCCTATCACCAATGGAGGTTTTGCTGATATCCTTTTGGTCATATTGTTCTTCTTCACTTTCACAAAGCAAGGCTCAGATATCTTCAACTGATTGTCCTTAGCCTTTGGTGTGGTCTCCAAAGAATCAGTATTAACTTGTTCCATCAGTCTGTTTTCCCATGGTCGTGCTGCCATCCAACGTTCTAACCAACTCCATCCACAATCACTTTTATCATAATCAAGATTTTTGAGAGATGGAACCGAGATAGTGGTTCTAGAATCAAAATTCTGGCTAGATTTGGAATGCTGCATTAAGTAAAGCATCCAATCTTTTACTACCGGTCACGAAAAAGTCAAATTGATCTGCTTTCTAAATGAAAAGGGTATTTACCTTTTGAGCTTGAGAATATGCAAGTGCTCTTTCTCTTTTTAAGACTCCCTCTTGCCTCATTTGTATCTTTGTTTTAACCTCTTCAAGAGTTCCTCTAAGGTCACACCATCCTTCCTGGGAATTAGAAAAATGTGTAAATATGACGAAGAAATTTATAACCAGCAAAAAGCACAAGAAACACAAGTAGTTTTGTACCTCAGCTTCTTTCAAAGGATCAAGTTTGCCACGGTGTTCCTCTAGTAGCTTCTGCACAGCTTGCCCCTCTATAGACATACGGACACGACGAGCTCTAACACGGGCTTGTACCCGAACTAGAGCTTGCATACACCTAAGAGTCACTGCAGCTTGCTTCCTTACTTGTCTTCCCCTAACAAGTGCTTGAAGCCTTACCAATCCTTTCAAGGCCCTTAATGCTCTTCTTGCCTACAATTATCATTCAGAAAGACCAAATTAAGATCAATTTGAATAAATACCCTTGTTTACGAAGTTATATACAAAAAAAAGAAGATCAATTATATCATTTTCAAGATAAGTGTCAAACTTATCAGCAGAGAGAATCAAATATTGTTCAAACAGATATTTCTTGTAAACAATCAGAATTTGATGCATGTATTCTGGACTAGAAAACTATTAAACAAAAGATGCCATGTTGGGATAAACAGAGTTCTAATCCCAAGCTAACTATGCAAAAAAGATATGAGAGAAAATTTCTGAGTTTACTACTAGTTTAACTTAACAAGTCTGTACATCGTGATTCATGATATGTAGGAGTATGTTTTTCAAAGAAAAGTACATTTCCCTTATTTCTCATCAGCATTTTGAAAGATAAATCTAAAATAAGGAAAGTAGTAATTAATGCACTGCTCCATTCTTAGCAGTGAATTAAGAGCTACTGAGCTGCCATGGGACTTTAACACAACTATGCAGTGAAAAGACCATCATGAATCATGATTTTAAGGTAAGTGGTCGGGGAGGGGGACCTAGGATTTGAAGGCTGCGGGTGCTCTTATGATTCAACCAAAATCTGTTTTGTATATAGGGCGCCCACTATTAATATATCACTAATCACTAATTACATGAAAATTTTGCCTAATTTTCCGGGTGCCAGTGAGCCCTCTACCTATAGCATACATCTGCCCATACGCATGAGAAAGGATAAATATTTGACCTGCAGATATAATAGAACTTAGATTGGAAGAGTGGAGCATATACAAAGAAACAAGTGGGTAACTTAGTCAGATTAGTAGTCAGGTTACACTAATCTTAAGCACAAAATAGAACAAGAAAGAAGGAATGAAGAGAGTACAATTAGAGTGAATACCAAGAAACCAACAAAGGCAGTTTGAATCCTGATGGCAGCCCATTCTTCCCTCACTGCTTTAAAATCTTTAGGAGGAGCTCTAACTACAGTAGCTACAGCAGCTGAGTAAGCATCATTGTTCACTAATGATGAATCTGACCCTTCTGACCCAACACCACCATTTTTGTGCTTAAATCCCTTCCACGTAGACCCTCCAATATCCACGGATGAACTCCTCCACAGCTTCCATTTCTTGCTCTTTCCACTCACCTTCTCCTATGAAAAAACATGTACACAAACGGTTAATTAACTCTCTGTACATGTAAAAAGATTGAATTTTTAGTAAAGATTTGAGCTTACATGATCTTCTTTTTCAGATTTTTTGAATCCTATCAAAGCTTTCACCCATTTTCCAGAAGCACCCATTTTCTTGTTTTTTTTCCAAAAGCCCAACTTATTTGTTCAAGAAAACAAGCTATACTTGTTTGCAGAAAAGATGAAAAAATTTTTAGACAACAAAGCTTTCAACTTTCGAGAAGTCAAAAACAAGTAGTAGTAGTACTACTTTTAAGTAAAAATACTTATGTAGATATCAACGCAACATAGAAACAAAAAAGAGAGTTAAAAGCACAAAGAGAAAGTTCTTGTTAACTACCAAAACTAATGCTTCACTTTGAAGGGAAAGAATTTAACACAGACTCAGACTATTAATGAGGTAAAAATGATTTTTTTTTCTTTTCAAAATGACTTGAAAACAGAAAAAGATTGTAACTTTAATGGGGTTTTTTAGATATGGGGTTGAGGGTGTAGTGGGGGTGGTGGGTAACCGAGGTTTATGCTGCTTGACTACATTGTGCAAAGAGTCGTTGGGTTTTGAAATTCAAAAAAGTAAGAGAACAATAGGACACGACCACAGTTGTGGTTGTGTTCCATTTTTCCCGCTTTGGGACGTGAGAACAAAAAAAAATGATACAGTTTTACAAGAATTAGTGGTGAAGTTAGGAATTTAAGATTGGAGTTTAAAATATAAGAAATAAATATAATATTTAATATTTATTAAACAACAACGGATATATATTTAATAATTGGACATTCTATATCTACTATATATATAAAAAAATAATTTTTGTTATGAAATAATATAAGAATAAGAACAATAATGCAAGAACAAGAGCAAATAGAGAGAAGAGTAGAGAGAGTTCTTCTTATTGATACTTAGAGAATGTTATGAGTAGTTTACAATGGTAGAAGACCCCTTTATTTATAGGGAGGGGGATGATTTAGCTACCAAGAATAGAACTCTAGAATCTCTCTAATTATAGACATTCACCTTAAATAGGAGTCTATTTATAACACTCCCCCTTGAATGTCTATTCAACAATGTGCCTCGTTAAAACCTTAAAACCAAAATCCGATGGGAAAAATTAAAGAAAGGAAAAAGAGTACACATGTTTGAATATGCGCCTATTGGTTGCCTCGTTAAAAACCTCGCAAGGAAAACCCGGTGGGACAAAACCTTGTAAGGGAAAAAGAGTGCAACGCGCATTAACTCCCCCTGATGAGTACATCAATTTATATCCTTGAGCATTTGCATTCCAATCTTGTGCATCATCTTCAAAACGATCTTTAGTAGACGTTTGACAAATCAACCATATTGACTTGAATAAATATTCCGTACCTTGAAATCATCATTCTTGATAGATATGAACATCTTCATATAATGTCGTGGAATAACTCTTCAATATCTCCATAGATGCATTCTCAATGCCATCATGCTTATAGTTATAGCAAGATACATATGTACACAAATTGTACTAAGTATGTGGTACTTCAGGACCAAGAATTGCATATGCTTCAAGCAACTTAAATCTTTCAAGTTAAGTCATATAAGCCATATAATAGACTTCAGATGCATATCAAGTTTTCCATGTCATGCTAGACAAATAAGATATCGAAAACTGATTATACATACCTTTGACTTTATACTTTCAAGCATTTGAACTATAGGTTCAAAACTACATGTCTTTCATATGGAATCAATTCTTCTTGAATTGTATCTCTTCCATTTAGTTACTTTCTTTGGGTCAGCAAATGCGTATAGCATGCTTTGCAATATGTTGCAATTGAATTATCCCTTTTATGAACTTCAGGTTCATATCATGATATTCGGGGATATACATATACAAATGATAATTCATCCCATGTAACCTTTTCTCAAGTGTTTATCATGTCTCCCCCTCATGTTAGTAAAGCTAACTTGTTTCCTCAACTTTGGGAAATCATCTTTGTGCATTATTATGTCAATATACACGGCACATTAATAATAAGATGAAATTATTTGGTTCCTGACCAAGAACCACTCGTGGGCCTGGGCTTTGACGGTCCCGAGCCTGGCGATCCCGGGTTTCGTAGGCCTGGCGGGTGAGACCAGCCCTTGACGGGCCTAAGCTCACAGTGGTCCTGGGCTTAGCGGGCCGGGCCTGGCGAGCCTGGCGGACTTTTTTTATTAAGGCAATATCTTATATAGTAGTTATTAGTATAGTATAGAATATATTTTATATAGTATACTAGTTATTAGTATAGTATATATAATATATATTTCATTGTATATTGTGTTGTAGTAATCAGTATATATTATATATTATGTATATATTGTGTTGTAGTAATTAGTATATATTGTATATTATGTATATATTATTACCCAAAATGACATTAGTCTTCCTTCCTCCAATGGAACGAGCACAACAAAGTACTAATACCACCATTAAAAGGAAAAAAAACTAAAAGAAAATGTGCCAATGGTGGTACTAGTAATTAGTATATTCTATTGTAGTAATTAGTATATGTTGTATATTATGTGTGTATATATATATATATATATATATATATATATATATATATATATATATATATATATATATATATATATATATATATATATATATTTTTCTTGTAGCATATATCGTATGTTATGTATATATATTCTCTTATATATTGTATCTTATGTATATATGTTATTACTTATATATTTTCTTGTAGTTTAGGTTGTATGTTATGTATATATATGCTCGTATATATTTTCTCGTAGTATATATTTTATGTTATATATATATATATATATATATATATATATATATATATATATAGTTTATAAATAATTCGAAGTAAAAACAAAGAAATGTTGAGGAAAAAAATATTCAAGGATATGTCTTGTAATTTTTATTACCCAAAATGGCATATCTTCCTTAGTCTTCCTTCCCCCCAATGGAATGAGCACAACAAGGTATTAATACCACCATTAAAAGGAAAAAAAACTAAAAGAAGATGTGCCAATGTACAAGTTACATCATAATCTATATTGTATCTCTAACAAATCTCATAAATCCGTTAAGGTTGGGAGGAGGTTGTGTTGGTGGTGGTGGAAACGAAGCTTGTTCATCACCACTTCCGGGCGAAGCCGAATCCTCCGAAAGTTCCGCTACCATTTCTTCATAAGCTTCATCTATCGCCGGTTGTGATTCTGCAATTCCAAAGTTTCTTCTTACCGCAAGGATCCAATCTCTAAAATGTACCAATTTTTCCAATCTATCCATCATCGCTGCTCTATGATCACCTATTTGTAGTCTTGCTTGATTGAAAGCGCTCTCCGATGCAACAGTTGAAGCTTGAATTGATAAAATATCCCGAGCCATCCTTGCAAGAACCGGAAAATATTTTTTCCTTGGCTTCCACCATTCCAAAAGATCGAAGAGCCGTCTGGATTCTCCTTTTCAAGTCCCTGAGACAAGTAAACTTGAAGCTCATTTAGATGTGAAGTTTCATCATAATTATCACCTTAAGAACCCCGGAACTCCGTCCAAGATTTAAGAGCTGTTAAGCCCCCAGCTCTTTTAGACGATTGTGAGCTAGACGAAGTAGGGGTTGGAATATTTGGCCTAGCATGCTCTAAGGCAACTTGATAAGCATTATGAACTGTTTGAGCATTAATTTTAATTGATGCTTTTGCATCTGCAAGTGCAGCAACTTCCTCGTTTGAAAGATCTAAAGCCTAATAAATATTTGAATACCAAAAATGAGGGCCTCCCAATTACATTATAGGATTTAACATTGCAGCAACACAAAAAATAGGAGGGATAGGGAAAAAATATTTTTAAAATTTTTTCTTTCATTTAATTTATAGCAAGTTCATAAATATCCCCACCCTCGCCAAATTCAACAAACAAATCAGCTAGTGCAGCAATATAAACTAAGCAGTTTGAAATAGTAGGATAATATTGCCCAGAAAATGCATTTGTAGCAACTTGAAAATGTTCTAAAAAATCTAAAAGAATTTTAACATTCGTCCAATCTTGGGTAGTAAGCATTTCATCATCATCCTCACCACCTACCCGAGAATTAAACGTTGCATTAATTGGGTTTCTATATTCATATGCAACTACTAAACTTTCGTACATACAATTCCATCTAATCGGGCAAGTTTTAGGAACCTTTCTTTCTCTAAGGCTATATTCATCACATTTTTTGAATTACTCTCTAAGTCTAGTTCTACAGTTTGAATAAAAAAGCCAATTAAGATCCATTCGAGCCTTTTCAATTTTTATGTTTAAAATTCGCATACCATCACCGACAATTAAATGATAATTATGACAAATACATCTAACATGGAAAATATTAGTAAATGCATGATTTAGTATTTTTGTAAGCATGCGTATAGCACTAGTGTTACTATAAGGATTATCCAAAGAAATTACCATTATTTTATCGCTAAAGCAAAAATATCTACAAATATCTGAGACAGTGTTAGCTATAAACTTACCTGTGTGACGTGAATTAATTATTCTATATGCAATTATACGTTTTTGCATTGTCCAGTCCTCATCTATCCAATGACTTGTAACAGTTAGATAATCACAGTCATTATTACTTCTGCCAATATCAGTAGTAATAGAAATCCGATTAGGTATATGAGTAAATAAATAGCGCAAATATTGTTCATATTCATATATGAATTTATAAATATCGGCCTTAACTGTTGCGCGACGCCAACCTTTATAAGTATGATTAAAAACTCTTCTATATAATGAACCCAGTTAGGATTAGAAGCAAAAGTATAAGGTAAGCACATAACAGTAATCATCTTTGCTAATTCTTCACGATCTCTATTTGGATCGTAATATAAAATACCTCCGGTGACAGTGTTATTCCTGGTTGAACTAGATTTGAACCTGTACTAGGGTTAACCGCAGAATCTACACTTGTCCCTTCTTCTTGCGCTTGCATTTGAAAAAATCTAGCCCCATCTGTAGGGTGTGTTTTTATGTGCCAAGTCAAACTACCCGTGCCGCTACGGTCTCCAGTAAATTTATGAACCAGTAATTTCCCACAAGTTTTACACTTAGCCTTATTTAGTTCTCTTACTTGAGTAAAAAAATTTCAAACTAATGATGTTTTTGGACGTTTAGCAGGTTGTCTACTAAAAGTTGGAGTTTCTACATGTGGGTGGGCTGGTGCATTACTTGAGTTATGAACAGGACTAGTAGGTGTATCATCTAAATCTGGTGCTTGGGTTTCATCATCATCATCATCACCCCTATTTTCCTCTAAGATAGGTTAATTAGGATAAAGAGCATTCATAATTTCATCATCTAATCTATCACCTACTGCAACATCATGTAGAAATTCAATATCAGTAAATTGAAAACAAGGGTGATCACTATCAAGCATTACGGGAGGCGGAGGAGGACATCTAGGTTGGCGACTACTTTCAACTTGCTTATCTTTTGTAGGTCGGGGAGCCGGGGGAAGGGTAGTATTATGGCAATTACTTTCACCGATTTTACATTTTCCTTTACCAAATATTTTTTCCAAAGAAAATGACATACTAATTATAATTATGCAAACTAAACCACACAAAAATATATTATAAAAACGTAAGAGTTGAAACGAGTTTACCGGATTGCCGAACAACTTTTTAAAAATTGAAAGTCGTTGAACACTTGAAAACTTCAATTCAACAACTTCACAATTTTTCACGAATTTTCAACAATAAATTAAGCAATTGTAGTAGAAAATTGAGAGAGATGAGAGATATTGATGAATTGGTGAATAAAAATGAAAGAATGAGGGAGTATTTATAGTTGAGATATGGGAAAAAGTGTAATTATATAAAGTTTCGGGTTAAATTAAAGTTTGGGGGCCAAATGACTATTTTATAAAGTTCCAAACGGCTATATTTGAAATTGAGCCGTTATTGATTTAAATTTTTTTTAAAAAAAAGAGCTGTTGGGCCCGTTTAGGTCCGCCAAGCCCGGGTCCCGAGCCTAGCGGTACCGGGCTTACGGGCTTTCTTTCTTGGACCGGCCCGTCATGGGCATATAGGTATCACCAGGCCCAAGACCGGCCCACCAAGCCCGTTAGGCCCGCCAGCACTGCATGTCCGATCCGGTCCTGTTCTGGCCTGGGCCACAGTGCACCCTTACCACAAACAACCAGACAGAGAATCTAAAAAGCAGTGCTCTTTAGATATCTCTCTCTCTTTTCTCTGTCTCAGTCCCTCTCTTTTCTTTTTTGGTTTATAAACAAACAATACTACAAACATTTATGAACGACTTTTTTTTTTTAAAAAAAGAAAGAAAAGTGTAGGTATAGGGTAATGTAATATAAAAAGACAGAATGGTATTGCATTGGATCCCATCTGGTACTGTCCTCTATTCTGCCTTTTGGGTTTTTGGATCAACAGTCATAGTATTCAAATTCAAGTGCCCAATTATTGAGTTTTATTTCTTCAAATTTGCCCCCTATATTTTCTTTTCAATCTATCTTCTGAACAGATGTAATGTCTCGACTGTGTTAAATTAGAGGGATCGGCTGTCTATTAGTATTAAATCGTTATAAATTTATGAAAAGTAATATATTACTCCCACTTATCCAATTTATGAATCACATTTCAGATTTCGAGAATTAATTTTTTAACTTTGATCATGAATTCGGACATAAACTTTTTCATCTATTGAAATTATAAACGTTTGTATTTGAAAATTACATAAAATGTATTATAATTCACAATTAATAATTCAAAATATATATAGAAAAATTACTATAGAAAAAAATCTCTTATTACTTCTGAAATTCTAAAACCACTATTGAGACAAAAAGAGTACGTAGAGCTTGTTTGGTACGAGGGATAATTAATCTTATAATTAAATTTAAGATGAATTTATTGCAAGTTTGGTTGGGATAAAATTGTAGTATAACTAATCCCGAGATTAATTATTCCAAAATTCATAGTATTTTTTTTATCTCTATACAAGGATGGAATAACTAATTTCAGAATAAATAATATCAAAATAATTAATCACAGAATAACTTGCTTTCCAATCATACGCCCCTGGTTGTTAGCCTCATATCATACAAAAACAATTAACTTGTATCGGAAATACAAGGATATGACAAGTCTAATTATTTTCTGTATGAATATAAACCATTAATAAACTAAATTTTGTATTCTATTAAATAAAATTTATATACTTAGAAAATATATGAATAGTACTTTAGACAAGAAATTTTAAAGTTAGAATATTTAAGAAAAGCTTTTAACAATGCATTAATCATGAAAAAGGAATTTGACCAAGAGCAACTCAACATAATATGGAGCCTGAGGTGAAAATTTACAGTGAGGCCTTCAATTTTTTTAATTATTATTTTTTACTTTTATAATTTATCGAAATCCAAGAAGTTATAATCAGTTTTAAGTGTTGCTGATATTTAACCAATTTACTTATTCTCTCTTGTATTATTATGATGAACTTTATTGATTTAGTTTAGAAATTCTTTTTCTATCGAGGCAACTGATATAGAACTTGTTAGTGATAATTGAGTTATTTGCCAATTAGAGTATTTTTTTTACTTATACAGTTTCTCTTAATACTTTAAATTTAAATATAAGTTGAAACAAATAATATTATAGTAAGTACTATATTTTAAGAGGCATTTAATGTTAAGGATGAATTTTAATAGTTATTTATCAAGGTAGCTTGAAAATAACTGCAAAGACACTCAAAGAATTAAGAAAAATTACTCTAAATTAACTTTGTAAGAAGATCGATTTAAGTTGAAACGAATTAAAGACAAAAAATAACTAGTAACCACAATTAAAGATGTGTAAAACTTTTAGCTATACATATTTTAATCAGATAATTTAAAATTTCTATCAATAGTGTAAAGTTTAATATTATTTACAAATTTTTGGGCCCTTGGTATTTTGAGTGCCATTGCTTTAGTCACCTTAGGTTCCGGCTGGTCCTGAGTTTGACTTCTTAAATATTACCTCCTCTATTTCAGTTTATGTAACATATCTGATCTTGAAATGGAGTTTAAGAAAATAATAAAGACTTTAAACTTATGGTATAAATATGTAATAACATGTGGCTACTAAACCTTTGACATTTGTGACGTTAAATATGTTATAATATTTATTTTGATTATTAAAACTTCTGATTAAGAATAAATTAGAAGATGCAAGGTTAATTATTTTCAAATATAGAGTATGTCATTCTTTAACGGACTTAAAAAAAGAAAGTATATCAAATAAATAGAGAGGGAAGGAGTAAACCGTTTCATAATTTTTGGGAGAAATTAATCTTAAGTTTGTAGTTATTGCTATAAAGGACCATGAATACAATATTACTTCACACGTATTGACTTAAAATCTTAACTAGATTCACCTTTACTTAAGTTGGGTAACCATCTTACGTGTGTTGGGCTCATGGCCTTGTTGTCCGTTCAAAAGTCCAATGGCTTAATCTTATTTTTTTTAATTTTCAATTCTATTTGAAATTGGATTTGGTTTATTTTTCTATTTTAAGTGGGATTTGACTTTAAGAGAAAGCATCACTCATAATCTATAAACAGAACAACCTTGTAGAATTATTCTATGCCTACTGATACAAGTCTTTGAAAGACTTAAGCACATAAAAGTAGTTTTTGAGAGAGCTTTCGTCAAGAGAAGAGAGAAGAAAAATATTTGTTTTGCTATAGATTTTTATTCCGACCAACGAATATTCAAATCATGTTTTCCGATTAATTAACTGTTGGATCGGGATAAAATTTTGATTGAGTGTTCGTAATATCTTGGTCTTGGATTTGAACGGTGAAAATCGAATTTAGAGGCTTGTAGCATCTGATTTCGAGCCTCGAACAACAGCTTCATTTTTGTACATTATACTCTTTCTTTAATTAATTAGTTGTTGCTCTTGCTATTGTTGCTCCATATTTGGCACTTGTTGTGTAGCCAATTTGGAGAACTTTTGTAACCCTCTTATTGTTATAGTGAAGTTTTATGGATCTTTATGATCCCGTGATTTTTATCTTCGATTTGAAGGGTTTTCCACGTTAAAATTTGGTGTTCTTTATTTTCGATTGCCTCTTCCTCAACGTAACAGTGGTATCAGGGTCTTAGTTATTTATCCGGATTGTTATGGAATGAAAGCGAATATGAGCAGGATGTTATGTTTAAATAGGAGAAATTATAATATTTGGAGAAGCAAGAAGAAAGACTTATTGTTCGTGAAGAAAATGCATCTACCCATTTTTTCAGCTCATAAACTCGAGAGTATATCCGATTAAGATTGGGATTTCGAGCACCAAAAAGTATGTGGATTTATATGACAATAGGTTGAAGATAATATTCGCAACCATATTGTGAATGAGATACACGCGAGATCATTGTGGGAAAAGCTAGAGACTCTTTATGCTTCAAAAATTGGGAACAACAAATTGTTTCTGCTAAAGCAATTGATGACCTTTAAATACAAGAAAAGCAGCCCTATTCTTGATCATATAAATAATTTTCAGGTATCTGGAATGGAAGTTAATTTTGATGATGAGATACAAGGACTTTGGCTTCTTAATACTCTGCTAGACTCTTGGGAAACTTTTCGTGTTTCTTTGACAAATCCAGCTCCTGAAGGTAAGGTAACCATGGAATATGCCAAGAGTGGTGTGTTGAATGAGGAAGTAAGGAGAAAATCCCAAGGTTGGTCCTCACAAGCAGATATCTTGGTTATAGAAGACCGGGGGAGAGATAGAACAAGATGCTCAAGGAATATAGTTAAAAGTAGAAGTAAGTCAAGGTCCAAATACTATAATATTATATGCAACCATGCAACCACTGCGACAAGAAAGGTCACATTAAAGTTTTTGCCGCAAGTTGAATCAAGATACTAGAAAAGGAAAGAAAGCTGAAAATAATAAGAACAATGTTGCTGCTATTGTTCGAGATGACCTTCTTTTTGCTTATGATGAAAATGCCATCAATTTCGTTTCCCATGAGACGAGCTGAATAGTAGATTCTGGAGCTACCTCACATGTCACACCAAGAAAAGATTTGTTCTCATCTTATACTCCTATTAATTCTGGAGTGTTAAAAATGGGCAATGCCAGTGAAGTTAAGGTATTTGGTGTTGGCACAGTTTGTTTGAAAACTAATAATGGTTAAACGTTAATTCTTCAAGATGTCAATCATGCTCCAAACTTTCCTTTTAAGTTGATCTTCGCGGGAAGACTAAACGATTAAGATTACCATAATGCCCTCTTTAATGGCCAATGGAAGCTCACCAAGGGCTCGTTAGTAGTGGCTTGAGGAGTCAAATCTGGTTATTTATATGTGACGCATGGCTCTATTCTTAGTGACTCAATAAATCTGGTGGAAAGTAATACTTTGTCATAATTGTGGCATCGAAGATTGAGTCACATGAGTGAGAGGGGAATTATGTGTCTGGATAAGAAAAGTTTGCTTTCTGGAGTGAAACAAGCAAAGCTGAAAAGGTGCATACATTGTTTAGCTGGCAAACAGAAAATGGTTTCCTTTCATCGTCATCCTCCCTCAAAAAAGCCTGATTTATTTTAGCTAGAACACTCTGATTTGTATGATCCTTTAAAAGTAAAGTCAAAAGGCGGTGCACTTTACTTTGTGACCTTCATTGATGATCATTCTCGTAAGCTCTGGGTGTATCCTTTGAAATCTAAAGATCAGGCACTTAGCGTGTTTAAGAAATTTCAGGAATTAGCTGAGAGACAGGCGGGGAAGAAATTAAAATGTATTTGCACCGACAATGGTGGTGAATATTGTGTTCCCTTTGATAACTATTGCAAGAAAAAAGGAATCCGTCATCAGAAAACTCCACCCAAGACACCTCAATTGAATGGTTTGGCAGAGAGGATGAATAGAACTCTAGTTGAGAGAGTTAGATGCTTATTTTCAGAGGCTAAACTTTCAAATATATTTTGGGTGGAAGCACTTAATACCATTGCATATGTTATCGATTTGTCTCCTGTAGTTGCTTTGGATGGTGATGTCCGAAACAAAGTTTGATTTGCTAAAAATGTTTCTTATGATCACCTCAGAGTTTTTGGGTGTAAAGTTTGTGTGCATGTTTCTAAAGATGATTGATCGATACTGGATGTCAAAACTAAGCAGTGCATCTTTATCGGTTATGGTCAAGATGAGTTTGGATATCGTTTTTATGATCCAGTTGACAGTAAAATTATTAGAAGTCGTGATGCAATATTCTTTGAAGACCAAACTATTGAAGATATTGAGAAAGCTGAGAAGATAGATTCTCAGAGTAATGAGAGATTAGTTGATATTGATTCAGTTTCAATTGCTAAGGCACCTATTGCACATGAAAGAACCCAAGACAATGATGGAGATAGTGATCAAGATCAAAATGATCATCATGGTGTAGATGTTATGGATGCTCGAGTTGACGAAGTTGTGGTTGATCAACAACCAATTCCTGCACAGGTAACTACTCTGAATGCTCCTGAAACTCTCTTAGAAGATCTACATAGGAGAAGCAAAAATTCATGTGCTATCCCGCTGATGAGTATGTACTTTTGACTGACATAGGAGAACCTGAGAATTATGATGAAGTCGTGCAAGATACTCACAAAGATCAGTGGATCGAAGCAATGGAAGATGAGATGAAGTCGCTCCATGAGAATGGCACATATAAGTTAGTGAAATTGCCGAAAGGTAAGAGAGATTTATCTAACAAATGGATATTCAGACTAAAGTAAGATAACCGTACCATTGTGCCTAGATACAAGGCGAGGTTAGTTGTTAAATGTTTTGACCAGAAGAAGGGAGATGAAATTTTCTCCCCTGTTGTGAAAATGTCTTCTATTCATGTGGTTCTAGGCTTAGTGGCAAGTCTAGATTTAGAGGATGAGCATATGAATGCCAAGACTGCTTTTGTAACTCTTTTATTGTTATAGTGGAGTGTTTTGAATCTTTGAGATCCCGCGGTTTTTACCTTCGGTTTGAAGAGTTTTTCACTTTAAAATTTATGTTTTTTTATTTTTGAGTTTGCCTCTTCCTCACCATAATAACATATGAATAGTGCTAGGTTAACCGTATGACCTGTTGTCTAGCAAGAAGTAGTCAAGTCTACACTCTACAATATGTAGCTCAGAACCCAATTCTAGTTGATATATATAGGTCATACTAATTAATGCATTTCCATTAACAGGTATTCAGCACAAATAATTCACCTCTTAAACATAATGGAGAACCTAATGGACTAACTACGTGAGTCGCATGCAGACTTAATTCTTAAATAATCATGAATGCGTTGCTGGCCTATTTTAGAATATCTTGTTGTACGTGTGGAGAGAAGCGGATGATTGTGTAAATTTTGTTTATCTTTTACTCACTTCATTTATTTTTACTTGGTATGTATAATAAAAATAAATTTTCATTTTTACTTATAGCTTTATGTATATCAAGAAAAGATATTTTTTTTCTGTTATACCCACAGTATTTATTACTCATTTTAAATTATTCTCAAATTCAATAAAATATACATTAATTATTATGACTATTACGGTAAATGCACTTCATTTATTATTTTTTCAAAAACATAAAAAATTAAAACGTATCAAGTAAAAATGAACGAAAGAGTACTTTGTAAAAGTAGATGAATGAATTAATTAGATAATACGTATCCTAAGAACGAACAAAAGAATAATATGAGATCACATTTTCAGAAAACAAATAATTAAAGGTCGAATGGTCACAAGAACGAATGAACTTGAATTGTTGGGGTTAAATACAATCGTACCCTTATTTACTTATCAGAATGGGATAGACAAAGATATAACATAAGTTAGGATATATCTCATGGTATTTGTTATCTCATCTTCAATATGAGATAATTAATTCTACTATATTAGTACAAAATAGTTGAAGAGACAATTAATACCTATAATTGAATGCGGAATAATTTCTTATTTTATTCCAAAATTGATGTCCCTCAATGGAAGAAGGTTGGTACGCCTTATGTTGTGAAAAGGGGTCAATTTGCCCCAACGTGCAACCAGAAATATATGGTTTGAAAGGATAATATTTCAAAGTATCTAAACATGTCATACTAGGATGACAGTGACACATAAGTCTGAGATCGATATCCTTATCCTCTATTTCTTCTGTTGCTTTTCAAATTTGAAAAACTTTAATGTAGGCCAATCATCACTCCGTTGCCCAACTTATTGCTTGCTGAGAGTATTGACAATATTGTTATGAAATAGAAGATTCTTACACTTCTATTTAAGGTGAATGTCTTTAATGTACTTAATTAGAGAGATTTTAGAGTCTTATTATTGGTAGCAAGATCTTCCTCCTCCTTATAAATAGAGGTGCTCTCTACCATTGTAATTCACCCCTCTCAACTCAATAAGAAGAACTCTCTCTACTCTTCTCTCTATTGCTATTGTTCTTGTTCTATTGTTCTTGTCTTTTGCTTTAGTTTATAACACGTTATCAGCACGAGACTCTACCGTCTCAAGTATCATTCTCGAAAATCCAAGGTATTTTCCCTCTTCCTAATTTAATTTTCGAGTATGTCTGACATTATGAAAAGAAAGTTCGTTGCCCTTGAAATTTCGGGCAAGAACTATATGACATGGGTGTTGGATGCTGAAATCCACCTAGATGCTATGGGTCTCGGAGACACCCTCAAAGATAAAGAAAAAGCATCCACCCAAGATTGTGCGAAGGCCTTGATTTTCTTGCGCCACCACCTTGACGAAGGTTTGAAGATTGAATATCTCACCGTCAAGGATCCACTCGTTTTGTGGAACAGCTTAAAGGAGAGATATGACAACCTGAAGTTGGTCACTCTGCCACAAGCACGATATGATTGGGCCCATCTGAGGCTACAGGACTTTAAGTCCGTTTCTGAATATAATTCTGCTATGTTCAGAATTACTTCTAAACTGAAGCTATGTGGAGATAACATCTCCGATTACGATATGCTTGAGAAAACGTTTACAACGTTTCATGCCTCCAATATGGTACTGCAGCAACAGTACCGAGAGAAAGGCTTTACGAAGTACTCTGAACTGATTTCTCTCTTACTAGTGGTTGAGCGAAATAATGATCTGCTCATGAGAAATCACGAAAATAGACCAACTGGGTCTACACCACTGCCTGAAGCAGATATGGTGCACTCGCATTATGCCAAACATAAAAGGGACCATGATCACGGTCATAAACGGAGTCAAAGCCAAGGACGTGGACAAGGAAGAAATTCCAAAGAAGTCCGTCACCCCCCAAAGAGAGATAACCACCGAAAGCAGAAACGGGGTCCAGAAGATCCTAAGGTAAATAGTTCAGAAACTATATGTTATCGTTGCGGTGGAAATGGGCACTGGTATAGGACTTGCCGTATACCAAGACACTTGGTTGACCTTTATCAAGCATCTCGAAAGAGAAAAGGCCCTGAAACAAATTTTGTCTATGACGACAATGAGGATATCACCCACCTGGATGTGGCAGACTTCTTTGAGCAACCCGAGGGAAAGATAGACCACCTAATCGGTGATGGAACCATGATGAAAGAAGATGGAGCTGTTTGATTCTACTTGTATTAGTCAATGAATAAATTAATAGTCATTAGCATTAGCTCGTATTAGTTAATTCATGATATGATGTTAGTATTAGCCCTTTAGAATGTTTCAATATGCTCAAATATTTTTATTGTACAGTAGAGGTAATCGACTAACCTAAAAACTAGTCGATCGTCTAATATTTAGCAATAAAACGAACTTTTTTCCGCCAGGCCAGATATTCGAATATCAGAGTCTGATATTCGAATATCTGGGCCAGATATTCGAATATCAGACTCTGATATTCGAATATCTGGCAAGATATTAGAATATGTGCTTAAATATTCGAATATCTAATATTTTTCGCATTAAAGTATTATTTTTTTCCGCAAGGCATTATATTCGAATATTAGAATACAATATTCGAATATCCTAAATAACTGCTTCCCAAAACGCTGTTTAAACGCGAAACAAAAGAATTGAAGTTGTTTATACTTATATTTATGTATTTTTTTTGTATGTCAAACTATGGGAAAGCAAAATGGATATCTCACAAAGCGAACTTGGATCAACATCCAATTGTAAAAGTATTTGCCTAGTTGATTCATGTACTACACATATAATACTCAAAGAAAAGAAGAGTAATTGTGTAAGGCAAACATTACTACAATCTACGGAAGTAGTAAATTGATTGAAGGCTCCGGAAGAGCAATTGTAACTCTGCCCAAAGGCATGACGTTAATCATAGAGAATGCAATGTTCTCCTCCAAGTCTAAGAAGGACTTGTTGAGTATTAATGATATCAATCAAAGTGTTCTCCTCCAAAACTAAAAGGAACTTGTTGAGTTTTAAAGATATCATTCAAAATGGATATCATATTGAGACAATAGATGAGAATAATCTTGAATTCTTCATGAAAACGAGGCTGCCCATTTCGGTTTGGGTTCACGCCATTTTGAATGCAACAATGCTAGTTTGTCGGCTGCCCGCTTCGACTTGGGTTCACGCCATTTTGCATGCAACAATACTAGTTTGTCGGCTGCCCACTTCGGTTTGGGTCACGCCATTTTGCATGAAGCAATGCTAGTTCGTCAGCTGCCCACTTCGGTTTGGGGTCACGCCATGTTGCATGCAGCAATGCTAGTTCGTCTCTGACTGACGAATTGACACAAATATTCCCCATTGCAATTGGTTTTGGGTCATGAACCCAATATATCCCATTTAAGAAGCTTTGGATGCGCAGTATATGTGCCTGTAGCACCGCCATCCCGCACCAAAATGGGTTTGCAAAGGAGGTTAGGAATATATGTTGAGTTCGACGCGTCCTCCATTATTCGCTACCTCGAAACATTGACAGGAGATTTGTTCACTGCACTATTTGCAGACTGTCAATTTGATGAGACACTTTTCCCAAAATTAGGGGGAGAAGTTGGTGAAACCAAACGGGAAATTTTGTGGAAAAATGCATCATTATCTCATCTTGATCCACATACCTCTATTTGAAAGAAAGAGGCACAAAAGATTATCCATTTGCAAAGAATAGCAAATCAAATGCCTGAAGCATTTTATAGATTTGAAAAGGATAACAAAATCACATATCCTCGAAGTGAATGTGATTCACAAATACATATTCAATGTTGGAAGAATATGAACATGAAATTGGTATTGAATATACCACACTCACTCCTAGAAGGAGGCTTGAGATAATACCACCCTCACCCCTAGAAGGAGGTTTGAGATGATATATGGCATGAATGATCGTTGGTCGCGTACCTATTGTACGCCAAAGTATTTTGGAAATATGACTATTAAAGGACAACGATAATGCAAGAAACATATCTTGCACATAAGTTTGACATGACCACAATGGTATAACTTTCTCTTTAAGAAAGATATTCACCACATGAATGTTGATGAATCTGTGGTAGTACAAAATTAATTGAGAGCTCTCGAAGAGCCAATTATTACTATGTTGGAGAAACACAATTGAGTATTGTGCTGTAGTAAGTCTCAAAGAAACTTATTCAGTTTCCAAAGTACACGCGAAAGCGATTGATTATGTTGAGACTATAAATAAAGGAAGGCTTTGATTCTCCTATTACTACAACTTGTAGCGGGGTAATTTGTATATGAAAAGCTACCCGCTCTGTTCTCCAGTTTGTACTACACAAACGAAAGAATGCCACAATAAAGTGGATATCTATTGGTATAAAACCCATGTCATAATAAACCCGAAGTTTATTGATTAGTGCACATGTCATGGTGTAAATTTGAAGTTTACCAATATTGATAATTTATTCAGTTGGCATTCATGTTAGCCATCTCATTTTAAGTATGATGTGCAAATTCACATAGGTGAATATCAAAGAACTAGAAAGTTCTTTACGAATACTCTTGTATCACTTGTTCTCATTAATGAACTGACCAACTAAAGAGTTCGGGTTGAAGCCCATAAATTCTGGAAATATGAAAGGTGAGTATGGGCCCATTCACCTGCCATGTATACCACATATGATGCATCTATGATATGGTTACATGCGCCATTGTTATTAACCCGCAGCCTGGCAGTGCTTGCGAGGTAAATCGCTCAGTAATCTAACTTCGAGCATAGTTTCCAGATTCTCTACTCAAGACAGTTCATCTTGATAAGTTGGTTTATATTAAAGTTGGTTTAGCAAGATAATTATTGAGTGCTTCCACTTAATAGCTAAACTGTTTCTTATGAGAACTAAGTTATATATATATCAGTTTGATATAAGTTGTATACAAGAGCATATTCTCCCCTCAAAAGTGGTTCAGGGTCAGGAACCAAATAATTTCATCTTATATTAAGGTGCTGTGTATATTGACATAATGCACAAAGATGATTTCCCAAAGTTGAGGAAACATGTTAGCTTTACTAACATGAGGGGGAGACATGATAAACACTTGAGAAAGTGTTACATGGGATGAATTTTCATTTGTATATGTATATCCCCGAATATCATGATATGAACCTGTAGTTCATAAAAGGGAAATGCAATTGCAACATATTGCAAAGCATGCTATACGCATTTGCTGACTCAAAGAAAGTAACTAAATGGAAGAGATACAATTCAAGAAGAATTGATTCCATATGAAAGACATGTAGCTTTGAACCTATAGTTCATATGCTTGAAAGTATAAAGGCAAAGGTATGTATAGTCAATTTTCGATATCTTATTTGTTTAGCATGACATGAAACTTTGATATGCAGCTAAAGTCTATTATGCGACTTATATGACTTAACTTGAAAGATTTAAGTTGCTTGAAGCATATGCAATTCGTGGTCCTGAAGTACCACATCCTAAGTGCAATTTGTGTACATATGTATCTTGCTATAACTATAAGCATGATGGCATTGAGAATGCATCTATGGAGGTATTGAAGAGCTATTCCACGACAATATATGAAGATGTTCATATCTATCAAGAATGATGATTTCAAGGTACGGAATATTTATTCAAGTCAATATGGTTGATTTGTCAAATCTCTACCAAAGATCATTTTGAAGATGATGCACAAGATTGGAATGCAAATGCTCAAGGATATAAATTGATGTACTCATTAGGGGGAGTCAATGCGCGTTGCACTCTTTTTCCCTTACAAGGTTTTGTCCCACTGGGTTTTCCTTGCAAGGTTTTTAACGAGGCAACCAATAGGCGCATATTCAAACATGTGTACTCTTTTTCCTTACTTTAATTTTTCCCATTGGGTTTTGGTTTTAAGGTTTTATGAGGCACATCATTGAATAGACATTCAAGGGGGAGTGTTATGAAATAGAAGATTCTTACACTTCTATTTAAGGTGAATGTCTTTAATGTACTTAATTAGAGAGATTTTAGAGTCCTATTATTGGTAGCAAGATCTTCCTCCTCCCTATAAATAGAGGTGCTCTCTACCATTGTAATTCACCCCTCTCAACTCAATAAGAAGAACTCTCTCTACTCTTCTCTCTATTGCTATTGTTCTTGTTCTATTGTTCTTGTCTTTTGCTTTAGTTTATAACAAATATAAAGTTGTTAGTTAGTTTGTTTTTTTTTTTTTAGCATCTGTAAAAGTTGATAACTGATATGAAATAATATAAGAACAAGAACAATATAGAGAGAAGTAGAGAGAGGACTATTCTTATTGATACTTTGGGATGGTTTACAATGGGGTAAGACCCCTCTATTTATAGGCATAGAAAAGACTTAGCCTCAAAGCAAAACTCTTCTATAAGATAGACATTCACTCTAACTATAGTTCTATTTATAACACTCCCCCTTGAATGTCTATTCAATAATGTGCCTCGTTAAAACCTTAACTAAAACAAAACCCAATGGGAAAAAGTTAAAGAAAAGGAAAAAGAGTACACATGTTTGAATATGCGCCTATTGGTTGCCTCGTTAAAAACCATGCAAGGAAAACCCAGTGGGACAAAACCTTGTAAGGGAAAAAGAGTGCAACGCGCATTAACTCCCCCTGATAAGAACATCAATTCATATCCTTAAGTCTTCGCATTCCGATCTTGTGAACTAGCTTCTTGAAGGTTGACGTTGGTAGAGATTTTGTGAACAAATCAGCCATATTATCGCTTGAACGAATCTGTTGCACATTGATATCACCATTCTTTTGAAGATCATGTGTGAAAAATAACTTTGGTGAAATATGCTTTGTTCTATCTCCTTTTATGAATCCACCCTTCAATTGAGCTATACATGCTGCATTGTCTTCATACAAAGTCGTGGGTAGTTTGTTACACTTCAAACCACATTTGTCATGAATATGATGTATTATAGACCTCAACCACACACACTCCCGACTTGCTTCATGAATAGCAATTATCTCGGCATGATTAGATGAAGTAGCCACAATTGATTGCTTAGTCGATCGCCAAGATATGGCGGTGCCTCCACAGGTAAATACATAACCCGTTTGAGATCGAGCCTTGTGTGGGTCAGATAAATATCCAGCATCAGCATAACCAACAAGATTAGGACTGCAATTATTGCCATAAAATAAGCCCATATCGGTGGTCCCTTTTAGGTACCGCAATATATGTTTGATCCCATTCCAATGTCTCCTTGTAGGAGCCGAGCTAAATCTTGCTAAGACATTAACTGAAAAGGATATGTCAGGCCTTGTAGTATTTGCAAGATACATTAGTGCGCCAATTGCACTAAGATATGGTACTTCAGGACCAAGTAGCTCTTCATTCCTTTCTTGCGGTCGGAATGGATCTTTATTCACATCAAGTGATCGAACAACCATCGGTGTACTTAAACGATGTGCTCCATCCAGGTAAAACCGTTTCAGTACCTTTTCTATATAGGTAGTTGATGAACAAAAATTCCGTTTGCTAAATATTCAATTTGCAAACCAAGACATAATTTTGTCTTTCCGAGATCTTTCATCTCGAATTCATCCTTTAGATACTCAATTGCCTTTTGGAGTTCTATGGGGGTTCCAATAAGGTTTATGTCATCGACATATACGGCAAGTACAACAAATTCCGATGTTGTTTTCTTTATAAAAACACACGGGCAAGTGACGTCATTTATATAGCCTTCCTTTAACAAATACTCACTAAGACGATTATACCACATTCGTCCTGATTGCTTTAGACCATACAAAGATCTTTGCAATTTAATTGAAAACATTTTCCGAGACTTTGAATTATGGGCGTTTGGCACTTTGAGTCCATCGGGAATTTTCATGTATATCTCATTATCAAGTGAGCCATAAAGATAGGCAGTAACCACATCCATTAAATGCATGTCAAGCTTTTCAAGGACAGCAAAACTGATGAGATAACGAAAGGTTATAACATCCATTACCGGCGAATATGTCTCTTCATAATCGACACCAGACCTTTAAGAAAAACCTTGCGCAACAAGGCGTACCTTATATCTTTGTACCTCGTTTTTCTCATTTCTCTTGCGTACAAAGATCCATTTATAGCAAACGGGCTTAACACCATTAGGTGTTTCAACTATAGGGCCAAAAACTTCACGTTTTGCCAGCGAATTCAATTCTGATTGAATTGCTTCTTGCCATTTTGGCCAATCATGTCTTTTTTCTTCAACAGATTGAGGTTCGAGATCCTCACATTCTTGCATAATGCTAGATGCGACATTATAAGCAAAGACATTATCCACCACTATATCCACTCGATCAAAATTTGCCTCAATATTGATTGGATTTATGGATAGTTACGTATTTTCCAGAGTCTCGGGCTCAATGGATTCTTCATGAATCTCAGAATTTGTTAAATCATGAATTTCCTCATGAGATTCTTTCGTAGTGTAATTTTTATCATTTGCTTTCCTCTTTCTAGGATTTCGATCTTTAGAACCTAATGGCCTGCCACGCTTCAGGCGTGTATTCGACTCATTGGTTATGACACTAGATGATTGTCCAACAGGGACATCAATACGGATTGGAACATTTTCCGCGGGGATGTGGGATTTCGTTATCCTTTTCAAGTCCGTAAATGCGTCAGGCATTTGATTTGCTATTCTTTGCAAATGGATAATCTTTTGTACCTCTCTTTCACAAATAGAGGTATGTGGATCAAGATGAGATAATGATGCATTTTTCCACAAAATTTCCCGTTTGGTTTCACCAACTTCTCCCCCTAATTTTGGGAAAAGTATCTCATCAAATCGACAGTCTGCAAATCGTGCAGTAAACAAGTCCCCTGTCAGTGTTTCGAGGTAGCGAATGATGGAGGGCGATTCAAACCCAACATATATTCCTAACCTTCTTTGCGGACCCATTTTGGTGCGGGATGGCGGTGCTATAGGCACATATACTGCGCATCCAAAGATTCTTAAATGGGATATATTGGGTTCATGACCTAAAACCAATTGCAACGGGGAATATTTGTGATAATTCGTCGGTCTGAGACGAATTAGCATTGCTGCATGCAAAATGGCGTGACCCCATACCGAAGTGGGCAGCCTCGTTTTCATGAGTAATGGCCTTGCAATCAACTGCAGGTGTTTAATTAACGATTCTGCAAGACCGTTTTGAGTGTGAACATGAGCTACAGAATGTTCCACTTTTATCCCAATTGATAAGCAAAAATCATTAAATGCTTGGGATGAAAACTCAGCAGCATTATCCAGTCTAATAGACTTGATTGGATTATCAGGAAATTGTGCTCGTAGTCGAATTATTTGTGCCATTAATTTCGCAAACGCAAGGTTGCGTGATGACAACAGGCACACATGAGACCATCTACAGGATGCGTCTATCAAGATCATAAAATACCTAAAGGACCCACTGGATGGGTGAATAGGTCCACAAATGTCCCCTTGTATACGTTCCAAAAACGTGGGTGACTCAGTCCCAACCTTTGTTGGTGATGGTCTGATAATCAACTTGCCTTGATAACAAGAAGTGCAAGGATATTCTTTATTTGAAAGAATTTTGAAATTCTTTAACGGATGCCAATATGAGCTTTCTATAATCCGTCTCATCATGATCGATCCCGGGTGTCCAAATCGATCATGCCAAAGTACGAAAGTATTGGAATCAGTAACCTTTTGGTTTACTGTTGAATGTGCCTCAATTGCACTAATTCTTGTCCAATACAGGCCACAAGATAAAGATGGGAATTTTTCAATAACCCTCTTTTGGCCGGAGACATTCTTTGTAATGATGAGATATTCAAGATTATCTTCATCTATTGTCTCAATATGATAGCCATTCCGGCGTATATCTTTAAAACTCAACAAGTTTCTCTTAGACTTGGAGGAGAACATTGCATTCTCTATGATAAACATCGTGCCTTTGGGCAGAGTTACAGTTGCTCTTCCGGAGCCTTCAATCAATTTACTACTACCAGAGATTGTAGTAACATTTGCCTTACACATATTTAGTTGAGAGAAATATTCCTTTTCTTTGAGTATCGTATGTGTAGTACATGAATCAACTAAACAAATATTTTTACAGCTGGACGTTGATCCAAGCTTGCTTTGTGAGATATCCATATTTGCTTTCCCATAGTTTGACATACAAAAGAAATACACGAACATAAGAATAAACAAATTCAATTCGTTTGTTTCACATTTAAACAATATTTTCAAAATCTGCTGAGGTCAGTTGATTAACTAAATCAGATAGTCGATTATATGTTTTCCATAATCGATTACTTTGCAGTTTGAAAATTTCAGTTTAAGCATTTTTCTTAAAACAATCGATTGTTAAACATACACACTCGATTGTGTCTTAATATAATCGATTGTTAAACATACATAATCGATTATTTGCTATTTTGAAAAACTTCAGATCACACTATCTTAAGACAATCGATTGTTAAACATACACAATCGATTGTTAAACATACACAATCGATTGTTGAACATTCACAATCGATTGTTAAACATACACAATCGATTATTTGCTATTTTGAAAAACTTCAGATCACACTGTCTTAAGACAATCGATTGTTAAACATACACAATCGATTATTTGCTATTTTGAAAAACTTCAGATCACACTGTCTTAAGACAATCGATTGCTAAACATACATAATCGATTGTTGGACATTCACAATCGATTGTTAAACATACACAATCGATTGTTTTGCAGTTTTAATACGAAATATTAGATAATCGACTAACTGTTAGGTTAGTCGATTACCTCTACTGGAAAATAAAAATATTATTGAAATCTGAGCATATTGAAACATTCTAAAGAACTAATACTAACATTATATCATAAACTAACTAATACGAGGTGATACTAATGACTATTAGTTTATTCACTAACTAATACAAATAAAATCAAACAATTCCATCTTCTTTCATCTCAGATCCATCACCGATTAGGTGGTCTATTTTCCCATCGGGTTGCTCAAAGAAATCTGCCACATCCAAGTGGGTGATGTCAAAATTGTCGTCAGAGACAAAATTTGTTTCAGGGCCTTTACTCTTTCGAGATGCTTGATAAAGGTCAACCAAATGTCTTGGTATACGGCAAGCTTTTGACCAGTGCCCTTTTCCACCGCAACGATAACATATAGTTTCTGAACTATTTGCCTTAGGATCCTCATAATCCCGTTTCTGCTTTCGGCGGTTATCTCTCCTCGGGGGGTGACGAACATCATGGAGATTTCTTCCTTGTCTACGTCCACGGCTATGGCCCCGATTACGACCACGACCATGATTAGATCCATGGCCCTTTTCATGATTGGCATAATGAGAATACACCTTATCTGCTTCAGGCAATGGTGTAGACCTGGTGGGTCGATTTTCGTGATTTCTCATGAGCAGGTCATTGTTTCGCTCAGCCACAAGTAGGAGAGAAATCAGTTCAGAGTACTTTTTGAAGCCTTTCTCTCTGTACTGTTGTTGCAGTACCATATTGGAGGCATGAAACGTTGTAAACGTTTTCTCAAGCATATCATAATCAGAGATATTATCTCCGCAGAGCTTCAACTTAGAAGTAATTCTAAACATCGCAGAATTATATTCAGAAACAGACTTAATGTCTTGGAGCCTCAGATGAGCCCAATCATATCGTGCCTGTGGCAGAGTGACCAACTTCAAGTTGTCATATCTCTCCTTTAAGCCATTCCAAAAGATGAGTGGATCTTTAACTGTGAGATATTCAATCTTCAAACCTTCATCAAGGTGATGGCGCAAGAAAATCAAGGCCTTAGCACAGTCTTGGGTGGATGCTTTATCTCTATCTTTAATGGCGTCTCCAAGACCCATAGCATCTAAGTGGATTTCAGCATCCAACACCCATGTCATATAGTTCTTGCCCGAAATTTCAAGGGCAACGAACTTTCTTTTCGTAATGTCAGACATAATCGAAAATCAAATTAGGAAGAGAGAAATACCTTAGTTTTTCTCGAGAGTCGATTCTTGGGACGGTAGAGTCTCGTGCTGATAACGTGTTATGAAATAATATAAGAACAATATAGAGAGAAGTAGAGAGAGGAGTATTCTTATTGATACTTTGGGATGATTTACAATGGGGTAAGACCCCTCTATTTATAGGCATAGAAAAGACTTAGCCTCAAAGCAAAACTCTTCTATAAGATAGACATTCACTCTAACTAGAGTTCTATTTATAACAATAACTTTGGAATATACTATTAATCATACGGTTTAAATATAGTATTATATTTTATTTTTTATGGAGTAATTATTTATTTAATTTATTCAATTCAATAAAGTAGTATTTTAAATAGATCATTTATTACATGTGCGTCCTTTTATTTATGTAGTAAACATTTTAGTGCATGGAGTCTTAGCTCATGCACAGAAGATTAATTTGTTGGTTCTCGTAATTAATAAACTATATTCACAATCAAAGATATTGTTGGAGAAAATATCTTGATGATTGTAGCACAAGATTATCGTATAATTTGTCTTGATTATGGGAGTAATTTTATTCCAACTTCTTGTGCTAGTATACTCAGTGTATATTTGAACGAACCAAGTAGAGAAAAGATATTACTGAATATATAAAATAGTTTTTCTAATTTATTAAGTGAGCTTATACTCCTAATCTTGATATAATTATTATGATCAATATAATTTGTTTATTATTTTGATTTATCAAAAGGTACGACTCTAGTTAGAGTTAATATATGCCTAATAGATTGGACAATAACGGATAACATTTGTGAATAATAATTAGTTGATAGAATCCATGACTCGGTTTTGAGTTTGATGATACCCCTTTATGTAAGCTTATAAGTTTTTATGTGAAAACCCGGCCGATTAATTTTGTATCCGTCACATGAAATAGTTTAAGCGAAATTATAAAGGATTTAATTAGTTAATTGAATTAAATTTTTAGTGATTTAATTTGATTAACTGGTATTTGAAATCTTAACATGGGGAGTTAAAAAAGTGTTAATGAATTTTCGAAATTTATATTGAGGAGCTCAATTGAAGTTTTTAGTGGAGCAAATTATAATTAATTATAGTAAAAATTAATTCATGCTAATTTCGAATTAATACTATAATTAGTAGCCCTTTATTATTTTTGTGGTCCCTGTTATACCCAGTATTAGTAAAAACACTCACTTCTCTCTTTAAGCGATGAAGCGAGGCGAGGCGCATGGTTAGCGCTTTTCTGTTAAAAAAGCAACTTACATTCAAAAAGTGTGCGCTTTTCTCGCTTAAGCGAGAAGAGAGTCGGTAGAAAAAGCGAAAAAAAACGTGCTTAAGCGAGTATAAGGTATCATCTAGGGCCTTTTTAAAAAATTTTGGCATTTGTTAACAAAACATACGCTCTTCAAGGACTTCTTCTCCAGCGAACTCTAGCAATGACCACTGCTGCTCCAACTTCTTCTTCTTCTTCTTCTTCTTCTTCTTCTTCTTCTTCTTCTTCTTCTTCTTCTTCTTCTTCTTCTGGTCTTCTTCTTCTACTTCTTCTGTTATTCTCCTATTGTTCTTCTTCTTCTGTTATTCTTCTTCTGTTCTTCTTTTAATTTTTTTCACTTTTTAAGCGCTCTTTTTCCCCCTAAACTACTTCTTCTTCTTCTGTTATTAAAAGTGCTCTGTTTTCTGCAATTTATCCATGAATTAATTATTTTTCTTGGGTTGTTGATTGTAGTAAATTTAATTTGATTATTCAATGGCATCAAGCCAAAAAAGAGATCCAGCTTGGGGGTATAGAGTTGCAGTTGGAAATAAGTTCTTAGCTATTTATCTATGCCTATTTATTTATTTATTTATATGTTAAATTGCGCTTCACACCAAGCACGCTTCTTGCTTCTGTGAAGTGAGGCCTACTCGTTTTCTTGCGCTTAACACTTTCTAAAACACTGGCAATACCTAGTAAAAACCTGGACAGACTTGGGTAAAAAGTAGCTTGGGAGAAAAGTTATCCTTTTGAGTTAGAGTAGGATTCTACTTATAAAATCCTACACGTTTTTAGCCCCATTGTGGCTTAATTTCGGGGCTATTAAAGAAAGATTAGTTTCACCTAATTACCTTACCTTTCAGTTGTATTGTTCTTGCCACCCAATAGCAAAATCGTCCAAGATTTTACTAGGTAAATAACAAAACATTGCAGCCCTAGATTCTTGCTATTTGGAAGGTTTGTGCAACTATTTCAAGAGGTTAGTGCTTCTAATCTCGTTATTGTTATGTTGTCAAGTTTACATTATTTGATGCTTGAATTGTATGCTTGCTTCCGTTGCGCATGTTCTAACAATTGATATCAGACGCCGTCTTACATCTAACTTGATAATGTAACACCGCATGCACAGAGTAATGTTAAAACGTGTTAGTTATTGATACATGTTTGAGATGATTATTCTATGTTAAATTTTTTTTGGCTGCTAAATAGACGTGATTGAGTTTTTGAATGCAATTAATGGTATAATTGTGAGTCAATATACATATGCATAAACAATGAATTAATACCATTAATCTGTTTTAGTAACGTTCTATCCATTATCACAGTGTTATGTTATTAAAAACTTCACCGTTTTATATGATATTAGTTCTGTAATTTTATATTAATATACAAAATTATGAACTATATCGTTTTTGACTAGTGAAAACATGTTGTTTTTATTATTCTGTCTAAATACGTTTTTATTAAATAAAACAAATTATTTTGAGTTCTGAAATCATATGTTAACAAAACATCAGTATATAATGTGATTTGAACAAGTCAAAATAATTAAAAGCCCTTAAAACAAGATCTCTCTCTACCTTCTCCCAGCGTGATACCTTCCTAATTTACTGTCTTCTGGCTAAACACAAGGTCAAGTTGTCTTCTTAGGTCATCAATTTTATGATTGAGAGTGTTGATGATCCCACGAGTATTCCCTATAGTATGGTCATCGCCCATCTGCTAGAATCCAACAACATCTTTTGTCGACTATCCCTATATTGTTAAGATTAAACTTGATTAACATGAGGTGTTCTAGAATCATCTTGTACTAGCTAGAAAAATCTTTCATAAAAATCAATGTATTAAACTAGACAATTCTAGGAGGATACTAGATACTTCTCAAATAAAATTCATAGGCATCAATCTAGAGAATTCTATAAACTTGTATAATCATTCAAGTATCTAGATCCTTCCATGGAGTAGTATAAATATGTGATGTTGTAACTCATTTTGTAATCAAGAAAATCAATAAAATAACAAAAGCCTTCTTCAATATAAAGTTTTACCTCCATTCCAATTCTCTACATTTCCTAAACTCTTTTCTTCTCATTCTAAATATTACTCTCCTTCTCCAACAAATTTGGTATCAGAGCCCGGTTTAGCCTTGTGTTCCATTATAAACCACCATGGCAACACAATCATCTTCATCATCTTTATTCAACTATTCACAAAATCTTGTCCCTATTTTTGATGGAGAAAACTATGATTATTGGAGCCTTCAAATGAAGACTCTATTCATTTCTCAAGATCTTTGGGAGCTTGTAGAAAGAAGCTATGATGCACCCGAGGACTCGGAAACACTAGCATCATGGACGGCGGCAAAGCGAAAGGAGTTTAAAGAAAATAAGAAGAAGGATGCAAGGGCACTACTCTTCATTCAACAAGGGGTAAATAAAACTATCTTTCCTCGTATTATGGCTGCCACCAATTCAAAAGAAGCTTGGAGTATTCTACAGAAGGAATTTCAAGGCTCCTCTAAGGTAATCTCTATCAAACTTCAATCTTTATGGAGAGAATTTGATAATTTAGCAATGAAAAATGATGAAACCATGAAGAATTCTTTAATAGAGTTACTATCATTGTTAATCAAATTAGAAGTTATAGGGATAAACTTAAAGATAAGAAGATAGTTGAAAAAATATTGAGGAGTTTACCCGCAAAATGGGATCATGTTGTTGCCGCTATCGAAGAATCTAAAGATTTATCTACATTAAGTTTTCAAGAACTAATGGCTTCATGGGAGACACATGAGCTACGAATGAGCAGGTTTTCAACTCAAGAGGTGGAACAAGCTTTTCAATCTAAAGTGTCAATTTCAAATAAAAGAGGAGGAGAGACGGATAAAGAAGGAAGGAAAAATTTCCAACAAAAGAGCAATTATGGGAGAGAAATTTCAAGCAAAGAAAATTTGGAGATTACAATCAAGGCCCTCGTGGAAGGTATGAGAAGAATAATAAAGTTACGTCTTCCTCCCAGTGTAGAATTTGGGGAAAGTCTAATCATAATACTCAGAGTTGCAGATTTAAGTGTTTAAAATGCAAAAATGCTAATCACTCCCAAAAGGACTGTTGGTACAATAAAAATGACGAACTAATTTTACTGAAGGAGATAATATTTTCTATTCTTGCTTTAGTGCTAAATTAAATGTGAAGGATATTTGGTACTTGGATAGTGGTTGCAGTAATCATATGACAGGAAATAAAGAAAGCTTCGTCAAATTGGATGAAGATGTTAATTCTCAAGTTAAGCTTGGAGACGGAAAATCACACAAAGTCGAAGGAAAGGGAGTGATAGCAGTTCAAGTAAAGGGAGGTAAGACTAAATTTATTTCTGATGTGCTTTATGTACCAGGCTTAACACAAAATTTATTAAGTGTGGGACAATTATTACAAAAAGGCTATAGAGTTAATTTTATGGGAAACGAAAGTACAACTATTGATGAAAAAAATAATCAAGTTGTGGCCAAAATTAAAATGACTCCAAACAAGGTTTTTCCACTGACAATGTCAATTAAGAATCTTGCATTAAAATCAGAGGAAAATGATATTTCTCAATTATGGCACAAGAGATTTGGCCACCTAAATTTTAAAAGTCTCAAATTACTCAAAAAGAAAAATTATGGTAATTGGACTCCCACACATAAATGTGGAAAGTAAAATTTGTGAAGGTTGTATTTTTGGAAAAATGCATAGACTACCCTTCACAAAAACCTCATGGAGAGCTAGAGTTCCTTTGGAGCTAGTTCATGCCGATGTATATGGCCCAACTAAGACACCTTCTCTCGGAGGAAAAAGATATTTTCTCTTGTTTGTTGATGATTATAGTCGAATGATGTGGGTATATTTTCTAAAAGAAAAATCAGAAGTTTTCTCAAAGTTTGTACAATTTAAAGCATCAGTGGAGAAGCAAAGTGGTCATAAGTTGAAGATTTTGAGGACGGATCGTGGAGGAGAATTCACATCCAAGGAGTTTAACGAATTTTGCAAGGCCCAAGGAATAAAAAGGAGCTTACAGTCAGATATACTCCCCAACATAATGGAGTGGCAGAACGTAGAAATCGATCCATAGTGGAGATGACACGGAGCATGTTAAAAGGTAAACATCTTCCAAACAAATTCTGGGCTGAAGCTGTTTATACCTCTGTCTATATTTTGAACAGGTCCCCCACGAAAGCTGTGCCAAATAAAACTCCTTATGAGGTATGGTTCCAAAAGAAAGCGAATGTATATTTCTTGAAGGTATTTGGATGCATAGCTTATGCACACATTCCTGATCAAGTCAGAAAAGAAAAATTTGATGAGAAAGGAGAAAAATTCATCTTTATTGGCTACAGTGAAGAATCCAAAGCTTATAGATTATTCAATCCTACAACTAACAAGTTTGTGATTTCCAGAGATGTTATCTTTGATGAAGCAGGTTCATGGAAATGGGAAAAAGATCAAGAAACCACTCCAGATATCATTGCCGATGAAAACATTGGATCAACATCTAACACTCAAGAGCCTTCTAACCCGAGAATTGAAGAAGCAACTGATGCAGATTCACCTCCAAGTAAGACTCGTTCATTACAAGAAATTTATGATACTTGTGATGTTGCATTCTTTTCTTGTGAACCAGTAAAATTTGAAGAAGCTATCAAAGAAGAAGGATGGAAGAAGGCTATGGACGAGGAGATAACAATGATTGAAAAAATCACACATGGAAGTTAGTGGATCTTCCAAAAGGCAAGGAGGTAGTCGGGCTCAAGTGGGTCTATAAGACCAAATACAATGAAGATGGAACAATCCAGAAGCTAAAAGCTCGTCTCGTTGCAAAAGGATATTCACAACAACCAGGCATTGACTTCAATGAGACGTTTCTCCTGTTGCTCGAATGGAGACCATCAGGACGGTGTTAGCACTTGCAGCTCAACTCAAATTAAAGGTATATCAGCTGGATGTCAAGTCAGCATTTTTAAATGGAGAACTTGAAGAAGAAGTTTATGTGGAGCAACCTCAAGGCTACATCGTCAAAGGGCAAGAAGAAAAGGTGTATAGACTCCGAAAAGCATTATATGGACTCAAACAAGCTCCTCGAGCATGGAATAGCAAGATCGATCATCACATCCGCAAACATGGATTTCAAAGAAGTTCAAGTGAACCATCACTCTATGTCAAGAAACAAGGTACGGATTTTCTCATAATCTGTCTCTATGTTGATGATTTAATTTATTGTGACACCAACAAGAAGATGATAGAAGAATTTAAAAGAGAAATGATGGAAGATTTTGAGATGACAGATTTAGGCTTAATGAGATATTTTCTTGGCATCCAAGTAAAACAAAATAATGGAGAAATATTTATAAGCCAAGAAAAATATTGTGATGATCTGTTAAAGAAATTTCACATGATAAATTGCAAGCCAATCGCTACTCCAGCAGCCTTGAATGAGAAATTATCCAAAAAAGATGGTTCCAATAAGGTGGACGCATCAATCTATAGAAGCTTAGTTGGATCGTTGATTTATCTCACAAATACAAGGCCCGACATATTATATGCGGTAAGTGTTGTATCCAGATTTATGAATGATCCAAGTAAAGTACACTATGCCGCAGCAAAGCGTATCCTCAGATATTTGAAGGGCACAATAAATTTTGGCATCAAATATTCAGCTGAAAAAGATAATGTACTCGTCGGTTATACAGATAGTGATTGGGCCGGATGTATTGATGACCGGAAGAGTACTTCAGGATATGTCTTCACTTTGGGATCAAAAATAATATCTTGGTCTTCAAAAAAGCAACAAACAGTGGCACTATCATCTGCAGAAGCGGAGTATATATCTACTACTAGCGCAACATGTGAAGCAATATGGCTGCAAAGGATCCTATTTGACTTACAGCAAGATCAAATTCTGCAAACAACACTCTACTGTGATAATATGTCAGCAATTGCTATGACAAAGAATCCAGTGTTTCATGCAAGAACAAAGCACATAGAAATTCGACATCACTTCATCAGAGAATTGGTGGAAGACAAAAAGATCAAGCTGGAGTTCATCAGTACGAATGATCAACTTGCCGACATCTTCACCAAGGCACTCCCAATTGACAAGTTTGTTCAATTCAGGAATCAGATGAAGATTACCAAGAGAGACACAAATCAAGTTTAAAGGGGGTGTTAAGATTAAACTTGATTAACATGAGGTGTTCTAGAATCATCTTGTACTAGCTAGAAAAATCTTTCATAAAAATCAATGTATTAAACTAGACAATTCTAGGAGGATACTAGATACTTCTCAAATAAAATTCATAGGCATCAATCTAGAGAATTCTATAAACTTGTATAATCATTCAAGTATCTAGATCCTTCCATGGAGTAGTATAAATATGTGATGTTGTAACTCATTTTGTAATCAAGAAAATCAATAAAATAACAAAAGCCTTCTTCAATATAAAGTTTTACCTCCATTCCAATTCTCTACATTTCCTAAACTCTTTTCTTCTCATTCTAAATATTACTCTCCTTCTCCAACATATATGACTGTCATCAAGTCATACAACTCCAGGGGATCTGCTAGCATGTGCTATATTTCTATAAAGGGAGCTTGGGTGAAGAAACAAGAAGGTAAAACAAAGAATATCCCCTCCTACTCAAAAGCAAAAACCTTTGTGTCTCTTCCTAGTGCAGGTGATCCTAACGTCTTAGAAAAGTTAGCCTCCATCAACAAAAAATTATCTATTATCAAGGTCTCTTTAACCTCTATGCAAAGGACAATTGAAGATGTTCATGGAGTGGAAAAGGAGACATGCTTTGATGTGTCCAAAATTCGAGTGCAGATTCTAAAAACTGCATAAAAAGCAGTAAAGGATTTTAAAGAGATGCACGACAGAATTCATGGGGGGTCTCTATCACAATTATGCTAGTTTTGATCGCCTCAAGGAGGCAGTTTGCAACATACTTACTTACTTTCTGTACCATTGATGTATGGTTGTTTTAAGATAATTTTTTTTGCTTTGCTTCTTTTGCGAGTGAGGTTCAGTCATGGGTTGTATAATTAGGACAAGTACTTCTTTCCTGCATGCTTATAATTTTTTTGTTGATGACAAATGGGGAGAAACAGTAAGCAAAGCTTAAGGGCATGCGTTTCTATGTATTCCTTGTTCTGTATTCTGTTTCCTTGCAGATGTTCAAATCGCAGGTACATTATTGCGGTATACAATTGAGGGGGAGTCAACTATAACTGAGGCACAATAGAATGTTCAACTGAGGGGGAGCCGACTAGACATATCTAACAAGAAATGCAGATTGAGGGGGAATGGAGTACAACACACTCAAGTTCACTGTTAAACTTCCATTGTTATTTTATCATCATAAAAAATGGAGAGATTGTTAGATCTAAGTTGATTTTAATGTGGAAAAATAACGAATCACACCTTATGTGCAGAAACAGTCTTTGAGCAATGGAATAGAGGCATAGAAGAATCAAGACGAAAAAGGAAAGAGGAGAGAAAAATCAAAGTCGAAATCAATAAAGGAGGATGGCAAAATCAATCAAGGAGGATATTATATGAAGGATCTCAATTAAAGAAGGTCAAGAGCACGAAATTATCCGCTGAAGATTCTTCCATATAAAACGTCAATCGAAGCAAAAATTGGGATTTGACAAAATCCATTTCCATGACTTACCAACTCCTGAGTTTGCCTCCCCTGAACCTGACTTTAATTCCTTAAGCAAATTTCCCGCGCATCTTCACCCATCATGGGATGCTTGTATGCTTTTGCGCGAGCCCATTGCTTCGTTCTTTGGCGATATTTCTTCCATATCAAGACGAGTTGTTGTTGTTCATGATTCTTTAATGTCCTACAATGTTCAGGATGTTTCATCCTTCCCCAATGTGGAATCTTATGTATTTAATTGCATTTCAGTATTCACTTTGTACTGTTTGATATGTATAACTAAGGGGATGAGGAAAAATTGCTTAAAAAGCTACCTTCCCTTGAAGGAATAATGACAGATGAAATCAGGGAATTTGGAGCTTGTCAGAAACCGTATATGGAAATCAGATCAGGTGATATCCATAATACGAGTAAAGTAATCGAAGGCAAGTTTCTTGATTTATTGACACAGGTAAAAAGTGAACAGAACAAGAACAATGGGCAATTGGACCAATTCTCCCTACTAAATTAGATCATATCTCAAATGGGAATATTATATGTTTGGATTGGCTTAACAAACAGCCTCCAAGATCAGTTCTTTATATATCGTTTGGAACAACAACTTCATTTTCCTATAGAGAAATCAAGGAGCTCGCGATGGGATTAGAACAAAGCAAACAGAAGTTCATATGGGTGTTGAGAGATGCCGATAGAGGAGATATCTTTACTGGAGAAGCTAGAAAAGTTGAGCTGCCAGAAGGGTTTGAAGAAAGAGTGAAAGAGGCAGGTTTAGTGGTTAGAGATTGGGCACCACAACCAGAAATCTTGGCTCATTCGTCGACAGGTGGATTCATGAGTTATTGCGGATGGAATTCTTGCATAGAGAGTATTACTATGGGAATACCAATAGCTGCTTGGCCTATGCACTCTGACCAACCAAAAAATGGTTTTCTGGTGACAGAAATATTGAAAATAGGAATGCTTGTGGGAGTGGGGGAAACGCGAGGAGCTGGTGACTGCATCCATCATTGAGAATGTCGTGAGGAAGTTAATGACATCAGAAGAAGGTGATGTGATTAGGAAAAGAGCAGAAGAACTAGGGGAGGCTGTAAGGCGGTGCTTCTCGAAAGGAGTTGGATTCTTTCGTCGCACATATCACAAGATAGACTCATTTTTCACCAGAATCTTGGGTGGCCGTGGTCTCTAGATATTTCTTCTTTGTTTTTCCTTTTCAAGTAATTTGGTTACTTTCTTAATGTTCTTTAAACATGTCACTTGTCTGGTTCTTGACTCAGACAATTTTATATTACCATAAATTTCTTTGATCTCGGTATATTCAATATCTGAAGCTTTTTATGATAATCGAAAAGATGACTACTATGCATTTCTCTCACTGAAGAGTGTAGCTTAATAGATAATTAATCTGGTTCTAACTATGTGGAATAAAGGGTTGATGAAGAGATTAATCTTGTAAGCATTTCTCAGTTGTTTGCATATGCTGAATTCGCTGTACCCATATGTCCTATATTGGCCTCTTTTATGACAAAAGACTTGGTTCATAGATTCCTATGTGCTGTGTTGGTCTTTCTTACTTTTCAGTTATATTGATTCACAGGTACCCTGTACTTAGGTTTAATATAATACAGTTGATCCTTGTTCTCTAGAACATAAGATGAACATACATGCTTTGGACCTCTAATATTGCCAAAATCTCTGTTAAATATTTACTAAATGATCTAATGCACTTATAATACAAGATGATAAGGGTAGCAAGCAACTTTTTTACAAGCTCATAATTGCCATAGTCTCTTGAATGAGGAGGGGGACAAGAGCATTGTATTAGGTGATTTGGAACTCTCTAGGACTCGTTGTGACTTTGGGTATTGTAGGCGGATTAGAGTTGATGAAGTTGAGGAGGCTATGCGTAAGATGAGCAGGGGCAAAGTGACTGGCCCTGATGAAATCCCAGTAAAGTTTTGGAAGAATGCAAATAATGCAGGCTTGGAGTGGTCACTAGGTTATTTAGTCTTACTTTTTAAAACGAAGAAGATGCCCAAAGAGTGGAGCTGGAGCATGATGGTTCCCGTATACAAGGACAAAAGTGATATCCAAAATTGCAATTACTATCATTTAAGAAGAGGAGAACTTAGTCCTTCAACTTCAACAGTCTACAAACAAAAACTAATTAATTTATTTTATTTTCGTAAATTACAAGATTTTGAAACTGGAATGATATTATCGTATTTTTTTGTTGTTGAGGAAAACATGAAATAGATAGAGTTAGGACATGATGAATTCTATGGAGGAGATTGGGATGTAACAGATCAAAGATCCACATTCTTTCCATCTAATGAAACAATTATAGTTCATTATCTACTTGCCTTAATTGCATTATTCTTGAAAATGGACAAAAAAAAAACTAGAACGTCAAGCCTTTTAATAAATGGTTGACTAGTCTTCATCAGAATCAACAATATTACTCCTTTCAGGAAGTCTTAGTTTTCATTTGAATATAACATACTCCAAAAGCCCAGATCTTATATAACATTAATTTCTGATATTCTAAAAGTAAATCCATTAGCTAAATATGTTTTCTTTACATTACCTATGTGGTCAAAGCTCATTGTGATAGGTGCAAATGGGACTTTATATTATCCATAAAACTAAATTCATTTATGTAACTAGAGTTCAAAAAGATTTCCTTGTACCTATATATACACTTGTATTATATATATGCAAGCATGCAATTCTAAGATTTCTCTTCTGTAATACTTCTATTCCAATGGCTGACAAATGCACTTCAAATGTGGCTGTAATCATGGTACCACTTCCAGCACAAGGCCATCTCAACCAATTTCTCCACCTCTCCAGGCTCATTTCCATGTACAATATCCCTGTCCATTATGTTGGTACCAATGCTCACATTCAACAAGCGAAAACTCGTGTTCATGGTTTTGATCCTCTCACAATAACAAACATTCAGTTCCATGAATTTCCAACACCTTCTTATGAAACTCCCTCGCCAAATCCTAACGCTCCTCACAAATTCCCTAGCCAGCTAATCCCTTCATTTTTTGCAGCATCCCATCTCCGCGAGCCAGTCTGCTCTCTAGCACACGAACTTGCTAGCACGTCGAATGTTAACAAAGTGGTTGTTATTTATGATAATTTGATGAGTGGGGTTGTTCAAGATTTGCCCGAAATGCCAGACACTGAATGCTACTGTTTCAATCCTATCTCAGCTTTCCATAGGTATTCATACTTTTGGGAAGTGAAAGGAATGCCTTTATTCCCTGGAACTGAATATTATGAGGACATTCCACCGGTTAAAGACTGTTTTTCTGCAGACTTTTGGGAATATTTGAAGGCACAAGTTGTTCCCTTTGTTGGTAAGATCAGCTGTGGTGAACTTTTCAATTCATCCCGAGTGATAGAAGATTTGTACCTTGATCTAATGGCTAAAGAATTCAATAACCCGAAACTATGGGCTATAGGTCCATTTAATCCTGTGGTGCTAACTGAGAAGAACAAAGACTCCAACAAACGCCACGAGTCCCTGGATTGGCTTGACAAACAAGAACATAACTCAGTTATTTTTGTGTCATTTGGAACGACTACTTCGTTGTCTAATGAAGAAATCAAAGAGATCGCGACCGGTCTAGAGAAAAGCGAGCAAAAGTTCATTTGGGTTCTTAGAGATGCTGACAAGGGAGATGTTTTTACAAGTGAAGTTAGAAAAATTCAACTGCCTGAAGGATTTGAAGAGAGAATAAAAGGAAGAGGAATAATAGTAAGAGATTGGGCACCTCAATTGGAAATATTGGCACATAGTTCAACAGGTGGTTTTATGAGTCACTGCGGATGGAATTCGTGTATGGAAAGTATTTCCTTTGGAGTTCCTATTGCAGCTTGGCCAATGCATTCTGATCAGCCAAGGAATTCTCAACTTGTAACTAAGTACTTGAAAATTGGACTTACTGTTAGGCCATGGACGCATAGAGATGAACATGTTACATCAGAAATGGTCGAAAATGCTGTGAAAACTTTGATTGATTCAGCAGAGGGAGATGAGATGAGGAGAAGAGCAGCAGATTTGAGTAATGCTATCAAGAAATCAGTGATGGATGGGGGCATGAACCGTGCTGAGATGGATTCTTTCATCGCTCACATTACTCGTTGAATTTAGATATATTGATATAACAAATATATAATATAATAAAACTACTCTGCTAAGAATGGTTTAGTATATGAGAATATATCAGTACTTTGTTAGGCTGGCAATGACATGCATGGCTATCCTTTTTTGTCTCTATGAAAGTACATAAGAGTCGTACCGTGTCTTAATTAAACTATTTGATTTTATTACTATTATCTACCAAAAAAATTGAAAGAAGAATATGTGTATTGAGTTGAATAGCTTAAGTAATGTACTGACCGCTATATGGCCGTATACATTAGCCAATGCAGTCTGAGTTTTTAAAATTTGCATGAATAACCAAATTTCAGCTTATGTGGCTAACATAAGAGTGCGTTCCTGCCTAGGATTAGAAATTGAAGTTTAAATATCCTAAAGACTTCACGTCACCATTATTTACAACAGGTGAGTAAACTGTTTGCAAATAACAAAGTAGCCTCAGGGAGTAACTTTATTTGGTCTTGCTAGTGTATAATTCCCACATCGAGTATGGAAAAGGAAACGAGCAGAGAACATCAGCTATAATTTGAGCCACTCGAGAACAAGGAAAGCATACCTTTCTCGGCCTTTTGGCTAAGATCAAGTGTAGTATCTGTTCTTATCAGTTTAATATCTGATATATGAGTCATCGACTCATACGATATTAACTCTATTTTTTAAGGGGAGAGTCCACCACGGTAGCTTGCTATCGGGGCTCTCAAGTGTTGCCATGGTGTTGCACTATTACCTTGGCCTGGCACATCCCACCAATTCTAGTTCCAATGTTGTGTTTATGACTTGGAAATAAATAAGAGGGAAAGGATCGAGGAAGGGGACAGACTATGAAAGGGCCGTGGCTGTGGCTAGCGTTTTGGTTTTGGGTTTGTTTTAATAGGGAAAACATATATATGCGTATGTTTTGATTGCTTATCTTCTTTTCTCAACTAATGTTCCTTGATCAATTTCTTTCCATGAGCGAGGAAACAAAGACAAGTCGAGAGCATCAAGTATAATTTGAACGAGTCAATCTATAGAAAAGCATGCATACCTTTCTCGGCCTTTTTGGCTAAAGATAAGTGTAGTATCTGTTCTACGATATTAACTCAATTGTTTTAGGGAGAGAGTCTACCATAGTAGCAGGCTCTCAAGTGTTGGCATTGCACTATTGCTTTGGCCTGGCACACCTTGCCAATTCTAGTTCAGTATTGTCTTTAAACTAAAAGCAAGCTAGAGAAACAGTGAGAAAAAAATCTTTAACATAATCTTATGATGCTTATAAAGAACTTTATCTTATTCTGTACACCAAAGAGTTCAGGAACCAAAGACTGCAGCTATAACTAACAGTTAAAATCCTAAAAGAACCTGATCGATCATACATCGTACAACACCGAATTAAGGAACCAAAGAATTTAACTACCATAACACTAAAAGAACTTGATAGGGTCAACAAAATCGGTGAATAAATTATTCACCTTTCTTATGAATCCACAACCTAAGTACTGCCAGTAACAGAAACTCTTGGGCTTGGAAGTCCCATGTATGCAAGCCTCGGTGAGACACGAATTTTTGGGCTTGGTCGTGATGAAGGAATTGGACAACAATTCTTGGGCAGAGACAATGTAACCCTTGGAGAAAGATTAACTTTTTCAAGGGCCTGAGATTGAAGATCAATGGGATAGTCTCTAACACAACCAATGCGGGGACCAACTCCACTTGTCCATTTGCAAGATAAACGCTTGGTCAAGTCAACAACTGGTGCCTCTGTCTGGTCTTCACTGGTAGGCCTAAAATTTTCTTGATCACCAGTTGTTTTCGACACATCACTGACCAGGCCATCGTCCTTAGCTATATCTGCATCACAAGTTTGTGATAAAGTTTTCCCCATGTCTTTGTTAGATGAAGGTCTATCATCATCTATTGCACATCTCTGCAGATAAAAACATTAGTGAATTGCCCGTTAGCATCATTACTACATGCTAAATCGGCACTAAATTGGACATGAACATGTGAATTGAATAGCAAAAGCGGTGCAGTTACCATTACGTTAGCCAAATCTACATGGTTCTCCTCAAGGAAACTGATGAATTCCTTGAAATTATCTTCTGTAGGAAGATAGTGACCACTGTATGGCCATATTGCCTGAAGAAAATGGGACTAAAATCAGTTAAATGATACAAAAGAAAATCATATGCATAGTTTTGTGTAATTTGAGAATATTACCTCAAGAGTCCCATCCTGAGCAACCAATCTACCAGCTGCTGTCGTAGCACCACCTGATAGAAAACTAGAGTGTTGAAAAACACCCTTCTTTTTCATTCCCACATAAAGAGTTCGTGAAGTGCTAAGAACGAAAATCCACTTCGATCCTTCTGTTGTATTCAAGAGCATCCCACTTTGCTTATAAACCAACTTTCCATCCTCCGCGATTACTTCGTAGGCTTCTCTTTCTTTCTGCAATAATAAGGCATGAAAAAGTTGAAAATATTATCTTCCATCTAATATATGCAACGTAATTGCAACAATAATAAAAGAGGAAATAGATTAGATTCGACTTACAGGTCCTAAATACTTGATGCATTGACGTTGCAAATCAACTCTTTGGCAACGCCCAAGATTTACTTCTTTGCCATCACCCACATCCAACCTTCAATAAAGAAACAGGCTTACCATGTAAGCGGAAACTTGACAGATGAATGAAGCAAAACTTTTAGTGCGTTTGAGAGGTGATATTACCAATAGAAGAAAGGTTGTGTGCTTTTGCTTTTGGACCATACATCATAGTAGAAGTGTAAGTTGTGTCCATAACGATGACGTGGATCAATCTGTAGTTAAAAAAACAGCAAATTAAAACGCCATCTTCCTAAGCAATTTTGACAATACCAGCCAATCATGCGTTAAACTTACAAAAACTATACTTAATAGACATGAATAAGTTCTCTACTGTACGTTAGATACTTCATATTATATATATATATATATATATATATATATATATATATATATATATATATATATATGCATAAAAAATCAGATAGCAGCAAGGCCTTACAGCTTCCAGCCAATGTTGTAGAGCCAGTTTTTGAGCCTTTTCATCCTTCAACAAACCTTTGCCTACCTGTAGATCAGAAACATGATTTTGATCAATTCTTGAGTAAAACCTTTTGCTATCAAAATTCATTAGTGCGACCTATATTTGGTTCTCGATCGTTAACATACCTTAGCAGCTCGTGTTCTGGCACGTGACCATCGTGACACTGCAGCTTCATGTTTATTGACATCAAAAAATGATATAGAGCTTTGTTTTAAAGCTGCAGAATCCAAGGCCTTCCACCTAAAATACATGAAGGAGAAAATTAGAAACCAAGACTACAAATAAAACCGATTTTACATAACAGAAAGGCGGCAAAAGAAACAAACCAGAGCTCTTCAACAACTACAGCACAATCAGCAAGGTTCCTTCTTGTCCTATAACTCTTGTACACAGTCTGGAGCTTAGTCGCAGCAGCGTCAAGCTCAGTAACAGGTCGCGGAGAAGAGAACACAAAGGGTTCTGGAATGGAGAGTCTTGGTACTGAATCCATTTTTCCATAGTCAATTACCAAACTATTAAGTGGAATACAAGTTCTAATCTTTTGTTTCTCATATTTTGGACTTTCTTCTGAATAATCAGACTTTCTAACATTCTTAGCATCTTTTTCTTTGAAACTGAGTGTTCTCAAAGATAATTCTCCATTTTTTCTCTCAATGCTTACTGATCTGACAATAGATCTTCCCATTGTGTCTGGAAAAATAAGATAACTATGCCTTATAATTTCATTCCATGCTGATAAGAGTATTGAAAGAGAGAGTCCCATTCAATGGACAAGCTGCAATTTGACCTCAGATGCCTTATGGTAGTAATAATGAATCCTGCTAAAAGAAACCATAGATTATGTTACAATTAGGAAACTCCATCTAATTCAAAGCAATAAAAAACTCTAAAGGCAAATACAACACCATCCTTTTCCTAAAACCCCAATAAAGAAAAGAGGAAAACTTTAAATTTTTTGCAGCAATAGCATAAAAAACAAAACGAATTCAAGAAAATTCTGTAACTAGAGAAGAGACAGTGGGAAAATCAACATGTCTTTTCTCCAGACAGAAAAAGGGCAGTTCAGCAACATTATTAATATAAAAAAACAACTCAAAATACAAATTATCAATGGATAAAAAAGCCAAGGAGAGCAAACTAACACCTCTAGTAGTTTTCAAAATTGATGAAAAATGCAAGGTATGCAATTCATTTCATGGAATAGTTTCAAGCAACAGTATCATCTGCTTAATTTAAACAAAACACAACAGCTCAAGAAATCAACACTGAACCTACAAACTTTACCTAAAGCAGTAAAAAACAACCTATAATTGTAGTAATTTCTCACCTTGAAAAACAAAGGCAGAGCCTTGAATTCTTCCCTTTCTTTTTCCTCTCTAATGAAAAAGAAGGAGTTTTAGTTTGAAGGGATAAGTATAAGCAAGAAAATAATGTGTAGGAGTCTGACTTGTTAGCAGTCACATATTTATACTAGGAGTAGTTTGAATATTCAAAGTTTAGTATAGTGGAAAAGTAGGTGGTTTGCTATAACTATGGTCCTACTGCAGAAAATTTAAGTGTTGCATGGACTTTCATTGAAGGTAAGAGGAAATGATCAAGAAGTAGGTAACTGAGACTCGTGAAATGAATTTTAGATTTTCTCTGGTGTTGAAATCTAGGAAAAATGTGCATAAACAAACAAGGGTCATTAAAGAAAAAAGGAGTTTGTGATAATTTCAGTTGTGAGGCTTTGCCTCATTGCCAATTGCCATCATGTACTTTTGTTAGATGAACGCAATAATTAATGGATAAAAATCACATTTAGCCCGCGGTTAGTACTATTTACGTTGAATAACTATAAAAATTTATAAAATTTTATATATTTTTATATATAGAATACAAATATATATACACACGCAAAATATATTCATTTTTTGCCTATTGTTTAAAGAGCGGCTATATAATATCATTTTATCATTATTATTTACTTAATGGAAGATGCTACAAACCTGAGCCGACTTCGTGATTTTCTAAAATCTTTGGTTTTTGAATAAAAATTTTGCTACATAGTGTTGAGACAAAAGAAGTGACTTAAGTGTGAGGGTAATTTAGTCTATTTATGTATGGCCGGATTAGTTGAGTTAGTTAGTTATTAATGTGCTGATTGGTTGGTTGGTTAGTTAGTAAAATTAGCTGATAAGTCACGTGTATATATGGATTTAAGACTGAGTTTGGCAAAAACAATGATTCTTAAATTCTTAACTCCATACAAGTTCATGTTTAACTCAGATCTTTTCACTAGCTAAAACCCCTAAATAATGATTCTTTAAATACTCGAAAGTTGATTTTTATCGACATAAGAAACTTAATGAAATATAGCAAGCTGAAACTAACATAAAACCGAAAGATTGAAGAATGAAGAATGAAGAATGAAGAATGAAGAAGTTATGAACATGTTTAAGACTTGAAGATTGAAGATTGAAGAATAAAGGTCAATAATGAGCAAACAAGGAGTCGTTGCCATCGAGGTCGTGAAGTCGTCGTCGCCCTCTCTGCTATTGTATTTGTGAATTATGACAGCAATCAATCAATGTGTTTAAGAGAAATCTAGAGTTAGAAAATAGAAAAGGGAAAGAGGGTAAGTAGAAGTTAAGCTACTGCCGTCTGCTCTCCAAGTCTCTACGTCCTAACGGGTCGTTTGATACGCGGATAAAATAGTACCAGGATTATAATCCTGGGATTGTAATCCTTGTACTAATTTATACCACTTGAGATATGGTATAAAATAATACCACATTTAATGACATGAGATGGGATAAGATGGTATAAAATGAATAATAGGTGAAATTGAACTTATATCTTATTGGAGATATAAATTTATCCTATGATTAATTTATACCTCCAATCAAATAAGGTATAACTTTAATCTCACATAATCCCTCTTACCAAATGACCACTAAGGGATTAGGAGGCTTGGGGTGGGTTTATTCTTTATTGGGCCGGAAATAGAAGAAGTGGCTTCAGGTGGGTTTATTCTTTATTAAGCTGGAAAATAGAAGAAGTGGACTTGAACTTAATATATTTCACTATTTCGGTATATCGAAATATCAAAAACTTAATATCGAGTATCGTAACGAAATATCGAAATACCGAAAAATACCAAAATACCAAAAAAAAAGGGATACCGAAATTCGGTTCGAAATTCGATTTTATGGATTTTATGCCCACCCTCACGAGTGATTAGAGTCAAAGAGATATGGCTGCCTCTGCTGGAATGTTAGGACCTTCTCCTACTATGAATACAAATACATGTGACTCCACTACACCATACAATGCTAATCCTAATTTCAATCCAAAGTATAGGAAGAAATACAATTCAGTGTGAGTTTTGTAAAATGAACGATTAAAGTAAGGAAAACTGTTACAAAATAATAATTAAAAAAGAAAGGGGAAGCCGGTGGTTATAATGCAATGGTAGAACCTGGCTACTATATCCCTATATACACTAATTGTGCATCTCAAAACATGTCAATGCAACATATCCATGTATACTATGGCCATCAACATACTATGAGTCAAGTTGATGAATGCTCACGGCCTCAAGGAAATCCTCAGATTCAAGCGGGCCCTTCGTCCTTACAAGCTCAGGGATCCGCAGGTGCAACTTCACATGCTCAAGGAAGTGTTTTCCCTTTCGCCAAAGAGCAATATGACCAGATAATGCAAATTTTAAACAGTAGCACAATTTCTCTTACTCAGCAAATGTGGTAGATACTGGCATTGCTCTTTTAGCATCTACTAGTCCGCATGAATGAATTATTGACACAAGAGCTACTAACCATATGGTATACCAAAACTTCTCTAATTGCACCTTCTAAGCCTAGAACAGCTATATTGCCTAATGGAGATGCCACTCAAGTGACTCATATTGGTGATAATCATATTTCAAATATAAAGACTATTAAAGAAGTTTTCTACGTATCCCAGTTCAAGCTAAACTTCTTATTCGTCTCCAAAGTGACAAGAGACTTAAGATATTCTACCTCCTTTTATCTTAATTTTTGTGGGTTTCAGGATCTCTTCGGTGACAAGGTGAGGGAGATTTGTAACAAAAGAGATGGTCTATATTTCATGTAAAATAATTGTGCCAAGAAGCTTATTGAAGTCTCTTTAGCTGCTGCTGAAGTCAAGACATGATGACACAAATATTGATGTTGCCTTGTGGCATAAACGATTAGGATATGTATCCAGTATAGTTCTCATAAAATTATTTCCTGCTAAACTAGAAAGTATTACTGACACTATCAATAAATGCAATGTATGTTCATGTAGTAGGCAAGCCAGGTTACCATTCCCTACTAATTGTATTAAAAGTACTAATACATTTGATCTAATACATGCTGATGTTTAGGGCCCATACAAATGTGCAACTTTTGAAGGTAACAAGTATTTTCTTAGCAAATGTCGATGACTTCGCCGGAATGACTTGGTTATTACTTTTTAAGCCAAAACTTGATGTGTGTGTTGTGCTTGCACAGTTTATTATTTTTTTGCAAACTCGGTTAGCAAAGCTGTGAAAGAAGTCGGATCTGAAGATGAATTTGATTTTGTCAATTCTACCTTGTGATACTTTATTTTAGAAATATAGTATTATCCGTCAGAAGACCTGTGCACATACCCCTCAGTAATATGGAGTTACTAAGAGGAAACACAGGCATATTCTGGAGCTAACTAGATCCCTAAGGTTTCATGCTAATATTCTTATCAAGTATCGGGGTCATTATGAACTTGCAGCAGTGTAATTTATCAACAAGATACCATTTTATGTACTTAATAGTATGCCTCCTTTTGAGCTGTTATATGGTAGAGTGCCTACTCTGGAGCATATGAGGATTCTTAGTTGCTTGTGATATGCCGAGCAGGTTTGAGAGACAGACAAGCTTCTTCCCAAGGGTAAGCCTACTATCCTTATGGGCTTTGATGATAGTCAGAAGGGTTATGTATTATTCGGTCTAGCCACCCATTATTTTTTCGTCAATAAGGATGTATCATTTAGGGAACATATCTTTCCTTTCAAAGATTCTCAAACCTCAGTGTAGACAAGTAATTTTTGACCCTCCCTAAAATTTTACATATTTTAGCGCAAATATTTAATTTAAGTTTAGTTCGCTATTCTAAATAGCTTTGACTCTTTCACTTTATTTTTATCAAAAAATAAAAAATTATAAAAAACTATTTTCATCTTTAGGTTAAAGTCAGTTGATATATTTATACTGATAGTATTATAACATTTGAAATACAAAAAAAAATAGTTTCATTTTTAGAATTTAGTTTTATATTATTTTATTTTAATTTAGAGTGATTTTTATATTTTTATAGATATATTGCATAATTTAGTCTTCCTACCCCAAAGTTAAAACCCAATAAGATATGATCCAACCTAATTTTCTAAATCCAAGCCCATATCCATTCCCTATTTGACCCAACCTAATTCATACTTCTTTTAAAACCTAGACCTAGCTAAAATAAAAAGGACATACATCCTATGGGTGACCAACGGGTGGGCCGGGCCGGGTCCGGGTCCAATTTTTCTGACCCGTCCGGGTCCGGGCCGGTCCGGTCCGGGTTCAATTAGAGGTGGGTTGTTAACGGGCTGGGTTGATCCGGGTCGGGCCGGGCCGGGCCGGGGTTTTTTTTTTTTTTGGAATTACGTATAGTATAAATATTAAGTTATATTAATACTTTGTAATAATTGAATGAACACAACAAAAGATGGGGAAAAAATTGCACTTATTGCAAGTGCTACTTTATTTCTTAAATTCAAAATTTCAAAACTAAAATGTATCATAATTAGTTTACAATTTACATCAAATGGTTTGCATTGCAATAGAAAGTTCTTCAAAATTAATATGAACCGAATGACCTTCTTCTGGAGAGTTAAATTCGGATGGGTTTCCGTGCGTTAATATATCTCCAAGTTCTTCGTCTTCCGGGCTATCAAGATCTTCCTTTCCTTGATTTCTTCGTTCAGATCTTATCCAATCTCTTAGACACACTAAGACTTCCAAAGCATTGCTTCCCAATGAGTGCCGTGTGTCTCCAAGTTGTTATCTTGCTTGGCTAAATGCACTCTCGGATGCAACAGTGGAAATTGGGACATTCAGAACATCCCGCGCCATAGCGAAAAGAACGGGAAATTGCTTTGAATTTTCATGCCACCAGCCTAACGGTGAAAATTCCTTGGTGCGAGGCTCCTTTTGCTTCTGCAAGTAAAATTGAAGTTCATCTATATTCCTGCTACTACTTTGAGTGTTAGAAAAAGTTGAAAAAATATTAAAACTATCAATGCCTTCATCATCATCTTCGACTACATTAGAAGTGCTACATTGCATAGTGGGATTTGCAGCAGTTGAAGCACGAGCATTATCACATTGAGTTGCATAATAAGTATATAGATATTGTAAATGTTCATTTAGTTGGTTCATAGATTCATACAAATTTGGGCTTTCAGTGGGCCCAATCTCCATATAAGTGTATAAAGCATTCATTAATTGTTGACAATCAGACATTTTAATTGAAGGATTTAAAACTGCACCAATTAAGTAAACAGGAGGAATTGGAAAGAAATATTTTTTAAATTTTGCTTGCATACTTGCAACAGCATCCGTATATCTATCTTTCTTCTTAAATTCATATAGTAGCAAAGAAATTTCAGCTATATGTACTAAAGCCAAAGTAATAGTTGGGTAATATGCCCCAGAAAACACAACAGTAGCAGTATAAAATTTATGTAAAAATTTAATCACATCACTAATGACCTCCCAGGTATCAGTTGTTAACATACGCCTAGGATCAGTACAATGTGCATTAGCAACTTCTGTTATTGGAAATCTATATTTGTAGCAACATTTTAAAAATATATACGTATAATTCCATCTAGTAACTACTTCGTCGGGCATGAATCTAGGTGTAAGGTTATATTGCATACACTTGTTCTTAAATTCTCTTATTCTAGATTGTCTATTATTTCCCTGAATTACTCCAACTGCTCTTCTAACTAGAGTAATCTCATGTAAAAATAAATCGAGCCCACTTTTAACAATTAAATTGTAAACATGACATGCACATCTAACATGAAAAATATCATCAAGAGGTGGTTGTAAATTCAATTTTAAAATTGAAACTGCAGCATTGTTGTTTGAAGCATTATCAAAAGACATACACAAAACTTTTTGGTTTAGATTATAAAATTCGACAACTTCAACAATTGTACTACTAATAAATGCAGCAGTATGACTCTGATCTTCATCATATTTAAAAGCAATAATACGTTTTTGCATACAAGTATTGTCATCTATCCAATGACATGTAATTGTTAAATAATCATTTCCATTTACAGCATGGCCAATATCAGAAGTTAGACATACTCTAGAAGGAAGGTGACTAAACAAATAACGTATGTATGTTTGATATTGGCTGTGAAGTCTAAAGATATCTGATCTACAGGTACTTCTAGGGATACCTTTAAACATAGGATTGTATATCCTTTGAATATACGTAACAAGATAAGAGGAAGAAGCAAATGAAAAAGGTAGACAACCCAAAGCAATCATTTTCGCTAATTCCTCGATCCCTCATTTTATCATATTTTAGGAGACCTGCAGTAGTAGGGTTAAGTGTTGTTGCACTTCCATCCCCATTATTTCCCCATTCTATAGGATGATAATTTTGCATATGTCTAATAAGTGTGCCAGTCCCCCCTAAATTACCTCCGGTCAAATGTTTAAACGTTTCATTACAAAGTCTACACTTAACTCTATCACTATCTTCTATCTCATCAAAAAATTGCCAAACAGGACTTCTTTTTCTACGATTAGATTTAGAAGTTTGAGCGACTGGTGGTCTTCTACCCCTTGTTGCACTAGCAACTCCAACTCCAATACTACCAACATTTCCACTAGTAGGTGTAGGTGGTATCTCATCTTCTATTCCAATTTCGTTATCTTCTATTCCGAAATCTTGGTGTAATTGTTCATAATCAATATTTACATCTTGCAAATTAGGCGATGATTCAGAAACATGTGTTATTGGTTCATTATTACTATTACTACCAGAAGCTATAGGACTTTTTTTACTACTTCCACTTCCACTTCCACTCCTACCAGTAACTTTTCTACACGCTCTTTTAGCAGCATTCAACATATTGGAAAAATTAATATATAAGCTAAAATCAAATATGCAATTAAAATATTAAATAAGAGAAAGAGTTGGAGAGAGTGCACCGAATTCGACAATAAATTGAGCACTTGATTACGCAAATCCGGTGTTACCACGAACAAACGTCAAGCAAGTATTTCAATGTTGAACACTTGAACTTCAAGAATCAAGCTTCGAATGCCGATTTCCAAATAAGAAATTACGATAAATTAAATTCGGGAAAATAAAGACAATAAAATTATGAAAGTAGAATATGAATTCTTGAAAATTGAAGAGAAGAGAGTGATTGATATTTGCTAATTTGAGAATTGAGAGAGAGATAGATAATTTTGAGTGAGGAAATGAAGAAGAGGGGAGGGTATTTATAGATTTTAAGAAGGGTTAATAATGTAATTTTAAAAAAACAAAAAAAAACTCAAAATTGGCCAAAAATGCAAAAAGTCCCGTTGGGCAACGGTGCTGGACCGTTGCCAACGGTCTGGTGGGCCCCACGTTTTCAGAAAATTTTTTTTTTTTAAAAAAAAAAAAAATTTTACCGTTGGGACCGGTCCGGGTTGACCGGTTCGCCCGGAATTTTCCTTCCCGGGCCGGTCCGGTCCGGGTCAATTGGACGGAATCGCCTAACGTCCTAACCCCTTTCCTCCCCCTAACCCAGCCCCCCCCCCCCCCCCCGCTATAAACCGGTCCGGTCTGGGCCGGGTTTGACCGGGCCGGTCCCGGGTCAACCCGGCCCGGTTGACACCTCTAATACATCCTAAGAACCTAGAATAGCGGCATAAAATGAGCTCCATTTGCTGCCATTTATTTTTAATTTCATTGATGTCTGCTATTTTCCCGAGCTCCATTTGTTGCTTCTTGCTGGGAAACACGGACATAACCAGAAAAAGCAACCAAAAACGGACAGAAAAAAAATGGCAATGGGCAGGGACACAAATTGAGATCTAGACCTAGACTAAAAATGGAAAACAGCATACCCGCCCAAAAATTTCTCCGTTCCCAATTCCACCTGAATATTTCCTAGTCTTCACTTTGTAATAAAACTCGTTGTTTCTTTACATTCCTTATTAATTCAATGGCAGATAGAGGAAGTTGCGAAATTTGATTCACGAAAGCATGAAATATTGTGGCATCTTGGAAAAGCACAAAATCCTGAAGCATTTTTGACATCTAAATCCATTGAAAGGTTTCCTTTTCCTACGTTGCCTACTCTTCTGGTTATGCCCCCACAAAAAGTTTGCCTTTTTTATGGTCCATAGATTTCACGAATATGAATTTGAGAGGTGCCAAGTTTAACTTGAGATGGAGTTTTGTTTGAGACGAGGTGGATTCCGATTTGAGATTCCGGTTTGTAAATTTCGGTATTTCGGTCCAAAGATTATTGCTTTGCTTAGATCAATTGAGTTACAATTTTCGGATTTATTCATCAATAAAAGGTCCATTTCTCAATTTTCATTCTCATTTTATTTTATTTTTTTATGATATCATGGTGCGTTTGTTGGTTGATTTGTGATTCTATGTTGTTTGAATAGCATGTATTAGTTTTCATTAGGAGTGGAAAATGGTCAAGGCGGATCGGATATGGTTCAGATCAAAATGGGTAATTAAAAACAAATCAATTATCCAACCCGGTCCATATTTAATGCAGATAAAAAATGTGTTAACCATATGGGTTACCCATTTATACATGACTTTTTGTATATGATCACTTTTGGGAGAATTTTTAGTTTCCCTAACTTGAGGAACCCCCAATTTGAGACTTTACAAATGTAAAAGTTAGGCCCATTGGTTATACGTTGGATACTTATTGGCTATCCATTTTCTAAATGGATAATATGGTTCTTATCCATATTTGACCCGATTTTAAAAAGTTTATTATCCAACTCATTTTTTAATAGATAATATGGGTGGTTAACTATTTTTTTTGAATCATTTTGCCACCCCTAGTTTTTACAAATTGTTTTAATTAGTTTTTATTTCAATTGTGATGCATGTAGTCTTGGGTTATTGAATAAATACTTTAATTGGATAGATGGAAAAATTGAAATTGTTTCTTTCTTGGCAAGATATAAGAATGGGCCATAAGGTGGATCTTGAACCTTAGGGAATCCGGCCAAATAATAGATCATGTTAGCTAGCCTATTTGCTCCCCAATACAGTATCTTGTTCGTAAATTTGGTATCACAACAATCTCAAATATTATGAAAAAATTCAAATGTGCTAGTATGCTTTAGGCACATATTAATGAACAAATTATCGTGATTACGTACACGTTAGCGTGACGTAGCTACGATTTCAAAATTAAAATTAAGGTATTCATTCGTGCAACTTTGGACGCAACAATCTTAATTAACAAAAGCGTGATTAATTGTGTACACGTACGCGTGACATGGTTTTTGAAGCACCAAACAAAATGGATACACGTACGCATGATTCGTTTCAAATAAAAGTGGTAAAAGGTTAAATGCATATAAGTTCTAAAACACGTAATTAAACAATTTAATTGAGCAAGGTATGATTAAAACAATCGTGCTAAAACTACGGAATTCGGGAATGCCTAACACATTCTCTCGGATTAACAGAATTTTTTACCCAGATTTTTGTGTTCGCAGACCATAAATAAAAGTCAAACTTCCTCGATCTGGGATTTTAAACCGGTGACTTGGGACACCATAAATTATCCCAAGTGACGACTCTGAATTTGATATAAATAATCTCGTTTCAATTGTCACTTATATTGGAAAAACTCTCATATACCCTTTAGGGGTAAAAAGGAGGTGTGATAGCTCTGGCGACTCTGCTGGGGATAAGAACCCAGAATCTCTGGTTCAGAGTTCAGAATTCGAGCTTGTTAATATGATCTATGCTTGGCTTTATTGTTTGTTGATATTATTGTATTTGTGGACCTAATGTGTTAATTGTCGCTTATTTACCACTCTGATATTATTTGAACTGTATTAAATTGTCTTCTTATGCCTCCATTCCGATTCTTCTAAAAATGGTGCACACGTTCGTGTGACCCACTTTTCTATTAGAAGTTATACCACATATAATGAGGTTGGGCCAGCAACAAGGCCGGGTAGACTTTTGTGCTCCTACGTTGCTTTCAACTCGGCTCGAGTTGTTTGCTTGGGTAAGCCAGGTCTAGAATACAACCCCAGGTTTAAACCTAGAATAACAAAATTTCATGTCTGATCCCTAGTAGTAACGTTTGTTTGCATCATATGCATTTGACTTTGGGGACTCAACATTGGGTTTCAGTACGTCCAGGACAGGTGTACCAAAATGAAAGATCATCCTAATGCATCTTACGTGTTATTTGTAAGTTTATTTTCTTTGGCTTGTATGTTGACCAGATAAGGAAATAATAACAATAGAAAAACGAAAAGTGAGGTAGGATAGAGAATTCACCCGGTTCTGAAAATTTCGGTATTTGAAAACTCTTCCAACCTTTTTTGAGAAAAAATAAGAAGAAAGGAAAATGTACTTTAAAAATGAAAGGGAGTCAACATCATATTTTTTCAATTTTGTCAAAACTGACCGAACTACGCTGGTTTGATTCTCCGCGAGTGTGAGATACGTAGGCAAACCTCATCGGTTCCGATCCCAATTTCAAAAATTCAAAAATACTTTCTTTCATTTTAGAAGTCTTTTATTCAAAAATCAAATCAAATCAAAATCAAAAAAAATATTTTTCTACTTTATTTTGAAGCCGTTTTCCCAAAAATTCAAAAAAATAAAATCCAAAAAATATTTCCTTGCTTCTTTGTAAAGTCTTCCTTTTATACCCAAATTTTAAAAATATAAAAATATTTTTTTGATTTCTTATCAAAATCCAAAGATATTTTCATTCTTCTTTCAAAAATTGAAAAGAAAATTCAAGATTCAAAAATATTTCCTTTTTCTTTAGAAACATTTGTTTCATAAATTTATAATAAAAATTTAAAAATATTTTCTTTCTTTTTTTGAAGTTTTTCTTTTGAAATTTCAAAAAAAGGAGAAAAAAATTCAAAATTTAAAAAATATCTTCTTCTTCTTTAGAAGTCTTTCTTTTCAAAAATTTTAAAAAAAACAAAGACAAATCAAAATTCAAAAATATTTTGTTTCTTCTTTTTAAGTCTTTCTTTCGAAAAATTCCAAAATCCAAAAAAAGAGTTAGTTCATCTGTTTTTCCTGATATTTTTGAACTACACAAGATCTGATTCATGTTCCCACATGATACGTAGGCAACCCACATCAGGTATGATCAACCATTGAAAAGAAAAATTAAAAAAATAAATGAATAACAAAAGTGAAAAAATGTGGATAATAATAAGGACTGACTGATTCCATTCTAACTTGTGTTTTGTTTTGAATTGTGAAGAACGTTTGAGGTGGTTGGTTTGTGGAGCGGCCAACACAAGACCCAAGGAAAAATGATAACTGATATCGAAGTGTTTACAAGTGTTCAAGAGATTCAGGGTCAGAGGGTTCAATAAGAGTCTACTATGGTTGAGGAAAATAGAATATTAAAATAGCAAAGACCAAAATGTGCCAAGCATGGGCCAATGGCCAAGGACAACCTTGTCATGAGTCACAATTTGCTACCCGGCAAGAGCAGTACCACTCTCATGAGTGTCACTCGTACTTGTTTGATCTTCCTACAAACATTGAGAAGCCTGACCGAAAAATGGCATAGGAAAAAATAACCCAAAGAGTAAAAAGCTTAGAACAACGGTTGAAAAACATGCAAGGGTTGGCAGGCCAGAAGAGTATTGCCTTCAAGGATCTATGTATGTTCCCCGATGTCCACTTGCTGCCTGGTTTCAAGACTCCCAAATTTGAAAAGTATGATAGACATGGAGTCCATATAGCCCACCTGAAAAGGTATTGCCATCAACTAAGAGGTGCGAGAAAAAATGAAGAATTGCTAATAGCTTATTTTGGGGAAAGTCTTACAGGTGTAGCATCCGAATGGTTTATGGATCAAGACATATCTCACTGGTATATCTGGGAGGACATGGAACAGTCCTTTGTCAAACAGTTCCAATACAACATTAACGTCGCACCAGACCGCAATTCCTTCTAACCTGAAGAAGAAACCAACTGAAAGTTTTAGGGAATATGCCATTAAATGGAGAGAGCAAGCAGCTAGAGTTAAGCCATCCATGGATGACTACGAGCTAATCATTATCTTTCTTCATGCTCAAAAGCGAGATTATTTTCAAAACATAATGTCTGTAGTGGATAAATCCTTCTTGAAAGCAATTAAAATGGAGGAAATGATTGAGAATGGTCTTAAGAGAGGTAGAATTATAAGTCAAGCAGCTCTTAAAGCCACAACTCAAGTTGTACAGTTTAAATCTGGTAATTTAGTGACGCAAATGAGAAGGACGAATAAATCATGATGACATCAGGGCCATGAAGAGGTCCTAGGAGAGCACCTCGAAGGTATGACCAACCTCATCTATTTTTTATGGTGCTTCTGAGCACTATTATCTACCTCTGAACCCTCAATAATTTGTTGCTTCACCTTAGTCTGTTGCCTGGCCACCAAGATACCCCAAAAGGCGAGCACCAGTATAGCAAAATCTCCACCAGCCTCCATAAAATCTTCAAGTTCCTATAACTCACATCCATGCCAGGGGTATACAAGGGAACGAAGGTTGAAAGATAATTTTACACCAATAGTAGAGTCTTATGCAAGCTTATTTGAGAAATTAAAGCATCATGACATGATCTCACCCATTCCTCCAAATCATGTGGAGCCACGTGCAACAAGTTTTGATCTTCTAAAAGGTGTGAATACCATTACAATGCCCAGGGGCACAATATTAAAAGTTGTCGGGATTTGAAAAGAGAAATAGAAAGGATGATCCGGGAAAAATTGATTTTGATCCAAGATAGTGACGCCCAGAATATCACGCAAAATCATTTACCTGCACATGATGATGCACACTTTATGGGGATGATGCTTAGTGACATGGAGTATGAGAATCTTGTAGGGAACTTGCAGACTGAAATTGGAGAAGGCCATGGTGATTTTGATGAGCAAATTTGTGGCTAAATGTCAAGCTTAGCAATTGAAAAGTCATTGTCCCCTCACTAGGAAGGAATCTTGGTAGTTTGTTTTGATGTTTTTTCTGTTATCTAGGTTAATTCAGGGTTGTGATCCAGATTTTATTTGTTTTATTGAGTCAAACCCTTCTATCTGATTTTTCTGATTCATGTCTGTCTATTTTGTTGTTATTTTCACTATCCGGGTTACTTTAGGTTTATAACTCGGATCTTAGATTGTTTGTCTTGTTGCTAAACCCTTTCATCCTTTATTTAATGAAATACAATTTGTCCGTTTGTGTCATTTTGTGCTTAGTTCTTTTCTAGTTAGTTCTAATGACAGGACATGCATGCGGAAATTTTTTCCAGATCTTAGAAAAAGATTTAATCTGGAATTGGATAGCTGAAAAAAATATTTTTGAGGATGAATAAAGAGTTGAAATACTTTGGAATTAAGGTTGAGTAAAATTCACCTTCAAATCATTTTGAAGATTGGGCTTGAGAATGTTTAATCAATTGAAGTTTGTTGGAAAGTTTGACATTAAGGGATGGAAAGTGTCTTGTGACCACGACACACCAAGAAGACATGCATATTTTTCAATGATGTGATCGTGAAAAGATACTATGTTTGGCATTCTCGAGGTTGGGAGACCCTTTTCTGCTATCCAAACACTTTATACCCTTTATCCCCCTTTTGAGCCCGTGTTATTTTCTTTGACCACCCTCATTTGGAATCAAGATTAGAGTCAAGAATCAAATTTAAAAAAAAAAAAAAGAAAAAAGAAAAGAAAAAGAAAATAAAAGTTCATGTCCCAAGAGTACAAATTGGGGCAAGTCTTAGAAAGGTCAAGTGAAAAAAAATGAAGAAGAAAAGAATTATCAAAGGTCCATGCCCTAAAAATATAAAAGCCGGGGCAACTTGAAAAGAAAAAAAGACAAAAAAAGAATAAAGGGAAAAAAGAAAAAACAAAAAAATAGGTTGATCATATGTTTGAACTATGTTCGACCTGATTCCTTAAAAAAGGATACGTAGGCAGCTTCGTGGTTCGGTCAACCAAATAAGAATTTTTTTTTTAAAAAAGGAAGAAAGAAAAATCTCATAAAAAATTCCCAATAGTTGAAACTGGGGCAGAGATTTTATTTTACTTTTGAAAGAGTCGGTTCCAAGAGTTGTAAGTCCATAACCCCTTTTACTTTAAGTCTATTTTGAGCCTTCATGACGTCCTTTCTTTCCAACCCTATCCAAAATCCTTCCAAATAAAGTCCTCCCGATACACCTTCAAGAAATGCCAAAAGAAGCATGCCATGAGCAACGGTTGTCACGCTACATAGAACGCGGTCAAGTTGCTCGCACAAGAAAATAAAAGAAAAAGAAAAATAAAAGAAATGAGAGAGTCTTATTAGTAAAAACCTTCATGGCCACAGTAAGGCGACTGTAAGTAGAGATGAATAAGTGAGAGAAGCTTGTTGGTTAAAATATCTCGGGGCACCACTAGCCGAAAGTGAGTCATGAAGTTGATGCAACGGATTGGCACAAACAAGCCCGACTTCAAATTCATAAGAATGGTAAAAGGTAATATTTGGTCAGTTTGGTATATCGTTGTTAAGTACAAAATGCATGTCATGATCATTAAGGCTAGTTATTCAAAAAAAAAGGGAAAACAATTCTTCCTTCTGTCCTTCCCACAGGGGCATTTCTTGTTAATACTTGTTTCTTTGCATCATTGTGTCCTTCACTCTGAGTCAGCTCTTGTCAAAACAAGCAAGAAAAGATTTCAAAATCTGTTACCAGCTTTTCAGTTTCATAAAATAAATTTGGCCAGCACACTTATTTGTTACTGTTAATATACCTTGAGGATTCATGCAAAGGTTTTCCCAAAAGACTTTTGTAAGCCTACTTGGAGCAAGCAAATATAACTGGTGATTCTATCTAACAGACAAATTGCTCAAAAGAAGGAAGCCATTAAAGTCAGAAAAGGTCACCTGAGCAAAGATCACTAGTCGAGATAAGGCTGATTGAGCCACAAAACACAATGGCGTTGGGAGAGAAACAATCAGGGTTGATACAGAAAGTAAAGGTCCCTTGTAAGCAACAATAGAGTCTCCCAGCTGTGCAACCAACTACCAACACAATCGTTCTTACAAAGGCTGGATGATCACAAAGCCAAGCTGCCAAAGATGCCAAGGCCACAAACCGACCACCGCCTTTTAGAACTGACAAAGTTTTCTTTATTTTGAAATAGGAACAAAGCAGTGCAAGGAAAGTGGTAAAAAAATTTATAAAAAAATAAGAAGAAGAAAAAGAAAAAGAAAAGAGGAGAAGAGACGAAAAAGGGAAGTTTCTCAAATCTTTGTTATTTGTCTTGCTAATGTGCATAAAATGCTGTCATTGCTCTTTACATTTCCCTCCTAGCGTAATGCGTCCTAGTCTAATGGATTTTACTCGCAATAAAAAATCTTATTCTGATGAATCTTTCTCCTAAAACAGTAAACCTAGCCTGGTGAACTCTCTCCTAGGATCAAAATCTTAGTCTGGTGAATCTTTTTCCTAAGACAAAACCTAGTCTGATGAACTTTCTCCTAGGATGGAAATCATAGTCTGATGAATCTTTCTCTTAAGATAGAAGACCTAGCCTGATGAGCTTTCTCCTAAGATAGAAATATTAGTCTAATGAATCTTTCTCCTAAGATACAAAAAAAGAGACATAGTCTGATGAACTTTCACCTAGGATCAAAACTTAGTCTGATGAATCTCTCTCCTAAGATAGAAGACCTAGTCTGATGAACTTTCTCCTAGGAAAGAAATCTTAGCCTGATGAATCTTTCTCCTAGGATAGAAAACCTAGTCAGATGAAGATTCTCCTAGGATAAACATCTTAGTCTAATGAATCTTTTTCCTAAGATACCAAATAAATATCTTGTCTAATTAGCAGTCTTAGGATAAAAATTTTAGTCTAATGAATCTTTCTCCTAAGATAGAAGACCTAGTCTGATGAACTTTCTCCTAGGAAAGAAATCTTAGTCTGATGGATCTTTCTCCTAAGGTAGAAAACATAGTCTGATGAATTTTTTCCTAAGATAAACGTCTTCGTTGGATGAATCTTTCATCTAAGATACTAAAAAACAAATACAAAAAAAAAAGAAGATGGACCTAGTCTGATGAATTTTCTCCTAAGATAAATGTCTTAGTCTGATGAATATTTCTCCTAAGATAGAAAACCTAGTTTGATGAATTTTCTCCTAAGATAAAAATTTCTAAAAAAAAGAAGTCTGGATTTGAAAGGGGGTGGGGGTCAATTTTAGGTTTCTTAAGTTATCAATCTTTAGTCGTCTTGAAATCATAACCCTCCTGGATAATGGGATTTAATTTTAGAGTTTTTTAGGACCCTCCTAGATAATAGGATGTAGTTTTAAGTTTTCAGGACCCTCATAGACAATGAGATTTAGCGTAAGTTTTACCTTTAAGAAATAGAATTTAGCTTTTAAATTTTCACTCTTAAGATGAGATTCAATTTTAGTTTTCTGGACCCTCCTGAATAATGGGATTTAGCTTTTAAATGCATAGAACTCTTTTGAATAACAATATTCGATTAACACTCACATATGCTCCCGGTTCCAAACTGGGGCAGAATTTTTTTTTATTTTTCTGTTTTGTTGTAGTAGCAGGCGCCCACCTGGAGAACAAGAGAATTCGTTTCAAAAATTATTTCAAGTTTCAAGTCATTAGCAGGCGCTCACCTAGAGAATAAGGGACGTTATTTCAGAATTAAATTCAAGTTAAAAGTAGCAGAATATCGCGACAAGAATGCGAATCAACAATCCAAGATGACCAACAGAAGTAGACTCAATCCAAAAAAAAAATGAAAAAAATGAAAAAAAATGAAAAAAAAAAAAGGAATCCAAAATGCAGAAGCAGAAAAAAAATGTGAATTTCTCAAGACGTGGTTAAGGTCATGGGTGCTACATGTCAGGTCTTGATCCAAAAAGGTAAAGAAGAATTAACTAGCACCTGCAGCTAGCAAGCGTCAACGTTCAAATCTAAAGTCCACATGAAGAACCATTCAAGACTCAAGATCAAGCTTCAGACGATAATAGATAGGAATCTTGAAACTCGTACCTAATAAGCTTAAGTAATTTTTTCAATTTTGTTTTTTTATGTAATAACGGGATCACGAACCGAAACCTCGACGGAATATCAATTGGCTCTCCACCTCGGTACTCCATCACTCTTCCTAATTCTGAACTACACGTGGCATGATTCTTTTATAGCCAATAATATGTAGGCAGCTCAGAAAGCAATTAGCATATTTATATTTATAGCATTATAACATTTGAAAATACAAAAAAAAAATAGTTTCACTTTTAGAATTTAGTTTTTTATTAGTTTATCTTAATTTAAAGCTATATATATATATATATATATATATATATATATATATATTGAATTATTTAGTCTTCCTACCCCCAAAGTTAAAATTCAATAAGACATGATCCAACTCAATTTCCTAAATCCAAGCCCATATCATTTCCCATTTGACCTAACATAATTCCTACTCCCTATAAAACCTACACCTAGATAAAACAAAAAGGACCTACACCCTATGAACCTAGAACAACGGCAGAAAATGAGCTCCATTTGCTGCGATTTATTTTTAATTTCATTGAAGTTTGCTATTTTCCTCAACTCCATTTGTTGCTTCTTGTTGGGAAACACGAACAGAACTAGAAAAAAGGGGGGGGGGGGGGGGGACAATAACAGGGACACAAATTGAGAGCTAGACCTAGACTAAAAATGGAAAACGGCATACCCACCCAAAATTTCTCTGTTCCCTATTCCACCTTAACATTTACTTGTCTTCACTTTGTAATAAAACTCATTGTTTCTTTACATTCCTTATTATTTCAATGGCAGCTAGAGGAAGTTACAAAAATTGGTTCACGAATGCATGAAGCGTTGTGGAATCTTGGAAGAACACACAGTGCCTAAGAATTTTTAACATCTAACTCCACTGAAACGTTTCCTTTTTCCCACATTGCCTACTCTTCTGATTATGCCCCTACGAAAAGTTTGCCTTTTTCTATGGTCTATGGATTTCAAGAATATGAATTTGAGAGGTCCCAAGGTTAATCTGAGATGGAATTTTGTTTGAGCCGAGATTGATTCTATTTCGACATTTCGATTTATAATTTCAATATTTTGGTCCAAAAATTGTTGCTTTGTTTAGCCCGATTGAGTTGCAATTTCTGGATTTATTCATCAATAAAAGGTCCATATCTCAATTCTTATTCCCATTTTGTTTTGTTATGATATCTTGGTGCATGTGTTGGTTGATTTGTGATTCTGTTTTGTTTGAGTAGTAATGTCTTAGTTTTCACTTAAATTGTTTTAATTAGTTTTTGTTTCAATTGTGATGCATGTAGTCTTGGGTGATTGAATAAATACTTTTAATTGGATAGATGGAAAAATTGAAATTGTTTCTTTCTTGGAAAGATATAAGAATGGGCCATAAGGTGGGTCTTGAACCATAGGGAATCCGGCCAAATAATAGATCATGTTAGCTAGCCTATTTGCTCCTCAATAGTATCTTGTTCGTAAATTTGGTATCACAACAATCTCAAATATTATGTAAAAATTCAAATGTTCTAGTATGCTTTAGGAACATATTAATGAATAAATTATCGTGATTACATACACGTTCACGTGACATAGCCACGATTTCCAAAATTAAAACCAAGGTATGCGTTTTCACAACTTTCGATGTAACAATCTTAATTAACAAAAGCATGATTAATTGTGTGCACGTACGCATCTTATGATTCTTGACGCATGAAACAAAATTAATACATGTATGCATGATTCGTTTCAAATAAAAGTGGTAAAATGCACATAGGTTCTAAAACATGTAATTAACAATTTAATTGAGCCATATATGATTGACGTGACTGTGCTAAAATCACAGAATCCAGAATGTCTAACACCTTCTCACGGATTAACTGAATTGCTTACCCGGATTTCTGTATTCGCAGACCATAAATTAGAGTCTAACTTCCTTGATTCGCGATTTTAAACTGGTGACTTGGGACACCATAAATTATCCCAAGTGGTGAATCTGAATTTGATATAAATAATCCTGTTTCGATTGTCACTTAAATTGAAAAAATTCCTTATACCCATTTCGGGGTAGAAAAAGGAGGTGTGACACTCAACACCTTTTGTTTTCTTTTCTCTTGAACCATATACTTATGGTGTATATCACATAACATCGCTTTCTACTTCCACTTATGTCAACTCCAACAGAGAAACTGGTGGCTCAAGGCATAAGTCCCCACTACAGCACCAACCTGCTTAAGAAGTGGTGTCATCTTCCTTGCCTTCCCTTGATCAGAACTCCAATGTTCTGAGAAGATCTTTAAGACTGGGCAGGCTTCTATTTGGATGACACCCTTTGTGTCCCTGCAATGGCACAAGTATGTCCCTTATTCTATTTCTAACTATGTGTTGTATCATGGATTGTTTCTTAATTACTGGGCTTATTTGGCTGCCTTTCCCCCTATAGTAGAACCTACTACCTTTGAAGAGTCTATTCAAGATCATAGGTGGGTAGAAGCTATGCATGCTGAGATTGCCACCTTGGAATCTAATTACACTTAAGATGTCTCTTTACCTGAAGGCAAAGTGCCTATCGGATGCAAGTAGATCTATAAGGTAAAGTACAATACACAAAGGAAATGGAAAGGTTCAAAGCGAGGCTTGTTGCCAAGGGGTACAACCAACAAGAAGGCATTGATTATCAGGAGATATTTCATCCAGTGGTAAATATGGTCATTGTCAGAACAATTCTGACTGTTGTTGCATCTCAACATTGACACATTCATCATATTTCAAAGTCAAGGGGAGAGCAGACTAACATTTAAACTTCTGAAATCCTTGTATAGACTTAAGGAGGCACCAAGTCAATGGAATGATAAGCTATTTTAAGCACTAATGAATTTGGCTTCATGCAGAGTCAACATGATCACTCTTTGTTTATCAAAGGGTCATGCAAGCACGCTATAATCATTTTTGTCTATGTGGATGACATGCTCATCACTAGACCTGAACTGACACTAATAGAAGGGATCAAAGTTAAGCTTCAACTGGCCTTCAAGATGAAAGACTGAGGAGAGCTAAAATATTTTCTTGGAATTGAGTTCTCTGAATCACAACAAGGTATTAAAGCTCATCTATGAGCCTGGTTTGGGAGCTGCAAAATCTGCAGTGACGCCAATTGAATCCAACATCAAAGCCAAAGAATCTGATAAGCACAATGGTATTCCTAATGTAACAGAGGATAATACATTAATAGACCCCAGTAAGTTCCAAAGACTAATAGGGAAGCTATTCTACTTGACTATCACAAGACCATATTTAGCCTTCAGTGTTCGGACACTAAGTCAATTTATGCAAAAATCAAAAAATTCATATATGGAAGCTGCTCAAAGGGTAGTCTAATATATGAAGCGTCAGCTTACACAAGGCATATTTGTGACGACCCGACACGTCGCCTCATAAGTTACAACTCTATTTTCCCTATTTCTCCTTCTTATTTCTTTGTTAATCGATTCGATATATGATCGGGTTTGTTGGCTCGGGTTCAGAAAGGATTTGGTAAAGTTTGAGACACTTAGTCTCTTTTTAGGAAGCTTAAGTTGGAAAAGTCAACCAAATGTTGACTTATGTTTTAGAGAGATCGCATGTGAGTTCTGATGATTTGATTAGCTTCCAGAGGTGATTTGGTACTTAGGAGTGTGATCAGAATGAGTTTTGGATGTTAGGAGTAGATTTAGGCTTGAATTGGCAAAGTTGGTATTTTGGCGATTTCTGGTTGATATGTGAGATTTTGATATAGGAGTCAGAATGAAATTTCGAGAGTTGTAATAGTTCTGTTGTGTCATTTGGGATGTGTGTACAAAATTTCAGGTAAATTGGATGTGGTTTGGTTGAGTTTTTTTATCAAAAGTGAAATTCGGAGGATTTTAGGAGCTTAGGATTGAATCCGATGTGTTTTGGTTGATTCGATGTTGTTTGAGGTATTTTGAAAATTGGTACAAGTTTGAATAAGGTTTTGGTATATCTTGGTACTTTTGATTGAGGTCCCGGGGGCCTCAGAGTGATTTCGGATGGTTGACGGAGAGTTGGAAAATTTGAGAAGTTGTAGTTTTTTGCTGCTTTTGGTATTTCCGCACTTGCGGTTTGGGGGCACATGTGCGATGCCGCAGATGCGAGAAGGGAGGTCGCAGAAGCGGAAAATGCCTGGAAAGGAAAGAACCATAGATGCAGTTATAGGACTGCATCTGCAAAGGCGCAGGTGCAGAAAGTTCATCACAGATGCGCTTTTGGCTGATTAAGTGAAAACCGCAGAAGCAGTTCTTTTACTACAAATGCGGTACCACGGATACAGTGGAATAACCACAAATACGCAAATTCATGGGTCAGAATGTTATATTTTCGCCTTTGCAATTATTAGAGGGTTTCACCACTTTTAAACACGAATTTCGGACTTTGGGCGATTTTTGAAGAGAGAAATCAAAGAGACATCGTTGAGGCAAGGTTTTGGATAATGAATACTCACTTTTATGGTGTTAATTCATGGATTAGATTTGTAATTATGGTAAAATTAGAGAAGCTAGGGATTATAAACCTAGGCCTTTGATTGAGGATTTGAAAGATCATTTTTTGGTCGGATTTTGGAACTCTTGATATGTATGAACTTGTGGGGAGATAAGGAATCTAAAGATGTAAAATTTATTGAATCCTGAGACGTGGGCCCAGGAGTCGGCCTTTGATAATTTTGGGATTCACATTGTTTTTCGATTATTTTTGAGTGGTCTTGGTCCCTTTAGTATGTTTTGATGATTACGTTCTGACTTTGGTAGATTCGGAGCATCCGGAGGCCAATTCGAGGGGCAAAGGAATTGCGAGCTAGAGCTTGGGCTGGATTGAGGTGAGTAATGATTTTAAATGTTGTCTCGAGGGTATGAAATCTCATATTATACAACGTTCGTCTATGTTGAGGTGACACACATGCTAGATAACGAGCGTGGGATCACGCACCGTAAGGGATTATGACCGAATTCATCCCGAATGACTGTTTTACTGCGTACTTAATAACAATTATTTGATATTATCATGTTTTGGGCTAAATGCCATATTTGGGCTGCGTTCAACTGTTTGGACCCTTCGGGGATTTTTTTTTATATTTTCCTCACTATTTAATTTCATACTTGTGCTCAGTCATGCCATATTTTTACTGTTTTCAAAACTCAGCTATGTCATTATGTTTAAACACCTTAATAGATATTTTTAAAGATATTCTGAGATGAGCTTCATGTTTTACTGATGCCCGAGGGGCTTATGAGTGTAAGCATATAATTTTTACCCTGTTGAAATGGCTCCTACAGGGCTCTCAAAATTTAGGGATTTTCTTTGAATATTTATTTTTAGCATTCTAATTTTTAGAATTTACTTGCATGCCAGTGTGTTTTCATCAATGCGTATTTTGAAATCATTTAGGATTTGAGTTCATGTTTTGGCCAAAATAATTGTTAATTAGGGTCATTTTTACAAATAGAAAATACAAAAAATATGTACAAATAGTATTTTTGGCATTTTTAATTATTTTTGCTTTAATTTCAACTTTTTGCATTTTATTTGTGATAATTAGAAATTTTGTTTTAAATAAAGTAGGAATTAATTAAAAAGAAAAAAAGACAAAAAATATACATATGCACAGCCACTCAGGCTTGCCACAATTGGGTCAGACCTGAGTGGCCCAAAGCAATTAACCTTTTGGAACCCACAGACCCAGCCCAAGATCCGTTCCCTGACCCAGCCTGTGTATTGCCAGCCCCAAAACGACATAGTTTAGAGATAGGGCCATCATAGTCGTCGATCATTGATCATCCAACGATCATCAAACCCCCCCAAAATTCATATACATATGTCCAAACACCTCTATACACTTAGAGACGGATCGGTCTTCTTCCTCGTACCATCTACCATCGACGTAACACCACCCTTGAACACCCCTTGACCACCCGTCTACCACCCTAACGCCGCCGCCGGAAATCGCCTCACGGCGGTGGCCGGTAACCAAACCTCCCCAGATTAACACCACCAAATCATCACAACCTCCTCTATCCCGTCCTTGGATTAGCTCCCGTCGAATGAGTCCCCTCCATCTCAAATATTCGAAAGTAAGGTCGTCGGAACCACCCTCTCTGGAGACCTTGTTCAAAACCTCCCCAGTTTTACACCATAGGACCACCAAGACCTCCCCTTCCCCGTCCTGCATTCCACTCCCTTCATATAACCCCCCATCGTCTCAACTCTTCACAAAAAGGTCGCCGGAAACCCCCATCTTTTCTGACTCGACTCCAAACCCCTCCGAACTCTCACCCTTGAAACATCTCAACACCCTCTTTACAACAATGTTCGTTACACCCTTTCAATCCATTCAAAACGCTTCAAATATTAATTCGAAGTGTAACTCTAAAACTCAAACCTTGTCAGAATTTGGTCAAAATCCTCTCAGGCAATCTCAGGCCTTCCCCCTCCCCAACTATGCAACCCACGACCCCTAAATAATATCAATCGCTGAAGAAATTCAGATCTGGGACCTCACGGGGGTCTCAGAATCACAAACTCCCTTTCCTGAACTCCTGAACCTATTATCCACCATGCCAGTTGTCCTAGGAGGTTAAGAACCTCTATAGAAGGGGTCAGGAACCAACTAAATGGTGTCAGGTGGATGTACATGTGTAGAACAATAGCTAAGTATTTTTGTTTTTTTTTTGTATATATTTGCTTCATCTCTATTTGTTAAATGCTTTGATTTTCTTTGAATAATTGTTTGTTTGTCTACAATATCATATGAAATAGGTTCAGTAGTTATATGCTTTTGGTTGTTATTAGTTTTAAATCCATTCGTCTCTAGAATGATTTGATATCCTGTTAGTATCAGCTCATTGACTCTGAAAGCCTAGTTTGTTCATTCTTCAGTAGTGTGATTCCTATGTTTTGCTGACCTTCATCTCATGATATTCTAAATAGTTTGGTTAGGCATCTATGCTACTAAGTGTTCGATTTTCATAATGATTTGTGATCTTCAATACTGGCATAGTTAGGTTGATTTGTTTGGTTGAATTTTTAATTGCTAATGTTAGCCTTCACTTTTCTGGTTCAATTCATGAACTAAGTGTTCACTCCTTGCTATGTGCTTCTCATTTTCAAGTTTTTCTGAGCACTTTGATTAAGCTATTTCTGAAAATTTAAGTTTTAATGGATATGTTCATTCTTCTGGTTATTTTCATCCTTCGTTTTGATACTAAATGGTCATCCGGAAGAATGTTTGTTTGCTGAAAGTCCACATTAAGGCACTTGTTTTAAAACCTGGTTAGTTTTGGCTGATTTTGAACTTTGATAAGCTTGTTAGTCCAAGATCAAAATGTGAACCAAACTTAAACATAATTGACCTGGGTCAATTGTAACTAAACCAGATGATAGACTGAGGTTAAAACTTTAGGTTGGTTATTTAGGAAAAGAGATAGGGGTATAAGGGGGACTTAAACTTTAATAATCTGATAGTGATCCCCTAGAACATTCTAGTGAGGGATTAAAACACAATTTATGCCTCAAACTTGAGGCACAAGTCAGAAAATGAGGGATCATTCAAGAAAAGCTGAAATCTAACTCAGGGACTAAAAGCAAAAAACAAAAAAAAACTGATGACCTAAGGCTCCATTATAAAAGAAACCATCTGGGCATTTTTTTAGGGATCCGGAACCTTTCATTTGAATTCTAGAGATAACAATACATATTAGCTCTTCCTATATTTGTTAGAAACTATTAGTGCTGTTCTTATTCTTTTGGGACTTTAATTTTCTCAAAACTCTGCTGAAAACCTGGATGTACTGTTCGATTGGCTATTGTTTTGCTTGGCTGATTATTTGCATTTACTCATAGGTTTCCATTCTCTGCTTAATTACAGGTACATTTCAATGCCCCTTAATGTATGAAGCTCGAGTGAAATATATGCCTAAGTATGAAGACTACTGCTCTCATTTGTTTCGAATTTCTCCCCCCTGTTTACCCTTTCCTTTTATTGTAATACATCTAACTACTTTGTAGCAGTTAAACATTTGAATCGCTCATTTTGTAATAACTGGACATTGAAGACTGACTTATCTTGTAATAATTGGACATTTGAACTATTTTTTAGTATGTACAATTGATAGTGTTAGTTGATGATATGGCTGTTCTGGGTGGTTATTCCATGTTTTGTTTAGAAATAAGGAATTCAGGAAATGTTAGCTTCGAAATTATTAAAAATCCAGACATTGTGCATTGTTTAGTTCACTCAAGTTTCAATACACTTAGAAATAATTGTTTCAGATCTATCCAGTATAGTGTAACCTGAATCGTAATTGAATTTTGGAACTTGGACTCGTGTACTCTGACTGACGAGTATACGAGTCATTTAGTTCGGATTTAAAAATTGAAACCTAATATAGAATAATCACTAGTAACATTTATGTAAACATCGTAGATATATTTGATGGTTAATTTTGTGTATAATTTCAAACCAAAGGAGACATTATTGGGATCTACGCATAATGGAATCCATCGTTCAAATTATTTCTAGGCCTAATTGAAAGGCCCAGTAGCGGCCAAGTAAAATAAAGTGTTTGGACTGACCAAGATTATAGGCCCAGTGCGTATAATCAGCCACGAATGAGGTTGAAATACAAAAAATACTAATTTCCCAGAACACACTACCTATATGATTAGTGCATTTAAAACACCAGCAATAGTAGAGAATTTAGTATGCGTTAGAACGTCCTTAAAATAAGGTGAGCCGCGTTAATCTAATCCCATACCCTGCGATGGCTCCTTAATTCATTAAAATACATAGAAAATAGGAAGTGATTTTTAGCGAATTTCACGACCTTCTATAAATTTTGAAGACGTAGTTGCTATAGGCGCGAAGTTATTAATAAAAGATACCTTCCTAAATCCGGGTGAGCATTTATGTGACCCAAATCCAAATCTAAATGGAGTTAGGATATGTCTAAAATTGCGTGCACATTTATGTGACGTGATTCGTGACGTATTTTAATGACATTGCAGACTTCCTAAAAGATGTTAAAGGCGGTTAATGATTTAAAATTGCATTATAGGTTTAAACAGGTATATCAAATCAGATCTCTAGCCACTTATAATAAGTTTGAGCGACCTTGCTAGAACCACGGGATCCGAGGGTGCCTAACACTTTCCCTCGGGTCAACAGAATTCCTTACTCAAGAATTGTTGGTTCGCAGACTCCAATTGGGCAGTCGAAAAGTTCCTCGATTTGGGATTCCAATTAAACCGGTGACTTGGGACACCAAAAGCCCAAACATATCCCAAGTGGCGACTATTGAAATTAATTAATCCCATATCGAATAATGTTACTTTAATTGGAAAAACTCCTATACATGTGTCATCCTTCGGGATAGCCACGTGTGAGCGCAAAAGGAGGTGTGATAATGAGATTCTAATTGAGTAAGGCCGAGGGCCTGTATTGTGTGAATACTTTTGGCTCAGGCTGCATGCCATAATGGTGATATACAGATTATGATGATGAGGCCGAGAGCTTGAGATTATACGCCACAAGGTGGCTTGTGATTGATATGAGGCCAAGCGCATGTTTATGATGCCACGAGATGGCTTGATATTGAGCGCTTGGGACATAAGGGGCCCCTCCCGGAGTCTGTACACCCAGTAAGCATGGATGCCCATTGTGATATGAGATATAGCCCGAGGGGCTGGTATTGTGTTGTGATATTGCACGAGGGGATGATTCTATTGTTGTTACTGAGCCCGAGGGGCAGTTCTTGTGTGTTTACCTTTCTAGCTGCTTTTACTTTAATTATTTAACTGCTTAAAAGGTATTTTATGAGATTTCAATGTTTAATTGTGTTTACTGATTTTGTTCTACCTCTTATAGCTTATTGTTGTATTTAACATGACTTTATATCGCTTAATCTTCATTTATTGTTATTACTCACTAGGTTTGAAGCAGGCAGTGACTCCTCTGTCTGAGTTTGAAACAAACTATAAGATGGATTGTTAGCAAAAGATATTTAACCTGCTCAATTGGAGCTTATATAGTTTTGTTTGCATTTATCTGTGGGCATTAGACTCGTTACACCTGTCTTTTAAGGTGTTAAGAGTGTTATTACCGTGTTTTATTTAAATATATCTTTCAGTTTCTTCAGATAGTTTTCTATTGCTCAGCTAGCTAGTTACCTAACAACTGCCGTTTTGTGGGAGGTGACTATGTCCTTTATTAATTATCATAAGTAATGTGGATATGGAATGCACGAAATCACTAGAAGTGAGAAGACAATCATTCCAAGAGTTATCAACCAACGGGACCTCTGATGACTTCCAGCCGTACTTCTAGACGTTCAAACTAGCAAACTTTGACAAGCCTCCAACAAGTTGCAGCTCACAATGGTTGAACAAGCCAACCATAGCCTCCATGGGAAGCTTCCTTCTCACACGGATTTCCACAAAAAACCCTAACCATTTTTACTATAAATATAGGTGCTTGCCTTCATTGTAAATCATCACAAAAATTAGAGTGTTCATCACCAATAAGAGTGAGAATAAGAGGGATACTAGAGAGTGATCCTCGTTTGTGAGTTTTTGAGAGTTTTTTTATGAGTTTTGTAAATAATCGTGTAATCTATTCTTGCGAGTAATAGAGGTTGTTTTTCTCTCAAATTTGTGTTTACCAACGCCCAATCGATCCACATACCCCAACAAGTGGTATCAGAGCCAGGTTAGAGGTGTTGGTCGAGTTTTTAGGTGACGGGCCAAATTTGGATTTTCAAAGCATTGTTCGAAATCAAATTCTGAAGGCACCATTGGATTCGTCTTGTCGAACGGAGTCCAACGCACCAAACAGCGACCTAATCGGAGTTCAAACGAGCCAGTAATTGCGGTCAAAGTTTGGTCAACTTTGCTGGAGGTTCGCCAGAAACTCGCCGGAGAAGACAAGCGTCGCCGGAAATTTTGCCGGAGAAGACGACCGGTCAACTGTAGCAAACCAGTAAACTCTTTGAAATTGCAGATTGGTCCCTCAATTTTCAAAAATTATAGTTTTGCCCATATTTTTGGAATTTCAGCCGCGAAGTGTCAATTTCACCATTGTTTACCGTTCCGGACGCAACGGTGAACTCTGTGTTTAAAGATTCAACCCCTATCTTGTTGAAAAATTATTTTGTAAGATGATAATGTGCACAGAAGAGTCAACATCATCTTTCGGAGCCATGATTACGCTTACTGCGACAAATTACACGCTATGGAGACCTCAGATGGAATATCTCCTAAGCTGTAAAGATTTGTTTGATCCCATAGAATTGATGGGTAAAAATCCTGATCCCGCCAAGGAGTTAGAGTGGAAGAAATCAAATCGAAAAATTATTGGTCAAATCTGTCAATGGATTGATCATAGTGTCTTCCACCATGTTGCACAAGAAACAGACGCATATACCATCTGGAAGAAGTTGGAAGACATGTACCAGGCCAAGACCGCTCGGAATAAGGCCCTATTGATGAGGCGCTTAGTCAACAGGAAGCTAAAAATGAAACTTCGATTGCCGAGCATACCAGTGAGTTCCAAAACTTGGTCAACCAGTTGTCGTCTGAAGAGATGCCACTTAGCGATGAAGTTCAGACGCTGTTACCACTTAGTTCCCTTCCCGATAGTTGGGAAACGCTGGTCGTATCACTCAGCAACTCATCCCCTAATGGCAAACTTACCATGTCAATGGTCAAGGATGCCTTATTCAGTGAAGAGGCAAGGAGAAAGGAGATGGGCACAGATCAGACCCATGCCTTTGTCACAGAGAACCGGGGGAGGCAACAAAAGAGTAGCAAAAGCAAATGGAGAGGCAGAAGCAAGAGCAGGGTTAGGCCCAGTGATGGCAGAAAACAAACATATAATTGCCATCATTGTGGAATAGAGGGACATATGAAGAAGAACTGCTACAATGGAAAGAGGAGCAAGGCCAGAGCAGTTCGCAGCCGAAGAACAATGGTGGAGAAACGTTAGTTACTATCTCTGGTGATGTAGCTTATTGTTCAACCCAAGATGAGACATGCATTCACGTCTCACAAGAAGACACGGAATGGATGGTAGATACTGCAGCATCTTACCATGTGACTCCATACAAGGAATACTTCACAACATACAAAGCCGGTGACCTTGGAGCTGTGAAAATGGGAAATTCCAGTTCCGCTGAGATTGTCGGAATTGGTGATGTCCAGATAAAGACAAGTTCCGGGAGCACAATCACTTTGAAGGATGTCCGCCATGTGCCAGATCTTCGGCTAAATCTATTGTCAGGAATAGCTCTTGACAAACAGGGCTATGATAGTCACTTCAGTAAAGGCACATGGAAGTTAACAAGAAGCGCTATGACAGTCGCCCGAGGAAATATTTGTGGCACGCTATACAAGGCTCATGTGAAGATATGCACAGACAGCCTCAAAGTTGCAGAAAAGGAGGCTTCTCAAAATTTATGGCACCAGAGACTCAGCCACATGAGTGAGAAAAGGTTGTCTACCCTAATAAAAAAGGAGTTCATCAATGTGGACAAGGATGCTCTACTAAATCCTTGCAATCATTATCTGTTTGGTAAGCAGCATAGAGTCTCGTTTAATTCCTCTTCAACGAGAAGATCAGAGTTACTCAGTCTGGTACACTCTAATGTTTGCGGTCCCTCAGCGGCAATCGATACTTTCTAACGTTCATTGATGATGCTTCTCGAAAGGTGTGGGTGTATTTCTTACGAACGAAGGACCAGGTGTTTGATTACTTCAAACTGTTCCATGTCATGGTAGAACGTGAGACAGGAAAGAAGTTGAAGTGTCTTCGATCCGACAATGGAGGTGAATACTCTTCCAGGCAGTTCAATGCCTATTGCAGATCATATGACATTCGACATGAGAAGACGGTCCCACGCACCCCTCAACACAATGGTGTAGCTGAAAGAATGAACCGAACAATCATGGAACGTGTTCGGAGCATGCTCAGTATGGCTAAGCTACCAAAGCCATTCTGGGGAGAAGCAGTTAGAGCCGCCTGTTACTTGATCAACTGATCTCCATCAGTACCATTGAATTTTGAAGTTCCGGAGAAACTTTGGTCTGGAAAGGATCCATCATATTCTCACTTGAGAATATTTGGATGTTTGGCGTACGCACACGTATCCAAGGAGCTCAGGCAGAAGCTAGATGCAAGGACCTCTCCATGCATATTCATAGGCTATGGAGATGAAGAATTTGGATACATATTATGGGATCCAAAGGAGAAAAAGGTGATCAGAAGTAGGGACGTAGTGTTCCATGAAATCCAGACAATAGAAGATATTGAAAAGCCCACAATATCTCAGAAGCCAAATGTTGCTCCTCAGGTGCCAGAGGCAACAGCAGAATCATTCATGAGAAATGAAGATACAGTGCCAGAAGATATTCCAGAAGTAGAAGACAATGAGGAAGAAGACGGTGTTGAGCAGGGGGAGCCATAACCCGATCTGCCAGATGTTCCAGAACCATCACAAGACTCAGATGATGGTGGATCTCCTCATATTCCAGAAGTTCGTAGATCTGAACGAGGTCGTATTCCGTCGAGAAGATATCCAGAATTCGGATATCTTCTACTTACTGAAGATGGAGAACCAGAGAGTTTCCATAAAGCAGTATCTCATAAGGACAAAGAACAGTGGTTGCTCGCAATGCAGGACGAGATGGAATCTCTGCAGAAAAATCAGGCTTATGAGATTGTAGAACTTCCAAAAGGGAAGAAGGCACTGAAAAATAAATGGGTGTTCAAGCTGAAGAAAGATGGCAGTGGAAAAGTGGTGAAATACAAAGCACACTTGGTAGTCAAAGGATTCCAGCAGAAGAAGGGAATCGACTTTGGTGAGATTTTTTCACCCGTAGTCAAGATGACTTCAATCAGAACCATACTTGGATTGGTTGCAAGTATGAACTTGGAGCTTGAACAGATGGATGTGAAGACAGTGTTTCTTCATGGAGATTTAAAAGAAGAAATCTATATGCAGTAGCCCGAAGGTTTTGAGGTTTCAGGAGATAACCTCGTGTGCAAGCTGAAGAAGAGTTTGTACGGTTTGAAGCAGGCACCAAGACAGTGGTACAAGAAGTTTGACTCGTGCATGGTGAGTCAAGGGTACAAGACAACTGTCGCAGATGAATGTGTTTACATTCAGAAATTTTCAGACGGGAATTTCGTTGCTCTTCTACTATATGTAGACGATATTCTGATCGTGGGGAAAGACGCAACGAAGATCAACCAGCTGAAGAAGGAACTCTCTAAGTTTTTTGACATGAAAGACTTAGGACAGGCTCAACAAATATTGGGAATGCAGATCACCCGACAGGAAGAACCAAAGGTTATGGCTATCTCAGGAGAAGTATATTGAACGAGTGCTTGCACGGTTCAATATGAACAATGCCAAACCAGTTTGCCTTCCATCAGCCAACCATTTCAAGATGCACAAGAGTTCCTGTCCCTCATCCATGGAAGAGATTGGGGAGATGTCGTCAGTACCATATTCTTCAGCAGTTGGAAGTTTGTGAGTTTTTGAGAGTTTTTTTTATGAGTTTTGTAAATACTCGTGTAATCTATTCTTGTGAGTAATAGAGGTTGTTTTTCTCTCAAATTTGTGTTTACTAACGCCCAATCAATCCACATACCCCAACAACCTCCAATGGAACTATATGGTCCTAGCTATTTGGACGACCAATTATAAATTTGGCTATTTTTGAATTTCTCTCAATTTTAGAAAATTAGAAAGAAACTATTATAATTCGCTGGATTATTTCAATTGACTCTTAAATTATCCGTTTCTTTCCTTCTATAGTATCAACAGAAAAATCAGAAAGTGCTGCTACCAGTTACAAGGATAAAAAAGAGAAGCATCATAAGAGAAATGGATGACCTATACCTGCCCTGCCCTGTTAAGAATTTTCAAAAATCGAATTTTGTCGTGCCCTGCCCTAGTGCTGTAATTTGGCCCGGGCCCGGGCTCGGGCCCAGGCCTAATTAAGTCTAATGGGCCCGAGCATAAATGAGCATATCGGGCTTGGGCTCTGACGGTCCCGGGCCAAATGGTTCCAAATGATAGAACCGATCCGTCGTGGGCCTAAACCCATATGTCCCTGGCTAAATAGGCCGGGCCCATGGCCTAAACGGGCCCAAGTGGTCCGGGCTTTTTTTTTGAAATTTTTTTATCTAAGACATTTTCTTGTAAATTATATATATATATATATATATATATATATATATATATATATATATATATATATATATATATATATATATATATAAGTATCTTTCTTAGTCTTCCCCCTCCCCTCCCCTCTCCTTCCAATGAAATAAGCACAACAAGTTGCCAATGCCACCATTAAAACGAAAAAAGCTAATGAAGATGTACCAAAATATAAGTTACATATTAGTCTACGTATTATCTATAACAAATTTTATAAATCCTTCAAGGTTCAAAGGAATTTCCGTTGGTGGTGGCGGAAAAGAAGCTTGTTCATCACCGTTTCGGGACGAAGCAACATCCTCTGTAATTTCTACTATCATTTCTTTATAAGCTTCGTCTATCTCTAATTGTGATTCAACAAGTCCAAAATATCTTCTTTCCGAATGGATCCAATCTCTGAAGAGTATTGATTTTTTCATGCTCTCCCTCATAGGCACTCTATGATCACCTATTTGAAGTCTCGCTTGACTGAATGCGTTCTCTGATTCCGCTGTTGAAACTTGAACACATAAAATATCTCGTGTCATCCTTGAAAGAACCGGAAAGTGTTTGTTTTTGGCCTTTCATCATTCCAAAAGATCAAAGGTGCCGTCTAGATTCTCCTTTTCAAGGCCCCGGGACAAATAAAATTGAAGCTCATTTAGATATGAAGTATCATCAATATTATCTCCTTGAGAACCCCTAAAATCCGTCTAAGAACTAAGTGCTTTTAGGCCCGTATTTATTTTAGATGATTGCGAACTAGACGAAGTAGGAGTTGGAACATTTGATGTAGCATGATCTAAGGTTTGTTGATAATCATTATAATTTGTTTGAGCATTTATTTTAATTGAGGCTTTTGCATCTGGAAGTGTAGCTAATTCCTAATTTGAAAGATCTAAAGCCCTATAAATATTTGAATACCAAAAGTGAGGATCACTTAATTTTATGGTAGGATTTAACATGGTAGTAACACCATAAATATGGGGGATAGAGAAAAAATATTTTTTAAAATTTTCTTTCATTGCATTTATAGCAAGTTGATAAATTACACGACCCTCTGAAAATTGAATAAATAAATTACATAGTGTTGCAATATAAACTAAACAGTTCGAAATAGTCGGATAATATTGCTCAGACAATTCATTTGTAACAACATGAAATTATTCTAAAAAATCTATAAGAATTTTAATATTAATCCAATCTTGATTTGTAAGAATTTCATCACTATCCTCACCACCAACACGAGCATTAGACGTTGCATTTATTGGGTTTTTATATTCATATGCAACAACTAAACCTTCGTACATACAATTCCATCTAGTTGGACAAGCTTTAGGAACCTTTCTTTCTCTAAAGCCAAATTTATCATAGTTTTCTAAAAATATTTTCTAAGTCTACTTCTACGGTTTGAACACAAAAAGTCAATTAAGAGCCATTTTAACCTTTTAAATTTCCAAATTTAGAATTTTCATACCATCACCGACGATTAAATGGTAAATATGACAAATATATCTAATATGGAAATAATTACTAAATGCAGGATTTAGTGTAGTTGTAAGTAAGCCTATAGCATTAGTGTTACTCGAAGCATTATTCATAGAAATCGACATTATTTTATCTCCAATGCAAAAATATCAACAAATATCTGCAACCGTGTTAGCACTAAACTTACATGTGTGACGTGAATTAATTATTCTATATGCAATAATATGTTTTTGAATTTTCCGTTCTTCATAAATCCAATAAATGGTAACAGTTAGATAATCACAGTTATTACCACTTCTACCAATATCAGTAGTAATAGCAATACGACAGCCTATATGAGTAAATAAAAAGAGCAAATATTATTCATATTTATGTTTATATTAATAAGTATCACTCTTTATGGTTGCACAAGGCCATATTTTATAAGTAGGATTAAAAACTCTTCTAATATAATTCACAAAATGAGGATTACAAGGAAAACTATAGGGTAAACACATAACAGTAACTATCTTTGTCAATTCTTCACGATCTTTATGTGGATCGTATTATAAAAGGCCATCGATAACAGTGGTAATTCCCGGTTGAACTAGATTTGACCATGTACTAGGGTTAGCTGTAGTATCTACACTTGTCCCCTCTTGCGCAACTTTCATTTAAGATATCTAGCTTTATCTATAGGGTGTTTCTATATGTGTCTAGTCAAACTACACGTACCGCTGCAGTCTCCAGTAAATTTATGAGCCAACAAAGACCCACAAGTTTTACACTTAGCCTTATTTTGTTCTCTTAGTTGAGTAAAAAAGTTCCAAACAAGTGATGTTTCGGGGCGTTTAGAATGTTCTCTATTAAAAGTAGGGTTTACTATAGGATGGTTAGGCGGGGCATTTGTTGGGTTATTAATAGGACTAGTAGGTGTATTATCTAAATCTGGTTGTGTTTCATCTAAATTATTATTTTTCTCATCATTTTCAAAGATAGTTTGATTAGGATAAAGAGCATTAATAACTTATTCATTTAATTGTTGACCTGGTGCAACATCATGATAAAGTTGAATATCAAAAAATTGAAAACAATGATTATCACAATCAAGGATAACAGGTGGAGGAGGACGGGTAACAGGTCTGGGTCGGGGAGTCGGGGGAAGAGTAGTATCTTGGAGATTAGATTCACCAATTTTAGATTTTCCATTATCATCAAATATTTTTTCAAAGAAAATACCATATTAATTATAATTATACAAACTAAAACAAATAAAATTATAATATTAAAACGAGTTGGAATGAGTTTACCAAATTGACGAACAGCTTCTTAAAAATTGAATATCGTTGAAAACTTGAATACTTCAATTCACCAAGTTCACAATTTTTCACGAAATTGCAATAATAAAGTAAACAATTATAGAAGAAAATTAGAGAGAGATTGATGAATTTGTGAGTAAAAATGAAAGAATAAGGGGGTATTTATATTTGGGAAAATGGGAAAAGTGTAATTATAAAGAGTTTGGGGTTAAAACAAAATTTGTGGGCCAAATGGCTACTTTTGAAAATTCCAAACGGCTAAAAAAGCAGGCCAACGACTACATTTTAAAATTCTGACTGTTGGCCCGATTTTTTTTAAAAAAATCTTAAAAAATAGCAGTAGGGCCTGTTTGGCCCGATTGAACCGGTCTAGGCCCGCCTGCCGGTCCCAAGTTAAACGGTGTCGGGCTCGCGAGTTTTTTGGTAAAGACTGGCCCACTATGGGCTTTTGGATCTTTAGAGACCGGCCTATTTGGCCCGCGGTATATATTTTATACATTACTTATACTTTATTTGATATATATATTTATTTGGCCCGCGAGATACATTACTTATACTTTATTTGATATATTTTTTCAATCTATGTATAACTATTACAAATATTAGTTATACATCATACTTGATATTATCCTATGCATAAGTAATGCATAGAAAATCATGACATTAATAATACCAAAGCTATTAATGCTTGTAATTAGTATGGTTAAAAACAAATTTATCTTTAAAGCCCCTTAATGCTAGAAAATATGGAGGGCATTTTTGTAAGCTATTTTTCTTAAAAATTATGCAATAAATATGCCTTATTCCGCACTATAATTTTAATATCAAAGCTATTAATGCTTGCATTAGTATGCATGCATTATTAATACAACTTATTCTGCACTATTCTCATACGCCCTACCAAACAACCCCCAAGCGTCTTCACTCATTTTAAGCAGTCGCCAACCGTGGAACTGCTAGTTCTGAGAAATATGTAAAACATTAATTTCCCTCATCTTCTACACTGGGGAGATCAAAGCTCAATTTATGAAATAGGAGAACTAATCTCTATAACAAGTTATACATATGCTACCACACTGTACAACTCACCAGTTATACATAACTAATTTCACAATTAGCAAAACGAATTGTCATATCCAGCAAATTTCTGGTCCAAATTTTTGAAGACCGAGAGATAGAGAGAGGCTGACTTGCACACACCACTTTTGATAAGGCTCTTGAGCTTCCTTGACCAATCTTAAAAGGGATGATCTTGATTAGGCAATTAGCATACATCCTGGTAGGTGTATGCTCTTCTCAATCTTCTCCTAACGAAACCATAAATATAAAGACAAACAACATTCCTAACCTTATCCTACAAGGCACAACTCTAATCTCTGACGTGTGACAAATGAGAGATGCCCTAACCAATCATGATCTAGAAAATATCACTACTTAATTAAACACACAATCAAACAGCAGCCGCCCTTCATCTAACAGTAACTTTAGTGAAGCTTCTAGCTTATTTGGAACCATCAGCAGATGCCAAATACTCTTGTGCAGCCAGTGAAGCAATTTGATCAAGTCCTGCAATCATGTCTACTGCTTTCAGTTTCAGCAGACTAACACAGCAAATGACTCCTATGCTGCAGTCAGTTTCTGATACCCAGCTTTGCTAGTTCTCAACTGCGCAAATTATACAGGGGCACATACCCTTCATCTTCCATCGGTATAAGCTCCCCGAATCTCTCCCTTTTATTGGATAACCAATAAATCACTGAGAGCCAGCTGGCGCATGGTTCGAAAATTAGTGTATAATGTGCCCACCTCTTTACTCTTCATCACTTAAATACCTGGCCTTTGTCTGCGGCAGAGCTCAAACCTGTGACGTGTGCTTAATCCACACATTACACTGCACTTTTTACCATTAAACCAAAACACTGAAGGCTCCCCTCTCTCTCCTTTGAGAACCCAAAACCTCTGAAGTTCCCAGTAAATTTAGTACAAAAAAATTACCACAAAACAGGAATATCCAATTGGTTGAACTGAAGGATCATTTTATAAACATCTTGTAGAGGTCATATTGACTGAAGTAGCTGAGCTCATTAGGATCATGACTGGTTAAAGACTTTCAAGTAGCTGGAATCATTTAGTTATTGACGCCTACGTACCATCATGCACCCAAAGACGAACAGATGCTGCTATATACCATGAGAAAGTTGTAGTGGTCACTGAACAATGTGCAGCAGAAAATCGATCTGTTGGTCTGCATAAATTCCATCATTGATCGGGTTTTAACTAAAGCAGGGGTAATTTGTCTTTGGAATCTTGAGAGCCTGAAAGTCGGACACAACAGTTAGTCTCAAAACAACCAAATACCCAAACACCTGGACTTTCATGTCCATCAAAATTGTAGAGTAAGAAGAAGAGAGGAAGACATTTTGAGAATGCACAACTTGATTTCTCTCTAATGCTATTTGGGGGTAATGTGTACACATGTTCTAAACAATCTACAGAAAACAATGCACAAATTACCAGATTAAGGTCTCCCTAATTGATTATAACAGATATATTGAGTATTCCCTGATCTCAGTCCTTAATTACAGATAGTAACAATTTATCCTTGACAAAAATTATTTAGAGAAACAAAAAAAAAAGGCCACAACTTAAGTATTAATCATCAAGCAGGAGATGGGGACAAAATAATCTTGTTCAAGTTCAAACACAAAGTCAGTAGTTAAGCTAAGAAACACTCTAAGAAAACAAATCAAAAGACCAAACTGCCTTCTCGTAACAGGTACTACCTAATCCCATGTTTGTCTTCAACTGGTTTGGTAGAAAAGTGGCAGATTAGAAAATACAGTATCTGGGACTGAGCGAATTTCTCCCACAGTAACACACCAACCCATCCCCTCGGCTTACATTTGCATTTGGTTGGTCCCATGGACGAGTGGTAGATTCGAAACACACAGTTCCGGTATCAGCACAAATTTTCTCCGCATTAATATCCCCACCCAACTTCATAGAAAAATATACTCCCCCATCCCATTTAGTGTGAAGGTTTTTGACCAGGCCCGGAGTTTAAGAAAGAAAGACATACTATTGAACCATATGGTTTTAAACCTGACATGAGATTAGTGTGGCTATAAAATCATGTCATTAGGGGTAAAATGAAAACTTAAAGTTAAATTGCAATTAGATATAGAAAGGTGTCAATTCGTAAGAAAAGAAAATTGTCATTTTTTCCGGGATAGATTAAATGTAAGTGCACATAAAATGGAGGGGGATTAACATATTTTTGTGTGTGCTTGTGTTCCTTGAACATCATTGTTGAAAACACGAACCACACTGATCTAAAGGGATTTAGACCTATCAGTGTTGATAGTTTCTATAAGATAATCGCAAAGCTCCCAACTGAGAGATAAAAAAGATTGTTTTCAAACAGTAGCATTTATTAAAAGGAGGCCAATTTTGGATCAGGTGCTCATAGCAAATGAATGGGAAGAAGAACTAGGTATAATGTGCAAAGTCAACATTGAAAAAACATATGACTATGTAAGCTGGGGTTTTCTTTCTAAAAAAACTCTCCGAAATGGGATTTGGAAGGAAATAGTTAAACTGGATAAGACATCGAATCAGCACATTCAAACTCTCTATTCTCATCAATGAGATACCAAAAGGCTTTTTTGGTCACTGAAAGGGGTATCAGACAAGGGGACCCTCTCTCCACTTTCTTTTTATGTTGGTAATGGAGGGTTTAAGTAGGATGCTCAGGACAGCTGTACATGAAGGATGGATAAAGGGTTTCAATGTATCCAGAAGACATCAAAAGAATCTCAGCAACTCAACATTTTATGAAGATGATAACTTGAGGCAGTGTTAGAGCCTCACATTGACTGGGGGAAAAGAAAGCTTCTTCCGGTCATGAATTCCAAAACATGGAGGAATTAGCAAATACTTTGGATTGCAGAATAGAAAGTTTACTAACTACATATCTGGGCCTTCCTCTTGGAGCAAAACACAGGTAAGATGCAATATGAAATGGGGTGATGAAAAAATGTGAGAAAAGGCTAACCAGTTGGAAGAGACAATATTGTCATTGGGAGGTCATTTGATTCTAATTAACAGTATTTTGAACTCTATTCATACATATGTCCTTATTTCCCATGCCTGCCAAGGTGGAAGATAGGATTGACAGACTGGGAATCAAGAATAAAAGAGCAAATCATCTAGTTAAGTCGAGTATTGTATGCGTAAAGAAAGAGGACGAGGAATGCAAATAAAAAACTCAAGAGTATAGAATAAGAACATCGTCATGAAGTGGCTATGGAGTTTTACTTTTGATGAAGAAACTCCATGGAGAACAATAATCAATGAGAATATCGGGCTATCAAAAGAATGGGGTACAAACCTGAGATCTGAACCACATGGGATGTGGAAATGCATCAGATCACGGTGGCCACTCTTTGCTGATGAGAAATGTTTCTCTCTGGCACGACAATTGGTTAGTGAATTCTCCTCTAAAAGAACAATACCCAATGTTGTGTCTCTGGCACAAGATATTAATCTTAACCTGGCAAATAAGGAACTTCAATGATTAAGAAATAGGAAGCACGATAAATTTCTTCAATGTCTTGGGCTCCTCCTCCAGAGGTTTCTCTTGATGGATCAGACCAGCTGTCTTGCGAAGCACAGAACAAAGGAATTTTCAGAGTCACATCAATTCAGTTTGGATGAGAGGACCAGACCAGATTGGCCGATGACCATTGAAGCAGATAAGGATATCAAAAGCACTCTATAAAGTGGCTTCCTAGAGCACTTGGTTGCTCAGGAAGCTTAATTGACTCAAGAAAACTTATAAAGAAGAGGTTATCAACTCAGTATAGGTTCTACATGTGTGGAGAAAAAGCTGAAAGTGCCAATCATTTGTGTCTACGTTGATCTACAGCCTTACACAGATCTGGCATCTATTTACGAGTATTATGGAATTGGTATGAATCTTTTCACTGAGCTGCTAGAACGTTGGAACAACATATGCAGAAACAAGGGTTTGAGAAACAAGTTGGCCCACTATTCCAGCATGTATATTGTGGACATTACAAAAGAAAGAAATAGAAGGTATTTTGAAGGGAAGATTAACTCAATCATGAAGATTAAAGCTGAGTGCTAACTTTAGTTGCTTTGTTGGTGTAATTTGAAACATATAAATGATGCTGAAATACTGTTAGATTGTGCTGGCTCCCGAAATAGTTGAGCCAGGGACCCTCTCTTTTGCTTTTAAGATGTGGATCACTCGCAGCACCATCTTAGTGCTGCTGAAATCCATAAATATTACCACTGCTGATCACAAAAAAACGTGAAAAATAATAAGCAGGAAAAGCATATGAAGATGAAAAGAAGTTGCATTTCATTTACTTTATTTTTTATAAGTCACCATAACTTTTATTGATGAAAAGAAGTTGCATTACCGCCTTTTCAATTCTACTGACGAATCAAACATGATTAGGAAATAAGAGAGCCATGGCCTTACAAGCTGGAGATATTTGGATGAAATGAAGGGGAATATCAAGATCAAATGAATGAAAAACCAATTCCATAACATCAAATTGACTAATCCAAATTACACACAAAAAAGTAAGGTAGGGGTGGAACAATCGCAGGAGCAAAGGTGCCACTTGTTACACCCTCAAAGGAGTAATTTAAGTAAAACTGTTGCATTGTGGTGCATCACCTGATAAGATTTGTGCTTGGTGTAATTTGGTTCCGGTTCTGCTAAACCATCTACTTCAATGAATTATTTCCTGAAATAATTTTAATTTCCAATGCGCAATCCATGTTGAAATGACACATGAAATGGGAAAAGCGAATTGGTAGTTCTCCTAAATCTACAGGTCGGCCACTGCTACAATTGAGGAACTGAGAAGAATAAGCATCCATTTTCCCAGCGTAGTCTGATCTCTATACCAACCTGGAGTTTTTTCCCTCTAATGATTTTTCCCCATTTTCCAATGAGATTATAGTAACTTCCCCGCCATCTTAACTTCATCAAATAAGGATCACCAGTGTCATCATCTCGAGCATTAATATTTATCTGATGTTCATTTCTCAATTGTTCTCGGGCTTGCTGTGACCAGTAAAACAGAATATGATCTTCAACAGCCTTGCCAGGCAAAGTAAGAAATGGATGATTGGTATCCACATCAGACAATGTAAGTGCCTTCTTAATGGGCCAATTATCCATCCCCGAGGCCGTGGCAACATACCGCTCCTGGGGAACTGAGAAGAACAAGCATTCATTCGCCCAACGCAACCTTATCTCTTTCCCAACACCAAGCCCCTTCTGCCGAATTATTGTTCCCCATTTCCCAATAAGGTTATAGTAATTTCCCCTCCACTTAAATTTCATTATATAACCTTCGCCAGTATCATAATCTCGGGCATTTACATTCACAGGCTCCTCCTTTCTCAGTTGTTCTTGTTGCTGAGCTGTCCAATGCACAAGAATATGATCCTCAACTAACCGACGAGGCAGGGGGAGAAATGGATGATTAGTGTCCACATCAGACAGTGTCAAGATCTTCTTAATGGGCCAGTGGTCCTGCACCACGGGTGCTGCCACCATCCGAATTGGTGGGACTGCAACGATCTGCTGCTGCGGGACCGAGAAGTGTAAGCACCCATTTTCCCAACGTAATTTAATCTCTTGCCCAACATCAAGTCCTTTCCCTCGCACGACTCTGCCCCACTTACCAATAAGATTGTAATAGCTTCCCCGCCATTTCAACTTCATCACATACATCTCACATGTATCATCATCTCGGGCATTAAAATCTACTTGGCCTCGGGCTCTCAAGTGCTCCTGTTGTTGTGTTGTCATGTGCAATACAATGTGGTTCTCTACTTGTTGCCGAGACAAAGTGAGAAATGGATGAGTGATATCTACATCAGACAATGTGAGAGCCTTCTTGATAGGCCAAAGATCCTGCATTTGGGGCACAGCACTATAGTATGCTGCTCTTTTCATTTCTGCAACAACCATTGATAAGAATCAATTTACCGCAATGTTATAAAATTATCAACAACATTATCAAAGAATCTCAATCAATTATGCCTCAAACCCAAACTAGTTATAGGGTCAGCCAATGAATTCAGAGGATTTAGACTACTCTTACAGTGGCAGTCAGCCTACCACACGGTCTTTTATTTGGGCTTGCGCCCTCAATATTTAAACCATTATATAGTAAGATTCCAACATATATTATGAGGATGACTAAATCATATTGTACACAAAAGTTTAACTCAAAACCAAAACACTCTTGGCATTCATAACCGGAAAAGCAATGTTTTTGTTTCAGACTAAGAAAAGCACGCTACTTTGACATCAATTAACCACAAAAGGAAAGAAACCAGACGTAACAATCAACACCAAAACCTAGTACCAAAAGTACTACTACTACTACTACCATTAAGCCTCAATTTTGAACATTTAAATCCTCAATACCCCAATTCTGTACCAAGTAACCCATCAATAATATACATGCCCAATAAAAGTATGAAAATCTAGAAAGTCAACGATAAAATAGAGCATGCAGAAGAATCTTATTTTGCTACATTAATAACGGCATCAGCTCTGATACTCTGACCCAGAAAGGGGTTTGGAATAATGAAAAACGAAGGTGAATTATGGGGTTCTTACTAGTTGAAAACTAAAGAGTATGCCTTAGAAAACAGATCGAGAGAAGTTGAGTGGTAGCGATGGGTATATATAATGGGAAAGTGAATATAGGGAAAGGGAGAGAGATCAATCACAAGGGTTTGGAGGGCCAACAAGAAGGAGAATGATGAACAAAAACACATTTTCTGAGGAGGAAAAGCATGTGAAGAGGAGGGGTTCCAATTGGGGCAAAAATAAGGCAAATTGTCATGTCCTTTTTACCAGAGAGAGAGAATGATGATTGTGCAGGTGCAGATGCTTTTTGTGTGAAGAAGAAACGAGAAAATGAGGGTCAATTTGAGAAATTGGGAGAGCCAATTGGTGTGTGTGATTTTAGGTTTTTTCACTTCTCTACCCAAGCAAGATACGCTCCAACTAGTCTACTTTTTTCCTCCTTTAAACAAAGCAAAATTATTATTATTATTATTTTATTTTTTTTGGTAATTAACAATTTTATTTACCAAGTACTATTCGCGCAATATTTCTCTCTTTAGCATGATATGGACCAGATTCAGCTTCTAACTACTATACTAGTTTTACACAATCATATGAGTAGTAGGGTAGTAGTTAACTCTAATAATCTCCCCTTTAGTCTATATTTCATGCCCCCTCGACACTGGATTTCTTGCACTAGTTGTCGAGTAATTGCTTCAGCACTCCTCTGTCTTGCTTGAAATTTCTATTCCTCTCTTGCCGTATATAATATATGCTTCCAACTACCATTATGTATACTTCTATCGTAAGACTTCTTCCTTTATAATGTCTTTCAGCCTATTTTAGTTCTTGTCCCCAAGCCATCACTTGCCTTATAATTCCTTGCCATTCTAGTATTGCTGCCCATACTTGTGTTGAAAATAAACATCTAAAGAATAAATGGTCAATAATTTATGGTACGCAAGATGTATCCTCCAGGAAACCCTATCTCCCTAATTTTTCTCCTGGTAATATTTTTTTGTGAGCAGCCATGTATAGTGTGAATGTCAATTTAGAGAGCCCAACACTATTACATGTCATCCTCCTCCATGATACCTTTGTGAAGTCTCCTCTAAGCTTCGAGTAAATAACCTTGATTGAGAATTTATCCATTTGCAACACCTCTTCTTCTGAGTACCTAGCTTCCTCAAAGTGTTTCTTTGCTTTTATTAGTTTTTGGACCACCCATGATGCTTGTTTAGGTTGAGCACTCCAAATAATGTATCTCTTATAGTATAGGTGGACCTATTCTATCTACATTTTATCTTTCTTCTTACTTAGATTCAACAACAGCCTGCATATAACTGCTTTAGTCCATGTGCCTATGTCCAGTATATTCAATCCCCATGCTGCTTTTGGCCAACATAGTCTATCCCAAGCCAATAATACTTTTTTGTGACCTTATCCCTCCGGTCCATAGAAACCTTCTGCATATACTCTCATTTTAGCAGAAAAACTGGAGGCCATCAGCAAAGCTAAGCTATACTATGCTCATTTTAGCAAACTTAGGGTGATAGTTGAAATTTGAATTCATCTTTAGTGTCTAATCTGGTCAAATATTCCATTTCCAATACAAATAAGTAAGGAGATAGAGGGTCGCCCTGTCTCAATTCCTTTTTTGCTTGAAATGGAGTTGTATGTTGCTCATTGATAATGATGGAGTAAGATAGACTTCTCACACATTTCATAATCTATTGGACAAATCTTCGAGGCATTTGAAAACTCTTTAGAACTTGCTCCATATAATCTCATTCAATAGAGTCATATGCCTTCTTCATATCAACTTTCAGCATGCCCCTTGGGATATACCTTTCCTGTCATACCCTTTGACTAGTTCATGGCTTAATATGATATTGTCATTTATTAGTCTTCCCGGCACAAAAGTAAATTGGTTCGTGTCAACTATGTCATTCATTATCCCCTGCAATCTGTTTGTTATCACCTTAGAGATAATTTTATACATGATGGTGCAACATGATATTGGCCTATATTTGGTGATTCTTGATGGGTTTTTCACCTTTGGCACAAGAGTCACTGTTGTGCATTTGATATGTTGGTAAAGGTTAGCATTTGTAAAGAACTCCATCATTGCCTTTGTAACCTTGTCTCCAATCACAAATCAAGCCTTCTTAAACAATAAAGCATTGAAACCATCACAGACAGGTGCTTTGTTGTCATTAATACCCAACAGTGCATGATATACTTCCTCTTTAGATACATTTTTCACCAAATGAAGCTACTGTTGTCTATTCACTGAAGCTCCATCCCTCATTACTGTTGGATTAATAGCTGGCAAGTTTCCAGCTGATGATCCCAGTAGCTGTTTGAAAAAGTCAAGAACTTCCTCTTCAACCTCTTGTTTAGTTTGCACCATCTCCCCATTGGTCCTTATTAAACTCTTAATTTTATTTTGAGAGTATCTGCTCTTATGCTTGCAAAAAAAAAAGCTATGTTAGTATCTCCTAATCTCAGCCAGTGTACTCTAGATTTTTGTTTCATGATACTTTCTTCCACCCCAAGGCATTTCTCTAGTTGAGCCTTTGTGTCCTTTTCTGCTATAATCATATCCTTAGATTTCCTAGGGTCTCCCATTTGTTTTTGCAGTTCACTAAATTGTCGTCTGCACTATTGAATCTTATCACCTACTACATTATACTCTGCTTTATTCAGGTTTTTCATAGCTTGCTTCACTTTTTTTTATTCTCCACCATACATCCTTCTTATATTCATCCCACTTCTCCTGTGCCATGCTTCTTTAACTTTGACCAAAAATTCTTTATGCTCAACTAGATGATTTAGAAACTTAAAAGGCCTTGGATCTTTATCCTTATTATCTTCAAAGTTTATACACAGATGAGAGAGGCCAGAACAACTTGGATCAATTACCCTTACTTCTAGATGTGGCATTTGCAGCATCCATTCAACATTCGCCAAGGCTCTGTCTATTCTGTTGTATGTGTGACCATTTGTCCATGTGAAGTTCCTTCTAGTAGTTCTGCTTTCTGTCAAATCATTATGTTCACTGAAGTCATTGAAGTCCCCAATCTCAGCCTCTTGTACATGGTTTCTAATTGGTCTATCCTCCCCTTATCTAATAACATTATAGTCTCCCATTATCAGCCATGACCCCTGCTGTACATTATTCCATCCATTCAATTCACTCTATAAGCATCTCCTATCTTCTAGTTTATGAAGGCCATACACTGCAGTGAAAGTAAATCTCATGCTCATACTCTTTATGTGGACTATAGTGTGTATGTATTGGGAGGACTTCCACAATTCCAAACAGTCTATCTTACTGGTGTCCCATAGAATCCAAATTCTTCCTCTATTACTATATTCATACAATCCAAGTCCATCCTGGGTTGATTCTCCTTATTATTTGCATGGCATTCTGCTCCTTTATTTTGTATTCTAGTAGTGCTATTCATATTTATTCTATTACTTCTTATAAACCTCTTGACCTTTTTCTGCCTAGGGATTTTTTTCAAACCCCTAATATTCCATTTAACAAGCATCATGCAGGAATAAATAGAGATCGTGTCCCTTATTCCATCCCTTCTTGGCTCCTCTGACTACTTGTTCCCTCTCCCAGTTGTCTGTGATATGTCAGTTGCAATCCAGACTGTGCCAGTATGTTAAAACCGTTTATCATGCTAATGGTTCCATCTTCTGGCTTCTTCCTGCTTCTAGTTACTGATTTTTCTGTAGCTTTTTTCCATACATGATCTTGCTTTTCTCTAGCTAGTATCATAGTTGGTCCCTCACAATTGCCCTTTCCCTCATTAAGCACAGATACCTCCTTACTGTTATTTACTACTGTACTTTGCTGAATCCCCGTATCATTCTAAATCACTTTGGGCTGCCATTCTTATTTCTATTTCTGCTGCTTTGTTTTGACTTTAAGTGCTGGTTGCTCTCCTTTGTTACATTGGTACCCCACTTGCATGCAAGTATGACAAAACTCAGGAACCCAGTCATATGCCATCTCTTGCATAAATTCCCTTCTATTAGGATTTGTTACATTTATAGCTTTGGGAAGGTCTTTGGTAATCTCCATTTTAATTAGCACTTTAGTGTAGGAAATTTGATCCAACTGAGTGGTACATACATCTGCATATAGGGGAACCCATAATCCACTACTTATCCTGCTCAATGATTTTACTCCCTAATAATTGAAAGGAAGATTAGGATACTTAACACATATAAGGATAATCTGCAACACTTCCTTGTTAAAATCAAAATTAGTTGACTATAATCTCATGATAATTATCTTGTTATTCAGCTATGAGGTCTAGAATATAGAACTTCATCTTCGTCATTGGTAGAGTTAAATCTTACAACAAAATATTCATCAGTATGGAAATAGACTTTTGGTTCTGTTGTAAAATTCTTGCTGAAGCAATGAAATACTCCATAGCTCCTATAGTTGGTGTGCCTCCAACTACATAGAGAATCAGTGCTTGTTTCCACTTTCATGTTTCCTCTTCCACTTCCTCTTTGCATATTTCAGTCACCACCTCACCATTTTTTATGGTTGGTGCAATGAAGCTTAGATCCATTCCTTTCGCCGCCATCCTATTACCTAGAAACAAGTTTGCTCACTTTTTTTGCTCCGATTTTGTATTTTCAGTAATTACTTCTCCTTGTTTTTTATTAGTGTCCTCCTTACCCTTTATTTCCCCTAAATTTTCACCAATTACTACTGGATTACGCACATGCATGTCGATTTACTTTGATTTGGAGTTAACCTCAGTCAATTTATCTTTATCGATTTTCTTCTCACTCACAATTACCGGTGCAGTATTCATAGTAGGAGGTGTTCTCATACCTTCCTTCGTAGCTGATAATGATGGCCATTGTTCCATTGGAGTTTCTTCATCAACTTCGATTTGAGCATTTTGAGTTCTCCTATCGTTGCTTTGAGTGTTGTTACTAGTTCCTATAGGTTCCATCCGCTAAGTCGTGACTATGTTTCTCTTAGGTCTACCCCTTCCCATTGCTAGCCAACGTACGTTAGCAAGAGCACACTAACATGCACTGAGAGAGAGTACAATCACACTCAGAAATAGGAAAAAATTATTACACTATTATTTTTAGTAACAATTTATGTGACATTATTTTTTTATTAATTCATCTAAAAAGGATAATATATTTTATATTAGAATATAATTTATTTAAACTTTATACACACACATGTGTGTGTTATGACATGTGTAAGGCCAAATATTTCAAATTTAGTCCTTTTTAAAAAATATTGTGGCGAATTAAACTATGTTACATAAATTGAAAAATAGTAATTTCTACTACTATTATTTTGTAATTGCTCCTCACTCATTTAAGACCTTGTTATTAAACGATTCTCACTTATAACATATTAGTGTAACTGTCCGGATTCGTGCGATTACAAGAAAATTAAAATATAGTTAAATAGTTATGTTCTTATTTCTACATACAAATAGTGTATATACTAATCTGCTATATTTATACGATTTTGCCATCTTTCATGATTTTTTGTATAATTAATTTTACATCCTATATAAAATTAACGAACTTGCGAGAACATTTTATGTTAAACATTGAAAACTCATTCAATTTCATCTAGATCAATATATATGAATTTGAATTGAAAACCCACAAAATAGAAAAGCTAATGAAAAGGAGAAAAATGATGATGTAAAATCCGAAAAAGTAAGTTTTCTCTCTATTATGGAGCCACCGGACTTAGTTCTATGCAAATTTATGTGTCTCATACAAGTTCCAATAAATCTTCCTTCATGTAGACCTTAAGGAAGCCGATTTAGGAGTTACCACTCATTGATTTAGGTTCAGATTTTTGCTTAATAAAATTTCTTAAGGAAGAAAATTAGAACTGCGCTTTACATGATGTCCCATGGCTCATATTTAATCACCTCTTTTTAGTAAGAAGATGGGAGCCAAAATTTATAGCATCTAATTTACTCCGCCATTTGGTTATGTCTTTCGAAACTTCATACTGAATTTTACGACATAGATATACTCCAAAGAGTCGGGCAAAAAATTAGAAAATTACTCAGCGGATAAATGTACGTCATCCACATCTAGAGGACGTTATGCTCGCATCTGCATAGAAATGCCCATCGAAAAACCATTAAAAACATATGTCTACGTTGGTTCACACCGTCAATCTATCTGGTATGAAGGTCTCTATCTCCTTTGTACTAAATGTGGGTGTTTAGGACACCCTAAAAGTTCCACTTCCAACCACAGTCTACATCATCCGTCATTACTCCAACATATTCCACTACAATCTCCAATCCACTCCACACATATTTCTACCCCTGAGTGCCACTCTACAACCCCTATTTCTAATGTGGACATTTCTGTAGTCAACCAAAATACTCAATTAAATTTTAATTTTTGCATTGTCTAAAATTATTTTTCTTTACACATTAAATAACAAATAATAAAATTTACAAAAACAGCCGTAAAACTTTTAACAAACTTAAAATATAATAATCCAAAAATCCTCCTAGAACCCGGTGTCACAAGTGCACGAGCAACTACTGATAAGGAAATAAAATACAACACACGTCCGGAATACAGTAGACAGGAAGTGAATGCAGTATACTAGAAGGGACTGTACTAGCCGCGGCTGTCTCGAATAGTGACACTCACCTAGTCCCAGAATCATTCGTGTTGCTACGCCCAGTAGGCCGCTACAATTACATATACCTGTGCAATAAAATTATACAGAAGTGTAGTATGAGTACGAAATAATATGTACTCAATGAGCATCCCGTCTAATATCGAAGAAGTAGAGACGAGATGGTCAACTTTAATACTTACTAGTGGTCCAACAATGATGTCAATAATACATTAAATCGTGGATTTCTACCAACATAATTTTTACCAAATAGCAGGAAACAAGTAGACAACTTTTTCTTTTATAGAAAATTTTTAAAATTTCTTTTTCATTATTTTCCAAATATTCTCAAGCCATGAAGAGGCAATAACAACTTTAATAAGTTCAAGAAAATAATACTAGCATGCGCAAATAACCACCATGGGACGTACGACCCGATCCAATATAAAAGCAAATTGTGCATTGCCGAGGGTCGAACGACTCGAACCATAGATGTATCTATTACCCCGCTCGCGAACTATCCCTGCGACACAATCAACATAAAATAAACAATCACCCTGCTCATGAATCATACATGCGACGCAGGTACACATTAAATACATGCTCAAATAGCAAATTAAGAATTTATCTAAGAAAATTATTCAAATAAAGTCGCTTTCTCTTTTAACAATTTAAGAAAAGAGGTCAAATCCTTTTGTGAATATGTTTATTAATTCGATGTAGTTTAAGCAATTCGAGCTATCAATAAGATTACAAATATTCCAAGTATAGCATGCTTTTGGGCCCTAGACTACCCGGACTTAAACATAATAGCAGCTATGCACAGATTATTGTCACCTGGTGCGTACGTAGCTCCCCACAAATAGAAGCACATAACCAATTAATTCACCTATGGGGACAATCTCCTCTTACAATGTTAGAAAGGAGACTCACCTTGCCCCCAAACGCGCTTCCAAATGCCAAGAACAAGTCCAAACCCTCTATCCGGAGCCCAAGATCGAATTCTAGCTGTTCAAACCATCTCCCAACCATTTACATGGGTTCCCTAAATTCCAACCCAGGACCCACATGCCCGGATCCCGAAGTTTTTTGAAGAAAGTTGTTCTCTTCTACTTAAGGATCAATAATATATGATTTCTAGTTCATTTCATAACAAATTTCGTGGTTAAATCTTAGTTTTATTAAAACCCTAGGTCTAGCTCTAACCTTTTGATTTTACCTAGTTTTTGGTGTTTAATCTACCTAATATACATGTATTTAAACTAAGAATGAATAGAAATTACTTACCTCACAATGCTATATTGAAATCCCCTCTTTGAAAGCTCACAAATCGCCCAAGTGAAGAGTAGAAATGAAATAATGGTTCTAAGTCCTGTTTTTAAAAACTATGCCCAGCCCTCTGATGTCGCAATTGCGAACTGGGCTCGCAATTGCGAGATCGCAATTGTGAAAACACATTCAAATGCGAACATCCCTCCCCTCCTGACTTGATCGCAAATGTGAAAGAAAGCCTGCAAATGAGAACCCCCTGGTTTCGCAAATGCGAAGGAAAGATCACAAATTAGAACCCCCTGGTTTCGCAAATGCAAAGAGGAAGGTCGTAATTGTGACTCCTTCCCAGCCGGCCCAGGCTTGCAAATGCAAAAGGGAATTGCATTTGCGGCCCAAGAATCGCAAATGTGATCATACCAACACCATCAATCCTATTCTTTAGCAAATTACTCCCAAGCTATCTCGAATCTCACCTGAGCCCCCGGGGCTTCATACCAAAAACCCCCCACAAGTCCAACAACATAACATAGACTTTCTAGAAGCCTCAAATTACACCAAACAACGCTAAAATCATAAATCAACCCACAATCCAAGCTTAATGAACCTTGAAATTTCAAACTTCTATTTTCGATGTTTAAACCTATCAAATCACGTCCGATTGACCTCAAGTTTTGCAGACAAGTCATATTCGACATTACGAACCTACTCCAACTATCGGAGTTGGATTCCGACCCGATATCAAAAATTCCACTTCCGGTCAAACTTCTCAAAAACCTTCAAATTTCTATCTTTAGCCAAAGGGCTCCAAAATGACCTACGGACCTCCGAATTCACTTTCGATCGCGCTCCCAACTCCAAAATCACAATACGAAGCTACTCCTTGACTCAAAATCCCAAACGGACATTGATATCACTAAAATGCACTTCAACCCAAACTTATGAAATTCTTTCAAGATGCTAACTTCCACAATTGGCACCAAAACACTCCCGGGTCATCCAAAACCTGATCCGGGTATACACCCAAGTCCAAAATTATCATACAAACCTACTAGAACCTTTAGATCCCTATTCCGAGGTCGTTTATTCAAAATTCCAATCCTAGTTAGTTCTTTCAACTTTAAGCTTCCAAAATGAGAATTCTCTTTTCAATCAACTCTGAACTTCCCGAAACTTAATTCCGACCATGCGTACAAGTCATAGTACCTGAAATGAAGCTGTTCATGGCCTTGGACTGCTGAACGACGTGTTAGAGCTCAAAACGGCTGGTTGGGTCGTTACATTCTCTCCCATTTAAACATACGTTCATCCTCAAATGTGCTGAGAACTACACTGAAGTAGTCTGAAATCACTGTTTAACTTCTCATGTACCTTCCTGTGCTATCACAACTTAGTTGAGCACATTAGCTCGACCAATTTTGAAGATATTCTCTTTTATTCAAGCAAATAAGCCTTAGAGCCCAATTCCAACATCCAGAATTCTATGCCCGACCTGTTTCCAACATAAGATCATCATATCAATCACTACATGATGTACCCAAACATGGCTACATAACTTTGATGAATTCACACCTAGCATCACTTTACTTAACGGACCACAATAACATTTTCTGATCAACTTAGTCAAAATGCCACGAATCTGATGCTCCTATTTCACCCTATGACATACACAGGTCTTACTATAACTCTTACGATGCCGCCACAACGGAAGCGATATGTAGAAACTCATAATCAACTACCGAGTCAACCAATTATTGAGTCTATACTTCTGACAAGAAACATTACCTCGTTCTGAACCAAATAATGATCGTTTATATTTCACATAATTAGATAGAACTGATCCTAAATCCAACAATCTCGTCTCACCCAGTACGAACTGCTGCAATAAGCCAACCCGACATGACCAAAAGTCTCATATGATGTCACAATGTGCCAATAGGCTACCAATTAGAATGCGATACAAAAGGAAAATGAACTCCGAAAAGGGGATCCAATTACCCTACTCGCGAATCATACATGCGACGCGGGTAACATACTAAACAGACACCCCGCTTGCGAATCATACATGCGATGCGGGCTCACAGCTAATACAATCTTTCCTCGGAAGATAGGAAACAAAACACATGAATAAATATATGGAACTGTACTGAACATCACATTGTTGCGGCGTGCAACCCGATCCAAACAACATACCCATGGCGGCGTGCCACCCGATCCACACATAGAACTCTCATAAGGTAATATACATCGAGCTAAATTGCTCATTACAAAAAAATACCAAATATTAGTCAGAAACATGCTAGGTGCATAATACCATCCCTCAGGGGAACATACGACGTTATAGGCTACAAAACTCAAGCACAACTGAGGTGCGATACATGATCTGAATCTCAAGAGCCATCCTACTCATATAGTATCATCACCACGCGGAACCTCAACACATATGAAATTACCAACCCGTCTCACAACTCATATGATGCAATGTATCATTACCTGGAATGGCTGATGACAAAATAACACCCCTACTACTACTCCTTAAGGAGCGCTTTGCTGAAATGAACACAACTGGCCTGACATAGAGCCCATATTCATATTTAAATCCATTCACCGACCTCAAGTCGATCATGATCATATCTAACTAGGCCAATAACTTTTCGAAGGTCCATATTTACCCTTTTTTTCCAAAAACATATAATCACTACCATCATAACCGGAGCAAACCTCCACAGTCCATAACCCAATAAATCGAGTGCCCTCCAGGCATAAATTCTCAAATTAATGATATTACCACAATCCTCATTCTTAGTTTAAATATTAAATAAATCAAGTGACTACATGCCACACTTATAAAATCTTCCAGTAGGAGACGCTCCCACAAACTTTAGAAACACATAACAGGTCCGTACACCCAAACCATCGGTCGCACTAATACTGAAAAACGATCAAGAATTCCTTAACCCGGATGCAAAAGGCCTTCCTTTCAAAATACCAATCTCAGGTGATGCTGAAGACAATACCAACTTACCTTAAACATCAAAACTCTTTTCCTGCTCATCCGAGCTCGTGACATCCTTGTCAACATCGAACCGCAACCTTGATTCTCACTTTCAAGTTCCATACCAGTCACTACTCCTAACATGCCAACATACGATAGAACACACTTTTCATCATAGCTTCGGAACCACTATTAAGCTAACACTTCATCATGTAAAACCTTTTCACTTAATTCACTTCAGGAGAACCATAGTAACGCACATGTGAATTCTCACAGCCACAGAATATTCAAATCTCAAAGTAGTGGTCTAAACCACCATAGCCCTTCCGGGATCCACCTCCACATAATAGACCATAACGGTAGAATACTTCCTGAATAACACTAACTATGGCGGCCGACAAGCCTCGCACGCACCGTCACAATTCACTTCCATAACTTGTTCACGCTGAAAGAACTGATCATTACTAGCAACATGCCAATTCGACTATGGCTAACTAATCCCTCTTCTTCCAATTTGTCCTTGATTGCCATAGAAACAATGATAACCCCATTCAACACTTAACACACTCCATCCGCACTCTTCCCGAGTGACCCTGAATCACGAGATCATGCTGTCTCAAATATCACGAACCACTTCGTACCTCCTAATTGCTATATCGCAAGTCAAAACGTCATAAAACATTATGTGCCTCTTCTCATAGGCTGCTATCAAGCTTGATTCTTAACCATACCCATAAGCTCGAAATCATTAGGCATCACACTTTATCTTTTGAATTCACTAGGACCACTGTTGAGAGCCACCCGCTTTAACTTGGCCCCACATATAATTAATTCCATAAATCTTCTAGCACACGAATACCCCATTGGTAAAGCACCCGGCAGAATCATTCCCTTAGAATCCGCATCTTTACAAAGCAAAATCCTGAATCCTTCCCCAAATCTGAACATGGGCTAATAAGGCCAACGATACCCCACATTTAGTAGTTCCTTTGCTCAATTTACCACCTATGTTCTTTTTCCCGTAGCTGAGATAATCCTATCAATATGCTAATAAGCATAAATCCCATAATATACCAACATCTCCCATAACATTATTAAAACTTGTTCAAATCTTCGGAACACTCAAAACAACATCAAAACATCAATTTAACATCGGATTCAAGCCTAATAACTTCAAAAACACTCAAATGCTTTCGATCAAAAAATCTATCAAATCTCGTCTGAATGACCTGAAATTTTGCACACATGTCAAATTCAACATTACGGATCTACTACAACTTCCGGAATTCTATTCCCAACCTCGGATCAAAATCTCACTATCGGACCAGAAACTTTAAAAATTCGAATTTCGGTATTTCAAGCCTAAATTAGCTACAAACCTCCAAAATATAATCCGATCACGCTCCTAAGCTCGAAATCACTCAACGGAGCTAACGGAACCCCCAAAATTTCATTCTGAGATCGTCTTCATATAGTTCCGACTATGGTCAAATTTTCAACACTTAAGCGTTCATTTAGGGACTAAGTGTTCCAAAACTCTCTGAAATTCAAAATCGAACATCTGTGCAAATTTAAAATAGCAGAAATAAATATGGAGAAAGCAGTTAATAGGGGAACGAGGCGTAAATTCTTAAGATGACCTGCCGTGTTGTCATAATATCTGATTGGTATAAGAAGTCAACGCAGACTTGTATTACGGTTAGGTTTTTGATATTACGATTTTAGTTTAGATTGGAAAAGAATTTTCGCCTTGGATAATTTACAATTACATCCTTAAATTATATAAATATTTAAGGACATAAAAGTCGATTAATATTTTGGAAATATTTTAGTCGTTCAACATAACATAAATTATTCGTGCTTTTATAATAATATATAGATGGATAGATAGATAAATAGATAAATATTACACGTTTACCAACTATTTTTAATTTAAGTGGTTTGATGGATGGCTATTTATGTTAATTCTTCTATATTAGTATGAGTTTTCGTAAAAATTGCACGGAGCGCCCTATTTGGTCGCCCTCATTTAATATATATCTTTTTTTTAAAAAGTTTTAACTTATACTCATTTTTAAACAATTTCAGCTCCCTTTCTTTTCATCTTTCTCCTCCTTCGTCTTCTTCTTCTTCTTCTTCTTTCTTCTGCTGCTGTTGGTGATGTTATGAAACTTCATTTCATGGGATGATTGCTATAAATATGTCTATTAGATTATTTAAAAATAAATTATAAATAATTACATAAGTTAGTAGACAATAATTTTCAAATATTTCCACGTAGGTAAGTTAGTAGACAATGATAATTATGTTCTTTTCACGTTCATTGCTTTCAAAATTTATGATTTAGATACTGTTGGCAATTTGATTATTTTTCAAGTATGTTAGAAAGCCTTTTCAAAAACTTCAGCTTATATAGTGCTGAAGTTTTTTTACAAATGAATTACATAACTTTATCATTCCTCTATTGAAGTTTTTGAAATAGCTTTATGACAAAACTAATGAATCCATGACAAAAAAAACTTCACCTTTTAGTGCTGAAGTTTTTGCAAATGAACTAAATAACTTTAGCAACTTCTGCTGAGGTTTTTGACAAAGCTTATATAGGACAAAAGAACTTCAGCTTATTTAGTGCCGAAGTTTTTATAAATGAACTAAATAACTTCAATATCTTCTGCTAAAGTTTTTGAAAAAGCTTAATGACAAAACTAATAAATCCATGACAAAAAGACTTCAGCTTATTTAGTGTAATTGCAAACAAAAACTTCAGCAAATAGAAAAAACTTCAGCTACTATGCTTAAGTTAAATAATTATAAACAAAAATTTCAGTAAACAGAGAATAAAATTTCAATTACTATGCTTAAGTTATGCAATTACAAATAAAAATATTAGTACACTTGGTTCAACATATTTGTTACTTCAGGCCCGTCTATTAAAATACTGAAATTTTGTGTGATTACCTTACGACTTTAACACCGTCTGCTAAAGTTGTGCAAAAAAGTTGATATACTTATAATTTTTTTTATAAAGCGAATACAACTTAAAACAATAACCCAGAAAAGCGAATATAGATGTCCCTGATTCTTCTCTTGCTTGGACCCTGGGCCAATCAAAAAGTTCAGATGGACCGACTAAAGGCTCATTCGAGATAGTAACGGCCCAAACAGCTGGCTTTGAATGAGCTGTGGCCCATAAATACAGGTATATACCATCGCACACTGCGAAACCTCAGCTTATCATAGCGGCTGGATTGTAAGGTCTCACAATAGCAATAGTCGCCGCCTACTTCTCTCTATACTCAGTAAGACCCTACTCTCTCTCTGACTAAGATTTATACAATTAATTCTCATTTTTTTACGATTATTGTTTGATCTGTGTTGCGATTTCGCTATTCTCTGGTAAATTCACTCTCTGTATTGAATTATCTTTATGAATCTTATTGTAGTGCTTTTGATAGGTTGATATATCTAGATCTAGATCAGATCTGCTGTTTATTTTATTTTTACGTTCGTAAATTGGACTCTTATATTCATTGTTGCGTTTTAGGATGTGTAATCGGTTTGATGTTTGATTTGGTATTGAGTTCATTTAATACTATGGAAGTTCTCTTTTTCTCGGATAAACTCATTATAGAGTTTTTTCATTTCTGATAATTTCCTGATATATGTATGTGTGTGTGCAGACATGTTTATGTGTGTGTGTGTGTGTGTGTGTGTGTGTCTGTGTTAAAATTGAGTTTTTCTATTGTTGATTATATCTGTTGTAGAGACATATGCTATAAGACTGTGTTTAGCTAGTTTGCGCATTTTGCAAGCATGATGGACTACTGGTGGTTGTATTTGAGCAAAACCTTGAACAATAGACTGTCTGTTTCTGCTATGTGTGGTTTTATAGGCTTCATGTAAATATGAATTGTTATTTTTGTTCTGTATGTATCTTACCAATTAGCTTTTTATGTTGTTTTGATAACTCTGATGCATGGAGCTGTCTTTTAGTGCATTGGTGTTTTTTACAGTGTAACCATTTTTTAAATTTTCTGAGTGTACATATAAGTGAACTTGAATTTTCAGTCTACTACCATCTGAATTTGTCTGTTTGTATTCTACTTAATAATAATTTTGTAACCTTCATGCATATGAGTTGTGTTAGTTCTACCTGTTCTGTCTGGATCTTTTTGATCAGATTGCTGTTTTATAGTTGGTGGCTTAGCCACATGGATCTTATTTTTGGAGTAATAAACTATGTTTTAGTGGATATTTTTGGTTAGTCTAATTTGTTCTGTGGTTTCAAATGTCAGGAACATAAATAATTCTGTAGCTGTTACAGTTAACGAGTATTCAAGATGGTGAAGTTCACAGCTGAAGAGCTTAGACACATTATGGACTACAAGCATAACATTCGTAATATGTCTGTTATTGCTCATGTGGACCATGGTAAGCAACTGATAAAATTCTGATGATGTTGCTTAGTTATAGTTTCTCTTGAAAGTTCTTTTGTTCATGTGAGTAAGAGAAACTTTAGTGCCCACTGATCATCTGGAGTTAATCTTGACATTAACATCATACTATTAAATATTTTGGGTAGTACAGTTTTGCTTAATGGTATTTCATTAGTTCTCTTCTCCAGTTTTCCTATCCGTCCATAGAACAGATTTGAGGTATTGATAATAGCATACCATATCTGGTTCTAATTACCTGATTATCTTTGATCTGACAGGAAAATCTACCCTTACTGACTCTCTGGTGGCGGCTGCTGGTATTATTGCTCAGGAAGTTGCAGGTGATGTCAGAATGACAGATACACGTGCAGATGAAGCTGAGCGTGGTATCACTATCAAGTCCACTGGTATTTCGCTATATTATCAGATGACTGATGATTCCTTGAAGAACTTCAAGGGAGAGAGAAATGGGAACGAGTACCTCATCAACCTCATTGATTCACCTGGGCACGTTGACTTCTCATCTGAAGTGACTGCTGCCCTTCGTATTACTGATGGTGCACTTGTTGTGGTTGACTGTGTAGAAGGTGTCTGTGTCCAGACAGAGACTGTGCTCCGTCAGGCCCTCGGTGAAAGGATTCGTCCTGTCTTGACAGTTAACAAGATGGACAGGTGTTTCCTTGAACTTCAGGTTGATGGAGAGGAGGCTTATCAGACATTTTCCAGGGTTATTGAGAATGCTAATGTCATCATGGCTACATATGAGGATCCCCTTCTTGGTGATGTACAGGTCTATCCCGAGAAAGGTACTGTTGCTTTCTCTGCTGGATTGCACGGCTGGGCTTTTACTCTCACCAACTTTGCCAATATGTATGCTTCCAAGTTTGGAGTTGACGAGTCTAAGATGATGGAAAGGCTGTGGGGTGAAAACTTCTTTGACCCTGCCACCAAAAAGTGGACCACCAAAAGCACTGGATCTGCTACATGCAAGCGTGGATTTGTTCAATTCTGTTATGAGCCAATCAAGCAGATTATTAACACTTGCATGAATGATCAAAAAGATAAGCTCTGGCCAATGTTGCAGAAGCTTGGTGTAACCATGAAGTCTGAGGAGAAAGAGTTGATGGGCAAGGCACTGATGAAGCGTGTGATGCAGACCTGGCTTCCTGCAAGTACTGCTCTTCTGGAAATGATGATCTTTCATCTGCCATCTCCTTCCACAGCTCAAAAATACCGTGTGGAAAACCTGTACGAGGGACCTCTGGATGATCAATATGCCAATGCCATCAGGAACTGTGACCCAGAAGGGCCACTTATGCTTTATGTATCCAAAATGATTCCAGCATCGGACAAGGGTAGGTTCTTTGCTTTTGGTCGTGTGTTTGCTGGTAAGGTTTGTACTGGTATGAAGGTCAGAATCATGGGTCCCAACTATGTACCCGGTGAAAAGAAGGATTTGTATGTTAAGAATGTGCAGAGAACTGTTATTTGGATGGGTAAGAAGCAAGAAACAGTTGAGGATGTCCCTTGTGGTAACACTGTTGCCATGGTCGGTCTGGATCAATTTATTACCAAGAATGCAACATTGACCAATGAGAAGGAAGTCGAGGCCCATCCAATCAGGGCAATGAAGTTTTCTGTCTCACCAGTTGTGCGTGTTGCTGTTCAGTGCAAGCTTGCATCTGACCTTCCCAAGCTTGTTGAAGGGTTGAAGCGTCTGGCTAAGTCTGATCCTATGGTTCTTTGTTCTATTGAAGAGTCTGGAGAGCATATCATTGCTGGTGCTGGGGAACTCCACCTTGAGATCTGCTTGAAGGACTTGCAGGATGATTTCATGGGCGGTGCTGAGATTATAGTGTCTGATCCTGTTGTGTCCTTCCGTGAGACTGTACTTGAGAAGTCTTCTCGGACTGTGATGAGCAAGTCTCCTAACAAGCATAACCGTTTGTACATGGAAGCCAGACCCCTGGAAGAAGGGCTTGCTGAGGCTATTGACGATGGACGCATTGGCCCTAGGGATGATCCCAAAGTTCGTTCCAAGATCTTGTCTGAGGAGTTTGGTTGGGACAAGGATCTTGCAAAGAAAATTTGGTGCTTTGGTCCAGAGACAACTGGTCCAAACATGGTGGTAGATATGTGTAAGGGAGTTCAGTACCTGAATGAGATTAAGGATTCTGTTGTTGCTGGTTTCCAGTGGGCTTCCAAGGAAGGTGCATTGGCTGAAGAGAACATGAGAGGTATTTGCTTTGAAGTCTGTGATGTTGTTCTGCATGCTGATGCTATTCACAGGGGTGGTGGCCAAGTTATTCCCACTGCTAGGAGGGTTATCTATGCTTCTCAGCTTACCGCCAAGCCGCGCCTGTTGGAGCCGGTTTACCTTGTGGAGATTCAGGCTCCAGAGCAAGCCCTTGGTGGCATTTATGGTGTTCTGAACCAGAAACGTGGACATGTGTTCGAGGAGATGCAGAGGCCAGGAACCCCTCTTTACAACATCAAGGCATACCTTCCTGTCATTGAGTCTTTTGGATTCTCAGGTACATTGAGGGCAGCTACTTCTGGTCAAGCTTTCCCACAATGTGTGTTCGATCATTGGGACATGATGTCATCCGATCCATTGGAAGCTGGTACACAAGCTCATCAACTCGTCCTTGATATCCGCAAGAGGAAGGGTTTGAAGCAGACAGTGACTCCTCTGTCTGAGTTTGAGGATAAGCTGTAAGCATGCAGATGGTTCAGCTTGGCGGGTGGTTTTGATGGAAACATGCTTAGTCCGGATCTGCATAAGTTTTGTTTTACATTTATCTGTGTTTTGACGTACTTTTTATCATTTTCCATGATATAGGAGTTTAAATCGTAAGTCAGCTATTGCAGAACTTATTTGTCATCTAAATGGACGAGAATGTTGCTATGATTTTGTTTTTGAAGTGTCTTATTTTTTGCTCATTGCTTTTGTTGCTTCGGTAGATCTCCCCTCCCATGCTAATCTTTCTTACTCTCCTTGTGTCATTTCAATAGAATGTTGAAGTGGAACTGTTTCCATTTGTTTGTTTACCCCTGGATTAGACCCAGGACTTAGTTTTTCGTTTAATGATTACTCAAGTGATACTTTTTGGTGGTAGTTAGGAAAATTTTATTTTGTGTCTCATACAACTAATACTAGTATGAGATAATTTTTTTATCTCATAGTTTTGTGGTCTCAGATTTTTGTGGATCTAGAAGTATAAATTTGGGATCCACAAATTTGGGAGACAAAAAGTTGCCTCGTACAATCAGGGCACCTAATAAAACTTTTCTGCTAGTATGATGAGCATGTTATAGCACTTTTGCAAAGAAAACAGAGGCCTTTTTTGGATGGAGGTTTACTGATATAGTAATCTCTTTCTTTGGCTTCTGTTATCTTCCTCTGAGACAGGGTGCCTTATTTCTTTTAACCTTGAATGGTACCCCTTATAATCCAAAATGCTGTTCAGAGTTTGTCAACCTTTTCCACTTGTAACTGGCAACCTTGAATGATAGTTGTAGCTTGGTGGCTGGTTAACAGTGTGCATATGCAGCTATAGAATTTTGTAGAAGCTGAACAAGTTTGCGGTTTCCCACAAGATCTTCCTTCCAGCTCTCAGCCTGTTGCTCTACTAGCTAACTGTCTACGGTTCTTGGGAAGCTCTACTTTAGTAAGAATTCAAATTCTTAAGTCCTCCATAAGGTTTCCTATAAGGTATATTCCATATCTAGTTGGATTTTAAGCAGAGAAGATTCTCTTCATTGGTTGCTGAATTGCAAGAAACGTTTTGAATGATAACATAATTTCTTGATGAAAACATATTCTAATATCTGAAACAGCGAGCTTTTCAATCAGGGAATGAGAGAAGTCTATGTCCAGGATGAGACCTTCCAACTTGACCAACTGTCCCAAAAAAGGAATATCTTCTAAAAAATTGTCCAAAAAGGGAAATCTTCATCCATCTACCCTAAGTTACAGAGTATCAACTAGTGGCGGTATTGTTGAATCCTTCATAGACAATCTGGACGATGTTTTAGACTGCAAAGCTGATATGAGAGCTTCAATCAGGGGACTAATTGAAGTCCTTATTACATTGCAGTCTTAAAAGCTTTATCTTACTGAGGAATTTGTTGCCGAATCTATAATATGGAGGAGATAGTGTTCGGAGCTTAGAGATATTTCTTGTGTGCTGTATATTTGACCTAGAAGATGGAGTGGATTCTGAATTCACTTCAAATCAACTCAGCCCCTTATGAAACTGTGCATTTGGCAAGATCATCACGAGGTTAGACTTATTAATCAAGAAGGCAGGAAGATAATTCCAGATGATGGCAATGAGCTTAATCAATCAAGTTGAATCATGTTAACTAGTCGATTACACGAGTTTGGCTTTGCAAGCAAAACCCTGATAATACTCCCTCAGAGTTGGTTTAAGTAGAAAGAGAGATAGCAGAAACAAGTCAAGGACTTCCTCTATTTGTTCTTTTGATATATAGCTGGACTTACTAGCTAAAATGGAGAAGACACAATAGTGTTGGATGATATCTGTAGACAGACAGTTTGAGTTCAAATGTTGGTATTAATTCAAACCAGCTTTCTGACATACTAGACCTCAGTTACCAGAAAATAATACTTTAGTTTCTTATATAGCATTCACGGAGGCAAGGAAATTTCGGTTACTAAGCTGATTAAGGTTGTCGAAGGATTTTTTTTCAACTATACCCTTAATATTAAAGAACTAGTAATTCTTGTTAATACTACTCAATTCTCAAAAAGCACTTGAGAATATAACTTAGTAAATATATCATATTTATTATTTTTTACGTAAAAAGAGCTAAAATGACAGTTAAAATGGAACGAACTGGATAACTTCTTACATTGCTAGACTTTGGGTACATCTTATATTTCCCCAATGAAATGGTGTGATGCTGATTCATCTGAAGTACTTATTCCTTACTGGTGCAATTGATTCAACTTCATCCTCCCTTGACAGACCTTAGATACTTGGATACTTCCCTTCCCTTGGTGAAAGGAACAAGAATTCCAGTAACTTTTACTGTTATTTTAAACTTGGTGTCCAAAATGGAGTATTTTCTTTTGTAAATATTTCCTCACCTCGTATATAACAAATAGTTTCAAACACTTTTCTTTGGCAATAATACTGCTATTGGTAATACAAGCAACAACCACTTTTGTCCTCTTTCTATTTTGTCTTCCATTTTCCCAATGCTGCTGCCGTTATACCTCGTAATTCAAGAAAGACACATTTAGGCCACTTCATCAAGAACCAAGTGCCACCACAATTCTGGTCAAACAACACTCTAAATTCTGAGAGCCCCTTTACAAATTTAAACAAAATTTTGGAATTCACTCCACCATTTTCCTTTTTTAAGAAAATGGCCGTCTCTTTGTACCTACTGTTTTGTTTACCTTTCGTCTTCATGGTTTTCCTCTTCTTCGTCTACCTCTACGTAGTTTCAAGAAGAACAAGTGGTGACCACCATTCTCGGCCTGTGAAATCCGCCCGAAAAGGAGGACTTTCTGATGTGCAGCTTGAAAAACTCCCTAAGTTCACTGGAAAAGATTTGAGTTGTGGCAATGATTGTGCTATTTGCTTGGATATGATTAAAAATGAGGAACTTGCTAGGTTGGTTCCTGGTTGCAACCATGGATTCCACCTCGAATGTCTTGATCTTTGGCTGTCCAGGCAGCCCTTTTGTCCTGTTTGTAGACACAAGATTCAGCCTGAGTTGTTCACTCATGAAAGTAATTCCGTATCTGTGTTGGTAGAAGCTAGCACTATAGTTGAAGTGCACACTAGCTGACCTAGTAACTACCATTATAAAAAAACACCGAACTTATCTTTGTTGCAAAATGACATGTTTAGTGGTTTTAGTGACATTAGTAGAAGTTGTGATAAATTCTGAAACTTGGATGATCAAGGTTATGTGATACTTGAGGGAATAGAACCAAATCCTTATTTAGGAAGATATTATTTAGTTCTCTATTTAATGTTTTTCAAGAATTTGTCTTTTCAATTATCAATGAAAGCTTAGTCTTTAAGTTTCTATCTAGAGACATTCTTCGTTAAAAGATGATATTTAATTTTCTTTTCCATTTTATCAAAAAAAAGAAAGAAAGAAAGAAAACTACAATCAAGTTTATCTAAACAACATATATAAAAGTTGTTTGATGAGACGATGAGTGGAGGCAATGGGCGGCAAAAAGGTGCACTTAGTGGAGGCATCAACTTTAACTAATTAATCTGAATATAACATATTTCTATTCTCCGTCACAAATATTACTACTACTACAATAACAACAACTACCCAGTATAATCCCACAAAGTAGGGTATGAGGAGGGTAATATGTAGACGAGCCTTACCCCTACCCGAAAGGACAGAGAGGCTGCTTCCAATCGATCCTCGGCTCATTGAAGGAAAGGAAAAACAAAAACAAAAGAGCATTAGTAGGTCCAGCAGAAATAGCGTAAATAATTATCTAAACAAAAGGACCATAAATAAAATAACATGCAATAATATCATACAGTAACTACCATAAGGGAGACACAATCCAAAACATAACTCATCTATAAATAACCCTATCAAACCTCACCCATCACAAATATTAAAATAGTATTTTTTGTTGTAGTGATATGCGCAATTTTTTCTTACAGAGGTAGACGATACAAACTAGACAACACAGTATGGAAAGAGGAGAAAGAGAAATAGTGGAGAATTAATAATAAAATATCTTCCTTCGGCTTCTCTAAGAGAATTAATTCATGAATTGAAAAAAGAGATACTTGTAAACAGATGATTGAAAAGAAAGCTAAACAAGCTCCTAACGAAATAAAAAGAAAAAGAGAGCTAACATGCACTGCAAGTATATAAAGTAGTAGTTATAAATGTCAGATAATTTCTTCCTTTTCTTGGTCAATAAACATGACCAAACATGAAGCTATATTTGGATCCGGAGACATTGCTGAAATATAAGATAATAAAGTATCATGATTTTAATTATCGTACCAAAAAGGAGATCATATGACAGTAGAAATTAATCATGTACCCCGTTATAAAGTGACGAGGGAAGTTTTTCTTTTTCATCATCATTAATGTTGGTCGAGTCAAGGTTCGTCCATGCCCAATTTTGATGAGCTATTATTATCATCTTAATAAATTATCATTCTTCATCACCAACATTATAATACGATCAAGAAACAAAAGGGTGCTTTTTGTTTCATCTCGTATTTTTTATTTTTTAAAAATTCGATGGTGATGTTCAGTTACGTCTAACTTATGTTTTTTCACTTCTATATATCTCGTGTTCTTCATTTTGGAATTACATCTTCCTCTACATTTGAAGATTGTCGAGAAATTGCCAATCCAATAGGTGTTTTAGGATGATAGGCAGAGATTCTATTTCCATTCTCATCATAAAGAAAGGTATCATCATCTTCATGTGCAGAAGGAACTTTACACTTCTCTCCTAAAATTATTTGCTTCCTCCAAATTGAATCTTCATCTTTCAATTTCTTGTCTCTCCTCCTATCATAATTAGAATCTTCTCGTCGCGACGATTGCCTCGATCCTAATGAACTCCCAAATACCTTATTCATGCTATCATTTGTAGATAATTTCCCTTGTGATGAGGTTGAATTTGATCTTGAATGGCTAGTAGGAGTCACAGAATTAGCCCTTAAATGAGAATTATTAGATGAAGTTGCCCTCATAGAAGGTGGTGGTGGCAATGGTTGTTGAAAAAATGTAGACTCTTCTCCTTGTAATTGTGATTGATCATTTGAATCTTGATCAATTCTTTTGAATGATACATCATATCTTGGAGATGTTTCATCATTTGGAGATGTGGTACTAATACCAAATGGATTTTCATTGTTATCTCGAGTATTATTACAAGGGGTTGGAGGAGGTGACTTTTTTTTAGTTAAGGAACCACAAAGTGATGAAAATATAGCAATTGTTGCAGAAATACAAGCAATCATAAATGAAAAATATACAATAGGATGATGAATGGGATGAACCTCTCCTAAAGGAATGTTCCTTCCCATGAATGAGTGGAAAAAAACTAAAAACAAATATTAAAGAAATATAGCAATTCTAGCTCTCTCTCTCTCTCTTCTTCTATTCTTGATTGCAATCTTATAATCTCTTCTCTTGTTCCTTATTTGCAATTGATTTTTCTCCTCCAATACCTTATTTCAATCACATTTTTGGAAATTAAGATCAAAAGGGTATGTGACATCTAGTTCCTTTTTGGGGTTTTCTCCAAAAAAAAAAAGATGGGATAAAAAAATAATGTATAAGGTGTCTTTGATTTCTTTCAACTCATATTGATATGCGAAACAGAATGCTTGAAATTAGGAAGACAAGGCCAAAGGTTTGAGGCTATAAAATAACAAGGCTACTCACCGTTAGATTGCTATCATATGAGATATAAGGATTAATTCCCTTAGATATAAAATGGGTCAATTTGGTTCATTATAGAGATGCATGTGTATAAAAGCGTACGAATAGTGTAACTAAAGTTGTACATATTAAATACACCTAATTTCTTTGAAAGTTACCAAAATAGCAAGAAATGTGTCTTATTCTAGCAATAAATCTTTGCCATTTTAGCAAACGTACGATAAAAATTCCTAACTTATGAAACTGTCGAGTCCGTCATGGCTTCAGGGGCCAATTTGGGCCTTTGTGGGTTTAAGAAAGACATCGATATATGGAGTTAGCCCAATAAGTTAAAATTACAGCAGGTAGCCAGTTTAAAAGGCTGTTATTAGTCAATACATCATGAATTTTAGTTTGTCTATTCAATTTTTCCGGACATAAATATTTTAAATTTTTCTGAAATAAAATTTTTAGTTTAAAAATATAGAACAAAATAAATACCGCCTAATCCTTAAATAGTAACGGTAACCCTAAGAATAGTTGATTATGCACTTCACCTTACATTAATGCTTCGTAGGGTTTTTGATTTTTTTCTTTTAACTTTAAGAGTAAATTACGTTAAATTCGCATGTATTAAAGCTCCCGGAGCACCGCCTATATTTTAAACCTAAATACTTACTACTGTTGTATTATAGATTGGAAGGTATTTAATACATTGTTTACTCTAAATTATGGGTGTCTAATGTACCGAGTCAGCCTGGTTTCTGACCGGTACAGATTGGAACCGGCCCGGACCGGTACAAGAGGACCGGGTGGGGCTGAGTTATAGGGGTAGGGGATTTGGTCCATTTACATTTTGACCACCGGTTAACTGGATCGGTCAAACCCGATTAACGCACAACATTGTTCATCCTGTTAACCGGCCCGGACCGGACCAATATAACGGTAACTAATTTTTTTAAATGTGGGCCTCAGATTCTGACCGTTGGCAACGGTCCATTTCGCATTATGGCCGTTGCCCAACGACTGAATTTCATATTTAGCCCATTTTTGGGTTTTATTTTTTAAAAAAATTAACCCCCTTTGAAAAACTATAAATATCTCCCCCCTCTCCCCCCCCCCTCCTCATTTCTTCACTCATCTCGCAATTCTCAATCTTAATTCCCATAATCTCTCATTCTTCAATCTTCACCTATTAAAGTGCAATCAACTATTTGGCTTTTTTTTTTGGAATTTAATTTATCGTAGTATTTATTATTTGAAGTTTGAACAATTGAACTTTAAATTGGATCAATTAATGTTTCTTCGTGGTAACATTAGAGTTGTAAAATAATCAAGTGCACAATGGGGGGGGGGGGATGGGACACTTAGTAGACATATGGGAATTGAGTATCCTGTAAAATATGGATCTGATGGAGATGAAAATCAAGCAATTCTAATCTCTACTGATCACATCCAACTCTAGTCCTAAAAAGGATAAGCGGTCGCTGCAAATATAATTCGGTCTAAAAGTTCAGAGTCGAATTCCACAGAAAACTAAGGCTTAGCTGTATCTGTTTAATATCACTAAGAAGCCAAGATTGAACAATTTCCTAAATTATAAAGATTGAGATTTAGTAATTAACAATTTATGTTATTTCTAACAACTAAAATTGAAAATAAATAAACAGTTGAAAACTAACTATGCTTGAATTGTAAACAACTGGAATAAAGGTCTAAGGTAATGGTTCTCCCGGTTGTTGATTTCCTTAGTTGTATGTTTCTTATAGCTTTGACTTAGTTGCCTCTATCAATCATGAACTCTCCAGCTATCATAAATCTCTCACAAGGAATTATGATAATTTACTAGACGCACCCTCTCAAGCTACGCTAGCTAGATTCACATTACAGTTCACTTAGATCGCATCCGAGGTATTGTCATCTCTAATCCAACCTCTAAACAATCGGTTATGACTCTCGCCTATACTCCGGGAGTGATGTTGTTCAAACAACTACCTAAATATGCACTCTCTCTCAAGCAAATACATAATAAATAGGAACGGCTAATTGAGGATCCTTTCAATTAACCAAAACTAAAACGTAGTTGAACAAATAGAGATTAACAACCAACTCAAAACTATATTAATATAACACCCAATTCATCCCCAACGGGTTTCATCAAAATCTTAGATAACAAATTAGTTATTCATAATAGTATGTAAAACTATAATATCAAAAGTCATAACCAACAATAAAAATAAGAAGAGGAAGAAAAGACTTGTTGAAGAATTCCCCGCCTTGCTCTTATTGTGTCTCTGCCTCCTTAGGTTAAATATATGTCAAAAATATGTCCAATCCTCAAAAATTTCATTTTTTCATATATATATATATCAAGTAGGGTCGGGCCCAAACAATTATACATTCTCCTACGTGAAAAAGGAAAATATTTCACATCTGGACTACCCGGCCATGGCGTGGACCGCGGTGACGACCACGGAAGGCACTGCCTCAAACTGCAACGCGGACCGTGGTGACGACTGCAGTGGACTTACTACCGTATATTTCACCTTGTTCCGTTTAGAATCTGGAAAAATGCAAATCATGCAAGTTGTAGATCTTTGAGTTATCTTTCCAACCATATATTGTGGACCCCAAATGTAGTTTTGAGAAAAACGCTATGTCTATTTTACTAGACAATACGCAATATACCTCCTCGAGTCTTCGTTCGTACTTACTTATAAAATTTGACCCCCGAACCCGATTCCGGCTTAATTTCTTGAGATCTTACTCAGACTTCAAAGCTCCAAATAACTTAATTTTATTATTTAATATCTATATAGCTCGAAATCACTCCTACAAAGTATAAAACACACTGTTAGTGCAAAACACTAGCGATTAAAGCACAAACTCAACTAAAGTATAGTAAATTAGAGTGTAATAATCGATTAAAATATGCAGTTATAGCCTATCATCACCTACTACTGGAGGTATTCTGAAATATGATAAAATAAAGGATCGTGAGGAGTTAGAAAAAATAATTTCTTTGGGTTGTCTACCCTTTTCTTTTGCTTCTTTATCATATCTTACTATATATATTCAAAGGATTTACAATCCTTTGTTTGAAGGTATCCCTAGAAGTACTTGTAGATTTGATATCTTTAGACTTCATGGACAATATCAAACATATATACGTTATTTGTTTAGCCATCTTCCTTGTAGAGTTTATCTAACTTCTGGTATTGGCCATACTGATTAATTGATAATTACATGTCATTGGATAGATAATACTATTTGTATGCAAAAACATATATCGCTTTTAAATATGATGAAGATCGGAGTCATACCGTTGCGTTTATAAGTAGTACTATTTGTGAAGTTGAATTTTATAATCTCAAACAAAAGTATTGTGTATGTATTTTGATAATTCTTCTAAAAATAATGTTGCAATTTCGATATTAAAACTGCATTTGAAACCACCTCTTGATGAAATATTTCATGTTAGGTGTACATGTCATGTTTATAATTTAATTGTTAAAAGTGGCCTTGATTTATTTTAACCGAGATCACTCATGTTAGAAGAATAATTAGTGTTATTCAAAGAAATAATAGACAATCTAGAATAAAAAAATTTAAGAATAAGGGTATTCAGTATAACCTTAAACCTAGATTCATGCCATACAAAATTGTTACTAGATGAAATAATACATATATATTTTAAAAATATTGCTACCAATATAGATTTCCAATAACTGAAGTTGCTAATGCGTATTGTACTAATAAAAAACGTATGTTAACAACTACTACTTGGGATGTCATTAACGATGTTGTTAAATTTTTACATAAATTTTATACAGCTACTGCTGAGTTTTCTGGAATATATTACATTACTGTTACTATGGCTTTAGCACATATATCTGAAATTTCTTTTCTACCCTTTGAATTTAAGAAGAAATAAAAATTAGGGATGTTGTTGAAAAATGCAAGAAAAATTCAAAAGATATTTCTTTCCAATTCCTCCGATTTATTTTATTGGTTCTATTTTAAATCCTTCTATTAAGATGTCTGATTGTCATCAATTAATGAATGTTTTTATATATTTATGTGGAGATTGGACCAACTGAAACCCCATATTTATATGCTTGTATTAACAAGCTAAATGAATCTTTACAACAATTATATAATTATTATACAAATGTAATTGATGATGCTGCTATTAATGTAGGCAATGTTAATCCCACTATGCACTGTACCACTTCTGCTACTGTGATGATGAAGAAGACCTTGATAGTTTTAATATTTTTTCTACATTTTCTAACACTCAAACCAGTAGCAGGAACATTGATGAAAATAAAAAGAGTCTCGCACAAAGGAATTTTCACCGTTAGGATAGTGGCATGAGAATGGAAAGCAATTTTCAGTTCTTTTCGCTATGGCTTAGGACGTACAGAATGTGCCAATTTCAACTGTTACATCAAAGAGTGCATTTAGCCAAACAAGATAGCAACTTGGAGACACCCATCACTCATTGGAAAGCAATGGTTCGGAAGTTTTAGTATGTTTCAGAGATTGGATTAGATCAGAACGAAGAAATCAAGGATGTGAAGATGTTGATAGCCGAGAAGACGAAGAACTTGGAGATATATTAACACATGGTAACCCATCCGAATTTAACATTCCAGAAGAAAGTCACTCAGTTTATATTGATTATGAAGAACTTACTAAGGCAATATAAAACCTTTGAATTTGCTCTTTTTTGGTCAATTTACTTGTTGTTAAATGTAAACCTTTCAATTTGTAAGTTCGAATTTTGAAATAAATGTAGCACTTGCAATTTATAAGTGCATTTTTTCCCATCTTTATTATATTCTTTATATTTTTACTTTATATTAATATAACTTACAATAGTTATATATAATATAAAAAAATTAAAAATAACACTAACCCGGTCCGGCCCGGTCCCATGAACCCGTAACACTTACGGTTCCCTGGATGAACCCGAAATCGTTACACAATATACCCCAACTCGTAACCGGCCTGGATCATAACCCGTACGGGTACTAAATTTCCCTACCCAGCCCGTCCCGGTCCACCCGTTAAACATCTAAACCATAAATTGGATAACAATTAAACTCATAATATAATTTTAAGGGTACGTAATTTCACGTAATACCAATTGATAAACGTATGGCTAATTAATGGAAATTAACAATAATATAAAGCAAACCAATGCTAGGATAGAGCCCTTGAGCTGGTACCCTCGAGCTAGTAGAACAAGAACAACTAAAAAGAAGCAAATTAATAAACAAGAGCGTGAATTAAAGAGAGAATATTATATTGCTTTGATCAATATGAATGTAAGGTGTCTACAAATGGTGAGGACGTCTCTTTATATAGTAGAGGAGTCCTTATGGTATAACTTTAATTACAGAAGTAAATTCCATGATTAACTTAAACAACCGCCCTTGATCTGATCTGTTCCAGGATTCAGCCATGATCTTCGATCGGTTACGAATATTTCGCCTTTCCGTTGTTGTGCTTCGTTCGAAGTCAGTCATATACAATTTCAATCGTTATTGGCCTCGATCTCGCCGAGCACCTCGATTCTCGAGATTGATACATTATCTTCGTGCTCTAACTTGATCCATTACGAGACTGACTCTCGACGTGATTCTCTGGTCTTGATTAAATGACAGAATGGGACTATTTTAATCGTATACATATATTAGTAAAGTTGAAAATTACTAAACTAACCCTTAGGCAGCCTGCAGAATTTTTACTTTCTTTTCTCAAATCTACGCTTGAGTGTGTCGAAAAGCAATGTGGCCCGAAGCAGAACTAGGTGAATATGAACATTAAACTTCAGCTCGAATGTGGAAGTTTATAAGTAATTTGTTTTTTGATAAAATTCCATTAATAATGTATTATAGTCATAGTTAAAGGAACATTCCGTGCATTTATTTTGCTTCTGAATTTTCCAGTGTCATTCGTGACATTTCGTATAAATGGTATATAATTATTTGGCTACATCTTTTACTTACATATATCATTGTTGGGGTTTGTACCAAGGTGCAGTGGTGATTCTTCTTCATACTGATGAAAACGCAAATGATGGGTTTATGCCCCAAAATAGTTTGTCTGTAATGATGGCTCTATGATCTCAATAGATGAGGACGATAAAATAATGCGACAGTAATATTATTTACCCGTAAAACGATACAATTAAATTTATAAATGATTTTTAGATAAATAAATTGCTTTAATAATAAAAGTAACAGAAGAATTAAATAAATATATAATACTTAACCTTGGGATGAAAATAAAACTAACAGAAATAGTAGTTTGGGGAACACGGTCTCCGAATACAATAGTGATGAAATCAAGGAGCAAGAAGATAAAACTGTAATTAAACTTTGAACGGAAGGATTAAAAATATCACTAAATTATTGAAAAACATTTAAAAATATCCTTCATCTATCTATTGGGCTAAAATTACTCATTCATGCACTTTTTAGTTCTCTTATGCCTTTTGGCCGTTAGAGCAATACTGAAGGCAACTTTTTATTGATCGAATAACATAATAAAAGATAAAATAACCACTAAATCAACAAAATAATATAATTTAACTAAATATCACACAATTAATCATTATTTCAACAAAATATAAAGCAAGTAATATATTAAAAGTATAGCATTTTGGTCAAGCATAAGAGGGTAAAAGAAATTTCGTAAAGGAAAGATATGTAATTGAAACTTATGGCTTTTCCCAAATAAAGAAAATAATGTACTTCTTCAGTAAATTTGCTTATCAAGTTCTTACACGTAAAATTTAAAATAGTCAGATTTATAAGTGATAATTTAAAAATAATTATAATTTTTAAAAGTAATTAAAATTTAGCTGTTTTTTATGTAAACATAAATTTAAACGAAAATACTATTCAAATTCAAAAAATATTAAAGCATAATATATTGGAGTTCCAATATAATATACCGGACTTCCAGTATAATATACTATTCCAGTTGGAAGTTTATACACACGTGCTCCAATCTCCATTATATTATACTGGGACTTTGCGTCACCGTGTCTGTTGAAGTTCCAGCATAATATGTTGGAAGTCCATATATATGTGCACAATTCTTCAGTATATTATGCTGGAACTTTTCGTGTCACAACAAAATAGTAGCTACTTTTTAATAACTTTATAAATACTGATTATTTTTCAATAACCAATTAAAACATTAGCTAGCCCGTATTATTTTCACCGTTCTTACTTGGTTGTTACCATTACCACGTCTTTATATTCGTCCTTCTAGTTCAAATTTAAAATGAATAATCTTTAGAATTCAAGTGTAGTCACAAACTTTAATTTGTTAAGCAATTCGCAATTGATAATCTCTTGAAATTTCTAGATTGTTTGTGTTTTTATAAAATAAACTAGAGAACACAAAAGACTATTTTATAAAATAGAATCCGGAAAAGCCTGTTCCGACTATAAATACCTTAGAAATCCACATAGGACAAAGTTATCTTCCATTGGTTTATAACTTATAATTATTTTCTCCGGTCTAAAATAAGTAATTTTTTTGACGTTTTTATATAGATTAAAAATTCATCTTTTAGTATTAATTAACAATCAAATTGACCATATTAACCTTTATTCTTTTACATAAATACTTCTAATATATATTTCACACTATTTACTCCAAGAATAAGAAAAAATAATTAATTTATTCTTAAAATCTAAAAAGTTTTTCTTATTTTAAATCATAAGAAAAGATAAAAAAATTATTTATTTTAAACCGGAGAAAATGATAATTTAGTTGAAACAAGTATACACCAACCTAATTTATCAAAGAGCTTGACACTTGTTTTCCTTCTTTTGAATGAAAATAACACTTCCAATAATAGGCTATCTATCCTAGGGAGTAGGATGGTCTAAAATTGTTGAAACATCAAGGCTAACTATTTCCCAATGGTAGAAAATCCAAGGGCGTAAGCAGCCTTAAATAAAAGAATACTTTTGTCCTTTTCAATTGTTGGGAATTTTATCGTTTAAATAACTATATACCACCTTTTTTTCTTGTTTTTTTCCCGTTATAATCATGAAGACCTGACTCTCCTCTCCCTTATACGTATTTTTAATTAGAGATTATGAATTAGTTTTTTTAATGGTTTACTTGTTCAATTTAATCACTAAAAGCATGTGGGGGCATCTTATGAGTTTTCTGCATCATACATATAATATAATGTTATGAAATAATATAAGAACAAGAACAATAACTCAAGAACAAGAGTAAATAGAGAGAAGAGAAGTATTCTTATTAATACTTGAGGTGATTTACAATGGGGTAAGACCCCTCTATTTATAGGAAGAGGAATGACTTAGCTTCAAGCTAAAACTCTTAGACATTCACTCTAAATAGACTTCTATTTTATAACACTCCCCCTTGAATGTCTATTCAATAATGTGCCTCATAAAACCTTAAAACAAAACCCAATGGGAAAAATTAAAGAAAGGAAAAAGAGTACACATGTTTGAATATGCGCCTATTGGTTGCCTCGTTAAAAACCTCGCAAGGAAAACCCAGTGGGACAAAACCTTGTAAGGGAAAAAGAGTGCAACGCGCATTAACTCCCCCTAATGAGTACATCAATTTATATCCTTGAGCATTTGCATTCCAATCTTGTGCATCATCTTCAAAACGATCTTTGATAGAGATTTGACAAATCAACCATATTGACTTGAATAAGTATTCCGCACCTTGAAATCATCATTCTTGATAGATATGAACATCTTCATATAATGTCGTGGAATAACTCTTCAATATCTCCATAGATGCATTCTCAATGCCATCATGCTTATAGTTATAGCAAGATTCATATGTACACAAATTGTACTTGGGATGTGGTACTTCAGGACCAAGAATTGCATATGCTTCAAGCAACTTAAATCTTTCAAGTTAAGTCATATAAGCCATATAATAGACTTTAGATGCATATCAAGTTTTCCATGTCATGCTAGACAAATAAGATATCGAAAACTGACTATACATACCTTTGACTTTATACTTTCAAGCATTTGAACTATAGGTTCAAAACTACATGTCTTTCATATGGAATCAATTCTTCTTGAATTGTATCTCTTCCATTTAGTTACTTTCTTTGGGTCAGCAAATGCGTATAGCATGCTTTGCAATATGTTGCAATTGAATTATCCCTTTTATGAACTTCAGGTTCATATCATGATATTCGGGGATATACATATACAAATGATAATTCATCCCATGTAACCTTTTCTCAAGTGTTTATCATGTCTCCCCCTCATGTTAGAAAAGCTAACTTGTTTCCTCAACTTTGGGAAATCATCTTTGTGCATTATCATGTCAATATACATGGCACATTAATAAAAGAGAAGGAAACTGATATATATAACTTTGTTCTCATAAGAAACAGTTTAGCTATTAAGTGGAAGCACTCAATAATTATCTTGCTAAACCAACTTTGATATAAACCAACTTATCAAGATGAACTATCTTGAGTAGAAAATCTGGAAATTATGCTCGAAGTTAGATTACTGAGCAATTTACCTCGCAAGCACCGGCCAGGCTGCGGGTCAACAACAATTGCGCATGTAACCATTTCATAGATGCATCATATGTGGTATACATGGCAGGTGAATGGGCCCATATTCACCTTTGATATTTCCAGAATTTATGGGCTTCAACCCGAACTCTTTAGTTGGTCAGTTCATTAATGAGAACAAGTGATACAAGAGAATTCGTAAAGAACTTTCTAGTTCTTTAATATTCACCTATGTGAATTTGCACATCATACTTAAAATGAGATGGCTAACACGAATGTCAACTGAATAAATTATCAATATTGGTAAACTTCAAATTTACACCATGACATGTGCACTTATCAATATACTTCGGGTTTATTATGACATGGGTTTTATACCAATAGATATCGACTTTATTGTGGCATTCTTTTGTTTGTGTAGTACAAACTGGAGAACAAAGCGGGTAGCTTTTCATATGCAAATTACCCCGCTACAAGTTGTAGTAATAGGAGATATCAAAGCCTTCCTTTATTTATAGTCTCAATATAATCAATCGCTTTCGCGTGTACTTTGGAAACTGAATAAGTTTCTTTGAGACTTACTACAGCACAATACTCAATTGTGTTTCTCCAACATAGTAATAATTGGCTCTTCTAGAGCTCTCAATTAATTTTGTACTACCACAGATTCATCAACATCCATGTGGTGAATATCTTTCTTAAAGAGAAAGTTATACCATTATGGTCATGTCAAACTTATATGCAAGATATGTTTCTTGCATTATCGTTGTCCTTTAATAGTCATATTTCCAAAATACTTTGGCGTACAATAGGTACGTGACCAACGATCATTCATGCCATATATCATCTCAAACCTCCTTCTAGGGGTGAGTGTGGTATCATCTCAAACCTCCTTCTAGGGGTGAGTGTGGTATATTTAATACCAATTTCATGTTCATATTCTTCCAATAATGAATATGTATTCGTGAATCAAATGTTGTCACATTCACTTCGAGGATATGTGATTTTGTTATCCTTTTCAAATCTATAAATGCGTCAGGCATTTGATTTGCTATTCTTTGCAAATGGATAATCTTTTGTGCCTCTTTCTCACAAATAGAGGTATGTGGATCAAGATGAGATAATGATGCATTTTTCCACAAAATTTCCCGTTTGGTTTCACCAACTTCCCCCCCTAATTTTGGGAAAAGTGTCTCATCAAATTGACAGTCTGCAAATCGTGCAGTGAACAAATCTCCTGTCAATGTTTCGAGGTAGCGAATAATGGAGGGCGATTCAACCTCAACATATATTCCTAACCTTCTTTGCAGACCCATTTTGGTGCGGGATGGCGGTGCTAAAGGCACATATACTGCGCATCCAAAAATTCTTAAATGGGATATATTGGGTCCATGACCCAAAACCAATTGCAACGGGGAATATTTGTGTCAATTCGTCAGTCAGAGACGAACTAGCATTGCTGTATGCAAAATGGCGTGACCCCAAACCGAAGTGGGCAGCCGACAAACTAAAATGCTGCATGCAAAATGGCATGAACCCAAACCAAAGTGGGCAGCCGACGAACTAGCATTGGTGCATGCAAAATGGCGTGAACCCAAACCGAAATGGGCAGCCTCGTTTTCATGAAGAATTCAAGATTATTCTCATCTATTGTCTTAATATGATATCCATTTTGAATGATATCTTTAAAACTCAACAAGTTCTTCTTAGACTTGGAGGAGAATATTGCATTCTCTAAGATAAACGTCATGCCTTTGGGCAGAGTTACAGTTGTTCTTCCGGAGCCTTCAATCAATTTACTTCCCATGGTTTGACATATAAAAGAAATATACGAACATGAGAATAAACAACTTCAAATCGTTTGTGTCACATAATATTTTCAAAATCTGCTGTTAACAGTTGACTAACAAAATCAGATATGTTATCCATAATTGATTACTTTGCAGTTTGAAAATTTTCAGCGTTTTTCATAAGACAATCGATTATTAAACACACACAATCGATTGTTTGAACATAGAAAATCGATTGTTAAACACACACAATCGATTATTTGTTATTTTTGAAAAACTTCAGATCACACTGTCTTAAGGCAATCGATTGTTAGACATAGACAATCGATTGTTGGTTATTTTTGAAAAATTCCAGACCTCTGTATAACGACAATCGATTGTTAGACATAGACAATCGATTGTGGATGATTTTTGAAAAATTTCAGATTACACTGTCTAACGACAATCGATTGTTAGACATAGACAATCGATTGTGGATGATTTTTGAAAAATTTCAGATTACACTGTCTAACGACAATCGATTGTTAGACATAGACAATCGATTGTGGATGATTTTTGAAAAATTTCAGACCTCACTGTTTCAAGACAATCGATTGTTATACATAGACAATCGATTGTTGGCTATTTTTGAAAAATTCCAGAACACACTGTTTCAAGACAATCGATTGTTGATCATTGACAATCGATTGTTTTGCAGTTTTTATGCGAAATATGAGATAACCGACTAGTTTTTCAGGTTAGTCGATTACCTCTACTGGAAAGTAAAAATATTATTGATATTTGAGCATATTGATACATTCTAAAAAACTAATACTAACATTATATCATGAACTAACTAATACGAGCTAATACTAATGGCTATTAGTTTATTCATTCACTAATACAAACAAGTAAAATAAAATCAAATAGCTCCATCTTCTTTCATCACGGATCCATCACCGATTAGGTGGTCTATCTTCCCCTCGGGTTGCTCAAAGAAGTCTGCCACATCCAAGTGGGTGATGTCAAAGTTGTCGCCAGAGACAAAATTCGTTTCAGGGCGTTTACTCTTTCGAGATGCTTGATAAAGGTCAACCAAAAGTCATGGTATACGGCAAGCCTTTGACCAGTGCCCGTTTTCACCGCAACGATAATATATAGTTTATAAACTATTTGCTTTTGGATTCTTATCGTATCGTGCTTGTGGCAGAGTGACCAACTTCAGGTTGTCATATCTCTTCTTTAAGCCATTCCACAAGATAGGTGGATCCTTGACGGTGAGATATTCAATCTTCAAACCTTCATCAAGGTGATGGCGCAAGAAAATCAAGGCCTTAGCATAGTTTCAAACCTTCATCAAGGTGATGGCGCAAGAAAATCAAGGCCTTTGCATGGTTTTGGGTGGATGCATTATTTCTGTCTTTAATGGCGTCTCCAAGACCCATAGCATCCAAAATGGATTTAAGTATCCAACACCCATATCATATAGTTCTTGCCCGAAATTTCAAGGGCAACGAACTTTCTTTTCATAATGTCAGACATAAACCAAAATTACATCAAGAGCGTGTTCATACTTACGGGCTCTATTACAATTATCACATTCACTTCAGGGAATGGATCAAAATCATGTGCTTTACACAATCTCATGTCAAATATTACTTTCATAAAGTGAAAGGTTATTTTGAGAATCTTTATTATTCTCATTATAACAATAATGACGATTATAATTTCGTCTATTGCCACGTCCATGGTAATAATTTTGTCTTCTTTCAGACTTACCACATGCTGCTACCACATTCTCTAAAGGGAATGGAGCTAATTCAATTGGACGGAATTCTTTGCCACGTCCATATTCATTGATACCTTCATGGTAATATTTTAGTCTTCTTTCAGACTTATCATATACTGCTTCCACATTCTCTAAAGGGAATGGAGCAAATTCAATGGGACGGATTTTCAATTATTTGCCCACAATCATACATGAATTTAATCATGGCAGGACATAGAGATTTTACCACTTCGTGTGGTTATAATTTCTTACAAACTCCTTTAGAGTTATAATCAAACTTTGTTGTCTATGTTTGTATATAAAATCAAATTCTAGAATTTCAAGAATTTGAAAGGAAAAAATAAAATACTTACCTTTAAGGTATACCAATTCTATTTTCAATGTTTTCTTCCTTTTCTCTTTGTTTTTCGTTTCTTTTCCTCCCTTTTTTTTTTCGTTTCTTTTCCTTCTTTCTTCATTCTTTCTTTGAAGCAAAACCTTGCACAAACAAAAGCTAAGACAATCGAAAATTAAATTAGGAAGAGGGAAATACCTCAGGTTTCTCGAGAATGGTTCTTGAGACGGTAGAGTCTCGTGCTGATAACGTGTTATGAAATAATATAAGAACAAGAATAATAACTCAAGAACAAGAGTAAATAGAGAGAAGAGAAGTATTCTTATTAATACTTGGGGTGATTTACAATGGGGTAAGACCCCTCTATTTATAGGAAGAGGAATGACTTAGCTTCAAGAGGAATGACTTCTATTTTATAACATATAAAGACTTGTTGATTTCTTGATCTTATGTTGTGTTCTTAATTTTTCATCAATATAAGCAATATCTAAATTGTCTTTTACCTTGTCTTGTGTGTCACTCCTTTCTCTTTTATTTTTTGTTTTTATTTCTTCATTATTCCATTTTACACACACAGCGGCCGTACAGAGAGATTCTGTAAAAAGGTGAGAGTGTGGAGAAGAAGATAAAGGTGAGTTCTTTTTTTGTTGGGAGATTGAATCAAAACTCAAAAGGGGTTGAAAGATTTCAATGGAAAGCAATAATAGAAGCAAGTTTAAGAGAATCTGTGTTTTCTGTGGAAGCAATCCTGGCCATAGGAAAGTCTTCAGTGATGCTGCTATTGACTTGGGGAATGAATTGGTTAGTCTTGATTCTTGAATCCTCTCTGCTTTGAATTCTGTAGTTTCAACTTTCAAGATTTTAGCTTAGGGTGAATTTTGGGAATTGTTTATGCGAAGTTTTGTTTGATAATATAGAAGTATTTGACTTAACTTTTTTGCAAAATATGTTGATTTTGTTTTTGTTGTACTATAGGTGTTTGTTTTGTTGACATTCTAGTTATTCTAGTGAGACATTGACTTTATTATAGGTAGCTACTACCATTGTTGAAGCGTTATCCCCATAATAAAAGTGACTTGCATTTGAAGGTTTCAGATTATACTGATGATGATGAAGTCTTATTTTGACTTTGATAATGTTGTTTTGCAGGTAAGTAGGAAGATTGACTTGGTGTATGGTGGTGGAAGTGTAGGATTGATGGGGTTGATTTCCAAGAGAGTCTATGAGGGAGGTTGCCATGTCCTTGGGTAAGTGAAATATTGAAATTCCAAGTTTTGCAATGGCAAGTTGTATGTAAGTAAAAGGTTTACTTTGTAAGTTGTGCTGTAGAAATTCAACTCATTCTTGATTGCTTTGAACATGCAGGGTCATCCCAAAAGCTCTTGTTCCTATTGAGGTATGTGGACATTAACTTGTAACTCAAATTGTGCACTTTGTTTAAGCTTCCATTTCTGTTGTTCTAACTGTTCTTTTTTTTTTTCCTTCTTTTCTGAGGGGCTAAGTTATCTGAATTGTATTTATTTTGCTGCTTTTTCTTTTTTCTTGAGTTTCTACTGTCTTTAACTCAAATTTCACAATTGTCTACGGCTCTAATCTACAATCCCTCTCTCTCTCTCTCTCTCTCGCAATTTGTTATATTATCTCATATATTCTGTTTGCTTGGAGTTCTGCTTTTGCTGGGTATGAAATGGTTTTGTTCGATATGACTAATTACTGATAGCTTTCAAGTGCCAAAGTGATTCAAAATTAATCTGAGTTTCATCACATTGAAAGAGGTAAAAACATGGAAATTCGAATACATTATCCAGACAAACTGCTTATTAATGATTCTTCCGTAGAAGGTATTTATGCTCGCAGTTAACTGGAAGTGATTAAGTGGTGCAGCATCTGATAATCAGAAATAATTTTATTTACTGGTAGAACTCTTCATTTGTCATTGTGTGAAGTTGTTTTGATTGAATTATTTACTTTCAACGGGAGTCGCACTGACAGATATCAGGTGAAAGTGTTGGTGATGTAAAGATTGTTTCGGACATGCATGAGCGGAAAGCTGAAATGGCTAGTCAAGCTGATGCCTTTATTGCACTTCCAGGTAAATATTTGTAAGAGTACATTTGAGATACATATGCTCTCAAACTCTTGTCAATTTGCTTTTATTATGTGGTAGGAGGATACGGAACCATGGAGGAGACTCTGGAGATGATAACATGGGCACAACTTGGAATTCACAAAAAACCGGTATCTATAGCATTACATTCGGTGTAGTAGTTTGATAGTTGGCTGCAAGATCGTTGACCATCTTAACCTCTTGTGCAGGTTGGTTTGCTAAATGTTGAGGGTTATTATAATTCCTTGCTTACACTATTTGACAATGGTGTTGAAGAAGGTTTCATCAAGCCAGGGGCTCGTGACATTGTTCTTGCTGCTCCTACAGCCGAAGAGCTTTTAAGCAAGATGGAGGTACTGACTTTACCTAATTTGCGCGTATTTGTTTTTGATGAAGCTAAATCATGCATTCGCTTGTTATGTTCTTCAAAATTATTCAATCAGTCTTTCTGGTTGGTCACTTTTATTTCATCAGTATGATCACCATCATTACTCCAAGCAAAATCAAACCAACATATAAAGGTTGACTGACATAGGGAATACAAACTATTAAGGTCTGTAAAGAGTCTTAGGATGTTCCGACCACTGATTTTATCTGCTAAGTAACCAATTATGGCTTTACATCAACTATGTGCTATGGGAATGAAAACTTCTGTAGCTAGAGAACTAGCACCTGTTATATGTTAGATTAAAGAATATTCTTACTGTTGGATTCTGTTCATTCCTTTGTCGTCACTTGTTCTAAAATGTTAAAATGTGAAATTTTGATGCCTTGTGGCAGGAATTGATTACTAATTTGTCCACCTTCCATTTATTGTATTGTCAAATTATTGTTATTTACGCGTTTTGCTGATGAGTCTTATCTTGTTCTTCAATTCGCAGCAATATACTCCTTCACATGACCATGTTGCTCCCCATGACAGCTGGAAGATGGAGGAGTTGGCTTATCCAAAGGAACAGTCTCCATGATGAAACACATCCTCCAGTTACACAATACAAGTTTGATATGATTCATCACCGTTAACTCTTGGATGAGAATTTTATTCAGGTGGAGCCACATATAATGCATCATTGTGTACTCTTGTCATTCTTTACCGTTACATTTAGTACTATCAACTTTGATGTTTTGCATAAGGTAACATTGATTTATAAATTGGTCAATGGATGCCCCATTTTGTGATCATTTAGGCTGTTACCACCTTTAACACATCCTAATGAAAGAAGCACTGCACCAAATAACTTGGTGGCAGTTAATAAGGTTCAGTACCTGATGTTCACCAATAATGAAGGTTGTATAAGTAACTTTCTGTCTCTATATGTTTAAATTAGTTCAATAATAATCCCTAGTTAGTGACAAGTATTTCCTTAAAAGAAACTCCATCTATATAAAATATAAAAGTTGATGGTCAAAAGATAAAAGCTTTGGTTTTCAAAATTTCATGCTCTCAACTATGTGAGAGGAAACTTGTTAGTGAAGCTCAACTGGTGGAAATCTGCCATAGCTCTTGTTCTTTTGTGTGAACCCTTTTTTCTTTTTTCTCCTAGTCAAAGGTTGTTTTTTTATAAAGTTGTAGGTTGCCGTCCAATGTTAGAAATTACCTGTGTGTACCTAAATCCTTGTAAGAGGAGGAAAACCTTATTAGGGAATTAGAAGCTGCCAAATTGGCCGAGCTGTGCTTGTTCCTAGAACAAGTTAAAGGACTTGGGAACCTTGAAGAAATTATTTCCCGAGGCTGAAATAGTAGACTGAAAACTGGAGGATATTTAGCTAAAAGCTATGCTTTAGAGCAACGGTTAAGTTGTCTCCGTGTGACCTATAGGCCATGTGTTCGAGCCGTGGAATCAACTATTGATGCTTGCATCAGGGTAGACTGCCTACATCACATACATTTGGGGTGCGGACCTTCCTCGCACTCGCGTGAATGTGAGATTTCTTGTGCGCTGGGCTGCCTTTTATTTAGCAAAAAGCTGCCTGCTTGTTGTTGTGTTTGTACTCAAATTACCTCAGGAAAACTTAAAAATGTGTTAAGGAACCTATACTTAGGTCCTTCATCCATTTGATGCTTTGTTATCAATTGTTCAATGTTTTGCAAGGAAATTCGAATGAAACATGTTTCCATGCTTATAAAAAGACAAAAATTTAAATGTCATAGTAACATTTATGACATGCCTTAGGGATAGATGAGTGACAGGATTAGTTCTTGTGGTTTGGAACCTCATCTTAGCTGGACTTTGTTGACAAGAAGGCTCTCTAGTATAATTACTGCTACATTCTCCCTGCAAAATAACTTAAAAGTCAGGGGCAGCCAAGCACCAATAACTGCTTAGGACATTGCTAGAAGAGGATACCATACAAGGATAATTCAAGAACCTCTTTTTGTTCTACAACTAGAAAATAGGTGTTTGGGGGGGGGGGGGGGGGGGGGGGGGAATTATATTAAAGGAGAGTAGAACAAATTCTTGTCCCCATGTCTTAGGAACCCAACTTAGCTGTCACATTTTCAGGAATAAGGTTCATGTATGCTGCTTTCTTGTGATGGATGTGGAGGGGCTACTCTTAACTGGATTTGCCCAATTGCACTTCACATGCAATTTCCACAGATGAAGTACTTAGGGGGGCCAATTCTCTTTTGAGTATTAATGTTCATGTCACTTTCAGCTGTACCATAACATGGATGTTTTATTCAGTGGACATGGTTGTTGTTGCCTTTTAGAATACTTAGGGGTCACTTGTTAAGTAACTACATTTTGAGTTAAGAATGCGCCATCTCTATTACTACTTGTTTCTTTCATTTCCTTCTTATTCATAACACCAGACAACCATGCTAGATTCAGGATTTAAACATTGTGAGTTCTAAGTTAGACGAAATTGTCGTTGAATTGCGTGTCACTCACCATGTGATTGTCATTCCTATTATGCTCTTTTCATCCAAGTATTCTTTTGTAGGTTAAAAATCAAGCATTTTGAAGCCTCTATCTATATACTATATGTGCTTTTTCCGAGGGCATCTTTTATGGTCTGATGATTTTGTAAAAACTCGAAGCTGTTAGAAAAGGATGTTTACTTCTGTTGAAGTGTTGGGACCCCAAACGGCCATTGAAAAGCCATAGACTATTCATTTTTAAACTAAAGAAGCTAAATTGACACTTGAGTTGACTGTCAATGGTGTAATGGTTGCCCACTTGTTAGAAGTTTTAGGTCCCTCATTCTTGCTGAGAGAATCAAAGGACAATCTAAGTCAGACCCATTTTAACACATCTTCTCTGTGTGTGTGTGGTGGAATCATGCATCTTAAATGGTATTAAAATCAAGAGAAATAATGATTCAAGAAGAATATTAAAGAGGTTGAATATATACTTCCTCCATTTCAATATATGTAACATAGTTTGACTTGGCCCGGAATTTAAAATAAAATGAAGATTTTTGATCTTATGATCTTAACTCTGTTACTTGGTACCTGTTGTTGCTGGTAAGAAGTAGTAGGTATCCGTTGGAATTAGAGATGTGCAAGGTGATTTAGATACCACGGTTATCAAAAAAAAAAGAAGAAAGAAAGTAAAATAATAACTTTAAAGATAAATTATTTATTTTCAAATATAAAGTTGTATCATTCTTTTCGTGTGAGAAGTTTTTTAAGCCTAATGTTTTTTGGCTAACGGAAGATGCACATATCATGAAAACCAAGTGGTTCCCAAATAGACATGTCAAAGCCTTATTGCTTGTCAAAAGAATTGATTTTAGGGTAAGTGTTTGTCAAATCAAATATAGTACTGAAACAGAGACTTCCATCTTTGTTGACTTACATTTTGTATCATAATAATGGCTAAACCTGAATGCCCTTTGGGATTTTTTTTTTCATAGATGCCCTTTTGGTATGAAGAACAATTTCTTTTGGCATGAAGTTCTAATTTTTTTTGTAAATTTTTTGGGTTATAATTCATTAATTTTCTGCAGTTATTAAGTTGTTTAGGACTATTTGCTCCAAAAAATGTATAAACATGTTTTATAGTTTTTGCTTGTTAGGATTTGTTTACTGTGAAAATGGTAATAACAATTAAATTTGATTATGAGGTTCTAAAAATACGTAATCTATTTTTATGCTAGTTGTAAGGCAGTTGATGTTATGTGAAAGGCTTAGAAACAAGATAAGAGCGTGAGAGCAAGGTAATAACCAAATAGGATGATTAATAATCGGGGCCTCGAGCTTGCTTCGTGGGCCTCGGGGTCGGGTCTGATGCTCGGCTGGGAGCAATCGAGGATAGTCGATGGAGGACTAACAGTTGTTATAAGATCAATGAGCTCTTTAAGTCTAATAATAAGTAATAAATGAAGAACAGTAAGTAGAGCACAACAAATATAAGTAATAAATGAAGTAATAAACTCAAGAGAATATCATAGAGAGCAGAGAGAATGTTTGTGTGTTTCTTAGTATTAAGCAATAGATGACAAGGATCCCCTTTATATAAGAGGGAATATTCCAACATAGTACAAATGTATTAACTACAAAAACATGGGCTGATACAACCATTTAATGCCTTGTTTTGTTTTTAGATTAGTCCATTAAGCTTTGTCAGCTCTATGAACTTCCCACTTTCACCATAACCGTAGGTCTGTACTGTCCTGAGGTCGAGCATCGACGACCCTCGAGGGAGGAAACTCGGCCGTAGTCTCGAGCCTTCGAGATGTGTTTTTGAGGTGTCGCGATGACGAGAAATTGGACCCTCCGATTTCACCTTATACAGATAGTCCCTGTGTTTCTTAGAGTGGAATGATAAGAAACAACTTTGATATCCATCTCTTCAAACTTCCAGCTATGATGTCATATTGATGATGTAAGCCTTTGTGATAGCTGAGACATTCCGTCAGTCCACTTTTCTAGAATATTCACTGCACTATCGACGTTTATTCTTTCAAAGTATAAATATCATCGTCAGTCCATTTCTTAAAGATGCATTGATTGCGCTTGCCAATACATATTTCAAGGACATTGATGTCCCTGTCGGTCACGATTGCCAGGGAGTATTGATTGTGCTTGTAGGTTATGCTCCTTTTTTTCTATAAATAAGAGCTTTCTCGAATCAATTCTTCATTCAAGTGCCCTCTAATAGCCTCTCGCCCCTTTCTTCTCTTTATCCCCATCCATTGTTATTTTCCATGTTTGAGCCCCACGGCCTTAGGAACGCATGGTGGCGTTCTCAGCAGTCATTCCGCAGCTTTTTCCAAGGGATTTCCCTTACCGAGCGAGCTTACATCGGCTCGTCATTACTGTTGATATTGTTGTTGTTGATACTATCGTCATTGGCTCGAGGTGATGAGATAGGGGCAGACTTCTTCCGACTTAGGAGGATGTTTGGACTCTACACCGCTGCTCGGGAGTGCGTTCGAACTATACACTGCTGCTCACCTCCCTATTCCGGCTTGGTTTGGCACTTATCCCCTTTGATTTCCAAGCGATTAAATTGGCACTACTGGCCTCTTAACTTGCACGACACAATGTCCCATAAAGTGGACTTAAAGTAGCCGTGCAGGTAGGGCCGGCGCCCGCCAAATCTTCTATTGGGCCATGGTTTTCTCAACTTGATAAAAGCCTTTTCTCTTTGGCGGGCTATGAATTGTTTTTCTGCTTCTTTTGCATCACTTTCCTCTTCTTCATCTTCTCCCTTGAAGATGCCGTTCTGGAAGATCGAGATGGGTTATCAAGGAGTTGATGCTCGAGGACACTGTTGTCGAGGATGCACCCTCGAGAATAGGCCAGGCTCTAAGATTTAATTATATGTGCACCCTTTTGCTTCTTTATTTCTGTGTACGGACCCCTCGTGGGCTTTTGTAATCATATGTAAGGACCTTTCGAGGTTTTGTAACCATGTGCTTATGAACATAAATATGTTTCTCCAATTTGTCTATGATTTATGCTATATCTCTTTTGACCTGCATTTGCGGAGAATCCAGCCGCATGACTCCACCGATGGGGTGCAAATATCGAGCCCGAGTGCGAGCATTTTCTCTGGCTCTTGACCGACTAACACGATTTCCCGTGGCACCCTTTGTTGATCGTTGGACTGAACCCGTATTGGATTGTCAAACTCGGGCCGTGGGGGCCCACGGCTTTGAGTTGAATAAGAGTAGGGCTTTGCACCTTTTGAACGAGACTTAGCCTTTTAGACTCCGCGGGGGTTGCTCGGATGCCTCGACGCCGAACCCATATGAGAATGTTTTTAGAGCTTATCTCCTTTTTGGTGGAGATCCTCGAGATCGACTACCTCTCGGGACTTGTAATGATATTGATGGATTTTTGGAGCCAATCTTCGTCTTGGTGGAGGTCCTCGAGATGGGGTATCATATCGGGACTTATAGTGACATTAATGGCTTACTTGGAGTCCATCTTCTTTTTGTGGAGGTCCTCGAGGTAGGGTACTACCTCGGGACTTGCAATGATGCTAATGGCTTCTTGGAGCCTAACTTCTTTTTGATGGAGGTCCTCGAGGTCGGGTACCACCTTGGGACTTACAATGAGGCCAATGGCTTTCTGGAGCCTAACTTCTTTCCTATGGAGGTCCTCGAGGTCGGGTATCACCTCGGGACTCGCAACGATGCCAATGGCTTCCTGGAGCCTAACTTCTTTCTGATGGATGTCCTCGAGGTCAGGTACTACCTGGGACTTGCAATGATGCCAATGACTTCCTGGAGACTAACCTTTCTCTGACGGAGGTCCTCGAGATCGGGTACCATCTCGGGACTTGGTTGACTCGGGGTTTTCGACCTTGCAGCGTCGTATGACGACGTCAAATGTAAGATACGATTACGAAATGGCTGAGGCAATTTCACCAGCATATCTTTCCAAAGAAATAAAAGCTTTAGCCAATATTTCTTGTCGGCCTTTGGGCCAGGCAGATGGTCGCCGCTTTTCCCATATATAAGGTTGCCTTCGCCCTTTTAGAGATTTCGCTATTATGAGCAGTTATCCTCTTTCATAGAGTTCTCTTTTCTTGCGCCAATTTTCCTTTAACTGTAAGCTTTCGCCCAAGTCTTGATTTCCCTTTCCTTCATTCTATTATAGTCATGGCTGAAATTCGCTTGGCAAGGAGAAAGGAGCTCTGCCTTTGGGAACTTTGCTTTGAGAGGGAATCTCCCGCTTGAAGAGACTCCCAACGTTCGAGGTTATCAGGATTATGCCTCGAAGTTCATTTCTTTAGCAGGAGATGAGCACCTTGAATTGGCGAGGAAGGACTGTGGATGGGGAGAAAAGGTAGCATTGCGAGTACCTTCCCAGAGTAGAGCATCATGGACCATGCCGAGGGATATTTGAACGTGTACACATACCCCTTTACATTGGGCTCCGTTGATGGGGTTGTACTTGACTTCTATCAAAATTACCAGGTTACCTTGGCGCCAAAAACTGATGATGAGGTTCTTTATGAAAGACGCAGGTCTTGAATTCACTCTTAGTCACCTCATCAGGCTATATCGACCCTATCACCATCGAGGCCTGCTGATTATGCGATGCCGATTCACCATGCCTTTCGTTATTAACGATGAAGAAGACGAAGATCGGGAATGGATGAGCCGATTCGTTGGGGTGCAGACTGTCGATATTATTTCAGTGGATTTTCTGCTATTTCCTAAGGAATGGAATTTTACTCGTAAGTGGTACATTCATGTTGTCATTTTTTTATTCATGGTGAAGGCAGGCTTCGTAAATGCGCCTTCTTTCCTTTTCTGCAGCGACTTCGTGGATGCTGAGCGAGGTTCCCGATCTGGCGGATTGGGTTCAGAAGTTGGTGACCCACTCGACTTACAATGAGCATAAGTAGCGAGCTTTATCTATGGATAGGTGGGAGGCAAAACGCCACGGTATATGCTATGTGATATGCTCCCCTTTTTTCTCGGAATGGCACTTTTTCTTTCTACATACTAACTCTGTCATCGTAGGCATTGGGGAGCTCCTGATAGCGAGGCCGTGCCTTTTAGGAGATGGAGAAAGATTGCGAGCTTTCGTGCTAAAGAATCATAAAAAGCAAGAAATGCCTTTGCAGGGCAACGCTTCTCAAAGCAAGACTAACCTAGACCGGGGGCTTGGAGAGGATGTATTGACTGAGCCTGCTTCACCCATGATTTCTAGTTTTGGAAAGGCAATTTCTCCTCCGCTGCTGTCTTCTTTTTGCGTCGAAGGTACTTCGAGGGATACACGAAACCCAGAATTATATACACCGAGCAACTGTATCCCAACCGGGGTCGACTTTTCTGGGGCTGAGAGAGCCATACTAGCAGATGTGCGCTCGACCTTCAAGGAAGCTCAGACTCTTTGGTGAATTTTGGCACAAGCCCTTTGAGTTTTGCACCTTCCCTTTCTTATTGAGTTTTTTTTGCAGGCCTTCAACAGGATTATGTTTGAGCTGCTTTTCCATGAGGCCAGGCTTCTGAAGGCTTTGGATTGGGAGAAATCTCTTAGGCTCCTTTGCGACGAAAGGGAAGTCGAGTTGGCACGCTTACGGTATGAGGGGAGTCAGAGCTTGAATTATGAGAGCTATCTGAAGGGGCATATAGTTTTTTGTTCTGAGGGAGTGTATGTTCCTCTTTCTAGCTCCTAAGGCTCACGTTTTGTTTATTTCAGTTGCAAAAAAAGACGGAGGACCTGGATCGCCTTCGGAACGAAGTTGGCCGAGCCAAGCACGCGTATGATGAGTTAAAGGCTCAGGTGGACGCTTAAGCTTCGGTAAGAAGGGTGCTCTGGGTAAAGCCTCTACCTTTGAGGTTCAACTTCACTTAGCTCGTGATAATACCTTGGTTCGAAAAGATATGATCACGAAGCTCGAGTGAGCTTTTGAAGATAAAGGCTGAGGTTGTGGACGCCCGGGCTGAAGCTGTAATGATCCAAACCAAGGCCGACTAGAAAGTGGCGGCCTATTTGCTGATGCTCAAGTTAAGCTGAGAAGAATTCTCGAACGCGAGGGCAGGATCAAAGAATATGCTCGGTGTAAGTTTCGAAGGGAAACCCTCAAGGAGATCCATGCTAGGGGCTTTGACCTCTCAGGAGAGGTGAAGCGGGCGAGGGCAGATGAAAGAGATGCTAGGTCACTTCTGTCCGACGCCAAGGATAGTGAGGATGAGGCCGACATAGTCCCCAAGGGGGGCATACATTTCCTTTTCTGATTATGTACATAGTACTATCAAAGTATGTTATAAATTGAGCTTGTATTTTTTCGTATGTATGTATAAAGAGGAAACCTCATGGTTTTGCTTCTCTTGCCTTTCTTTTTGCCTTGGTTATAGCTAGTGTTAACTAGTCTTTGAGTTGAGAGGAATCCTTAGATTCATGGTATGGCCCTAGGCTCATTAGGCTGGCCCGTAGGCTCTTACGCGCTTCGTCGATGCGAACTTTTAGTATAAATCGACGACATTGGCTCTTACGTTTTTGCTCTTAGGTATATTTAACTAACTGTTTTAGGTTTAGTCTCCGAATTGGGTTTCGACTCGAGCTCATTCAACCCTCAAGTTTTTAAATTTAGAGCTGGCCCTTAGGGTCTTATGCGTTGGGTCTGTACGACCTTTTGTATGTGCTGGAGACAGTGGCTCTTACGCATTGCTTAGGCTTAATCAATTAACTATTTTGGGTTTAGTCTCCGAATCGGGTTTCGACTCAATCTCATTCGACCCTCAAGTTTTTATTTATTTCGAGCTGGCCCTTAGGCTTTTACGCATTGGGTCGACACGACTTTTGTATATGCTGGGGACAGTGGCTCTTACGCATTGCTTAGGCATAATCAATTAATTTGGGTTTAGTCTACGAATCGGGTTTCGACTCAATCTCATTCGACCCTCAAGTTTTTATTTATTTAGAGCTGGCCCTTAGGCTTTTACGCATTGGGTCGACGCAACTTTTGTATATGTGGGGACAGTGGCTCTTATGCATTTGGTCGGTACAACCTTTTATATGGGCGGGCAATAGTGGCTCTTATGCTTTGGGTCGATGCGGCCTTTTATGTAGGATGTATTTTTCCATCCATAAGGATTTTTTAAAAGTGTTTGCCTGACTCTTCGACGTTTAATAAAAACCTCGATTGCAAGTTGTTATATGGCGATGATCGAGCACCTGGGGAGGTTTGGCTCAGAGGATGAATATCTGAAGCCAATGTTTAGGAGTTGACATAGTCGAAGCTTTTTTGCCTATGTCGAGGGTGGCCAATTTAACAAGTTCTTTTCGAAGTAGATTCGAAGTAATTGAAGGCCTGTGATTTTGTAGTGACGGTCTGGCATCCCCGAGTCGCGTTAACTTGAATGGTACAACCTTGCATAGTCATTTATGTTTGGCCGGAGCTATTTTTAATCCCGAGTGAAGTAGTTTCGGCGTCTATATCAATGGTATTCCTTTTAGGGGTCTTACAAGTTCGATATATATCCTTAACTTTGAGATCATGGGTTATGCCTTTAGTAAGGTCTTACACGTTTTTCATGCTTTTGAGGTCTTACAGTTTTGGATACTTGGTATAATGTGGTTCATGCCTTACTTGAGGTCTTACATATATTGTCACTTGGTACAAGTATGGTACATGCCTGCTTGAGGTCTTACAAATATTGTTGTTGCCTTATGTAGGTCTTACGTGACCGAGTCTACCCGCTTGGGGTCTTATGGCCTTGGGTTTTGATAAGTGGCGATTGGCGATTAACGGCAATCCCCAAGTCATCGAGGATTTCTCGGCTCCGAAGCCATTACATACAAACTTGGTATTGCCTCTTTGAGGGCTTACAATTTTGGAGTCTCCGATTCGGAGGTCATGTGGCTTTGAGTTTCCAATGCCAGTCCCCAAGTGTTTAGGATATTTTTGGCTTTGGAGTTGTTTTGTGATCTTGTTTGCCTCAATGAAGGCTTACAAGTTTGAAGCTCTGACCCGAGGGTAGAACTATTTCGAGTTGTTGACGCTAGTCCTCGATTATTTGGGACGTTCTTTGGCTCCGGGGCCATTTTTTGCAAAAACTATCAGGCTTCCTTGAAATGTAAAATGCTTTTGGAAGTATTCTTTGATTACTTGGTACAAGTATACATGTTTTCGTTGTCAGGGGCTTGGCTATTCTATACGGACAAGGTTCGTGTGACCCTTTGGCCCGGTACATTATTTTTCTATCGAGACCCCATTTGGCGTATCTTGGCTTCTTTGAGTAGGTGACCTTCCCGGGGTACGCCCCCAATATTCGAGGTTTATTGCAAAAGAAGCCTTGAATACTTGTTGAGTCTTTCTTAGATAGCATGTGGATGTTGCCTCATTAAAAACCTTGCCGGTAGAACCCCTTTGGGATAAAACCTGGTTGAAGGAAAAGAGTGTAACACATGCTTTTGAAACCTAAGGCCTTGAGTTGGAGGGTGCTTTGTCCGTTTCGATCAGATACCTGCATTCATGTTACTGTAGAATGTAACTGAAATAGAAAAGAAACAGTCATACCTTAGTGTAGAATGTGCCGGCGATGTTACGAGCCCTGATATATTTTTGTCGCTTGTGATGAGGAAATGGTACGGTCCCCTGCTTTGTTTAGTCGGGGATAGCCGAGAGTGTAGCTTGTTATTGCTATTTTACTGTTTGTTTATCCTTCGGCTCCTTTGAAGGTGGAGGTACCAGTGTGGGGGCCACATCGTGCACCACGAACATTTTTCTCGCCACATGCTGTTCCCCGTAGACGGTCTTAATCCCATCCTTTGTGGGGAATTTTATCAGTTGGTGGAGGGTGGATGATACTGCTCTCATGCAATGTATCCATGGCCTTTCGAGCAAGGCGTTCTACCTCATTTCTCACTTGATGACATAGAATTTGGCCTTTTCAGTTGTGCTGGTCATGTTGACTGGGAGGGAGATTTCCCCTTTCATTATTTCGCTTGCCATATTGAATCCGTTGAGGACTCAAGAGGCGAGTACGATTTGGTCAAGCAGTACGGGCTTCTCTACCTCCCTCAACCTGATAATGTTGGCCGAGCTACCTGGGTCCACAAGTATACATTTAATCTGAAATGGATTTACAAGGAAAGAGATTACCAGTGCGTCATTGTGAGGATGAGACAAGATCTTAATGTCCTCGTCGCTGAACTTGAGCGCATCCTCGGATATGTAACCCCGAGTTTGCTTTTCTCTAGTGATGGAGATTTTTGTTTTTCTCATCATAGGCTCCTATGGAGCATCGATGCCTCTCAAGATCATGTGGATGACATGTTGTGGCTCATTCATTTCGTTTTTCTTGGCTGTTTCTTAGGAATTCTCGTAGGTGACCTTTACTGAGTAATCTAGCTACTTCTTCTAGGAGTTGGTGGCAATCCTCGGTCCTATGGCCGTGCATGTTGTGATAAGTTATAGTTCCTTTGTACAGGATCTGATTGTACAGGCTTCGACCACCTGGCGTCTTTGATTTTATTGATGGCGAACACGATGTCTGATACGCCGATGTTAAAGTTGTATTCCGAAAAAATGGGGTGCTTTCGTCGGCCCTGTATACCTATCGAACCCAGCTCTATTGACGAGTCCCCGAGCATTCTAGCCTTAGTCCATCCTTCAATCGTTGCAGGATATGTTGTGTCTCGGGGCGTTTCTCCCGTCTTCGGTGTATGGCTGGTACCCTTATTTGTTTGGTTTTGGCTCCATTTCCAGAAGCCTGCTTGGGTATATCGAGCTCGATGGGGCTCCTAGCTGGTCGTCTTCGACCCTAAAATTTGACTGGTATCGATTGCGGACGTCTGACCAGGTCAAAGCGGGTACTCGACTAGGTTATGTTTCAGCTGCTTCGAAGCCACTGAGCTTCGTTCATTCAGACCTTGAGTGAAAGCCTGTACTGCCCAGTTGTCGGAGGTTGGTCGTAGTTCCATTCGTTCCATTTGAAAGCGAGATACGAACTCACGCATCATCTCATTCTCCCTCTTCTTAATCTTGAAGACATAAGATTTTCTTGTTGCTACTTTGATGGTACCAACATGTGCCTTAATAAAAGAATCTGTCAGAATGACAAATGAATCTATTGAGTTTGGGGCCAGGTTGTGATACCACATCATTGCCCCTTTAGAAAGTGTTTCCTTGAACTTCTTCAGCAAGACGGACTCGATCTTGCCATCTTTCAGATTATTGCCCTTCACTACACAAGTATAAGCGGTAACGTGCTCATTAGGGTCCGAGGTTCCGTTATATTTCAGAAGGTCTGGCATTCAGAACTTCTTTAGAATGGACTTCGAGGCCGCTTCATGCAGGAATGGCTTTTGTACGAACTTCTTTGAATCCATATCTTTCAAGATACGGGGGTGCGCCCGAAATTTGGTCGACCATGGAGTTGTAGGTCTCGACCTTCCTATCATTGGCCTCTATCTTCTTCTCGCCCGATTCGATTCTCCTCGTGAGTTCCTCGAGCATCTTTACGATGGCGGGGTCAGCTGCTGACCCGTTGTTGGTGGATCTCTCTGGTACCTGCTTGGCGGGGGGGGGGGGGGGGGGCATCCCTGGTGCTACCGTACTAGGAGTTTTCTAGTGACTTTGTAGCTAGGCAATAGCCAACTGTTGTGCCTACAACATTTCAAAAATAATGTGAAAGCTAACCTCCCATTCTTACCTAGTTGGGATTATTGAGCTTCTTGTTGCTCTTCTTGGTGTACGCTCCTATTGGTGTGGGAGATTATATCATTGTGTTAGGTGTTGCATGAGATCGCATCCACCAGAATTGGTCCTAGTGCGTTCTCGAGGTTTCGTGGTGGTATACCAACACCTGGAATACCCACGCCATTCTCCCCGTGGTTCTCAAGATTGTTGTTCGCTGAGTAAGACATTTTGAACTGAAATCAAAGATCGTGGGCGAGAAAAAATGTGAAAGATAACTTGTGTTATGTAGTTAAACCATCAGGAAAATAATCACTATTATTTTTAGCCCCAACGGTGTTGCCCAAACTATTTACCATGAAAATGGTATAACAATTAAATTTGATTATGAGATTCTAAAAATACGTGATCTATTTTTATGCTAATTGTAAGACAATTGATGCTATGTGAAAGACTTAGAAATGAGATTCGAGTGTGAGAGCAAGATAATAACCAAACCGAGTGATTAATAATCGGGGCCTCGAGCTCGCCTATTCGGGGGCCTTGGGGTCAGGTCTGAGTCTCGATTGGGAGCTGTGAGGGTGGTCAATGGACGACTAACAGTTGTAATAAGATCAATGAAAGCTCTTTATGGCCAATAATAAGCAACAAATGAAGAACAATAAGTAAAACAAAACAAATATAAGCAATAAATGAAGTAATGAACTCAAGAGAATATGTTAGAGAGCAAAGAAAATGTTCGTCTGTTTCTTAGTATTGAACAACAAATGTTTACAAAATGACAGGGATCCTCTTTATATAGGAGGAGAAATTCCAATATAGTACACATGTATTAATTACAATGATATGAGCTGGTATAACCATTTTATGCCTTGATTCATTTTTAGACTAATTCGCTAGACTTTGTTAGCTCTAGTCACGTGCCATGGGAACTCCCCACTTTCACCATTACCGTCGCTCTATACTTTCCCGAGGTCGAGTGTCGACGACCCTCGAGGGAAGAAGCTCGGCAGCAGTCTCGAGCTTTTGGGACGTGTTTATGAGATATCGCGATGACGAAAAATTGGACCATTCAATCTCACCGTATATAGAACTACGACAAAAATACCAATGTTCTTCTCTTTACTATCAATGAGAAATCCTGTATTTGTCCAAACAGAGAAAAGTACTTATTATATACAGAGCTTGTTTTATAGAAAAGACATGTTGTATGTTACTACTATTATTTATTTTGTTGTAGATTCGTTAAGAATGTTTTTTGGTTTTGTATAAAAGAAGTTTTTATTAATTTAAGTCAACTCATTGATCAAAAAAGTGTTTTTGGATTAAAAGGAAAGAAAAAAGTGGAGAGCGGAGACTATGCATGCACATGAAAAAGAGAGATCACCAATGATTGTGATGAAGTGATAAATACTATTTTTTATTAATTAGAAGTCTTAAGTTCGAATTCCTAAATATGGAATTGCTTTTGTTAGGGAACACTTTATTTTCAGTGTATGACTTTCCGACAGACATTCTAATTAGTCGTATCCCAATGTAAATACTAAATATCGAATAAGAAAAAAAAGAAAAAAAAAGAGAGGTCAAGAGATAGGAAAGACATGTTATTTTATGTTAATTGTTTATATTTGGTGTAGATTCGTTAATAAGGAATATTTTCTTGTATTGTATAAAAAAAAAGTTTTATTAGTTTCAGTCTCTTTTCTCTTATTTCTGCGTGCTTGGGAGTTACTTTTATGTACGGTCCTATCTCTTCTTTTTCTCCTTTCTTCCCTTGAGCATCTATCTATCCACAAGCCAAAGAAATAAAGTTGTCCTTTCCTCTCTTTTCTTTCCCATCTGAAAATGAATAACTAGACTCTACACCTACCATTCTGGCCCACCACAAAAAAAAAATAGAAAAATAATATCATGTATACTCTTACAAGTAGAATTCGAAGGGATCTTTGGTACGAGATACAAGAAGGTATAAATATGGTATAAAAATTTAATATCATTTTAATACTTTGTTTGGTTAGCAAATTAGGTATAAGTTATTCTGGTGTTAAAGTAACTTATGCCTTATAGAAGATGAGGTAATTAATACCGGTATAACTTACACATTCTTCTTAGAAATTATGCAAATGTCATTCTTAATACAACATATCAAACAATGAATAAATAACAATCCCATTATAACTAATTACAGCATAACTTATCTCAATATAATTTATATCGATATAAATCGTATTCCAACCAACCAATCCCAAAGAGAATAATATTTATTTAAATCTTGTTCCTACCTTATGAAGATAGAAATACTGTCTCTCAAAGACCTTCGGCTTAGAAAAAGCTTAATCTCTAGTTACATGTAATAGAAGAGAAGTGGTAACATCAACCAACAAATTAAAATAGGATAATCGAAGTAACTTACCACCATTCTTACTCCTTGGTGATTGCAACGGATTTGAAGTGCTGTCAATAGAACTTAATTTTTCTTTTTAATAGGACAGCGTAGTGCATGAGTGTGAGTCTCAGTGTCGTAGGGCCTACGGTCGAGGTCAATCTAATGTACAAGAAATAGATAAGGTGCTCGGAACATTAACGAGAATAAGGTAAAGATGTAAATTCCAAACATCACAGGAAGAAGCATCGTATTTCTGTAATAACCAGTAACCAAACTATATGCCATATTCCTGGCCATAAATTTATCTCCTTTTGCATCTGCGTAGAGGATTAATCCCATTCTACATCAATCAAGTTCAAAGCATCACGTATTAATAAATCTCTTGTTCTCATCGCTGATATAGTGTTGATGCAAAGCAATTAAGGTCAATTCCTCAACAACATGTGTGAGCAAACCTTTTCATAAAGATTAGAGTCCAAAGAAAATGCAAGAAAGAGACAACATGCTTCTCGGATTAAATTTCAAAAACAATAGTTTGCTTAAGAAATGGTGGCATTTACTACTACTAATTATACTCACCAATTTACACTATATTATTCATTCAAACGCGGTTTTTTTTTTTGTGGGGTGTAAATGTGGTCTTTGCCTCGTGATAAAGGAAGTTTTAGAGAAAAGAATATGCTTGTCTAGAAAGTAGTACTAACAAGTAACACCTTAAAACTGGCAGAACAACGTAACAATGATGGAAAATGAACCAATGCAAACTGATTTCGAGACACCCAAAACTAGGAAATATAATTGTTGTTTGCTGCTTGATCAAATAGCGCAGGCAGCAGGGTAGAGCAGAGAGAATGGAACGCTGAGAATACTCAGCTAGATTGTGATGACCCGATAGCTTATATAGAATTTTAACCCTTAATTTTGTATTTCAAAACCTTAAATAGCTCCGTTAACCTTTTTTGATTTTGCATGTGCCATCTGTGTCTTCTTCAGGAAGGTTTTTATGTGAAAATATGAAATCGTGCCTTAAAAACTCATTTGATGTGACTCCGGTCAACGTTTTAGCATACGGTCCCGGATCTGTATTTTGAGGGTCCCGGTGGGTCCATATCGTGATTTGGAACATGAGCGTTTGTCCGAAATCCAATTAGAAAGTCCCTAGCTTGATTTATTGCAATTTGTTGAAAATTATAGGTTTAAAAGCTAAGAATTCATAAATTTGACCGTAGTTTGACTTTTTTGCTACCAGATTCGAATTTCGGTTCCAGAACTTGGTATAGGCCCGTTTCCATGTATGAATTATCTATAAAATTTAGTGCAAAATTGAGTTGAATTGACGTGATTCAGACGTCCAGTTGTTTAAATGAAAGTTCTAATGTTTCATTGAAAATTTCATTCGTTTTGGTGTTTGAATGGAAGCTCCTACTAGGGGCAGAGGTTAGACCGAGGTCACGCCTGAGGCAGAGGCAGAGATCAGCCTAAAGCTCAAGCAACAACACCAACAGTGGAGCTTCAAGTAGATTTTGATAAGGAGGTTCCAGCTCAGACTGTACCTGTTGGACCAGCTCAGGCCCCAGAAGGATTCATCGCCACTCTAGCGCTTCAGGACGCTCTAGTCCGTTTGGTGGGCCTTATAGAGAGTGTGGCCTAGGCCGGTATATTCTTGGTGGCACTAGCCATCCTCAGGTTGGGGTAGGAGCAGAGACTCCCGCTAGTCACACTCCGGAGTAGATGGCTCTCTAGTATCAGACTCCAGCAGCCTCGCCAGTTGGGGTAGTTCAATCGATTTTTGCGGCACAGGACGGTGATAGGCCTACCATGTGTTATGAGGTTTTATTGAGACTGGACAAGTTTACAAATATGTTTCCAGTTCTGTTCAGTGGTGCACCTTCTGAGGACCCACAAGATTATCTTGACCGCTGTCATGAGGTGCTGCAGAACATGGGTATAGTTGAGACAAATGGGGTCGATTTTGCTTTGTTTCAGATGACAGATTCCGCTAAGAGGTGATGGAGAGATTATATATTGATCAGACCAGTTGGGTTGCCTTCACTTACTTGGGCTCGGTTGTCACAACTATTCTAGAGAAGTTCCTCCCTGTCACCCTAAGAGAGGAGTACCAGAGAGAGTTTGAGCGCCTTCAGTAGGGTAGTATGATTGCTACTCAATACGAGACCCATTTTGTGGACCTAGCTTGTCATGCTATTATCTTGCTTCCTACTGAGAGGAAGATAGTGAGGAGATTTATTTATAGACTCACATACGCTATCAGGCTGCAGATGGCTAAGGATGTCGAGAGTGATATTCACTTCTAGACGACTGCAAACGTTGCTAGGCGAATCAAGTTGGTTTGTGCTCAAGAGAGGGGGCAACTGTCGGATAAGAGGCCTCGTCATTCTGGTAATTTTGGTGGTGCCCAATCTCGTCTAAATGACACCTCTATTCGAGGTTATGAAATGGTCGATTGCAATAATAATACCCAATGAGGAGTCGGGACCGAATCCACAAGGAGCTGAGATGAGAATTAGTAGTATATATTTGGATAGAGCACGTGAAGTATCTAGATCGCACTTCCATAAATATGGTTTTGTTTTTACTTCTAATATTGTGCTAAAATTCTAAAGATATAAAACTAGAGAATACTATTTTTGGATGTTTTTCAAATATATAAAAAGGCCTAGGGCTATGGCCTTCACGTAGGTGTTTTTAAAGCTTGTTTCGTTGGTGTGTGTGTGTGTGTGTGGGGGGGGGGGGTGTATTATAGCTATCAACACTCAAGTATCCACTCAATACCTCTCGATAAGAGACTATTTTGCCTAATTTAGCCTTCTCAAGTCCAAATGGGTATTGAACCAAATAGTTGATAAGATGCTCAAGTCGGGTTTTACTATCTCTAGGTTCAATCCTTTAATTGGGACTATCAATCTCTTAAGTTTATCCCATATTCTTGTTAGCCATGTTTTCCTAGACTAAGTCTCTCTTTCTCAAGTAAAGACCAAGTCAAATATGCATAAACTAATGTTTGCAACCATTAACTCTACAATTAAAAGCAAGAACAAGACTAAATAATAAACACCCAACCATAAACAAATCATAAATCAAATACCCATTAGGTTTACACATTGGGGTTGGGTCATAACCCTAGTTAAAAATCTAGCTACTCATAATGGGTATAGAAGAAAACAAGGAAGAATAGATGATAATACTCATATTGAAAGATTAAAAGATAAAAATCAAATGTTGATCACCAAAAAAAGCTAAATTTACCTTAACGAGTAAGAATAAATGGCTACAAGTCTTTCAACACTCAAAACTTTACCTAATTTTGTGATACTATTCTATTTATACAATGCTGGAAATTTTGAACAAAAATGGTCTTTTGGAGGTTCTGTGTCTGCACAATTTCATGTGCGATCCACACTTTTCTTCAGTCTTGACAGGATTTGGATCTACGGCTATACAATTTTAAAATGCAGTTGCATCTCTCAGGATTTGCGGTCTGCATAATTTTTCGTGCAGCCGCACATGGCTCTTCTGCGGACCGCATATTTTTAAGTGCGGCCGCACAATAATTGTGTAGTTCGAATTTCCTTTAGGACTCTATGAACTTTAACTCTTGTATAGCTTCTGCTACCGCATAATAATGGTGTGGTCCGCACTTTGCACTATTACTTTGATGGTTTCCCTTCACATTCTGCGACCGCAAATGGAATCTGCAGTCCACACTTGAGCTCTTGTGTATGATTTTTTTCCTTGAGTTCAGATCACTCCTTCTTGAGTTGGATTTAGGTTACACCCCATATTTTTATACGTGAAAGTACATTGTAAGTCAATTGTTGTAAGCTCAAAAATAAGATTATATTTGGAAGCATATAAAGTAAGTTAATAATGTTACCTTGGAGGTTACCAATATTTAAGATCATGAATAACGAGAACATGATGGTTGGAAAGTTAGAAGCTAAACTAATTGAGGAGAATAAGTTTCGTCGAAAGTCGACAAGTTTGGAATGTTATAACTTGTACTTTTGTGATGAGACTAGGGTGCTCAAAAAGATAAATAGGTTATGTTATGAGTTATTTTAGTCTTATGATAGTCGCGTGTTATATTCTTATGTCAAGCAAGTTGTAGAACAAAAGTTGGCAAAGGGCATCACAAGTTATATTCATAAATGTGCTGAAAATTACGTCAAATGTAGATGCGATTTTCTCCCAATTTACTTCGAATTATGGGGTGATCTACCTACCAAATATAATAGATATGAGTGTAGTTTCTAAGTATCAAACCATTTATTAATACAACATCATAGTAGAGAGATATGTACATTTTTGCGAGACTGCATAGGCTGGTAGGTGACAAGTAGGTGCATCACCTACTTGCCAAAAAGAGAGGCCTCAATAAGTCAGCCAAGAAGGGAATTTTAATGGATTATTAACTCACTTATTTCACTCATATTTTGGATCATGTAAAACAGAGCAAATCCCTGCAATTCATCCAGAAAAATCCCATACAAACCCTAGGGCATTTCGGGTGTTACAATGTGATTCTAGTGCCGACAACATGGACAACTTGCTAGTTTCTCTTTATCCTTCTTGAGATGTGTTGAGGGACTTATTTTTGATGAAGATAGACTAGGTTTTATGGGTTATACTCAGTCCAAGGTAAATTTATGATTGCGGCCGCACACCAGCCAGTTATCTATCAGCAGATAGTTGGCATATTTTGGGTTATGAGTTGCTGCCACAAGGTAAAGTATGCTGACCACATTTTACTTTTTCCAGCTCTACATCCACAAGAAAATTGTGCGGACCGTAGATGCTCATCCTACAAGCATGATTAAACTGTGAACCTCACTGTGTTTCTTGGTGTATACTTGCATATCTCCTTGATTGATTAAACATTGAATTGGAACTAATAACCACTTGTGCTTGATACAGATAATGGTTCGATCTAGAGGCAGAGGTGATACTTCTTAATGGAGGGGTGAACCTTCTAGGGGTCGAGACAAAAGTACCTTAGTCCTCGGCCAACAACGAACAATTACAAAGAAAGCTACAGCTGACATGGGGAGAGGTGCATATCTCTCAAATACAAGCTCTTATGCCTCGTCTAGGGAAGCATCAGAGGGAAACTCAGCCTCTGTTCAAGTGCAACTAGCTCTCCATTCAAGGTTGCCAGGAAGATATCAACTAAGGGACGAGTCATCCATATCTCATATCACTCTTGATGGTTCAAAATTTCTAGTCAGGCATCTAAGCTATCCACTACACCTGTCCCTAAGGCACCAGATACATCAATTCAGGACATTCCCGATGATGGCAGAGGGGGAGATGCTACAGATGTCAGCCTTGAAAGGTCGAAGAAGAAAGGAGTCCATGAGGACTGTTTTGTTAGCTTGGCTGTCTTCACCAGCTTTCGTACTTGGTGGCCAGTGAGGTCGCTCATTCTTGAGCGACAATTTCAGTTAAATGATCTTTTGAAGTATAACCCGGTAGTGTTGAGACATTTAATGGAATGTAGGGGATGGATATGGTTCACCCAGGGTGTGGCGGATGCCAAAGAATACCCTATCCTTGAATTCTAAGCCAATATGGCGCATATAAAAAAGGGGACAAAGGTAACCAAAGTGTGTAACCTTAACGTGAGATTTGATTAACATACACTCAACACGTACTTGCGTTTTGAAGATGTCGAGCCAAAGGAATATTTAGAGAAGTATGAAATAGGAGATTCAGCCTGGCCTTGGTTAGTAGAGATTCTACCAGAACCTGAGCTACCACCACCATAGATTTCCGTTGGGTCCCTATTCAAAGGAGCACTTTGACTTTTAAGGCAAAGGGGTGGCAAACCTTTATCTGCAGTAGATTTGACCCAAGCCATAATGAGACCTACCTTTAGATTCCTCGAGAAATTATAGTTACTTCTATCATGGCCAGTTACCCTATCAATATGGGTGCCGAAATGTGGGCCAACATCTCCATGATTGCTTGGCAAGGTGACTTGTCCTACCTATATCCCAATGCCGTTACATAATATCTTACGGATGCGAGGGGTAGAGACGAATGATTATGATACAAAGGTGCGGTCGAAGAAGCCTTTTGCTTGGTACTCACTGATGGATGAAAACAATCCTAAGAGAAAAGGTCAACCTTCTACCACCACAGGCTAGTCTGATGAGCTAGTTGTGGTAGTTGCAGAGGCAGTCGATATTCCATCCACTTCGATGAGCCTTCCTCTAGTGTCGTAGTTATGTATCCACCATCATCTATGGTCCATATTATAGTTCCTTCTACAACTTCCACCTCGACTTTGAAGCAGTGTCTATGACTATTGTCTTATTTTCTGCGCTACGAGTCTCCCAGTTATTGGCGAGCCTCAACAACCGGGTGCATATAGCCACTGCAAAGCTGTTTGACATATCCACTACTGTTGCAGCATAGTCTTCTATTCAGGCACCTCAGGTTCCCCTGACTATTGAAGAGACATTGAAGAAGCTTCGGAGAACCAGACCATTATTATGGATACCTTGGTATAGCATGGGTCAACAATCGGCGAGCTGGGAAGGGAAGTGAAGAGGATGCAGAATTCCCAGTCCAGCAAAAATTTAGTGGATAAGCTCTAAAGAGAATTGAAAAGAATTTCTACAGCCGAATATCTCCCTTTTTATATGCTTGTTCACCCACACCATTCAGGCCCATATCCTACAACACCGTCTGCACCGGTGGCACAACTGGCCAATTTGAGGAGCCAGACCGTATTGCTGACACTGCTAAGGTAGTGTATGAGATGTTCACCAACCCAGTCACTCCTAGAGTTGAGGATTATGAGATCCAATTGGATAATACCGAGGGCGGTGGCATTCCTGGGGAAAGAGAGATGTCCAAGGAGCTTTAGGGAGTTTTCTTCACTATTTTCCCTTTTTACTCTTGTTTTGTTAAGCATTAGGGACAATGCTTATCTTTATTCAGAGGTTGGAGTTTATTGATCATATTTGGTACATTCTGAGACATTTGGCCCGTAATAACTTGATATTATTTTCTCTTTTCTTATTTTATATATATTCTCTTACTTTATCTCATTATGTCAGTAGTTTTTGCTTATTGGCTTTATTATTTTTGTTTCTTTATTAGTTCTCCAGTTTGATTTAGTAGCTTCTTTTTATATTTTAGTAGATAATAATGTTTTGATTTTCTTAATACCACAGTTCTTTCCAAAGGTATATATTGTATGAACTAGGTGACTCGTCCCAGTGATGGATGACATGACAACCTTCTTAAGGGAATGAATCCATTTTTGGTGTTTAGGTAATAATAGTGGTAATAATGAATAAAAAACCAAACTAAGTCATGCTCGAAGAGTCAACCATGTTTCAATTGATACCAACACACTTAACTACGTGCTTATGGTTAGAGACAAGGTTTTTGAAAGAAATACCTCTAGCTAGTGACTTTGTGACTCTTGTGTTAACTTTGGCAATCATCGAGTGACTTAATTGGAACATAGTGATATTTAAACTTGAGTGTTGTTGTTTTGGACCCTCGACTCTATCCTCTTTAATTATTTGGTTGCATGGGGGGTGAGATGAATTGTTTCTAGTCCAAGTATACGTGCGAAGAGTCTGAAATTTGCCCCCGATTGTATTTGAAGGCAAAATCCTAAGTTTTACTTGGTTTGAGATGTGATTATAGGCTCTCCTTGGCCCGTGTGAGTCTTCTATTGCAAACCAATGCCATTATCCCTAGTTAATCCTTTTAGCCTTTAATCTTTCTCATTTGAAAACCATGTTACAAGTCTTTACCCATTTTATCGTGACCCTATGTTGGCACCCGAGCTTGCCTTAACACTCTTGTGAAACAAATGGCTCAAAACATAAGTTTTGGGGAGAGACGAGGAACTTGAAAAATATATCAAGGCATAAAAAGAGTAAAGAAATGATGAGAAGAAAAGGCAAGAAAAGAAAAGAACAAAAAGAAAAATGCAAAAAGTGAATAAGTGGAAAAATTAAAGGGATTCAAAGTGAGGTAATGATCACAAACATGGAGAAATCAAAAGGGGAGAAAAAGAATGAAATAATCAAGAAAGATCGATGTTAAGTCTCTCTAGTTCCCCAATAAAAAGAAAGTGCCTCTAAGAATTGACAAAGTGTGAGCCGAGAAATCAAAACAAATGGAGTGCTTAAGAAAAGGTGTAACCACTCACCCATATTTTATCTGACTATAATCCAAAATCCTTAATTACATCCCGTAAGAAGTACTATTTGATTTCAAGCACAATGAGCTTATATTAATGGCGATCTACATGAGGGAAAACCCTATGGTACTTGAATTCGCACTTAAGACATTCTCTTGAGGGAGATGAGTGAACCTTTCATAAATCTTTGGATTTAGTGCTAAATTTCTTAAGTGAGCCGGGCAACTACATGATAGAGCAAGTGTCTTTTATGAATAAAGTCAATTCTTGAAGCTCAATTGTCGTATTAGAACTATATGGGCATAAATGTTTAACTTGTCGCCTTGTTGATAATACATGAGTAGTGTGGGTAATTATTGGTCCCAACTGATATGTGGATGGCTCACCTTTGACTCGCTGAAATGACCTTTAAATTTTGGTGATGGGAACTAATTTATTTGCTTAAGGAAAAGCAAAGACTTAAGTTTGGGGGAGTTAGCAAGGGGGAATTTTGACTGCTTATTAGCGCCTTTTACCTTTTGTTTTAGTCTAAAAGCATTGAATTGTATTCCTGAATCTAGTAAAATTGTGCAAAATTGTAAGAATAATGGAAGTTAATCTCCTGAGATGAAATCCCACTCAAAAAGGATTATTCGGAAGCACAAGGCAATAAAAGGTACATAAGCATATATGTTTGTCCCCAAAAGAAATTGGGAACCATAGAATTACATTTGAGGCCGTAAACCAAAGAGGAAGATTCTAGCATAACTTTACTCAAAGTGCAGTCCACACATGAATTTTGCAGCCGCGAAGCTGGGCTAAGAGTCAAAGATCACAGAGCATGCAAAAAGACCATGTCCGGGATCATCTGTGAATTGCGGACCACACAAGAATTGTGCAGCCGTGGAATAGTTGCCTTGAGATCGCAGTCCTAAAATTGTGGACCGCAAAAGATTTCCTCGTAACCGTAGTTTAGAAATGTGTGGCCGTAGAACTCTAGTTCCTACCAGGTGACGAAATCTGCGGACTGCACATGGAATTGTGCGGCCGTAGAACCTCATGTGGGATGTTTTTTCCGAGTTTTTCAGCATTTTATAAATAGACGAGTTTCACAAAATTGGGTTAAGGTTTGAAACATTTGAACTTGCTGTAGCCGTTTTTCTTTACTACTTTAGGAAGTTTTCCATTATCTATGTATTTTTAACATTAGATTTCTTTATTTTAATCTTTCATTACGAGTTTAATTAGTTTTTCTTCTCTATTTTCTGTAATTTCTATCATGAGTAGCTAGACTTCTACTAGGATTATGATTCAACCCTAGTATGTAAACCTTATGAATTATTAATTTAGTGATTATTTATGATTGGGTGTTTATTATTTGGATTAGTTTATGCTTCAATTGTAGAATTGAAAGTTGCTAACATTGATTCATGCCTATTTGACTTAGTCTCTACTTGAGAAAGAGCGACCTAATCTGGGATAACTTAGCTAACACTGAATTGGGTCAATTGAGAGATTTATTAACCCAGTTAAAGGTTTAAGCCTAGAGATAATAATAACCTGACTTGAGCTCTTATCAACTATTTTGGTCGATATCCAATTAGTCTTAAGAAAGCCAAATTGGGCAAAAACACTCTTTAACCGAGTGGTATTGAGTGGGTAGTGTAGAGTTGTGAGCTATAATACATCCCAATCAACTACACAAGCATTAACGTCTTTATCCCATCAGGCAAACACCTAGGTTATGGTCACAACCCTAGGCCTTTAATCCAATTGGAAAAACCTCAAATACATTTATCTCTAGTCTATATTCTTTTCTGGAAATTATTACATTAATAGTAGAAATAAAAAATAAAATCTTGTTGTGGAAGTTAAATCTAGATAGCTCATTTTCTTACTTCGAATATATGCCCCTAGCTCCCACTATAACTCCCAGTGGATTTGACTCTAGCTCCTAGTTCGGTGCATACGACCATTTCATATCTCTATTGAGGTTTGCATTTGAATGAAATCACTAGGATAGATATTTTACTTCTTATATGATAGATTTTGATGTTATCATGGGTATGGATTGGATGTAGCCTTATCATGCTATATTGGACCGTTACGCCAAGACAATGATCTTAGCCATGCCGGGGTTGCCTCAATTAGAGTGGAGGTGGACTCTTAGCCATTCTACTAGTAGGGTTATCTCTTATGTTAAGGCTTGATGTATGGCCGAGAAGGGGTGTCTAGCTTATTTGGCTTATATTCGCGATTCAAGTGCGGAGGTTCCTTCCATGGATCCAATACCAGTTGTTTGTGATTTTCCAAAGGTATTCTAGAAGATCTTCCAGGGATTCCACCCGATAGAGATATTGACTTATGTATTGATTTGGCTCAAGGCACTTAGCCCATTTCTATTTTGTCATGCCGTATGGCCCTGCTAGTGTTGAAAGAATTAAAGGAGCAGTTGCAAGACTTGGTTGATAAGGGCTTCATTAGACCTAATGTCTTTCCCCGGGGTTCTCTTGTGTTATTCGTGAATAAGAAAGATGGATCGACGAGGATGTGTATAGACTATCAACAATTGAACAAGGTCATTCTCAAGAACAAGTATTCGTTAATAAGGATTGATGACTTATTTGATCAGGTTCAAGGTGTCAAAGTATTTTCAAAGATGGATTTGAGGTCTGGCTATCATCGGTTGAAGAATAGGGCATTCGATGTCCTTAAGATGCCTTTTCGAACTCGGTATGGACATTTTGAGTTCCTAGTGATGTCATTTGGGTTGACTAATTCCCGAGAAACATTTATGGATTTGATGAATCGGGTGCTCAAAATCTATTTGGATTCTTTAGTGATTGTGTCTATTGATGATATCTTAATCTACTTCCACAGTGGAAAGGAGTATGAGCAACATTTTTGGATTGTGCTTCAGACGTTGAGGGAAAGTCAGCTCTATGCCTAGTTTTCAAAGTGCGAGTTTTGGTTTGACGCAAATTTGTTTATGGGTCATGTTGTATTGGCAGAGGGCATAAAAGTAGACCTTAAGAAGATTGATCAATTAAGAACTGGCCTAGATCTACTTCAGTCATAGAGATTCAGAGTTTTTAGGGTTTGGCGGGTTATTAACGCCGTCTCGATAAGGGGTTTTCATCTATGACATCCCCATTGACCATATTGACACAGAAGGGTGCCCCATTCAGATGGTCAAATGAGTGCAAGTTGATATTTCAAAAGGTCAAGACTGCTTTGACTACGACGCCAGTGTTGGTATTGCCTACATGTTCAGGATCTTACTCGGTGTATTGTGATGCATCTCATATTGGGTTCGGTGTAATATTGATGCAGCATAGCAGGGTGATCGCATATGCGTCGCAACAGTTGAGGGATAAGAGAAGTTACCCTATTCATAACTTAGAGTTGGAAGCCATTGTTCATGGGCTAAAGATTTGGAGGCACTATCTTCACGGCATGTCGTGCGATATATTCTCGAATTGTTGGAGTATATAGTATTTGTTCAAGCAAAAAAGGACCTCAATTTGAGATAAAGGAGGTGGTTGGAGCTATAGAAAGGCTATAATATCACTATTTTATATCACCATGGGAAGGTCAATGGGGTGGCTGATAACTTGAGAGAAAGGCGGTGAGTATGGACAGCCTTGCGTACCATCCAGTTAGAGAGAGACCGCTTGCATCAGATTTTCGGGCTTTGGAAAATCAGTTTGTGAGGTTAGATGATCCAGATCCCAGTTGTGTTCTATCTTCTACAGTCGCTCGGTCTTCCTTGCATGAGCGCATTAGAGAGCGTCAGTATAATGATCCTCATTTTCTTGTCCTTAGGGACAAGGTGTGGCACGATGGTGCCAAGATGGTTACTATTAGAGATGATCGGGTTTTGATGATGCAGGGTCATATTTGTATGCCTAAATGGATGGGTTTCGTAAGTTGATTCCTGAGGAGGCCCACAGTTCCCGATATTCTATTCATCTAGATGCCTCTAAGATGTATCAGGACTTGTGGCAACATTATTGGCCGAGAAGGATGAAGAAGGATATAGTTGTATATATAGCTTGGTGTCTAAATTTTCAGCAAGTAAAGTACGAGCATCATAGACCTGGTGGTTTATTTTAGAGATTGGAGATTCTTGAGTGGAAGTGTGATCGTATCACTTTAGATTTTGTTGTTGGGTTCCCACTGACTCAGAGAAAGTTCCACATGGTATGGGTCATTGTGGACAGGTTGACTAAGTCGACACATTTCATTCCAGTGGTAGTTACCTATTCTTTAGAGCGTGAGATCTACTTTCGTGAGATCATCCATTTTCACAGTGTGCTAGTGTCTAACAATTTTGATCGAGGTACGCAGTTCACCTCGCACTTCTAGAGGGCACTACATCTTGAGTTGGGTATGTAGGTTGAGTTGAGTATAATATTTCGTTCCCACACAGACAGGCAGTCTGAGCACACTATTCAGATACTGGAGGATATAATTTGCACTTGTGTTATGGATTTCATGAGTTCTTGGGATCAGTTCTTGTTGCTTGCAAAGTTTGCCTACAACAACAGCTACTATTCGAGCATTTAGATGGCTCTTTATAAGGCATTATACAGGAGGCAGTGTTGTTCTCAAGGGAGGCTCATTTTTTGGGTACATATTTGGTATAAGATGCTTGGATAAGGTCAAGATTATTAAGGATCGACTTCACATAGACCAGTCAAGGTATTAGAGTTATACCAACCGTAACGTTTGTATTGTTTCATTCATGGTTTTTGAGAGGGTATCGCTCTAGGTTTCACCCATGAAGGCTGTGATGAGGTTCAGAAAAAATGTCAAGTTGATCCCTAGGTATATCAGACCCTATGAGATTCTTGAGAGAGTGGGTGAAGTGGCCTACAGACTCGCATTTCCACCTAGTCTATTAGCAGTTTATCTAGTGTGCCATGTATCTATGCTCCGAAAGTATGACAGTGATCAACCTTATGTGTTAGATTTCAGCTGAGTCCAATTAGACAAGGATTTGACTTATGAGGAGGAGGTGGTGGCCGTTCTAACCTGGCAGGTCCGATAGTTGAGATCTAAGAGTTATCCTTCAGTTCGAGTGTGATGGAGAGGTTAGCCAATTGAGGCAGCCGCTTAGGAGTCTAATTTGAACATGCGAAGTAGATATCCACACCTTTTCACCAGTCCAGGTAGGTTTTTATGTCCGTTGAGGACTAACGTTTGTTTTAGAGGTGGAGAATGTGATGATTTGATAGGTTATCTAGAGTTTTAACGCTTAATTCTATGTTTTTAAACGTTAAATAGCTCCATTTAGTCTTCTTTAAATTGTGTGTGCAGTATGTGTCTTCTTCTGGAAGGTTTTTATGTGAAAAAATGTTAAAATATAAAATTATTCCTTAAAAACTCATTTGTTTGACTTCGGTCAATATTTTTATCAATAGACATGGATCTGTATTTTAATGGTCCTGGTGGGTCCGTATCATGATTTGGGACTTGGGCGCATTCCTGAAATTGAATTCAGAAGTCCCTAGCTTGATTTATCACAATTTATTGAAAATTATAGGTTTAAAGGCTTAAAGAATTCATAAATTTGTCCGTAGTCTTACTTTTTTTCTACCGAGTTTGGATTTCTATTTTGGAATTTGGTATAGGTTCGTTTAAGTATTTATGACTTGTTTGCAAAATTGGTGCAAATTGGAGTTGGATTGACGTGATTCGGACTTTCGACTTTTTAAATGGAAGTTCATAAGTTTCATTACAAAATTTATTTATTTTGGTCGATTCATAGTTTTATGTGTTAATTTGGTATTTTGATAGTGCGAGGGTGTTTGTATGATTTTTTGGACTTGTGTGCATGCTTAATTTGGAGCCCCGAGGGCTTAGCTGAGTTGAGATAGAGTACGGGTGTTTCACACTTAGAAATTTTAGGTTTTTAGCTTCTACTATCATATGGTGTTTTCTTCTTTGTGATCGTGAAGATACTCTCGCGATCGCAAAGAGTAAACTGGTCTAGGGGTCGATTTCCTTAATCGCGAATGTGATAGGGCGCAGCCTCAATTTTATGTTATTACTGGTATTGTTCCAGTTTTCCATAGAGATGCTTCAGTTCTATTTGATCCTGACTCTTATTATTCCTATGTGTCATCCTATTTTGCTTTGTATCTGGATGTGCCTCGTGATTCTTTGAGTGCTCCTGTGTATGTGTCCACACTTGTAGGAGATTTTATTGTTGTAGATCATGTGTATCGCTTGTGTGTGGTTACTATTGGGAGTCTGGAAACTAGCATAGGTCTCCTACATCCTTATACGGTAGACTTTGATGTAATCTTGTGTATGGATTAGTTGTCACCTTATCATGCTATATTGGATTGTCACGACAAGATGATGACCTTAGCCATGCTGGGATTGCTTCGATTAGAGTGGAGGGGACTCATGGCCATTCTACCAATAGGGTTGTCTCTTGTGTGAAACCTCAACGTACGATCGAGAAGGGGTGTCTAGCTTATTTGGCTTATATTCACTATTCTAATGTGGAGGTTCCTTCCATGGATTTAGTACCAGTTGTTCGTGAGTTTCCATAGGTGTTTCCTGTAGATCTGCCGAGGATTCCACCCAATAGAGATATTGACTTATGTATTGATTTGGCTCAAGGCACTTAGCCTATTTCTATTCTGCCATATCATATGGCCCCACCGGAGTTGAAAGAATTGAAGGAGCAGCTGCAAGACTTGCTTGATAAGGGCTTCATTAGACCTAGTGTCTTTCCCTGGTGTATGCCCCTGTTGTTCGTGAAGAAGAAGATGGATCGATGAGGATGTTTATGACTATCGCCAGTTGGACAAGGTCACTATCAACAACAACAACAACCCAGTATAATCCCACTTAGTGGGGTCTGGGGAGGGATAGTGTGTACACAGACCTTACCCCTACCATAGGGTAGAGAGGTAATTTCCAAATAAATCCTCGACATCCTTCCCTCCAAGGACTTCCCACCTTGCTCTTGGGGAGGCTCGAACTCACAACCTCTTGGGTGGAAGTGAGGCTTGCTTACCATCAGAGCAATCCCTCTTGTAAGAACAAGGCCACTATCAAGAACATTTATTAGTTATCGAGGATTGATGAATTATTTGATCATATTCAAGATCCCAAAGTGTTTTCAAATATTGGATTTGATCGTCTTTACAAATTTATTTAGTTTTATGATTCAACCTTTTTTAATACACATGATAAATTTATTTTTTTACACCGATTTATCTTTTACTTATAAGATAATTTAATAAAATTATTTTCTTAATTTCAACAGTAATAAATTAATGACCCATTTCCCTAGGCGATTTTGTTAAATTCGCTGGCATAATTGATGAGCCTTTTCCCTTCTTTTAAAGTGGCATGTGACAAGCATAAGTTGGCAAACCAGATCCCTATGTGAAAATTAAAAATTTCACCCAATATTGTGTGTGTAGAATTAGGATTGCCTAATTGTTAATCGAATTGCAAAATGAACTTATTGACTTGTTGATATCAGGTTATTAGGATAATGATTGATGAACGAATTAAAATTTTATAATTAATTGGTTAACGATTTGGGAGAAGATTATTCTTTTTCTTTTTTATAAACTTTTAATCTATTAAATTGTTTTGTATTTATACTTTTACCTTTATGTATATAGAATACTACTTGAAACCTTAAATCTCTAATTTCTCAATTCAACACCAGCAGTAGTCGTCTCCATCGTCAATTAACTCTTCAAAGTTCAAACATGGATTTGGTGACATGAATTGCATATCACATGGATTTTTCTATGAGATAAGGAGTTCTTTTTTAAGTAAAAGTTTGTATTTCACAAAATAGTTATAATCTTTACAATTGTCATTCATTAGGATCTTGGACATTATGCCCCAAGCTCTATACTTTTGTGTTTCTGCTAATTACAAACAAAAAAAAAGAACTCTGCAAAATAGTGTACTACTATATCGTAGTTGCAGGTACTCCTTCATTTCCTGTAACTTGCAATCTAACTTCTTGTATTTACTTCCATGATTATGAATTTCCTGTGCTATTACCCATATAATGGCCTTTTTTTGCCTAGATTTCCCTCGAAAAAATCCTCAAGTTCCATTCTTTCCATATGTGATAGACACATGCTGGTAAACAGATTCTATATATACATGAATTTGTTGATTTTCCCTTTGCATGCACCTCTGCCCATTGAACTTCTTCATACCACCCTTTTACTTTCCTTTGAACTCCTTGCCATTCCAATAAGCTATCGCAGATTTGCAATGTTATCCCACATTTAAAAAATAAATGTTTTGCACTTTCTGGTTCTCTTGTACACAATGGATATGATAGATAATCAACTAGACTCCAGTTTGCCTCTCTATCTCTTGTTAGCAGCCTTCCATGTAGGTTTAAGTATAGTAAGAATAACTAACTAGGAGCTCCATAGTTGTTACAAATTAATCTTCTCCATGAGCATTTTGGATACTCACCCTGAAACTTCTCATACATCTTTTTTATGGTGAAGCTATGCATCTGATTAAGCTTCTCTTCTTGTATCCCCACTTCTTCCAGATATTCAACAGCCTTAAGTATCTTCTGTACAATCCACGATGTCTGTATTGGTTTGTTATTCCACAGACTAGCTCTCCTCCCATAGTAACTGTGAATCCATTTTACCTATAGTTTGTCCTTCCTGTTTCATATGTTCCACAACATTTTGCACACAACTACCTTGTTCCACATTTTGATGTGCATAATGTTCATCCCCCATTCTACTCTGGGCATACAGATTCTATCCCAAGCAATAAGTGCCCTATGTAATACATCAATACCTTCTGTCCATAGGAACCTTTTACATACACTCTTAATCATTTGTATCACCTTCTTTGGTAGTGTAAAAATTTGAGACTAGAAAATTTGTATTGAGAAAAGAACACTTTTAATAAGTTGCAATCTCCCTGCGTAATACAAAAACTTTGATGTCTAGCTAGTAATCCCGCCAATGATCTTATCAATTAGTGGCTTACGCTAAATAACTAATTGCCTTTTTGTACTGAGAGGAAACCCTAGGTATCTTATAGGAAGCTCACCCTTAAGGAAACCCAGATTATCCAATATATCAAGTTGCAATGTCTAGTTCATTCCTCCAAAGTATAAACTACTTTTCTCCACATTTGCTTCCTGCCTAGAAACCTTAGAGAACATTGAAAAACAAGCATAAAATGCTTTCACAGATTCCATATCTCCTTTGCAAAACAATAGCAAATCATCTGCAAAACTGAGTTGTATTAAGTTCAACTTAGCACATTTTGGATGGAATTTGAAAAACTTGTTCTCCTTCAGTCCCTTTAACATTCTTGTGAAGTATTCCATTACTAGAACAAACACAAAAAGGGATATGGGGTCACCCTGTGTCAGTCCCTTCTTTACTGGAAAAGGCTTCATAGGACTACCATTTATAAGTATAGAGTAGGAGACTATAGTTACACATTTCATGATCCATGTAATGAACACTTCTGGGAGACATCATTGATCCAGAATCGGATATATGAAACACCACTCAATAGAGTCATATGCCTTCTTCGTATCAATCTTCAAACAAAATATAGGAGTAATATTCTTCCTGCTATAACCTTTTACTATCTCATGGCTTAGAATGACATTATCTGAAATTATTCTCCCTAGAACAAAAGCTGATTGGTTATCATTAACCAAGTAGTCCGTAATCTCTTGAAGCCTGCAAGTTATGATTTTGGAGACGATTTTATAAATGGTAGTACAACATGATATTGGTCTAAACGCAGAAATTCTTGATGGATTTTGTACTTTAGGAACTAAGGTTACTATAGTGCAGTTGATTGGCTTGTACACTTCTGAAGTTCTAAAGAAATCCTGAACTCCACTACTTCATCCCCTATAATTGCCCATGTCTTTTTAAAGAATAGTGAATTATACCCATCACACCCTGGAGCCTTGGCGTCATTTATGCTTTTTTGTGCTTGGACAATCTGCTCCCTTGTCACAAGTTCTATCAGTTTTTCTTGTTATGCCCTTGTCAGTATGCTTCCTTTCTTCATCACATTTAGTTCAATAGCTAGAATCTCCTCTACAGCTGTTCCTAAGAGTTTCTGATCGAAGTGAATGATTTCCTGCTCTACTTCCTCCTGATTCTTTATATGTAAACTTGTTTGGGTGACTAGCTTTGTAATTTTCTTTTGAGCATTCCTGTTCTTTATACTGGCATGAAAAAAGCTGAATTTGAATCCCCTAGCCTCAACCATTGGATCCTGAACTTCTGTTTCAGTATACTCTCCTCAATTGTACATTTATTAGCTTCTCTTTTATATCCTTTTCATCATTCTTCAAGGTCTATGAATTGTTTAGGTCTCTCATTTGCACCTGAATTCTCTGTAGCTTCCCCCTTTAGGAGTATAATCTTCTTGTGAATTGTGCTATACTCCTCTTGATGCAGCTGCTTCAGTTTATTTTTGAGTCTTTTAAGCTTTAACCAGATTAATTTTATTACTGATCCTTGTATGTTTATCTCCCATGTTGTTTTAACTATGCCTTCAAACTCCTTGTGCTCAACAAGGTTGTTGAGAAATTTAAAAGGTTTTGGATTATTTTGTTGTTCCTACTGAAATAAAACACAAAGGTGTATGGTCAGAAAATAAAGGGTCCTGCATCTCCAACTCCAATTGCCTCATACTCATCATCCATCCATCATTTACTAGTGCTCTTTCTATTTTGCTATGGAGATGACTATTTGTCCATGTAAACTCCCTCCAACATATCTGAGTTCAGTCTTTCCCGTGTTCTCTAAGAAATCAGTGAAGTCCCTTATCTCTGCTTCCATAACTAGGTTCCCATTGTACCTATCTTCCCAAATTTGTATTGCATTATAATGTCCTATTGCATTCCAAGGTCCTTTTAACTCCATATGCCACTAAGTTAACTCCTCCCACATGTCTCCTTTTGTTCAATAGTATACATCCATATATTCGCGAGAGCCAAAATTCTTCCTTACTCTCCATTAATATAATCTTTCCTGTGATTATCTGCTCAAAGTAACTATGTTATATAAACTCCACTACTCCTGAATCTCATACTATCCATATTCTTTCTTTAGTAATAGCTACAAAATTGTCGTTCCATTACTAGTTCTGTGCAATTTTTTGTATGATTTTTGCTACCACATGTTGCTTCACCCTATGCTCAATAATAGCTACTAAGTCTGCTTTTTTGTTTGTAATATAGTTCTTTATTTATTTTTTCTTATATACTTTATCCAATCCTCTAACATTCCATTCTACCATCTTCATGTAGGTTTGAATGGATCATCAGTCTCCTGCATCACATCCCATCTATTCTTTCTACTAGACCCCAAACATATTAGCATTGAGTTTGAAGGACCCGTTGTATTGCTTCCATTTTCTATACTCATCCCTCTATATTTTGAGTTTCTTGCTATAATGTCTGCCAACCTTCCTCATCCTCTTGTCTTTTTGATGAAAATTCTTTCTATGACTGCTCTATTCCTTTCTGCTTACCATCCTGCTTTTGAACTTGTGGAGCAGCTTCTTTGTTTTGCTTCTCTTCCACTTGTCCTTTCCTCTTCCAAAACTGTTGTGGATATTGGTCTCTTCCTCTTTGCTTTATTTCTTCCTTTTGTTGTTCTTGGCATATATGTCCCCATTGAAGACATTTTGTGCAATATTGGGGCATTCAATCATACCAAACATTCTGCTCAAACTTCCTTCCATTAGGATCTTCTACCATAATCTATTTTGGAAGTGGTATAGTCACATCCATTTCCACTAGAATTCGAGCATAGTCCAACTCGAGTAGTACAGGCATCTGAATATACATGGTTTCCCAGTGTACTCCCATTTCTACTCAATGAATCATCCTCCCAACAATTAAGAGGTAGCTTAGGCAATTGATTCCATAATGGTATGGTTTTCAATACCTCATTTGCAAAATCAAAAGTCACCGTCCATACTTTAACCACTACAGGCTTGAAATTCATCATATATGACCCTGAATAGATCACACCATCTCTATGCTCTATTATGTCAAAATTTAAACACAAAATGCCCATCATTATGAAGGTATATTGATGGTTTTGCGGCAAAGTTCCACTGAAACGAGATAAATCTTTCAAATGCAGCAATAGTAGGGGTTTCACCCACAACATACACAATCACAATCATTCTCCATTTTTCAGTAGCTCGTTCCTCAACCTCCTTATCTAATTTAGCTACCTTAACTCCATTCTTAATCGTAGTGGCAATATACTGTAAATTCATACCTCGGGTAGCCATTTTATTCTCAGCAAATAAACTCTTCCATTTCATTGTTGCATTTGCCAAAGTAGGGATCTCCAACTTTCCTTTGAGCCTTGGAGTTTCAGTTGTGCATTAGTTAACTAACTTATTTTTCTCGTAAAAAATATTTTTTTCTTTTAATTTTGTTGTCAATTTCTTTTTACCCATACCACATACTTATTTTCTCTCCTTTTACTGAATATTGCATGTCATATAAATTAGAAAACTAGTTTTGAACATGTGCATTGCACGTGATTCTATGTTGTCGATTATTATTGTGAGCATATGATTTTTTCCCTACACGAATTAATCCCATAAATTCAAAAACAAAATAATTTCTTTTATTTACTTGCAATTTTGTAGATTTTTGTGGCATTTTCCGTTATTTGTTTGCATTTTGTTTATGCATTTTAATTAGTAAAAAATACAAAAAATGTATTGCATGTGCATTTAGAAGTTTATTTGACAATTTTTAAGAATTGTTAGAAATTAGTCATTTTATAAAAAAAGGAAATAATAAAAAAATAGTGTAATTTGTACTTTTAATTTTAACTTTGATTTTAGGTTATTTTCTTTCAATTTTGTTTTAATAATTTGTAATAATGATTAGCAATTTTAAAGGTTAATTTACAAAAAACAACAACTACCCAGTATAGTCCCACAAAGTGGGGTCTGGGGAGGATAATATGTAGACGAGCCTTACCCCTACCCGGAAGGGCAGAGAGGCTGTTTCCAATCGACCCTCGGCTCAGTGAAGGAAAGGAAAAACAAAAAATAATTATCTAAACATAAGAGCCATAAATAAAATAGCATGCAATAATATCATACAGTAACTACCATAAATAACTACCATAAGAGAGACATACTCCAAAACATAAATCATCTATGGATAGCCCTGCCAAGCCTCACCCAACCCCAGGTGAGGAGTACGAAAAACTCTAGGAGCCCCTATCCTACAACCCTGATACTAGACCTCCAGACTTTCCTGTCAAGAGTCATGTCCTCGGAAACCCACATTCTAGCCATGTCATGCCTAATCACCTCTCCCCAATACCTCTTAGGCCTCCCTCTGCCTCGCCGAACGCCGACAATCGCCAGCCGCTCACAACTCCTCACCGGGGCATCAGGACTTCTCCTCTGCACATGCCCGAACCACCTCAGCCTTGCCTCTCGCATCTTCTCATCCACCGGGGCCACCCCCACCTTATCTCGAATAACTTCATTCTTAATCTTATCTAACCTGGTGAGCCCGCACATCCACTCGAGCATCCTCATCTCTGCAACCTGCATTCTCCGAACATGAGAGTTCTTCACTGACCAGCACTCCGCTCCATACAACATTGCAGGTCTAACCACAGCTCTATAAAATTCCCCTTGAGTTTCTATGCAACTTTCTTGTCGCACAGGACTCCTCATGCAAGCCTCCACTTTGACCACCCCGCTCCTATATGATGAATGACGTCCCCGTCAATCTCTCCGTCTCCCTGAATCACCGACCCTAGATATCTGACACTATCCCTCTTGGCGATGACCTGAGATCCAATCATCATGTCCCTGCCTACTTCGCTCGGCTCAGCGCTAAACTTGCACTCTAGGTATTCAGTCTTAGATCTGTTTATTTTGAAACCCTTAGACTCGAGAATTTGTCTCCATACCTCTAACCTCTCAATAACACCGACCCTTGTCTCGTCTATCAAGACTACGTCATCAACAAATAGCATACACCAAGGCACATCCCCTTGAATATGTCGGGTTAGAGCATCCATCACCAAGGCAAACAAGAGAGGGCTAAGCGTCGATCCTTGATGGAGCCCCATAACCACTGGAAAATGGTCTGAGTCTCCACCCACCGTCCTAACCCTAGTCTTAGCTCCATCGTACATGTCCTTGATTACTCTGATGTAGGCTTCTGGCACGCTCTACGCCTCCAAGCATGTCCGTAGAACCTCCCTTGGGACCTTGTCATACGCCTTCTCCAAGTCGATAAGCACCATGTGCAGGTCCTTCTTCTTATCTCTGAACTGCTCCACCAGCCGCCTGACAAGGTCGATAGCTTCTGTAGTGGAGTGACCCGGCATGAAACCGAACTGGTTCATAGATATAGATGTCATATCCCTCACTCTCGCCTCGATCACCCGCTCCCAGACCTTCATGGTGTGACTTATTAATTTGATACCCCTATAGTTGTTACAGGTTAATTTGGGATTTATAATTTAATTTAGATTTTAGTTAATTTCAAAAATGAAAAAAGAAAAAGAGAAAGAAAGAGAAATATGAAAAATGAAAATAAAGAAGAAGAATAAAAACATTTGGGCTAGCCCAAACGGATTCCCCCTAAACCGGTCCAACACCCGTCCAGACTCGGTCCAGTCCCCCTAATAAACAAAACGATGTTGTTTTACTTGAATCAATCTCAACCATCTAGGGTTCAAGATCCAGCGGCTGAGAACTAAGGAGATTTTAATATATAAGTGTCCAAACGCCCCCCGCCCCCAAACCCGTCTCTCCTCCCCCACCCCGTAACCCTAGAGAATCCCACCGTCGCCGCCGTCCACCGCCATGAACCACCGGCCGGAAATTGCATCTGCCGGCGGCGGAGCTCCAATCGGTCCCAAATTAACACCACCGCTTCTCCTCCCTCTCCTCTACCCAAATCCACCATCGCCTTCCCTAAAAACATAGCCAAACTTGTCGAATATCGTTTGAAAGTTTTGACTCCGCCGCCGTGTCCGGCGGCACCACTCCTATTCCACCCCAAAATCACACCAAATAACAGCCATGATTCCCTCATCCTAGATACCCAACCCATTATCCTCGAATCATACTCAAACTCTTCAAATTTTAAATCGAAATTGAAAACCCTAAAATTTCAAAAAAGGGGCCAAATAAGTGGAGTTTTGAATTTTTGAGTTCGGAATCGACTTCAGCTGTGAGTTCTCGTCTGAGAACACACAATTGAAGTTTATGCTTGCCTTAAATTAACAAATTCGTCGAAAAGAAGGTGCATATAGTTTTGAAAGAGGTATGAATATTTTTATTATTATTATTTTTCTCTTTTTATTTTTTGATTCTTTCTTTCTCCTCTTCCTGCTGTTCGATGAAAAATATTTTGCATACGTTTATTTAGGTCAGACCATTTTAGTTTTTAGTTACTTAATATCCAAAAATTTCATTGCAAAATTCAAAGTGCTGTGGTCAAGTATTTGTGTGTAGCTTTTCATATATGATTTATTTTTAGTCCATTAACTTGGTCCATTTTATTAAGTTTGACGAATAGTTCGAATAGTTTAGGGTTCAAATTGACAATATAATTACATTCCGGTTAAATTGACTCAGAATCCTAATAGGGTTGTTTGTGTGCATTTTGAAATCTTCATTGGCCCATTTAGGGCCGACCCAATAGTGGAAAAACGCAGACCCATTGGCCTTGGATCAAGTGGACCCAGATTGGTTTGACAAAATAATTTTCAGTAGTTTTAAGGATACTTAGGGCAATGCACTTAGAGAATCTCTGCATAACTGAAATAAGAAGATTCTAGGTTAGGGTGTCAATTTGGAATTCAGCTTTTAGGTAGTATAACATGGAGAACAAGGCATAAAACAAAGGACTAACTAACAAAAAGAAAAATGAAAGAAGGTCTAAAAGGAAAAAAACAAAATCTGAGTTGCCCTAGTAACTTGCCTATAAAGGCATTGTTACTGGAGGCTGAAAAAAGATCATAAAAAGAGAGGAGAGGATCCGGAAATAAAAAAAAAAAGACTAGAGAGGTAAAAAAGATCAGAAGGTCTAATATATATATATATATATATATATACTGAAATTCCTGCAACAGTCTACCCTAGAAAAATTCCAAAAGACAGCAGGAAATTGTGAAAACTATTGTTTTGGTTGATCTCTCAACTGATTTTTTGAAGATATTCAAGTCCTGAAGTATTTTATGGTTCATTGGAGACTAAATATGCATTGATACTGGTTGTTTTTTTAGAAAAGTCTTTTGGTTCAAGTTGTTTGAGCATCACATTTCCTGGGTTTTGAGCTGTGATTGGTTAGCTATTTGCTTCTGATCCCTGCTGTGTATATGCTAATCATCTGCCTCTGTTTTCCTTTCAAATATCCAAGTACTTCCATAACTCATGATAGAAGAATGATTTTGAACATGTAAAGGAGTTGAAATATTGTTAATTGAAGACCATATTCGAAGCTGATTTCTCTTTGTCCTCTACTATTTATATGCCTTGTAATCATATTTCAAATTTTTGATGTTAATTAAGACCTTTTTCTTTACCTGAATTTGAGCATGTGAAAATGGCTTATTGTAGTGTTGTAATGGACTTTGATCATGCATGATTATGGCTAATGTTGAAATCTGAAGTCCTGTCCTTGTTAGTACCCTGCTGAGAACTATTCAGGTCTTAATTTCGAAAACTGAATGTGGTCTGTTGGTGTACTGACTATGCTAATGTTAGTGTTGTAAGCATGATTGTGTGACTTGGGTATTTTGGCTTGGTTCTGCGTTTGTATGTCAAATGGGCACGGTATATTTAAGCCATTCAAATCTTGAGTGAGGTATAAGGCTGACAAATTATTTAGCCAGGATGCAATTTGGACAATAACATGTTAGTATTAAGCATAGTTCAAAAATGTGAATTTTCAATCATTGACTATTAGATTTTTCTTAAACAATTTGAGCAGTAATCTCTAATGCTAGGCATCAGGACTTCATGGGCTGTTGAATTAGGCTCTTATTGGGCTTGGCATAAAATGGTGCTAAAAATTGCTATCTGGAGTAGTCTTCAAGTGTATGGGCTATTGGGCCTCATACTTGGCCAAGCCCAAATTTGGAAAAGAAGTGAAATAAAATAGACTTCACTTAAACTCAATCTTTAGTTCACACTTAAGTTCAGCATGGTTCAAAAGTAGTTGTGACTTCTTTAGCCTTATTTCATTAATAGACCTTTGTAATTGATTTTTGGTGCACCACCAAATAAATTAGACAATCAGTGGCCCTCATTTAATTAGTCTCTATTCGAATTGAGGTTCGCAATGCAAAACAAAAATGACAATTGCACGACCATCATTTCAATTAATTTCTTCTTATCCTTATAATTCAAGGTATGCCACTTAGGGAACTTTCCGTGCGCCTCGCAAATTTATAAGCACACAATTACCTTAGGCGCGTTAGATAAATAATGTAATTTCCTATTTACAAATGCGCATTTATGCGAGCAAAATCCAAATCCACATGCTGTTGAAACATGTCAAAGACTATGGGTGCATTTATGTGATGTAGTTCAAGACGTACTTCAATAACGTTGCAATGTTCTTAAAATTAAATAAATACTGTTAAAAATAAAATTTGAACATAGGTTTAAAATGTATTAAAATCAGATAATAAGCTGAATTTAACAATTGAGCGACCGTGCTAGAACCACGGAACTCGAATGCCTAACACCTTCTCCTGGGTTAACAGAATTCCTTACCAAGATTTCGCTCGCAGACTGTATTACAGAGTCAAACTTTCCTCGATTTGGGATTTAAACGGGGGACTTGGGACGCTGATCGCTTCCAACTCAACGCTACACGAATGCAGGGAGAGCGGGTCGCTACAACTTTTACCCGAATAGTGGTTTGGGGTCGAATTTCTACAAGGAGCTTGAAATAGAGTTGTATTGTCTATTTAGCCTAGACTTGCGTTTGAACTTCTAATTGCACTCCTAACATTTTTGAGTTTTATTTGTATTAATAAATACTATTATGAACTAAAGTTGGAGACTAAATTATGCTAAGGAAATATTGCTTGGTTGTAATTAGTAGGAAGAAAGGCACAAGGGTCATGGCATCACCTAGGTGGTTAACTATCGGGTAAAAAATACTAAGAATTGATTGATATATTCAGGATTTATGCTATAACCATTGTACAATTGTGCCCACTCTCACACCTCTTGGTAGAGAGAGTGAATTTGCCTGATTGACTCTCTCGAGACCAATTGGATTGGCCAATTGGACAGAGCACCTAGGGTTCAAGTAGGGTGATTACTCTCTTGAGATTTAACCCGTTAATTGGAACTACCATTTCTCATAGGCCCATCCTAATTTCTTGTTGGGTTAATTTTAGGGTCATAGACTCTCTTTCTCAAGAAGAGTAAAAACCCACTAAGATAGGATTGATGTTTTCAACTACCAATCCTTAATTTAAGCATAAATTTAACCCAAATAGCAATCTATCATTAGAAAGCAACACCCGTCAATTACCCACACTAGGGTTGAGCCACAACCCTAGCTAATGGGTTTAGCTAGACATAATTAAAGAATAAATAGAAGGAGTAATAGAAATAATAATTAATTACTAAGATTAAACTACAAGTATCTATGGAGATATTAATGCTAAAATGCCAAAATAGGCTAAAACTTCCGTCCTCATGAGCGCAGCTCTGATCCATAAAATAAAACATAAAAACTCCCTCTAAAAATGGTAAAATATTCTATTTATAGTGGGCTTAATAAACTGGACAAAATAACCCCTACGGGGTCAGTGCGGGCCGCACAATTACGACCTTGGCTGCATTGGCTCTTTGGCTTCAATTTCTATCTTCTCTCAAGTGGCTGGTGCGGACGCGTAAAGGTGTGGCGCGGCTGCGTGAATGTCACGCGCGACCGAAAAAATGGTGACTGCGGCGGCATGGCTTGCCTTTACTAAAATCTCCATCTTCTCTGAACCTTGTGAAGTGGGCCGCATGCCATAATAGCGCGGCCGCGTGATCTGGACGTGGGCCACATATTTCCAACTGCGGCCGCGTTATGCAAGACCTAATCTTACTCTTCTCTGAACCTTTTGACGCGAGCCGCATACCATAATATTGCAGTCGCGTGAGGTGAACGTGCGCCGCACATTTCCAATCGCGGTCGCAATATGCAAGACTTGATAATACTTTCCTCTAAAACCCCTAGTGCGGCCGCATGCACAATTGTGCGATCTGCACTAGGCTCGTCTTTCCACCACTTCACTTGGCCTTTGAAACCTGAGCAGGTTTCACTCCGTTTTGAGCCAATCTTTGACATTTTTTCACTTTGTTGCTCAAACCTGCAATCAAGCACAACCTGTAGGCATTTTGGGGCTCTTTAGTAGCAAATTATACTCAGAGCATAGGCAAGTAGGGGCATAAAACACGTTAAAATTCTACTTATCAACTCTCCCAAACTTAAACCTTTTATTGTCCTCAAGCAAACAAAATAAGACTCACCCCTTAAAGAAAACATCCAAGTAATTCCAGCTATTCTAAGGTAACCTCAACAAGCATCAATTGAGACTAACAATTGCCCTCAATACGATTGCATCATTAACACATTTAGACTTTGAAAACTTGTGGATCTAGTGTGACGCAAGAGCATCAAGAGTTGACACATTTCATCAAGGAACTTATCTCAATAACTTTGGTCATTTTTGAACCCAAACTCACACGTCCTCAACTCTCCCTAAGAAAACCTCACCTTTTAGAGTATTGACCCACAAACCGAGGTCGATGGACTTTTACTCATCTCTCTCAAGAAGAAAGTCACACGTTTGGCTCCAAGTACTATACGATTTCCCCTTATGTAAGTATCCACTAATGTAGGCTCCCTTCAACTCAAGATCATATAGGCTTTTATGGAGTCATTGTGAAGGTTTTTGGGTAAGGGTAGGATATATTCGTTTTCCAGTGTGTACAATCTTCCTCTTAAGCACTTCTATTGATTCATTTCGGCACACTTTCTTGCCTCATTTGAGTATTTCACTATCTTCAAGGGTTAGAGGGACACACTGTCGCTCTTTCTTATGCAATTCAAAGCATTTCTCCTTTTTCTACTTGTTTCAGCCTTTTTCCTTTTTGTTTTTCTTATATCCCCTTCTCTTTTTTTTCTTTTTTCACATTGGATTTCCTTTTCATATTTTTCTTCTCTCTTTTTTATTGCATTCCTTTTCTTTTTCTTTGTACCTTTTTCCCCTTTGTTTCCTTTCTTGTCTCCCCCCCCCAAACTTAGACATTTGCCATTACTCAAGGGAAGATTTGGGTGCCAAGAGAGGGTATCATTAAGAAAAGGAATAGGTGTGTAGCATTGGTTCTCGAAAGAAAAAGGTTCATGGCTCAAAATGGTTAACTAGGGATCATTTCATTGGTTGGAAATGGAATTGTTTAACTTAGCATTTGGTTCGAGGAGAGCCTATAATGACTTCTCAAGTCAAATTTCACCTAGGATTTCGCCTCAACGAACATTCAGGGCAAGTTCTAGACTATCGGCTCGGGACTTGGACTCATAATTCGAGTTCTCACCACACACAGTCAAGGATTTCTAAAGACATTGAGTCAAGGGTCCATATCGACCTTAGTTTCGATTCAAGTGCACAATGGCAAAAAACAACCACATGATAATTGATTGGTCAACACAAGAGTCTCAAGGCCACGACTTTCATCATCCTAATCACAACATTATGTCTTTGAACATGGGATAAAAGTCAAATGTGTTAGGCCCCCCTTAACTACAAAATATCAAAATCAAAAGAAAAAAAAACAAAAACAGACTTAAATCCTTAAGAAGGCCGTCACGCCATCTATCATTGGGAAGAGCCACCTGGTTCGCACAATACTTCACCCTTGGAAAGAATCGTGGAATTAAGAAAACCAAGGGCTTATTAAAAATACCAAAACAAAACAAAGGGCTAGGAGCCTATCTATGAAGTTAAGAATGAATTTTCTTTACGAAAATAGAAACATCAAATGAATATATACAAGGGGGAGTAGAATATACAACGAGGGATGAATATATACATAAAGTAACTTTATATACAAACCAAGATAAAAAGTACGATAGAAATAACTAAAATGTTAATTTACGTACAGACCAACTAAAAAATCAAACTAAAAACACATAAAGAGTATCTAATATATACAATCATCCGAATAGATAAATAGTAGGGCGCACCCCCACGAATAAGAGCCGGCATTGTCCCAATGCCAACTACCAAAATAAGCATAAAGTATCAAAATAAAGGATATAGAGGGCTCCCGAGGCCTGGTCTGTAGGCATGGGATCATCAGTGGTCCCCTAATCCTTTGTATGGGCGGGAACCTCAGACTGGTCCCCGGCCTGCTGCTGCTCTACTGTTGGGATAGGGTCCTGATGCTGGATCGGCTGAATATTGGGTGTATCACTGGAGGGAGTCACTTGAATCTCGGCAAGCTGAATTACTAGACCCTCAGTACGAGGCAGCTTCCTCTTCTTCATCGGAAGCCTGGATGCCTGCTTCTGCTGTGGCTCTAGCACTGGTGTTGCTGCTGGAGGGACTGACTCCCCAAATAACATGTCTAAAGGCAGCTGATCCACCAATATCTTGTTCACGTCTATTCGAAGCACCTTCACTGACTCCTTGAATGCCATTGTGTTTCTCTTCTTTTTGTGCTCTCGGGCGAGCTCTTTTAGTGCTACGCCATGAGAATCTACCGCCTTAGTCAAGGCGGACTGAGTCTCTATAATCTTCTCTTGGTTGGTCAGGAGCTTATTCAATCTTTCCTAAAGAGACTAAGGAATCTGGACAGTGGCTGGTGCAGAATGGGCCTCAACTGAAGTGGAAAATGTGGACAACTTGGATGTCGCAACTGACATCTAGTTGTTTAAACTGGCCAAGGTCTTTGCTAAGTGCTGAGCAGTCAAAGGGTTGGTCTGGGAAGATGGGACTATTGGGCCTGCCGAAGATCTAGGACCCGCAGAGGAGGAGAGCACATCGTCTGGGACAAAGACAACTAGAATGGAGGGGAGCACAGTATAAGGCTCGACAGTACACTGTGCCGCAACTGGCTCCTCAGACTAGCCAGTTGGGGCAGGGGTGGATGCCTTGTGCTTTTTGTCCTTTGGGTTGTCTGGGCCCTGAATGCCGAACCATGAGAACAGGGACACTGGGTGCACTGTCACATCATAGGACTTTTTCTTCACCTTTAAGTCCTGGAAATACATAGTGAGAGTGTTGGGGTATGGGTAGTTCCAAGTTCTGTCAAACCCCATTGAAGTTTTCGCCCTGTACATTATATTTCCCACATTAGTAGGGAAGCCACCCATGATGGATGGAATCAGCACAGCCCGGGGGAGTGGGATAGTCTAGTCATGGGAAGTGGGTCCAAGCCTGTTGCATAAAATAGTGAGCCACCTTCTAGCCTCAAAATTCAAAATCTTCCTCAAAATCTTTACCCCTCCTGTATCCAATCCGGAACAACACCCGGATAAGCCAAATATTCAGCTAACCATGGCCGAACTTCCTCCTTCATCTCCAACTTCTTACTGTATTGGGTGTCATTTTCGTCATTGAAACCCAAATATCTATTAAAAGCCTTCCCTGAAAACACCATAGTTTTGTCGCGCACTTTGGTCACAGCGGAGTCCTTTTTGGTGTAGGCTACGTTGCAATAGAACTCCTTGACCATGCGATCGTTTGCATTATCCAAATCATCTCTAAAATGCTCCCAATCGACTCTGGTGTGAAATTGCTCGTGCACATTGGGGAGTATGGGCAATAAGTCTCGGGTGATTATGCTCCTCTCCGGAATCAATTTTCATTTTGGCCACATCTCTCTTAATTTGTGGAAGGCCACTTGACTAACAAAATGGTCCTCCCACATTTATCCTTTTCTTATTCTTTCTACACCACCAACCTCGGGCACCCTACCACCTGGGACCTCATCATCACTTTTGTTACCACCTGCTGCACTCTCCCTGGATATTGAAGATATGAAGGAGGTGGAGTATTCGCCGCTACCTGCTGCTGAGCTATCAGACGACTCAGACTGTAAAACTAGTGGAGTTTGGGCTGAAGGTGGGGCTGGGACTAAGGGGGCTTGCCCCGAGTCAGCCGAGATGTCCTGAGAGGGCAGGTACTCACTCCCTGACTTGTCGTCATCACTCACTACTTGCTTTCTTGTTTTAAGTTTTGGTCGGGGCGTGAGTTTTGGTTATTTTGCTTTTGCTCCCCGGAAGGAGTCCCCTCGGCCGGGTTGCTTGGTACCATGCCTCTTAGTTTTACCATTTTCTGCAAGCAAACACGTCTAAGTTTGTTAGTTGAAGCAAAAGCAGTGTACAAAGTTTTCAAAACAAGTGCAGTATAACAACATGAACGATTGCAGAACACATCTAAAAATAAGCCACCACGGACCTCAAATTCTGGGGCGTGGCCGCATGGGAGGCACCGCGGGCAGCGTGATCATGACCACGGGCCGCACTGATCAACCAACAAAAACTTACCTTCTCTGAATCTCACTAACGCGGGCCGCGTGAAAAGAGGGTGCGCCGTGTTGGTCCAGCGCATACCGCACAAATACAACCGTGACCTCGCTGGAAACAGATAGCTTTTTAGATCAAGGTCCATCGCGGACCATGCCAATAGTAGTGCGGCTGCGTTAAGGTCATGCAGACCCCATAAAAATAACCGCGGGCCGCGCTGGGTGAAGAGTTAGGAACGAACTATGGTTTTACACATTTGCCCATTTTGTGCAAGTTTTACATCCTAATTTGTCCCTACTCAACTACCCACCATAAAAATCATGCCAGCATCTAAAAGCAACACATAAACAACCTAAGCATTCAATTCAAGCAAATACAGAAGAACAAATAAGCTACGCTACTTGGAAATAACAAAAATTGAAATTAATAACTAATTAATGATCATTGTGAGAATTGGTTATGAGGAATATGAAGAATCTACTCTTGATGCAAGCACACAATTAGAGCCTTAGAGGTGAATAGTAAAATTTTAGGGCTCTGGTATTCGATTTGGCGAAAAGTTTATACAAAAGCCCTAAGTCCCTATTAATAGACAACTTGTGAGACCTTGTACATACCCTCCAGCGCGACCGCGTATAACTGACCACAGACCACGCTGAGTCTTAACCTGTGCCTTTGCAGAAAGAAGCCCTCGTGGGCTGCACAAAATGGACCCGGCCGCGCGAGACCATCGTGGATCACTCAATCATGACCCCGGCCTCGTGGTAAGCTTTAGAGACCAACCACCTTCAGCTTATTCCAGTGCGGACCGCACAAATCTTACCGTGGCCGCACTGACAACTTTCAGAGAATGTGCATTTTACACTTTGCTTTGCCCTGCTTCGACAAAAGTCCTGCAACATTTCACAAACAATTAGCTCGAAAATCCTAGTCTACAAAGAAAATCAAAGAGAAATAAAAATACATGGGTTGCCTCCCAAGAAGCGCCTGATTTAACGTCGTGGCACGACGCATATTACCACCACATGGTTTTAAATGAATGAGCGCCACCACATGGCTCTCATCAAACTTTCCCAAATAAGGCTTGACAGGATGCCTATTGACCCACAAAATTTCACCATTCTTGTTCTTGAGATCAAGAGCACCAAAAGAAGTCACACATACAACTTCAAATGACCCACTCCATTTTGACTTGAGCTTTCTCACGAATAACCTCAACCGAGAGTTGAAAATAAGAACCATATCACCAACCTTTAATTCCTTCCCCGAGCATATTTTTCGTGGAGATAACCCATCTTGTCCTTATACAAGAACTAGGTGGAGTATGCATGAAATCTAAACTCATCAAGCTCATGAAGTTTCTCAACGCGGAGATTTTCTGCGACATCCCATTCCAAGTTCAACTTCCTCAAGGCCAACATTGCTTTGTGCTCCAATTCCACCGGTAAGTGACATGCTTTCCATAATACCAAGTGGTACGGAGACATACCAATTGGGGTCTTGTACGCGGTCCGGTAGGCCCATTGAGCATCATCTAACTTTTTGGACCAATCGATCTGATTTGTATTGACTGTTTTGGATAAGATACTCTATATTTCTCGGTTAAAGACTTCCACTTGGCCGCCAGATTGAGGATGATAGCGGTAGTTACTTTGAGATATACTCCATACTTGGAAAGCAATGAGTCAAAATCCTTGTTGCAAAAGTGGGACCCCCCATCACTAATGATAGCACGAGGAATACCAAACCTTGTGAAGATACACTTTTTTAGGAATGCGACAACACTTCGGGCTTCATTGTTGGGTAAAGCCATGGCTTCAACCCACTTTGATACATAGTCCATCGCCACAAGGATGTAAGTGTTCCCACAAGAGCTCATGAAAGGACCCACGAAATCGATACCCCAAACATAAAAAATATCTACCTCAAGAATCGTAGTGAGGGGCATCTCACCCCTTTTTGAGATTCCGCCGACTCTTTGGCATGCATCACATCTCTTTACTAAATCACTAGTATCTTTAAACAACGTCGGCTAATAGAAACCTCAACTCAATACCTTTGAAGCCGTTCTCACCCCTCTATGATGGGCACCATAAGGAGAGGAGTGACAAGCCTCCAAAATGCTCAATTATTCACCTTACGGGATACATCTTCTAATCACACCATCCGTGCAAATTTTAAATAAGTACGGATCATCTCACTAAAAATCCAAACTATCCCGCTTGAGTTTCTTCCTTTGGTTTTAAAGAGCTCACATGGGACAATTCCGGTAACAATGAAGTTTGCAATGTCCGCAAACCATGGCATTTCACCCATTGACACGGAAAGAAGTTGCTCGCGGGGAATGTGTCCTTTATTTCAAGGCTATCGCATGGTGTCCCTTCTTTATCCAACCGAGATAAATAATCCGCAACTTGATTCTAACTTCCCTTCCGGTCCACTATTTATAAGTCAAATTCTTTGAGAAGTAATACCCATCTCATCAATCTCGCCTTTGAATCCTTCTTGGTCATCAAATACCTTAAGGCAGTATGGTCCGTGTGCACAATCACCTTGGCCCCCGTAAGATATGGCCTGAATTTTTCCATGGCAATTACAATAGACAACAGTTCCTTCTCTGTCCCCATGTAATTACGTTGAGCTTCATTCATCATCTTGCTTGCATAGTACACAGGATGAAACATTTTTCTAAGTCGTTGACCCAATACTGCCCCCACCGCAACATCACTTGCATCGCATTTTAATTCAAAGGGCAAACTCCAATTGGGCGTGATGATAGGAGTTGTGGTCAACTTGTGCTTCAAGAGTTTCAAAGGCCTCCATGCATTTTTCGTCAAAAACAAACTTGGTATCTTTCTCTAGCAACTTGCAAAGTAGATTCACAACTTGTAAGAAATCTTTGATGAATCACCGGTAGAACCCAGCATGCCCAAGAAAACTCTGCACCCTTTTTACAAAAGTAGGGGGAGGAAGCCTCGAGATCACCTCAATTTTTGCCTTGTCTACCTCAATCCCATGCATATAAATCTTGTGACCCAATACCATGCCTTCCTTCACCATAAAGTGGCACTTTTTCCAATTGAGAGCAAGATTAGTTTCTTCACATCAGGCTGACTCTATCCAAGTTTTCCAAGCATTCTTCAAATGAGTCACCAACCACACTAAAGTCGTCCATAAAGACCTCCAATATGTCTTCCACCATGTCAGTGAAAATGGCCATCATGCAACGTTGGAAGGCCGTCGGAGCATTGCATAGCCCAAATGGAATTCGGGAAAAGGCAAATGTACCATATGGGCATGTGAAAGTGGTATTTATTGGTCCTTCGAGGAAATTAGGATTTGATTATAGCCCGAATACCCATCCAAAAAATAATAGAAAGCTTGTCCCGTAAGGCAGTCAAGCATTTGGTCCAAGAATGACAGTGGGAAATGATCCTTTCGAATTACCTTGTTGAGTTTCCGGTAGTCCATACAAACACTCCACCCAGTAATGGTCCGAGTGGGAATAAGCTCATTGTTGGAATAGGTTACTACTGTCATTCCTCCTTTATTTGGCACACATTGGACTGGAGAGGTCCATGAGCTATCGGAGATTGGATAAACCACACCAGCGTCATGCCACTTGATAACCTATTTGATTACCACTTCTTGAATTGCTTCATCTAATCTTATTTGATGTTCAATTGAAGGCTTTTCATCCTCCTCCAAGATGATTTTATGTATGCAAAATGCGGAGCTTATTCCCCGAATATCGGTCAATGTCTACCCAATTGCCTTTTTGTGCTTTTGAAGAACACTCAAAGTGGCGTCAACCTACATGTTAGTTAAGCAAGACGAAAAATAATAGGTAAAGTAGAATTTGAACCCAACAATTCATACCTGAGGTGTGGAGGAAAGGGATTCAACTCCAACACTGGTGGCTCCTCAATCGATGGCTTTGTTGGGGGAGTTTTGCGGTTTCCAAGATCCAAAGATAACTTTCTAGGCTCATATGAATATGCCCCATGCCATGCAATGCATTCAAACACTCCACTCTACCGGCATCCTCATTGACATTCATGTTAAGAAGCACAACCTCAATAGGATCTTCAACATTTATCATGGAACTTCATCCATGATCACAGCTATGACAATGTCCACAAATGAACACACCTCTGTGCTATTGGGTTGTCTCATTGATTTTCAAACATGGAATACCACATTCTCATCACCCACACGGAATGTCAACTCTCCCACTTCAACATCAACCAATGCCTTCCTCATAGCTAGGAATGGTCTTCCTAGATAATCAGCACTTCAAAATCCACCTCACAATCTAATATGACAAAGTCTGACGGCAATATGAATTTATCAACATGAACAAGAACATCATCAATTATGCTCAAAGGTCGTTTCATCGATCCATCCACCATTTGAAGTCTCATGGAGGTTGGCCTAGGTTGCCCGATTCCCAACGTCTTGAAAACCAAATAAGGCATCAAATTAATACTAGCCCCCAAGTCACAAAGGGCATTTGGAAAGTCACTACTTCCAATGGTGCAAGGGATAGTAAATGCACCGTGTTCCTCAAGTTTTGGAGCCATAGAATGTATAATTGCACTAGCTTGATGAGTCATATTGATTGTCTCACACTCCATTGACCTCTTTTTCATAACCAAATCCTTCGTGAACTTTGTGTATCCCGGCATTTGCTCGAGTGCCTCCAGCAAAGGCACGTTGATAGTTAGACTCTTCATTGTCTCAATGAATTTCTTGAATTGGTTGTCACTCTTTTGCTTGGCCAGCCGTTGAGGATAGGGCGGAGGAGGCCTAGGCAAGGGTGCTTTGGGTTGGGGCACCACCGGCTCGAGCATATCAATCACGTATTCCCTAGAAGGGTTCACGATCTCTTGTGTCTCCTCCTCAACCTCATTAATATCAATACGCACATCATTGTTCACATTGGGTTCCACCACACCCTCAACCACCAAAGGCATATCATTATCTCGCAACTCATCCTCATCAACCATGACTTGCTTTTCTCTTGAGGCATGCACATCATCGCCACTTCTACTTCCCGTTGTCACTGCCATCACATGATTGTTGTGTCCACTCTTAGTGTTTACTACTATATCACTTGGTAGAGCACCCTTCGGGCGAGTATTTAACGATTGAGAGATTTGGCCTAGTTGCATATCCAAATTCCAAATAGAGGTATTGTGGGAGGCTAATTGAGCATCGGAGTCTTGGTTCTTCTTCAACATTTGTTCACACATCATTTCTATTCTCACCATATCACTACCCGACGAACTAGACCCTTGAGATTGAAAAGGGGGTGGATTGTTCGGTTGTTGGTACATGGGGGGGGGGTTTGCGAACCTTGCCCCTGGTTGCTTTGGTTTCCACTATTATTCCACCCTTCTTGATTGTTGTTATTGCTCTAATTATTGTTGTTACAATTCCAATTGCCTTGATTGTTACCTTGAGTACCCCAATTGTTGCTTTGATTGTTGTTGTTTCAATTGCCACTACCTTGTTGTTGGTTGTTACTATTCCAATTTGCGCCGCCTTGTTGGTTACCCCAATTGTTGTTTTGATTGTTGTATTTCCAATTGTCACTACCTTGTTGTTGCTGTTTACTATTCCAATTTCCCCCTCCTTGCTGATTTCCCCAATTTCCTTGTGGACGCCATTGTTGATTCCCTTGATTTCCTCTATTTCCTTAGTAGTTATTGACATATTGACATTCTTCGCTTTGATCATCATAGCACTAATTCGAATAACCACCACCATCATTGTGGTTGTCAAATTGTTCATAATTAACTTGAGGTTGTTGTTTCCCTCTTTTCCTCCTTTTCAACATTGAAACACCTTCCATCGCATTGACTTGGCGTGGGTTTTGGACTTATTGCAATTGTGCCTTTGCCAATTGATTCATAGTTGTTGTAAGCTCGGCAATATCTTAGGCATGATCATGCAATTCCTTGTGCAAATGTATGACATTAGGGTCACCTTGAGGAACGTTTTCTTGGCTCTTCCATGCCGACAAAGTATCAGCCATTTCATCTAAAACACCACAAGCTTCATAAAATTTCCTCCGGCCAATTAGTTCACAATACATTAGTTGGTTGTGTTGATGCCCCTATAGAATGTTTGTTGAATCATCTCCTCAATCATGTCGTTATTAGGGCATTTCTTCACCATTTTTCAATATCTCTCCCATATTTCATCAAAGGTTCCGTTGGTTCTTGCTTGAAGGCTAAAATTTCATCCCGAAGTGCCCCCATATGACTCGGTGGGAAAAACTTGCCAATGAATTTATCTGCCAACTCATCCCAAGTTGTGATGGAATGATTGGGAAGCCTTTCTAACCAATCCAATGCTTTACCCCGAAGAGAGAATGGGAAAATCGTCAATCTCAAAGCATCCTCGGATACGTTTGTTTGATTGCTACCCCAATATGTATCAGCGAACCCCATCAAATGCTTGTATGCATTTTGATCGGAGGCGCCCGTAAAATACCCTTTTTGCTCGAGCAAGGTTAACATGACATTTGTAATTTGGACGTTCCCCGCTCGGATTCGGGGAGGAACGATGGCACTTGCATATCCTTGATTCGGGAGTACTCTTGGAGCCACTTTTGGTTGTGGCAGAGGAGGGTCTGGAATATTCTCATTTAGATTCGCGTTTGCATTGGCATTTCTACCTCTACGTGGAGCTTGAGGTATATGTTCATATTGATCAATATCTTCAACCTCGTCCCCGCCATGGCACTGCCAAGAGGGTCATTTGCATTTAGAGCCATTTGTACCTGATTGATTGACAAAACAAAATCAGTAAACAAGAAGGAAAGAAAAGCAAAACACAAAACTAGCTAAACAGATAGTCAACACCGATGATTTGGATGACATGCCCCGGGTTTTTTTTTCAAGCGTGGAAACCCCAGAACCAGAAGTAGTAGGATTGATTCTCATAATTATAAAATAAATAAATATGTCGAAATGTTTTTGCAAAAGTTATCGAATTCAAAATAAATGTCCGCTAGCACGTCGATCGGTTAATTCAATAAAATGGGAATTAGCACTCGATTTCGTTGGCACCATGCAATTGAACCGATTCAATTGTTTACTTATTCACTGAGACTGAGTGAATTTGCAAGCCCACCCAACCTATTTTAATTTTAAAATCTCAAGTGGATGAATCAGAATCTTGAGAAAGTCTTTCATTTGTCTATCATTATAGACAATCCCATCCATATTATCTATTCTATGGAATTCAAACCTGAACTTTATTTTCTATTTCTATTACGATTCATAATTTGTATCTAATTGGCTCCTCTTCTTATTTATTTTGATTTCAATTTCAGCATATCGATTTATGCCTAGCCTATTCTTTTCTTTGTGTTTTTCTTTTTTTTTTATACCTTTCAAAGATTCATTGAGGAATTCCGTATATTGTCACATCTAGGATTTACATATACAACATATACCACTGTCAAGGGGAAGTTCTTATTATTTAGGTTAGTTAGGTATTTCCATTTAAAAAAAAAAAGTAAAAAAGAAAAATTGGGTTGCGCTATATATATGATAGAATATACAATAATGATGTATTTGGCAAATCAAATACCATGGTCTAATAATCAAACATTATGATTAGTTGATAATATTAGTATTAGTTGGAAATTTTGTGAAAGATTCCTGTGAAAAGTTTCATTAACACGGAATTCGTGTCGAGTAGACCTTGTTGTTGTGAGAATTCTTAATTCATGAGTTGTAGGGAGGGATTTATGTCACCACAAACAGAGACTAAAGCAAGTGTTGGATTCAAAGCTGGTGTTAAAGAGTACAAATTGACTTATTATACTCCTGAGTACCAGACCAAGGATACTGATATATTGGCAGCATTCCGAGTAACTCCTCAACCTGGAGTTTCACCTGAAGAAGCAGGGGCCGCGGTAGCTGCCGAATCTTCTACTGGTACATGGACAACTGTATGGACCGATGGACTTACCAGCCTTGATCGTTACAAAGGGCGATGCTACCGCATCGAGCATGTAGTTGGAGAAAAAGATCAATATATTGCTTATGTAGCTTACCCTTTAGACCTTTTTGAAGAAGGTTCTGTTACCAACATGTTTACTTCCATTGTAGATAACGTATTTGGGTTCAAAGCCCTACGCGCTCTACGTCTGGAAGATCTGCGAATCCCTCCTGCTTATGTTAAAACTTTCCAAGGTCCGCTTCATGGGATCCAAGTTGAAAGAGATAAATTGAACAAGTATGGTCGTCCCCTGCTGGGATGTACTATTAAACCTAAATTGGGGTTATCTGCTAAAAACTACGGTAGAGCTGTTTATGAATGTCTTCGCGGTGGACTTGATTTTACCAAAGATGATGAGAACGTAAACTCACAACCATTTATGCGTTGGAGAGATCGTTTCTTATTTTGTGCCGAAGCACTTTTTAAAGCACAGTCTGAAACAGGTGAAATCAAAGGGCATTACTTGAATGCTACTGCAGGTACATGCGAAGAAATGATCAAAAGAGCTGTATTTGCTAGAGAATTGGGCGTTCCGATCGTAATGCATGACTACTTAACGGGGGGATTCACCGCAAATACTAGCTTGGCTCATTATTGCCGAGATAATGGTCTACTTCTTCACTTCCACCGTGTAATGCATGCGGTTATTGATAGACAGAAGAATCTTGGTATCCACTTCCAGGTATTAGCAAAAGCATTACGTATGTCTGGTGGAGATCATATTCACTCTGGTACCGTAGTAGGTAAACTTGAAGGTGAAAGAGACATAACTTTGGGCTTTGTTGATTTACTGCATGATGATTTTGTTGAACAAGATCGAAGTCGCGGTATTTATTTCAGTCAAGATTGAGTCTCTTTACCAGGTGTTCTACCCGTGGCTTCAGGAGGTATTCACGTTTGGCATATGCCTGCTCTGACCGAGATCTTTGGGGATGATTCCGTACTACAGTTCGGTGGAGGAACTTTACGACATCCTTGGGGTAATGCGCCAGGTGCCGTTGCTAATCGAGTAGCTCTAGAAGCATGTGTAAAAGCTCGTAATGAAGGACAAATCTTTCTCAGGAAGGTAATCAAATTATTCGCGAGGCTTCCAAATGGAGCCCAGAACTAGCTGCTGCTTGTGAAGTATGGAAAGAGATCGTATTTAATTTTGCAGCAGTGGACGTTTTGGATAAGTAAAAACAGTAGACATTAGCAGATAAATTAGCAGGAAATAAAGAAGGATAAGGAGAAAGAACTCAAGTAGTTATCCTTCGTTCTCTTAATTGAATTGCAATTAAACTCGGCCTAATCTTTACTAAAAGGATTGATCCGAATATAACAAAGATTCTATTGCATATATTTTGACTAAGTATATACTTACCTAGATATACAAGATTTGAAATACAAAATCTAGAAAACTAAATCAAAGTCTAAGACTCAAATCTTTCTATTGTTGTCTTGGATCCACAATTAATCCTACGGATCCTTTGGATTGGTATATTCTTTTCTATCCTGTAGTTTGTAGTTTCCCTGAATCAAGCCAAGTATCACACCTCTTTCTACCCATCCTGTATATTGTCCCCTTTGTTCCGTGTTGAAATAGAACCTTAATTTATTACTTATTTTTTATTAGATTTTAGATTTGTTAGTGATTAGATATTAGTATTAGACGAGATTTTACGAAACAATTATTTTTTTATTTCTTTATAGGAGAGGACAAATCTCTTTTTTGCAATACTCACAGTCCTTATAAGTTAATAATCCTAGTGATTGCATTTCTATGCTTAGTTTGATAGGAAATAAGATATTCAAATAAATAATTTTATAGCGAATGACTATTCATCTATTGTATTTTCATGCAAATAGGGGGCAAGAAAGCTCTATGGAAAGATGGTGGTTTAATTCGATGTTGTTTAAGAAGGAGTTCGAACGCAGGTGTGGGCTAAATAAATCAATGGGCAGTCTTGGTCCTATTGAAAATACCAATGAAGATACAAATCAAAAAGTGAAAAACATTCATAGTTGGAGGAATCGTGACAATTCTAGTTGCAGTAATGTTGATTATTTATTCGGCGTTAAAGACATTCGGAATTTCATCTCTGATGACACTTTTTTAGTTAGTGATAGGAATGGAGACAGTTATTCCATCTATTTTGATATTGAAAATCAGATTTTTGAGATTGACAACGATCATTCTGTAAGTTCCCGGCATAGGTGCCAAAAAGTGATCGTTGCCAACTCAACGCTACACGGATATAGGGAGAGCGGGTCGCTACAGATTTTACCCAAATAGTGGTTCGGGTCGAATTTCCATAGGGAGCTTGGAATGGAGTTGTATTATCTGCTTAGCCCAGACTTGTGTTTGAACTTCTAATTGCACTCCTATTATTTTTGGATTTTCTTTGTATTAACAACTACTATTATGAACTAAAGTTGAAGACTAGAGCGATACGCTTAACGATTGAATCAATAAAAGCATAAAGAAATAGTGAACTGAGCTAGCCATCCACTTAAAGGCATAGGGACGTAACGATGCCGTCCTTCCCATGCGATGTCACCTTTCCTTCCTCAAGGGAATGAGCACAAGTGCTAATACCACCCTTAGAGGTCGTAATGAGTGTCATCACAATAAGCCGAAAATGCGACCTGAGTGTTTTTATTGAGACGCCAATATCCACACGATGTCGAGAATAAGATTTTCCAAAACGTGAGGATGGAAAAACTGGACAAAATTGCCCCTGCAGGGTCAGTGCGGGCCGCACAACTACGACCTCGTCCGCACTGGCTCTTTGGGTTCAATTTCTATCTTCTCTAAAGTGGCTAGCGCGGATCGCGAAATGTTGACCGCGGCCACATGGTTTGACTTTGAAATAATCTCCATCTTCTATGAACCTTGTGACGCAGGCCTCATGCCATAATAGTGCGGCCGCGTGAGTTGGACGCAGGCCGCACATTTCCAACCGCGGACGCGTTATGCAAGACCTGTCATACTCTTCTCTGAACCTTGTGACGCGGGCCACATAGCATAATAGCGCGTCCGCACATTTCCAACCACGGTTGCGTTATGCAAGACTTGATCATACTTTTCTCTGAAACCCCTAGTGCGGTCGCATGCACAATTATGCGGTCTGCGCTAGTCTCCTCTTTCCACCACTTCACTTGACCTTTGATACCTGAGCAGATTTCGCTCTGTTTTTAGCCAATCTTTGATATTTCATCACTTTGTCGCTCAAACTTGCAATCAAGCACAACATGTAAGCATTTTGGGGCTATTTTGTAGCAAATTATACTCAAAGCTTAGACAAGTAGGGGCATAAAACATGTTAAAATCCTACTTATCAGACACCATTAATTATTTCTCTAAATAAATACATCCCGTTTCGATTGTCTTTTAATTGGAAAGACTCCCTTATCTACGCCCTTCATGGGGTGTAGTTTGAAAAAGGAGGTGTGACTGCTCTGGCAACTCCACTGGGGATTGAACCCAAAATCTCTGGTTCAGGCTTCAGAATACAAACTTAGAATAATTATGATATTTGGCTTTATTTATTATCTGATTTTATTATATGATTGTGCTTAATGTGCTAAATATTGTTTTTACCGCTTTAATATTATTTGAACTGTATATGAAACTTCTGCTAAACCTTTCTCTTCTCCTCTTCGAGGATGTGCTCGCTTGTCGAGACTCCCTATTCTATTAGTGTCATACCTTGAAATAAAAAAGTGCCTCGGACAAGTTACTAAGCCGGATGGCCTTTTGGTTCCCAGAATGTAGCCCCCTCCTCGACTCGAGTTGTCCGCTCGGGTACACAGTCTAGAATATATACCCAGGTTTTACACCTAGAATAACTTAACCTCATATCGGATCCCTAGTAGGAACACTTATTTGCATCATGAATTTGACTTAAGGGACTCAACACAGGGGTTGGGTCCGTCTAGGACAGTTGCACCCAAAGTAATCGATCATCTTGATGCATCTTGCATGCTATTTGTGCAGTTATTCCGGATTTGCAGCCGACCGGCTTTTGAAAGAGAGAGAGAGAGAGAGAGAGAGAGAGGAGAATCTGACAAACAAAAATAACAGTGTGAGGGACGGGGAAGGAATTTACCTATTTCAAATACCGATACTGAAATGCTGCCAAAATATTGAACAAAAAAAGAATAAAGGAGTTTGTTTTCGAAAAATAAAAAAAAAGAAAAAAAGAAAGGGAGTTTATTTTCAAAAAAACAATAAAAAGAAAAATAGAAGCTGGGTATTAATTTTGTCGAGATTGCCCAAACTACGCCAGTTTGATTCTCACAGGGCATGAGATACGTAAGTAACCCCCATCGGGCCCAACTTCATTTTTTGCAAAAATAGCCTCAAAAATCAAATTTTGTTTGTAAGACATAAATAAGGCAGGTCTTGTCAAAATTATCCGAGTATCCTCAAAAGGGTTCCGGAAGGCTATTTTTGTAAGTACAACCTTGGATTATTTTCCAAATTTTAGCCGGTAGCAGGCACAACCTTAAAACCTTCACTCGGAAGTGCTGAAAGGACAAATTTGCAAGCCGGGATTTTATTTTGAAATGAAAATTCAAAAAGAAATTTCTAACTTGGATTTTAAGTCCAATAAATCATCATTTTTGCTAATAACAGTCACTAAGAAGATTCCCTTGGAGTTGCACCTATAGGGGAATGATCTAGGTAAATCCGGGCAATACAAGGTAAATTGGGGCAAAAAAGGGTCAATGCGCACTTGAGAGGACTCACCGAGATGTTGAAAATTAATCCTATCGGGGATATCATAGAGCTGTTGGTTACATTCTGGGACCCGAACAACAACATATTTCATTTCCCAGACTTTGAACTCACCCCAACCGTGGAAGAAATAGCCGGATATATCGGGATCCCCAAAAGCCTTTTGAGAAACAAGTATTTAATTGCGCCAAGGGCCATCGCTGTACACAAATACTTGCATTCACTGAAGATAAGCAGGTAGTTCACAATCCAGATCTGTCAGCCGGTTTTTGTACTCCAATGTTATATACCAGAGGTATGGGCACATATGGGGGTTTTAACGACCCAGAAAATAAAATTTTTAGCAAGGGGAACCGACTCAAATTGGAAGAACACATGTGTTTCGCATTTATGGTATTTTTCTTGGGCCTCTTAGTGTTTCCACGGAAAGACAGAAATATTGATTTACGGATAGCAGAGGTTGTCAGCACCTTGATCACTCAAGCCATGAGCACCCTGGCACCCATGATATTATCTAAAATCTTCCGTGCACTCACATCCTCTAAAGCCGGAGGAAATTTCTTTGAAGGGTGCAACTTGTTGTTACATATGTGGATGGTTGAACACCTGTGCCATCGACCTCAATTCATGAGTTATGGGTCATAAGAAAAGAGTTGCATAGAGGAATTTTATACCAGAGTTGATGGGTTCAGATTACCAGAGGGGGTCACAGAATGGGTATCATACCTCGTACCATAAGCGCAAGTCAAATAGAGTGGAAATTCTGATGGCTTCCCATTGATGAGATCATATATATGCTAGCTACCGAGCCTCATTTTCTTTTGATGGGTCTCCGGAGCATCCAACCCTATGCTCCGTACAGGGTGCTGAGACAGCTAGGTAGGTGCCAAATGGTTCCTAGGGATGAAGACATTAGTTGCCATGTGGTCGAGATTGGTCCCAATGGTCAGTTTCACGAAGCAGCAGTCCGCCAGATTTGGCAATACTTGATGGCGGACACTCGAGTGCGAGACCTGGCTAAAGGCGAGGTTGCACCAGGGACCTGGCTTGGTATAAAAAGAAAATAAGAGTTGGTAAGGCCGGCTAAGAGGCTACATCTTCAGGAGTTTGCTGAGGCGTCACAAGAATAATGGAATTGGTTGGCCAAGGAAAATGAATACAGGGCCACATTAGGGAAATTGCAAAAGCAAGTCAAACACCTTCGATTCGAGAATTGTTTGCAAGCTGTGACAGACGAGGGGGGAAAGAAAAGACTAGCCAAAGAAATTGAAGCTTTGCGAGCCCAAATTCAGAAACTAAAAATAGCCGCAGAGAATCCCACCAGAAGTGCGAAGGATGAAAATCTCATAGACAATCTAAGGCGGAAGGTAGGTGAACACGGTTTGACTTGAAAAAAGCAGAGGGTGAGCTATCCAAGTCCCGCAAACAATTGGCCAAAAATGCAGAGGAACGAGCACGCATGATCGAACAACTGAAAGAAAGGTATGACAACGAGGTTGCAGGGTTAAAGAAGATGGCCATCATGGTTGAAAACAAAATGGTTAAGCAAGAAAGGACTTCAAGGACGAAAGAGAGAATTGTTACAAAGCAATAGCACGGCTGGAAAGAGATTTGCAGCAATTTCAAGAACTAAATTGTATAGCTGAAGAAACCTTGGAGGCCAGGGCCTAGCAGATTGGGTGATTGTTGCAAGAAAAATGTGCTATAAGAGACAGGGTATGGATGATCGCTGATTACATCACCGTAAAGTGTAGCCACTGCGAAGATATGACAAGATCCATGTTCTTTGCCACCGCAATGATCTTTGTTCGTCAAGTACTAGAAGACCTCCACCACCTCCAAGGGAATTTAGCACACAGGCTTGGAGCGAGACCGAATGATGTCCCGTAGGCCCCAGGAGCATTAGAGGCCTTAATGTATTCATGACTTTCACTCAAGTCTGTTAGTCCATTTGCGAAGTCTGTATTTTCTTTTATTTGAGTCTGTAGTAAGTTGTCAAGTCAGTTATTTTCATCTTTCCGTGAGAGTCTGTTGATTTCTTGTCTTAAGGTCTGTTGGTAGTTGTAATCAGGTGTTCTACTTTATGAAAATTAGAAAAAATTTCCATAATATTTTCTGTACTTATTTTCCAGAACAATGCTCGGTCTGATTCATGCAGGGTCATGATACCTAGGCAATTTCCATAGGATTCGACCATAACCAAAATATGAAAAAGAAAGAAAAAAAAAGAAAATCGTGAAAGAAACAACGGTAAAATAAAGGAGAGAATAATAAAACAAGAGAAGGTAGGTAAAACAAGTTGAGCAAAAGAAAGGGGAAGAAGAAAAATAAAACAAGAGAGAAAAGATAAAAGTCGGGCTGATGCAAGCAGCCAATTCATGTGCATAATAGAAACCGGTAACTACTTAACTGCATTCATCATAAACGCTAACAAGTTTTTGTGTTTCTTTGCCATATCCAGACATGTGGTTAGTTTTTGCGGCATTCTGGAAACTCACTCCTATAACACTCGGTCTAAAAGCAAGCTGACTATGGCCAACCATGAAACCGATGCAAGTATCATTGATCCCTCAAAAGAGGTGGAAGAGTTGGATGTTAATGCAATGAAAGAAGAGATGTACAAGTTGAAACATCGGATGGCTGAAATGTATCAGGCATGGGTAAGAGGATAGCCACCACCAGCCTATCCTGCCAACCCGACCTTCATCCCACTATTAGCCCAGTCACATGACCACCGCACCACTGATCCACCCCTAGCTCCACCACTTAAAGTTGTTCACTATCCCCCTCCACCTGTTGCTTCCATCTTTGTGACACCTCCTCCCACCACACTCCACAGATAGTCTAGTGAGCCTTTCCTCCAAGCTCATGACTATCAGTATTACCCACCAGAACCCACCTTCAAAGCCCACAAACTCTACTCTTACGCTCCTATTTTGAAATACCTGTTGAGGTTGAAAAGCCAGTCAAAAATCCCGAGCAAGAGGAGGTGCTCAGGAAAGTCAAAAGTCAAGAGCAATCAATCAGAGATATGTGTGGACTAGGAGGCCAAGTGAGTGTGGCATACAAGGACCTCTATTTGTTCCAAGATGTGCAATTACCGTCAGTCTTTCAGATGCCCAAGTTTTACTTATACGACGGACATGGTGATCCGGTGGCAAATCAAAAGGGTTTTCCAGCAAGATGAGAGGAGTAGGCGGAAAGGATGAATTGCTAATGGCATACTTCAATCAAAGTTTAAGTGGCTCAGCATTGGAATGGTACACCCGACAGGATTATGCTCGGTGGTACACATGGGACGATCTAGCATAAGCATTCGCTAGACATTTTCAGTACAATCTTGAAATTATTCTGGATCGTTTGTCTTTGATGAAATTGGAAAAGAAGCACAATGAGAGCTTCATCGAGTATGGCTTCCATTGCAGAGAGAAGTAGCAAGGGTCGATCCACCAATGAAGGAAAGCGAAATGGTAGATTACTTTTTGCAAGTACTGGAGCCTACATATTTTAGTCACCTGGTATCAGCAGTGGGTAAATCCTTTAATGAGGTCGTGAAAATAAGGAGTATGGTATAAGAGGGACTCAAATCTAACAAGATTATGAGTTATTCAACAATCAAAGCAACCACCCAGGCTATCCAAAGTGGGATCGGGGGATCAATCGGAAAGAAGAAGGAGGAAATAGTGAAAATTGAATCAGGCACTTGGTACCGGCCCCGGGGTCCATCCCATTACAACCAACCCTGACCTCACCAGCAAATCTATCCTCACACTCCATATAGCCCACCACAACACTACTAGCCACCTCCTGACCCCCGTTTTTCCGTCCACCACAAACAAACATATACTCAACCTCCCGCCCACGCATAGTGGCGTGCGCCAACCCCATAAAATAATTACCCAGCTCCACAAAATAACTATCCTCCAAGAGCCTACCAACAACCCCCGAGACCAGCTTTCCCGGCCAACCAAGTTTTAAAAACTGAGAGAATGCAGAAGAAGAAAACTTTCACTCTACTGGGAGAATCATATACCATCTTATTCCACAAATTAAGATAGTTAGATATGTTAAGGCCGGTTGAAGCAAAATTTCCAAATCCTCCTCCGAGAAATCTGGAATATTCTATCAGTTGCGAGTATTGTTCCAGTGCCCCGGGGCATGACATAGAGAAATGTAGGCATCTGAAGTGTGATATTCAAGAACTCATTGATTCACATCAGATTGAGGTGCAAGCTCTGGAAGCACCCAAGATTAATCAAATCCCGCTGCCTGCTCATAAAGAGACAAATATGATTGAGATAGTGAACAATGAAGGCGAGCCCAAAAAGCCTTCACAAACTGTCATGATGATCCAAGCTAGTGAACGGAAGATGGGTGAGAATTTGACAAGTGATATGTCGACACTTAAGTTGAGTGGAAAATGAAATGAGCCTCTTGTCGTGGTCAAGAGGGAATTCTCGAGAGACGGGACAATGAGACAAGAAAATGCAAAAGTGGTTGAACCGGGGATAGCAAGCAAGCTTGTGGTTTTTGTGGAAATCGCTCACACAGATCCTATCATTATCAAACCCGTAATTCAACTATCAATGATCAAAACCAAGGCTTTACCTTGGAATTATGACGGAGTAACAGTAAATTACAAAGGGAAAGAGGTTAGAGAAGAAGTTTTTGAGACCCATGCACTGACGCAATCGGGGAGGTGATTTACCCCCGAAGAATTGAGAAAAGCAAAACCAACCAAGGATAACTCAGTGCTGATAAAGAAAACTGTGAGTGAAGAGGAAGTAGAAGAGATTCTGAAGAAGATGAAAATGCAGGATTATTCTATTGTGGAATAACTGAGAAAGTCTCCTGCTCAAATCTCTTTATTATCATTGTGATTCATTCAGACGAGCACCGTTGGGAATTGATTAATATCCTCAACGAGGCCTATGTTCATGATAAAAGCATAGTCAAACACTTGGAGAAAATAGCCAACAAGATTTTTGAGGTGAATAGAGTCACTTTTTTCGACGATGAATTGCCCATTGAAGGCACCGAGCATAATAGAGCACTCTATCTCACAGTAAAGTGCGAAGATTATGTGGTTGCTTGAGTGTTGTTTGATAATGGTTCAACTACAAATATTTGACCTCTTTCCACGTGACAAGTTGAAGTAGATGATGAAAGAGTTCATAGGAACAACATTTGTGTGGGAGGGTTTGATGGCGGGGGAAACGATTCGGTCGGTTACGTAGTGCTCGAACTGACAATCAGACCAGTTGATTTTACCATGGAATCCCAAGTGCTAGATGTGGCTTTCTCTTACAAACTGCTGTTGGGACGACCCTAGATCCATGCTGCTAGAGCACTCCCCTCTACTTTGCATCAAATGGTGAAATTTGATGGGATCGACAAGAAATAGTTGTGCATGGTAAGGACCATCTATATGCTCACAGTGATGCTATTGTTCCATTCATTGAGGCAGATGATAACCAGGGGCCCTGGGTGTATCAGGTTCATGATACAGTATCAGTAAAAATGGTGCCAGAGGGAGAGTGTGTTCCAAAGCTAAAGTTAGCTGTTGCATCAGTCATGGTGGCTGTTGAACTGTTGAAGAACGGGCTTATTCCAAGAAAGGGTTTGGGGCGTCACTTCAGCGTATCGTACAACCAGTGTCTCTCCCTAAAAATATAGAAACCTTTGGTTTGGGGTTCAAGCCTACAATTGTAGACATAAAGAGAGCCAGAAAGATTAAGCAGAGGGCATGGGTCCTCCCCAAGCCTGTGCCGCGCCTCTTCAGATCATTTGTCAGGCCCGGCACTAAGAAGCGCCCGACAATAACAAGTTCCAGTGCTGGGGGTGATCCTGATAAGGAATTTTTTGAAAGGTTTGAGAAGTTGTCTGAAGATGTGAATGTGGTGGAGGCTGGAGAGGGCTCTAGAAAGGCAAATGTGAAATTTGTTGGGCCCTATGCAGAGACCAACAATTGGAAAGCTACTCCTCTCCCGACCAGGAAGGAGTTTTGGTAGTTTGTTTTGATTTTTCTTTCAATTTCTATGGATTATTCTAGGGTTGTAATTCAGAGTCTATATTCTGTTTGTTTGGATGTGTAAACCTTGTTATCTTTTAATTTTAATGAAATGCAATTTCTTTTTTTGTTAGTGCTGATAGTTTTTATTTTTCTTTGATCTTCTTTTCCTTCTTGTACAGTTATTTTTATGCTAGCTCAAATGATATGACATGCATAAGGACTCTTCGGCCCAGTCTTGGAAGCCGATCTAACTCAAAAGTAATAATTCAAGAGATAGAATGTGAGGATTCACCAGAATACAATTAGGAAAGGGCATTTGAGGAAATTAGTAAAGAGTTAAGCCATTTTGAGGAAACATCCAAGCCAAACCTGCGCGGTACAGAAGCAGACAATCTAGGGGACCCGGATAACATTAGAGAAACTAAAATAGGTATCCATCTTGAGCCGCAGCTCAGGTAAGAAATAATTGCGCTGTTTGAATACAAAGATATTTTTGCATAGTCCTAAGACAATATTCCAGGGTTGAGCACCGACGTGGTGGTTCACAAATTGCACACTTACCCAGCCTACCCTCCTGTTAAGCAAAAGTTGAGGAAGTTTAAAACTGATGTGAGCATAAAGATCAAAGAGGAAGTTACCAAGCAGTTTGAGGCAAAGGTCATCCGAGTCACACGGTACTCCACCTGGTTAGCCAATATCGTGCCTGTGCCAAAGAAGGATGGTAAAATCGGGGTGTGTGTCGATTATAGTGACCTCAACAAAGCGAGTCCCAAGGACAACTTCCCACAGCCTGAACATCCATATATTGATTGAAAATTGCGCAAAACATGAGATTGGTTCGTTCGTGGATTGTTACGCAGGCTATCACTAGATCTTGATGGATGAGAAGGATGCGGAGAAGATAACATTCATTACACTTTGGGGAACATATTGCTACAGAGTCATGCCTTTAGGTTTGAGGAATGTTGGGGCAACCTATATGAGGGCAATCGCAACCATATTCCATGATATGATATATAAGGAGATTGAGGTCTACATGGATGATGTAATTGTGAAATCCAGGAAGATGGCTGACCATGTCAGAGATCTAAGAAAATTCTTCCAGAGGCTCCGTGATACAATCTCCAGCTCAATCTAACGAAATGCGCATTTGGTGTGCCATCAGGGGAGTTTCTAGGGTTCATAGTCAGCCGCCGAGGCATTGAACTAGATCCATCAAAGATCAAAGCCATAAAAGAATTGCCGCCTCCGAGGAACAAAACAGAGGTGATGAGTTTGTTGGGAAGATTGAATTACATTAGTAGATCTATGGCTTAGCTCACAAAAACTTGTGAGCCTATCTTTAAGCTATTAAAAAAGGAGGCTGCGGTCAAATGGATGGAAGAATTCCAGGAGGCTTTTGATAAAATAAAAGGGTACCAGTCGAACCCACTAGAACTAGGTAGGCCCTTGATCTTATATCTGACAGTCTTGGACAATTCATTTTCATGTGTGCTAGGTCAGCATGATGTCATCAGAAGGAAGGAGCATGCCAGATACTACCTCAGCAAGAAATTCACAGCTTATGAGGTTAAGTATACTCATCTTGAAAGAATGTATTGTGCCCTAACTTGGGTAGCACAGATTGAAACACTACTTGTCATCGTATACTACTTACCTCATCTCACGCCTGGACCCGTTGAAGTACATCTTTCTAAATCCTATGCCCACAGGAAGGTTTGCAAAATGGAAAATCCTACTCACCGAGTTTGACAATGTCTACATGACTAGACTGCAATGAAAGCACAGGCATTGGTTGATCACATGGCCGAGAATCCGGTGGACGAATAATATGAACCTTTAAAGACATAATTCCCAGATGAAGAAGTGATGCATATTGATGAAGTGGAACAGGGCGAGAAGTCGGGATGGAAATTATTCTTTGATGGGGCCGCCAACATGAAAGACGTCAGGATAGGAGCAGCACTCATTTCTGAAACGGGGCACCATTATCTCGTTACAGCTCAGCTCTGCTTTTATTGCACCAATAATATGGCACAATATGAGGCATGCATTTGGGTCTGAGGTTAGCTGAAGACATGGGTGTCTAGAAAGTCTGGGTCTTGGCGGACTCGGACTTTCTGGTACACCAGATTCAAGGGGAATGAGAAATATGAGATTTGAAGACCATACCGACAATGCTTGCATGATCTTTGTAAACAATTACGGTCAGTAGAGTTCATGCATATCCCAAGAATCCAAAACGAGGTTTCTAACGCCTTGGCCACTTTAGCATCAATGTTACATCATCCAGATAAGGCTTATGTTGACCCACTGCATATCCAAGTCCATGACCAACATGCTTACTGTAACATGGTGGAAGAGGAGCTTGATAGTGAGCCTTGGTTTATGACATCAAATAATATATCAGGATGGGTGTGTATCCAGTACAAGCCACAATTGATCAAAAGAGAACAATTCGTCGCTTATCAAGCGTGTTTTCTTCATTGGAGGGGTACAATAAAAATGAACACCAGATCTTGGGTTGTTGAGGTGCATAGATACTGGACATGCCACAACCATCATGATCGAGGTACATTCCGGAGTTTGTGGACCGCATATGAGTGGGTATGTTTTGGAAAAGAAGATCCTTCAGGAAGGTTAATATTGGCTCACTATGGAGCGAGATTATATCAGTTTCGTGCGCAAATGTCATCAATGTCAGGTGCATGGAGATTCGATTCACTCCCCGCCATTTGAATTACATACAATGTCTGCACCATGGACCTTTGTTGCTTGGGACATGGATGTCATCGGTCCCATGGAGCCAGCAGCTTTCAATGGAAAAAGGTTCATCCTGATTGCTATTGATTATTTCACTAAGTGGGTCGAAGATAAAACTTTCAAGTCAGTGACCAAGAAAGTCATGGTCAACTTTGTGAATCAAATATTATTTGCCGGTTTGGAATCTTGAAGATAATCATAACTGACAATGGAGAAAATCTCAACAGTCATTTGATGAAAGAGGTATGTCAGTAGTTTAAGATTACACATCGCAATTCCACCCCATACTGCCCCAAGACGAATATAGCAGTTAAGGTAGCTAATAAGAACATAAAGAAGATACTTCAAAAAGTGATTGAAGGGTTCAGGCAATGGCATGAGAAGCTACCCTTTGCATTATTAGGCTATCACACTACTGTTCGCACCTTAGTAGGGGAAACTCCGTATTTGTTGGTGTATGGCACAGAAGCAGTAATACCTGCAGAAATTGAAATCACGTCCCTTCGGATTTTCACCGAAGCAGAAATCAATGATGATGAGTCGGTCAAAACCCGGCTGGCTTAATTAAATTTGATTGATGAGAAAAGAGTAGCAGCAGTATGTTACGGCCAGTTGTATCAATAGAATGGCCAAAGCATATAACAAGAAAGTGCGTCCAAGAGTTTTGAAGTGGGTCAGTTGGTAATGAATCACATTCTCCCTCACCAGGCGGAGGCAAATGGCAAGTTTGTCTCAAATTTGCAAGGGCCGTTCGTCGTGTCAAGAGTGTTGTCCAATGGGGCGTTATATCTAACAAATATGAAAGGCAAGAGCGTAGAAATGACTATCAATTCTGATGCATTTAAGAGATAATATGTATGATTTCCTTTGATTAAGTTATTTTTGTTTGTACTTGTCATGTTTTGGAGATGGGAATGACGAAGGCATTTTATTCGGCTATCTAAATACCTTATCCTTTGTTAACCCTTTTAAGCTTTAATTATTTTCTTTCATACCCTTCTTTCAAAATCAGTAACAAATTCAAAAACGCGAGGTAAAAATAATGAGTAAAGGGAAAAGAAAAGGAAAGACTGAAAAGAAAAAGAGAGAAGGAAAAGAAAAAAAAGACAAGAAAAAAAAGAAGCAAAAGAAAGAAAAAGAAAAATAAGGAGAAAGAAAAAAAAACAACAACAAAAAAACAAAAGGAAAAAGGAACAAACAAAAGAAAAAGAGTGAGAAGAAAGAGAAAAGGGAAAATCACAAAAAAAAACAAAGAAAAACTTGGATGAACTACGTTTGACCTGATTCCTTTTAAGGATATATAGGTAGCCTCATGGTTCGGTCTCGCTAAAATAATTCCAAAAGTCCCCAAGTAAAGAAACTGGGGCAAAGGTTGGGGTCGTTGTAAGATATCTGATTTCGAAAGTTGTAATTTTGAACCCATTTGAATTGTTTTGAGCCTTTAATATGCTTTATTTCTAACCCTATCCAAAAGCATGCATTATAGTCCAAAGAAAACCTTCCGATGAGACTTTAAGAAATTCCAAGTCAAGCAAGAAGAAGTGGTCATACCCGAGGCAACACTCTAGTTCAAGCAAGAAGGGATGGAAATGAGAGAGTCTTATTGGTAAAGACTCCCACGGGCACCGTAAGGCGACGGAAGTTGAGAGAAAATTAAAATGAGAGAGTCTTATCAGATAAAACCCTCACGGGCACCGTAAGGTGACGAGAGTTAAGAGAAAGTCGAAATGAGAGAGTCTTGTTGGTGAAAACCCTCGCGGGCACTGTAAGGCGATGAAATTTGAGAGAAATAAAAACCCTCACGGGCACCTTAAGGAGAAGGCAAGGCAAGAAATGAATAACTAGAAAGGATATTGGAGGAAATTTATTCATAACACCGCAAGATAAAAAATATCAAGGCTTGGTTAAAGAAATTGGGTTAAGGAAGGTCACAACAACAAAGCATGGCAACTGAAGGCCGATCGTTTTGATAGACTGGGTCGACTAAGCTGAAGTGCATGTCATGATTACTAGAACCAGCTGTTCTTCCACAGATAAGTTTCTCCTCTTTTCCCCTCAGTAGTTGCCAGATTCGAAATTCTTTTATGCTAAAACAAAACAACTCAGATTCATTGCATTTCATTTTCTTTTGGGTCTCCATTTTTCTAAGATGTTTTGAGAATCAATTTTGTTTAAGAAAGCAAGAGATAAATTTTAAAGCTTACTACCAGTTCCCAAATAGCAAAGCACATTGCGGTTAAAACATAGCGAAGGCATCAGAAGTTAAAATAGCAATATAATGAATCAGTGAAAGTTTTCGTCATTGAAATGATTCGATAATCTCAGGAAGAAGGCAAAGATTCTGGCAAGAGGGTCACAAATGTAACACAATGATTGGGGAATAGAGCACTCGTTTTCCTCTAAAATCCATAGAGTGTAGGGTCAGCCAACAAATTAAGCGGCTCGTAGTCATGTCAGGAAAGTTGGCCACATCAAAGCATGACAGCGGGAAGGCCATTTTTAGCAAGAATGTCGCAAGCTAACCACCACATTTCAAATTGACAAGATTTTCTTTGATTGAAACAAGGGCAGGAAATTCTAGATGCCTCGGGGAAGTCCTCCATTAAAAAAGCAAGGACCTGGCAGGTATGACTGTGAACTTCAAGACCCTCCTAGAAAATGGGACTTAGTTAAAGCTTGAAATAATCGGGAATGACAAAGGAACATAAACAAACCTAAGAGTTAGCAAGTTGGAATAGGATTAAGCTAGGAGTTATCAGTGCCCTACTAGAAAATAGGATTTAGTTTTAAACTCTCATGACCATCCTGGATAATGGGACGTAACTTTAACTGGCAATCCCCAACAGAGGAAACTGAGAGTTAAATTGTCATTTAATTTGAAATTCTCAGGACCCTCCTGGAAAATAGGACCTATTTAAGGGTTGGAGATAATCATGAATTACAAAGAGCATAAAGTGACTTGCATGTTGAAAATGGATTCAGTTAAGAGTTGTCAGGACCCTCATGGAAAATGAGACTTAGTTTAAAACTCCAACAGTTACGGGTAACATGATCTAGCACAAATATTCCCCAATAGGGGTCGTCAAGACCCTCATGGTTAATGGAATGTAACTTTAATTAGCAATCCCCAGCAGAGACAACCAAGAGTTAAAATTGGCATTTAATTTGAAATTCTCAGGACCCTCTTGGACAATGGGATTTCAGTTTAGAAGTTTTCTGGACACTCCTGGATAATGGGATATAGCTTTAGTTACTGGTCACCGGCAGATATAACTTAGGTAACAAGACATAGTGGAAGTAATACCTTTGGAGAACATAGCCTAATCTTAAAGTTGTCATTAGTTAAGAGTTGTCAGGACCCTCTTGGATAATGAGATTTAGCTTTCAAATTTTAGGGATATTTTGTAATGGGATATAATTAACACTCACAGATGCGCCCAACACCAAATTGGGGCAGAAAAAGTTCTTTTGTTATGTTTGTTTTGTTGTAATCAGGTATAAAGGCAGCAATCTCAGGAAATACATTTCAAGTTTTGGTAATCAGGCGCCCACTTGGAGAACAAGGGAATACATTTAAAAGTTTTGGTAATCAGGCTCCCACCTGGAGAAATACATTTAAGTTTTTGGTAATCAGGCGCCCACCTGGAGAATAAGGGAATACATTTCAAGTTTTGGTAATCAGGCGTCCATATGGAAAACAAGGGAATACATTTCAAGTTTTTGATAATCACGTGCCCACCTTGAGAACAAGGAAATACATTTCAAGTTTAGGCGCCCACCTGGAGAACAAGGGGAAACATTTTCTGTTTTGGTAATCAAGCGCCCACCTGGAAAAAAAAGGAATACATTTCATATTTTGGTAATCAGGCGCCCACCTGAAGAACAAAGGAATACATTTCAAGTTTTTGGCAATCAGGCACCCACTTGGAGAACAAGGAAATACATTTCAAGTTTTTGGCAATCGGGCGCCCACCTGGAGAACAAGGGAATACATTTCAATTTGGTAATCAGGCGCACACCTGGAGAACAAGGGAATACAATTCAAGTTCAACAATTAGGCATCAACATGAAGAAAGAGAAACATAGAAACAAGGAAACTAGGAGTTTCACCGGGAGAATACAAGTCAACAAGGCAACAAGAAGTTTCACAGGAAGATATACAAGGCAACAAGCACCGAGAGCAAATTGGAAGACATAGATAGGTTCTTTTGTAATCCACAGGTCACAACTTAGTCTAGCTTCTTTTATATTTGACTCGGTGTAATAAGGGGATCTAGCAAGCACCAGCAGCAGCAACAACAACAATAGTGAGATCACAGCTTCGGTAGTCCCTCCTACCAAACACTCCTGAACTACGCTAACCTGATTCCTTTTAGTCGGGGATATGTAGGCAACCTTCGAAGCAGGGTACGGTCAAGCTTATCAAAATGCTTCTCACGGAGTATCCAAACGGGCAAAAGTTACTCTTGTCCGTTCACTTATCCTTACACGAAAACTCTTCGTATTTCCGAGCAAAGAGGGGTAGCTGTGAGAATGTGATTTTTGCCCTACACGAATTACTCCCATAAATTCAAAAACAAAATAATTTCTTTTATTTACTTGCATTTTTTTGGATTTTTGTGGCATTTTTCGTTAATTGTTTGCATTTTGTTTGTGCATTTTAATTAGTGAAAACTACAAAAAATATGTTGCATGTGCATTTAAAAGTTGATTTGACATTTTTCAAGAATTAATTAGCAATTAGTCATTTCATAAAAAAAGGAAAAAATCAAAAAATAGTTTAATTTGCACTTGTAATTTTAATTTTGATTTTAGGTGATTTTCTTTCTATTTTGTTTTAATAATTTGTAATAATGAAAGCAGTTTTACAGGTTAATTTGGGACTTATATTTTAATTTATATTTTAGTTAATTTTGAAAATGAAAAAGAAAAAAAAGAGAAATCTAAAAAATGAAAATAATGAAGAAAAATAAAAACATTTGGGTTAGCCCAAACGGATTCCACCTAACCCGGTCCAATACCTGTCACAGACCCGGTCCAGTCCCCCTAAGAAACAAATGACACCGCTTTGCATGAATCAATCTCAGTCGTCTAGGATTCAAGATTCAATGGCTGAGAACTAAGGAGATTTTAATATATAAGTGTCCAAACGCCCCCCACCCCCAACCCGTCTCTTCTCTCCCACCCCGTAACCCTAGAGAACCCCACAGTCGCCGCCATCTACCGCCATGAACCACAGGTTGAAAATCGCCTCCGCCAGCACCGTAGCTCCAATCGGTCCCAAATTAACACAACTGCTTATCCTCCCTATCCTCTACCCAAATCCACCATCGCCTTCCCTCTAAACATAGCCAAACCTCTCGAATATCGTCTGAAAGTTTTGACTCCATTCCACCCCAAAATCACATTTAATAACCGCCATGATTCCCTCATCCTAGATACCCAACCAACTACCCTCGAATCCTACTCAAACTCCTCAAATTTTAAATCGAAATTAGAAACCCTAAAATTTCAAAAAGGGACCGAATTGGTGTAGTTTTGAATTCTTGAGTTTGGAATCGACTTCAGCTGTGAGTTCTCGTATGAGAACACACAAATAAAGTTTATGCTGGCCTCAAATTCACAAATTTGTCGAAAAGAAGGTGCCTGTAGTTCTGAAAGAGGTATGGATTTTTTTTATTTTTCTCTTTTTATTTTTGATTCTTCCTTTCTTCTTTTCCTGCTGTTCCTTGAAAAATATTTTTCATACATTTATTTAAGTCAGACCTGTTTAGTTTTTAGTTAGTTAATATTCAGAAATTTCATTGCAAAATTCAAAGTGTTGTGGTCAAGTATTTATGTGTAGCTGTTCATACACGATTTAGTTTTAGGCCATTAACTTGGTCCATTGTATTAAGTTTGACGAATAGGTGGAATAGTTTAGGATTCAAATTGCCAAAATAATTACATTCCGGTTAAATTGGCTCAGAATCCTAATTGGGTTGTTTGTGTGCATTTTGAAATCTTCATTGGCCCATTTAGGGCAGCTCAATAGTGTAAAAACCCAGGTCCACTGGCATTGGATCAAGTGGACCCAGATTGGTTCGACAAAATAATTTTTAGAAGTTTTAAGGGTACTTAGGGCAATGCACTTAGAGAATCTTTGCATAATAAGAAGCTTCTAGGTTAGGTTGTCAATTTTGAATTCAGCTTTTAGGTAGTATAACTTTGAGAATAAGGCATAAAACAAAGGACTAACTAGGAAAAAGAAAACTGAAGGAAGGTCTATAAGGAAAAAATAATAAAATCTGAAGTTGACCTAGTAACTTGCCTATAACGGCATTGTTACTTGAGGCTGAAAAAAGATCAGAAAAAGAGAACAGAGGATCCTGAAATAAGAAAAAAAAGACTAGATAGCTAAAAAAAGAGCAGAAGGTCTGAAAAAATATAAATACTGAAATTCCTGCAACAGTCTACCCTAGATAAATTCCAAAAGACAGCAGAAAATTGTGAAAACTACTGTTTTATTGATCTTTACACTGATTTTCTGAAGATTTTGAAGTCTTGAAGTACTTTCTGGTTCATTGGAGACTAAATATGGATTGATAGTGGTTGGTTTTTTTGAAAAGTCTTTTGGTTCAAGTTGTTAGAGTATCACATTTCCTGGGTTTTATGCTGTGTTTTGTTAGCTGTTTGATGCTAATCCCTGTTGTGTATATGCTAATCATCTACCTCTATTTTTATTTCAAATATCCATTGTATAAAAGTTTGACGAATAGGTCGAATAATTTAGGGTCAAATTGCCAAAAATAATTACATTCCAGTTAAATTGACTTTGAATCCTAATTAGGTTGTTTGTGTGCATTTTGAAATCTTCATTGGCCCATTTAGGGCCAGCCCAATAGTGTAAAAACCCAGGTCCATTGGCCTTGGATCAAGTGAACCCAGATTGGTTCGACAAAATAATTTTCAGTAGTTTTAAGGGTACTTAGCAATGCACTTAGAGAATCTTTGCATAACTGAAAAAAGAAGCTTCTAGGTTAGGGTGTCAATTTGGAGTTCAGCTTTTAGGTAGTATAACTTGGAGAAAAAGGCATAAAACAAAGGACTAACTAGCAAAAGAAAACTGAAGGAAGGTCTAAAAGGAAAAACAATAAAATCCGAAGTTGACCTAGTAACTTGCCTATAAAGGCATTATTACTTGAGGTTGAAAAAACATCAGAAAAAGAGAGGAGAGGATCCTGAAATAAGAAAAAAAAGACTAGAGATCGAAAAAAAGATTAGAAGGTCTGAAAATTTATATATACTGAAATTCCTGCAACAGTCTACCCTAGATAAATTCCAAAAGACAGCAGAAAATTTTGAAAACTACTGTTTTATTGAACTCTACACTAATTTTCTGAAGATTTGCAAGTCTTGAAGTATTTTCTGGTTCATTGGAGACTAAATATGGATTGATACTGGTTGTTTCTTTTGAAAAGTCTTTTGCTACAAGTTGTTAGAGTATCACATTTCCTGGGTTTTGAGCTGTGTTTTGTTAGCTGTTTGATGCTAATCCCTGCTGTGTATATGTTAATAATCTACCTCTATTTTTATTTCAAATATCCATTGTATTAAGTTTGACGAATAGGTCGAATACTTTAGGGTTCAAATTGCCAAAATAATTACATTCCGGTTAAATTGGCTTTGAATCCTAATTAGGTTGTTTGTGTGCATTTTGAAATCTTCATCGGCCCATTTAGGGCCAGCCCAATAGTGTAAAAACCCAGGTCCATTGGCCTTGGATCAAGTGGACCCAGATTGGTTCGACAAAATAATTTTCAGTAGTTTTAAGGGTACTTAGGGCAATGAAATTAGAGAATCTTTGCATAACTGAAATAAGAAGCTTCTAGGTTAAGATGTCAATTTGGAGTTCAGCTTTTAGGTAGTATAACTTAGAGAACAAGACATACAAAAAAGGACTAACTAGCAAAAAGAAAACCGAAGGAAGGTCTAAAAGGAAAGAATAATAAAATCTGAAGTTGACCTAGTAACTTGCCTATAAAGGCATTGTTACTTGATGCTGAAAAAAGATCAGAAAAAGAGAGGAGAGGATCCAGAAATAAGAAAAAAAGACTATATAGCTAAAAAAAGATCAGAAGGTCTGAAAATATATATATATATATATATATATATATATATATTAATGAATTTCCTGCAACAGTCTACCCTAAATAAATTCCAAAAGACAGCAGAAAATTGTGAAAACTACTGTTTTATTGATCTCTACACTGATTTTCTGAAGATTTTCAAGTCTTGAAGTATTTTCTAGTTCATTGGAGACTAAATATGGATTGATACTGGTTGTTTTTTTTTAAAAGTCTTTTGGTTCATGTTGTTAGAGTATCACATTTCCTGGATTTCGAGCTGTGTTTGGTTAGCTATTTGCTGGTAATCCCTGCTGTGTATATGCTAATCATCTACCTCTATTTTTCTTTCAAATATCTAGGTACTTCTATAACTCATGATATAAGAATGATTGTGAACATGTAAAGGAGTTGAAATATTGTTAAGTGAAGACTATATTCGAAGCGAATTTCTCTTTGTCCTCTACTTTTTATATGGTTTGTAATCATATTTCAAATTGTAGATGTTAACTAAGACCTTTTTCTTTCCCTAAATTTGAGCATGTGAAAATGGCTTAGTGTAGTATAGCAATGGACTTTGATCATGCATGATTATGGCTAATGTTGAAGTCTGAGGTCCTGTCCCTGGTACCCTGCTGAGAACTATGCAGGTCTTAATTTCAAAAATTGAATGTTGGTCTGCTGATGTGGTGACTATGCCAATGTTAGTGTTGTCAACATGATTGTGTTGACTTGAGTTTTTTGGCTTGATTTTGTGTTTGTATGTCAAATGAGCACGGTATATTTAAGTCATTAAAATGTTGAGTGCGGTATAAGGCTGACCAATTAGCAGGTTCTCTAAGTATTTGGGTTTATTTAGCCAGCATGCAATTTGGACAATAACATATTAGTATTAAGCACAATTCAAAAATGTGAATTTTCAATCATTGACTATTAGATTTTTCTTAAACAATTTGAGCAGTAATCTCAAACGCTAGGCATGAGGACTTCACAGGCTGTTGAATTAGGCTCCTTATTGGGCCTGACATAAAATGGTGCTAAAAATTGCTATCTAGAGTAGTCTTCAAGTGTATGGGCTATTAGGCCTCATGCTTGGCCAAGCCCAAATTCTGAAAAGAAGTAAAATAAAATAGACTTCACTTAGACTCAATCTTTAGTTCACACTTGAATTCAGCATGGTTCAAAAGTTGTTGTGACTTCTTTAGCCTTATTTCATTAATTGACCTTTGTAATTGATTTGAGGTGCGTCACCAAATAAATTAGACATTCAGTGGCCCTCATTTAATTAGTCTCAATTCGAATTAAGGTGCGCCATGCAAAATAAAAAATGACAATTGCACGACCCTCATTTTAATAATTTTGTCTTATCCTTAGAATTCGAGGTGTGCCGCTTAACGAACTTTTCGTGCCCCTCGCAAATTTATAAGCACGCAATTACCTTAGGCGCGTTAGTTAAATAATGTGCTTTCCTAAATACGGGTGCGCATTTATGTGACCCAAATCCAAATCCTAGCAATGTTGAAACATGCCAAAGACTATGGGTGCATTTATGTGACGTAGTTCAAGACATGCTTCAACAACGTTGCAATCTTCTTAAAATTAAATAAAAGCGGTTAAAATGAACTTTACACATAGGTTTAAAATTTATTAAAATCAAATAATACGCCGAATATAACAATTGAGTGATCATGCTAGAACCACGGAACTTGGGAATGCATAACACCTTCTCCTGATTTCTAGCTCGCAGACTGTATTACAGAGCCAAACTTTTCTCGATTCGGAATTTAAACCGGTGACTTGGGACACCATTAATTATTCCAAGTGTCGATTCTGAAATCTCTAAATAAAAAAATTTCCTTTTGATTGTCCTTTAATTGGAAAAACTCCCTTATCTACGCCCTTCGCGGGATACAGTGTGAAAAAAGGAGGCGTGACAATTATAAATTTCATATTGAAAACAATAATTTTTTGACGGTTATACATATTCCAAGAGCTTCTGTTTGAATTATTAGTTGCACAAAAAATTGAAACGTTATATTTTCATCTAAGATACATCTAAATTTTTTTAGGTAAGTTGGAGTGATCTATAACATACTTCTTTACCAATTGCACGTGTGTATATAGCATCCTTTCAATCATGTTAGGCTAAAATAATTTCTCAACTGTATTAACTATGAGCTAATAAAGAAATGACACTGGACTATCTTAATATTTCTACCGCGCATATACTTACCTCAATCTTTGTTCAAACAAAATAAATTTTTTAAGAAAAAATAATAGTAAGTTGTTTTTCACATTTTATACATAGCATATTTTATTGTCTTTCTTGATTAAGGGAAAAAAATAGCTTTAAAAAGCATTAAAAAATAGGAAGAAAGTGCCATCAACAAATGTACTTAAAACAACAACAACTATTTATTGTTATGCCTTTATTTGAAGTAAGTTGAAGTCGAAATATCACTATAATTTTTAGGCCAACTAAAGATTGATCCACAATCTTTTGTAAACTATAAAATTAAATAACTTTTACTTCGACTTTATTTTTCTATTATTGACAGACATACTAGATTGTCTACTAATTCCGGCATATTTCACATAAGATAGTAAATTTATGTAAGATATATCAAAATGGTAACTCCCTTTGTCTTTGGACAAACAATGATAGTGGCACTTTTTCGTCAATATGAAGAGTCTAATACCGTCTTTCTCTACTTTTCATTCCTTTTTTTTTCTCTTTTCATATGCGCGTGTATCCCATATGAAGATCAATTATTTAAAAATTAAATATTATATCTTTGAAAAGAGGTAAGTTTTATAAATCATTCATCCCTCCGATTATAATCAAAGTAAAGTAGATAAATAAAGTTTTGTTTTATGAATATAAGTGATATATGGGTTAGAAATTATATTGAGGATTTGTAAAAAGAGATTTTGATGAGATATAAAAAGGTATTGTGGCTCTTTATCAGGTGTTGATACATCAACTATGTCTTTATTGCTTTTGATGGAACTAGGAAGCATGCTCAGGAGATGATGCGTGTGAGCTAAATATTTTTGTCAAAGTTTACTCTTCAGGTTCACTTAGCCTATGATATTGGCAATGACGACGTGACGATTATCATAGTAAGAATAAAATTAATTAATCAAAATTCAACAAAATAGAAAAACAAAACCAAAAGGTAAATATATATAAACGTTGATTTCCCTCACTCACCCTCTTTATTTTTCCTCACTCGAAGAATTGCATTATCCCTATAATTTAAGATGGTAAAAATATATACTGATCCACCAGATTTGCTTTGTGAAGAGTCTACTTAAACAAAAGAAAAAAGATAGAACGCTTAGATAATAAAAGTCTAGCATCATATTTCAACCATTAAAAAAGAGGATGAGACCAAAATTATATCCATATACTAATCCACAGATTTGATAGCTTTTTCTCTTCCTTTCGTTCCCACTATATTTAAGTTATTATTAGCTTTTAATAGATAAAATGTGATTCTTTAATGTGTTATTCAGTGCAAATATCCCTTAATATATATTCTTCAGAATTTTTCTAGAGATTGTTGGTTATATTTAGAGCGTAATTTAGTCATTTAATTTGTAGGGATATTTGAGTAAAATAACATTCACCTAAAAATCTTCATGCTTATTAAATTAATTTGGACCTAATTTTTTCTTTATCTCTATTTTTTTTAATTTTATATTTGATTTAGCCGATGAATCGCCAGATATTTGCTAATCTGAAACCAATCACCCTGATGTTTTATTGGTTGGCTAGCAAATTACTATATTTTAAATTGATAACCGATAAGTCTAACCGTTAAACATAATCCGATAAACATCCTTGGCTAGAATAACACTAGTCTACTAATTATATCTAGTACTGCATTCACTAGGTGATTACTGTCATGATTTACAACTAATAACCCTAATGATCCTATTGATATTAAGCTACATGTTGCACGTGACAACCTAAGATGGTAAATCAGATCATTGTGTTCAAAAAGTTTAGTCAATACTGCTGGGCGCTGGCTATAATACCACCAGTCTACTCTCTAGTACCGCACTTACTAATACTTTGGGATGGTAATGGGCGGGGCGGAGCGGGGCGGGACGGGTCCAACTTAAACCCGCAATGACTCATTCCGTCTCGCTCCGCCCGACCCACATAGTAAAATTTTTTATTTTCAACTCGTTCCGTCTCGCGTAAACTTTTTTTTCTTCTTCTATTTATCCTTTTTCATTGCTATTGATTAGTAACTTATTTTAGTGACCCAGTTATCTATTTTTTCACTTAACATGTTTCACCAAAAGTTATTCTATTCATAAAATAGTTAGGACTAAATTTTTTATGATATCTATAAAATTTCACTTATTGAATAATCCATAATGTAAAACTTTCAAAATTTAATAACTAAACTTCATGATCTACAAAATATTAGTACATCCGATTGGAAAAAATATACAATATCATGAATACATAAATGGGCAGTTGTAGTTATAAATAAAGTATTATAATACTCAATAAGATTATGATTTCAACAAATTATTACGTTCAGTTTTGATAAACTATGAACTAATAGTAACAAATGATTCACATAAATTATAAGCTGCTGAACTTTCAAGAATGTTACTACTCCTAATTAAAAAATATTACTAGAAATCTGGAATCAAATACATAATCAAGTAAATGTGTTGTGACAAAAAAAAAATAGAAAAGGCAACGATCTGATTTCCCTTCAGAATATGGTTGAATATGTATTTGAAGATTGTGATTAAACAATGAAATTAACTTCCAGTGTTAGCCTAAAGGCCTAAAGGAGTAAAGGCCCAAAATAGGATAAAGGCAAAGTACCTGCAACCCGCCCCGCACCGCATTGAGTTTAATATTTTATATTAAAACCCGTCTTGCATCGCATCGCACCTATATAAGCTTCAACCCGCATTGTACCCGCATAGGTTTAAATCCGCCCCACTCGGCACCCGCTCCACTCCATTTCCATTCCTATTTACAATGCAATTAATATCACAATTTATATTTTGTTATAAAATAATAAAAGAACAAGAACAATATTGTATAGAAAGAGAGAAGAAATTCTTATTGAATTTTGGGATCAATAACAATGGAATAGAACCCTCTATTTATAGGGAGAGAGTGACATAGCCACCAAGTAATAAACCCTAGAATCTCTCTAAATACAGACATTCATCATAAATAGAATTCTATTTATAACACTCCCTCTTAATGTCTATTCAATAGATAATGTGCCTCGTTAAAACAACAACAACTACCCAGTATACTCCTACCAGGTGGGGTCTGGGGAGGGTAATATGTAGAAAAGGAAAAAGAGTACACATATCTAATAATAACCTTTTGGTTGCGTCGTTAAAAACCTTGCTAGGAAAATCCAATGGGATAAAACCTTCTAAAGAAAAAAGAGTGCAACACATATTAACTCCCCCCTGATAAGAGCATCAATTCACATCTTCAAGCCTTTGCATCCCATTCTTGTGCACTAGTTTCTTGAAGGTTGACATATACAGATATTTGGTGAATAAATCACCTATTTTAACTCCAATGAATATGTTGCACCTTGAAAATTCTCGCTATGACATTATCATGCTTATAGTTATAGCAAGATACATATATGCACAAATTACACTGATCAGGACGTGCTCATTCGTAATCAAAAAAATTCTCCAAGAATTGCATATGTTATCAACATTTTAAATCATCCATGGATTGCCATATAAGTATAGTCAATAAGCCATATAGTAGACTTTAGATATGCATCAAGTTTTCATGTCATGCTAGACATATGAGATACATAAAGGTGACAACATAGACCATTGTCTTTATACTTTTAAGTGTTTGAACTTCAGGTCCAAAACTACTTGCTTTTTATATAAAACAAACTTCTACTTCAATTTTTTCTCTAGACTTAAGACCCTCATATATATTTAGTATTATAATCAACGTTATCGATAAATATTTTATATCGGTTCCAACCTCCTTATTTTTTTCATAAAGACATAAGATAGAGATCTCTTCATTCATATATTCGGGCACCTGAATCTCTCATGAGATTTTATGAAGTGTTATCTTATGTGATCTTCTAGATCATTTGCCTCATTTATTATGATCATTTGTTCATCTTCTTTATCAAGAAGTTTATTTGAAACCGATTTGTCTATACGCTTTAAGCGTACTATGAACTTTGTCCTTCTAGGACTTAATAAGAGCATTTCCAATGAGAGTATAGTTACTTTTTTGGTTCAGCAAGTGTGTTGGGCATGCTTTGCAATATATTACAAATGAATTATCCTTTTATGAACTTCAACTTCATATAATTTTATTCGAGGATCTAGATGTACAAATAATAATTCATTCCACGTAAATTTTTCTCAACTGTTTATCATATCTCCCCCTCATGTTAGAAAAATTGACTTGTTTCCTCAACTTTGAGAAATCATCTTTGTGCATTATGGTGTTAATCAAAATATACACTGCACATCAATAATAATAAGATAAAATTACTTGGTTCTTGACCCTGAACCACTCGTTAGGGGAGAAAATAATATATTTTCGTATATAACGTATATCAGACAGATATATATAACTTTGTTCTCATATGCAATAGTTTAGCTATTAAGTGGAGGCACTCAATAAATTATTTTGCTAAACCAGTTGTGATGTAAACCAAATTATTAAGATGAACTATCTCGAATAAAAAATCTAAAAGTTATGCTCTAAATCAAATTATTGAGCAAGTTACCTCGCAAACACCATGTTGCGGGTTAATAATAACCGCACATATAACCATCTCATAAATGCATCTTATGTGATATACATGGCAGGTGAATGAACCCATATTCACCTCTAATATTTCCAACATTCATGGGATTCAATCCCAATTTTAGTTAATCTATTAATTAATAAGAACTAACAATATAAGAGAATTCGTAAAGAACTTTCTAGTTCTTTATTTACCCATGTAAATTCTCTATTATTTTTGCACGTTATACAAAAATTGATATGGTTAAACCAATTATGCTAACTGAATAAATTATCAATATTGATAAACTTGATATTTACACCATGACGTGTGCAATTACGAATAAACTCCAAGTTTAATATGATATCAATTTTTATATCAATAAATATTAATTTTATTGTGATATTCTTTTATTTGTATAGTAGAAACTGAAAAATAAAGTAGGATAACTTTTCACATACATATTACCCAGCTATAAGTTGTAATAATAGAAGATATAAAATCTTTCCTTTATTTATTTTCTCAATATAATCAATCGCTTTCGTGTATACTTTGAAAACTGAATAAGTTTCTTTGAGACTTATTACAACACAATACCTTATTGGTAATCAATTGTGTTTCCCAAAAATAGTAAAATCGGCTCTTCTAGAGCTCTCAATTAATTTGGTACTACCATATATTCATCAACATCCATCTAAATTAATTTGGTACTACCATATATTCATCAACATCCATACGGTGAATATCTCTTTTAAAGAGAAAGTTATACCATTATTGGTATAGCCAAAATTATATACAAGATATATTCTTGCATTAATGTTATTCTTTAATAATCACATCATCAAAATATTTTGGCGTATAATAGGTACATCACCAATAACCATTCATGTCATAATAATGACATTATTTTCTTATATCATCTCAAACCTCCTTTTAGAGGTGAGTGTGATATATTCACTATCACTAGCACATTCATATTCTTCTAAGAATGAAAATGTATTCATAAATCAGATACTTTCACATTAATGTCATGAATTGAGCATAATCATTTGTATGTGCTTTACGAAATCTTATGTCAAAGCGATGACAAACATTAACTTCACAAAGTAAAAAATTATTTTGAGAATCATTATTGTTCTCATTACCACAATAATGACGATTATAATTTCGTCTATTGTCACGTCAACATCCACTAATACATTCATAGTTATAATTTTATCTTATTTCAGACTTATCACATATTGCTATCATATTCTTTTAAGAGAATGAGAATGGAGAAAATTCAATGCGACATATTTTTAATAGTTTGCCCACAATCATACATGAATTTATCATGGCAAAGCATATAATTTTACTACTTCAGGTGGCTGTAATTTCTTACAAACTCCATTAGAGTTATAATCAAACTTTGTTGTCTTTGCTTGTATATTAAATTAAATTATAGAATTTCAAGAATTTAAAGGAGAAAAATAAGGTAAAATACTTGCATTAAATTCAAAATTTAATAATGAAGGAAGTTCATGGAACAATTGACAATCATTATGCTCAATCCCAAAACTTAACTCAATTGGTTAGAGTCTCGTGCTGATAACGTGTTATAAAACAATAAAAAAACAAGAACAATATTGCAGAGGATATGAAAAATTCTTATTGTATTTTGTAATCAATTATAATGGAATCGAACTCTAAATTTATAGAGAAAAATAAGTTAATTACCAAATAATAAATCCTAAAATCTCTCTAAATATAAATATTTATCATAAATAAAATTCTATTTATAACACATTCGATAAACCCTAGTAATATTAAGCTACAGGTGATCACAACCTTGATTGGCAAATGAATCTTTATATAAAAAGTCAATATTGTTGATTGGAATGAGATCAGTAGTACTGCAAAGTGCCAACATAAGCAAATATTTTAAATTCTGTCACATTTAATGTTGGTTACTTGATAATAATCACTATTGTGTCATAATTTCATGAAAGAGAGAAATACTTGATAAATAAATGTCACTATTTTTTATTTTTTATTTTTTATTATTTTAGGGATAATGAATAAAGTATTTCTAAGAAAATCATCATTTTCATTTCTCAATATTCAAACTGACTAACATTTTTAAATTGATCCTTTTAATTTTTCTTGGATAATTAAAGAATTTTATTACCAACTAACGAATATGTTCAGCTCAAAAGGGGGAAAAGCAAGCTTTATTTTATTCTTTTAATTTTGATATTAAAAGTTGAATTTACAGTTGTTTTTGTGTATCTAATATCCAAATTTTAGTTTAAAGCGTATTTGTTTAGTTCCATTTAGCTATTGAAATACGGGTGAGCTTTCGGGCAGTTCGAATTCTATATGAAATTTCGATTTGTATTTTCAGTTTTTGGATTGACGAAATGACAATCCAAAGCCAATCAAAATAAGTTCGGATTGGATGAGATATTTTAAGTTTGGTTTGGATTAATCGGTTTGGATATTTTAAATTTTCGATTTTGGGCTTATAAGTTGAGATGTCTCTTCATTTTACAAAAACAAATATTCAAGTGAAATACTCATGTTAAATTGCCTCAAAAATTATTCATTCTCACTGCAATCATCCAAATGAAATATTAAAGTAATAAAATTATTATATAAAAAATAAAAATACAATAGAGACATTTATACGACAGATAAAAAGTAAAAATAGTAAAACCATGTTCAAATAGAAAATATTCTCATAATAACTTAGTAATTAATATTAAATATATATGATATTATCTAATGGGTAAGGTATTGAACTTATTACTATTGACATATGGATAATGGACTAAATATAAAGTATAAGAATTTTGGATTTTTGAATATCTAAAAATTCGAAGTACCAAATCCAATATCTAATCTAAAATTCAAAAATTTTAAAAAATAAATCTAAAATCAAATCCATAATTCAAAATGCAAACTAAAAATCTAATTAATACATTAAACTTCGGATTTACCCAAAATATATTCACCCTTAATTGAAATATTGATGCCGGTTTACTCTCATTGAGCAAAGATGTCGACCAAACTGGATATGTACAAGAGAAGCACGATACAACATAGAAAGTGAAGTTGAAATCGAAGACACAAATTACTAAAACAAAAGATAAGAAAGAAGAGAGGATTCCTCCCTAAATATTTAAATATGAAATTAAATGTATTCCGGAAATGAGTTTCAAACTGTGATGCTTGCTTCCAATAATAATAATAATAATAATAATTATAATAATAATAATAATAATAATAATAATAATAATAATAATAATAATAATAATAATAATAATAATAATAATAATAATAATAATAATAATATCCACCACTGCAATAGCCATTAGGGTTGGCATATAGGGGACATGCATGTGACTTGTGTTAGGGGAATTGACTTTTTGTTGGTCGAAATGAAAATGTTTTTATTCAACTAAATAAGTAGATATATGCAACTAACTCAATTGGACTATAGAGCTACTTCTTACCAAAAAAATAAAATTAATAATAATAATAACAAATCCAAACCCATAAGACTAGATTACTCACCTATCAGGAGTGGCAAACAGTCGAATCAGGTCGGATGAGATATAATTAGGATAAAATCGGGTAATAAGAAAAGATAAATTATTTGATTCGATTCATATTTAGTATATGATTATTTTGAGAGAATTTTTAGTCTCCCTAACTTGAGAAACTCCCAATTTGAGGCTATAAATATAAAAGTTAGACTCATTTGTTATTTATTTTTTAAATGGATAATATGGTTCTTATTCATATTTGACTCGTTTCTAAAAAAATTATTATCCAACCTATTTTTTAACGAATAATATGAATGGTTAGCTATTTTCTTTTAACCATTTTGCCAATTCTACCTACCACTTAGGCTTATCACCTTACGAGAAAGGATACAAGTAGGGGTTGCTACGCCGGATGCATTAGAAAAAATAATATATATATATATATATATATATATATATATTATTAATCTCTATATTACTAATACAATTTATTCAACATTATTTATCGCATAAGCCTCTTCATCTAGCAACGACCAGACTCATTCAAATTGGAAAACTATTAATCTGGTTCAATGTATCTCCATTTAGAATTGGCCCTGCCCAACTCTATGTAGTTGTAATACTATTTCTTGAAATCTCCTAAACTTTTTCAGTCTATTTATAGAATTATACTGAATTGTTATTATATATAAACTACTTTTATCAAGTAAAACCAATCAAACGCCTCAATTCCAAATTAGTATAAGTTTTTGTCTCAATTTCAAACTAACTGGATTCAGTTAACCGGATTTATAGCAGACTTTTTTTGATCAGTTTGCAATCATTGGAAGATATATATCCCAAAGCAGAAAAAAGAAAACAACGAAACGGGGTACAATAGAAGAACTAATTGAAAGGTAAATAATCCACTAATAAAAAGATGAAAATAGCAACGAAAAGTAAAAGCAGAGGCGATGAATAGATTATGATTTAGCAGATAAGATAACACAACAAACATTAAATGCTATTATGCTAATAGATTTGTATATGGTACCTCTGTTTATACAAACTAGGAATGGTCGAATGTGAGAAATATTTGATAGAATTCTTTTTTTACAGAATTGTAACTATCTATTACAAAATAAAGAATTTCGTTCTTACAAATAATTGCTCAAGACCCAAGTAAACTTATGTATTGAAAAAAATTGTATTTAAGAAAACGTGTCATGACACATAGACTGATAGCATGGTCAAAGGATGACAACTGGTTAAGAAGCACGAGCAGCAACATGAATGAATTATAACAGACACGAGGTAATAACATATGAGAAGACACGAGTAGATGTTCAAACAATTCAGCGCTTGTACCTGTTGAAGTTGTTTATATTCAAGAGCTCAAATAAATGAATCAGACAGTAAAAGAAGTGCAAATATAGCATATAACAGGCAATAAATACGAAATACGTTAGGGAATTCGTATTAAATTTAATGATTATGTAATGTAGCATTCAATGTCTTTAATTACTCATAATAGCCGCATTATGCTTTGGGCAAAACACATATCTCTAGGACACTTATAAAACGAGGAACATCTGAACAGTGGAGGACACAGAAAAATCATTGAAATATATCTTTGTTTACTCATTGTATTCTTGAAATATTCTTTTGGTACATACTTAAATTGTTCTATACATTCTTTTCATTATCTGTAACCCGAGTTCTTTTAAAATTTTAACTTTGACTAAAATTCTATATTTTAGTTAAGTAAATTGGTTTCATTATCGGGAATCTGATAATCCATTTCTTCTCGATTAATTTTTTACTGATCAATCATGTCGAATAACAATGTTAACATTCGAGAAAACCAAGAAAACCAACAAAATCAAAGATATCCATAAGATACTAACACTCCGGTTCCAACTCCGCAAGGCTCTCCCTGACAATCTCGAGAGGGAACCCATGACGGGTCTCAAATGAATGAACATGCTCAACTTGTGAATGTTGATATCGTTGATGATACGTTGCAGAAATTAATTGCTGATCAGGTCAACAAAGCTGTGGAAGCACTTGTCAACCGGTTACCTATTGCAATCCCTACACCAACACCTAATAATAACACATTAGAAAACCCTCGTTCTAGACTTGTCAACTCAGGCAGCAGAGGGACTCCCAGTGAATCATAAGAGAGGGAACCAGGTAACGTGGTTAATTCTGATTTACAAAACTTAGTACTAACCTTGCAGAAAGGCCTCAAGGAGCAAAGTGAGCGCATAGAGCAAATACCTGGGGTGCCACCTGTGGTCAAAGGAGTAGATATGGATCAATATTCACACCAACCTTGGAAGCCAAGTGCTTCTCCTCTTCCAATTTCAAAAATTTCAAAATGCCTGACATTCCAGACTATGATGGAATATTAGACCCACGAGACCACGTGAATGCATTTACGACTGGAGCAAAAGGCAATGACTTAACCAAGTAGGAAATTGAATATGTATTAGTTAAGAAATCTGGCCAAACACTCAATAAAGGAGAGCTAACATAGTACTCTCTTCTACCTGAAAACTCTATAAATTCTTTTGCTGAGCTTGCATATTCATTCATCAAAGAACACTCGGGAGCTCAAACGGTAGAAAAAATGGAAGATATTTTCAAAACTAAACAAGGAGACTTAGAGTTGCGTAGAGCATTTGTAGATAGATTCCAGCGTGAAAGAATGACATGCCGCATGTACCTGACAACTGGGCGGCAATAGCCTGTGCAAGCAATTTGAATGAAAAAGTTTAGAAGCCACGATGAGGCTCAAATAAAACCTTCAAGAATTCCCTGCTATAACTTGGAATGACGTTTATAATAGATATATCACGAATCTAAGAATTGAGGAAGATGATATTTCACTATTTCAAAAAGAAGAAAAGGTAAGTTCAAGACGTATGGAGACTGAAAAAAGGTCCAAAAAATAGATACGAGCCTTACATCGGGCATGGAGGAAGATACTCACGATCGAAGCAAGATAATCAGAGGTACAATCACAAATCAAGGAATAGAGAATCGAGCTCGGGATTTAGGAATGATCGAAAGATTCATGAGCTATGGGATGATGATTCAAATTTAAAAGCAAGATTCGGTGCTTATAACTTCAATGCTGGCACCTCCAAGCGTGTGGTTGTTTTGAGAGGCATGGGAGATAAGGTTTGATGGCCAAAAGAAATGAGATCAAATCCAAACAGGCGCAACCCTGACCATTGGTGTGAGTTTCATAATGACCACGGGCATAAAACAGCGGATTGCAGATTTCTACAAAGTAAAGTTGATCATCTGTTGAAACAAGGGTATCTTACGACGCTATTCGGCGATAAAGGCAAGCAAGCATACATGAAAAATAAGCAGGAGCCTCCAAAACCACAGTCCCTAAAAAGGACTATCAATGTCATAAGTGGAGGTAAAGACATTAATGTTATATCATACACGGCCGCTAACAATAGTTCAAAAAATAACAACCACTCAAAGGAAACGGGTGTGACATATCTTGGAAGAAGATAGCATTACTTTCAATGATGCAGATGCAAATGAAGTGTTAATGCCCCACAACGACGCATTGGTAATATCTTTAATTGTATGCGATACTAATGTAAAATGAGTTTTGATTGATCCAGGTAGCTCGGTAAACATTATTTTGCTAAGAGTTTTTCGTGAAATGCAAGTTGATGACAACGTAATACCAAAATCCCACGCTTTATCTGGATTCGATAATTCCAGTTTAGTCACGAAGGGGGAGGTAACACTCACCACATTCGCCGAAGGTGTCATCAAAGAAACAAAGTTCCAGGTAGTATATATGGAGATTACTTACAACATAATTCTTAGGAGGCCATGGATCTATGAAATGGATGCAGTACCTTCCACCTTGCATCAAGTAGTTAAATTTCCATCACCATGGGGAATCTGTCAAATTTGTAGAGATCAATATGCATCCAGGGCAATCAATTCCGTTGCAGATACAAGCACGAGAGATGTTTGCAAATAGCAACCACAGAAAGTAGTTGAGGTCACCACAACGCAAACCTCAACTGAGCAAAGTCGAATAGATCAAGATTCAAGACCTAGAGAAAAAAGAAAATATCAAAACCACAATTAAAGAATTGGAACCTGTAGTGTTATTTGCTCAATGGCTCGATAGAAAAGTCTACGCCGGAGCTAATCTCACTAAGGAACAAAAGGTATGTTAATTGAATTTTTGAAAACTAACGTGGATTGTCTTGGACCCATTCTAACATGACAGGGATCCGCCAGAGGTGATGACTCATAAACTGAATAAAGATCCTTCATACCCTACGGTCAAACAAAAGAAAAGAATGCAAGGAACTTTCAAAAATCAGGTGATTCAAGATGAAGTCCAAAAATTGCTCAAAATTGATTCTATTCATGAGGTAAAGTATCCTGACTGGTTAGGTAGTTGTGGTTCCAAAGAAGAACGGTAACTGGCAAGTTTGTGTAGATTATACTAATCTTAACAAAGCTTTCCCTCATGACTCTTTTCTACTTCCACACATAGATCAATTGATTGATACAACAGCGGGTCATGAGTTATTAAGCTTTTTAGATGCATATCCGCGGTATAATAAGATTAAAATGGATCCAGAAGATGAGGAAAAAACTTCATTTATAACAGATAGAAGACTTACTACAAAGGTAATGCCCTTTGGTCTAAAGAATGCAGGTGTAACATATCAAAGGTTAGTTACCAAAATATTTAAAGAACATTTAGAGAAAACTTGTGATGACCCGGCTCGTCGTCTTTGGAATTTATGCCTCGTTTCCCCATTTTCTGCTTCCCCTAAGTTCATTTATACTATTTTGTCTTGCCGGGATGTTCGGTAATAGAATTCGGAGTGTTTTTGGATACAGTCCCTAAATGAGAGCTTAAGAGTTTGAAAAGGGTCCGTAATCAGAACAGTATCAAGACGATCTCGGAATGGAAAATCGATGGTTCTGTTAGCCCCGTTAGGTTATTTCGGGGTCGGTAGCATATTCGGAATGTATTTTGGATGTCCGTATCTCATTTAGGCTATAAATGCCGAAAGTTATAATTTTGAAGTTTCCGGTCCGATAGTGAAATTTTGAGGGTCGGAATGGAATTTCAGAAGTTTCTGTAGCACCGTCATGTCATTTGGGAAGTGCGTGCAAAATTTCAGCTCAAACGGACGTGCTTTGGTTAGGTTTTGAATCGAAAGAGAATTTGGTTAAGTTTTGAAGTTTTTAAGTCCAAATCATTGATCAAATGGTGTTTCCAGCATTGTTTTAGGTGATCTAAGGATTGGTGCAAGTTTGAATGATTTTATGGGATACGTTCGTGGGTTTGGTTGAGGTCCAAGGGGCCGCGGGTGTGTTTCGGATGCTCAACGGAGCAATTCCGGACTCAAAAAGATTGCAGAAGTTCAGCTGTTGGGTTGCAGACCATTTCTTCTATGCGATCGCATGGATTTGTCTGCAACCGCGTAGTGCTGTCCGTGAAGGTCCTCTATTCCTTCTACGCGATTGCGTCTTCCTATTCTTGATCGCATAAGTTGGCTTCTTTCCCTTCTGCGATCGCAATTAGTTCAATGCGTTCGCACTGAGTAAACATAGTCCGGAGTCTCAGGGTTCCCTTCCTTCTATGCGACCGCAGGAAGCCTTATGCGATTGCATAGCTCTGTGTTGTTCTTCTACGCGATTGCATGCAACAGGCTGTGTTCGCATAGCACATTTCTCCAGCTTTCCAGATTCCTTCTACGCGATCGCATTCTCATTCACGCGATCACATAGAGTAAATCACTGGGGCAGTTATAAATATTTCAAAACGAACCATTCTTCCATTTTCACAAAAACTCAAGCTAGGGAGCTTTGTTTTGGGAGATTTTTCGAACGGTTTTTAAAGGAAACGATTGGGTAACGATTCCTTAATCTCTTATGATTATTACCCACTAATCTAAACTCGAATTCAAGCTTTAATTTCGGATTTAGCATGAAAATTACGGTTAAGTTTATAGACCTAACTTTGATAATTTGAAGGGGCATTTAACCTCCGATTTGGGTGATTTATATATGGTTAGACTCGTGAGAGTACGAGGGTTCTGAAATTATAAAAATTATTTGATTTCGAGGCATTTTCATGAGGGGCATTTTGGTCATTTCACCTATTTTCGCGTCGTAGCTTTAATTTTAACAGTGTAATTAGTTACTTTTGATGTTATTTATGTTATGTAATTCGTTTGAATAGATTTTTGCCACTCGGAATCGGATACTCGTGGAATGGGCATTGTTTCTTAGCGGTTTTGTACCAATTCGAGGTAAGTGGCTTGTCTAACCTTGTGTGGTGGACCTCTCCCCTTTAGGTTATATTAATTGTTGTTTAAAGGCCTTGTGCGCGAGGTGACGGGCATGTACTTGTGCTAATTGTTGAAAATTCACCTTACTCGACTTATTTAGACTGTGTTTCTTCGCGTATTTAACTGTTAAAAATGTGATTTCACTTGCTTAGCTTAGGAAAAGCATGTTAGTAATTTATTTGCTCTATCTGTCAAAATTGCAAATACCTGCTCTCTTTGTGAGTATGCTAGGCCTAGACCTATAGATTGTTGCTATATTTGGTTTCTTTCCGTTAAATATTGACTTGTTGTGAAGTGTTTACTTTTGGGACTACGGGTTCAATTCTCGGAGATCCTCTGTTATTGGTATGACGGACTACGGGTTCAATTCCCAGGAGATCCTATGATTCTGGCATGACGGACTACGGATTTAATTCCCGGGAGATCCTCTGATATTGATATAAAGGACTGTGGGTTCAATTCCCGGAGATCCTCTGTTATTGGTATAAAGGACTGCGGGTTCAATTCCCGGAGATCCTCTATTATTGGTATAAAGGACTGCGGGTTCGATTCCCGGGAGATCCTATGATATTGATATAAAGGACTGTGGGTTCAATTCCCGGAGATCCTCTGTTATTGGTATAAAGGACAGCGAGTATAATTCCCGGAGATCCTATGATATTGGTATGAAGGACTACGGGTTCAATTCCCGGAGATCCTCGGATATTGATAAGGTGGATTGAGGGTTCGATTCCCGGAGCTCCATGTAGAGATCCTGACTGTTGAGTGATTTGCTTTGTGTTTGTAGTTTGTAGATGTAGCCGTTTGTTTTTAATTACTGTCTTGTTAGATATTCGGATTTATTTCATTATCTACTACTTATTTATTTTTACATTATTTCTTATGTTCTTCTCAGTAGGGCCTCGACCTTCCTCGTCACTACTCCATCGAGGTTAGGCTTGGCACTTAGTGAGTACCCCTATGGTGTACTCATGCTACTCTTCTGCACACCTTTGTTGTGCAGATCCAGGTAGATCAGGTCAGGCGCGCTATTAGGGATTTGGAGTTGTTTTTGAGGCTTGAGGTATGCATCTGCCGCGTCCGCAGAGTCGATGAGCCTTTATCTATTCTACCTGTAGTTTATAGTTTTATTTCACATTCTCATTTGATTTAGATACTCGGGATGTTAGAGCACGGTAGTATGTTTACTCTTAGCTTGTATTGCCCGTGGGTTTCCAGGTCTTGGAGGTTTTTATGTTATATTGAGTTGACATGTATGTGCCAGGAGGCACTCTATACATTATCTTACATCATTTATGTTTTAAATTTTGCTTCCGCAACGACTGTCGAATTTCCGTAATGTGTCAGGCTTACCTACTCGCGAAGACTGGGTGCCGTCATGACAGGTTCATGATTTGTGAACTAGGGTCGTGACAAGTTAGTATCAGATCTCTAGGTTCATAGGATTCACGAGACACAGGCCAGTTATTTAGAGTCTCGCTAATCGGTACGGAGACGTCTGTACTTATCTACCGGAGGCTATGTAACTGTTTAGGAAAAATCTTCACTTCATTTGAATTCTTGTCGTGCTGTGTTCTTGACCTCGGTTCTAAACTACTGTTTTCCTATTCTCTCACAAATGGTGAGGACACACACGACCGGAGATGATCAGGAACCCGCACCCCCTCCTCCAACCGCTAGAGGCAGGGGCTGGGGCACGGGTCGTGCACGTGCTCAGGGTGTAGCCAGACTACCTGCACGAGCAGCCGCCAAGGTGCCACCAGCAGACCCAGACAGGACTCAGGAACTAGAGACGCCCACATCCACTACTACTCATGATGTTCAGGAGGCGTTGGCGCAGTTAATGAGTATGTATACCACTCTGTCGCAGGCCGGGCTACTTCAACTTCCTGCAGCTATGTCCCAGGCCGGGAAGGAGCCAAGACTCTCGCAGCCCGCAACCTAGAGCAGAGGGTGCATATGGGACCGATTCTAGATGTTATTCCTGCCCATCTTGCAGTACCAGTTAAGCCCGAGTATGGGGCACCTGCTTCAGAGGATAAGCAACGGAGATTGGAGCTGTTCAACAAGTATGACCCTCCTATTTTCAGCGGGCTGGCTACCGATGACGCCTTGGGGTTTCTGTAGGATTGTTATTGCATTTTTATGCACTACGGGTATCACTGCTTCTAGTGGGGTCTCTTTTTCAGCTTTTCAACTTCGGGGAGTTGCCTATGACTGGTGGCGCACCTTTGAGTTAGACAGTCCGGATGAGGCTGCCTCCCTGACTTCGACTCAGTTCTCAGATATGTTTCGGAGGGAGTTTGTTGCCAAAAGCCTCCAGATGCATGGAGCATGGAGTTTGAGCACTTGCTCCAGGTCCCTATGACTTTCTCAGAGTATACCATTCGTTATACGATATTGGCCAGGCATGCGCCTGCTTTGGTGGCTACAGTTAGTGAGAGGGTTCACAGGATTATTGAGGGTCTTATTCCTTCAATCAGGTCTGGCATGGCGCGAGAGTTGGAGATGGATATACCCTATCAACAGGTGGTGAGTATAGCCAGGAGGATAGAGGGTATGCATTCCAGGGAGCGAGAAGAGAGAGAGGCCAAGAGGTCTCGAGAGTCTGGTCATTTTTTCCTGTACCCGTACTTCAGGAGCAGGACATCATGGTAGGGGCTATATGGGTCACCCAGTTCACTCAGATCTTCCTTCACCCAGCAGTACTCCAGCTCCTCCTAGATATCAGGAGCCTTATTATGCACCCCCGGTTTCTAGTGTGCCTCATGCGCAGGGAACCTCCAAAGGCCAGTCCAACAGGGGTGGATCCAGTCATTCACAACCGTCGCGCCCTTCTAGAGCTTGTTATGAGTGCGGGGACACCCGCCACTTGGTTAGAGAGTGCCCCAAACACGGTAGGGTTGTGCCTTCTCAGACTCCACAGCCCCAGCATGCTCCACAGGGTCAGCAGACCATTAATCAAGCTCCAGCAACCACCCCACCTTCCCAGCCAGCCAGAGGTGGGGATCAGAGAGATAGAGGTCACCCTCGAGGTGGGGGCCGAGCAAGATTTTATGCCATTCCTGATTGTGCCGAGGCTGTCGCCTCTGATTCTATTATCACATGTATTATTTTGGTTAGTAGCAGAGAGGCATCGGTTCTATTCGATCCAGGCTCTACTTATTCTAATGTGTCGTCTTATTTTGCTCCGCATTTGGGTTTAGCCCGAGAGGCCTTGAGTTCTCCCGTTTATGTTTCCACTCCCATGGGAGATTCTCTTGTTGTGGATCGTGTGTATCGGTCGTATTTGGTTACTATTCGTGGTTTTGAGACCAGGGGCAGATCTTTTATTACTTGATATGGTCGATTTTGATACTATCTTGGGCATGGACTGGTTGTCTCCCCATTATGCTATTCTTGATTGTCACGCTAAGACCATGACGCTGGCTATGCCAGGATTTCTTGTATTGAGTGGAGTGCTACTTTTTATCACACTCCCAGTAGAGTTATATCTTTTCTTAACGCTCAGCGTATGGTTGAGAAGGGGTGTGGTGCGTATTTAGCCTACGTGAGAGATGTCAGTGCTGATACCCCTTCTGTTGACTCTGTCCCAGTAGTACGGGATTTTCCCGATGTGTTCCCAGCTGATCTTCCGGGCATGCCGCCCGATCGGGACATTGATTTTGGTATTGATTTGTTTTCGAGCACTCAGCCCATATCTATTCCTCCTTAACGCATGGCTCCTCCTAAGTTGAAGGAGTTGGAGGATCAGTTACAGGAATTGCTTGATAAGGGTTTCATTCGACCCAGTGTTTCACCACGGGGTGCTCATGTATTGTTTGTGAAGAAAAAGGATGGTTCTATGCGGATGTGTATCAATTATCATCAGTTGAACAAAGTCACAGTGAAGAACCGATATTCTTTGCCTCGTATTGATGATCTATTTGACCAGCTTCAGGGTGCACAAGTGTTTTCTAAGATTGCTTTGCGCTCAAGCTATCACCAGCTAAAGATTCGAGAGTCGGATATCCCGAAGACTGCTTTCAGGACTCAGTATGGTCATTATGAGTTCCTTGTCATGTCATTTGGGCTGACCAACGCCCCAGCAGCTTTTATGCATTTGATGTACAGTGTATTCAGGCCCTATCTCGACTCATTTGTCATTGTTTTAATAGATGATATTCTTGTATACTCCCGGAGCCAGGAAGATCATGAGCAGCACCTGAGGATAGTGCTTCAGACCTTGAGAGAAAAGAAATTATATGCAAAGTTTTCAAAATGTGAGTTTTGGTTGAGTTCCGTGGCATTTTCTAGGCCACGTGGTATCGAGTGAGGGCATTCGGGTAGATCCGAAAAAAGGTGGAGGCCGTGCAGAATCGGCCCAGGTCCTCCTCAGCTACGTAGATCCCCAATTTTCCTTGGCCTGGCAGGTATTACCGCCGTTTTGTGGAGCGGTTCTCGTCGACTGCAGCTCCTATGACTAGATTGACCCAGAAGGGTGCTCTTTTTCAGTGGTCGGACGAGTGTGAGGCGATCTTCCAAAAGCTCAAGACAGCTTTGACTTCAGCCCCTGTTCTGATTTTGCCTACTGGTTCGGGGTCCTATACGGTTTATTGTGATGCCTCGCGAGTGAGACCTGAAGCGGTGTTGATGCAGGACCTTAGGGTGATTGCCTAAGCGTCCAGACAGTTGAAGGTGCATGAAAAGAATTATCCTGTCCATGATCTTCAGTTAGCCTCCATTGTTCACACCTTGAAGATCTGACGTCACTATTTGTATGGTGTGCCTTGTGAGATTTATACTGATCATCGGAGTTTGAAGCACTTATTCAAGCAGAAGGATCCGAACTTGCGCTAGAGGAGATGGTTGGAGCTACTGAAGGATTATGATATTACTTTTCTTTATCACCCGAGTAAGGCCAATGTGGTAGCGGATGCCTTGATTCACCAGGCGGAGAGTTTGGGGAGTTTGGCATATATACCAACTTCAGAGAGACCTATGGCGATGGATGTTCAGGCCTTAGCCAGGCAGCTCGTGAGGTTGGACCTTTCGGAGCCCAGTCGAGTTCTAGCCTGTGTAGTTTCTCAGTCTTTATTTTTTGATCGTATCAGGGAGCGACAGTATGATGATCCTCATTTTCTTGACCTTAGGGACACGGTTCAGCATGGCGATGCTAGGGATGTGACTATTGGAGATGACGGGGTATTGAGGATACAGGGTCGTATTTGTGTGCCCGATGTTGATGGTATTCGGGATTTGATGCTGATCGAGGCCCATAACTCGCGGTATTTCATCCATCCGGGTTCCGCGAAGATGTATCCGGATCTAAGGCAGCATTACTAGTTAAGGCGGATGAAGAAGGACACATTACTGGTGGAGGCGGATGAAGAAGGACATTGTAGAGTTTGCGGCAAGATGCCTCAATTGTCAGCAAGTAAAGGCTGAGCATCAAAGACCGGGAGGGTTAATCCAGCAGATGGAGATTCCCGAGTGGAAATAGGAGAATATCACCATGGATTTTGTGACTGGCCCCCCTCTGGCGGCGAGGAAGTTTGATTCTATTTGGGTTGTTGTGGATCAGCTGACCAAGTCCTCTCATTTCATTCCAGTGTGCACTTCTTACTCCGCAGAGTGGTTAGCGGGGATTTATATCAGGGAGATTGTCCGCCTGCATGGCATTCCAGTTTCTATCATCTCATACAGGGGTTCAGTGTTTACATCACGGTTCTGGAGAGCCGTCCAGCATTAGTTGGGTACCAGGGTGACCATGAGCACATCCTTTCACACTCAGACGAACGGACAGTCCAAGCGCAATATTCTGATTCTTGATTATATGCTCTCTGCGTGCACGATTGAGTTTAGAGGGTCTTGGGATCCGTTTTTTCCATTGGCGGAGTTTGCATACAACAACAGTTATCTGTCCAGTATTCAGATGGCTCCTTATGAGGCCTTACACGGTAGGAGATGCAGATCCCCAGTGGGTTGGTTCGAGCCGAGCGAGGCCAGGTTATTGGGCACTGATTTGGTTCAGTATGCAGCATAGAAGGTAAAGGTGATTCAGGATAGACTCCATGCGGCTCAGTCTAGACAGAAGAGTTATGCAGACCGAAAGGTTCGTGATGTTTCATTTATGGTTGGTGAGCGGGTTTTGCTTCGGGTTTCGCCTATGAAAGGTGACATGAGGTTTGGAAAGAAAAGAAAGTTGAGCCCGAGTTACATTGGTCCATTTGAGATTTTGAGGAAGGTTGGAAAGGTTGCTTATGAGTTTGCTTTTCCTCCCAGTTTGACCGGGGTTCATCCAGTATTTCATGTTTCGATGCTTCGGAGGTATCGTGCTGACCCATCTCACGTGTTGGAGTTCACTTCAGTCCAGTTGGACAATGACTTGTCCTATGTTTAGGAGCCACTGGCAATATTGGATAGACAGGTTCGAAAGCTCAGGTCAAAGGATATAGCTTCAGTAAAGGTGCAGTGGCGGGGTCAGTCGGCCAAGGAGGGAACTTGGGAGACCGAACGGGATATGCACAGCCGATACCCTTATTCTTTTGTCAACTTCAGGTATGTTCTCTATGCTCGTTCGAGGACAAACGAATGTTTAAGTGTGGGAGAATGTGACGACCCGGCCGGTCGCCTTTGGAATTTATGCCTCGTTTCCCTATTTTCTGCTTACCCTAAGTTCATTTTTGTTATTTTGTCTTGTCGGGATGTTCGGTAATAGAATTCGGAGTGTTTTGGGACACTTAGTCCCTAAATGAGAGCATAAGAAATAGAAAAGGGTCCGTAATCAGAACAGTGTCAAGACGACCTCGGAATGGAAAACCGATGGTTCTGTTAGCTCTGTTAGGTTATTTTAGGATGGGGATCATGTTTGGAATGTATTTTATATGTCTGTAGCTCATTTAGGTTGTAAATGCCGAAAGATAGAATTTTGAAGTTTCCGGTACGATAGTGAAATTTTAATTCGAGGGTCGGAATGGAATTCCGGAAGTTTCTGTAGCACTTTCATGTCATTTGGGACGTGCGTGCAAAATTTCAGCTCAAATGGACATGTTTTGGTTAGGTTTTGAATCGAAAGCGAATTTGGTTAAGTGTTGAAGTTTTTAAGTCCAAATCATTGTCAAATGGTGTTTTCGGCGATGTTTTAGGTGATCTAAGGATTGGTGCAAGTTTGAATGATTTTATGGGATACGTTCGTGGGTTTGGTTGAGGTCCAAGGGGCCGCGGGTGTGTTTCGGATGCTCAACGGAGCAATTCCGGACTCAAAAAGATTGCAGAAGTTCAGCTGTTGGGTTGCAGACCATTTCTTCTATGCGATCGCATGGATTTGTCTGCAACCGCGTAGTGCTGTCCGTGAAGGTCCTCTATTCCTTCTACGCGATTGCGTCTTCCTATTCTTGATCGCATAAGTTGGCTTCTTTCCCTTCTGCGATCGCAATTAGTTCAATGCATTCGCACTGAGTAAACATAGTCCGGAGTCTCAGGGTTCCCTTCCTTCTATGCGACCGCAGGAAGCCTTATGCGATTGCATAGCTCTGTGTTGTTCTTCTACGCGATTGCATGCAACAGGCTGTGTTCGCATAGCACATTTCTCCAGCTTTCCAGATTCCTTCTACGCGATCGCATAGAGTAAATCACTGGGGCAGTCATAAATATTTCAAAACGAACCATTCTTCCATTTTCACAAAAATCCAAGCTAGGGAGCTCGGTTTTGGGAGATTTTTCGAATGTTTTTTAAAGGCAACGATTGGGTAACGATTCCTTACTCTCTTATGATTATTATCCACTAATCTAAACTCGAATTCAAGATTTAATTTTGGATTTAGTATGAAAATTTGGGTTAAGTTCTTACGCCTAACTTTGATGATTTGAAGGGCATTTGACCTCCGATTTGGGAGATTTTTATATGGTTAGACTCATGAGGGTACGAGGGTTCTGAAATTATAAAAATATTTGATTCCCAGGCGTTTGGCCTGAGGGGCCTTTTGGTCATTTCACCTATTTTTGCGTTGTAGCTTTAATTTTAACAATGTAATTAGTTACTTTCGATGTTATTTACGTTATGTAATTGGTTGGAATAGATTTGGGCCACTCAGAGTCGGATACTCGTGGCAAGGACATTGTTTCTTAGCGGTTTTTTACCAATTCAAGGTAAGTGGCTTGTCTATCCTTGTGTGGGGGACCTCTCCCCTTTAGGATATATTAATTGTTGTTTAAAGGTCTTGTGCGCGAGGTCGGGCGTGTACTTGTGCTATTTGTTGAAAATTCACCTTACTCGACTTATTTAGACTATGTTTCTTCGTGTATTTAACTGTTAAAAATGTGATTTCACTTCCTTAGCTTTGGAAAAACATGTTAGTAATTTATTAGCTCTATCTCACAAAATTGCAAATACCTACCCTCTTTGTGAGCATGCTAGGCCTAGACCTATACATTGTTGCTATATTTGGTTTCTTTCGGTTAAATATTGACTTGTTGTGAAGTGTTTACGTTTGGGACTGCGGGTTCAATTCCCAGAGATCCTTTGTTATTGGTATGACAGACTACGGGTTCAATTCCCAAGAGATCCTCTGATTCTGGCATGACGGACTACGGGTTTAATTCCCGGGAGATCCTCTGATAATGATATAAAGGACTGTGGGTTCAATTCCCGGAGATCCTCTATTATCAGTATAAAGGAATGCGGGTTCAATTCCCGGAGAACCTCTATTATTGGTATAAAAGACTGCGTGTTCAATTCCCGGGAGATCCTCTGATTTTGATATAAAGGACTGTGGGCTCAATTCCCGGAGATCCTCTGTTATTGGTCTAAAGGACTGGGGGTTCCGGAGATCCTTTGATATTGGTATGAATGACTACGGGTTCAATTCCCAGATATCCTCGGATATTGATAAGGTGGACTGCAGGTTCGATATCCGGAGCTCTATGTAGAGATCCTGACTGTTGAGTGATTTTCTTTGTGTTTGTAGTTTGTACTTGTAGCTGCTTTGTTTTTAATTACTGTCTTGTTAGATATTCGGATTTATTTCATTATCTACTGTTTAGTTATTTTTACATTATTTCTTATGTTCTTAGTAGGGCGTCGGCCTTCCTCGTCACTACTCCATCGATGTTAGGCTTGACACTTACTGAGTACCGTTGTGGTGTACTCATGCTACTCTTATGTACACTTTTGTTGTGCAAATCCAGGTACATCTGGTCAGGCGCGCTATTAAGGATTCGGAGTTGTTTTGGAGGCTTGAGGTATGCATCTTCCGCAACCGCTGAGCCGACCTGTAGTATATAGTTTTATTTCGCATTCTCATTTGATTTAGATACTCGGGATGTTAGAGCATGGTAGTATTTTTACTCTTAGCCTGTGTTGACCGTGGGTTTCCGGGTCTTGGAGGTTTTTACGTTATATTAAGTTGACAGTATGTGCCAGGCAGCACTCTGTACATTATCTTACGTCATTTATGTTTTAAATTATTGCTTCTGTAACGACTGTCGAATTTCCGCAATATGTTAGGCTTACATAGGCGCAAAGACTGGGTGCCGTCATGACAGGATCACGATTGGTGAAGTAGGGTCGTGACAAAACTATGGAAGTATATATAGATGACATGCTTGTTAAAACTCTGTACTCGAAGGATCACATCTCATTTATCTGATACATTTTCAATTTTGCGCAAATATAATATGAAATTAAACCCCGAGAAATGTGCATTTGGTGTTGCATCAGGTAAGCTTTTGGGTTTTCTTGTTTCTAACCATGGTATTGAGGTAAATCCAACAGATTGAGGCCATCAAGGAAATCCCTGATATACTTCCAAATAAGAAAGAAGTTCAAAGGTTAACAGGAAGGATTGCAGCTTTGGGGAGATTCATCTTCAAATCATCAGAAAAATGTTTTAAATTTTTCTCAACCTTAATAAGAAAGATCATTTTGAATGGAGTGAATAATGTCAATAGGCACTCAGAGACTTGAAAAAGTACTTGTCAAATCTTCCCTTATTGGCAAAACCAAAAGCAGGGGAAAGACTACTTATTTACCTTGCCGTTTCAGAAATAGCGGTAAGTGTTGTTTTTGTCTGGGAGGAGCAAGGTAAAAAATTTCGCATTTATTATGTTAGTAAGTCTTTATTAGATGCAGAAACACGGTATTCTCAGTTAGAAAAACTTGCGCTTGCATTAGTCATGGCATCTAGGAAATTGAGATCTTATTTTCAGTGTCACACTATTGCTGTAATAACTGCATACCATTTATGAAATATATTGCATAAACATGAATTATCAAGAAGGTTGGCTAAGTGGGCTATAGAGTTAAGTTAATACGAAATCATCTATCAATCTAGGACTGCTATAAAATCATATGTATTAGTTGATTTCGTGGCTTATTTTATTAAAGATATGCAATTAGAAGTAGAAAAAGAGTTGCAAGTGTTAAACGGAGCTAACCCAGGAACTAGGAATATATTCGTTGATGGTTCGTCTAATTAAAATGTGCGGGTTTAAGGATTGTCTTGGTACCACCTACGGGTGAAACCATTCGACAAACTATTAAATGTAATTCCATGACTAACAACGAAGCAGAGTAAGAAGCTATTATTGCAGGCCTGAAATTGGCAGGAGAACTTGGCATAAATCATATTATAACTAAGAGTGATTCACAACTTCTGGTTAATCAAATGATGGGGACTTATACAGCCAGGGAAACAAGGATGCACCAATACCTAGAAAAGGTTCGAGAATTGATAAAGCAATTTCAAACTTGGAAAGATACATAAATACCAAGGGATGAGAATGTTGAAGCAGATTCTTTAGCTAATCTCGCATCACCGACTGACGTGGTAAGCGATTCAAACACATTAGTCATACATTTATTTCATTCAGTCCTCGGCCTTGATAAAAATGAGGTAAATTTTAATAATTTAAATTGGGATTGGAGAAACGAAATTGTTGCTTTTTTGCAGTATGGTACCGTGCTCGATGATAAGAAAAAAGCCCATGCACTACGAAAGAAAGATGCTTGGTACTATTCAAAGTAAGGTAATTTATATCGAAAAATGTTCGATGGTCCCTTAGAAAGATGCCTTGGACCTTCGCAAATAGAGTGTGTGATGGGAGAGATACATGAGGGACACTGTGGTAATGACGCAGGAGGAAGGTCACTGGTAAGAACCTTGATTAGAGCAGGATACTATTGGCCTAAAATGGAAGAAGAAGTAGAAAGCTTCATGGCTAATTGTGATAAATGCCAAAGGTACGGTAATAATATGCACATACATGCAGAGTTGCTACATCCAGTCATTGCATTGTGTTCATTTATGAAATAGGGAATGGATATAGTGAGACCATTACCTCAAGCCAAACGACGGATAAAGTTTCTGCTCATACTTACTTATTATTTCACTAAATGGGTAGAAGCAGGAGTATTTAAACAAGTGCGAGAAAAAGAAGTCAAAGACTTTATTTTTCGAGAATATCATATGTTGATTTGGGTACCGAAGGAAACTATATGTGAAAATGACCCTCAATTTATCGGAGCTCAAATCACAGATTTTTTCTAGAGTTGGCAAATTAAAAGGATTACATCTACATCTTACCACCCAGTAGGTAATCGGCAAGCAGAATCAACAAATAATGTTATTATCAACAATTTAAATAAATAATTAGAGGAGTCAAAAAGTAACTTGCCTGAAGTGTTACCCGGAGTTTTATGGGCATATCGCATAACAACAAAAACGAGCACAGGAGAAACACCCTTTTCATTGGTTTACGGAGCTGAGGCTTTGATTCCAATTGATATAGGAGAACCAAGCACACGATTCACGCAAGCGACACATGAATCTAATGACGAAGAGATGCGGGTCAATTTGGATCTACATGAAGGTAGCAGAGAAGCAGCATTAATAAGAATGACATCACAAAAATAAATGATAGAACGATATTATATCAGGAAAGCACGCCTCAAATTCTTCAAAATTGGGGACTGCGTACTTAAAAAAGTTTTTCAATCCACAAAGGCAGTTAATACGGGTAAATTAAGTCTAACTTGGGAAGGACCTTATAGAGTTCGTGATATTGCAGGCAAGGGAGCATATGAATTCTAGACAATGGATGGTAAAGTATTACCTTCATATTGGAATGTTGTTCATTTAAAGAGCTATTACTTCTAGGGAATACCTACGGTCAGGTATCACCATTTTGCGTTTAATTTTTTGAATTATTACTAACGATTTTAGATGATAGGAAAAAAATTAGCCCGTACTAAATGATGAGTCACGACCTGTAAGGCACACAAAATAACCTAAAATTCATGGCCTAGGGTTACAATTATTCTGATATAAATCTAAACGGGTTAAGCAGTCTTCATCTATAATCGTACCTCCTAGTCCCGTACATGTTTCCTTTTCAGGAAACGGACCAAATGAGAGAAATTATCTAGTGCTCGAGGCTTCATACTTCAACGCTATAGCACTTGGGGGACTACATAATATACACAAGTATATATAAAGAAGGCAAAGAAGATTGAAGAAAAATTAAGAAGATTGAAGAAAAATCAAGCCCAAAAAAGCCAAGTGCAGAGTAATAAAAGTCACATGAAGTCATGAGCCAAGGCTAAAGAAAACCTTACTGTAGTTAGCGTAAAGTTGGGCAATAGACTCTTGAGTATCGAGAGAAGAGATGTCATCATCAGGAATGATAACTGGAGCAATAATCGGCTCGGTAAGAGACAAGTGAGAGGAGATTTCAGCCTCGTCATCGGAAACGATACGTCTCCTAGCTCATTGTCTCGTTACCAGGGAGTCTTCACCTGCTTCCTCAGAGTCTTCTTCTTCTCAGCAGCTTTTTTTTTTGGAAGAAGAACCCAAGACAATTTCTTGGAACAAAGAGGTACGAGTATCCAGAGAGTCACGAGAAACCATGATTGCTCCAACAGTGACACCTCGAATAGCAAATCCTAATAAAAAAGAAGGATAAAAGCCAGAATAATAATAAAAACTATTTATGTACGTACAAGAAAAAGAAAATAAAAACTCTTACCATGAGTTTTTATTTTCCAACCGTAAGGAGTGGAAAGGTTTTTCCATGACCTACCCTCTATTTGGGCGATCCTTAACAATTTTCTACCAAACCACTGAAGTCGGGTACGGCCTCCACAACACCCATGGTTGCCAAAAAAAGGAAGGAAAGAGACGACATTGAAAAGTCAATAAGCTTGAAAGAAAAAGGCACGAGAGAGATGTAATACTTATGTGCAAAGTTCCACTTTTCATGAAAAGGAACATTCACTTTACCCACTAAACCAGCAGTGGGAGCAGCAACAAACCAAACATACCAACCACGATCTTTATCGTCCCGGGGCTTACTAAAACCCTCTTGCTCCTGGCTGCTAAGGTATAAATGCTATTGCGAAAAAGCCTAGGGGAATAGAGGTGAATCAAGAAAGAAAAAGTAAAGCTAACATCCGCCATGTTGGCAAGGTGTCTCAAGCAGGTGATTGCCCTCCAAATAATTGGATCGATTTGACCCTAACAAACATTGAAAAAATGGCAAATCTAGAATGATTGGGTCAATTGCTGTTTTAAACCCTAAGGGTATGCATAGGCAAAAGAAAATCCAATCATGTAAGAAGTGATCCTCTGATTCGGATTGGAAATGATAATTGGAAAATCATTATTCCTGTGACAATCCTTGCGAACTATAGGAGCAAAGATCTCTGTAATCTGAATAGGGAAAATATCGACACGATCTAAAGTATTCGCTTGGTTCCTTAAAGATTCCGATGAAAAGATAGTATTTCATCCACTAGAGGCTCACGTAAGAGTTCAGTGTGTTCTTTATTCCTAGAAAAAGCCCTCTGAGAAAGAGAACCTCTAGTTTTAGAAGAAGGACCAGAATTAGGAGACGATGCGGATGTGCTACCACTATGAGTAGACCCCAAGCTACGGAGTCTACCCCCTCTTCTATGCCTAACATGAGCATTGGGAAAGCTATCTAAAATGGGGGTTCTCCTAGGGTTAGGGTTTGGTGAAGTCATGATGATAAAGATCAAGATCGAAATAAGGAAGAAATAAATAGAGATTTAAGGAATATGAGTGTTCAATAAGTTATATGTGATAGAAGACAAATAAAGAAGTTATATTTATATAGAGGAACAGCCGACAAAAGAAAAAAGTACGATGATGGAAGAACCATAATAATGATAACTGATACTTCGAGAATAGTGGAGCCATAAGAAAAGCCTTGAGAAGGGCTGCAAAACTGTAAAACCAATTAAAAAACGGCACGTATACAGAGCATTAAATGAAAGCGACAATTGACAGTTTTGTCATAAAATTTACGGTGACAAAAATATTTCTTTTAAAGAAATCCACTTCCCAAATATTCAACAGATGAATAAAAGGAAAGTGAAGGGACTATCTGTATTGAGAAAAATTGTATTTAAAAAAACGTGTCATAATACGTAGACTGATTGAATGGTATAATAATGACAGCTGGTTAAGAGGTACGAGCAGCAGCAGGAACGAATTACAACATGCACGAGCTAATAACATATGAGAAGGTGCGGGTAGATATTCAAACAATTTTAGCGCCCGTACCTGTTGAAGTCGTTTATATTCAAGAGCTCAAAAGAATGAATCTGACAGTAAAAGCAGCATAGATACAGCATGTAACATACATTAAATACGAAGTACGTTTGGGAATTCGTATTAAATGTAATGATTATGTAATGTAGCATTCAGTGTCTTTAATTATTTATAATAACCTCATTATGATTTTGGCAAAACGCATATCTCTAGAATACTTATAAAAGAAGTAACATCTGAACAGTGGAGAACACATAAAAATCATAAAATATATCTTTGTTTACTCACTTTATTCTTGAAATATTCTTCTACTACATTATTCAATTCGTTCTATACATTCTTTTGATATCAGTAATCCGAATTCTTTTAAAATTTTAACTTTGACTAAAATTTTATTTTTTAGTTAACCAGCTTACAAATCAAATTATGATACGGTGAAGAGCTTTCTAGATCGTCTCCGACCTAATTGGTATTTTCTCCAAAATATTTGAAAATACACATACGAGATTGCTTGTTATTCAACAATTACAACACGGTAATATATAGTGTAAAATTTCGTTAAATCAAACAACAAAGATAGATTTAAAAACAGGCAAATCACATGCATCACTAGGCAATGAACTTGCTTATAAATTTTTTTTTTTTAAAAAAACCCCAATTTCGAAAACATAATTGACCATTGAGTAATAAAGTATCCATCTTTAACAATAACAAATATTGAAAATCATAATCAAAAGAACCAGAAGGGAAGATGAAGAAGCAAGAAATTCATTGAAATTGAACATCTATAAATGCCCTCTTGACAAACAAAATAGTAGTATATATAAAAACCACAAAAAAACAAGTAAAAGGACAAAAAAGAAAAAAAAAATTAGAAGAATCACCACCATCCGTAGACAACCTGTGTACACTTGTCTTTAAACCATCTGAAACTTCTCCTAAAAGATCCTTTGACTTTGCCTTCAACAGAATAAACTTTATAACTAGCAACTCTCCTTTTCCTCTGAAACTCAGGATCATTTAAACTCCAAGATTTTGATATTGAGCCACTAGTACTCTTCCCTTTCTTCAGCTTGTTCTGTTGTACTATTGGAGGTGGAGGAGGTGGTGTACCAACAGAAGAAGATGCATATGAAACACTATATGACCTAAAATCTTTAGTAGAAAATTGGGGTTCATAATATTTCTCAATCTGCATCCTACCATCAGTATAAGATTTTGATCTGTAATCTTCCATATTGATGTATTTTTGATTTTGAAGGAAAGAAAAGAAAAGGAGGAGATAGGTATGGGAAGATGAGAAAAGTTGGACAGAGTGGGATGCCAAACTGCCAGAGAATAAGGAATAAGATGTGCTGTGTAACTACAGATGTGTAAAGACTTTTTTAATTTTGAATTTTGAGGGAGCATTGATTGAGTTTTTTTTCCTTTTTTTATTGATTATAGAGATTGGCGTTTATAATGGGAAGCAACTTGTGTTTTGGGCTCAAGAAAACAAAGGTTATGACTAGTCAACTTTTATTTTGTCCATGTTATACTATAGAGTATCTACATATTTTGAGGGAGACATTCTTTTTGCAAAAGTCTCCTTTTCCTTAAAATGTCATATTTACGTATTACTACGGTAAACTGATTTAGTCCTTACATTTTTTTTTCCTTTGGAAATTTCTAGAGGAAATAGTTTTCTTTTATTTCTCATAATAATGGGTTCATGGCAGACTGGTATACCTATTGACCAAAGAAAATCTGAAAATTTGACCTAAGAATTGTGAGGTGACTAAAAAATTATCAAAATATTTATGTATATTGTGCACAAAAGATATTTTTTTTATATTTTCCAGTCTATCTCTCAGATTTGAAAAAAAAAGAATCATAAAACAAATTAAGAAGAAAGTATACCATTTTTGGGACAGATTCCGTAATCTGTCCATGTTATAAAAAAGAAACCTACACATTCTTTTGCCAGAAGTCACTTTTTCCTTACATGTCATGTACGTACTCCTAAATTCAGTTATTTTTTGGTGGAATTTTTAGAGGAAAGAGTTTTCTTTTCTTTTCTTTCCTAAAGTCACTTTTTCCTTAATTTATTTCAACATATTTTAATAAAGAATAAGTATGCTTTCAAATCTAATAGTTTAAGTCAAACCAGTTAATGCTCAAATAAATAAGATATCAAGTCTTCCAGAGAGTCGAACAATAAGAATGGATAACAACAAAGTGCAGCAATAATTGAAAGCAAGTACAATCTCTCGGGACAACAGTCATTCAACCTATCTCGACAACTCAATCACTCGGCTCCCAGCCTTTAATATTCACACTCAACAGGTATATATGTTCACTGACGGTGTGCTTTCAAATGGGTTACTTCAGCCCAAGTACTATGATCTGAACGGACCCACGTCCTATAATATCAAAACAAGACTCGCACAGATAGCTCACGTGCTATAATATATAATCAAGGTCTGCACGGACAATTCATGTGTTGCACGGACAGTTTACGTGCTATAATATCAATATCTCACAACTTGGCACTAGGCATCACTTAGTCATCAACCTCCCTAGACTCTCGGGCTCTCAGAAATCGTATGAAACAACCCAAACAGTGATAATAACACGTATCAACAATGTATAATAAGAGACGACACAATAAGCAAGAAAAATTGTGACTAAGTACAAAATATTAATTAGCAACTAATTCAGCAGGTACACGATCTCTACGGGCCACATTAATAATATCATAGGGCCTAAAACATTATTTCTAACATGAAGTAAAGTCAATTTACATGAAACAGTGGGGACATGCTACAAACTGTAGGCTATTCAATTCAACGGTCTCACGGGACATACCAAGTCACAATCCATTTCAGTGCAAGCCCACACGCCCATCACCTAGCATGTGCGACGCCCATCACCTAGCATGTGCGTCACCTCCAAAATAGTCACACGACACAAAATCTGGTGCTTCATATCCTCGAGACCATATTTATAACTGTTGTCACACCTCCTTTTTACCTGGGGGGACAAGGATATAAGGGAGTTTTTTCACTTTAAGTAATTTAATTGAATGAGTTATTTATTTAATTCAGAGTCTCCACTTGGAATAATTTTTTGGTGTCCCAAGTCAGTGGTTTATTTTAAATCTCAAATCGAGAAAAATTTGACTTCGTTTAACGTCTGCGAAACTAGAAAAACTAGGTAAGGAATTTTGTTAACCCGGGAGAAGGTCTTAGGCATTTCCGAGTTCTGTGATTTTAGCACGATCGCTTAGCAATTTATACTTGTCTTATTTGTCGAATTACTCATTTTAGGACATATATTTATTTTATCTTGTATCAGGATTAATCACTTGATAATCCGTATTTAAAGAATTAACTGAAGATGAGTTACGCATACGTATACCCATTTAGTTTTAGTATGTCAAAAATCATGTCACGTGTATGTATACACGATTCCAAAAACTTAGTTTCTTTAAGAAAAAGGTTTGGTCAAAGTTGTGCGAACACATAATTTAAATTTATTCGGGAAAAAACTGCAATCACGATACAATTTTAAAAATCACGCCTAAAGCATTTCTACGAATATATGATTAAGGCATTTTATTTACTAAATGTTTGACCATGGTCACCGGAATGCATACCTTGGGCATCATAACTATGTCACGCATGCGTGTACTAATTACAATAGTTAGTCCAATTTAAAGTGTACCTAAAGTTATGATCGTGTCTCTAATCTAAGTACCATATGTCACGTAACTAGGTGTAAAGGTTCCAAAACTATGTGAGATAATTATTTATTAATGCGACAGTTTATGTATTAACTGCCAAACATGCCCAAATTTAAAAGTTTGGTGCATGGTAAGGACTGAGTCCATATAGACTCTAGTCCAAGATATATATTATCTATTACTCAAACAACTATAAATTTAAATCTAAATGAATTTGGGTCTGACTGATTCGAGCTGAGTCTTGACCAAAATAATGTTATTAAGTATTCAATCAATTAGATACATTTAATTCAGGAAGATTCGGGTCCACTAAAGAGTCCATATGACACTGGCAAAATATTCATTTGTAGATAAATAAATAAAGGGATTTTACCTATCTATACCATATAGCAAACTTTATTACCAAAAATGTGTATGGTTTGGTATTTACCCGTCTAGATCATATTTTGTTTATAAAAATTGTACCAAACCAAAAATAGCTGAATTCTATCATAAAATAACGCTAATTTTGTAGCAATCAGAATTAATGTGATTCTGTCCATTAATTTCGAGTTTGAAAATGAAACAAAATCATACAGCAGCGTGATTCTCTCATTCTGTTACAGAAATATATCTCTCATTTGTAACTCAAAAAATACGAGAATCTCCAGCAATCAAATTGTAGAACTTCAAAATTGTTGAATACAGTTCTTTGTCTACATCAGTACAAAAATTGTCGAATTGTTGAATACAGTTCTTCGTCTACATCAATACACAAATTCTCAAATCTAAATTTGTTCTTCCTCTACATCAGTACAAAAATTATCGAATTGTTGAATACAGTTCTTCGTCGACATCAGTACAAAAATTCTCTAATTGTTGAATACAGCTCTTTGTCGATATCAGTACAAAAATTCTCGTATTTTTGAATACAGCTCTTCGTCGACATCAGAACAAAAATTCACGAATCTAAATCTGTTCTTCGTATGTTTTTCTATCAACTACACAAATTATGTCACAAAATCCCAATAATGCTGAAATTGAATGGTTATTGGGATAATTATGGCAGATTCCGAGATTTTGAAGTTGATGCCATTTTGGTAGATGGTAATGCAAGCTACGGAATTCGCCAATCTACAATTGCAGAACAATTATCGATTGATACATCGGATAAAATTGTAGAAATAAAGTACATTGTGAATGATAATTGTCATCCATTGGAGATTAGGAATGATATGGGGGTTCGTGTATATATGGAAACGAAAAAGGAGAATAAAAACTTTGGTTCATATCCCTTATGTATTAGCGTAAGAGATTTCAATATGGAATTGGCAATCACCAATAAAAGCATCAGTACAGGTATGTTTGATTCTACAATGCTGAGAGTTTTTGTGTTACCTAGTAATCTATAACGACATGTAGCTACAATTAAACTACAATGATGATATAGTACTGGAAATGACACAGCGATGTTGCTTTCAAATTTACCTACATAGTTACTACATTTGTGAATTTATTGTCTGCAGGTTCTTTAGGATCCCTAAGGTTACTAGAAATTCCATCCTCACCAGCCATAGAGGAATACCAAAGTGAACTAATAATTGAATCTACGCAAACATGTGTTGAAGAAGGACAAGTGTACCAGGACGAGAAAACAATAGCTGTTGCAATGAAGAATTATTCAGTTATGCACATGTTCCAGTTTAGAGTGAACAGATGAAGTACTAGAAGGTATGTAATTATTTATGGATCATGGATTTGCAAAATTATTGTATTATTGAAGATAGGTTTGTTTATGCAATTGTAGTTAAATTGTAGTCAATTCGTAGTTAATTGTAGTGTTTAATAAATATGTTTGAATATTGTATTTTTTTGTAGCTACTGGCTTGTATGTGTAGCTGAAAACTGCAAATGGCATTTCAAGGCAACGTTAATTAATGATTCTTCATTGTTCAAGATAAGAGTTAGCCGACAACACACATGCTGCCCAATGGACGAAACATTCATACAGCGCAAATGTACTGCAACAGTATTTGGTAGCATGGTCGTTCCAAAATATTGTGGTCCTAAGACTGTTTACACACCGAAGGGCATACAAACTGACATGTTATCCGAACATGGAGTGAACCTAAGCTACATGCAAGCATGGAGAGCAAAGGAAAAAGCATTACAATTTTTGAGAGGGAATCAGTGTGACTCATACAACAGATTACCAAAATATTTTTATATTCTTGAGAAGAATTATCCCGGTTCTGTTGTTAAATTGAAGAAGACAGCAGATGATTGCTTCTTATACGCATTTGTTGCTCTTTGTACATCAATAAATGGTTTGTAACATTGTAGGCCGTTGGTAGTTGTTGATGGGACATTCTTAAAATCAGCATATAGGGGTATTATGTTGACAGCAAGTACCATGGATGCAGCAGGTACATAATGCAATAATTTTGTAGTTATTTTGTAGAGAGTTTAAATAATGTAGGTAAATTGTAGTTATAATGTAGTTAGTTAGTATTTAGATAAATCAATGTAGTTAAATTGCCTAAATTCTCAATATATATATTTGTATTTAATAGTTAATCTTAATTTATGTCTACAAATTGTAGGTTCTATTTTGCCCCTGGCATATGATGTTGTTGATTCTGAAAACAACGCGTCTTGGAAGTGGTTCTTTGAACAATTCAAGGAGGCATATGGTGAAAGACCTTCAATGTGTGTTGTCTCAGATAAGCATGAGAGTATATCGAAGGCAACATCAGTTGTCTATCCGGGCATGGCACACTACTTTCATGTGGCATATATGGACAAATATAAGGTCAAAATTCAAGAAGGCACATCTACAGTTACATGAATTGTATTTTGCTACATCACGGTCATACACTCTGGATGAATTCAATGAAAGGATGATGAAGATTGAAGAGGTAGACCCGCGTGTATTATCTTACCTACATGATATTGGCTATCATGGATGGTCAAGAGTACATGCAACGGTGAATAGAACTTTTACTATGAAGTCAAACATTGATAACTCGTTGAATGCTGTAACAAAAGAGGCAAGAGAGCTGCCAATATTTGATCTATTTGAGTATATCAGGACTATTCTAGAATGTTGGACAAAAGAAAAGTTATTGAAGGCAAAGGGTACTTTCACATTCCTTGGTCCCAAATTCAACAAAGAATTGGAAGATAATAATACATTATCCCATTAGCTAAAGGTAATATATTCTTGTTTGGTGCAGGAGAAAAAATAAAAATAGTAGTAGATTCAATGTTTCCAGTTTGTAGTTACAATGTAGTCACGTTGTGGGTAAATGTAGTTATCGTTTATATGAAGTTTATTTGTAGATGATTTGTAGTTAATTAATTGTTGCTAATCTAGTTAACTGATTGATGTATTATTATTTCTCTTTGGTCTTGAAATGTAGGTGAGGGCTTCAACAGATCATATACATACTGTGCTACATGGTGTGAAGCGATACATTGTATGTCTAGAAAACAAGAAATGTAGCTGTGGACAATTCCAACTTAATGGACTTCCATGTGCCCATGCTTTGGCAGCATTAAGGCATAGGAATGAAAGGTATTGTTCTCTGTATTACACAAGGAAGAGCCTTCTTCATACTTATGAAATGCCAGTAAATCCTCTTCCTGATGAAGCCAAATGGGATGTTCCACAACATATTTTGGATGAGGTAGTAAAGCCACCGGCGGGAGATAAAAGGCAGCCAGGTAGACCTCACAAGGAAATATATAAAACATTTGATGAAATAAACTCAAAGAAGTACAAGGTGTCGTGTGGCAATTCTGGAAGGTGAAAGGCATAACAAAAGAACTTGCAAGAATGCGCCGAAAAAGAAGTGAATATCATGTAGCTAGAATAGTTATTCAAAAAAAATGTTAGTGAGCTCAAATTATTGATATTTATTGTGTAACTGTTCTACGTTTTGCGACGATTAAGAAGTATAACCATATATTTGAGTGTCTGCACTATTTACATTTTTTGTGTATTCCGTCAAGCATCAATTCTTTTCATTTTTTATTGAATAGTTAAACTTTAGTAAAAGCTATATGGAAAACGTCTGATGTTAATAAAGAAAACAATGAATGTAAACTGTTGCCAGATTGTAGTTAAAATGTAGTGTAATTGTGGTCTAAATGTAGTACTGGGAATCACCTAATGGAAATTTGTAGTTATAATGTAGTTCAATGTAGTTTAATTGTAGATAAATTTATTTTTTCTGAAAATAACTGTTGATAAGGGATGGCTAAATTATTTTTCTGAGACCTATATATATTTCATCTTTATGCTGTGTAAGAACTGGAAATTATATAAACATATTAAATGAAAACTGAAGGTATTATATAAAAATAACTCCAACATTAAAGTGAAATTATAAGACAAAGCTGTTACTGCAAAAATGCTATCAGATAACTCGAATACTCGAGTATAATGTAATCAAGAAAAATTGTTGATTACAACCAAAATGACTTAATTCATACATTGTTTTCCAATTCAACTAACAAATAGGAATAAAATAGTCTACTTCTTCTTTCGTTGAACTTTAGTCCTCTCATTCTTTTCCGATGCACCCTTCCTCCTTGCAAGTCTACCAGTAACCTCATTCTCACTGATTGAACCATCTGTTAGCTTCTTTGTGGCGTAGTCCCACAATAGAGCTCCATAGCGTCTACGGTGTTGGTCAATATCAGTAAGATCTTCCTTTGGGATAGACAAATCACCATTGCTAATATACTCCGCAAAGGCAACCACAAATACACCACAATCCCTGCAGAAGATGAGAATTTTTTATTATATGACAAACGATAGAAAAAAATTAAACATATAGAAATGGAGATTAGTTTTTTACAGTGAGCCTTCCTTTTATTGTGGAATCTCAGCAACCATCCATTGTATGTCGAGAGGGTCTGTAACTGGTTTCTCTATGTATGACTTTGTAGTCTTGAAGTCAATGTCTTTGCGTTTACCATAGAAACCAGTGCATGACAAATAAAGAGGAATAATGACTGAAAATTTCTCAACCAATGTCTGAACTGTTTGATTACGCTTTTCTCTCACCAATGAATCATAAACATAAAGTTGCTGGTCCTTTATGTCAAAAACTAGCAACAACCAAAAGTTCTCCACAAGGTTAACAGGGATGAGCACATAGTCAACAAGATCCCATGCTACATTAGCAAGAATTCTGTAGCCCATAATATATTCTCCAATATCATCCTCGGCTTTAACAATAGAATTCCTTTGATCCAGTGAAGAACTAGTGAACTTCTCATAGATTTTTTCAATCTATGTCTTGAACAAGCATCGGTGGTTGTAAACCTAGTTTGGATGTTGGGGCCATAATTTCCCTTTTTTCTCAGATAGTACATAATAACATCAATGTGCTGCCAAAGTAAAAGTGTAATATACAATAAGTTGTAGTGTAGCCAATCACGTCTACAAAATAACTACATATTAACTACAATTAGAAATTATGAAAAAATCTAACAGGTTGCTTCACTTTAACAACGCCATAACTACAGATATATAACAGTTAGCCCAAGTACATCACAAAATGTAATTTGATTGCATTTAGCATGAAAGAAATAGAAAACAAGCACTATATCTATAATTGACCAATCATAATTATATAAGAACTACACATTAACTATATTTTTCACACTGACTGCATAAGGTTCAAAAAAGCAAAATTTTACAATTGAAGAATAAATATAGTAACATATCTATGATGTGTACAATATAACTATATTTAAACATCATAGATAAAGATAAAACTACAATTAGAAACTATATACTTACTGTGCTATTGATTACTTGTCCGGGGTGAGCAAGGGCATAGAACCAGTCCTTCTTATCAATCTTCTCACAACCCAATTCCAACCAAGGATTGATTTGGTTATCCTTCTTTGAAAAGAAATCTTTCCTCCTGTAATAATAAGAGATTGAATCAAATACAAAAAAATTTCAAAAAGATTCACAACTTTAAAGTCTAAAAAGGATGAACAGACAGTGTAAATTTAAGCACCATACCTCCTAGATACTTTGTCAGTGCGATGGTATAACCAGGTTGTGAACCTATCTATCAATTCAGGATCTACATCTTCACCTATGACACTTGTGAAGGGGTGCTTTAGGTAAAAATATTTTGGCCCAACAGAGGTGCTGCCTTCAGTACTATACAGGGGAGTGAATGGTGATCGTGCATGTTTTCCTGGTATCCTTGTTCAAACTTGATGAACGGGGGTTGAATCAACTTGTATGGGCTCGCCATACATGACCAACTATGATAGGTTTTCTGGCAGCTCAAAATCATCCAATGTCACACCTTTGTTTTCAATGCCTTCAGGCATAACTTCAGTCTCCTCTTTTTTAGCAAGGCATTCCTGGACAACTTCAGTCACTGTTACACCATGAACTGGTGACTGTGGAATGTTATCTTCAACATCTGTTACATAAAAAATGATATACTTAACAGCATTATACCAGTGTATAATCAACTATTTTCTATTAAAAACTACATTATTAAACAATACCTTCTTTTGCTACCTCAGCTGCTTCTTGGAAGTCAGCATACAAGTCAACTTGGGTTGAACATGTTTTGGAGAAGTGGGAGCTGAAAAATAGAGTGAAAAAGTGATTAGCAATTCTTGAAGTTTGTAGATATGTATGTAGGAATTATGTATATACCTGTATTACTTGTGCTTGCATGGAGTTGATCATCAACATTGAACTGAAAATGATTGTTTTTATCTCCTTGATTTTGGTCATTATATTTTGTTCAACTACCAGCAAACTACATTTTTTGGGGAATATTTGAGAATGCGTTTTTGTCATAATTATTATATAGTCTTCGCATAAATTATATGTAAATGCTTACCTTTGACTCATCCAAATCATTCCTCCTGTTTACAACATTCATTACACTGTTCAAAGATTGATCTATGAACTCTCGAAGGCTTGAGAGTTCATCAAAAACATCCTTCTTAAACTCATCTAACTTTACATCAACCTAAATTAATTATGTGTAATTAGTTGGTAAGCATATTCTATCAGTTACACTTAAAATACAAAGAAACTACAAAGTAGTAGGAATGAATTCAAGTGGTACTAAATTATGATAAAATATTGTAGTTTCTCACAATACCTGCTCAAGCCTCTTTTCCAACTTGCTGATCTTGCTACTGACAGATTCCATGACCTTTTGAGAATTGGCTTCTTTAGGTTCAACTGTCGGAGAAGCAGCAGTTGGGACATTTGATGGTTGAGCAACCTGTTCATCTTCATATTTAATCTTCTCCGAGAGATTAAGCACTCCAAGCTCTTCTCCAGATTCAACCATGTTTGTGAACTGAATGATGGAAGTGACAGTTAATTCAATTGAAAAGAAAAATGTAGATGAAATATAGTTACTATAACTATAATTGTAAAATCATACAAAGGTTAAAAAAAAACCTTGAGCCACTCAGGCTTGATCATCTTGTCTTCAATTGCAGTTAACCAAATCTGTCCCTTTGTAGCTGACCATCTTAAAATATGAGGAATCGATTTAGAACACCGTGTAGCAAGCTCGGTGCTGACGGAAGAGCAGCACTCGTATAGCCACACTTGCAAGGCTAATGAGCATCCACGTATAAGATAAGAATGTACATTGGGATTAAGACGATGTAGGACAGATTCAATAACCTGCTTGAAGGATTTTGTACCCCATGGGTACGACTCAAAATTACCAGACTAGATAAGAAAGAACATAAACTTGTCTATGAAAGTAACATTGTCCTTATCTGAAGGACAAACAAAGAATTCCAACATATAAAGGACACACAACTGCACCGCAACCACATCGTTTGTCCATACTTTCTTAGTGACTACATTTTTCATAATCCATTTCTCAACCCTTTCTTTGTTAGGGAAATATGTATTCATTAAAGGGCTAATCAGGGTTGTAGGTTAGGGGCTCCTATAGTTCTTCGCACGCCTCTAACGGGGTTGGGTGTGGGCCAGCAGGGATACCCATAGTTGATTTGTGTTTTAGCTTATGTCCCGCCAATGGTGGTTAGTTTATGGTAGTTACTGTATGATATTATTACATGTGATTGTATTCATGTTCATTATGTTTAGTTAATTATTTACGCTATTTCTGCGGAAGATGCTAATGCTCTATTGTTTTTGTTTTTGCTTTCGTTTTTGTCTTTGTTTTTGTTTTACAGCTAATTTCCTTTTATCCTATGCGCCGAGGGTCGATTGGAAACGGCCTCTCTGCCTTTTTGGGTAGGTGTAAGGCTCGTCTACATATTACCCTCCCTAGACCCCACCTGGTGAGAGTATACTGGGTAGTTGTTGTTGTTGTTGTTGTTGTTGTTGTAAAGGGCTAACATAGTTCGAGTTGTAACCATAGTCTGAGAAACTATTGACACAATTAAAACCAGTTATCAAACAAAATTCTCTCAATGAGAAAATCAAATTTTCACCATTTAAAAGAATAGAAAAGTATGCGTGAGTAGACTTTGACAAATCATACTTCATTAGAAGATGAATGGAGTGGTTTTGCATACATATTAGAGGCAGATCTAATAAGTAACCAAAACACATTTTTTGAAAATACGTAGTTGATTTGGGGATAGTAAAGCCTTTATCTGGCTAGTTATTGTAGGATCACGCAAGCTGTGGAATCGAAGCACACCATAATCAATATTTTGTTGAGCAAAGTAAGGTCCATTCTGCAAAAAAAAGTATATTAACTGTGGTTAGAATAACGTTATATATTTCAGCATTACATGATAGAATGTAACATATCATACCTATAATTTTAATCAACATATTACAATTAAACTACAATGTAACTACATTTATAAACTGTATAAGAGGAATTGCTCCAATTAAACTACAAAATTGAGCCAAATAATCTACAAAATTATGACCAAACCACATTTTACAAAAATACACTTGAACGGACAAATAAGAACAATATAACAGTTAAATGTAACAGTTACTTAATGTAACCTTGAAAAAATGTAGTATAATTGGATTGAGAATGAAGTTAAATGTAGCAGCTATACAAGTTGCAATACAAATACCATAGATACAATTTACTTAGCAGACTACAAATCAACTACAATCTAACTACATTTATAGACTGTCTATTAATCACACTGCCAAATAAACCTACAAAACTGCGACAAATAATGTACAAAATTGAGACCATATCACATTTTGCCAAAAAACAATTCAACACCAAAAAAGCACTTGCAGAATATTTTTTGGCAAACAAAATTAAACTACAAAACAGTGAGGACAAATAAATATTGTTTACCTTTAATGAAATTTTTTGAAGAACCAATTTTGGTAATTTTTTGAGGATTTCTTCTTTTTTTGTTTTGACAGTGAATGAGACACCTTTTGTTTTTTTCCAGTTTGAAGTTTGGGTGGATCTTCTACAAAATCATCATCTACCATCAACTCTTTTCCCCTGCGCTTAAGTTGTTTGTCGACTTCTTTTTCTACTCCGCTAGCATCAACATTGTGCAAATGCTTGCTACGCATTTCAGCACGGATTTATCTTGGAGATGAAAGACTTGTATTTTTTTCACTTGCACGTGTAGATTGTTGGTTTTTGGGTGGTGGTTTAGGTGTTAAAACACCCAAATCAAAAGACGGGAATATCTGCTAATACAGCTTTTGATGGTTTTTTTGTGGAGTATTTGGTTTTTTCATGATTTATGAGTTGAATACAAAGTTAGAATGGGAGTTGAAAATGGTGGGGGATTCAACAGAAATTGATGGAATGCGAAGGTTAGGCTGTCCGACAATGGTGGAAAAATTGCGGAAAAAAACTGAAGAAAAATGGTAGGGGGTAAATCGTGGGTATTCAGAGAGAGAGAGAGAGAGAGAGAAGCATATACTATACAAAATCGTGAAAATACGATTCCAAAAATAAAGCCTACAATAAATGAGGCTATAATTAAAGACTTAATTTGAATTATGGTACATAAATTAAAATTTGGTACGCTTAAATGTAATAAACACAAACCTTAAACATGGGAGGTAATAAGGTTTGTTATATGATATAGATATATAAAAATCTCATAAATAAAATTAAAAAATAAAAGGATTTGGGCCTGATGATATCGAGTCCAAGTAAACTCTAGCTCAATGCATATTTCTGTGAAAGAGTTTGAGATAAAAAATTGTAATAATACTTGTAAAATTTTATTTATATTTTGTTTATCTTTTAAAACATAAGTAAAAAGGGATTTGAATAGAATAAAATAAATCGAAATTTTTGAATTTGGATAATCTTCCTACTGATTTGCCTAGTCTTTTATTTCTTATTAACATATGTTAAAGTGATAAGTTTTAACAACTCATTTGTATTTGCAAATCTTAAAATGTGCAATTGATAAACTAATTTTATTTAGTATAAAATCAGAATACAATTTTTGAACCTAATTGGGTTTGGGCCTGAAAATGTATTATGGTTACTATTTAGCCTACATATAAAATTCGATTTTTCATAATTTTAAACTAACAACAATCAAAATTATTACATCTGATTGTTTAACGACATAATAAAACTACTAATTAAACTAGCAAGCGGTATATGAGAAATAGAGATAAGTTATTACATCTAACTAACATGGACAGTGATAAAAATCTACCAATTACTACTCTAATAAATTTTCTAAAAATGCCTTTTCTTGTTCTTGTTATTATATACAAATGTACAGAGCTTATAAATACATGAACCTTAAACCGATTTTGTAATATTGAGAACACTTCAAAACGTTAAAGCTCATATAACTGAAATTGTCTAAAACAATGTAAATAACTAAACTCGCATGAATTTACACACAACTCTCAAACAAACAATTTTAACCAACATCATTCATGCAGCATTCAAACAAAAATACATATTCTTGATAACCAGCGAATCATATTCATGATACAACAAAATTAACTTTTACATTGTTAAGAAAAAATCTTGATAGCAGTAAGAAAACAAAGCAAGGAGAGAAAATATGTCTCTGAAAACTTGAGTAAAAGCAGCAGCAAGAAAATCCAAATAGGAAACTAAAGCAACTTTAAATTCATACCCAGAAATCCCAGAAAAATAGTATAAAGCTAGTAGAAGTTCTTTGCTAAATGTGAAAGAAAGAGACTCCAAAAGCAATGCAGAATCAATGTATTTTCAGGAAATTTTTTTTGTGTTTTTCAGTGTGTCTCAATATGTAGCTATATCAGTGTAGGACTAGCTCTGTCAATGTATTTAGATCTATAAAAAAAATGTGTCTAATAAAAAAAGGGTTAGTGTTTATACAAAGTGAGGGAGTGAAAATAGATAAGAATTAGGGTACCAAAGAATATGTCAAAATTCCCTAAAAAACAGGAAAAAGGCATCTTTTTTGATAGAAATTGATAGTTGTCCAATTTATAGTACCTTCCTTATCTAAGAAATTATCCAAGATACTTACCTGAAATCTTAATTCCTTCGTAGGAGATCTTGGCATGATGATCTTTAAATGAACTAGAATAATTGAAAAGGGCTGGATCTAGGGTTTCTGGATTTTTAAATTTAAGATCTAGGAATTTTGGTGGAGTTTTGGGAGATTTGGTTGGTAAGGTGAGGTTTAAGGAGGTGAAAAGAGTGTATGGTGTGAGTTTGAGGAATTTTGGAACCACCGTTATAGACGATTTTCGGCAGGCGGCGAGGGGCGACACTAGGGTTTCGGCCAATTTTAGATGTATGTTTGTTGGATTTTTGTGGCTTTGGGGTGAGATGATATTTAGGAGGAGTGAGGGGAGACAGTAGGGTTGATTTGGGGTAGTTTTAGGCTTTGTCGTTGCCTTAGGTGATTTCTGATGACAACGTAGAAGGGGGTTGGTCTTGGGTACTTTTGGATTAAGTTTGAGGTTTGCGCTAGTTTAAATTAGCCCAATTCGGTCAAGACCCCCTTTTCTTTAATTAAAAATTAATTAATTTAAATAACCCCTAGATTAAGTATTAAATTATCTTAAATTTAACTAATTATATATTTGTATTGTTTACATAATTAGCCAATCTTAAATTTTAAAAAGGAAAATTTGCTAGTTTAATAATAAAACATAAAAAATGTCAAAACAAACAGTTTTTTTTGTGATTTTCTTTTAATGAAATGATTAAAAGGTGTAATTAGGTAATAAATTAAATTTAAAACCTAATAATGCAATATTATGAAGGTTTAAATATTTTTTCTAGTTTTCATAACTTTAAAAATGAAAAATGCGACTAAAATGCAAATAATTCCAAATAAACACCAATAAAATCCTTAAAAAAATCTAAAAACAAATAGGGCTAATTTATTGATTAATTTTGTAGGAATATTTTGGTAGGATAAAAATTACATGATCACAGCTGTTATTCACCTCAATCCGAGCAAATCTCCACTCCGTAATGCCTTTGCCTCTCATATCGGCCTCTGGATGCCTCGAACCTAGTTATAAACAATTCGATATAATCAACACGAGCTAAAGGAATCAATTTCATAAGAAAATACTATGCTTTAGGTCAAAATTCGAGAATCCACTTAAAAGTTGGGCCCTGATCCACGTCTCAAAATCCGGCAAAAGTCACTAAATCCGACAACCCATTCAATTATGAATCTAACTATACTAAATTTACTCAAATCCAATTTCGAATCGACATTTAAATCCCAAAAATTTATTTTATGAAATTTCTACAAATTTCTCCAAATTTTCATCTCAAAGTACTAATCGGATGATGTAATCAACGATACATTTATGTATATTAACCTAATCCGAATTAGAATCACTTACCCCGATGAATTTCTTGAAAATCCCATGGAAAATTGTCACAAACCAAGCTTCTAAGGTCAAAAATGTGAAATAATACCCTAAATCTCATTTATATAGTATATCCTCTGAATTCCCATTTTGCGGTCCGCACAATTCCAATTGCGCCGCATATCCCACCTCCTGCGGTCGCACAAAAATGGTGCAGCCGCACCTTTTGGTGGTTGCAGTGCCAAGCTTTAGTATTTTGGCCATAATTGTGTGGTCCGCGCTCCTCTGAGGTCCGTATATTTTTCCTATGGCCCACACTTTTATGTGTGGTCCGCACATGTCCTTCGCTTTAGCACTCCAAAATATGCCGTCCGCACCTCAAAAATTACCAGAACAATATCAGAGTGCTGAAATGCCCGGATCTCTCAAAACTCACCACAAACCACATCCTAGATCCTCGGGACATCGACCAAAGGTAACATCAAGTCCTAAAATACCATAAAAACTCAGTCAAGCCCTCAAATCACACCAAACAAAAAAAATGAATTGTATGCCAATTCAAGCTTAATAAACTTGAAACCTCAAACTTCTACAACTGATGCCGAAACCTATCAAATCACGTCCCATTGACCCCAAATTTTGCAGACTAGTCATAAATGATACCACAGACCTAGTCCAACTTCCGAAAATCATGTCCGACCTCAATATCAAAAATTCAACTCCCAGTCAAACATCCCAAAATTTAAACTTTCAGCGATTCAAGCCAAAATCTACTACAGGCCTCCAAATCACAATCCAGACACACTCCTAACTCCAAAATCACCTGATGGAGCTAATAGAACCGTCAAAGTTCTAATCTGAGGCCGTTTACACATAAGCCAACATCCGGTCAACTTTTTCAACTTAAGCTTTCATATAAGAGACTAAGTGTCTCAATTGACTCCAAAATCACTTAGGACACGAACCAACCAAATCGATACATCACAATACAACTGTAGAATACAAAAGGAGAGAAAATTAGGGAACATAGGGCTATAACTTGTCACTAGGGTTGTTCATGGTTTGAAAAAAAAAAGCGATCCAAACCGAAAATTGAACCAAACCGATTAAGTAAACCGATATTTTTCTTGGTTTGGATTGGTTTTGGTTTTAAATTTTAAAAACGATAATATTTGGTTTGGTATTGGTTCTATTATAAAAAAACCAAATATAAATCGAACCAAACGGATAACTTATATATAAAATTTAATAATTATTTACATAAAGTATCACATCTTTTTATAAATAATTTTAGATATTTTCTATATTTTAATTATTATACATAGATTTTGGTTTATGCTACTTATATCTTAAAAAGATTGCTTAAGTCTAAAGTAATAGGTATTGGCCAATTTCTTTTTCTTATGAGACTCAAATTTTCTAACCCTAGTCCTTACGTTTCTACTTTTGCAAACATAAGACTAAGAGTTACAACATAAAAAAAGTTCTGCCACAAAAGTAAAAAAACGCAACTCAAATTGCAACTTGCGAGACTTCAGGCTAAAGTTTGAGAAGATTTTTATGAATGTAAAAATCTAATTTCAGTCATTTGTTACAATGAATACTTTATCATTGATTCAACAAAGTGATGTTAGGCATTACGTTTTTAATTAATTTTTCTTTGTTACTCACTTGATCTTTTATAGATTCAACAAAGTGATGTTGATCAATATTTATTCTTGACATTTGATAAAATGGCTTCTAATTTATTTCAGATGAAAAGGACTAAAGTTGAAGATTTGGAGGTCACCTTAAAAAATACTACTCCAGCTATACCAACATTTGCCGCAACTCAAGCACATGGTAACACTCCTGATACTTCTATTATGTGTAATCCTCCTAGAAAGTATTAAAGAAAATTTTTGTGTGCTCAAGACCCTAGCCATGGAGGGAATGGTCGGGAAAAATATGAAATTTAGCTGCACTTCACAAAGTTTACTGATAAGAAAGGCGATCTGAGGGCAAAATGCAATTACTGTCCGAAAGATTTTGCTTGTCCTAGTAGGAATGGGACTTCTAACCTTCGGTCAAATTTAACCAGCAAGTGTGATAAATCCCCTTTCAAGGTTATTGATAGGAAGCAACCAATACTCAAACTTATACCTATAAAAGGAGGGGAACAACGAAGTTTAAAAGGGGTTGTTTATAATATTGCTAAGGTTAGGAGCGCAATTGTCGAGTTTGTTATAATTGATGAACGACCATTTAAAGTTGTCGAGGGGGAAGGGTTCAAGAGATTAATGTCGGTTATTTTGCCTAATTATGAGTTACATTCTCGCATTACTATTGCTAGGCAATATTTGAAAATTTATCAAGAGGAGAAACAGAAGATTAAAAGACTTATTAGAGATCAACGCCTATGTCTTACTAGTGATACATGGACATCAATTCAAAATTTGACTTATATAGGAAATTCCTAAATTCCTGATGATTATTTATACATTTATCTCAAGGTAGGGAGAACACATATCATCATTTATAAATTTCAAGACAAACATTACAAGCATGCAAATCATGCCCAGTTCGTACGGTCAAAATTCAACAATATTTAAACTGTGCATGGTCAGAGGGTTAAATGGCGTGAACCATAGATGCATCTATTACCCCGCTCGCGAATCATACATGAGACACAATCAAATTTAAATAAACACTCGAAAAGGTCAATCAAGAAATCATTAGGGAATCAATTATCCAATAAAAGGAAATCTCTCTTTTTAAAATTCAAGAAATGATGTCATATTTTTAGAAAATTTATTTACCCGTTCAATATATTTTAAGCACTTCAAATTGACAACAAGATTGCAAATATTACAAGTAAATCATGTTTTTATGTCCTAGACTACCCGGACTTAAGCATAATAATAGCTACGCACGGACTCTCATTAGCTTGTGTGTACGTAGCCCCCACAAATAGAAGAACATATGCAATTAATTCATCTCTGGGAACAATTCCTTCTAACAAGGTTAGAAACGAGACTCACCTCGCTCAAAAGTTCCATAATTGGTTTTCCATGCCTTTCCGATGACTCAAATCGATGCCAACGCTCCCAAAATTAGCCAATAATTATGTAAACCCATTAATATATGCTCAATTACTCATGATAATCTAATTTATAAAATTTCTACCCCTATCGAAAAGTTGAGAAAATCTCCCTTAGGCCCGCGTGTTCGGATTCCAAAATTTTCTAAAGATAAAGTTTGCCACAACCTCACAAAATAAAATATATAATTTACTCTCAATTTCATGTACAAAATTGAGGTCAAAATCTAAGAATACTAGTTTTCTAGGTTTTACCTCAAACTCCAAGTTTTCCATAAAATTTCATGTTCAAATCCATATACAATCATGTATTTAACTCAAAATCAGCATAAACCACTTACCTCATGCTTAGTGGTGTAAATGGCACCTAAAGTTGCTACTAAATTGGCTCCAATGGAAGAAATGAGATTGAAATGAACCCAACCTCAGATTTAAAGAACCTCACTGCCTCCAACATTTCCGCATATGGTCACTTGACCACTGATAGCTAGGGATTTTGACGCATTTTATACTCCTTCTTGCTTATGATTTGATCAAATATTCATACAAAATAGTCCCAAAGGGCTCACAAGTTGTGCTTGATTGCAGGTTTGATTAACAAAGTGACAAAACAGTTAAAGATTGACTCAAAAAGAGTGAAACTTGCACAAGTTCCAAAAACAAGACAAGCTCTGGCAGAACAGGCCCATTGCGGCCATACACCACTTTGTGTGGTCTGTACTGGGAGATTCAGAGAGGTCAAATTCAAGGCAAAAGAGTAGTGAGGGCGCAAACGGTTTTGTGCGGACCGCATTAAAGGCAACACGGCCGTAGTCCATTCACTGCGGTCCTCAGTGGGAAGATTCAGAGAGGTTGATTTTCAAAGTTTTGAGCCTCCGCGGTCCGCTGTCAACTTTTTGTGGACTGCGCTAGAAGCCTCCGCGGCCGTGGTCCATACTATGCAGTCAGCGGAGCCCAAGTTCAGAGGGTTGTTTTTCAAAGCTAAAGCCTCAATGCGGACTGCGATCCATTTTGTACGGTCCGCACTAACCCCTCAGGTTTATTTTTATCCAGATTTTTTAGCTAAGTATAAATTGATCCTTTTCCATTTTTAGGGTATCAGATATTGTAATACGTAGGTTGCGCTTGTGAGATGACTTTTCTTAGCCGTTTTGGGCATTTTTACTTACTTTTCATCATTGAATCTTTGTAGTTAGTTTAACAATTAATTAATACGTACTTATCGTCATCTATTTCTTGTTTTTCTTATTTGGATATGAGTATCTAGACCCGTTATCAAGGGTTGTGGCTTAACCCTAGTATGGGTAACTGATGGGTCTTGTATTTTGGGTTAAATTGACTATGGGTATTTGATATTTGGGTCAATTTCATGGTTTATTTCTTAATTAGTGGTTGCAACACTAGTTTGTGCTTAGTTAACTTAGGCTCTTCTTGAGAAAGAGAGCCTAAGTCTCCAAATTGATCCAAAAAGGAATTGGGATGTACTCAAAAGATTTATAGTCCCAATTAAAGGGTTAAACCTCGAGAGAGTAATACCCGACTTGAACCCTAGTTGCTTGTGCAAATTTGTATATCCAATTGGTCTTGAGAAAGTCAATCGGGCAAAATCACTTGAGCCACCGAGAGGTGTAGAGTGGGTAAAGTATGTTAGAAAATACGCTTAACGCTAGAGGGGGGGTGAATAGCGTTATAATAAAATTTAGCGTAAACTTGCGGAAATTAAAATATGCAGGAAATAAATAAGTGCGTTAAATAAACAAAAAGGAAAGAACGCACCGATATATTCTGGTTCACCACAACACGTGGCTAGTCCAGTCCCCGAGAGACTCTCTCGAGATTTTCCACTAACTTGTTAAGCTTACGGATGCTCAACAAACCTTTACAACGTAAGGACACAAGCCTTAACACCTTTGCTCGGAGATACAACACTCCAAGACTTTAACCAAGGAAACACAAGTTCCTTACAACAAGAGAATCACAATTCTCTTACAAGTGTATAAAACACTAAACACTCAAACAAAATATTCCTTTATGAGTAGGTATGAGTAAAAGAAGTAAGCTCTAGATCACAACAACTTTGACAAGAATATGGCTCTCAAAAGCTTTATGAAATTGAATATAAAATGATAAACACAAGTATGCAAGCTTATAGCAATGTAATGATCAGTTGTAGTATGTTGTTGTGTTTAAAACACTGAAATGAAGCTGTATTTATAGCTGAAAAACTTGGCATTACCGTTGCCTAATTGCCAATTAAGAGTTGCTGATTTTACTCACTGACAATCGATTGTCAAACCCCAACAATCGATTGTCTGCCAGTAAGATCAAAATTCAATCCCAGATTTTACGCTTGATAATCGATTACTTACAATCCATAATCGATTACTGGCAACGTTCAAAAAATCCTTTCTTGATTTTACCACAAACAATCGATTGTCCAGAATCAACAATCGATTACTCAGCAACATTCAAAAAATCTTTTCCGGATTTTAATCAAAACAATCGATTATACCAAATCAATAATCGATTACCCAATAACGTTCAAAAAATCTTTTCCGGATTTTAATCACAACAATCGATTATTACAGAATCAATAATCGATTACCTGACGGTATTTGAAAACTTTACGACAACGGTCAGCTTCACAATCGATTGCACAAAGTCAACAATCGATTACTTATCAGTTTTTGAAAATCATTTTAGACACTGCCTCTTGACAATCGATTGTTATATACTCACAATCGATTATTTAATAGTTTTGAAAAAGTCTGGAAGTCACTGCCTCAACACAATCGATTGTCATAAGTTCACAATCGATTATTTTGTGACTTTGAAAAATCTGAAGGACACTGTCTCTTCACAATTGATTGTCATTAGCTTCACAATCGATTATTCTGAGTTTTGAAAAACTTTGATGGACACTGCCTCATCACAATTGACTGTCATTTGTTCACAATCGATTGTCATGCAGGTTTGAAAAACCTGATGTTCACTGTCTTACTCACAATCGATTGTCATTTGTTCACAATCGATTGTCATGCAGTCTTGGCTTAAAACAATCGATTATCATAAGTACATAATCAATTATCTTAGTCCAGATTTTAGAGACATGTTTAAAAATCATTTTGACTGAAGTAACTATGCATGATTTAAAATCATTTAGCATTAAATTGAATATGCATGATTTTGGAAAATAGTTTTATGAGAGAAGCCATGTTACGAGTCAAGTTGTAGGATCAAGATCACAAATAAGAATGACTCAATTAAACTTATAAAACTTTGTCTTGAGCTTGAATCTCGTTGTATATCAATTGTGCGCTTGTTTCTTGAACTTCGTCATATATCAATTTTCGCTTCGTTTGTCATTCATCAAAACCTACACAAAAGAACACACGTTTTAGTATATTGCATTGAGAACGTGTTTCCAACAAAGTAGTGCAACGTTTATATAATATTCCCCAACCATGTCAATTATGCCTTAGTTCCAAGTACCCGTTAACTGCCCACCTGGGCGGATGTCACTACCCTAGTGCCTTTTAAACCATTAGATACAAGTTGCAATATTTAACTCTTAGCTTAATCCAGTTGCATTTTCAATTAGTAGTTGGATGAAAATAAAATCATAGAGAAAATCCAAAAATGATAAGAAGATCAATTGAGAACACATACGCAATTCTAAACTAGATAGATACTTGATTCCAATTTTAGCTCTATGAGGATTCGATCCCAACCCAAAAATCGGGTAAAAGCTATTGCAACCCTCTATTGATACTTATTAGTAGTGCAGAGATGGAAGAGATCAACCACTTTTAGGGTTCCGTATGTGCGTCCCTACTACCGCATCTGCGGTCCTTCACCAAGCCCTCCTCATTATGCTTTTGTGCTTCTCCTTCCGCAGATGCAGTCCTGCTTCTGCGATGGGAAAACTGCATATGCGGTTTCCAGCCTACCCCAGCCACTTCCGCTTCTATGGCACCAAATTCGCTTCTAGGGCTCCATACATACGGCCTAAGCCTCGCAGCTGCGGTTACACCAGAAGACAATTGCTTCCTCCCTTTTCCAAATTCCAAGTTAGATTTGTTATTCATCCGGAATCCACCTGAGGCCCCCAGGACCCCGACTAATCATACCAAAAAGTCCCAAACCATAATGTGGACCTGCTTAAGGCCTCAAATAAAATAAAACAATACCAAAATCATGAATCACACCCTAATTCGAGCTTCATGAACTTTAAAACTCCAAACATCTACATTCGATATCGAAACTTATCAAATTATGCCCGATTGACCTCAAATTTTGCACACAATTCATATTCGACATTACAGACATATTCAAACTTCCAAAATCAGAATTCAACCCCAATATGAAAAATTTCACTTCCGGTTAAACTTCTCAAAAACCTTCAATTTTCTAACTTTCGCCAAATTTGACTTTAAAATGAACTACGAACCTTCAAATCTACTTCCGATCGTGCTCACAATACCAAAATCATTATATGAAGTTATTATCAGACCGTGATTTCTAAGCGGACATCAATAATAGTGAATTGCACTTCAACCCAAACTTATAAAATTCTTCCAAAATGCTAACTTCCACAATAGCTGCCGGAACACCCTTGGATAATCCAAACCCGATCCGAACCCACGCCCAAGCCCAAAATCATCACACAAACCTGCTGGAACCTTCAAATCATAATTCCGAGTTCGTTTACAAAAAATCTAATCCTTGTCAATTCCTCCAACTTAAAGCTTATGGAATGAGAATTCTCTTTTCAAATCAACTTTGAACTCCCCGAAATTCATTTTCGACTATACGTAAGAGTCATAATACCTGAATTGAAGTTTTTCATGGCCTCAAACCGTCAAATAACGTACTGGAGCTCAACACGACCGGTCAAATTGTAACACAACTCATAAAACGACCGACCAAGTCGTTACGAAAAATTATGATGAATGAAGATGTTAAAAGGGATTGAGGTAAACCTAATATCAAATGAAAAGAAATTGTCTCGAAGACCTACAAATTCGTAAGATCAATAAAAACTTAGCTAACGATATGGTACAAAGGAAGAAAAAAATCATATAGGTGATACTTATTCACCGGAAATATAAGGGAAAATACTCACCTATATGTTTAAGATAATTGATAACTCAATGTGAATGCAATTTTTTATACTTGAAACAATAAGGGAGAGCTACTGAAGTTAAGTTGTGGAGGCTATCTAGTCCTTATGCGTAAAACAACACCATATCAGCTTCAGGGGCGGCTCGATGAATTTTGTGGCCTAAAGCCAAATTTTATGAGAGGCCTTAACTTTTTAAAATTTTTAATATATTTATTTGAAGTCTTTTTTTTGTTTTAGCATATATTAGATACAAAGTTATTAATGATTTTATTATAATCAATAACCCATAATAAGTATTTCTCAATTGACAATATAGCGATTGATCCATTTAATCATTCTTGTGACATTGTTGTTCTTAGATAAGATTTTATCAATTTTAATTTTAAAAACTTCTTTCCACTGAAGCAACTGTAACATGTGTTATTAAAATATTTGAAAAAGAATTAAATCATTTTATTTGATTAAATGTATCAATTAATTTATTATCTTCTAATTGTATTATTGTCCTTAATAATTTTAATTCAGAAAATAAATTTAAGACATCAATATTGAATTGATAATTATGCTTTAAGGAACATTGGATGTTAAAGCAATATTTTTTCAAATTTCCAACATCTAGTGATCTTAGTTTTACTGCTAAATAGAAAACTAAAATATTTTCATATGCTTTGAATTGTTCAAATCTATTTTGAAGTGAAAAAATAGCCTTGTCTATTATGTATAAAGTAACTAACTCTAAATGACTCTTCGAAAGATTTTGAGATTTCATTATCAACATTCACATCAAATTGCTACTTCCTATATATCACACGTTTCTACGAAATTTGGGTTCGATATTCATTTGAAGTGCAATTTCCTTGGTAGAAATCATAGCAGTTGCAAATCTTTCTTCTCTATGTTTGTTAAAGAAAGGAATCAAACTTTTTCACTTTATCGAACTTTTGTTAAACTTATATATAGTCTACTAGATGTAACAAAAAATGGGGCCTCCACAAATATGGGGCCTGAAACGGTTACGTTACTTGCTTTATGAAAAGGATACCCCTGGTCAGCTTCACGATTATATTCATCCTTCAACTCATAATCATTGAAAACTGTTGAGAAGGGAATCACATAAAAGAGACTAGATGTAAAAGAGTAGTTTAGTATATTTAATAGAATTCATTTTACTAAATTTCTTTAGGCGAAATGGCTTCCTAGCCACTTAAACTTGTCCGATTTTTTAAAGCCGATACATAAACTTATAACTTTCCTATTTGAACATTCGAACTTATTTTTTCCATAACTAATAAACACATTTGACCAATGACCATGCCCATGTGGCATCAGTTGGTCTTAATCATCAGCCCGCATGAGGAACACGACGTAGTGGAGCGTGAAAACCCCCTTCCCATCTCCCAACAGTACAAAATGGGTTGTGTTTAATTGTGTTCTTATTTATTCCTTATAAAATACCCCTTTATTCCATTTTTAAAAAATCTGAAGCTCCATTTTTATTTTTTTTCATTTTTTCAGACAGTAAAAATGGTGAAAATTTATATATTTTTTCATTGTAGAGTTGAAGCTAAGTTTTGAACTTCCCCATAACTTCACCTTCCATGTTCTTTGAACTCCTTGAACCCAATAATGGCATCTTTCAACTCTGGAAGTAGAAAAAATTCAGGACCAACACCAGCGGTCAAGATCAGGAACCAACAACCACGAACGGAACCTCAATCGACAACCAAAACAGCAAACTTCCGAGTAACCAGAACTTCACCAAAAAATTGAACCACAACAAACCTCCAAACGTCAACCTCGGCTTTTGATTGAGGAAGAAAATTGATCAGATGGAGTGTTGTGTGGTGAAGGGAAGAAAAAGGAGCAGAGATAGGCGTTCTGTTGCTAAAGGTGTTGGAAGTAGCTTGAAATGGTAATTAATGGGATGAAGAAGAATGCTAGCAGTCAAAGAGAAGGAGTTGCTGCTTTACTTTTCCTTATTATTAATCCATTTTGATTTTGAGTTTGCCGACGTGTAAGATATCCATTGGCCATTTGCTGATTGGATGGACACGTATGTGTATGTGTATGTGTAATACACACGCATATGATCTCTTATCAGATGTGTTTATTATTTATGGAAAAAATGAATTTGACTGTTCAAATGTGAAAATAGAAAGTCTATGTATCGGCACAAGTTTAAGTGGCCAGGAAGCCATTTCTCCATTTCTTTATCTCTCTAAACTTTCAGTGCTTTCTCGCCTTTCTTTCTGCTCTCTGTTTCTAACTAGGGTTCATCAGAATTGATCCCTTGATTTCATCATAGTATCCAAGCCATGAATTTCAGATTCGAGCTCGTTGATTCGATCTCTAATTTTTGCTTCTTATCTCTTAGCAATCAGTTCTCTGTCTCATCGCTAGATCAATTTTCAATTTTAATGGTGGTTGAAGATCTCGATCATGCCGCTACATAAGTTACTTTAATGTGTCTGATGATGAATTTGAAGAAGGAACTACAGTCCCAGTCACTCACCCTCTCTATTTTGCCCTAGGAGATACCTGTCTCTCTGATCTCCTTATAAGTGACAGGCTCCGATTAATTACTCATTGTCTATCTCTATATACTTATTGCTCTATTAGGTCGGAACAAGCTTGGAATGGTGGATTGAATGTGGAACAAGGAGAGATTTTGTGACAAGTATTGGTATAAATGGGAAAGGTATAATGCAATTATTTTGTCATGGCTAATGAACTCTGTGGCTCCGAATTTAGTGAGTGGTATTGTTTATGCAACAAATGCATATGCTGTATGGGAAGACCTTAGAGAAAACTTCAATAAGGTCAATGATACCTGTTCATTCAATCTACACAAAGACATTGCAACTTTGATAAAAGGTTACTTATCCATCTCTATTTATTACTCAAAGTTAAAGGACTTATGAGATGAGTTTGATGCCCTAGTGTGCCTTCCCCTGTTGTGATTGTGCAAAATCTAAGGATTTGCTTGTGTTTTTTCAAAGACTCAGATGTATATAAGTTTCTCATGAAGCTTAGTAACTCGTGTATGCAAGCGAGAAGTCAAACTATTAATGGTACTATCAACCAAGTGTACACCATGTTTTTAGTGATGAAAGCCAAAAGGTTGTAGCAGCTACTACATGTATTCTTGGATCTGTTAGATAATACGCTTAACGCTAGAGGGGGGGTGAATAGCGTTATGATAAAATTTAGCGTAAACTTGCGGAAATTAAAATTTGCAGGAAATAATTAAGTGCGTTAAATAAACAAAAAGGAAAGAACGCACCGATGTATTCTGGTTCAACACAACATGTGGCTAGTCCAGTCCCCGAGAGACTCTCTCGAGATTTTTCACTAACTTGTCAAGCTTACGGGTGCTCAACAAACCTTTACAACTTAAGGACACAAGCCTTAACACCTTTGCTCGGAGATACAACACTCCAAGACTTCAACCAAGGAAACACAAGTTCCTTACAACAAGAGAATCACAATTCTCTTACAAGTGTACAAAACACTAAACACTCAAACAAAACACTCCTTAATGAGTAGATATGGGTAAAAGAAGTAAGCTCAAGATCACAACAACTATGGACAAGACTTTGGCTCTCAAAAGCTTTATGAAATTTATATAAAATGATAAACAATAGTATGCAAACTTATAGCAATAGAATGATCAGTTGTTGTGTGTTGTTCTGTTTAAAACACTGAAATGAAGCTGTATTTATAGTTGAAAAACTTGGCATTACCGTTGTCTTATTGCCAATTAAGAGTTGCTGATTTTACTGTGTGACAATCGATTGTCAGGAAGCCACAATCGATTGTTTGCCAATCGTTCCAAAAATCAATCCCAGATTTTACGCTTAACAATCGATTGTCCAAGATCAACAATTGATTATTGGCAACGTTCAAAAAATCATTTCCAGATTTTACGTAAAACAATCGATTATACCAAATCAATAATCGATTATTCAGCAACGTTCAAAAAATCCTTTCCAGATTTTAATTTCAATAATCGATTGTACAAAATCAACAATCAATTATTCAGCAACGTTCAAAAAATCTTTTTCAGATTTTAATATCAACAATCGATTGTACAAAATCAACAATCGATTACCTGACGGTATTTGAAAACTTTACGACAACGGTCAGCTTCACAATCGAGAGTTAACAATCGATTATTTATCACATTTTGAAAATCATTTTAGACACTGCCTCGTGACAATCGATTGTTATATACTCACGATCGATTATTTAATAACTTTGAAAAAGTCTGGAAGTCACTGCCTCAACACAATCGATTGTCATAAGTTCACAATCGATTATTTTGTGACTTTGAAAAATCTGAAGGACACTGTCTCTTCACAATCGATTGTCATTAGCTTCACAATCGATTATTCTGAGTTTTGAAAAACTTTGATGGACACTGCCTCATCACAATCGATTGTCATAAGGTTCACAATCGATTGTCATGCAGGTTTGAAAAACCTGATGCTCACTGCCTTAACACAATCGATTGTCATTTGTTCACAATCGATTGTCATGCAGTCTTGGCTTAACATAATCGATTGTCATAAGTACATAATCGATTATCTTAGTCCAGTTTTTAGAGGCATGTTTAAGAATCATTTTGACTAATGAAAACATGCATGATTTAAAATCATTTAGCATTAAATTAAATATGCATGATTTTGTAAAAATAATTTTACGAGAGAAGCCATGTCATGAGTCAAGTTGTCGGATCAAGAACACAATTAAGAACAACTCATTTAAACTATAAAACTTTGTCTTGTGCTTGAATCTCGTTATCCACCAATTTTGCGCTTGTACTTGAACTTCGTCATATATCAATTTGCGCTTCGTTTGTCATTCATCAAAACCTACACATAAGAACACACGTTTTAGTATAAAGCCTTGAGAACGTGTTTCCAACAATTTCCCCCTTTTTGATAATGGCAAACTTTAAGCGGGTTATGCAAATTAAATAGTTTATAAAGACGATTCAAGACAAGTAAAGATATGCAATAAGTTTGCGATTAGTTCCCCCTCAATATATGAATTCTCCCTCAATTTAACCTTATCAATATTGAGAGTGCATACCCGTTATCTTCCCCCTTTTGCCATTAGCAAAAATAATATAAGAAGATGCCAAAGATGTAAATAAAACTTGTTTATTTATTGGAAAGAGAAAAACGTGATTACTTAAAGAGAGCACAATAACTCAAGTAATAGCATTACAATCGATTATTGATACGAGATAATCGATTATTAGACGACAGAAACCGATTTTTCTGAAGAAGACTTGATTATTGCGCGTCATGCTTTATAATTCCCCCTACCTTTAGGGCGATACCTGCAAAAATTCGTTAGACGTCTCCGACGCTCAAGTTAGAAATCATGTAAGATAAAAAGATGCAATGCATGACTTAGATCAACGTGGAGTCAAGAATCCCGAGTTCACTACAAATTCGTAAGAAGGACTCTTTCTCTAGGGGCTTTGTAAATATGTCGGCCAATTGGTCTTTGGTTTCAACAAATTCGATTTCGACATCGCCCTTGAGAACGTGATCTCTTATAAAATGATGTCTAATTTCAATGTGTTTTGTTCGCGAATGAAGAACGGGGTTCTTCGCCAAGCATATGGCACTAGTATTATCACATCTAAGAGGGATATGATCAAGACTTAGGCCATAGTCCAAGAGTTGTTGTTTCATCCATAGGATTTGAGCGCAACAACTCCCGGCGGCTACATATTCAGCCTCGGTTGTGGACAACGCAACACTTACTTGTTTCTTGCTAAACCAAGAAACGAGAGAGCTACCGAGCAAATGGCAAGTGCCACTAGTGCTCTTGCGGTCCAATTTGCATCCAGCAAAATCGGAGTCGGAATAGCCAACGAGTTCGCATGAAGAACCTTTGGGGTACCATAGACCCACATTTGTAGTACCAACAAGGTACTTCAAAATCCGTTTTACCGCAGTAAGGTGAGACTCCTTCGGACACGATTGATAACGGGCGCATAAGCACACGCTAAACATAGGGGTGTGCATTCGATTTACCGATACGATTTTGACCCTTATCGATAATTACTTATCGATTATCGATTTGTACATAGGCTTATCGTTATCGTTTCAATAAGATTTCGATTTTTTCGATTTCGATTTATCGATTTTGGGGGCTTATCGATTCGGTTATCGATTACATCAATAAGAAAATTTGCGGGATTCCACGGAAAGTATATCGCTATAAACGCGACTAACTAGTATGGACAAAAAAAGCTAAAATAAGACGAACACCATTTATAATATAAAAATTGTGTCAACAAGCACATGCAACAAAACTAAAATAGGATCAAATGTATGCCACCAACACTCCAACGGTATGAAAAAAGAAAATAAAACAAAACACATCATCACCGCTAATTATGTTTTCCATTAATTTGAACTTCATTCCCTTGATCTTTAAATATGATCATTCCTTAAATGTGGTAGAGGAAATAATAGGGTAAGGGACGTAGGGTAAAGGAAAGGGTATAGATTAGGAAAAATAATATTGTATAGCCGCTTTCAAAATAGTAGCGGAATATATATACATTATGTATGTTATATTAATCTACACAAATAGGCAATTACTCATTTAACAAGTGTCTGCAGTCTAGGAGTGTGCATTCGATATATCGATTCGATTTTGACCCTTATCAATAATTACTTATCGATTATCGATTTGTACATATGCTTATCGTTATCGTTTCAATAAGATTTTGATTTTTTTGATTTCGATTTCGATAACAAATAATCAATTCGATTTATCGATAAATCGATTCGAATGCACACCCCTAGCTAAACATGATGTCCGGACGACTAGCAGTAAGATAAAGAAGAGAGCCGATCATACCTCGATACTTCTTAGTGTCGACTTCCTTACCTTTCTCATCTTTGTCTAGATGATCGGATGAGCTCATAGGAGTCGCCATTGCTTTTGCATTGTTCATTTCTAATCATTTCAGCAATTCTTTGCAATATTTGGCTTGGCAAATGAACGTACCTTCTTTCATTTGCTTTACTTGTAATCCCAAAAAGAATGTTAACTCACCCATCATAGACATCTCAAATTCGCTTGTCATTAAATCGGAAAATTCCTTGCATAAGACATTGTTAGTAGCACCAAATATGATATCATCCACATATATTTGAACTAATAAAATTTCATTGTTTTTATGTTTAACGAAAAGGGTGGTGTCAACTTTCCCTCTAATGAAATCATTTTCCAATAGAAATTTACTCAATCTTTCATACCAAGCTCGCGGAGCTTGTTTTAAACCATAAAGAGCCTTTTTGAGTTTGAAAACATGATCGGGAGATTTAAAATCTTCAAAACCGGGGGGTTGTTCAACATAAACTTCTTCTTGAATAACACCATTTAGAAAAGCACTTTTCACATCCATTTGATATAAATTGAAATTCATAGAAGAGGCAAACACGAGCAATAGACGAATAGCTTCTAATCTAGCTACGGGAGCATATGTTTCTTCATAGTCAATACCCTCTTCTTGATTATAGCTTTTTGCTACAAGCCTAGCTTTGTTTCTAGTGATTACACCATTTTCATCTTGTTTGTTTCGAAAAACCCATTTCGTACCAATTATGGTATGATTTTCGGGTCTTGGCACAAAATCCCAAATGTCATTCCGTTTGAATTGGTTAAGCTCCTCTTGCATTGCCAAGGTCCAACATTCATCCCCAATTGCTTCGGAGATGGTTGTTGGTTCAATTTGAGACACAAAAGCAGTATGTCCTAAGGTGTTCTTAAGGGAGTTTCGGGTACTTACCTTTTCTCCGACGTCCCCAATTACCTGTTCGAGAGGGTGATCTTTGATTGTCCTCCACTCGTTAGGCGTTTTTGTTACATTCTCCAATTGTGGCGCTTCCTCCGTTGGTTGTTTCAAATATTCGTCTTGATTTTCTTTAGGCGTTTCCTCTTGTATTTTGTCTTTCAAGCTATCTAAGATACCTGCAAGATCAAAACCAGTATCCTTTCTCGCCAAGCGAGCATTATTTTCGGCAAATACAACATGAGGGGATTCCTCCACAATTTCAGTTCTTTTATTAAAGACCCTATATGCTTTGTTACATGAAGAATAACCAATGAAAATTCCCTCATCGGACTTAGCACAAATTTTCCCAATTGATCTTTGCCATTGTTATGAATAATACATTTACAACCGAATACTCTAAGATGGGAGATATTTGGTTTCCTTCCCTTATAGAGTTCATAGGGAGTTTTCATGAGTATAGGCCTTATGACTACTCTATTTAAGATGTAGCATGCGGTACTCACGGCATCCGCCAAAAAATGTTTGGGAATCTTAGCCTCTTCGAGCATGGTTCTAGCCATCTCTTCGAGACACCTATTTTTCCTTTCCACCACCCCATTTTGTTGTGGTGTTCGTGGAGCGGAAAAGGTATGCTCGATACCGAGTTCGTCATAAAAGTCCGCAAAGAGATTGTGATCAAACTCTCCCCCATGATCACTTCTAATTGAAGTGACGGTTGTTTCCTTCTCGTTTTGAACACGCTTAAGAAAATATTTAAAATTCTGAAAAGCATCACTTTTATTGGCAAGAAATAAAGTCCAAGTAAATGTAGAATAATCATCAACAATCACAAAAGCATAACGATTTCTTCCTAGACTTTCAATGCGAGATGGTCCAAATAAATCCATGTGAAGCAATTGCAATGGTCTAGAAGTTGAACAAAGTTTTTGGATTTGACAGATGCTTTTGTTTGCTTCCCTTTTTGACAAGAATCACAAATAGAGTCATTTTCAAATTTCAAATTGGGAAGACCAATAACTAAGTTTTGTGAAATCAATTTGTTCAAAAGATGCATGTCTATATGAGCAACTCTACGATGCCATAGCCAAGTATCATCCTCTTTGCTCATAAGACAATCAACATATTCGGGTGAGGAATTAGCAAGATCAACCATATAAATTTATCCACTCTAAAACCACGAAGGATAATTTTAAAATCACTACGTCTAAACACTAAGCATTCATCCGAATCAAATAGGGCAAGATTTCCCTTGTCACATAATTGACTTATGCTCAAGAGATTATGCTTTAAACCTTTAACAAGTAATATATGCTTAATAGATGAATTTTCATCCTTACCGACCGATCCGATTCCAATAATCTTTCCTTTATTGTTATCCCCAAAAATCACACTTCCTCCTTCTTTGTGTTCTAGTTGAAGGAATTTGGATTCGTCTCTCATCATATGTTTGGTGCATCCACTATCAAGGTACCATAGTACACTTGATCCCTTCAAACACACCTACAAAACAAATTAATGCGTTTTAGGTACCCATGCCACTTTGAGTCCTTGAGGGTTCGGCATATCATAATGAAGCGATTGAGTGATATGTCTATGTCGTGTAAAACATGCAGGGGCAATATGACCAATGCGTCTACAATAATGACAAGTCACGTTGGGGTTATGCACCCTTCTAGGTTCATAGTAACTTGATGGACGAAAATGAATTACTCTATTTTCATTCTGACTATTGCGCATTTCATGAGAACCATTTCTCCTACTATTAGTTCTAAAATGAGTAGCATTTCTAGAGTAATGGTCATGTCTAGATGTTCTAAAAGGTTCAAAACTCCTTCTAGTGTTTGGCCTAGAATATGCATCATTTCTAGGGTAGTCATTTCTAGGTGGTAAGTCACTTCTAGGTCTTCTAAAATGTTCAACATTTGTTCTAGCATGCATATTTGTTCTAGGATTGCTATTTCTACGATAAGAATTTGTTTTATTAATCCTAGGTTGAGCCTTAGGTGGTTGGGGTTTGGCTTCAACCTTTTCTTTAGGCTCATTCTTAAAACCTATGCCATGCTTGGTTGACTTCAAATTAACAAGGACCTCATTCAAGTTCTTGTGGGAAGAATTAAACTTATCTAAGGTACCTTTAGGTCTATCTACCTCATTTTCGAGATGCATGCAAGAAGAGCAATTTTTAATAGAACTTTCGTGCTTGTCGGCGCTTCTTTTTCCAAAAAACTTGTTTTCCTCTTTCAGCTTCTCATTTTCTAAAACCAGTTTTTCTAACTCCTTTTCTTTTAAAGAAAGCTGTTTTTGAAAATCTTTTTCTTTTAGAGAAGCATTTTCTTTTATGCTCTTGACAGTTTTTGAAGATTTAATAAATTCAGTATATAGCTCATCAAAAGCAGTTCGCATTTCTTCAAGAGTAAAGAAGTTTTTAGAGGAGATTTGACATACCTCATCTTGCTTGTCTTCTTGCGCCATAAGGCAAAGGTTTGCGGCTTCGTCTTCTTCTTCTTCGCTTGACTCATCTCCGGAGTCTCCTCCCCAAGAAATGTATGCACGTTGCTTCTTAAAAGGTTTCTTCTCCTTTTTGATGTTTGGGCAATTTGATTTGATGTGCCCGGTTTCACCGCATTCATAGCACTTTATTTGCTCACCTTGCTTTTTGCCCTTTCGTTTATACTCCTTTCGCATGAAATTTTGAAATCTTTTGATAACGAGTCCAAACTCGTTGTCTCCGTCCTCATCAACTTGAGGTTGGCTTGTGCTTGCCTTAAGCGCTATTCTTTGCCTCCTTTGATCATCAACAAGAGGGTTAAGTATTGTAGATTCATAAGTCTTAAGGTTACCTCTTAATGCGTCTATTGTGACATTTGAGATGCCAATGGATTCTTGAATTGCGTCGGCCTTTGATCGCCATGCCGGAGTGAGACTTCTAAGAATTTTTCGAACAAGTTCTCTATCCGTGAATGTCTTCTTGAGGGCATGTAGGTCATTTACGATTATTGAAAATCGTTCGAACATTTCATCCACCTTTTCACCTTCCTTCATGTGAAATAATTCATAAGCATGGGTTAGGAAATCAATTTTAGCTTCCCTTACCTGGTCCGTACCTTCATACGTAATTTCCAGCTTGTCCCACATTTCCTTTGCCGTTGTGCAACACGATATTTTCCTGTAATCGTCAGCATTTACAGCACAATATAATAAATTAATTGCTTTAGCATTATTTTGAACCTTTCGGATATCATCCGCGTCATATTCTTCTTCGGACTTTGGAACCCATTCGTTTTCAACCTTTTTGGTTGGAATTTGATTTCCCTTTGTTATCACCTTCCAGAGATGAAAATTGTTTGCTTGAACGAAGATTTTCATCCTCTCCTTCCAGTACGTATAGTTTGTACCGTTGAATAGTGGTGGTCGGGTGGAGCACTGTCCTTCCTCTATTCCTGCAAAAGAATCACGAGTAGAAGCCATGGAAGTTTCTCTCAAACTGTTAAGTCTTCAGAGAGTTGGGCTCTGATACCAAGTGTTAGATAATACGCTTAACGCTAGAGGGGGGGTGAATAGCGTTATAATAAAATTTAGCGTAAACTTGCGGAAATTAAAATTTGCAGGAAATAATTAAGTGCGTTAAATAAACAAAAAGGAAAGAACGCACCGATGTATTCTGGTTCACCACAACACGTGGCTAGTCCAGTCCCCGAGAGACTCTCTCGAGATTTTCCACTAACTTGTCAAGCTTACGGGTGCTCAACAAACCTTTACAACTTAAGGACACAAGCCTTAACACCTTTGCTCGGAGATACAATACTCCAAGACTTCAATCAAGGAAACACAAGTTCCTTACAACAAGAGAATCACAATTCTCATACAAGTGTACAAAACACTAAACACTCAAACAAAACACTCCTTAATGAGTAGATATAAGTAAAAGAAGTAAGCTCAAGATCACAACAACTATGGACAAGACTTTGGCTCTCAAAAGCTTTATGAAATGAATATAAAATGATAAACAATAGTATGCAAGCTTATTGCAATAGAATGATCAGTTGTTGTGTGTTGTTCTGTTTAAAACACTGAAATGAAGCTATATTTATAGTTGAAAAACTTGGCATTACCGTTGCCTAATTGCCAATTAAGAGTTGCTGATTTTACTCTGTGACAATCGATTGTCAGGAAGCCACAATCGATTGTTTGCCAATCGTTCCAAAAATCAATCCCAGATTTTACGCTTAACAATCGATTGTCCAAGATCAACAATCGATTATTGGCAACGCTCAAAAAATCATTTTCAGATTTTACGTAAAACATCGATTATACCAAATCAATAATCGATTATTCAGCAACGTTCAAAAAATCCTTTCCAGATTTTAATTTCAACAATCGATTGTACAAAATCAACAATCGATTATTCAGCAACGTTCAAAAAATCTTTTCCAGATTTTAATATCAACAATCGATTGTACAAAATCAACAATCGATTAGCTGAGGGTATTTGAAAACTTTACGACAACGGTCAGCTTCACAATCGATTGTGCAAAGTTAACAATCGATTATTTATCACATTTTGAAAGTCATTTTAGACACTGCCTCGTGACAATCGATTGTTATATACTCATAATCGATTATTTAATAACTTTGAAAAAGTCTAGAAGTCACTGCCTCAACACAATCGATTGTCATAAGTTCACAATCGATTATTTTGTGACTTTGAAAAATCTGAAGGACACTGTCTCTTCACAATCGATTGTCATTAGCTTCACAATCGATTATTCTGAGTTTTGAAAAACTTTGATGGAAACTTCCTCATCACAATCGATTGTTATAAGGTTCACAATCGATTGTCATGCAGGTTTGAAAAACCTGATGCTCACTGCCTTAACACAATCGATTGTCATTTGTTCACAATCGATTGTCATGCAGTCTTGGCTTAACATAATCGATTATAATAAGTACATAATCGATTATCTTAGTCCAGTTTTTAGAGGCATGTTTAAGAATCATTTTGACTAATGAAAATATACATGATTAAAATCATTTAGCATTAAATTAAATATGCATGATTTTGTAAAAATAATTTTACGAGAGAAGCCATGTCATGAGTCAAGTTGTCGGATCAAGAACACAATTAAGAACGACTCATTTAAACTATGAAACTTTGTCTTGTGCTTGAATCTCGTTATCCACCAATTGTGCGCTTGTACTTGAACTTCGTCATATATCAATTTGCGCTTCGTTTGTCATTCATCAAAACCTACACATAAGAACACACGTTTTAGTATAAAGCCTTGAGAATGTGTTTCCAACAGGATCTACTCCTACTGTGAATATGAATGTCAAAAACTTTGAGTCCATATCCTTATATAGCTCCACACCTGGAAACAATCAGAAGTTTAAGAAAAATTACAACATATAATGTGAATTTTGCAAGATTAACGGGTTAACGGGCACATTAAGGAGAATTGTTCCAAGATTATAGTTTATCCTTCTAACTTCAAGTTCAAAAGGAAGAGTGGCTCAGGAGGTCATAATGCCTATAGTGTCTTGACAGAGCGTGGAAACCAAATATATAATGATAGCACATCCCCATAGATTTAATTTACTAGGCAGAATATGGGCTGAATAAGTGCTCCACATATGGCATATACTAGACAAAACATGAGTGTGATTGGTGCTCCTCAGATGACACAAGTTGGCCAAAAGCCGGAAACTCAAGCTAGTTTTTCTAATGCTGCTTCGGCCACTCCATTGGCACCACTTGCATGTATTTTCATCAAGGAGAATATGATCAAATTTTACAAATGCTTAGCAAAGTTACCTGCTCCTCGTCCTCTTCATTTTCAATTCTAGCAGGAATAAGTAGTGTTTGCTTGGCTTCTGTCTCTAGTCAACAACAAACAAAATAAACAGATACAGTTAATATCTACTTGGATTCTAACTCTAATAGTCAATAGGAGTGGATTATTGACACTGGTGCTACAAATCATATGGTGTCTAACATTAACCTACTAGATCAGTATTTTGTTGTTGTACCACCTAAGTCTAATAAGGTGTTCTGTCAAATGGTGATGTCACACATGTTACATATATAGAGGTCTGTCCTATTTCTGACAGAAGCATACTCAAGAATGTTTTTTTATCCCCCATAGTTTAAGTACAACTTTCTATCAGTCTCTAAGGTGACTACATATTTATGTTGTTGTGTGGCCTTCTTTATTGATTTTTTCACTATCTAGGATCTCTTCAATGAGAGGGTGGAGAGATTGGTAAGGAAAAGGATGGACTCTATATTCTACTCAATCAACCTCTTGGAAAACTTGTGGCAACATCATTAGCAGCTCAAGCTTGCAATGCATGGAAAAAAGTGCACATCGTACTTTGCCACAAAAGACTTGGTCATGTCTCCTCTATAATTCTAAAGAGAATGTTTCATGTACCTTATCACATATATCTACTACTGCCGATACGTGTAGTGTTTGTTCTTATGCTAAATAGCCTAGACATCCATGTCCTCCTAGCAGTATTAAAAGCATTCGTGCATTTGACATGATTCATGTGGATGTACGGGCCCCTACAAAACAGCTAAAATTATATGGTAATATATACTTTTTGACAATTGTTGATGACTGTACTAGAATGACTTGACTTTTTCTGTTAAAACTCAGACTGATGGCTGTATTTCCTTGCAACAGTTTCTAATGTATGTGAGTATTCAGTTCACAAAATATTTAAATTTATAAGGACTGACAATGTATTGAATTTGTTAATAGTGTATGAGAGGATATGTATAAGAAACTAGGAACTGTTTATCAAAGAACCTGTGCATATAGTCCTCAGCAGAATGGAGTTGCTGAGAGAAAGCATAAGCACATTTTAAAGGTAACAGGGGCAATCAGATTTCAAGCCTCTATTCCTCTTAAGTTCGGGGGCCATTGTGTACTTGCAACAATTTATCTCATCAATAGGATGCCTTCACTGGTCAGTGGAGGCAGATCTCCTTATGAGCTTTTGTATACTAGAAAATCTTAGTTGGAACATTTAAGGGTATAAAGTTTCCTTTGTTATAGTAAAATTGTGTAGGAAACTGACAAGTTTCAGCCCAGAACAAGAATGTCAGTCCATATGAGGTATTCAGATGTTCAGAAAGGGTATATTCTCTATGACTTGTCCAGTCACGTATTCTTTGTTAATAGATATGTAGCCTTCAAAGAAGAGGTGTTTCGGTTTCAAAAGGAGACTCAACAACTTCAGTCGTATCACTTCCAATAGAGACCAATGATGTTGCCGTTATCAGAAGATCCACTAGGGAGAAGAATCGTCCTATTTGGTTGAAGGATTTTGTTACCCTAAATGTTCAGAATGATGTTCATATGCCATAGTTAATCATGTGTCCTATGAGAGGTTGACTCCCAAGTATCAAGCCTACATAGAATCATTTTCCTCTATTGTGGGGCCTAATACCTATGAAGAAGCTAGTAGATATCCCATTTGGATAGAAGCGATGAAATCTAAGATTGCTGCACTCAAAGGAAATCATATCTGGGAAACTGTGTCTCTACCAGCTAATAAACATCCAATTGGTTGCAAATGGATATATAAAGTCAAATACAAGGCTAGTGGATAGGTTGAAAAATTCGAAGTCTTACTGGTTGCAAAAGGATACAGCCAACAGAAAGGTATTGACTATCACCAGACCTTTCTCATGTAGTCAAGATAGTTATATTTAGAACTATTTTAGCATATCCAGCTGCCAAGAAGTGGCACATACACCAAATAGATGTCTACAATGCATTCCTCCAAGGTGATTTGCATGATGGAATTTATATGGCAAAACACAGAATCTAATAAATCACAATCTAAGGGATACATTAGAGGCTCTAACTCAGGAATGTATAAACAAGGAGAAATACTGAGAGGGTTATGCTTATTGCAAGAAAAAAAACTAGAAAGGGACTCCTCGGTCTGCGAACGTAGCAGATGTATCTCGAAGTCTCTACCAAAATGCCTCCTTCAAGATTGACAACACTGAGTGAAAATACCTAGATCTGCACAATAAAAATGTGTAGAAGAGTAGCATGCGCACACTAAGGCGGTGCCCAGTAAGTATCAAGACTAACCTCGACGGAATAGTGACGAGGAACAGTCAAGACACCTACCGGTCAAATAAACAGTATAATTATAGGAACAACAAAACATGATATATATATATATATATATATATATATATATATATATATATATATATATATATATATATATATATATATATATATATATATATATATATATATATATATATATATAAAGACTGTGTAAAGTGACAACAATTCTACAATCACAATAAGGGAAGCGACAACAAGTAACATGAAAATATAAAGAATTATGACACATAATCACGGCAAAAATACAATCCAAATCCTAAGGTCACAATACAGAAAAGGAAACACAAAACAATAAATTGGGGTCCTACAGTGGTGTTCACATCAGCTCTTATTTAATAATTTACACAAATTTACCGAATCTCGGTCAAATCACAACTCACGAGTCCCAATATCTGAAATCTAACACTTGGCATTCTGTACCTCCATCAATCTTACGGTCATATTGACAACTAACTGGAAAACTAGGGCCACTTTCACATATAAAATGATTAAACAAGGACGTACCTCTATACTTTGCAAAATCAGGAAGACTTCACATCCAATAGGAGTGTTTCAACTACGTGTATGCTTGTGCAAGTGCTTTAACAAGATTTCTACCAGCTAATAAATGTAAGAAGAAGAGTGGGCAACATGCACAAAGTCCCCTCACCACATCCACAAGATAAAGCTCATACAGAAAAGCAAGCCACAATCAGAATATTAAACAAAAATAGGAATGCCTCCACAAGCCATCACAAATCCTTACAATCAATCCTTTATATAGCCCAGCTTATTCTGCCACGTGTGCACATAATAACATAATAAGTCCCGTATTATTTCATCACACGTGCATCATAATGTTCCCACCTTATTTCACCACATGCGCAACCCACATATAAGCATATAAAGTATTCCCCCTTATTACGCTGCATGTGCAATATATCAATAGCAACAGTAGCACGGCAAAGACCTCGTGCAATCCCTCAACAACAACCGCACGGCAGAAACCTCGTGCATCACAATATCAACAGCCGTCATGGCAGGAACCTCGTGCATCACAATATCAATTACCGCACGGCAAAAACCTCATGCATTAACATCCTAAGTACAACAGCAACAAGACAATATATACAAGAGCACAACAAATGAATTAACTCAAGAATCTTTCATTCGCCAAGGGACGGTAAGACTAGCTCACAAGAAATAACCACAATAGAGAATACTAAACGTGATAAGAACAACTCAATAAGGGAGAAAATAACATGAATCAACGACCCCATAGCATGTAGTTCAGCAACTAGGGAGTTAACAAGAGTCAAGTAACTTTCAAATAAGGAAATATCAATTACACATAGAATATCTGCCTTATTTTAATATTGGGCAGGTTACGAAGGATATACAACAATTTCAATTAAGACTGAATAATTACCTGAGAGATAATAATGATTTACAATAAAAGAAAGCAATTATAAAAGATAACGTGACAATGGTGGAGGTAAAGATCTTTAGTTAAGTAAGGTAAGAGTCAATCAGGCAATAAGAATGAACCATAAAGCAATTACTTCCAAGTAAAACACGTAGAGGTGAAACTAGTAATAGGGAATTCAATCATATCAAGAACAACTTCATACTCAATGAATATACGGACCTAAGAATCCAAAAAGGCCAAGTCCGAGCATGCACTCGTCACCTCGCGTACTCGATTACAATCAACAGAGAAGACTCAAATCCTAAGGGGAAGTCTCCCACACAAGGTTAGGCGAGATGCTTACCTTGAACTGATTCCAAAATCAACTCGAAACCACAAGTTTTTCACGAGTATCCGACTCCAAATGGCCCAAATCTATTCAGCTCAATTACATATCATAAATAACATCTCAAGCAACTAATTCTATAATTAATTTCTAAGCTAATACGTGAAATTATGTAAAATGAGCAAAACGCCCCTCAAGCCAACGTCTCATAATTAGGTGAAATTAATACTTTTAGAAACCTCATACTCTTCTATGCATAACAAACACAAAAATCGGAGTCCAAATGACCCCTCAAATCCTCATAAACTCAAGCTCTAATTACCCATTTCCCTCAAATTTCTCACTATTAATTAGGTATTTAATAACATAAAAACGAGTTATGAAGTCAAAAATATTACCTCCAAGTAATTTCCCCTTGAATCCTTCTTCAACCCACTTAAAAAGCTCTAAAAATGCTCAGTATGGAGGAAAAATTACTCAAAATTGCGGATGAAATAACGAATAAACTTTCTGCCCAGTTCTAGTTTCCCTTCATTGCGATCGTGGCCCAAGGCTCGCGATTGCGAAGAGAAAAATTCCAAGACTTCAAAAACACGCTACGCGAATGCGACATATGCACTGCGAATGCGATGACTCCACTTGCCATACTATGCGAACATAATACACCTGCTGCGAACACGAAGAGTAATAACCTTTGAATCCCAAATCCTAATACGGGAACGCATGAAGCCTCATTCGGACGCGGAGCAAAGACCCTTAGCCGTTCACGAATACGAGACCACTTATGCAAATGTGAAGAGCAAATTTTCTGCCTCCCAAGTTCCTCTTACGCAATCGTGACATACCCCATGCGATCGCAAAGGCTTAAATGACTGTAACACTTGCATAGCAAATCTGAAACTTCTCAAGCCATAAATGGTCCGATTGACCATCCAAAAAACACTCGAGGCCTCCGGGACCTCAACCAAAAGCACCAACATATCCTGAAACCTTATTCAAACTTACACCAATCCTTAAAATGCCAAAAACAACATCGAAAACTCGGATTAATCACGGATTTAAGTCTAAGAACTCCAAATTTCCTCAAAATATGCTTTCGATCAAACACCCAACCAAACCACGTCCGAATGACTTGAAATTTTACACACTCATCCCAAATGACACGACGGAACTACTGCAACTTTTGAAATTCCATTTCGACCCTCGGATCAAATTCTCACTATTGGACCGAAAACCTCAAAAATTCAAACTTGGCATTTTAAGCCTAAACTAGCTACAGCCTCCAAAACACAATCTAAAGATGCTCCCTACCCAAAATCATCAAACAAATCTAACAGAACAATCAAAGTTCCATTCCGAGGTCGTCTTCATACTGTTCGGACTATGGTCAATTTTCCAACACTTAAGCTCTCATTTAGGGAGTAAGTGCCCCAAAACTCTTAGAATCTCAAAACTAAATATCCCGGAAAGTTAGAATGGCAGAAATGAACTTGGGGAAAGTAGTTAATAGGGGATTGGTGCATAAATTCCAAAAACGACCTGTTGGGTTGTTACATCCTCCCCCTCTTAAAACTAACGTTCGTCCTCCAACGTGCTAAGATTTGCCTCGAAGTCGTCAAGTCACTGAATGCACATTTCCAATATACACCCGTAGGTGATCCCATGTCACCCCAATCGACATAAGCATGACGGTACCACCTCAACGATATTTAGAATTTCTAGCAATACCAATATGCCTCAAAGCCTGAATTCTCACCTTCCATCCATTTTCAAAGACTCGATTATAAATTCATATCCGGTATCAGTCTCAACCAGCTACTTCAATTCATGCCAACACCCACAGGGTACAACCACACAACATGACATATCACATATAGGCCCACAATAATATTTCTGATAACAATACTTGCCTAAGATCAAATCTGCACCGACCATAAGCCTCATATTCAACAAGAACTCTTTTGAAACCCCCACAACAGTGGCGATGATATAATAACCACAAAAACCACCTAACTAAACACCCGAATAACCAAATATTGGCTAATACCAACAAGCACGCACCCTACAAGCTCAAACTCGAGAAGCATAGAATGGAAATAACTGAATATGGGAAGGAAAACACATAAGGGACTATCAAACAAGTCGGACAGATGCAAATTTTCTAAAACACTAATATACAAGACAATCAAACGAGAAAGAAAGAAAGCATATAAAAGATTCATAAGGATCTTATACTAATATAACCCTCACCGTAGTACACAGCCCGGTCTCAACACATCAAATCACCTGAAATCACGAGGATCTTGCCCTCTACTCTAAATCACAAGTAGGGTACACATCAAGCCATCTAAAAGCTCTCAGTGGATCAATTCTATCGACAAAACTACAACACGGACTAGCTTCCACACTGGTGGAGCATAAAAATCACAACTCGCAACCAAGAATACTCAGAATCACATCAAACCTACCAAAACAGACAACAAGAATTTTACTACTAGTCTCATAACTCCCGACAACCGCTAGAAACAAACAATAGACATGGTTATCACTTATAGAACCTCCCAACAGGATAATCACATAAATAGAGTGCAAATCACGAAATGCACCCATAAATGGAACAATAAATAAGGGAACCAACCCCGATAAGCAGAACTGTAATAAACTACAGATAGTGCCCCTCTATAACAAACCTAATCCATACCTGAATGATATCTTCTGGCATAGTGGCCTTAAACCTACTAGATGAAACACATCAACGGGTTGGGCCTCCCCCTATTAGGGGCCCTCTACTCACCTGAATACCTCGTTGTGACACATTGATCCAAAGTTTGGGATAATCTGTCACCATATGGATAGTATCTCCATACTTAAAGCACCCTCTCTGCTGACGAGGCGGTGGGAACTGTGCGGTATGGGTACTTCGAGACCCATGAACACCTGAGTCACCATGCAAAGCCTAAAGTGCGAACTGAACTGGCTGACCCACAAACCTCTACCATGACACACCCTACCTCCAAAATAAGGACAAGTATACCTCCCCGAACTATAGGGCCTCCTCGTGTCCTCAAACTCCTCTCCTGATCTCGTCTACTCTCTCTCTTGTGACCATGTCTGCCCTCTCTCTCCCTTGCATGCATACCCTCTATCCTCCTAGCAATGATTACCAACTGCTGATATGAAATATCCATCTCCAACTCACGAGCCATTCTAGACCTAATGTAGGGGATAGGCCCCTCAATAAACCGGCAAATCTTCTTACGAACAGCAGAAACCAAGGCCGAGGCATGTCTAGTCAAGCTGGTGTAACAGACAGCATACTCTGAGACTGTCATAAAACCCTGGCGCAAATGCTAAAACTCCGCACATCACGCATCTCTAAGGCTCTAAGGGACAAACTCTCTCAGGAACATATCTTAAAACTAGGTCCAACTCAGTGAAGCTGCCTCGTCTGGACTCCCTAACTCATAGGTGTACCACCAATCATAGGCGGCTCCTCAAAGCTGGAAAGTAGTGAAGGAAACCCCACTCAATCCTAGAATGCCCATAGTATGGAGAATGTGGTAACACTCATCAAGAAAACCCAGAGCATCCTCTGATGCTAGTCCACTAAATACAGGAGGCTTGTACTTCTTGAACCTCTCAAGCCTCAGCAATTTGGGGTTCTCGCTCATCTCTTATGGGTCCATCTAATCTTAATACTTTTCCTCTTCCATTAGCATAGCTAAATTTGATGCTCCTGCTTGGAAGTTGCTGCCATGCCCTCGGGCCGAACTGGCACTACAGGCGATGCAGGAATAATCTCAGGGACCTGCTCAACATGCACTCACTGCTCAGGAGTGCGGGCGGCGGGATTCTGTGCTCCTTCCTCGGCCTAGGATGTGGCTGCAACAAGGGGAAGTAGCCCTGCCTGAGCCAAAGTATTGTACATGCTCATGAATTGTGCCAATGTCTCCTGAAGGAAGTAGTGGTAACAGTAGGCGTGTCAGGTGCCTGGGATCCAGCTGGATCTGCTAGTGGTACCTCGGCGGCAGCTCACATAGGTGCTCTAGCGGCATCACGTGCGCGTCCTCGGCCTCTACCCCGGCTCCAACCTCTAACAGCTGTGGAAGGGGTGCGAGTGCCTGATCACCTCGGGTAGTATGTGTCCTCAACATCTGTGAGAGAGTAGAAAACAGAGTTTTTAGGATTGCGATGTCAGAAATCTCGCACGATAGGGAAATCAAACGGAGTGGAATTTTCCTAAGAGTTTCATAGCCTCTCGCAGATAAGTACAGACGTCCCTGTACCGTTCCATGAGACTCTAATAAATCGGCTTGTGATTCGTGACTCCTATGAACCTAGAGCTCTAATACCAACTTGTCACGACCCGGTTCGCCCTCCGTGAACCAACATCATGACACATAGTCTCTACGACTAGGTAAGCCCAACAAAGCAGAATATGAACCATAATTGCGGTAGAAATAATTAAGATAGAACTAGTAAAATAAAACCGTGTTTAAGGTATTGCTCGGCACATACAATAACGTCTCTTGAAACTAACAAAATTCCCAAAACCCGAAATGTCACGAATCAAAAACTAAGGGATACATAAGAGGCTGTAACTTAGGAATGTCTAAACAAGGAGAAATACTGAGAGGGCTATGCTTATTAAAGGAAAAAAGCTAGAATGGGACTCCTCAGTATGCGGATGTAACAAATGTAACTCAAAGTCTCTATCAAAACGCATCCTTCCAAGGATGACAACATTGACTGAAAATACCTGGATTCGCACAACTAAAATATGCAGAAGAGTAGCATGAGCACACCACGGTGGTGCCCAGTAAGTATCACGTCTAACCTCGGCGAAGTAGTAACGAGGAACAGTCAAGACACCTATCGGTCAAATAAACAGTATAATTATGGGAGCAATGGAACATGATATATATATTTATGAGAAGACTGTACGGAATGACGTATTATGCTACAATCACAATGATGGAAGAGACAACAATAAAATGAGAATATAAAGAATGATGACACACAATCACAACAAAACTGCAATCCAAATCCTAAGGATACAATACAGAAAAGGAAACACAAAACAATAACTCGAGTCTTACGGTGGTGTTCACATCAGGTCTTTATTAACAATTTCCACGAATTTACTGAATCTCGGACAATCACTACTCACGAGGTCCAGCATCTGAAATCTAACACTTGGCATCATGTGCCTCCATCAATCTTATGGTCATACTGACCACTAACTGTCTAACTAGGGCCACTCTTACATATAAAATAATTAAACGAGGATGTACCTCTATACTTAGCAAAATCAGGAGGACTTCATATCCAATAGGAGTGTTTCAACTATGTGTATGCTTGCGCAAGTGCTTTAACAAGATTTTTATCAGCTAATAAATGTAAGAAAAAGAGCATGCAGCACGCACAAAGTCCCCTCACCACATCCACAAGATAAATCTCATACAGAAAAGCAAGCCACAATCACAATATTAAACGAAAATAGGAATGCCTCCACAGGCCATCACAAATCCTTACAATCAATCCATGACACAACCCATCTTATTCCACCACGTGGGCAAATAATTACATAATAAGTGCCGCCTTATTTCACCACACATGTATCATAATGTTCCCACCTTATTTCATCACATGGGCAACCCACATATAAGCATATAAACATACCCCACTTTATTACGCCGCATGTGTAATATATTAATAACAACAGTAAAACGGCAAAGACCTCGTGCAGCCCCTCAACAACAACCGTACAACAGAAACCTCATGCATCACAATATCTACAACTGCATGGCAGAAACCTCGTGCATCACAATATCAATAATCGCACGGCAAAAATCTCGTGCATCACAGTATCAATAATTGCACGGCAGAAACCTCGTGCATCAACATCCCAAGTACATTAGCAACAAGACAATATATATAAGAGCACAACAAGTGAATTAACTCAAGAATCTCTCCTTCACCATGGGATGGTAAGACTAGCTCACAAGGAATAATCACAATAGAGAATACCAAACGTGATAAGAACAACTCAACAACGGAGAAAATAATATGAAGCAACGACCCCATAGCATGTAGTTCAGCAACTAGGGAGTTAACAAGAGTAAAGTAACTTTCAAATATGGAAATATCAATTACACATAGAATATCTACTCTTCTTTTAAGATTGGGCAGGTTACGAAGGATATACAACAATTTAAATTAAGACTAAATAATTACCTGAGAGATAATAATGATTTACAATAAAAGAAAGCAATTATAAAAGATAATTCTAAGATAATTCCAAATGGCACAAATCTATTCAACTCAGTTACATATCGTAAATAACATCTCAAGAAACTAATTCTAAAATTAAATTCTAAGCTAATACGTGAAATTATATAAAATGAGCAAAACGCCGTCTCGGAATTAGGTGAAATTAATACTTTCGGAAACCTCATACTCTCACGAGTCTATGCATAACAAGAACACAAAAGTCGGAGTTCAAATGACCCCTCAAATCCTTATTTAAAGGCCTCTTAAACTCAAGCCCTAATTACCCTTTTTTCCAAATTTCTCACCATTAATTAGGTATTTAATCACATAAAAATGAGTTATGAAGTCAAAAATGTTACCTCCAAGCGATTTTTCCTCTAATCCTTCTTCAACCCACTTCAAAAATCTCTGAAATTGCTCAGCTATGGATGAAAAATGACTCAAAATTGCGGATGAAATAACTTGTAAACTTTCTGCCCAGTTCTGATCTTCCTTCATCGCGATCGCAACCCAAGCCTCGCGATCGCGAAGAGCAAAATTACAAGAAACGCGACATATGCACTGCGAGCGATGACTCCGCTTCCCATACTATGTGAACGCGAGACTCCTGCTGCAAATGGAAGAGTAATAACCTGTGAACCCCAAATCCTTATACGCGAACACGGGAAGCCTCATGCAGACACGGAGCACAAACCCTTAGCCTTCCGTGAACGCGAGACCACTTATGCGAACGTGAAGGGAAAAGTTTCTACCTTCCAAATTGCCTGCAACACCTGAACAACAAATCTGCAACTTCTCAAGCCAAAAATGGTTTGATTGACCATCTGAAACTCAGCCGAGGCCCCCGGGACCTCAACCAAAAGCACCAACATATCCTAAAGTCTTATTCAAACTTACACCAATCCATAAAACACCTAAAACAACAATGAAAACTCGAATTAATCACAGATTTAAGTCTAAGAACACAAAATTTCCTCAAAATACTCTTTCAATCAAAAACTCAACCAAACCACGTCCAACTTGCCTGAAATTTTACACACTCATCCAAAATGACATGAAGGAAGTAGTGTAACTTCCGAAATTCCATTCCGACCCTTGGATCAAAATCTCACTATCGGTCTGGAAACCTCAAAAATTTAAACTTCGGCATTTCAAGCCTAAACTAGCTACGGACCACCAAAATAACAATCCAAACATGATCCCAATCCCGAAATCACCTAACAAAGCTAATAAAACCATCGGATTTCTATTCCGAGATCGTCTTCACACTGTTCCGACTATGGTCAATTTTCTAACATTTAAGCTCTCATTTAGGGACTAAGTGCCCCAAAACTTTCCGAAACTCAAAACCGAAGATCCCGGCAAGTCAAATTGGCAGAAATAAACTTGGAGGAAGTAGTTAATAGGGCATCAGGGCATAAATTCCAAAAAACAACCGGTCGGATCATTATAGTTTGTCAAAAAAACTGAGGGTGGCATCACAGCTGTGCTAGTTTATGTTGATGACTTGCTAATAACTGGGACACAGCTGAGTATTAATGAGACAATAACAAAACTGCACCAAGATTTCAAGATGAAAGATCTAGGCGACCTAATGTACTTTCTAGGTATAGAATTTGCTAGATTAGAGCAGGGTCTGTTGATGCTTCAGATGAAATATGCTCTAATACTTATCTTTGGAGTGGGCTCAGCCAAGCCAGCTGTTACACCTCTTGAAACATATATCAAACTGACTACTGAGGAATTTGATGATCATGTGGCAACTATTAACAAAGAGCAGGATGAACTACTATCTCATGTAAGAAGTTACTAGAGATTTATAGGAAAACAACTTTATCTTATAGTAACAAAGGCATAACATAACATATAGTGTTCAAATATTGAGTTAGTTCTTGCAATTCCTAAGAAGTCACATATGAGGGATGCTTTGAGAGTTGTACGATATGTGACAATTAAGCCAGGACAAGGTATTCAATTGTCAAGTTGTAACAAGGACACATCCACTGCACAATGTGATGCAGACTGGGCAACTTTCCCTCATAGTAGAAAATCTGTTACTCGCTTTCTCATTAAGTATGGTGAATTTCTAGTATCTTGGAAGTCACAAGGAGAGTATGAGTTTTAGAAGCTCTGCAGAATCTGAATATAGTATCCTCAGTTGCAAACTAACATGGTTGTTGCTATGGGTGTTCATGGTTCTGTTTGGATCGGTTTTTCCCTGAAAAGAAATCAAACCAACTAAGTCGGTTTTTCAAATCTTAGAACCAAATCAAACCAACTAAGTCGGTTTTTTCTCGATTCAGATTATGTCGAATTTTGTCGGTTATTCGATTTTTTCGGTTATTTATCGGTTTTTTCTTAAATATAAGACATATACTATCAAACACATATTCCGGCGATCAAATTTTCAATGTAACACAATCAAATCAATTGCGCTATGAGAAATCTATTATTTACCAAGATATATTGATGATAATTGAATTAAATAGTGATGAATAATTTAAGGACTCAATTAAAAATATATATATATATATGTAACACAAAATGGATTATTGTACTTAACAAAAGAAAATTACCAATCAAACTAGAATGTACAAGTAAAGAACTATAGTAAAAGTGCAAGCTATTAACATTTAGCATAAAATTTTTGAAACTTTCTATGAATAATAGCTACTCCTATTGTCAGTTTGGTTCGGATTTTTCTGATAAAAATTAAAACCAAACCAAATTTGATCGGTTTTTAAAATTCAAAACCAAAACCAAACCAAACCAAAAAGTATTAATTTTGTTGGTCGGTTTGATTCGATTTTTAGGGTTATTTTGAATACCCCTAGTTGTTGCGATAGATCAAAGATATCGGAATTAAGGTCAAATTGCATGTAACTGTGCTATGTGATAGCAAATTAGCATTGCTGATTGCTGCAAATCCTGTATTTCATAAATGGACAACGCATATCAACATAGACGGTCACTTTATTAGGGAGAAAACACAAAAAGGATTAGTTAGAACAAAGTATATGACAACAAGAAATTAACTAGCTGATATTCTGACAGAGTTTAAACTAAAAACAACATGAGTACCTGAATTTTAAGCTAGCTGTTTGTGATATATTTATACCACTTAGCTCGAGGAGAGTATTGAGAAGGAAATTACATAAAAGAGACTAGATGTAGAAGGATAGTTCAGTATATTTAACTGTAGAGTATTAAGCAATGTCAGTTAAATGAATTAGTTAGAATTAGTTGATATATATGTGTTTGTACTGTCGGTTACAATACTTACAGAATTCATCCCAAATTTCTCTCTCTAAACTCTCAGTGCTTTCTCGCCTTTGTTTCTGCTCTTCATTTTCAATTAGGGTTCAGCAGAATTGATCCCTTTGATTTCATCAAAAACAAAGGACCAAATTTGATACCCAAATTCGACCACTACTACATCCACTAGCACCTTGTTGCAACCCAAATTGTTTAACTTGCATATTAATTAGCTAGCCTTCTCTTAGGTGAGATTTTCTTTTGAATGGAGTATACTAATACCATATCAGAACTTCCAACATTAATTTTGAAAGTTAAAATTGACGGCATTTTCTTTTCAAAGTTAAAATTGATGAAATGGGCATATAGAGTTCAACGTGTATTAGGTTTTTAACCACTAAGAGTGGTGTGATGGACGAGATCCGTCCACTTTTAATCAAATATTTAGAATTCGAATGATGAAGAAACTCCTAGCAGGGAGTACTTCCTATTTAACGGATCATATTTGACACAAATTCATATTACTCGGGCCATCGGATTCCAAATACCAAAACCTGACATATCGAAGTAAATTCAAATTGATGACTAAAATAGGATTGTTTGGAGTTGTTGATGGATCAATAATAAATTATTTTGCGATAAATAAGCACAATATAAAAGTTGAGGATCTGCAGCCATAGTTTTTACCAACTATATTCCACATGGAATGCTCCGTCAAAGTTAGGGAATGAGCCTTACTAATTGCCGGTGGGCGTCCATTGGAAGGAAAAAAAGGTCTTAAGGGAAAAAATAAGTTTCTAATTGCTTAAATGCATTATTTTTAATTGTTTGCTTAAAATATATGTACAACTCGTCATTAATTATTATTATTTTTTCTAATCCGAAATCGCACCAAGAATCTTATTTAAAATACGGAAAAGGGTCAGAACTGCCCCTAACGTATCGACGCCAGTTTAAAAATGCCCTTCGTTAACCTATTTTAAAAAAAATGCCCCTACCGCTAAAATTCTTGTATATTTGTGCCCCTAAATCTAACAAGTCAGTTTAAAAATGTCCCTACCGTTAATCTATTTTGAAAGAAATGCCCCTACCATTTTAAATATAAGTACAGTCAGTTGTTAGACTTAGGAGCACAAATATGCCAAATTTTTAACGGTATGGGCATTTTTTCAAAATAGGTTAACAGAAGGCATTTTTAAACTGGAGTCAATACGTTAGGGGCAGTTCTGACCATTTTCCATATAAAATAAAATGCTTTCTATTAAAAGCGGTTTCATTCTAAGGTTCGAAACTAAGATCTTTCTCATTGGTTTGACATAGTAATAATTTAAAATTAGAAGAGATATCAATTGTCAAGAATTTTTTCCAAACCAGTCTAACTAGAAATTAGATTATTTTTCTTAGTCTTTCCCTTTCTATCCGAAAGGAAATCTACAGTTGTTTTAAAAATGAAATGTAAAAGGATACACAAACCATCTACTAAAGACAATGGAGTAATATATATATTAATCTAGACACAAAATAAAAATAAAAATATTGCTACTCCTTGTTCTGCAATTTACATAATATCATTCACATTTGAAGAATTAAATTAAATTTGGATATGAAAACTTTAAATTTAAATAAAATGTATATATTTAAAAATTACGTAAAATATTCAAAATACTTAAAAGTGACGCCATATTTCATATTATTATTGTTGTTATTTTCGATGTCATTTTCCTACAATCTAAGAAATTATGGCAAATAACACTGATGCTGAAAATACTACTAATATCGTCAATATTGGCGTTACGTCCGCTGCTCCAGCCCCAGTCGCACTGCCATATGCCAAGCCATTTTCATATGTGTCAAATATTGAAATTTTTGCCAATGAAAATTTTAAGCGTTGGCAAGAACGTATTTTCTCATTGCTTGATGTCCATGGTGTTGCACATGCACTGCCGCATCCACAAGCTAGTATAGACGCTGATAATAAAATAGTGGAATCATGCCAATAAGGTATGTCGTCATACCATATTGCAAACTATTTCTTATAAACTGTTTGACGTGTATTGCAGTTGAAGCAAAAGCTATATGGGAAGAAAAATTCACTGTTGAAGATGTTACAAAATAAAAATTTGTAGTAGGAAAATATTATCAGTGGCAGATGAGAGATGATAAAGAGATGAACGTATAAATAAATGAATTTAAAAAAATTTTAGAAGACTTAAAGACCGAGGCAATGTCTTTACCAGAGAAGTTTGCTGGTGGAGTGCTAATTGAGAATCTGCCTGACTCATGGAGTGACTACAAAAATAACTTAAAGCACAAAAAGAAAAATTCACTATTGAGGAAATTGTGACTCATATCCTAGTTGAAGATTCCAACAGAAAAGAATCTTCCAAAGCTAGGATGACAGCTGTTAAAGCAAACTTAGTGCAAAGCAGCAACAACAATTGCAAAAGGTATGAGAATAAGTCTCAAGGTTGCAAGCCTAAAAATCCTAACCTTAAAAGAAAAAAGGATCTTATTTTGTTTGTGGAAATCCGGGCCATCATGCCTCACGGTGCAAGTATAGAGCAGGAATTGACAAAGGAAAAACTAATACCCTGAAGGCTAACTTAGCCGAAGGAGGTGATATTATTGCAGCTGTCATTTCTCAAGTAAACATTGTAGCACATGGAAGAGAATGGGTAACAGACTCTGGGGCTACTAGGCACATTTGTGCAAATCGAGAAGCATTTTCTTCTTATACTCTTGTAAAGGACGATAAAGAAGAGCTCTACCTTGGAGACTCAAGTACTACCAAAGTCTTGGGTAAGGGTAAAGTTCTCCTGAAACTCACTTCGGAAAAAAGTTAAGCCCTTGTTAATGTACTGCATATTCCTACTATGAGGGCAAACTAAACCTGTCAACCGGGCTGGGTTGACCCGGGAACGGACCGGACCGGTAGGTAGGGGTCGGGCTGGGCTGGGTTCAAAGAGGGTAGGAGGTTGGTCCGTTAAGAAATTTTTGTTCCGGAACCGGACCGGACCGGCCCGGTATGGTATACAGTACCGTGAACCGGTACGGACCGGACTGGACCGGCCCGGTTCAACGATAACATTTTTTTTTAAAATTTTTTTTTTATTTTTGAATTGGTGGGGCCCACATTTCCGTTGGCAACGGCTACAGATCCGTTGGCCAACGGATAATTTTGCAAAAATGGCCATTTTTTAATTTTTTTCTATTTATTAAATTACAATATTAACCCTTCTGAAAATCTATAAATACCCCTCATCTTTTTTTCATTTCTTCACTCAAAATTCTCATCTCAATCTCAATTCTCAAATTATCAATCTATCTCTTCCCTTCAATTTGCAAGATTACATATTTTATTTGTTACTCTTTTCCCGAATTTAATTTATAGCAATTTGTCATTCGGAATTTGAAGCTTGAAGTTCAAAATTGAAATACTTGCTTGACGCTTGTTCATGGTAACACCGGATTTGCGTAATCAAGTGCTCAATTTATTGTCGAGTTCGGTGCACTCCCTCCAACTCTTTCTCTTATTTAATATTTTAATTGTATGTTTGATTTTAGCTTATATTTTAATTTTTACAATATGTTTAATACTGCTAAAAGAGCGTGTAGAAAAGTTACTGGTAGGGGTGGAAGTAAAAAAAGAGGTAGTCCTGTAGCTTCTGGTAGTAATAGTAATGACTCAATTACACATGTTTCTGAATCATCGCCTAATTTGCAAGATGTAGAGATTGATTATGAACAATTACAAGAAGATTTTGGAATAGAAGATAATGAAATTGGAATAGAAGATGAGATACCACCTACACCTAGTAGTGGAAATGTTAGTAGTATTGGAGTTGGAGTTGCTAGTGCTACAAGGGGTAGAAGACCACCAGTGGCTCCAACTTCTACTCGTAAAAAAAGAAGTCCGATTTGGAAATTTTTTGAAATAATAAAAGGTACTGATAGAGTTAAGTGCAAAATTTGTAATGAAACTTTTAAACATTTGACCGGAGGTAATTTAGGGTGGACTGGGACACTTACTAGACATATGACGGCTATTCATCCCATAGAATGTGGAATTAATGGGGATGGAAGTCAAACAACTATTAATCCTACTATTGGAGGTCTATTAAAATATGATAAAATAAGGGATGGGGAGGAACTAGCAAAAATGATTACTTTGGGTTGATTACCTTTTTCTTTTGCTTCTTTATCGTGTCTTATTATGTATATTCAAAGGATTTACAATCCTTTATTTAAAGGTATCCCTAGAAGTACTTGTAGAGCAGATATATTTAGACTTCATGGACAATATCAAACATACATACGTTATTTGTTTAGTCACCTTCCTTCTAGAGTATGTCTAACTTGTGATATTGGTCATGCTGTTAATGGAAATGATTATTTGACAATTACATGCCATTGGATTCATGATAATACTTGTATGCAAAAACGTATTATCGCTTTTAAATATGATGAAGATCAGAGTCTTACTGCTACGTTTATAAGTAGTACAATTGTTGACGTTGTTGAATTTTATAATCTAAACTAAAAAGTTTTGTGTATGTCTTTTGATAATGCTTCAAACAATAATGCTGCAGTTTCAATTTTAAAATTGCATTTGCAACCACCTCTTGATGATATTTTTCATGTTAGGTGTGCATGTCATGTTTATAATTTAATTGTTAAAAGTGGCCTTGATTTATTTTCAGTTGAGATTACTCATGTTAAAAGAGCAGTTGGTGTTATTCGGGGAAATAATAGACAATCTAGAATAAAAGAATTTAAGACTAAGTGTATCCAGTATAACCTTACACCTAGATTCATGGCAGACGATATTGTTACTAGATGGAGTTATACATATATATTTTTAAAATGTTGCTACAAATATAGATTTCCTATAACTGAAGTTGCTAATGCACATTGTACTGGTCCTAGGCGTATGTTAACAAGTGATACTTGGGATGCCATTAATGATGTTGTTAAATTTTTACATAAATTTTATACTGCTACTGTTATGTTTTCTGGCGCATATTACCCAACTGTTACTATGGCTTTAGTACATATAGCTCAAATTTCTTTGCTGCTATATGAATTTAAGAAGAAAGAAAAATATATGGATGTTGTTGAAAAAATGCAAGCGAAATTCAAAAAATATTTCTTTCCAATTCCTCCAATTTACTTAATTGGTGCAGTTTTAAATCCTTCTATTAAAATGTCTGATTGTCACCAATTAATGAATGCATTATATACTTATATGGAGATTGGAGAATCTGAAACCCCAAATTTATATGATTCTATGAACAAACTAAATGAATATTTACAACAACTATATAATTATTATGCAAATAAATGTGATAATACTGCTCATGCTTGTGACAATGTTAATCCCGCTATGCAATGTAGCAGTTCTTCTAATGTGGATGATGAAGGCCTTGATAGTCTTAATATTTCTTTTACATTTTCTAACACTCAAACCAGTAGCAGTAATATTGATGAGCTTTAATTCTACTTGCAGAAGCAAAAGGAGCCTCGCACAAAGGACTTTTCACAGTTGGGATGGTGGCATGAAAATGCAAAGCAATTTCCTGTTCTTTTTGCTATGGCTCATGACGTGCTGAATGTGCCAATTTCTACCGTTACATCGGAGAGTGCATTTAGCCAAGCAAGACAACAACTTGGAGACACCCGCCACTCATTTGGGAAGCAATGCTTTGGAAGTTTTAGTATGTTTCAGAGATTGGATTAGATCGGAATGAAGAAATCAAGGAAAGAAAGATGTTGATAGCCCAGAAGACGAAGAACTTGGAGACATATTAACCCATGGAAACCCATCGGAATTTAACTCCCCAGAAGAAGGTCAATCGGTTCATATTGATTATGATAAACTTGCTAAGGCGATGCAAAACATTTGAAATTACTACTTCACTAGTTTACTTGTTAGAAAAAATGTAAACATTTCATTTTCTACTTATTAATTTGAAATTGAGAAATAAAGCAGCACTTGCAATAAGTGCAATTTTTTCCCATCTTACTTGTATTCATTCAATGATTACAAAGTATTAATATAATTATAACTTAATAGTTATACTTAATTTCAAAAAAAATTGAAAATATACTAAACCCGGCCCGGCCCCTTTCAACCCGTAACTCGTATGGTTCAATGTTAACCCTAACCAACCCGGCCCCTTAAAAATCCAGTATTGTTCAACCCGGCCTGGACCGGACCGGAACCCGAACGGGTCGAAAAAATCCGACCCGGCCCGGACCAGTTGAACCGTTAAACACCTTTAGGGCAAACTTGATCTCTGTATCCTTGTTGGGAAGAACCGGAGTGAAATTGTCATTTGAATCTGATAAGATCATAATGACCAAAAATAATGTGTTTGTGGGAAAGTGCTATTGTAACCAAGGACTCTTTGTACTTAATATTTCTGATGTTATCAATGGAAATGTATCTGCTTCTGCTTATATGATTGAGTCAATTTCTCTATGGCATGCTAGATTAGGACATGTTAATGTCCCATATATAAAGAAAATACAGTTACTAGGATTAATATTTGGTTTAGACTCAAATAGTATTAACAAGTGTAAAATATGTGTTGAAGCTAAAATTACTAGAAAGACCTGTTTTTCTGTAAATAGAGAAACTGAATTGTTATCTTTAATTCACACTGATTTAGGCGACTTGAAGCAGACTAAGACTAGATGTGGTAAAAAATATTATGTAGTTTTTATTGATAATTTTTCTATATATACTAAGTTGTATTTGCTTAAAAATAAAGATGATGTTTTTAATGCTTTTATTTTTTTATAAAACTTAGGCTGAAAATCAACTTAGTATAAAAATCAAGAGAATTAGATCAGATAGAGGTGGAGAATATTTATCTTTAAATGAATTTTATGTAAATAGTGTAATTATTCATAAAGTAACTCCGCCTTATTCACCTGAGTCAAATGGAGTAGCTGAAAGGAAAATAGAACATTGAAAGAGATGATGAACTCTATGTTAGTTAGTTCTAATGCTCTTGATAACTTGTGGGGTAAAGCTATTTTATCTGCATGTCACTTACAAAATAGAATACCACACAGAAGAACTGGCAAAATTCCATATGAATTGTGGAGGGGCTATAAACCTAATTTGAAATATTTAAAAGTGTGGGGGTGCCTTGCTAAAGTTTTTTTGCCTGAACCTAAAAAGAGAAAAATATGTTCTATAATTGCTGATTGCATGCTTATTGGATATGATGAACATAATGTTGCATATATATTTCTTGTTTTAAAAAATGATGTGCTTGATCGCAATACTATAATTGAGACAAAAAATGCATAATTCTTTGAACATATTTTTCCACTATCTGATAAGATTTCTCATATACCTATTGAAACAAATAGTGAAATATCTCTAATGAGGAACTGAGAAAAAGTAAAAGGCCTAGGAAAGAATATTTTTCTTATGGAAATGATTTTCAAATTTTTCTTGTCGATAATGAACCATCAAATTATTTTGAAGCTATATCTTCTTCAGATGTTAATATTGGAAAGAGACAATAAAAGTAGAAACTAATTCTATTAAGAAAAATAATACATGAATTTTAACTGAGTTACTTCCTGGTGCAAAGCCTATTGGCTGTAAATAGATTTTCAAAAGGAAATTTAATCCGGATGGATCTTTAGATAAATATAAAGCTTGGTTAGTAGCAAAAGAATTTTCTCAAAAACAAAATATAGACTATTTTGATATATTTGTACCAGTGACTAGAATATCTTTTATTCGAGTTTTAATTGCCTTAGCTTCAATCCACAAGCTTTTTATCCACCAAATGGATGTAAAAACTGCTTTTTTGAATGGTGATTTAGAAGAAGAGATTTATATGGTTCATCTGAAGGCTGTGTCATTCCTGGACAAGAAGATAAAGTTGCTAAATTAGTTAAATCTGTTTATGGCCCTAAACAATCTCATAAGCAATGGTATGAGAAATTTGAACAAGTCTTACTGAGAGACGATTTTTCTTCAGTTAAGGTGGATAAATGTGTTTATACTAAAGCGGTAGACAATGATTATGTGATAATATGTTTGTATGTTGATCACATGCTTATATTTGGTACAAGCTTAAATATTGTGCAGAGTACTAAATTATTTCTGTCTACTAATTTATATGAAAGATCTGGTTGAAGTAAATATGATATTGGGAGTTAAAGTTGGAAAGGAGTGCGAGCGCCTAATCACCTCGGGTAGTATGTGTCCTCAACATCTGTGAGAGAGTAGAAAACAGAGTTTTTAGGATTGTGATATCATAAACCTTGCACGATAGGGAAATCAAACGAAGTGGAATTTTCCAAACAGTTCCATAGCCTCTCGCACATAAGTACAGACGTCTCCATACCGATCCACGAGACTCTAATAAATCGGCTTGTGATTCGTGACTCCTATGAACCTAGAGCTCCAATACCAACTTGTCCCGACCCGGTTCGCCCTCCATGAACCAACATCATGACACATAGTCTCTACGACTAGGTAAGCCTAACAAAGCGGAATATACACCATAATTGTGGTAGAAAAAAATAAAAATAGAACTAGTGAAGTAAAACCGTGTTTAAGGTATTGCTCGGCACATACAATAACATCTCTTGAAACTAACAAAATTCCCAAAACCCGGAATGTCACAAATCACAAATTAAGGGATACATAAGAGGCTCTAACTTAGGAATTTCTAAACAAGGAGAAATACTGAGAGGGCTATGCTTATTAAAGGAAAAAAAGCTAGAATGGGACTCCTCAGTCTGCGGATGTAACAGATGTAACTCGAAGTCTCTACCAAAACGCCTCCTTCCAAGGATGACAGTACTGACTGAAAATACCTGGATTTGCACAACGAAAATATGCAGAAGAGTAGCATGAGAACACTACGGTGGTGCCCAGTAAGTATCAAGACTAACCCCGGCGGAATAGTGACGAGGAACAGTCAAGACACCTGCCGGTCAAATAAACAGTATAATTATAGGAGAAACGAAACATGATATATATATATATATATATTAATGTGAAGACTGTACGGAATGACTAATAATGCTACAGTCACAATGCTGGAAGAGACAACAATAACATGAGAATATAAAGAATGATGACACATAATCACGGCAAAAATGCAATCCAAATCCTAAGGATACAATACAGAAAAGGAAATACAAAACAATAACTTGATTCTTACAGTGGTGTTCACATCAGGTCTTTTTTAATTATTTTTACGAATTTACTGAATCTCGGTCAAATCACAACTCACGAGTCCTAGCATCTGAAATCTAACACTTGGCATCATGTGCCTCCATCAATCTTACGGTCATACTGACCACTAACTGGCTAACTAGGGCCACTCTTACATATAAAATGATTAAACGAGGATGTACCTCTTTACTTAGAAAAATCAGGATGACTTCATATCCAATAGGAGTGTTTCAACTACGTGTATGCTTGTGCAAGTGCTTAAACAAGATTTCTACCAGCTAATAAATGTAAGAAAAAGAACGGGCAGCACGCACAAAATCCCATCACCATATCCACAAGATAAAGCTCATACATAAAAGCAAGCTACAATCATAATATTAAACGAAAATAGGAATGCCTCCACAGGCCGTCACAAATCCTTACAATCAATCCATGACACAACCCATCTTATTCCACAATGTGTGCAAATATTAACATAATAAGTGCCGCCTTATTTCAACACACGTGCATCATAATGTTCCCACCTTATTTCATCACATGGGCAACCCACATATAAGCATATAAACATACCCCGCCTTATTACGCCGCATGTGTAATATATCAATAGCAACAGTAGCCTGGCAAAGACCTCGTGCAGCCCCTCAACAACAACCTACGAGAGAAACCTCGTGCATCACAATATCAACAACAGCATGGATGAAACCTCGTGCATCACAATATCAATAACCGCACGGCAAAAGTCTCGTGCATCACAATATCAATAATCGCATGGCAGAAACCTCGCGCATCAACATCCTAAGTACATTAGCAACAAGACAATATATATAAGAGCACAACAAGTGAATTAACTCAAGAATCTCTCGTTCACCAGGGGACGGTAAGACTAGCTCACAAGGAATAATCACAATAGAGAATACCAAACGTGATAAGAACAACTGAGGGTGGCATCACAGTTGTCCTAGTTTATGTTGATGACTTGCTAATAACAGGGACAACAGCTGAGTATTAATGAGACAAAAACAAAACTGCACCAAGATTTCAAGATGAAAGATCTAGGAGACATAAAGTACTTTCTAGGTATAGAATTTGCTAGATCAGAGCAGGTTCTGTTGATGCATCAGATGAAATATGCTCTAAAACTTATCTTTGGAGTGGGGGCAGCCAAGCCAGCTGTTACACCTCTTGAAACATATATCAAACTAACTACTGAGGAGTTCTATGATCATGTGGCAAATATTAACAAAAAGCGGGATGAACTACTATCTAATGTAAGAAGTTACAAGAGATTGATAGGAAAACTTCTTTATCTTATAGTAACAAGGCATGACATAACATATAGTGTTCAAATATTGAGTCAGTTCTTGCAATGCCCTAAGAAGTCACATATAAGGGCTGCTTTGAGAGTTGTACGATATGTGACAAGTAAGTCAGGACAAGGTGTTCAATTGTCAAGTTGTAACAAGGACACATCCACTGCACATTGTGATGCAGACTGGGCAACTTTCCCTCATACTAGAAAATCTGTTACTCGCTTTCTCATTAAGTATGGTGAGAGTATCTTGGAAGTCACAAGCAGAGTATGAGTTTTAGAATCTCTGCAGAATCTGAATATAGTATCCTCAGTTGCAAAACTAACATGGTTGTTGCTATGGGTGTTCATGGTTTCGTTTGGATCGGATTTTCCCTGAAAGAAATCAAACCAAATTAGTAGGTTTTCAAATCTTAGAACCAAATCAAACCAATTAAGTCGATTTTTTCTCGATTCAGTTTATGTCGGATTTTCGATTTTTTCGGTTATTTGTCGGGTTTTTCTTAAATATAAGACATACTATCAAACACATATTCCGGCGATCACATTTTCAATGTAACACTATCAAATCAATTGCCCTATGAGAAATCTATTATTTACCAAGATATAATAATGATAATTGAATTAAATATTGATGAATAATTTAAGGACTCAATTAAAAATATATATATTTTTAAAACAAAATGGATTTTTATGCTTAACAAAAGAAAATTACCAATCAAACTAGAATGTACAAGTAAAGAACTATACTAAAAGTGCAAGCTATTAACATTTACCATAAAATTTTTGAAACTTTTGATGAATAATAGCTACTCCTATTGTCAGTTTGGTTTGGGGTTTTTTCGGTTTTTTCTGATTAAAATTAAAACCAAACCAAATTTGATAGGTTTTTAAAATTCAAAACCAAAACCAAACCAAACTAAAAAGTATCAATTTTGTTGGTCGGTTTGGTTCGATTTTTAGGGTTATTATGAATACCCCTAGTTGTTGTGATAATATGTTTGTATGTTGATGACATGCTTATATTTGGTACAGCTTAAATATTGTGCAAAGTACTAAATTATTTCTGTATACTAATTTTGATATGAAAGATCTCGTTGAAGTAAATATGATATTGGGAGTTAAAGTTGTAAGGAGTAAAGATGGCATAGTATTGTCACAAGAACATTATGTTGAGAGACTTCTTAAGAAGTTTGAATATTTTAATGTCACATCTGTGAGCACTCCTTTTGATGCTAACTCTAAGTTGAAAAAGAATAATGCTGACCCAGTTGCTCAGTCTAAATATGTTCAGATTATTGGGAGTCTAATGCATTTAATGAATTTTACAAGGCCTGATATAGCCTATGTTGTGTGTAGACTGTGTAGATATACCCATATTCCCAACAGAGAGCATTGGTATGCATTAAATAGACTAATGAAATACTTGAGAGGAACCATGAATTATGATATCCTATATAGTGGATTTCCTTCTACTTTAGAAGGGTACAGTGATGCAAATTGGATCTCTGATTCATATGAGACAAAATCTACTAGTGGTTATGTGTTCACCCTTGGTGGTGGTGCAATATCGTAAAAATCAGGTAAACAGACGATCATCGCCAGATCGACTATTGAATCAGAGTTTGTAGCTATGGAGTTAGCTGGTTCAGAGGCTTAGTGGCTAAGAAACTTCTTAGCTAATATCCCCTTAATAAAGCATTATTGTTATTTTCGATGTCATTTTCCTATAGAACCAAACAAGCAATCAAGATTATTATTTCTTTTTTTATTCCCTGTTACTGTTATCATAACTTTGTGAATTCAATCCCCACTAGAATATTACAACGGATAAGTTTCTGAGGCCTTTAGGAGAAATTTTGTTATGTGTCTCATTCATAAAATTGTGCGATAAAAAATGTATCATACAATTAGTATAAATATTATATGATACAAAATAAAAAAATTTGACCTTTAGAGACCCTTTTACTGGCATGCCAAAAAAAGAATGAAAGAAAAATATGTGTGCCATGTAGATTATTATGGGATGACTTCTTTTAAGGGGAAAGAGAGGAGAGAAACCAAGTGCACTTGAAAATGGTACTCTCTGTATTAGTAAATATCTTCTCAAGATTATCAAACCTAAAATGTACAATTAACAAATAATAATACTGTATAAATTTTATAATTAAATGATATATATCCAAATTTAAATCTGGGATTTTACAATCAAATATTTTAAATTAGTTGAATTAATCATAGTCAATATTAATATTCAAAAGATAAACTAAATATTTTTATGATAAGATCTCGCTTATGCTGTTGAGTACCAATAAACGATAACAATAATGGTATAATAAACGGTTCAAGAACGCGAAAGATAGCAGTAAATAACAATAAATGACATCTAAGTAAATAGATGGATGGAGGTAGTCTGAAAAGGGAAGATTCCCCAATAATTCTTCTGACAAAGATGGATAATTGTAAGCCTTTGAATATTGGATCCTCCTTGGATCGTGGGAAAAATGATAGATAAAGATCTGCGAAAAAATTTGAACTTTGTATGTGTATGATAAAAGAAGAATCTTCCGAGAATGTCAATGTATTGTTTCAATGAATGTCTCAATCCCCTTTATAACTACATATCTTTCTATTTATAAGGGTACATGGACCATAAAATCCTAAATAGCACAACTGAGAGGAATATTCACTGAAATATTCTCTGGGGACCATATTCACTACTAGAAATTCGAAAAAAAAAGACCACAAAAGCGATCAAAGTTGGTCGCTTGTTGGCCAAAAAGCGACCAAAAAGTGACCAAACAGGCCTGGTCGATATTTAGCTGGTCCCAAGTTGGTAGCTAATTAGCGACTAACTTTGGTCTCTAAGGTAAAAGGACCAAATATTCCGGGTAAAGACTATAGCAACCAACTTCGGTCACTTTATTAATTTAATAGTATAATTTTGGTGACCAACGTTGGTCTCTAAATGTAAAATATATGTTTTTATTTATTATTAATCACTAAAAAGCGACCAACATTGATCGCAAATCCAAATATTATAGATTAAAATTTGGAAAATAGAGACCAAGGTTAGTCACTTCTATATTAATTTTTTTATTTTTTTAAAATATAAGCGACCAAAGTTGGTCGCTAAATTTAAGAATTTAATTTTTTTAAAAATATACGCGACCAAAGTTGGTCGCTATATTTTCAGACATTGTTATTTTATAATGGACTAGCAACCAATGTTGGTCGCTATTTTTGAAATCTGGGTAAAGAGCGACCAACGTTTGTCGCTATTTTCCAGAATTTTTATTTATTTTAAACGAAAAGCGACCAAATAGAGACCAAAGTTGGTCGCTTTTTTGTGTATTATTTTGGTAGAAACTACCTGTTTTGGCAGCTACACCACCTGCCAGTCATGCCAAAACCCTATTACAAGCAACAACAACAATACCAACAACAACACAATAACAACAACAACAACGACAACGACAATGACAATAACAACACAAAAACAATATTAAAACCCACAAAGTTTAAAGTTTAATAGAACTACCACATTAAGTTAACCAAACAAAGTTAACTCTTATTACAAGCCCATTCAAAAACCAATTGTATTTGTTTAGTTCAAATTGTCTAAAAGTCAATGAGTATTGTGTACATCATTATCATCTACCGTCTGATGAACTTTCATCACCATGACGGTATTCAGAAGGGTCTACTTGTCGAGGAGGGAAAGAACGATCATGGCGAGGACGGGAGGAACGAGCACTTGGAGGCCGGGAGGAACAAGCACGGGGAAGGCGAACCTCTGGCGATGACTCACGAGATCGGGAATCGGAAAAGCTCCCGAAGCTAGGAGAGATTTGAGCTGCTCTTGCATGCACTTGTACTAAGCTTGCATGACAATGTACTGAGCATCTCTAAACTTTTCTCTTTCCTTGGCCACTTCTAGCTCAGATGTGAACTTTATCACAGTCTCCCGTATAGCGGAGAGGCTCTCCCCATCAAGTTGTTCGGCTTGCGAGGAAGGCCTTATTCCAATTCATAAACTAAAATTTCAATTCATAAACTAAAATACTCAATTTATAAACTGAAAGTTCAATTCATATCAAAAAAATTCAATTTACAAACTAAAAGTTCAATTTATAAACTAAAAGTTCAATTTATAAACCAAATTTCAATTCATATTCTAAATGTTCAATTCATATCCTAAATTTTCAATTTCTAAACTAAAAAGTCCAATTCATAAATTAAAAGTTCAAATCATATCCTAAAATTATAATTTATAAACTACAAGTCCAATTCATAAACTAAAAGTCCAGTTCATATCCTAAAGGTTCAATTCATATCAATTCAAAGTATAATTGAAACAAAAACTAGAAATAACAAATATTCAAGGTTATAATTCAAACCTAAAAGTTAGGATTATATCCGAAAAATTCAACCCACCCTAAAAGTTCGATTCACAAGAACAAATCATAAATTCTAGATTCTAACTTGCAAAATTCAAGACTAAACATAACAAATTTAATAGGAATTAGTAGGGTTTAGGGTTTCTTCTCATCAAACCATTTCTTCCCCAAATTATTAGGTAAAACTAAATATTTTAGCTACTAACAATTATCATAGATATAATTTAGCTAAGAACAACTGATTTTTACAAATAAAACTAGGAGGAATTAAACAAAATCAGTGTATTTCGAAAAAATAAAGAAAGGAGAGAGAAACGTACCTGGGCAGTGGAGGACGTCGGCGATGGAGCTTTTGCCGTCGGTGAAGGGCGGTGGCGTCGGTGGTACCAGTGTTGGTGGTAATCGGAGAAGGGGGAAGGTTTGAGTGTGAGAGAGAAAAGAGAGAGTGTTGGGAAATATTTTGAAAAAAAATAAGATAATAGGAAGGAAAACCCGTTTTGGAGACTGGTTTTACAAATAGCGACCAACTTTGTTCGCTGTTTTGGTAGCAAAATAAGTGTTGATTATTTCGACCAAAGTAGCGACCAAAGTTGGTCACTAATTTCTGACCTTTTGACCAAAATACCGACCAACCTTGGTCGCTAATTCTAAAAAAATTAAATTACTTTTGATTCAATTTAAAATAAGATATATATATATATATATATATATATATATATATATATATATACTACATAGTATAGTGTAAGTATATATATATATGTATATATATGTATGTATATATATATGTATATATATGTATGTATATATATATATAAGCTATATTCGATATAGCATAAGCTAATGCACTGATACTTAGTACATAGTATAGTGTAAGTATATATATATATATATATATATATATATATATATATATATATATATAAAAGCTACATCCAATATATATCAGCTAATGCTCTAATACTTAGTACATAATATAATGTAAGTATATATATTATATATATATATAAAAGCCATATTCGATATATATAAGCTAATGCACTGATACTTAGTGTATAGTATAGTGTAAGTATATCTATTATACATATAAGCTATATTCGATATATAAAAGCTAATGCACTGATACTTAGTGCATAGTATAGTGCAAGTATATATATATATTATATATATATATATAAGCTATATTCGATATAGTATAAGCTAATACATTGGTACTTAGTACATAGTATAGTGTAAGTATGTATGTATATATATATATATATATATATATATATATATATATATATATAAGCTATATTCGATATAATTCTAACTAATGCACTGATACTTAGCGCATAATATAGTATGTGTGTGTGTGTATATATATATACACACACATGCACACTTCGTAGGACTACTTAACTGTATATATAGCATGTTAGAGTATATTTTAATCTATTCATCCCTGATATTACAAAAGTATTAATGACTTATATTTATATTATTTACATAGTATTTACAAAAGTAATTTTTAATTTTGACCATTGTTGACCTGAAAAGAGATCAACTTTGGTCGCTAATTATACATAAATTTAAATTAGAGACCAAAGTTGGTCGCTAAATTTAAATCATTATATTTTATATAATATTTAAAATAATAATATAATTGTTAAACGTTAGAACTGGATCCCAGATTAGCGATAAAAGTTGGTCTCTATTTCATTAAGCGACTAACTCTGTTGGCTAACTTTGATCTCTAACTTTGAATTATATTTATTTATATTTTATAAATTTTTTAAATACAAATATAGTTATTAAAATTTTATAATTAGGGTTGGTCGCTACCTTCTTACCATTTATTTAGCGACCAGCGTCGGTCGCTAATATTAAATTATATATTTTATATTTTATAATTTTTTAAAATTAATAATATAATTATCAAAATTTTATAGGTGGGTCCCACTTTAGCAACCAACTTTGGTCGCTAATCTCAGTATATGTTTGACCAAGCAAGTTTGACTAGTCCGGTCAATATTTTGACGAAATTAGCGACCAACCTTGGTCGCTAATGTATTTTAAATATTTATTTTATTATTTTTGCTAATTTAGCGACCAACTTTGGTCGCTTTTCTTGACAGACGAACTTAGGTCGGTATTTTTTGGTCGTTTTTTTCTGAAATTTTAGTAATGATTCCTAAAATTAGTCGTTATTACTTTAGTAAAGGAAGTGTTCGTGCTCGTGCTCGTCCTCTGTTGAGCCACCTTAACCTCATGATGACATGTTATTTTCTCATAACATCGATATTTTGAAGCTAAATCATTACGTCTTGTTGACGACTCGTGACAGTCTTCGAAGATTTTTTTAATATCGACTTAATCCACATATAATTATGGTAATTTTAGCTGTATGAAGGTACGTTGTTCTCCCTTTTTTAATCACCGAAACTTAATACTAGCTTTCTACTCTAAGCACACGAAATATATACATATTTTTTGGACCTAAATGATGAGATATATTATAAAAAGAAAATAAGAGATTCCCCTACGAAGCTTCTCAACTGCTAGTTATAATTCTAAAGTCAACGTGTTCTTTAGTTCTTTTCGCCCCTCCTAAAAATAAAATTAAAAAAAAAACACAAAAGCAAAGTGTTAGTAATAAGTATAAAATATTTTGAGTATTCTGGGTAACTTAAGAGAGTCCCGAACGTTGCACTAGCATTTTATTCCCACTATAGTATAGAACAGTCTCCTTTTCATTTCCCTTGCTTTAATTTAAAGAAATAGAAAAAATTACAAGTATAAAATGGCAATGTTTGGTGAAACACAAACTTCAAGAAATAAATGATGAAATTCATGTGCAAAATATGAAATTCAGCTTTACTATCAACAATTAAATTATGTGTGGTGAAAAGCTAAAGTAAGTTTTGAACCATCTTTTACCATTACTGTAAAATCTTCTCTTCTATATATATATATATATATATATATATATATATATAACTCAACGGTAGCTTCACGACTAGTGGTGAAAGTTTCATATGTCCAATCATGTTCTCTTTCCTCATAAAAAGATGAACGTAACTTTCTAACAAGTCATAATCGTTATGAGTAAATCATGATGAGAAAAGTGTAGTAGTAACAATCTCTTTGAGACAAATTAAAAGGAAAAATGTACTACATAAAATGAGTTGGAGGACCTATGCACCAATAAATTTCTTCAAAAATGCTTGCCGTGTTGATTTTGTTTTTACCATATTGCATGTAGGGTTGGATGTTCGAACGGTTCAGATTAAATATAAAATTTTAGTTTGAATTTTTAATATTTGGATTGAAGAAATAACAATTTAAATTCAATCTAAATATGTTCGGATTGGACCGTATTTTTTAAGATCAATTTAGAATTAATCGGATTGGATATTCTAGATTTTCGGTTTTGAGCTTATAAGTTGACATGTTTCTTCTTTTTACAGAAATTAAAATCCAAATGAATTACTCATACTAAATTGCCTAAAAAGTTATTCATTCTTACCGCAACCATCCAAATAAAGTATTCAAGTAATAAAATTATTATCAATAAAATGCAACAAAGACATTAATACGGCTGATACCAGTAATAGTAAAACTATGTCCAAATAGAATGCATTCTAACAGTATCTTAGTAATTAATATTGTGTATATAAAATAATATCTAATGCAAAGGATATTTAACTTAATAGTATTGACATATAGATAACATACGAAATATAAAGTATAAAATTTGAATTTTTGAATATTCAAAAATTCAAAGTATCAAATCCAACATTCAATCCGAAATCCAAAAAGTTTAAAAATTAAATCTAAAATCCAATCCGAAAATCCAAATTAAAAATTTTAAAAATTTAAATTTCGATTTTAATTTTAAATTTGCCCAAATTATATCCACCAAGGAACGGAATTGGTGCTTTTTCATCGTGGCCGCTAGAGATGTGACATTTACCTAAAAGTTTTTCTATTCTCAAAGAAAGAAAGCAAAAGAGATAGTAAGTGTTATTTACACATAGATAGAGCTAAATATAATAAAAATTAGATTTCAGACATTGCAAAATGCAACAATGTACAATCTTCTGTCTCAATAGTTGTAAATTATTGGGAGTATTCATTTTAAGTAACATGTTCCACAGTTGACGACCTGCGTTACATGTATTATGAAAAAGTAGAAGTACTACACTCAGATGCCCATATTGTACCACTAAGTCTACCATGAGCGGAACTAGAAAATAATAATAATAATAATAATAATAATAATAATAATAATAATAATAATAATAATAATAATAATAATAACACATGTAATTTGCGAAGGTATCATTTATTTTTAGTTTAATGAAGAGAAACATTGGAGCTCTCTACTGATTTTTGAAGAATGTATTAATTCAAATCATGCTTGAAATTTTGCGTTGAACTTATTTGAGTCAAATTAATCAAAGCGCGACTTTTGACATATATATGAGAAAACTTTGATATGACCCTAAGTCATTTTACAAAGATATCGGTGTTTACAAATTTTTAGAATCAATGCGAGTTTAGGTAAAAATAAGGTACAATGAAAAAAAAAATTCATATAAATGATACTTACTAGTAAAGGTAGGTTGACCCATAATCGGATTGGTCCAGATCGGTTAAAATTGAAATCCGACTGATCCGGTACATAGGCGGCCGAGTGGGGCTAGGTAAGTCAGGTAGAGGGGGTTGCTCTGTTTATTTTTTTGTTACGGTTAATTGGACCGGTCAAATTCGGTCCACATGAACAGTGTCATGTACCGGTTTAACCGGCCGGGACCGGATCGGTACAACGTCTAATTCTTTTTTTTTTGTTTTTTTTAAATCAGTGGGACCCACTAACCGTTGCCAACCGTCACCCCTGGTAGGGATCCGTTGCCCAACGGGCTAATTGCATTAATAGCCTCTTTTTTTTAAAAAAGATTAACATGTTTTCAATTTACAAAACTAACCTTCTCTAAAACTATAAATACCTCCCACCCTCCTCATCATTTCTTCACTCAATTCTCATTTCTCAATCTCAGTTCATATTGATTATGAAGAACTTACTAAGGTAATGCAAAACCTTTGAATTTACTATTTTTTGGTTAATTTACTTGTTAAATGAAAACCTTTCAATTTGTAAGTTTGAATTTTGAAATAAATTTAGTACTTGCAATTTATAAGTGTAATTTTTTTATCTTCCTTGTATTCTTTTTATTAATACTTTGCAATTTATATTAATATAACTTACAATAGTTATATAAAATATAAAAAAAATTAAAAAATACACTAAACCCGGCCCGGTCCGGCCCCCTCAAACCATAACCCTTACGGTTTAATTTTTACCCGGATGAATTCAAACCCGATAAACCCGGTAAGTCCCAACCCGTAATCGATCCGGACCATAACCTGTACGAGTATAAAAAGTTCCAACCCAACCCGACCCAGCCCATCCGTTTAACATCCTTACATACTAGTAAAGAATAGGGGTAGTAATCGGGAAATATGGTAAGAGAACTGCTGAAAAGTTATATTCTAAATGGAAAAGGTCCAAATATCCTTCCGAACTTTACAATAAAGTCTATAAATAACCCGCGTTAAAAGTTTGATTCATCACCCACCTTGTCATTATACTATTGGCCTGGATACTGAGTTTGTTTTAAACTACTATCACATGTCACATTTAATAAGTTATCCACTCAAAATATGATATGTGAAAATTAATATACGCTCAAACATTTTATTTTAAGGCCCAACCCTACCTATTAACCCTACCCCTAAACATAACCCTACACTTTTCTCTACCCTCTTTCTCACTCTCTTCTAAGCCGTTCCCCCTCCTTTCCATCTTGTTTGGGAGTTGGAGAAGAAATTCAGTGGAAAGGATGTAATCTTCATTGCCACCAGGAGGATAGTGAGACCTCCCAAGACAGGCTCTGCTGCCCAGAGGCCCCGCAGCAGGACTCTTACTTCTGTTCACGATGCTATATTGGAGGACTTGGTTGTACCAGCTGAGATTGTTGCGAAGCGAACTAGATATCGCATCGATGGATCCAAGATAATGAAGGTCTTCTTGGATCCCAAGGAGACCACACAACACCGAATACAAGCTGGAGACCTTTTCTGCAGTTTACAGGAAGCTTTCGGGCAAAGATGTTGTGTTCGAGTACCCCATCACGGAGGATTAAAACATATACAAAATAGTGGTCTTTGATCCCTTTGATGCAGAACTATAAATTATTGGCTACTTTATAAAAAATTTGTCATTTAAATTTTGTTCAGAGTAGACAATAAATTTGGTTCTAGAAAATAAAATTAAGACCGAAAAATATCACAATAGTCGTAGTATTTTACTTCAAATATTTTAAGTGTTACAATCTCTATAAGTTCTCTGATTCTTCTTTTAAACTGTAAATGAATTTAAGGGCCTTTGAGCTTGATCTTGAATATGTAGTAATCGTCACGAACGATGATCTTGTTCTTGAGCTTTAGCTTGATTGTTTGAACGCTTGAAACTTGTAGAGAAATTTGGTACGTTTGATCCACGAGCTCTCTCTTGCTTCTTGTTATAACTTCTGGTGTGCTTTCTGAGTCATAAGGACCCCTATTTATAGTTGTGGAACGAAGGAGTCATGATAAGAACAAACTCTTTTCGATCAATCAAATTAAAGTGTGACATGGCCGCATTTGATTGGCCAGAACATGTCACTTGCACACATGGCACGATTTCACCTTTCAGTGTGACTAGGCATGATTTGTCATTTTACACGTGGCATGATCCTATTGGCTCTTCCGTTTGACTTGGCATGCCATGTCATTTGACACGTGACACTAAACTGAGCCTCTAGAAAAATGTCATCATGAGCTTAATAAAGTGAACTCATCACTTTAGCCCAATTAAATGGGTTATCCCAATATATTAAGACTTATTTATTTAATACATACATATTTGATTTATATAATTAATCCAATAATATTATCCCATAATATTTATTTGGACCAATATTATCTTGAATTTAAAATATAATCCAAATTATTTTATAAATTTAATTTTAATAAAATTTATATGCCTACAAATATCTCATACTTCAAACTTAACTGTCACTGATAAGGATTGAAGTATTATGAAGATATCATAATAGAATGATTTTGAACCCCTAACTTATTAGCTTAGGCAATTTATTTGTAATGGAAAAACATGTCATTTGCTAGAAATTGCTTGAAATAGAAATTCATCTTCCTATGAAGACAAAGGATAGACCACGTAAGCTAGAAACTTTTGGCATTTTGCCAATGACTTTTACTTTTGGTTACTGAAAGAATGAAAGCACGTGATTACCTTTTTGCATTTGGAATCTGTCATAAATCCTTTGAGAAGTCACATAAGTAAGCACTACTTTATAATGAATATGTATGCCTACTGCTAACCACACAGTTGGATGCCAAATATTTTCAAATCCATCTCAAAACCAAATAACTATGGTTTACTTCTATTTTGATAGGGAACAGTCCACAATCAAGTCCACGTTGGAACACATAGAAGCCACCGCCTTAACTCTTTTCCTTTCAATCGAAATAGGATAACGAGTTCTAGTTGGACTCTGGTAATTACAGCTTCCACATCGTTATTAATCCTTCAATTAATGACTTTTAGAGCTCTATAAATAGGGATATGTCTTCCCTTCAATTGGCATCAGGCGTAGCTCACAAGCATGTTCAAGTGAATCATTGACAAGTATCGTTTTTTCTCCTGCGTTTTCCTTTTACTATATCTCTTTCTTCTTTGTTTTTAGGTCAAATGAGAAGGATATGTTCTTGTTTAACAATGATCCATGCATGAAGAGAACAATCTTAGAGTGTGAAGGGATGAGTACTTATCCCGACCCGACAATCGGAGAGATTACTTTCAATGTGGCTCGACTATCACAGGGATCACTCTCAAAACACCCCGACTATCAAAGAGATTACTCTAAATGTGACCCGACTATCGGAGAGATTACTCTCAAAACGGCCCGACTATCAGAGAGATTACTCTCATGTGGCCTGACTATCGGAGAGATTACTCTCAAAATGACCCGACTATCGGAGAGATTAGTGTCAAAACGACCTGACTATCGGAGAGATTACTCTCAATGTGGCTCAACTATCGGCGAGGCTAGCTTAAGGTGCAAATGGACTCATGTGTCCACCATAAGATTGGAAAGTTATAGTTCCTTTTAAGGACAAACCCGTGAAGAGGCCAACTTAAGGTGCAAAGGGACTTATATGTCCACCTTAAGATTGGAAAGGTATAAAGCTTCAACTCGAAGACGATATCGACTTGAACATTTGGAAAACCTTGAAGATTTAGTGGACTTTTCATACTTCAACTCGTAGATTCGGAGGGCTTGAACAATTCATTTTTAAGATCGGCAAATTTCAAGACTGAAACTTAAAGACCGAAGGACTTGAAGACTTCACATTGGAGGGCTTAAATATTTTAACTTTGAGACCGGAGAATTTGAAGACTAAAACTCAAAGACCGAAGGACTTGAAGACTTCACATTGGAGGGCTTAAATATTTTAACTTTAAGACCGACGAATTTGAATACTGAAACTTGAAGACCGGCGAACTTGAAGACTTTAACTTTGAGACTTGGAGGGCTTAAATATTTTAGCTTCTCTTTTTCTTTACATTATCAGATTTTATCTTAGTCGCACAATTTTCAGCTTTACGTGCTTGTAACAAAAGATTCATATCTTCTCATGGGAGAGTCCAAATAATGAACCGTATGATTTCTCGTAAATTAGACTTCAATATCTAAAATATAACCAAAACTTAGAATCAGACACCTTCAGAATTGCCTCGGATAATATTTTGTAACCACCTTTAGATTTCACCACGTTGACAATTTCAGATTTATGTGGTCTCACCAAAAAAAATATTGTGGTGTAAATATATTGAAATTGCAAAATGTTTGATTTTTTAAAAACTAGACTTTAAAATATAGAATATATCCAAAATTCTCAATCAAACAACTTCATAATCGTCCCAGATAATATTTTCAAAATCAACTTTTATTGCACAACACTATCAATTCCAGATTTGCGCCGTCTCAGCAAATAATTCATATCTCAGTATAGATACATCGATATTAAAAAGTGTTTAATTTCAAGAAAACAGACTTGAAGACCTAGAACATATTTAAAATTCTCATTCAAACAACTTCTAAATCATCCTAGATAATATCTTGAAATCAACTTTATATTACACCATGCTATCAATTCCAGATTTTGCAATCTCCCCCCAAAAAAACCATATATTGGTATAGAAGCCTCAAGATCAAAAGATGTCTTACTTGCCATCAATCAAAATTTAAGAGCTATATTCTCACAAATATCTTGGGTTCAAGTCTCACTGAATTTGAAACATTGTGCCAAGTAATCTTTTCCTTATACTTGTGTTTTCTTTTGACACCTCTCTGCTCTTCCTCTTTTTTTAAGGCAGAGGGGGGACTTGGAGACCAACAAACTTGAAGTTTTGGAGAACCTAAAGACATAAGAATCCCTGGACATCAATGCAATATACTTGAAATCCTCCTAAATTGGCCCACAAAAGATACCAATTTACCGTAGAGAGTTTCCACTTTTAAATCAAATGAGATCAAAGTTCAACAGGACGATGACATTTCAGCTTGATCTTACATTCTTTCATACTTCATTCAGACAACAGTTGTGGCAACATGTATCTTTGAACTTATGCGACTGAACATAGAATGAAACTCTAAGCTGCCTACGTACCTCGGCGAAAAGGATCAAGTCATACCGTAGTTCAGACTGGGTGATTTGTTTTATTTTTTATGTCCTAAATTTTTCCAGGCCATCTCTTTCTAAGTTTTCAACCTAGCGGACTCTTTTTTTATGTCCTAACTATTGTCTATGCCGCCTCTTCAATATTTTTAACCTAGCAGACTTTTTTTATATATAGGGGGTCGTACACAGTTTAGACTCATGCGGGCCAGGAGTGTAGCAACATGCAGTTTAGGTTCATGTGTCAATGAGCGTTGCAACTTCAAGGATAATACTTCTTCAAAAACTTGCCATTGATAGGGCCGATTCTCATACCATCTGCATCAACCAGCTTGTAAGCCCCACTTGAGTAAGCTTTGTGTATGACATATGGCCCATCCTATTTTGAAGTAAACTTCCCTACAGGTTTATGGGAATTAATTAAAGGTCTTCGTACGGCAATGACTTGATCTCCTACTTGAAATGATCTCGGGTGAACTCTTTTAGTTTGATAACATTCAAGACTCTGTTGAGCTTCCAATCTCTCTTTAGCAAGAGCTTCCAACTCTGCTAATCGAAGTCGAGCATTTTCTTTATCAGTGATCCCTTCTTGAATAGCCAGTCATAATGAAGGTATTTGATGCTCAAGTGGCAAAACGGCTTCGACTCCATAAAAGAGTGAATAAGGAGTCGCCTGAGTTGGCATGCGGTGAGTCATCCTATATGCCCATAGAGCTTCTTCCATACGGTCATTCCAATCTTGTTTGGATTTGGAGATGACTTGCTTTAGAAAGTTACATAGAGTCTTGTTGAATGCCTCAACTAGACCATTGGCGGCAGCATTGTACATATGAGTTATGTTGCTTGAATCCGAAGAGATCACAAATCATGTTCATCAACCTATTATCGAATGGCTCTCCATTATCTGTTATTATGTAACGAGGAATGCCAAAGAAATAAATATTGTTTACTCGGATGAAACTTGCAACATTTTCCTTCTTTACTTCCTTAAGAGCAATAGCTTTAGCCCATTTTGAGAAGTAGTCAGTTACAACCAAGATATATAGGTGCCCACCAGAGGACTTTGGCAGTGGTCCAACAATATCCAATCCCCAAGCGTCAAACTGCCAGGATATAACAGTTGGGTGTAACACTTCAGGAGGTTGGTGAATAAAATTTTCATGGAATTGACAATCATTACATCTTCGAGCGTAGTCCATCGTTGGCCAATAATATCCTATCCTTTTTATATGGAAGTGGAGCTTTGGTCCAGACTGGTGTGACTCACATACCCCAGAATGTGCCTCTTGCAAAGCTTGGAGAGCTTCTTTTTCTCCTAGGAATCGCAAGAGTACTCTCTCGAATGACCTTCTGTATAGAGTATACTTGTCGTAAAGGAAGTGACGTGTACAACGACGGATTTCAGTCCTTCTGCTCGGATTTTCTGGAAGTATCCCATAGCATAAGTAGTCAATAAGGTTGTCGCCATTCTTCTTTCTCAACTTCAGAAAATGCAACAAGATGCTTGAGTTTGTTTTCTTCACCTTCAGACTCATTTGGCAGCGGTACTATCCCTTTTTGGCAGACAGTAACTTATGCTTAGTCAGGCACGGCTAATGATAAAGCTAGAGAAGCTAAAGTATCAGCCTTCTTATTTTCTTTCCTTGACACGTGCTGAATAGTCATATCACTGAGCCACCCCATCAACTTTTTCGCATAATCATGATATAGGCGTAATTCAGGATTCTTAACCTCGTAGCTACCCAAAATCTAATTGACTACTAACTGGGAGTCACCAAAAGATTTCCAATTGCAGTTATTTCATATCAACGGCCATTTCAAGCCCAAGTATTAATGCTTGATATTCAGCAATATTGTTGGAACAGCATTGTGTAAATGTGAAAGAGTAGGGCAAGACTTCACTTTGTAAAGTGACAAATACTACGCTAGATCTGGCTCCCCACGATGCACATCACCATCAAAGTACATCTTCCACAGAGGTTGAACTTCAATGACCATTGCGTCCTCATCAGGTAGTTCATTAGTTAGCTCCTAGTCATCAGGTATCAGATGATATACCAAGAAGTCTGCCAATGCTTATCCTTTTATAGCCTTTTGAGGGATGTACAAAATCTCGAATTGTTGAAATTGGAGGTACCATCTCACTAGTCGATCACCAAGAACAGGTTTTGATATCACAAACTTTATGGGATTTGCTTTAGAAACAAGACCAATAACATAAACATGAAAGTAGTGCTTCAACTTTTGAGTTGAGAAGACTAGAGCCAAATACAACTTTTCAATTGGCGAATAATTCAACTCGTTAGGTTTCATCATCCTGCTCAAGTAGTAAAGGGAGTTTTCTTTCCCTTCACTATTTTCTTGGGCCAGCAGTGCTCCAACAGACCTTTCCTATGTCGCAATGTATACTATCAATGGCTTTCCAAGTGTTGGAGCTGCTAAAATTGGAGGCTTCATCAAGTAGGTTTTGATACTTTCGAAGGCATTGCTACAAGCTTGGTCCCACTTGAAAGGAACGCCTTTCTTAATGAGGCGACTAAATGGTTGGCACCTCCCAGCCATGTTTGATATGAATCTTCTAAGGCATGCTAGATTTCCTTGCAGAATTTTCAATTCATGGATATCTAGAGGCACAGGAATTTTCAAAATGGCATCCACTTTAGCTAGATCAATTCAGATCCCTCGATGTCGGAAAATGAAACCAAGGAACTTTCTATAAGTAACACCAAAGGCACATTTCATTGGATTCATCCTAAGTTGGTACCTCCGGAGCAATTCAAATGGCATCCTCAAGTCTTTCATGTGGTCAAACTTCTCTCTTGATTTGACCACCAAGTCATCAACATAGCATTCGACATTCTTATGGAGAAGATCATCGAAAATATTCTGTATAGCCCTTTGGTAAGTAAAACCAGTGTTCTTCAAGCCAAAAGGCATTACCTTGTAGCAATAAATACCCTTTAGGGTACGGAATGCAGTAAGCTTTTCATCTTTTGATGCCATACATATTTGGTTATAGACCGACAAACCGTCCATAAATGACATTTCCTTGTACCTAGTAGTAGCGTCGATCAACAGTTCTAGAATGGGAAGTGGGAACTCATCTTTCGAACATGCATTGTTAAGATCCTTAAAGTCAACGCACACTCAAATCTGGCCATTTTTCTTCCTTACGTGGACAATACTTGAAACCTATGTTGGGTATTTAACTTCACGAAAAAATCAACTTCGATGAGTTTGTTAACTTGTGTTTAAATCAAGAGAACCAAGTCCGACCTAAAATGCCTTTGAGCTTGTTTAACAAGGCGCGCACCATTTTTGATTGCAAGGTGATGGACTGCTACTTGTGGGTCCAAGCTAGGAATCTCTTTGTAACTCCAAGCAAAGACATCCCTGAACTATTTAGTAACTCAATATAAGTGCTCTCTTCATCAGCTTCAAGTAAAGCACTTAGGTAGGTGGATCTTCTTTCTTCATCGGTGCCAAGGTTAACTTCTTTTAAGGCATCAACCGTCGTTTTCACTCCTTCTTCAAGTGTAGGTGGAGCATCTTTCGCATCTTTATCTTATTGAAGATCCCCATCATTGAAGGATATGTGATAACACAGTGAAATGTCCTCCAATTATGCATTATCTTTCATTGAAAATGAAATGCCATTCTCGACTTGTACAGTAACATTATACGAAGAACCCACACTTTCTTTGTCTTCATCACGTTCCTTAGTATAGACCACATTATATGGCTTTATCTTCATTATTTATTTATATAAAACCGCAAGTTTTTTTTTCGCCTCATTGTAGAAGGAACAAAACTATGGAAATCCTTAGAGATCTCCTAGATTTTGGGTGAAGAAGGTGGTCTTATGCTTTGAAAATTTCTCTGGAACTTTTTCCCCTTCTTTAGTGGACCCAATCTTTCAAACACGGATGTCTTCGTAGGTGATATTCCAAGTCGATCAAAGACAGAATGCTTGTTTGAAGCGGCTGATTCATCTTCTACAGTGACATAATTGTTGCTCGCCCTTCTTATTGAGATGTGCACTAGTGACGGTTTCATGTATCCCAGACCTTCACGTGGTTGCCTCGTTGCAACATTCGATGGGAGCTTCCCTAACTTTGACGGATCATTGGGATTGTATCCAGCTTTTGCAAATAGCTTGTAAGAGTTAGGGTCAAAACCTTTATCTGTTCGCTTTGTAAAGAGCGCCACATTCTGCAAACAATTTTAGGCTACGAAACCCTGTAAGCGACATTAAGGATGGCTTTACTGCTTCAATTCGTTTCATCAAAAGAGTTAACACCTTTGGCATGTTATCTTGGCGATTAGATGATTTAGCTTCATCTTTCTTCCTTTTAGGGATATATTGGAGCACCAGATTTACTTTCTTTCCATAAGACGTAATATTCCCTCTATAAGATTTATTTGAGTTGGGTTGTACCTCCTTACTAACAGCTTTGGCTTCACCAGTAGTCACCTCTTCTCTTTTAGTTGAGGCTCTTTATTCTTTCTTTTCATGCCATCATCAGCTTTCAGCTCCTTCAAAATGCGGTTCTTCAAGTATAACTTTGCATCGACGAAGTGTGACTCAGCCTCGGTGAGTGGCTCATCATCAGTAACTACCATCTTCTTGACTTCACCTTTGTAGTATTTTGAGCATTGATGGTTGGTAGATGGAACCACTTGTATCCAGGGACTCCCAAGTATGATGTTTTTGCATTGATCACATGCAACCATGCACTTGATTGCATATCTTCAATAGTGATTTCTAGCCTAATCGTTGTTATGGCTCTTTGCCCCTCCTCCCCCCCCCCTCCCCAGTTGAATCCTTGGATCATCACATGACTTCTTGAGAGTTCGTTCATGAGAATACCAAGTTCTTTCATAGTGTGGATTTGCAAAATGTAAACTGAGGATCCTTCATCAAGCAAATTCTGATTTACCATTTTATCGCGCATATAGCCAACCAGGTACAATGGGCAGTTCTGAGGAGTGTCACCTAGTAAAAGATCATCATTTGTGAATGTGACCTTTTTCTCACAAGCATTAACCTGTTGAGGAGTGGACTCGAGGGAGTTTTCTGAAGATGGTTCCAATGGTAAGTCATCACCCTTTTCTTTCCCTTTGTTAGCATGCAATAAGAGGCATCAATGCCCTCATGGGAAATCTTCATGCCGAACCATCTTTGTAATAACTCCTCCAAGGTTACTGGATGTCGTCGCTTTTGAGGATGGTGCGCCTCCACTTTTGCTTTCTTCAAGTATTTAACTGTATTTATTCTTCTCGGTCTTTTTACCATCATTTTTCTTGTTGGTTTTTATATTGATTCTTTTCGTGGGATCTTTTTTGGTGCCTACGACAAGTCACCAATGTCCAACCTTCATCATTATCAACTTGATTGACTTCAGCTTTGTCGCTGTCCAGTAATTCTTCATCTTTACTTTCTTTAAAACTACATAAATCATCCGGATTGAATAAGCCAAAGGTGATAAAGACTTGGTTTGTGCTTGCTCTCTCATCTTCAAGCACGATATTCTTTTCGCGAGCCAAGTCCATGACTTTTTCCTTGAAGACAAAGTACTTATCTAAAGGATGGCTTGCAAGTCGGTGATATTTGCAGTAATTTGGGTTTTCTTTTCCCAACTTCATTTGGTCGCTTCATCTCCGGAAGCTCAATAAGATTTAACTCGAGGAGTTCTTCGAAAATGGATGGAACGTCAGAATCCAAACATGGGTACTCCTTCTCTTGCATTTCTTTTAGAGTCAGCTTCCCACTTGGTTTATCTTGAAAAGAAGTGGATTTCATACTCTGCTTCTTTCTCTCCTTCGTCGTGAACTTCACAGGTGACGTGCTGACATTCATAGCTTCTTTGATTTTAGACTTGGGTACGAACTTGCCCCACTTCCTGACTTCTTGCTTGTCATTCCCTTTTTGAGGTTCATAGATATGCAGCCTTTCATTTTCAGCGGAGGCCATGCTCAGTTCCATGTCATGGGCACGAGTTACAAGTTCTTTGAATGTGCCAGGCTTGATACCTTGCAAGAAGTAGTACAATACCCAATTCATGCCTTGAATGCACATTTCTATGCCTGAAGTTTCACTAAGCCTGTCTTTGCAATTGAAGCGTGCATTCCTCCATCGATTGATAAAGTCGATAACTGGTTCCCCCTTTCGTTGACGAGTAATTGTAAGTTCTATCTGTTAGGATTTATGCCCGTCACTATAGGGGGGTGAATAGTGCGGCACGAGAATATTGATAAATATTGCTGAATTAAAATTGCAGGAATAAAATAAAATCGGTAATTTAAATAACAAGGAAAGAACGCACCGAATTTATCCTGGTTCACCACAACTTATGGCTAGTCCAGTCCCCGAGAGACTCTCTCGAGATTCCACTAACTCCGTTAAGCTTACGGGTGCCTAACAAAACGTTACAATTGCTCGTAGATGTACACTCTACAAGACTTCAACTTGCTTGAGGATACCGCACCTCAAGACTTCACTTTGCTCGTGGATACCGCACCACAAGACTTCAACCACTAAGACTTAGGGTACGTAGCGAACCCGACAATCAATGAGAAGATATGTTCTTCTCAAATACCTTTCTCTTCTTACAACAAGACTCTCTCAAAAGAGTAGATAAAGAGATACAAATTTAGCTCTATGAACAACTCAAAGTTGTCTCTCAAATGGCTCAACAAAAGCTCTAAAATGATGCTCAAATAATGTCAATATGTATATCAATATTGGGAGGTGTTGTGTGTATAAAATCAGCTCAAAAGACCTCTTTTTATAGGTGAAAACGGGTGCATGACCGTTGCTTAATTGACAATTAATTATGCTGATTTTGTGCTGAGGTAATCGATTATTTATTTCACATAATCGATTATTTGTTAACGTTACAAAATCGGAATCAGATTCTGCTCACATATAATCGATTATTTCATCCATATAATCGATTATGCCTCTAACGTTCTTAAAATCAAAATCCCTGATTTTCTGCCAAATAATTGATTATTTGATAGAGATAATCGATTATGTCTCTAACGTTCCGAAAATCAAAAGCTGATTCTCCGCTGGATAATCGATTATATTGAGACAGTGTTTCAAACACTTTGGCAACGGTAATCACATAATCGATTATGCACTTTGTATAATCGATTATTCTGTGGCAGTGTTCAAACACTTTGGCCACTGTTATAACATAATCGATTATGCTGATTTGTATAATCGATTATTTTAGTCCAGTTTTGAAAACTTACTTCAAAAACCATTTTGGTTAAAATGAAAACTTTAACATCATTTTGTTTGAAGTATTTAAAATATGTTTATGATAAATATGAGTGAATAAAATATGTCTATGATAAATATGATTTAATAAAATAATTTTATGCATATTTATGATGACCTATGTTGAGCCAAAAGACGAGATAACTTAAACGCTGCTCTTACATTGGTTCTACCTAACGACCTACGCCTTGGGTCTTCGGTCTTGAACATTTGAGCTCGTCTTTGGCTTGTGTATGCAATTCCGTCATCAATAATATCTTTGGCTCGCCATTCAATCTCGATAATATCGTTGTTTGACACTTGACTTCATTGTTTGTCGTTCATCAAAACCTATACCTGAAAATCATGCTCATACAACCAAAGCGCACATATCATAGATAGAGTGATTTTCTACAATTTCCCCATTTTTGATAATGACAAACAACAGGAGATATGCACATTTGATTCCCCCGAAATTCATGCTATATCTCAACATACAATTTATGCAAACAATTCAATATAAATAATTCAATATGATTCCCCCTTAATTGAATATTCCCCCTCAATTAAAGCATGCATATCGCCTAAATTCTTTCCCCTTTTGACATTAGCAAAAAGAGTATATTAATTGTTTATTAAACTATTGACGATACCAATTGTTAGAAACAAAATCATATCAACGTCAAATGATACTAAATGTTAGTAAAAGCATACTAATCATAATAACGGTCATTTTTCGCAAATATACCAACTGTTTATTTAAACTCAATATATTCATCAAAACATGAATCAATCATTTAATATAAAACTTATACCAATTGTTTATTCAAAATAAAACTTATCGAACCATGAATCAATCATTAACAGCAATAGTTAGCACATATCAACTATTACGTTTTTATCGAAAATACGATAACTAACCGACGTTCCCCCTCGATGCATTAAGGTTTCGTGCTTGGTGCATCTACTACAATATTGTAGTCTTTGAAGCACACCTGCAAAAGTACCTAAAAATAGGTTTTTGGTACCCAACTTCTTTTGGGTCCTTGGGGGTTAGACAAATAATAATCATAATCAAAATATGAATCTCTATGTTTAGCAAAACATACGGGTGCAATGTGTCCTACCCGGTTACAATAATGACATATAACATTAGGATTGTGCATGTGTCTAGGTTGAGCCAAATGCGTTCTAGGTGATCTAAATTTGTTATTCCTAGAAGCGTTGAAATTCCTAGAGTCATTTCTAGGTGGTCTAACATTATTCATTCTAGACTCATTTGTGAAATTCCTAGAGTCGTTTCTAGGTGGTCTAAAATAATTAATCTTAGACTCATTAGTAAAGTTCCTAGAATTATTTCTAGGTGGTTTAACCTCATTTCTAACATCCTTTTTGATTTCTTCACTTGTTTTAGGATTATCAACACTACGTTTTTCTAGTGCGTTCCTAAGTTCTATGTTCTCTGTTTTCATAGAACTACAAGAAGAGCAATTTGAACATTGATCAATTGAAGAGGCTTAATTCAATTTCTTGATCTTATTTTTAAAATCAACATTGTCATTTTCCAAAAATTTGTTTTCTTTTTCTAAAACTTCAATTTTATTTTTAAGAGCACTAATGTCGTTTTCAAAATCTTTTTCTTTCAAAGAAGGTCGTTTTTCAAAATCTTTTTCTTGCAAAGAAAGTATTTTCTGAAAATCTGTTTCTTGCAAAGAAAGTGTTTTCTTCAATTCTTTTATGGTTTTGGAAGCTTTAACAAATTAACCATATAATTCATCATAGGCATTTTGTATTTCTTCAAGCGAGTAAGAGTTAGAAATACTTACCTCTTCTTCTTCGTTGGCCATGAGGCATAATGCGGCAACTTCATTGCCCGATCTGTCTGAATCCCATGTCACGCGCCGATGATGTTTCTTCTTTTTCTTGTCCTTGGGTTTTGGACAATGTGATTTGGTGTGGCCAAGTTTTCCACAATTTTGGCATGAAGGACTTGGTTCTTCCTTTTTTGTTTCCTTCTTCATAAACTTATAAAACTTTTCAATTATATCATTGGAAATAATATCATCATCGCTTTCCGAATCACTTACCTCTACTCTTTTAGAAGATGATGCTTTGAAGGCGAAATTCGAACTTCTACTTCTAAGATAGGGATTAAGAATTGTACTTTCATAAGTTTCGAGGTTACCTCTTAGTCCATCAATTGTGATATCCGTGATTCCTATCGACTCTTGGATGGCATCTGCTTTGGAACGCCATTCAGGAGTGAGACTCCGTAAGATTTTTCGAACTAGATCTTTGTTCGAGTATACCTTTCCGAGGGCATGAAGATCGTTGACGATTCTTGAATATCGTTCAAACATAATATCGATCGGTTCTTGCTCCCTCATTCTAAAAAGTTCATATTCATGTGTTAGAAAATCAACTTTAGATTCTCGGACTTGAGACGTACCTTTATAAGTGATCTCGAGTTTATCCCACATTTCCTTTGCGGTTGTGCAACAAGAGATTTTCCGGTAGTCATCCGGATTCACCGCACAATATAATAAGTTTATGGCCTTTGCGTTAATTTCAACCTTTTTGATGTCCTCGGCATCATATTCATCTTCCTCCTTTGTTGGCATTTGTTGTCCATTCTTGATGATTCGCCACAAACAAAAATTATGTGATTGGATGAATATTCTCATCCGCTCTTTCCAATATGTAAATTTGTTCTGTCAAACATTGGAGGGCTATGGGTGGAGTGTCCTTTACTCATTATTCCTGCGATCAATATTCTCAACAAAAAATATATATCGCTCTCAACCGGTTAAGGCTTTCAGAGAGTTAGGCTCTGATACCAATTGTTAAGATTTATGCCCGTCACTAGAGGGGGGGTGAATAGTGCGGCACGAGAATATTGATAAATATTGCGGAATTAAAATTGCAGGAATAAAATAAATTCGGTAATTAAAATAACAAGGAAAGAACGCACCGAATTTATCCTGGTTCACCACAACTTGTGGCTAGTCCAGTCCCCGAGAGACTCTCTCGAGATTCCACTAACTCCGTTAAGCTTACGGGTGCCTAACAAACCGTTACAATTGCTCGTAGATGTACACTTTACAAGACTTCAACTTGCTCGAGGATACCGCACCTCAAGACTTCACTTTGCTCGTGGATACGCACCACAAGACTTCAACCACTAAGACTTAGGGTACTTAGCGAACCCGACAACCAATGAGAAGATATGTTCTTCTCAAACACCTTTCTCTTCTTACAACAAGACTCTCTCAAAAGAGTAGATAAAGAGATACAAATTTAGCTCTATGAACAACTCAAAGTTGTCTCTCAAATGGCTTAAAAAAAGCTCTAAAATGATGCTCAAATAATGTCAATATGTATATCAATATTGGGAGGTGTTGTGTGTATAAAATCAGCTCAAAAGACCTCTTTTTATAGGTGAAAAAGGGTGCATGACCGTTGCTTAATTGACAATTAATTATGCTGATTTTGTGCTGAGATAATCGATTATTTATATCACATAATCGATTATTTGTTAACGTAACAAAATCGGAATCAGATTCTGCTCACATATAATCGATTATTTCATCCATATAATCGATTATGCCTCTAACGTTCCGTAAATTAGAATCCCTGATTTTCTGCCAAATAATCGATTATTTGATAGAGATAATCGATTATGTCTCTAACGTTCCGAAAATCAAAAGCTGATTCTCCGCTGGATAATCGATTATCTAATTGATATAATCGATTATATTGAGACAGTGTTTCAAACACTTTGGCAACGGTAATCACATAATCGATTATGCACTTTGTATAATCGATTATTCTGTGGCAGTGCTCAAACACTTTGGCCACTGTTATAACATAATCGATTATGCGGATTTGTATAATCGATTATTTTAGTCCAGTTTTAAAAACTTACTTCAAAAACCATTTTGGTTAAAATGAAAACTTTAACATCATTTTGTTTGAAGTATTTAAAATATGTTTATGTTAAATATGATTGAATAAAATATATTTATGATAAATATGATTTAATAAAATAATTTTATGCATATTTATGATGACCTATGTTGAGCCAAAAGACGAGATAACTTAAACGTTGCTCTTACATTGGTTCTACCTAACGACCTACGCCTTGGGTCTTCGGTCTTGAACATTTGAGCTCGTCTTTGGCTTGTGTATGCAATTCCGTCATCAATAATATCTTTGGCTCGCCATTCAATATCGATAATATCGTTGTTTGACACTTGACTTCATTGTTTGTCATTCATCAAAACCTATACCTGAAAATCATGCTCATACAACCAAAGCGCACATATCATAGACAGAGTGATTTTCTACACTATCATACTCACAGTACATATCGTACTATAAAAGTGATTGAGGAACTCTTGCTCTAGTTGATCCCAGCTATCAATAAATCCAGCCTCGAAGTTTGTGTACCAGTCAAAAGCATTTCCTTTTAGCGACGGGATAAACTGCTTGATGAGGTAATCTCCATAAGTCCCAGCATTGTTGCACGTCTCCACGAAGTGCGCAACATGTTGCTTTGGGATACCTTTACCATCAAACTGTTGAAACTTCGGGGGTTGATAGCCAGCAGGTATCTTCAATATATCGACCCTCGCAGTGTACGGCTTTGCATATATAAGGGAGGATTTGGAAGCAACTTCATATTTGTTCTTAATGGTTCCTTCGATGAACTCCCTCAATTGATCTATTGGAATCATCCCTTCAGATGAGACAGGGATAGCCTTAGTAGATGCTGCTTGTCTTGGGGGAGAGTCACTCTCTAGAACCTCTAGAAGCTTGCCGGAGGCATGGGTGGATTCTTCTTCCATCAAGATTATCATCATGTCTGTTAGCTTGCCAATTCTAGCCTCTTGATTTTGCATGCGTTTGGTCAAGCCAGTGATTGCTTCCATCAAGTTTGCTAATTGCTGCTCCACAGATGAAGTGTTTGTCACCATGGCTTGCATGATTGTCGTGGAAGACAGAGAGTAGCATGGATTTTCACACAGATTGATTCTGGATTGGCTCATGATATATGGTGTAAGTGGGAAGGACCCTTCACTTGAAGCATAATCATCTACAGCAGAATGCTTGGATCCGAAGAGGTCAAGCAGAGAAAGAATTTTCTTGATCTTTTCAGCAACATCGCTTCCTCCTTCAGATGCATTTGTAGAAGATCTAGCTCCTTTTGAGGATGAAGAACCGAAAATAGGGGTTGATGCGGATGGCACTTGGGATTATTGTTGTCCTAAGGAGCTTGCTTTGCTCCTCGTAACTGGTCCGAAGTTTCCAAATGTAACATCGAGGATGCTTTCAACATTAGCGTAGAACCTGGAGTTAGTACCCTTGGTGGAAGTTGAACCGGAGTTGATTTTCTTTGAAGTCATTTCAATGTTCTTGGACTTTGGTGATTGAAAAGTTGAGATGAGAGGTAGAGATTATCCCACTGGGCGTGCCAAAATTTGTAAACAATAAATTTGGTTGGAGAAAATAAAATCAAGTCCAGTAAATATCGCAAAAATCATAGTATTTTATTTCAAATAATTTGGGTGTTACAATCTGTATGAATCCTCTGATTCTTCTTTTCAACAGTAAATAAATTCAAGGGCCTTTGAGCTTGATCTTGAATATGTAGTTGTCGCCACGAACGATGATCTTGTTCTTGAACTTTAGCTTGATTGCTTGAACTTGACCTTGATTCGTTCTTTGTTCTTGAGCTTGAACTTGATTGCTTGAAGCTTGAAGCTTGAAACTTGTAGAGAAATTTGTGACGTTTGATCCACGAGCTATCTCTTTCTTCTTGTTATAACTTCTGGTGTCCTTTCTATGTCATGAAAACCCCTATTTATAGTTGTGGAGGGAGGAGTCATGATAAGCCTCTTTCCAACCAATCAAATTGAAGTGTGACATGGCCGCATTTGATTGGCCAGAATATGTCACTTGCACACGTAGCACGATTTCATTGGCCTTTCAGTATGACTAGGCATTCCTTTTCATTTTGACACGTGACATGATCCTATTGGCTCTTCCGTTTGACTTAGCGTGCCATGTCATTTGACACGTGGCACCAAACTGGCCCTCTAGGAATATGTCATTATGGGTATGAATTGGCTCATCACTTTAACCCAATTAAATGGGCTAGCCTAATGGATTAAGACTTATTTATTTAATCCATACATATTTAATTTATATAACTAATCCAATTAGATTAGCCCATAATATTTACTTGGATCAATATTATCTTGAATTTAAATATTATTATTTTATAAATTTAATTTTAATTAAATTTATATGCCTACACGGAGGTCAGTATTAAAACTGTTTTTGAGTTTCTGTGGAATTTTGTTCCAATCTGCCAGAAAAATAATTCAACTTGTTTTATGTATCTTTTAAAAATAAAAATAAAAAGGAACCAAGTTTCAGATGGTATGAAATCCAAGATCTTCGAATGAGTGTAGTAATTGAGATGGTCATGCAATTTCTAAAATTGGGTCTACATCTTTCTATTTCATTTTGGACTCAACAAAAGTACCTTATGGTTGTTATACAGCTCTAATTCATTGAAGAAAATTGCTCGTAAACTCCCTCCGTCTTAAAATTTGTCATCTTCATGTAATTAGAACCAAATTGTCTGAGAGTGAACTATGGAGAGCACGTTTTCGTATTAACTTATCTAGTTTTTTTTGGGTTGTGATTTAGCTTGCCTGCCGGTGAAAATCCAATGAATTTAGCCGGAAAATTTTCTGATGAGGAGACTGTTTGTAATTGTTAAATGTGATGAAATTCAGGAGGGTATTAAGAGAAGGGTTATATTTACGGGTTGAATAACATATAAGGTTAACGGATAGGGTTGGGCATTAAAATAAAATATTCATGTGTATATTAATTTTCACATGTAATATTTTGAGTGGATAGCCATTTGAAACAAAGCGGGTATCAAGACCAATAGTGTAACGACAAGGTGGATAATGGACTAAACTTTTAACGATGATTATTTGTAGATCTTATCGTAAAGTTGAGAGGGGTATTTGAACCTTTTCCGTATTCTAAAAGTAACCATTACAATAGTGGAACTATCTAGAACAGCAACATTATATGAATACAGTTAGATTTTGTTCTATGCACGCGATCATGTATGCATGAGCATGAGGAGCACTGTCTCTATTTTCGACAACTAGTCTAAATTCATGCCGGTAGGGCGGTTCAAAATCAAACCGAAACCTTTAACCGAACTAAACTGATGGCTTATTGGTTTGGTAGCGGATTATCGGGATAATGGATGATGAATGAATTGAGATTTATTAATTAACGACTTAATGATTTTTGGGCTGATTTTTTTTCGGGTAAACCGTTAACTCGTTAAAAAAAATTATATTTATACTTTTACCCTATGTATATAAATTTGTTACTACATTGTTACATAAGTAGTTGTATATAGAATGATAGAACTGTATGTAGCTAATGACAGTCGTCTCTGCTTCTCTTGAATTATGAGTGGACATGAATTGAATTCCTCTCTCAGCCATAGTATTACTTTTTTGGATAAAAATACTAATGGTATTGATTTCTCAAAAACTAACACAGTTTGAACTATGCGTTTGGCCCTTTTGTATTGATTGCGCAAAATATTTCTATTTAGTTTAGCCAATAAACGGTCCGATAACCGTTAATCCGATACTAATCTGCTCGTTGTGTTATTGGATGACTAGTGGATTATAATCGATAACCTATAAGCCGAACTGTTAAGCATAATTATCCGGCCGACCTCTACATGCCACGGCGATCGACCATAGAGGTTATTCATCTTGTAAGGAGATTGGTGGAGCAGTAGAGGGAGAGGGAGAGGAACTTGAACAATACCTATTGATCCGGAGAAAACATACGATGATGTCCTAATGAAGGTACTATGGCAATTAAGGGCATGTATGATGAGCTAAGATACGAGTAAGGACAGTGGGAAGAGACTCGACACACTCTCCAGTCGTAATGGGGTTGCACTAGGGGTAAGCTCATAGCCCATTCTTATTCGCCTTGGCGATGGATGAATTCACACGACACATCCAAGGGGAGGTGTCCTGGTATATGTTATTTGCAGATGGCATAGTGTTGATTGAGCAACGTAAGTTAGCGGTCGGCTGGAAGTTTGACGGTTTCAAGTGAGCAGGATTTAAACCAAATACTTGGAATGCAAGTTCTGTAACGTAACCCATAAAGCTAACATAGAAGTGAGACTTGATACACAAGTCATCCCCAAGAGAGAAAGTTTTAAGTAACTTGGATGAATTATCCAAGGTAAATAAGGAGATTGATGATGAGTCACACATTATATTGGAGTGGGTGGATGAAATAGAGGCTAGCATCCGGTATCTTATGTGATAAGAATGTACCACCAAGACTTAAAGGTAAGTTTTACATAGTGGGGATTACACCGACTATATTGTATGGAATGGTATGATGGCCAGCCAAGAACTCTTATGTCCAAAAGATAAAGGTAGCAGAAATAAGGATGTTGAGATAGATGTATAGACATACTAGGAGAGATAGGGTCAAGAACGAAGATATTTGGAATAAGGTGGGGGTTCTCATAGAGGATAAGATGCGGGAAGCGAAACTGAAATGTTTGGGCATGTGAAGAGAAGATGTGTAAATGTCCTAATGAGGAGGTGTGATAGGTTGAATATGGTAGGTCTAAGGACTGGTAGAGGAAGGGCGAAGAAGTATTGAGAGATAGCTAATCAAGCACGACATGGCACATCTACTGCACATCTACAGCTTACCGGAGACATAACCCTTGGTAGGAGATTGTGGAGGTCAAGAATTAAGGCAAAAGGTAAGTAGGGTGCGGAGCATAATTCCTTTCCATAGCAGTAGTTTTAGTATTATTCTCGATTTATCTTATTATTAGATTTCTATTACTACCCAGTGTTGCTTTGGCGTTGATTTTGTTGCTATCTTGACATTAGTACTGCTTCTTTCCATGACTTTTTCACTATTATGTTTCTTTCCCTTACCGCTATGATTGTGTGTGCCTTAAGCCGATGGTCTATCGTAAACATCCTCTCTACCTATATGACATCCTCTCAACCTGTTCGAGGTAGGGGTAAGGTTGTGCGCACTTGTGAAAATACACTAGAGATGTCTTTGTTATTGGATGCGATCATCTATGCATTCACGTTAAGTATAATGAAAGGAAACATAAGGGCTCTCCATTGAAAATCATTGGTCACTTTGATCGTTTAATCGTGTTACAATGGTTACCAAATCTGTCAAACACAAACAAGCACCTAACCTTACAGGTGTAACCGGCAGTATTTAGAGTGTTTAGCAGGTAACCACACAGAGGGGCAATGGTTCCAGCAAGCCATTTCAAACAAAAAAAATTGATGCTTCTATGAGTATGGATAGATCATAGTTCAGTACTAATACTGGTCCTATAATTGGGATTGTAGTAACGAGTCAAGAAAATAAGTCTCGATTTCTTTAGCCACTCTCTACGCGTCAAATAAGAAGAGCCAGAAGCTGTAAGATACGACTAAAATACTAAACAGCTCAACTGTGGGATGGTCTCATCCGTTGCACAAATCCTGGATTAATGATCACAAGGAATACAATATGCCTCACAACACATAGCACCATCTTCCGTTTACTATGTTTTCTCTCTCAAATCAAAACCAAACTACACAAGCACCACAAAGCAACAATTCAAATAAAATAATTTGCCTCTAAAAACTTTCCTCATACACAATAACAAGGCAAAGAGTTAAATCTCAACAGAAATTCAAAAAACATCCATAACTTTGGAGTTTTTTGGACTTAACATACAAAAAAAAAACGACAAAATTGATAGCAGGTACTCCAACCAAACTGGAAAATTACAGGTTCCATGGCGAATCATGGCACCTGCATTTCCCAATTATAGGTCCGGTTGAAATCTAACTAACCTAAGAATAAGATACTAAATTACTTCATGTAAAGAAGAAATTCACCTCACAGAACCAACACCGTATCAAAGGAGATCAGCCACATTGGCTGGCAACTCCTCGATTACAACATTGTAAAACTTTTGAATGTCAAAAAGCATCCTTTCATCATCCTTTGTGACAAAATTGATAGCAACACCCTTTCTTCCAAATCGTCCACTACGACCAATACGATGCAGGTAGTTCTCTGGCTGAGTTGGAAGGTCATAATTAATCACAAGGGAAACTTGCTGCACATCAATACCACGAGCCAGAAGATCAGTGGTGATGAGCACACGAGATGACCCAGATCTGAACTCTCGCATAATGATATCTCTAGTGTTCTGGTCCATGTCTCCGTGAGTTGCAGATACTGTATGATCACGGCTGCGCATTTTATCAGTGAGCCAATCAACCTTGCGCCTGGTATTAACAAAGATGACACTCTGGGTGATGGCTAAGGTCTCGTAAAGATCGCAAAGAGTTTCAAGCTTCCACTCTTCCTTGTCAACATTGACATAAAATTGCTTGATACCTTCAAGCGTAAGCTCATCACGCTTCACAAGAATCCTCACAGGCTTGTTCATGAACTTCCTAGTAATTTCAAGGGCCTCAGGTGGCATAGTGGCAGAGAACACACCCACTTGAATCTTTGGTGGCAGCAGTTGGAAAATATCATAAATCTGGAAAATAATATAATCAAATAAGACACTGATTGTGAGCCTTGGGGGCAATAAATCAGCTTTTACGTTAGGCCAATAGGGAGATCCTACAGGAAATAAGGGGGGAAAACCAGCAAAGTCCTGCAGCAATTCTAAAAGACACTAAAGCATAATAATGACAAGAAGATAACTCCCACAAAGAGGCTACTACACATATGCACAAATTTTTTTCTGACCCTAACAAACGACCAAGAAAAGAAGCTTAAAAATACTTATTTTATCCCCCCACCCCCCCAAAAAAAACATATCCCCATATTTGCGCACGGACTATTATAGAAACCTAATAAACAAGAAAATCCAACCCGAAGGACAAAACATAAAATAAAGCATGAAATAAAAGGAGAAAATGGCAACCTGATCTTTGAAACCTCTTGAGAGCATTTCATCAGCTTCATCCAAAACAAACATCTTAATGTGGTCAGGGCGAAGAGACTGCCTGCGCAACATGTCAAAGACACGGCCAGGAGTACCGACTACCACATGAACACCACTTTGAAGGATACGCTGATCCTCACGGACACTGGTACCTCCTACACAAGCATGAACCTTCACACCAAGATAGTCACCAAGTGCTCGCATAACCTTCTCAATCTGTTGGGCAAGCTCACGGGTTGGAGCCAGAACCAGTGCCTGACATTCGACTAAGCTGTAATCAAGCTGCTGGAGAACTCCAGAGCAGAAAGTTGCGGTCTTTCCGGTTCCAGATTGTGCCTGTTGGATCACATCAAGACCCTTGCAAAATGGGACAATACCCCTTTGCTGAATAGCAGATGGCTTCTCAAAACCTTCAAGTAATTTAAGCCAGGTGTTAAATGCCATGCTAAATCTAACAAGGGAAAAGAAAAACCACATGTGCTATTAAGATGTGCATTTACCATAAGCATAGATGCCCCTAAGAAGGTTCTCTTGCAAACCCATGGCATCAAAACTGTCATAAACCTCGTCATATGATGTGAAGAACTCCTCCTGTTCAGTCCCAAGCCTGTTTCAGCAAGTCAAAACATCCAAAAAATAAAAAAATAAAATGAGCCAGCAAAGACAAGGAACACAACATCGTCACAAGTGATAGCGAAAACACCCAAGGAGGGAAATAAAAGGCAAGAGTAGTTTTCTGCTCCCAGATATATATCCTATAGAATTGAGAGCAAACTTACAACTCAGTCATTTTGGCATCATACTGATGAGCATCAAATTGAGAACCTTCCGGTGCTAAGCCAGCCATGACTGTAGCAAATAAAAGAACTATGGTATTACTCTTCTGGAAATTCATTGAACAATATTGAGCTTAACTAAGGGGAAAAGCCAAAACCTTACTGTGAATATATCACAGTTGTCAATACTAGCAGTAGCAATACTATTATCTGTTCTTCTCAAATATTGAAAGGGTGGAAGCCATGACTAAAGATATGTTTTCTTTCTTTATGTTCTTTTTAATCACCATGTATGTTCTCTTTCTTAATAAAGAAGCAAAGTACAGAAAGAGAAGATACTCATGAAAAAACAATTGATTTAACCCAACTGCCAACCGACCTTTCAAGTTATTTGATGCTGAGTCAAAGTGACAAAGACACAAAAGGAAGAGTGCAAGTGCTTCATTCGTAGAAGAGCATATGGTAGAGATGGATACTACATAAAATACAACAAGATAGATACTGACTCCAAAAACAGAAATACAACATCATCAAGCTAACGACAAGAAGCATGTCAACCTTAACAAGAAAGACAAAGAACAGACAGCAGAATAAGGCATTATAATCCCCAAATTTGCTTCCTCCTCGTAATAGGTATCCAACTATCCAATTTTCCAATTATCAAATACATCCATAACTGATTGAACATCTCACAAAAAACCCATTACTTAAAGAATATATGGCATCAAAACAATGATAGTCTCATTCCATAAGGAACTCAATATAAAAATCCAAATCGCTTTTGCACAATACTTTATAAACAGGTTATTGTATCATAATACAAGCACTATAAGAATGAAATAGCTGATGTTCCAAACAGATAATAAACAAAGATGATATTTTTACAATCAAGAATATCACATCAAACAGATCTCTGTCCAAAATAGTCAAAAAATTATCACACATACAGAAAGAGCTAAATAACCCAAAACCCAGCTTTAGAAATCAATTCAGACCAACAATTAATCATCAAGATACAAAAAAAAAGATCATAGAAAAAAGCATAGCTAACCTGATAGAAGATGAGAAAAAAATCTGAGGAATAGCAAAGAGAGAGTTGAAAGGAGAAGTGGATAAAAGCAATTGGAGAATGAGGGTTTGCAAAGACTGCTGTTTTTGTCTGAAACTCCTCGGATCTACGCCGCAGGAGTTACAGAGGAAAAGAGAATAGAAAGATTAGACTCTTGCGTTGTGTTATGTGTATCTTAATGGTTTTTCTGTAACTGTATTCTTTTATGGAATTGTATTTACTATTTTCTGTAACATGTTGCTTTGTCTTTTATTGATTGAAATTCCTATTTTAACCCGAGAATGGGCTGGATTCCACAAAAATGACGGCTATATTCTCTATTGGACTTCTTGGGCCTAATTTAGGTCAGTTCCTTTATCATAATTAAAAGTAAGCATTAGCGACGGTACTTTTTTTTTTAACAGAGAATTATCCTCTTTAACTTCTCTAAATCTTAATAGCTCATGTTTTAATCTAAAATTCTTCCATCCAAACATATTGTATATAATAGTCGAAAGGAATAAGTATTACAACACTAGTGCATGTAGCTTAGTGGATAGAGCATCTGTTTTTAAGCTGAAAGTCATAGGTTTGACCCTCCTTGGCGTGATAGATCAATCTTTTTTTGTCTTTTTAAATTATATTTTATACTTCTGGATCTAATAAGTATTAGCTAAAAATTAAATGAAATATATAATGCAGGTCATATACGAAATGTCTATTTTGTATAGTTTTACCATAGTGACAGTCTATTTTGTATATTTTTTGTATAGTAACCGTCTATTTTGTATAGAGACAGTCTATTCTGTATACATAGTGAGAGCTAATTGTATATAAGTTGTATAGTTGTAGTCTATTTAGTATATCTTTATATATTGATAGTCTATTTTGTGTATATTTTTATAATGACAGTCTATTTTGTATATTTTTTGTATAGTAACCGTCTATTTTGTATAGAGACAGTCTATTTTGTATATATAGTGAGAGATAATTGTATATAAATTGTATAGTTGTAGTGTATTTAGTATATTTTTATATATTAATAGTCTATTTTGTGTATATTTTGTATAATGACAGTCTATTTAGTATATTTTCTGTATAATGACATTCTATTTTTGTATATATTTTGTATAATGACTCTCTATTTGTATATAAATTGTATTGTGATAGTATGTTTTGTATATTTTTTGTATCGGGACAGTCTATTTAATATATATATTGTATATTGACATTATAATTTGTATATTTTTTGTATAGTGATAGTCTATTGTATGTAAATTATACAATGACCGTTTATTTTATATATTTTTGTACAGTGACAAGTTATTTTGTATATATTTTGTATAGTGATAGTCTATTTAGTATATTGTTTGTTTAATGAACGTCTATTTGTAATATATTTTGTACAGTGAAGGCTATGCATGAGATTAAGAATTAAAGACAATTGAGACCTAAAGTTAGACTATGCATTAGTTTCCGCCATCTTTGTTTCTCCCACAAAATGCAATAAATCAAAAATCTTCAGCTCCATTACTGCAACTATGGCCACAACAGCACAAAGAAACATCTCAATTTTCTACACTAGAAAAGAAAAAGGAACGAAAATAAGAGCTAGAACCTAACGTCTCTTCTTCAGATTTTGGACCCTCTCTCTTTCTCTCAAATGAAAAACTAGTCGGCACATACAAAGAATGAGATCTCATTTTCCCTTCTTCGACCTTCTTTGTGTTCTCAACTGAAAAAAAACACACACACAAAATTTAAAGAGCACAAGATGGGGGGTGGGGAAAAATAGAGAGAGCACACAAAAAACAGAGGCTAAAAAGAGTGAGTAAGAGAGATTAAAATCACCACTATTGACCACCATTACTCATCGAAACTGTTTGGTTTCAATTGGAAACCTTTAGATCTACTTAAACTGACTAGAGAAAGGAAAGAAAAAAAGAAAGCCTCGCCTTTGTGTAAAGATAGGGTTTGAAATATAAGGAAGGACTGTGTTTCAATAATTGTGTCGGTGGCTAGCCTTTTAAGTAGTTTTGGGCTACAAAATGTATACTGTAATTTTGTAGCTAGCGGATGATATTAGTTTCTAGCTGCTGGCCGTAAATGAAGTATACTTTGTTTTGTATGTATACGAGATTTTAAACTTATCTATCCGATTTTTTCTAAGTTTTCATATTTACAGAAAGTAACTAACATATTTTACAATATATATATAAATTTGATCAAAATCTATAATTTATCTATAACTTAAATATATATTTTTTATACAGAATTCGGTCAAAAATTACAATTCACATACAATTTATATATAGTTTGTATATAATTATGTAAGTTGTAGATATTTTGTATACGTTTTCCACCTACGACATACAAAATATATACAATTTGTTTAGGTCTTTTTTTCGAGTTTCAATATGAAATCCAACCAAGACCAACTTGAATCTTCACTAAATTCTCTCAAAATTGAGATATAAACTCCAAATAATATTTTCAATATTTATAATAACATCGAATCCAAACAAATAATAATTAATCAAATCCAATTTTCGAATTAAAATTTTTAAAGTTTTAATGGTTGTCAATGGAATTAAATTCAAATCGTTATGCTTAGTTTAATCAATGCATAAAAATAGTTATATTTAGTTTAATCAATGAATATGGCGTGCCCAATGCATGTACTAATGGTTTAATCTCTTCTTCAGACCATTTTTATCGATGGGAGTGTAATAAAGTTGTGCCAGCTATGTTCTTAGTTTTCTTTTGGCAAAATACATAGATTACCCCCGAACTATGGACCAAATTCCCGTTACACACTTTTTACGGACGAAAATTACTTTACACACCCAACCTTTCTAGAATGTGCCTAAGAGACACTATTTTTAACAGCTAGCGTGCGTGTGTCTATACGTTAAAAAGAGAGAGTGAAGTTAAAATTTTTTGGTCTGGCCAATAATCTAAATGCACATATCCAGCCTTCTTTATTTTTAAAAAAATTTAAAGTCATTTCAACTACAGTGCATTCCTATTTCGCTTCTGACTCCACTCTAAATTTACACTTTCAATTTTTTTTTTATTATGATGAAGGTTCCTTGAACAAACTGAAGATATAAGATGATTTTCCTACAAAGATGACATTTACTTTTAATATTTGTTACATTCTCCTGTTTATACCACACTAATAATTATTAGTACCTATAATGACACTAAAAACGATAGAAAAGCTCCATTTTCGGTCAAATTCGTCAGATCCGACCGAGATATGATCATTCTTCTGCGAGTTTCTTCCAGATCCTATTATGTGGAATTAGCAAGGGAGTGATTTGGCCAGCCAACTGCCAACTCCGACCGCCATCAAGTTGTTCAGTGGCTAATAGTGGTGAGAGAGAAGTTTGGCAGCTACTGGGTGTGGAATTAGAGGACAATGGGGGAAAATGGAGGACCCATATTTGGAGGATCATTCCGGTAGATTTTAATTGAGGAAATAAAATTTAATGGACAAGATGACAAGAGTGGGGCAGGGAAAGATGAGAGATGGGTTTGGGAGGGAGGGTCTTTTGATTATTTTTATTTTTTAAGAGAAATATTAATTAAGGTGGCAATTTAGTAGTTTGTTATGACACGTGTCAAGACCTAATTGGTGCGTGATATCACACATAATTTGACAAATTGGTCAAGAAAAAAGTAGTATGTCTTGGGCACACTCTAGAAAGGTTGGGTGTGTAAAGTAATTTTCGTCTGCAAAAAGTGTGTAACGGGGATTTGGTCTATAGTTCGGGGGGTAATCTATGTATTTTACCCTTTCTTTTTAAGTTAATTTCAGGATTTTAATATCTACTCTTGGTTCTTTAATCCCTCCGGTCCAAAATAAGTAATTATTTTGGATATTTTCACACAGATAAAGAAATTTTCTTTTTGCCATTAGTTAGTAATATAATTAACCAAATTAACATTTACTATCTCCGTAAACACTGCTAACACATACTCCAACACTATTTACTCCAAGGACAATGAAGGAAAAAAATAATTAATTAATTCTTGAAATCTAGAAAAAATACTTATTTTGGATCACATGAAAAAGACAAAAAAATTACTTATTTTGGACCGGAGGGAGTACTTTTTAAGATTGGACTTGTTGATCTTTATATTTTGGGTGATTGATTATGTGGGGAGTGGGGGGTGGGATATGGTGTATTGCTGAGAGACGTATAGTGAGGGGTGGGTAGAAACATGAATGCTTAGGATTGGTTATCAATTAAAGCCCTATAATTGATGAATAAAATGTATATCATTGGTAAACTGTATATCAATTTGTAATTAAGTTAAAACTCAAACAATAAGAGTAAATAAGTTTCTAATATAATACATGTAGGTAAAAATCCCTAACTTAAATAGTGTCCACCTAACCGCTTAAAGTATAAATAGCTATCGAGTAAATATATATTATATGTATAATTGTATCTAATTTATAGATACTAGCTAAAATAAATAATAAATCCCATCAACTATTTGGTATAATTACCCTTCAACAAAAAAAAATCCTCATACTTTCTCTTATCAAGTTTGGTTGCATATTTAAATCTCATTAGGTAATAAAATTTTAAGATATTACCAAGTTCCATTTTCTCATAAAGGTTATATTACATTATTATTAGGAGAGTCAAACAGTTGTTGTCCAACTTTCATGTGATTACTTAATATATCATATTCTTTATTCTTCACTCAGGTTTTCCTCTACAACTTCGAAGGAGATCTTTAACTTGAATGGCTCTTTGAGATTACGTCAAGTATTTTGCAAGCAGTATATAAATGTAAGCATCTAAATTTCATCTGTATGCTTCACAAGAGGTATTTTTTTCGAATTACAACCAACGAACAAGGGAGGATGCACCTTATCCAATACCGCTTGGTCAGAAAATAATATTAAATAGACATATAAATAATATGCAACATCAAACAAATATGGATAATTTTATAAGAGAGATTGGTACACTAGATCTTTACAACCCATCGGTCGACTGTAATACATGTATCATGAAGAACTTGGGTTCGAACCTCAACTTGGTTATCAATTTTGAAAGTTTAGCTGCATTTGTTTCTAAATAGATAGGCAAGAATCAAGCTTTAGACTTCCCTATTACTGTAACCGGTGAGCCAAAGGAGCTCTAAAGGTTAATTGAGCAAGGGCATCAAAAAAACAAGTGATTGAGAGAGTCACAAAAACATATCCGAAAATTGAGTCCAAGTAAGTAAAGTTGCCTAGCCGGACTATACAACTCATAAGCATACCACCACTAAGGGGTTTCCCCTCTAAGCTAGAATGCAGTGAAAGAAACCCCACTCGACTCTGCTACGCCCATAGTATGGAGGATATGGTGGCACTACTTAAGAAAACCTTGGTCATCCTCTGACGTATACCACTCAAAGTAGAAGGGTGGTACTTTTTGTACCTCTCGAGCCTACACTGCTCCACCACAGAAACTGCTACCCTACCCTCGGTCTAAACTAGGGCTACAGCGGATATGGATATAACCAATCTAATCAACCTAAACCCACTGCACTGGAGTACGGGCGGCGGGAGTCTATGCTCCTCCCCTTGCCTCAGATGTAGTAGGAGCAAAGGGGAATTGACCCTGTATAAGCTAGAGAATAGAACATGCTTATGAATTATGAAAGGGTCTCTTGAAGAGTTGGTGCGGTAGTAAGCGTCTCAGGTGCTTATGCTCCGACTGGAGCTACTTGTGGCTCCTCTGTAGAAGCTCCTACGGGTGTTCTGGCTCCACCATGTGGACGTCATCGGCCTCTACCTCAGCTCTGCCATTGGCCTCTCGTGGCTCTAGCAAGTGGCTCAAGTCTCTGGTCATATGATCCGACTGTATGTGTCCTCACAATCTATGAGAGAATTGAAGACAGAAGTTAAGAATTTTAAAGTCAACAATTTCGCAGGACAAGGAAATCAAAGGCATGACAAGGAAATCAAAGAAGTGAAAATTTTCTAACAGTTCCATAGTCTCCCGAAGATAAGTACAGCCATCTCTGTAATGATCCGTGAGACTATACTAAACGTGCTTGTGCCTCATGACATTTATGAACCTAGAGCTCTGATACCAACTTGTCACAAATCAAATCATCCCTCTGTGAGATGAAGTGACGACACCTAGTCTCTATGACTAGGTAAGCCTAACATTTACATAAATAACCAACATTTAAAAGTAAAAATTCTAACAACTAACTACAACAGGTAATAAAATATATAAAAATACTGCTCGGCATGTACAATACCAACACTCAAGTATACACTATATTTTTCCTAAAACTCAGAACATCGTAAGTCACAAGCTACAGAGGAAAACTAAGAGTATTTGTCACGCCCTCTTTTTCCTTCACGGAGTCCGGATTTTGACACTCATGGAGGAATAACTCATTTCCTTTTGGGAATTGGTATTTGAAGTGTCGCCACCTAACCGATTAAGGTACGTTTGGGAACCTAGAGCAATTAACTCATGTAACTAGTTTGAATTATCAGAGATTAAGGTAAGAGATCGAAATAACCTTGAAGGGAAGGTGTTAGGCACCCCTTGCGGTCCACAACAGTGGGTCTCGGCCGAACATAGTTATGTGAATTAGTCATTTAGCAAGTAAGCGGTCTAAGAACACATTTGCAAATAAAGGTAGTTTATATATACAATCAAGAAAGTTCTAAGCACATGTAAAATTAGGAGGTTTAGGCAATCTGAGTACACATATGTGAATTGGAGAAACGGAAGTCCTAAGTTGATTATCCTATTAGATCAATCTGTGCAATGCCAGCTAGTCCTCCTTAACTAGAGGGGCTACACGTGACATTAGCCTGCAGGTCATCATATCATTTTACTACCCATTACCCTCCCCTTAGTGGTTATATAAGAGAATTTGATTAACGAACTCTAAGCGTGTTGTTACCGGTGCCTTCTTTGTGGTCTTTGAGGAGTTTAAGACGTATAGACTTAGGCAGTTCTAGACAGTCCTAAGGTGTTTGAAAGGAAAAAATCTAGGCGACAACAAATAATACGTAGGACTATTAAATAGGAAGCAGATAGAAGGCTCATGTTTACCTCTACATATACATAGGCAAATAAGCAACACGTCTCAAACACAAAATTTTAGGTAATTTCAAATAAATCCTAGAACATGGTATCTAGGTAAGCCTCAAAACACAGAACATGCAACATTGTTCTTAAAACAAAGTGGCAGAACCTTAATCAGTTTGCTACTTATTTTGAAAACATATTAAACCTGAGCAGTTTATAAATAATCAGAGCATTGTTTCTCCATTTTCACAAGGACATTAATCACCTAAGGTTTCCCTAGGTGTGGGGCTATATGCAATTAGATTTATAGGGGCATTTAAACAATTTGAAGTGTTTCAACCTATAGGCATGTTGATGTAAGTGAACATGTGATTTCAAACAGCTTGTTATGTGTGAAACTGTTTTAACCCATTTTATTTGAGCGACATGAAGCAAATGCACGTACAGTCCTAAAAAGGATCTCTAATGCACATGGAGAAGGTTGTTTATTAAGCAGTTTTAATAATCTAGTGAAAAGATTTCTAAGATGTCATGAATTATACAGAATAAGAAATATAATAATGATCTACCTAATTTTTCTAGCACGCAAAGAAATAAACGTGAGTGTTATAAAACAGGGTGTCTAATGCCCAAATTTAGCATGATTTAATGCAAATAGCCTTATCAATCCTAAGCATGGTATCTAGTGCATCACAAAGATCTAAACATGATTTCTACAACAAGCCAACGTGTAGCACAACCTAAAAACATGATTTCTACAGTGTGTCATCGTATAGCAAAGCCTAGAAACACGATTTCTATCCAGTTTTATCCTAGAGAATCATATAGCTACCATCCATTTTTATTATTTGTTCCAATATCTATTTACAAAGAATTATTACAGACCGAAATTGCATAAATTACATAAATAAAATACAAATTAGACTATTGGGAGCCTGATACAGGCTCAAAATAATCCTTGGAGTACCAAGACTTCAATGGTAGTCTCAAATGTCAAGAACCTTATTGTCAATGAATGTCCAGGTATCTCAGGGTTCCCTAAGGACCTCAAGGATCATGGTCAGTATTCACACCAAGACCTTCTCACAATAGGGGGTGGCTATGTATAGTATGGAAAGGCCAGCCCCAATGTGCCAGAGTTTAAAGGAATCTCAGGGGATTCCAAGACACTACACACACTGGAGGGGCAGAACCTATTGACCGAAGATTAAAGTGAGAGTGCGTGACATAGTGTTGAAAGACTTAATGGGAAAAAATAATGTAGAGATAACTTTAGGAGTAAAAGATTTTGAGATAGAAATTAGTTGTAAGAGAATGATAAGAGTGAAAACCATTTAAGAGAACAGTAAGAACATATTTTTTGAAATATGAAGAGAGCAAGCGCATAGTCAATCAGTCATAGGGTAGACATACATCCAATTATCCATCTTTCTTTTGTTTTAGAAGAACTAATTGGCTCTTCTGTGGATTCAGATAAAGCTTGGAGGTGTGAAAAATTGATTAAAGGCATGCCTTTGTAAAATGTCAATAAGAAACATGAGGTCCAGAGTTGAACCTATACTTCATACATCTCACTCAACCCTATAAATCATTCCCACCCTTTACAATTTCATTTTCATCTATATGATTTATTTTCAAATTTTCTATTGTATTATTTATAACTTATTGCTACTCCAATTGTGTATATGCAAATACCAACTTTTCTTTGAATTATTTAATGGTACAAGATTGATTTGAATTATGAATTTTAGTTGGTTCTTTCTGAATGGGAGTGTTGTTTGCTCTAAAACCTATATAATACATTGTCAAGAGTGTTTTGGGTTACATTTTTACTCTTTCTTGTTATGAGTTATTGTTGTATACGATTGAAATGGGGCTCATCTATGAAACGGTAGATCAGGATCGAAAATCAGGGATTGAAGATCGACCTCAAGTCTTACCGGACTAGAGCCCGAAGTCAGAATATCTGTCTTCGAGAACATTGAGTCCGTGATCCTGGAATCGACCCTAACCCTGAAGTATATCGAAGAAACATAGTTAGCGTAACCAACAGAAGAATGAAATATCCTCGATCGGTTGGATATTACGGCGAGAATCTCGATACTTATCAATAAGGGACTGAAAATCAGTAAATCAAAAGATTTACCTTTTATAGAATTGTACCTAAAGTACGAAACTCTTCTACTATATAAAAGGAGTCCGATGATTCATTTAGACATACTGTAACATGCATTCAGAAGCAATACATTATTATTTTTCTCTTTAAGCTTTTATTCAACTGTTTCTTGATATCGTTCAAAGTGCATCATGTTCAAAGGTGGCTAACCCTCAAGATGTAGGTGTTCAGTTCATGTGGTTTGAATTTACATTATAATTGTGTATTTCAATTGCGGTTTAATTTATCGCTTTGTGTCAATTTAATTCAGGTATCCTTAAAACCACTTACAAATTCAATTGTTATCTGATTTTAACTGTAAACAGTTTGGCACCCACAGTAGGGCTACGGATAATAGTGGTTATTCGTAATAATTTTCATAACACACTGCTTTACACTTGTTCTTTGAAGTGTCTCTAATTTCAGGTTAAAATTCAGAAATGTCGAACTCCTCAATCAGCACCGCTACATGTTGATAATGAGTCCAGTCATCATTGTGAAATAACAATATAGCACCATTTAATGAGGAACCACCCATTGATCCTGTCAATATTCCAGTCGTAGACACATTTGACACTTACTCGCATGTGGCTATCGACACAAATCTATCCACCGACCCCGAGTATAGCATTCGCGATAGATCCTTATCGGCAACTCAAAATACTCAAAACAATGGAGAAGATGATATCAATTTATGAATGATCTTTGAAATGTTATAGGCTCAATAGGTAGCGATATCTCAGTTGCAAAATCAAAGCCGCGCAACGAGAAGAATTGAACCAGATCCTTCCTGGAAAATTACCCGCAGGGACGAACCAACCGTAGAGAGGTTGAATGAAAATTAAACAAGGGCTAAACCTGAGATCATAAAAATGGTCGAGAAGCTGACAAAACGAATAGAATCAGGGGTGAAGAAAATTGAAGAAAATGACAAAAAGGTAGAAACCTATCATTCCAGGATCGACCAAATCCCGGGAGCGCCGTCGATACTGAAAGGCCTGGATTCCAAGAAGTTCGTGCAAAAACCTTTTCCCTCCGAGTGCGTCTACAAAACCGATCACTACAAAAAATTTCATGCCCGAGATTCCAAAGTACAATGGAATGGCCGACCCAAACTATCATGTTACTCCTACACATGCGCCACCAAAGGGAATGACTTGGAGGATGATGAGATCGAGTATGTCTTTTGGAAGAAATTCGGACAGACCCTGTCAAAGGGAGTTATGATATGGTATCACGATTTACCTTTCAATTCAATTGACTCATTTTCCTTGCTCGCAGACTCCTTAGTAAAAGCACACGCTGGGCTTATCAAGGTCGAAACTAGAAAGCCGGACCTTTTCAAAGTAAGATAAAAGGATAATAAGATGCTCAGGGAGTTCGTGTCCCGATTTCAAATGGAACGGATAAATCTTCCATCCGTCATTGATGATTGGGCTATTCAAGCTTTCACCTGGGGAATTAATATTCGGAGCTCGGCGGCTTCACAGTAGTTGAAACATAATTTGATGGAATATTTGGCCGTTACCTGGGCCGGCATGTATAATCAGCATCAATAAAAAATCAGAGTCGAAGATGATCAACTTGGGGCCTCTTTGGGGTCCGTTTATCCTGTTAGAACCATCGACAAAGTTAGGAGATCGACCGTAAATCGAGGTTAAACAGGGATCGGTATCAGCCTTACAATAGAGATCAAAGAAGTAGTGGGTCTGGGGGAGGGGATTCTATGCAAAGTGGACGGAGAAGTGATCAAGGTCATTCCAACTGGGAACTCATCAGAAAGATCGGTTTTGATAGTCCTATCGTGCCTAAGAAAGCATCGAGTACACCAAATGGCCTCGACCTCTACAATATGATCCATCGTAAAGGGATCCTAACCAGATGTGCAAATATCATGGCACTCAAGGCCACGGAACAGAGGATTGCTGATAGTTGAGAGAGGAAGTATCTCAGTTATTCAACAAAGAGCACCTTTGAGAATTCCTGAGCGACCGAGCCAAGAACCATTTCAGGAATAGGGATTGTAATAAACAAATCGAACAAGAGGAACCTCAACAAGTTATTAACATGACCATCGGTAGGGTCAATGTCCCTCAAGGGCCGATGTTGAAGTGCACCAGAGTATCCATCACAAGAGAAAAATGGACTCGAGATTACATACCGGAAAGAACATTGTCCTTCAATGACAAGGACATAGAAGGGATCGTGCACACCCATAATGATGCACTGGTAATATTTGTACTCATAAATAAATCTTGGGTGAATCATGTGTTAATTGATCTAGGTAGCTCGGCCAACATCATCCAATCGAGGGTCGTAGAACAGCTTAGCCTACAAGATCAAATCACGCTTGCAATCTGAGTTCTAAATTGATTCAACGTGGCATGTAAAACCAATAAGGGGAAGATAATGTTACTGGTGAATGTCACCGGGGCCATCTAAGAAACCAATTTTTATGTGATCAAATGAGACATGAGGTACAACGATCAATTCAGGAGGCCATGTATGCACAATATGAGGGCAATGCCCTCGACTCTACACTAAGTGTTAAAATTCCCTACACTGGGAGGGATTAAAATAATCTACGGAGAGAAGCCAGCTGAAAAAGGAAATATTTGCGATTGAAGAGGCGATTTTGGTATCCGTAATTACAATGACAAAGGGGCCAAGATCTTCCATAAAGCAAAAGGCTAAAATAGCAATTATCGACACCAGCCCAACCAAATCGGAGAAACAAAAACTAATGAAGATGATGACTACGAGGTTCCCAAGTCCTTTATAGCCCCGGATGATTTTAGAACCACTAAATTGATGGTCGAGGAGCTGGAATTGGTCATATTGATCGAGCATCTACCTTATCGAAAGTTATACCTAGGCACGGGGTTAAGTCCTGTGCTCAGGAAAAAACTCATTCAATTTCTTATAGCTAACATAGATTGTTTTGTTTGGTCCCACCTTGATATGACAAGGATCCATCGAGGATAACCACCCACAAGATAAGTATGGACCCGAAATTCCACCTGATCAAGCAGAAGAGGAGAATCCAGTTAGAGCTCAAACATGCTTTCATCAAGGATGAGGTATCTAAACTCCTTAAAATAGGGTATATTTGGGAGGTTAAATACCTGAAATGGTTGTCAAACGAAATGTTAGTCCCTAAAAAGGGAATAAGTTAAGAATGTGTGTAGACTATAAGGATTTGAATAAGATATGCCCTAAGGACACTTTCCTTTGCCCAACATCGATCGCATGATCATTTCCAGGGTCGGTCACGAGATCCTCAATTTTCTCGAAGCCTACTTCGGGTACAACAAAATACGGATAAACCCGAATGATCATGAAAACCTTCTTCATCACTAAATACGGAACATACTGTTATAATGGGATGCCATTCGGAGTGAAAAATATTGGTGCCAGTTATCAATGCCTAATAAACCGGATTTTCGAGGAACAAATAGGAAATCAATGGAGGTTTACATCGACGATATGTTAGTTCAGCCCCTACGAGACCATTTAAAACATTTGTAGGAAACTTTCAGCATATTGAAGAAGTATAATATGAAACTGAACTCGGAGAAATGTGCGTTTGAAGTCGGATTAGGAAAATTCCTCGGATTTATGGTATCCAACTGGGGAATCGAGATCAACACTAACAAGAAGCCATCAAAGATATCATGATTATGAACTACGTGAAAGTCGTGCAAAGATTAACCAGATGCATAGCCGCCCTGGGTCGATTCATCTTGAGGTTCTCCAATAACAGCCTTCAATTCTACTCACTACTAAAGAAAAAGAATAACTTCTCATGGACCCAGAATGTCAATAGGCCTTGGAGGAGCTCAAATAGTATTTATCAAGCCCACCGCTGCTTCACATGCTGAAGACAGACAAACAACTACACTAGTACTTGGAAGTATCAGAAATAGCGGCAAGTGGAGTCCTGGTCTGGGAAGAGCAAGGTACACAAGTTCTAGTTTACTATGTTAGCAGACTCTAGGTGAGGCCAAAATGTTAACAGACTCTAGGTGAGGCCGATATTAGGTACCCTCACCTAAAAAATTGGCACTTTCTTTGCTAAGTGCCTTTAGGAAGCTAAAGCCATATTTTGAGTGTCATCCTATATGTGTTGTGACTACTTACCCATTGTGAAATATAATGCATAAATCCAATCTCTTGGTGTGATTGGCCAAATGGGTTGTGGAAATCAGCAGGTATGATACTCAATATCGACCGCAGACCGCCATTAAATCTCAAATTTTGGCAGACTTCATGGATGACTTTACGTCGTCTCTACTACCCGAGGTCGAAAGAGAATTGTTGAAGAACTCGGGGATGTATTCGGGAATCTGTAACCTCTTTACGAACTGCACCTCAAACGCAAAAGGGTCTGAACTTGGCATCGTATTGAAGACACCAAGGGGCAATGTAATTAGACAATCTATTAGGACAGTAAAATTGACTAACAAAGAGGCTGAATATGAGGTCATGATATCAGGTCTTAAACTAGCCAAGAGTTAGGGGTGGAGGTCATCGAAGCTAAATGTGACTCCCTCCTCATGGTGATCCAAGGTAATGGGACATTCGATGTCACAGAAGAACAGATGTAAAGGTACTTGGATAAGTTATAGGTAACATTAATTCGGTTTACGGAGTGGACTTTGCAAAACGTACCTAGGGATTAAAACAGTTAGGCCGATACCCTTGATAACATAAAATTATCAGTTGAGGATGATAAGTTCAACTTGAGGGTAGTCGTGCAACTCATGAGATTGGTAGTAGAAGGACATGCCGATATAAACTCAACAAGCTTAACTTGGGACTGGAGAAACAAATATAAGAATATTTGAAGACCGGGAAGTTGCCCTTAGATACAAAAGAATCCAGGGCCCTTCGTACGAAAGTAGCCCGGTTTAGTTTATCCGAAGACAAAACCTTGTTCACAATAACATTCAATAGCCCGTTTGCAATATGGACATCCTAAGGATAATCTATAAAGGCACCGGCGAAAATCATTAATGCACAATCATTGGTTCGAAAAATAATCATTGCCAAGTACTACTGGATCGATATGGAAAGGGACGCAAAGGAGTTCGTACAAAAATGTGATGAGTGTCAAAGACATGCTCTAATGATTCATCAATTCAGGGAGCTGCTGCATTCGATTTTGTCACCATGATTGTTCATGAAGAGGAGAATGGACACTGTTGGCCCCCTCATATAGGAACCTAGTAAGACTCAAGCTATATTGTTTATCACTGACTATATTTATAAGTGGGTGGAAGACCAGGAATACGAGAAGGTCAGGGAAAAAAAAGTCATCGATTTCATTTGAGACCACATCATATGCCAGTTCAGAATGCCAGCCGAGATCCTATGCGACAACGGGAAACAATTAATCGGCAAAAAAGTAAGAAGTTTGAAGACCACATGATCAAAAGGATCATATCAACCTATAATCCTAGTGGGAACAAACAAGAAGAATCGACCAACAAAACTATACTCCAAAACCTCAAAAAGAGGTTAACCACCGCCAAAGGAAAATAAAAAGAAATCCTGCCGGAAGCCCTAAGGGCATACCGTACGACCTAGAAGTCCAGTACCGGGGCCACCCCATTCTCACTAGTGTACTATTCCGAAGCTCTAATACCGGTCAAAGTCAAAGAACCAAGTATCAAATTCTGATATGCAACAAAGAAATCGAACGACGAGTCTATAAGTACTAGCTTGGAGCTATTAGATGAAAGGCGTGAAGCCGCCCTTATCCGATTGGCCGCTCAAAAGTAGTGAATCGAGAGATATTACAATCGGCGAGCCAAACTTTGACATTTCAATGTTGGGGACTTGGTGTTAAGGAAGGTCACACTAAGCTCTCGGAAACTGAACAAAGGGAAGTTGAGCTGAACTGGGAAGTGCCTTATCAAATTGTCGAAATCACTAGCAAGGGATCGTACAAACTTGGAATAATGAACGGTGAGCAGCTACCAAACAACTGGAACATAACTCACTTGAAGCGATATTAATGCTAAGGTATGACCCCATTTATTCTTATTACTTATTCTAACTTGCACTTGCAGGTAACCAGCAAGGAACGGTAAATATTCTAAGGTCTGAAAGCATGCGTTGCACGCTTTTTCCCTTGGACCAATTTTGTCCAAAATGGGTTTTCGAACAAGGTTTTTAAAGAGGCAACAATGGATCGTGCTAACTTAGAATCGAAGGCCGATCGTGAACCAGTTTTAAAGATCACATCAATAGTATCTAAGGCTTCTTTATAATCAACCTCGGACACTGAGGGGCATTGCCCAGGGATAAAAACTTTAGCAAGGAAAGCGACTTTATGACCGAACTATCTCGGCTCGATCAATAGGATTTACTATAAGGGCCAAACGGTCAAATGAACCATGCCTACATAGACTGCTCGAACCCTAGCATAAATCTTGAACACATGTGTAACTATTATGCACAGGAATTAAAAGAAGTCTCTACTTTACGGATAAATATTTTATCCCTTAAACCTTTTCTTTTGTATTTCTTAAGGAATTTCCTACATCCGATCCCCTAAAGGTATCCAGCCCAAGGGCTGCTTGATCCGAATTTTAGTGATCACTCCCACTCAAGGACTGTCGTTCGAAGATAAACTTGTATGATCCGGTCTATCAGAGCTCGGGGTACAAGATCTATTAGGCAATGCCCAAATTTTAAAGGTTATGGCCATTCCCATTTGAGTAATGTTATCTTAGGCAAGTCCGGATAACTCAGGGTGACAAAACCCACTGGGATGCACCTGAACTAAATAGGCTACAACCATATTAAAACGGGTCGGAGAGGTCAGAGGCCCGTAATAAAAACAAGGCTTTTAAAATCTCTTAACCGATTGTAAAGGCTACCCTCGACAAACTATAAAATTATAAGTACTTTGGGGGAAATTTCCGGTCATACTGAACCCCCAAATTTTCTAAATAAATAATATTGTTGGCAAGGCTCGTTCGAACCCCCGAACATAAACTAACTATTTCATTCTAAGGCATTTCAATATTTGTAGAAATAAATAATAAAGCAAAGGAAAAACTCAAAAATTGCTAAAGGGAAAAAGCCTTATGTACATATCAAAATATTTTTCACAAGGGCCAAACAATCTCAATACAATTTTTTACAAAAAAAAGGCCTCAACAAAAAAGGGTATTACAAAAAAGTAGAAAAACAAAACATCTGTGAAGCGCCTAAGTGTCTAGTCCTCACCAGGGGCCACCTCATCACCAGAACCTTTGGAGTATCCTCCAGCCTCGGATCCACTCAGACCCTCGGAGTCTTTACCATCCTCGAGATAAGCCAAATTCTTGGTCTCGGCTTCGATCCTCTTGGCACTCTCAATCTCAGCTGACAAGTCAAAGCCCCAAGCATGAATTTCCTAGAGGGCCTCCTTTCAGTATTTCCATTTCACATGCTTGACGATATCCTTCGGTCAATCCTGAGCCGCCTCGGCATCAGCCTTATTTTTGGCCACCATATCACCAGCATCGGCTTTAACCACCATGACCACCGACTTGGCTGTTTCAAGCTCTTTGGCTGGAGTCTCTCGATCGAAGAAGGTAGAACTTAGTTAAGACTGGAGCTCCACAATGTTTTTGGCCTGTGACACGGCCTTTTCCTTTTCCGCCCGAAGATAGACCTCAATCGAAGAAAATTATGCCTGGGCAGTTTCCTTTTTCGAGGCCAAGTGGTCTATTATGATTTTCCATTCTTCAGCCTTGGCCTTTATCCTATCCATCTCTACACGAAGCTGGTCGATCCGATCAAGATTATGTTGGACCTGCGGGTTCGGAGCTAAGTCATCGAGTCTAGATCATATTCAGTAACCTCAAAGACTTTTACCTTTTTCACCATGTTGGCGTACTCCTTCTGAGCCGCCTCTAGCTCAGCTTGGAAATTTTTAACCTCCTATTGACGTTGCTCACTGAGAAGTTTGTAGTCATCTCTCTTCTTATTGAGCCCTCGAATCTCGGCCTCATACTGGTTTAGCTCTTTTCGATTTTGGAGAAAAGTCTCATGATGAAGCACCGAGGCCTACAAATACAAAAGAAAAAGAAAGCTTTGATTATCTCTAAATTAATCTAAGTATAAATTAGAAGTCATAAAGAGGTATCTGAAGTTACAGGGTTTAACACCTATTGTGCTTTGTTGAACAGACAGGGCACGTCCACCTCGTTCATCCTGTCTTAGTATTCCTCGGTCACCAAGCACCAAAGGTAATTGGACACCCTTTGGGGGCAGAGAGGACCCCGGCATCCTCCGGAATGGAGATGATGATAGATCTCTTCCGGTCAAGATCCATGCTCAAAGCTGGGAACCGGTTGATTAGTTTCGGACTTGAGGAAGGCCCGCTTATTCTTGAAGATGGAATCTTCCACGAAACTGCCAATTCACCCAATCCGGTGATGTCCTCCGTGGTGGCAGAATCTATGTCATCAAAAAAGCAACGGAGGGAGTCTTCCGCTCCTTGGGCCCCCTCATTAGAACGTTCTTTCACCGCTTGAGCCTCGTTGAACATAGTCTCGATGAACGAAAGAGACTTGATGATATCTATCACACCAAGTACATCCTTTGAGGCATTACCCATATCCCGGGAGGCCTCAGCCATGACCTTCTCATTACCCTCGACCACGGCCTCCTTGTCGGACTCCTTGGCTTTGAGTCAGATTGGCCTCGCCTCTCTCTAGTTCGAAGGCCCATTATCCCTCGAACTGTAACTGTACGCGGGCCACCAGTTTAGAGGCTTCTTCTTCTTCTTCGGATTTGTCCCTCAGTTGGTAGAGTGAATCCGAGAGTGGGGCTCAAGCGATGGTATTTTCTTTGGGCTTGTGCACCAACCTCCATTTTTTTTTCTTCTTCTCTGAGATCAGAGAACTCGGAGCCCTCTTTCTTTTTTTCTCATCACCCTATCACAAAGCAGGGGACTCGGCAAGGCAATCCTCATCACCGGATGGAGGCCTCAGTGTGATGTCCTTGGATAAACCTGCAAAAGGAAAGGAAACAAGTAAAAACTTGGCAACACAATAGAAACCCAAGTATTGCTCACTCGGGAAAGGAATCTGACCAAAAGAATGGGCCTCCCACTGGCCTTCAAATGTTTGTACCATGCTCGCTCAGAATAGTCTTTGTAACATGATGCCCTCAACCCACTCCTTGAATCGGGGGACTGCATTCGAGACTCGAGCAACAACTGCACCGCTACCTAACACCATAAGAAGTAAGGAAAAAGAAAAGTAAAATAAAATTTTGAAAATGAAATTTTACTTACGTTTATATTCCATTTCTCAAGGAATGGCATGTGCTCAGATGGGATCAAGTCTGAGGTCCTCAATAGAACAAATTGTCCTAGCCAAACTCGATCGTGATCTCCATCGATACTCGAGTATGAGACTTTACTAGCCCGACGTGTAAGCTTGATCAGCCCCCATCCCCCGAAGAGTCGGTGGTTGTATAGGTGTTTGAGTTGGTCGACAGGGAACGGACATCCATTGATCTTGATCACGAAGAACAGAAGAAGGATCAAAATCCTCCATAATGAAGGGTGAATTTGACCGAGGCATACCTCGTATCTGTTGCAAAATCGATGATAACCAGATCCAATGGGCCCAGCCTAAAGGATATATGTAAATACTTAAGTATCACTCAACGTGGGTGGTGATATTTTTATCGGGTTCGGTAACCACCATGTGCTTATCAACCCAATTTCAATCTTTTTTTACGGTAGGGAGGACTTTTTCAGTGATCGAGCATACGTATATTGAGACCGTCTCACACCGGCCTGGTATGGAGGAGGTATTGTTTACCTTGAAATCGGCGGTTACCGAGCATCCTCCAGGGATGAATAGTTCCTCGGCAGCAGTACGTGGAACAGTCTCCTTGACAGGCAGTCGCGGTATAGAAGGAGTTTCTTTTTGGGGAATGATTTTTACAGTCTTCGCCATTTCTTTTAAAATGCCAGAAAGTATGCAGATTTCTTAAGAACAAGGGTAGTGGGTTTGCATATAAAGTTTGAATAAATAAAGAACGGGAAACCTACAGTTTTCAAACAACGGTTCACATCTAGGAGTGGCTGACCAAACACTGACAAGCATTTAATGTCATTAAGACTTGACTGACGTGATATTTCATTTATTTTTTCATTTCTGTCGCGGGGTATCAAAGTGAGAATTAGAAGATCATGTCATTTCTCATCGTCTACTCTCTGAAAAATGAGAGGACTATCTGTATACGATCAAAATCGGGCTCTTCTATGGCATGGTAAATCTGGCTCGGAACATGAGGGACTGAAGATCGACACCAAGTCTCACCATACCAGAGCCCGAAGTTAGAATGTCTGTGTTCGAGAACATTGACTCCGTGACCCAGGAATTGCCCTGGCCCTAAAGGTTCTCGAAGAAACATTGTTAGCGTAACTAAAAAAAGACCAAAATATCCATGACTGGTTGGATATTACAAAGCGAATCTCGGCACGTATCAATAAGGAATTGGCAATCAGTAAAGCAAGAGATTTTTTTACTTTTTATAGAATTGTACCTAAAGTAGGACTCCTCTATTATATAAAGGGGGTCTGATAATTTATGTAGATACTGTAACACGCATTCAGAAGCAATACATTATTATTTTCTCCTTAAGCTTTTATTCAAATGTCTTTTCATACTGATCAAAGAGCATCCCATTTAAAGGTGGCTAACCTCCCAAGGTTGTAGTTGTTCAATTCGTGTGGTTTGAATTTACTTTATCATTATGTATTTTTATTGCAATTTAATTTATCGTTTTGTGTCAATTTCACGTATCTTTAAAACCACTTAAAAATTCAATTGTTATCCTATTATGAGGCTAAACAATGGTATTTGAAATGAAGAAGCAAGTTATTCATATTCACTTGCTCTAAAACCGGCTTATCACTTTTCATATTCGTTGTATTTAAGACGGGCACCAAATCAATAGTTTTGCTATGGGAAGATCTTGCTAGGTAATGAAGTTATGTTTTATCTTTAAGTTAGTCATTTATTTTCAAAAACAAAACAAAATTATTATAATTTTTCACAAAGTCATATACTACATGATTTGAGATACATGTAAAACGCACATGCTAAAAAATTAATCATAACTAAAAGTAAGAATTAACTTAAATAGTATTCACCCAATTGCTTAAATTATAAATAGCTATTGAGTAAATAAATAATATATGTATAATTGTATATAATTTATATATACTTGCCAAAAATAAATAATGAATCCCATCATTTATTTGGTATAATTATCCTTCAACGAGAATTTTTTTCTCGTACTTTCTTTTATCAGGTTTGGTTGCATATTTAAATCTCATTAGGTAATTAAATTTCCATATATTACCAAGTCACATTTTCTCAGTAAGGTTATAATATTATTACTAGGAGAGCCAGACAGTTTTTATCCAAACTTTCACGTGATTACTTAGTATATCAATACTCTTTATTCTTCACTTAGGCTTTTCTCTACAACAACTTCGAACAAGATCTTCCTTAACATGAATGGCTCTTTGAGATTACATCGAGTATTTTGCAAGAGATATGTAAATGTAAGCATTTAAGTTTCACGAACAAGGAAGGACGCCCTTATCCAACACTGCTTGGTTAAGAAATTTTATTGAATATACATAAAAATAATTTGCAAAATCAATCGGATATATATAGTTTTATGAGAGTGATTGGTACACTAACTCTTTACAACAGACCAATCAGTTACAATACATATATCATACAGATTAAAATATATAACCAAGTCGAACCTTTAACTTGGTTATATATTTTAAAATTTTAGCTGTATTTCCAAATAAAGAGGCAAAAATCGAGCTTTGGTCTTCCCCATTATTGTAACCACTAAGCCAAAAGAGCTCTAAAGGTTGAGTGAGAGGGCATCTAAAAACAAATAGTCAAGAGTCTCAGTTGTTGTATTGCATTAGTCTGGATAAAGAGCAAGCCATATTATCCCATCGACCTCATAGAGCCAAACTTTCTTTACTAAGTAGCCTGCCATACGCAGCCAGATATGAAATAGGCCAAATACATATTCAGCCTATTCAATTTGCCATCATTTTTTATTTTGACACTCTATTTCAAGTCTCAATCTTGTTCCATTTTGGCACTTCAACCCTATATTTTATGTGCCACTTTAACTCAAAAGTTAACTAATCAGATAGTGTGAGTTGCCTCACCTGGTAGGCGTGTTAGGTAGTTTTCTTTTTTTTATTTTTGGCAAAACTCCTTCTCCAATGTTAATAAAATTACTAGTGGCCCCTTATTTAATCCCCTAACTTCCTTCCCCATTTACAGTTGCCTCATTTTCATTCTTGAAGTTTCAAAGCTTTCATCTGATTTTATACTGGGCCATCCCAAAAGTTTTAAAGTTTTTCAATTTTGTTGTTCCTTTATTTAATCTAATTATTTATTTTTGTGAGATTATTTCATCTAAGCTTGAAATTTAAAGTGAATCCATGTCTCGAAAAAAATTATGGACAAATCGATACTTACCAGTACGAGAACCACGTTAATAAACGGTAGATACTTCTAAGGCCAACAACAATCAACACTACTCTTCAAATCAGTCTCGAATGTTGATGAATATGAATAAATAATTGATGAATATGAAGAAATAGTTGATGAAGAGGTGAATCTCTTCTTCAGATCAAGAAACCACCAATAATCGATAGGTTCATCATGTGCGATTAGGGATTTGGGAAGGATCTTAGGATACTATTATAATTAGATATTTGCGACAGTGAAAAAATAAGAAGTGGAACCTTGATTTTACTCAAATACACACAATTTCAGGTATTTTAGTATTCACCCGTTGGACATGATTGAAAAAAATATGTGGCTATACTTAATTGAATATTTATTATACCTTAGATATTTGTGTATAACACCCGCTATATTTTTTCAAATGAATTTAATTTTTGTGTTAAAGTGACACATAAGAAATAAGGTCGAAATGCCAAAGTCAAACAAGATTGAAATAGAGTAAATAAAAGATGTGCCAAGTTGAATGAGCTGTGGTCTTAAGGCTGCAAAATTCACGGTTCCGAATCGGAACCGGACCGGAACCACGGTTCTGGCGGTTCCGCCGGTTCCCCAAAACCGTGATGGAGCGGTTCCACCCGTTGGAACCGCGGAACCGGAACCGCCAGAACCGGAACCAGACCGGTTCAAGCGGTTCCAAACGGTTTCGCAACGGTCCGATTTTTTTAAAATTTTTTTTTTTTTTAAATTTCAAAACGACTCTTCTTCAAAATTAGCCGTTTGGAATTTTCAAAAATAGCCATTTGGCCCCCGAACTTTAATTTAACCCCAAACTTTATATAATTACACTTATTTCCCATTTCTCAACTATAAATACCCCCTCATTCTTTCATTTTAATTCACCAATTCATCAATATCTCTCAATCTCTCGCAAGCTCTCTTTCAATCTTTCTAGTGCAAGTGCTTAATTTATTGTTGCAAATTCGTGAAATATTGTGAAGTTGTTGAATTGAAGTTTTCAAGTGTTCAATTTCAACGATTTTCAATTTTCAAGAAGTTGTTCGTCAATCCGGTAAACTCGTTTCAACTCTTACGTGCTAAGAATATTTTTATGTGTTGTTATTTTGCTTAATTATAATTATTATGGCATTTTCATTGAAAAATATGTTCGGAAAAGGAAAATCTAAAACCGGTGAAAGTAGTCGCCAAAATACTACCCCTCCCCCGGCTCCCGACCTAGAAAAGATAAACAAGTTCAAAGTAGTAGCCAACCTAGAAATACTAATGAAACCTTCGGAATCCTTGATAGTGATCACCCATGTTTTCAATTTAGCGATGTTGATTTTCTACATGATGTAGCAGTTGGTGATAGAATAGACGATGATATTATGAATATTCTTTATCCTAATGCACCTATCTTAGAGGGAAATGAGGTTGATGATGATGACGAAACCAAGCTCCGGTAGATTTAGATGATACACCTACTTGTCCTGCTACTGATGAACCGGAACACCCACCCGTACAAACTCCCACTTTTAGTAGACAACCTCCTAAACGTTCAGAAACTTCATTAGTTTGGCAATTTTTTATTCAACTAAAAGAACAAAATAAGGCTAAGTGTAAATCTTATGGGAAATTACTTGTGCATAGGTATACTGGAGATCGTAGCGGCACAGGTAGTTTAGTTAAACATATAAAATTACACCCTAGCGATAAGGCTAGATATTTTCAATTGAAAGCGCAACAAGAGGGGAGGACAAGTCCTGATTCTACAGTTAACCCAAGTACTGGTTCAAATCTAGTTCAACCAGGAATAAACACAGCCACCAGAGGTATATTGTATTACGATCCAAATAAGGATCGTGAAGAATTAGCTAAAATGATTACTATTGTGTGTTTGCCTTATTCTTTGCTTCTAATCCTGCTTGGATTCATTATATTAGAAGAGTATTTAATCCTACGTATAAAGGTTGGCCTCGCGCCACAGTTAAGGCCGACATTTATAAATACAAGCATGAATATGAACAATACTTGCGTTATTTATTTACCCATATAAGTAATCGTATGTCTATTACAACTGATATTGGTAGAAGTAATAATGATTGTGATTATCTAACCATAACCAGTCATTGGATAGACGAAGACTGGACAATGCAAAAATGCATTATTGCATATAGAATAATTAATTCACGGCACACGGGTAAGTTTATTGCTAACACTGTTTCAGATGTATGTAGATATTTTTATTTTAGTGATAAAATAATGTCAATTTCCATGGATAACGCTAGTAGCAACACTAGTGCAATAGGTATTTTAACTAGAACACTTAATCCTGCTTTTACTAATATTTTCCATGTTAGATGTATATGTCATATTTATCATTTAATTGTTGGTGATGGTATGAGAAGTTTAAACATAGAAATTGAAAAGGTTAAGTTCGCTCTTAATTGACTTTTTTAATAACCGTAGAAGTAGACTTAGAGAATATTTTAAAAAATGTGACGAATATGGCCTTAGAGAAAGAAAGGTTCCTAAACCTTGCCCGACTAGGTGGAACTACATGTACGAAAGTTTAGTAGTGGCGTACGAATATAGAACCCAATTAACGCTACTTATAATTCTCGGGATTGTGGGGAGGAAGATAATGACATGCTAACTAATCAAGATTGGACTAACGTTAAAATTCTTTTAGATTTTTTAGAACATTTTCATGTGGCTATAACTGCTTTATCTGACCAATATTATCCAACTATTTCTAACTGTTTAGTTTATGTTGCCGCACTTGCTAATTTGTTTGTTGATTTTAACGAGGGAGGGGAAATTTATGAAATTGCAATTACTGAAATGCAAAAGAAGTTTAAAAAATATTTTTTTTCCAATCCCTCCTATATTTGGTGTGGCTGCTATGTTAAATCCTACTATGAAAGTAGGAGGTCCTAACTTTTGGTATTCTACTATTTATCAAGCTTTAGATCTTGAAGAAGAAGAAATGGCTATAATGCTTATAAACAGGCGTAAGAGCATGCTAGGCCTAATATTCCAACCCCTAATTCATCCACATCACAGGCGCCTAAAAGAGCTGCTGGCTTAACAGCTCTTAAATCGTGGACGGAGTTCAGGGTTACTCAAGGTGAAAATGTAGATGATTTTTCCCATCTAAATGAGCTTCAAGTTTATTTGTCGCAGGGACTAGAGAATGAGAATCCAGACGGCTCTTTCGACCTTTTGGATTGGTGGAAGGCAAGGGAAAAGCATTTTCCCTTTCTTGCAAGGATGGCTCGGGATGTTCTGTCGATTCAAGCGTCAACTGTTGCATCGGAGAGCACCTTTAGTCAAGCAAGACTACAAATAGGTGATCACAGGGTGTCGATGCGGGACAGCTTGGAAAAATCAGTGCTTTTTCGAGATTGGATCCGCGCAGAAAAAAGGAACTTTGGGCTAGCTGAATCACAACCAGAAATAGATGAGTGCTATGAAAAAATGCTAGCGGAACTTGCTCAGGAAACATCTTCACCCGGAAGTGGTGATGAACAAGCTTCATTTCCACCACCGCCAACACAACCACCTCCAAACCTTGAAGGTTTTATGAGATTTGTTAGAAATAATACATAAACTATGATGTAACTTGTACATTGGCATGTCTTCTTTTAGTTTTTTTTTCCTTTTAATGGTGGTATTAGTACCATGTTGTGCTCATTCCATTGGGGAAGGAAGAATAAAAAAAGATATGCCATTTTGGTCAATAAATATGCTCTTTATCATATCCTTGAATATCTTTTGTCTCAATATTTCTTTGTCTTTAATTCTATATCAATCCTTGAATATTTATATAACATACAATATATAACATATAACACAATATACTAACGACAATATTCTTTTATCAATATATACTACTTATATACAATTTATACTAATTACTAACTCCAACACAATATACACTATTTATATACAATATATACTACTTAAATACAATATATACTACTTATATACAAATATACACTACTTATACATAATATATACTAATTACCAAACACAATATATATTATACTAATAACATAGTACACCATATAAAATATATTCTACAATATACTAATGACTACTATACAAGATATTGATTTAAAAAAAAAAAAAAATCAGAACCGCCGGGAATCGCCGGGAACCGCCAGAACCGCGGAACCGGAATCGCCAGAACCGGAATCGGACGGTTCCAGAACCGTATGGTAGCGGTTCCGGCTCCGGAACCGCCAGAACCGTAAAACCGGAAACGCCAGAACCGGAACCGCCATAACCGAAACCGCAGACCCAAATAGACCCAGAACCGGAACCGGATACATCCTTATGTGATCTATAGAATGCAAGTCCATTTTGGTGAGGAAACATTGTTGCAAACCAATCTCCTACAACACACCTTTTGAAAACCTCCTCTAAACTCCATATATGCCTGTTTTATTAAGAACTGCTCAGTATTCAACGCATCACCTTCTAGCCAGCCAGCTTCCCCATAGTATTTTCTAGCCCTCAATATTTTCTAATCTAGCTATGAGGCATGTTTGGGTTGTGCTTCCCATATTGTTTTCAAAGAAATCGTTAAGTTTCTTAAATTTAGATTGACTGGTTTCTGTTTCTTATATGATTTTCTTTAATTACTCTTCTTAGGTCATATATTATGGTAGGACGAAGACAAATCCAAAATTTAAACTGCAGAGCTTAATGTTTCGAGTTCTTTATGGGCCCAAAACTTACTATTTATGAAATTTTTTCAGGTTTATTCACACACAAATAGTACAAATAGAAAATGACACTTCAGATCCATCTATCCTTAGAGATTTCGGGTTCAAGCCATGAAATTGAAACTCTTTAGTAGGAATGCTTTACTCCTTTAGTGGGCATACCTAGTATAAGTCCAAATTAACCAAGCCAAGTCTGCTGGGTAATTAGGAAAGTCCAATGGCGTTTTCTTTCCTTTTACATACTGGGGTAGTTATCACACAACGTCCCACTCAAGAAACCACATAGAGGCAATGGCTCCAACAACCGTGAAAGGAAAATGCTGCATACAACCGACACTTGTAATCTTGCCCTTTTCCAAACCTCGCGCATCGCAAGAACTTAATGCACCGGGTGGCCCTTTTACTCATTACACGTCATACAAGAGGAGGGAGAGGACATCCATTGCACCAATCCTGGATTAATGATCGCATGGAAGCTAGATTACAAGCACCATCTTCCATTTACAATGTTTCTCTCTCAAATCAAACGCAAACTCCACAAAAGCACCACAAAGCGTGAAACTATCACACAGTTCAAACGAAACTATTTGCCTCTAAAACCTTCCTCATACACAATAGCGGAGTTAAATCTCAATAAAATTTCAAAGAACATCCAAAAACGTAAGTTATTGTAGACTTACAATACAAAAGGCAAACCGATAAAATTTATAGTCGATAATCCAACCAAAATTGAAGATTTACAGGTTCCATGGTGAATCACGGCACCTGCATTTCCCAATTCCAAGCCTGGTAGCATTCTAACTAACCTAAGAATAAGATATTAAATTACTTCATGTAAGGAAGAATTCATCTCACATAATCAAAACAACCTCAAAGGAGATCGGCCACATTGGCTGGCAACTCCTCAATGACAACATTGTAAAACTTCTGAATGTCAAAAAGCATCCTTTCGTCATCCTTTGTGACAAAGTTGATAGCAACACCCTTCCTTCCAAAACGTCCACTACGACCAATACGATGCAGGTAGTTCTCTGGCTGAGTCGGAAGGTCATAGTTAATCACAAGGGAAACTTGCTGCACATCGATACCACGTGCCAGAAGATCAGTGGTGATGAGCACACGAGATGACCCGGATCGGAACTCCCGCATAATGATATCTCTAGTATTCTGGTCCATGTCTCCATGAGTTGCAGATACAGTGTGATCACGGCTGCGCATTTTATCAGTGAGCCAATCTACCTTACGCCTGGTATTAACAAAGATGACACTCTGGGTGATGGCTAAGGTCTCGTAAAGATCACAAAGAGTTTCAAGCTTCCATTCTTCCTTATCAACATTGACATAAAATTGTTTGATACCTTCAAGAGTGAGCTCATCACGCTTCACAAGAATCCTCACAGGCTTGTTCATGAATTTCCTAGTAATTTCAAGGGCCTCTGGCGGCATAGTAGCAGAGAAAACACCCACTTGAATCTTTGGTGGCAGCAGTTGGAAAATATCATATATCTGAAAACAGTAAAATCAAATAAGATGCTGTTTGTCAGCCTTGGGAGCAATAAATCAGCTTATACGTTAGGCCCAGAGGAGATACTACAGCTAATAACAGGGAAAACCCAGCAGAAGTCCAGCAGCAATTCTAAAAGACGTTAAAGTATAATAATGACAAGAATAGAACTCCCATAAAGAGGTTAATATCACGTATGCACAAATCTTCCTTACCTAGCACATGACCAAGAAAAGAAGCATACAAATACTTACTTTATTCCCCCCTCCCGCAAACTCAACCAAAGAAAAACACATCCCCATATTTGTGCACTAACTAGTATAGAAATCTAAGCAACCTGATCCTTGAAACCTCTTGAGAGCATTTCATCAGCTTCATCCAGAACAAACATCTTGATGTGGTCAGGGCGAAGAGACTGCCTGCGCAACATGTCAAAGACACGGCCAGGAGTACCGACCACCACATGAACACCACTTTGAAGGATACGCTGATCCTCACGGACACTGGTACCTCCTACACAAGCATGAACCTTTACACCAAGATAGTCACCAAGTGCTCGCATAACCTTCTCAATCTGTTGGGCAAGCTCACGGGTTGGAGCCAGAACCAGCGCCTGACATTCGACTAAGCTGTAATCAAGCTGCTGGAGAACTCCAGAGCAGAAAGTTGCCGTCTTTCCGGTTCCAGATTGTGCCTGTTGGATCACATCAAGACCCTTGCAAAATGGGACAATACCCCTTTGCTGGATAGCAGATGGCTTCTCAAAACCTTCAAGCAATTTAAGCCAGGTGTTAAATGCCCAGCTAAATCTAGCAAGGGAGAAGAAAAACCATATCTGCTATTAAGAAGTGCATTTACCATAAGCATAGATGCCCCTAAGAAGGTTTTCTTGCAGACCCATGGCATCAAAACTGTCATAAACCTCATCATATGATGTGAAGAACTCTTCCTGTTCAGTCCCGAGCCTGTTTCAGCATGTCAAGCATCCAAATGAAAAATAAAATGAGTAAGAAAAGACAAGGAATACAACATAGTCACAAGTGATAGCTAAAGCACCTAATGAGGAACGAAAATAAAATACAAGTGTGATTTTCTGCTGCCCTATCGGTGTAGAAATTAGAATTCACAGCAAACAACTTACAGGTCAGTCATTTTGGCATCATACTGACGAGCATCAAATTGAGAACCTTCAGGTGCCAAGCCAGCCATGACTGTAGCAAATAAAAGAAATATGGGATTACTCTTATGGAAATTCATGAAACAATCTTGAACTAAATAAAAAGGAAAAAACAAAACCTTACTATGAAAATATCACAGATGTCAAATACCTACAGAAGCAATAAAATAATCTGTTCTTCCTCTCTACCATTGAAAAAGGAGGAGAGCACAACCGAATGTGTGTTTTCTTTCTTTTATGAAGAAGCATAAGGCACAAAAAGAGGAGATACAAATGAAAATCAATGTTTTAACATACAAGCTAAATAGAATCCAACTGCTAACCAATCTTTCAGGTTATATGATGCCAATGCGGCAAAGGCAGAAACTAGCAAGTCTGTAAGTGCTTCATTTTTAAAAGAACATATGGTAGTGATGGCTAAAGAGAAGCATGCCAAGCTTTACACAAAAGACAAAGAGCAGATTGCAGAGAAAGGCATTATAATCCCCACATTTACTTCCTATACATAATTAGTATCCAATTATTCAGTTTTCCCGAGGAGCAAATACATCCAGAACTGAATGAACTTCTTACAGAACACCCATTACTTAAAGAACATATTGCAACAATCCAATGATTGTCTCATTCCATAAGGAACACCACGTGTAGACAAATCCAAGGTCCTAAGGACCACCACCTTAATCTCCTAGCATCTTTTTGCACAATACTTTAATATTTTTAATTCAAGAAGTAGGAGAAATGAAACTACTCATGTGCCAACCAGATAACAAACTAAGATGGTATTTATCCAATAAAGAAAACCATACTCATCAAACAGATCTCTATCCAAAATAGTCAAAAACAGCTACATAACCCAAAACACAATTGTAGTTACACCAACAAGCAATCATCAAGATTCAATCTTCAATACACAAACAAATATTACAGAAATACATTAAATATTAAAGGGAAAAAAAAGCATATCTAACCTGATAGAGAGAGGGAAAGCAAAAGTGGGTAAAAGCGATTGGGGGGTTAGGGTTTTGTCTGAAACTCCTCGGATCTACGCCGCAGGAGTTCAGGAAAGAGGAAAAGAGAAAGATTGAGACTCTAGTGTTGTGTTTTTTTTATGGTCTTTCCGAATTCTGTTTTGGATTACTTTCCATTTTTTATTTTTTATGGCTTCTGTATTTGAAATTACTATTTTGACGCAATATTGGAAGTTAAAATTGGGATCAATCAGCGTCGCTTGGGGTAAGGCTATATTCTGTCCCGGGCCCGGGCCTAAACGGGCCTGGCGGGCCGGGCTTCATGGTTTCGGATTTGGTATGTCGGGCCTGACGGGTCTGGCGGTTCCGATCCTGGCGTTCCTCACGGTAGAGACCGGCCCGTTATGGGCCTAAGCATACTACGGTCCTGGGCCTGACAGTTTTTTCTTAAGTCAATATCTTGTATAGTTGTCATTAGTATAGTGTAGAATATATTTTATATGGTGTACTAAGTTATTAGTATAGTATATAGTGTGTTGTAGTAATTAGTATATATTGTATATTATGTATATATTGTGTTGTAGTAATTAGTATATATTGTATGTTATGTATATATGGATATATATGTTACATATATATATTGTATTGTAGTAATTAGTATATATTGTATGTTATATCTATATGGATATATGTTATGTATATAATGTGTTGTAGTAATTAGTATATATTGTATATTATGTATATAGTGTGTTGTAGTAAGTAGTATATATTGTATGTTATGTATATATGGATATATGTTATGTATATAATATGTTGTAGTAATTAGTATATATTGTATATAGTGTGTTGTAGTAAGTAGTATATATTGTATATTATGTATATAGTGTGTTGTATATTATGTATATATTGTGTTGTAATACTTAGTATATATTGTATATAATGTATATATTGTGTTGTATGTTATATATTGTATGTTATATAAATATTCAAGGATTGATATCGAATAAAGACAAAGAAATATTGAGATAAAAGATATTAAGGATATGATAAAGAGCATATTTATTGACCAAAATAGCATATCTTTCTTAGTCTTCCTTCCCAGAATAGAATGAGCACAACAAGGTACTAATACCACCATTAAAAGAAAAAAAATTAAAAGAAGACGTGCCAATGTACAAGTTACATCATAATTTACGTTGTATCTCTAACAAATCTCATAAATTCGTCAAGGTTGGGAGAAGGTTGTGTTGGCGGTGGTAGAAATGAAGCTTGTTCATCACCACTTCCGGGTGAAGCCGATTCCTCAGAAAGTTCTGTTATCATTCCTTCATATGCCTCATCTATTGCCGGTTGTGATTCTGCTATGCCAAAGTTTCTTCTTTCCGCGGGGATCCAATCTCTAAAAAGCACTGATTTTTCCAAGCTCTCCCGCATCGACGCTCTGTGATCACCAATTTGTAGTCTTGCTTGACTGAAAGTGCTCTCCGATGCAACAGTTGAAGCTTGAATTGACAAAATATCCCGAGCCATTCTTGCAAGAATGGGAAAATGCTTTTCCCTTGACTTCCACCATTCCAAAAGATCGAAAGAGCCGTCTGGATTCTCCTTTGCCAGTCCCTGTGACAAGTAAGCTTGAAGCTCATTTAGATGGGAAATTTCATCAAAATTATCACCTTGAGAACCCCGGAACTCCGTCTACGATTTAAGAGTTGTTAAGCCAGCAGCTCGTTTAGACGATTGTGATGTAGACAAAGTAGGGGTTGGAATATTTGGCCTAGCATGCTCTAACGCCTGTTTATAAGCATTATAAACAGTTTGAGCATTAATTTTAACTGATGCTTTCGCATCAGCAAGTGTAGCAATTTCGTCTTCTGAAAGATCTAAAGCTTTATAAATATTAGAATACCAAAAGTGAGGACCTCCTAATTTCATTGTTGGATTTAACATAGCAGCTACACCAAAAATAGGAGGGATAGGAAAAAAATATTTTTTAAACTTTTGTTTCATTTCATTTATTACAAGTTCATAAATATCCCCACCCTCGGTAAATTCAACAAACAAACAGTTAGAAATAGTCGGATAATATTGCCCAGAAAAAGCATTTGTAGCAACTTAAAAATGTTCTAAAAAATCTATTAGAATTTTAACATTAGTCCAATCTTGGGTAGTTAGCATTTCATCATCATCCTCACCACCTACCCGAGAATTAAACGTAGCATTAATTGGGTTTCTATATTCATACGCTACTACTAAACTTTCGTACATGTAATTCCACCTAGTCGGGCAAGGTTTAGGAACTTTTCTTTTTCTAAGGCCATATTCGTCACATTTTTTAATATATTTTCTAAGTCTAGTTCTACGGTTTGAATTAAAAAGCCAATTAAGAGCCATTCTCACCTTTTCAATTTCTATGTTTAATATTCGCATACCATCACCAACAATTAAATGATAAATATGACAAATACATCTAACATTGAAAATATTACTAAATGAAGGATTAAGGGTTTGTGTTAGCATGCCTATTGCACTAGTGTTACTAGAAGCATTATCCATAGAAATTGCGATTATTTTATCCCTAAAGCAAAAATATCTACATATATCTGAAACAGTGTTAGCTATAAACCTACCCGTATGCCGTGAATTAATTATTCTATATGCAATTATGCATTTTTGCATTGTCCAGTCTTCATCTATCCAATGACTTGTTACAGTTAGATAATCACAGTCATTATTACTTCTACCAATATCAGTTGTAATAGAAATACGATTAGATATATGAGTAAATAAATAGCGCAAATATTGTTCATATTCATGCTTGAATTTATAAGGCTTTAACTGTTGCGCGAGGCCAACTTTTATAAGTAGGATTAAAGACTCTTCTAATATAGTGAACCCAATTAGGATTAGAAGCAAAAGTATAAGGCAAGCACATAACAGTAATTATTTTTGCTAATTCTTCACGATCCTTATTTGGATCGTAATATAAAATACCTCCGGTGACAGTGTTAATTCCTGGTTGAACTAGATTTGAACCAGTACTAGGGTTAACTTGAGAATCTACACTTGTCCCCCCCTCTTGTTGCGCTTGCATTTGGAAAAATCTAGCCCTATCTCTAGGGTGTAATTTTATAAGCCTAGTCAAACTACCCGTGGCGCTACGGTCTCCAGTATACCTATGAACAAGTAATTTCCCACAAGTTTTACACTTAGCCTTGTCGTGCTCTCTTACTTGAGTAATAAAATGCCAAACTAATGATGTTTCTTGATGTTTAGCAGGTTTTCTACTAAAAGTGGGAGTTTGTACATGTGGGTGTTCCGGTTCATTACCTAAGTTATGAGCAGGACTAGTAGGTGTATCATCAAAATCTGGTACTTGGGTTTCATCATCATCATTATCCTCCTCATTTTCCTCTAAGATAGGTTCATTAGGATAAAGAGCATTCATAAGTTCATCATCTAATCTATCACCTACTGCAACATCATGTAGAAATTCACTATCGGTAAATTAAAAACAAGGGTGATCACTATCAAGCATTACGGGAGGCGGATTAGGACGTCTAGGTTGGCTACTACTTTCAACTTGCTTATCTTTTTTAGGTTGGGGAGCCGGGGGAAGGGTAGTATTATGGCCACTACTTTCACCGGTTTTACCTTTTCCTTTATCGAATATTTTTTTCAAAGAAAGTGCCATACTAATTAGAATTATGCAAACTAAAAAACATAAAAATATATTATTAGCACGTAAGAGTTGAAACGAGTTTACCGGATTGCCGAACAACTTCTTAAAAATTGAAAATCGTTGAACTTGAACACTTGAAAACTTCAATTCAATAACTTCACAATTTTTCATAATTTTTCAACAATAAATTAAGCACTTGTACTCAGCTTGAGAGAGATTGAGAGATATTGATGAATTGGTGAATAAAAATGAAAGAATTAGGGAGTATTTATAGTTGAGAAATGGGAAAAAGTATAATTATATAAAGTTTGGGGCCAAATGGCTATTTTTCAAACTTCCAAACGGCTACTGTTTGTAAAGAGCCGTTACTGAATCTTTTGAATTTTTTTTTAAAAAAAATTGCCGTTGGGCCCGCCTGGACCCGCCCAGGCCCGCCAGGCGGTCCCAGGCCTGAAGGTTCAACGCGTAAGACCGGCCCGTCACGGTCTTTTGTGACCGGAAGGACCGGACCGCCAGGAATGGCCCAGCAGGACCGCAATCCCCGTCCGGTCCCGGGACAGAATACAGCCTTAGCTTGGGGTGGTAAAGTAAGAATAGGTGACGTGGATTCCACAGCGGAATTTTATATTCATATAATATCCCCAAGGTTAAGATTTGATATAATTATATTTAGTATACTTAATTATCAATTATATACCATTAATAATTTTTAAAAGTATTAATTATACTTTTAATTTAATTGTACCGTATATTCTTTCTATTACCACTCTTCCACGTTTCTCTCTTCAATTTCTACACCTTCACCCACATTTCCCTTCCACACCATAATTTCTGTATCAAAATCCCATTATTTCTTCTTTAGCCAAGGCACTGTCGGCACGTCTGCAATCTTGTCCCAAAAATTTTGTGCCCGAGGAAGATGAGCACAGGCCTGGTCGATTTGATGGTTATGATTTCGGGTTCTTTCAGTAATATAAAAGGAAAAAAAAGAGCAGCAATTTCATTGTTGACAGCCATTAAAAAGCTTTGAAATCTTTTCATTCTCCCTCTTCAAGGAAACTGAATTTTAAAATCCTTTCATTCTCCCTCTTATCAAGTTTGATTCATATCTAAATCTCATTAAGTAATTAAATCTCATATAGTTTCTAAAGTTGTAAGTTTTTCTTCAAAAGTTAAGAAATTAATGTTTGATATTGTTTGGCTCGCAAAGATATTGATATTTTTTTGGACAAATCAATCAAAGAAAGTAAAAGGGTAAATAATAGTTAAAGATAATTAACTCTATATACGAGATGAATTATATGAATAGAAAAATATAACCGAGTACTAATATTGACCATGATTATGGCCATATTTAATAGCAGAGAGAAAGGTGCATAAAGTAACATTAATTGGCAATAAAATAAAAAAAAGAGAAAAAATTCACCCAATCTTGAGTGAGACAGATCTTCTTTCATTTGATGAAGACGAATGCTAGGCAAATACAAGAACCTTAGTACCCTTTTCGGATCCAATGAAGGTATGGGATCACAGATCCTCTAGAGAGGTGTGTTTACATATTTTCTAGAGAAAGAGAGAGAGAGAGAGAGAGAGAGAGAGAGAGAGAGAGAGAGAGAGAGAGAGAGAGAGAGACCCTTTTGGGAAGTCCTAGGGGTATCCATAGAAAATTCTAATGAAAGGTACAATTTAGAAGGAATATTCGGTAGAATATCCCTTTTGAGTATTCCAAAGCAAACTAGATTTTTCATCACTGCCTGACCTCAGCCTTATTAGTGAGTGTCCGTCCTCGACCTGTCCGACCTCGATCAATTGATGACTGTCCGACCTCGACCTATCCGAACTAGGCCTTATTGGTGAGTGTCCGACCTCAGCAAATTGATGATTGTCCAACCTCGGCCTGCTCGACCTCGACCGTATTGGTGAATGTACGACCTCAGCCTGTCCGTACTCGGCCTTATGTCTCTGTGTGCCAAATTTCTATATTCTAATTTTGACCCATACAGTTAGTCCCTCCACTTAACGAGGTCGTCTCTTGGTCGAGCTTGGTGAGCAGATTTCGTTAATCATAGTTAGGGAAATTCAGATGGGGAGGTCGACTAGTATGGATTACGGCTGAGGGTGCTAATGTCAAGGGAGAATTTCTTGGAGATGGTGGTGAAGAGGGTGGAGATGATGATACCGAGTGAAAGAATATTTGTTATTTCTTACTATTGATCCAGGTCGTATGTAATCTTCGACTATTTGTGCAGTGACTTTGTATAAAGAAGAATTTTTCGTTGTTATTCACCTTGTGCTTTTCTATGCTTTTTCTTTTAGCGACTTTGGTGAAAGGTATATTCGAGCATCGCGAGTCCCGATATTTCTTTCTCTTTATTTTATGACGGCACCTGGCCTTAGGAATATTTCGAATTATCTTTGGCGAAGGCCCTTGGCCTTAAAGGGTGTTATTTTGAACTTGTCAAAATGTTAACCCGAAGTCGTTCGATCAAGGTTTAACTCTTCTTCTTTGGCAAAGGCCCTTGGCCTTAAAGGGTGTTATTTCGAACTTATCAAAATGATAACCTGTCATCGTTTGATCGAGGTCGAACTCTTCTTTTTGGCAAAGGCCCTTGGCCTTAAAGGGTGTTATTTTGACTTATCGAAAGGTTAACCTGTCGTCGTTTGATCGAAGTCAAACTCTTCTTTTTGGCGAAGGCCCTTGGTCTTAAAGGGTGTTATTTCGACTTATCAAATTGTTAACCCGTCATCGTTCGATCGAGGCCGAACTCTTCTTTTTAGCGAAGGACCTTGGCCTTAAAGAGTGTTATTTTGACTTATTGAAATGTTAACCCGTCGTCGTTCAATCAAGGTCGAACTCTTCTTTTTTAGCGAAGGACCTTGACTTTAAAAAGTTTTATTTTGAACTTGTTGAAATGTTAACTCGTCGCTGTTTGATCAAGGTCGGACTCTTCTTCTTTGGCGAAGACCTTTGGCCTTAAAGGGTGTTATTTTGAACTTGTCAGAATGTTAACCCGTCATCGTTCGATCATGTTGGAACTCTTCTTCATTGGCGAAGGCCCTTGGCCTTAAATGGTGTTATTTCGAACTTGTCAAAATGTTAACACATCGTCATTCGATCAAGGTCGAACTCTTCTTCTTTGGCGAAGGCCCTTGGTCTTAAAGTGTATTATTTCAAGCTTGTCTAAATGTTAAACCGCCGTTGTTTGATCAAGGTAGAACTCTTATGTTTTGGCGAAGGTCCTTGGCCTTAAAGGATGTGATTTCGAACTTATCGAAAATGTTAACCCGTCGCCGTTCGATCAAGGTCGAACTCTTCTTCTTTGGCGAAGGCCTTTGGCCTTAAAGGGTGTTATTTCGAACTTGTCGAAATATTAACCCATCGTTTCACTGTCAGATTTTGGAGAACTAGATGTCGCCGTACTATTCCTGCGTATGTCGGGGTGAATCCCCGCGTACTCAATTTTATTTTTACCGGAGAATATTAGGCTCACTTTCCCCTGTGACTGGTTTTCTCGTAGAAATGCAAAGCATGAGCCGTCAATACAGTTAAGGATATCTCCTTAACTAACTATGTGTTATATATTACCGGTTGAATCTCTTCTTCTAGGATCTGTAGCAAAGGAAGCAAGAATTGAAGACCAAGAAATCCGTGGCATAGAATATCATAACTAGAACCAAAAAAGAAGGGAGTCCCATTTTTGCTTAGCTTCTGCTCTTGGGTGAGTCCCAGTTTGTTTAATTTTGCTTGCGCTGGGAAATGCGATGCGTTTCCTAGGTGAGTCCTAATTTATTTAACTTTGTTTTAATTGGAGAATACGACACATTTTCCGAGTGATTGCTCGTGCTTTTATTTTCCTTGGAGAAATAGTTAGTTAAAACAAAAATAAAAGTATTCGTTACCTTGATTTGATCGGTCGACGAGTGGAGAAGAGGGACTATGTTCTCTTCTCCGATTATGCTTTAGTGTGGCTATCCGCTTTAGTAAAGCTTTATGTCTACAATTGAGTTTGTTGTTGTAGAGGCTATGAAGATATGTTGACAGTTTCGGAAATCATTGTTCCTGAAAACTGAACCAAGAACATTGATTGAGGTGGGATCTTCATATAGTGGCCGAGTTTGAAGTCGTTGAGGAAAGAGAGGGCATGTGACATACTCATGTACCCATAGACTTTGAAGCACATATTTGTTTTTGGTAAATAGCAGACCATTATCACAGTTGAGAACTGAACCGCAAAATCTTTCAGGATGACTATAAATCAAAGATATTCTTCATGAAATAACCTATGATAAAAGGATAATTATCTTGCGGGGGGGGGGGGGGGGTATGTAGGGAAGGACAAAGTCGTGTACAGTTTAGTCCTCCTTTGTAAATACCATAAGTCTGCTTCTGGTACTATGGCTGTAAGAGGGCAATACCCTTTAAGTCTTTCAGACTCTTACACGAGATTAGAGCGTAAGCCGTCATAGTTGAAAAGGGGAGAAATGAAGATGTTATCATGAGAAATTCCCACAAGGTTTAAAATACGAAAGGAAATGATCCTTTACCACTACTGTTGTAGTTATTAACAAATCATTCTCATCCATATTCTTAGTTCCATTTATTTAGGGAAGTTGCTGCTAAACAACCGTAAATTAGTAGCCGTTGAGGTGTCAAAAGTTTGAACAAGTTTAAAATAGACCGACAAATCATCTTTTGGGAAGACGAAACATATATTTCTATTGGGTTGAAGAAACTGTAACTTGGTATGGCAGCTCAGATGTTCTGTGAGATATGGGCAATATTCAACCTTTTATATGTTTGAATCTAGAACATTTTAAGACTTACTAATGAAAGGCAAAGGATAGATAGAAAGCAAATATTTCTTGACTAGTGAGAAGCATCAGTTGATGACGAAACTAACAGTTTTCAGTCTGATAGTTTATAAACCATGTGGGACTTGTTTAACTTCTCCTTATATTCTTCGGAATGATCATCAATATATTATTATTTCATTTGTTCAATTATCTAAATCTTCTCCATATAGTATTCTCCTGGCACACATTCCATTGGTCAACGGTGAGTAAGAGAAATTTTTACCAAAAGACTCTTGCAAGTATCTTTTTAAGACCGTAACTTTTTTAACCAAAAGAACCATGTAATCCTTGATTCAGAGGAAATTAAAATTTTAATTAGAAAGTCTCCATATACGATATTAAAGTTTTGGCTCAAAAAAATATTGAATTTTTTTTGGACAAAATAATCAAAGAAAGTGATAGACTAAATCCTAAATAAGTATAATTAACTCTGGATCTGAGATGAATAATATGAATAGAAAAATATACCCGAGTATTAACATTGGCCATGATTATAGCTAGATTTTATAACATAAAGAAAGGTGCATTAAATAACATTAAGTGACAATAAAATGTAAATAAAGGAAAAGATTCTTCAAATCTTGAGTGAGACGTATCTTCTTCCATTTGATAAAGACGAATGATAGACAAATACAAGAACCTAAGGACCCTTTTCGGATCCGATGAAGATATGTGATCACAAATTCAACGAAGAGGTATGTTTACATATTTTCTAGAGAGAAAGAGGGGGGGGGGGGGGGGGGAGAGCCCCTTTTGGGAAGTTCTCCCCTCCTATTTAGAAAAGGGTATCGACAAGAGGGGTTGCTCTGATGGTAAGCAACCCCCACTTCCAACCGAGAGGTTGTGAGTTCGAGTCTCCCGAAGAGCAAGGTGGGAAGTTCTTGGAGGGAAGGATGCCGGGGGTCTATTTGGAAACAGCTTGTCTACCCAAGGGTAGGGGTAAGATCTGCGTACATACTACCCTCCCCAGACCCCACTAAGTGAGATTATACTGGGTTGTTGTTGTTGTTGTTGTTATCTATAAAAAAATCCTAAGGAAATGTAAAATATAGAGAGAATATTCGGTAAAATATCTCTTTTGAGTATTCCAAAGCAAACTAGTTGTTTTATCACTATCCGACCCCAGCCTTATTGGTGTGTGTCCGACCTCGGCCAATTGGTGAGTGTTCGACCTCGACCTTATTAGTGAATGTCTGATCTCGACATGTCCAAACTCAACCTTATGTCTCCGCATACCAAATTTTTCTAATCTAATTTTGACCCGTACAAATATCATGCCAAAAGTAAATAAGTTGACCATTATACTTTGCACTCTATATTCGACCATCATTTTGAAATGTAATAAATTTTTTTCCTTATATCATATAGCAATAGAGCTTTATGATGGAGAATGTTTCACTTCTAAATAGAACTTGAGTGGATAGGGAAGAAATTACATGCAGCAGCATGAACTGAATTACAAAATATACTCTTTTTTTGTGCTATGATGCAAAATATACTCGATAAAGGATAAAAATATCGTAGTAAGTTTTCAGATTGGTCATTCAAAAACAGTCATCGTTTATCAAGTTAATAAAAAATAGTCACTATTTTGGTGCAATAAAGAACGGTCCAACATAATATACTGGAGTTCGGTGCACCTGTATATGAACTCCAGCATATTATGTTGTACCGGTATAATTTGCTGGTTCCAGTATATTATACTAGAGACTGGAGCACCGGTGCTCCATACTCCAGTATATTATGCTGGACCAGTATACTTGCTGGAACTCTAGTATATTATGCTGGAGTTTTAGTTGTACTTATGCTGGAACTCCATCATATTATACTGGAGTTCCAGCATACTTATCTTGGAACTCCAATATAATATGTTGGAGTTCAAGTATACTTATGTTGGAACTCCAACATAATCTATTAGCATATTTTTCGGGTTTTGAATAGTATTTTCACTCAGATTTATCTTTACATGAAAAGTGGCTAAATTTTGATTACTTTTGAAACTGAACTATTTTTGAACGACCAATTGTAAATCTGGCTATTTTTGAATTTCACTCCGATAAAGGCCCACTGGCCCATAGCACTTGGCTAAAAAGAATAAGTAAAATTCTATGGGGCTCCCTATTTGGTCATCCACATTTAACGTATATCCATTTTTTAAATTTTTTTTAACTTGTACTCACTTTTTAAATAACTCAGCTCATTTTCTCCTCCTTTGTTTTCTTCTTCTTCTTTCTTCTTCTTCTTCTTCTTCTTCTTCTTCTTCTTCTTCTTCTTCTTCTTCTTCTTCTGTTGTTGTTGGTGCTGCTATGGACTTCAGTTCATGCGATGATTGCCATAAATATGTTTATCAGATTATTTAAAAATAAGATAGAAATAATTACGTAAATTAGTAAACAATAATTTATGAATATTTCCATGTACGTAAGTTAGTAGACTATGATAATTCCGTTCTTTTCACGTTTATTGTTTCTAAAATTTATGATCTAGATACTACTGTTGGCAATCTCATTATTTATCTAGTATATTCGAAAGCTTTTTTCAAAAACTTCAGCTTATATAATGCTGGAGTTTTTACAAATAAACTAAATAGCTTCAGCTCTAGAATTGAAGTTCGACAATTACAAAACAAAAACTTCAGCTCTAGCTAGAGCTGAAGTTTGCCAGTTAAAAAAATAAAAATTTCAGCTCTAGAGCTGAAGTTCGCCAGTTACAAAAACTTCAGCTCTAGAGCTGAAATTTGCCAGTTACAAAAATAAAACATAAGTTATAGAGCTGAAGTTTGCTAGTTACAAAACAAAAACTTCAGCTCTAGAGCTGAAGCTTGTTAGTTATAAAAATAAAAACTTCAGCTCTAAAGCTGAAGTTCGCTAGTTTCAAAACAAAAACTTTAGCTCTAGAGCTTAACTGGTTTCAGTTACAAAGACTAGTTGTTATTCTTGTTGTTAAGAACTTAACTGGTTTGAGTGAATTTGAATCTTTAAAACCATATGATATTCTGAGTTGGATAGCTGAACAACTAACAAAATGTAGAGGCTTCATCCAACTCTTTATGTGCAAATTTCTACCTCCTTTAGAACAAAAACATAATGAGAAAACTGGGCCAACTTTTTTTACCAGCGTTCTATACGAAGGCCTTCTCTCAGTCTAATCATTCTGAGAATTAGTATTTAAGACCAAGGAGCTTTCATGTGTTCCAGATTATTTATCAGGGTACTATAATGCAACATAAAAATAATTAAAGTACCAAATAAAAATCAAGAACTTTGGAATATCATAAAAGTAAGAGGAAATGACAAAGATGTTAATTAAGTCCGTGCTTTCATTCTTGCCGTCATGGAACAATTATGGCATAGAAGGTCTAATTTCCCATGTTATTCTCTTCCTCGATAAATAAAATTATGTATCACACTGTTGTTTATGTATATATCTATTATGATATTTGATATATTATAGGAAGTCTTTCATCTCAAAATGCCAATGCAAAACTAATGGGAACTAATGAACTCCCAGAAAAGGATCATATAAAGCCACAAAAATAGATTCAATTAAGTGGGCGTTTGGACATAAGAATTGTAAAATTTGAAAATTGGTAAAAAGAAATTTCAAGTAAAAATGGTATTTGAAATTTAGAGTTGTGTTTGGACATAAATTCAGTTTGAGCTGTTTTTGAAGTTCTGTGAGTGAAAATTTTGAAAAACGATTTTTTGCAGTTTTTCAAATTTTTAAAAATTTCCAAATTGCATCTTCAAGTGAAAATAAAAAATTTTATGAACAAACACTTATTTCGACAAAAAATAAATTTTTTTGGAAAAATCTTCCATCAAATTTTATGTCCAAACGGGCACTAATTCTTGGCTTTTAGTCTCCCTATTTCTTCCAAATGTAACCACTGACCCTTCAGTCCCCCTATAGTTCTTGTATAAAGGTGAAACTACTTACTTCGAAAAATTGTATTATAAAATGCCTCAATTTTAGCAGATAGAATTTTGACTATATATCAGATGATGGATTCTAGTACACCCTTTGAACTGTTCGAATTTCTTTACATTAACTTTTGGGAACAGTTTATTTATTTCTATAGTCAATTGTCAGGTGCTTTTTTCCCTAGCAATTTCTTATTTTATTTGTAAAAAAGTTCTCAGACATGTCCACTGGACACTAACGTTGTAAAGCTTCACAGTCACAGGGTATTAGTTCTTCTTTTTCCAATGTTAAAAGGGAACTAAATATTTGATTGTAAACTTTAGATAAACTCGTGTATAACAGTGAATAGCTCGATGAAATCTGATAAAAAAGAATAATTTTTGTTAAAGACTAGTTGTGTTATTCCTTTCAATTTCTTGAGTTTGGTACTCTCTAGAAAATAGTGTTACTTTAGTTACATCAATTTGTATTTTCAGTTCTGCAATTAGTTTTAACATTTATTTGAATTACTTAAATTTTTTGAATATTATAAATAAATAGTAGCAATTTTTATTAAAAACGGGAGCAAGAAATCTTTTTTCCGCTTTTTCATTTTTTGTGTGGCGATAATTTAACCCAGAAAAAAAAATATTTGGAGTCAAATCGATATTTTGTGTGATAAACTCGCACAACTACCTTTTAATTCAGTACTTTGTGTGATCGAGTAATAATGATGATTTTACAACATAATTGAATGTCATTGCAAGTAAAAATTATTAAGTAGGGTTATATTCAAGAACCATTGTAACAAACTCGATATTACACCTAACCAACTGATTATATTGACTCAAACAATAATTCTGATTACAATATAGATGCTAAAAATAGCATAGAGGATCATAAATCTAAGAAGAAAGGTGATGAGAATTAGACTGATACAGAGTTGGAGATGAGAAGTATAGAAGAATAGAGATGAGAACACAGAGCTAAGACTTGATGATGGGACCGCACGTACCCTCACTTCAACCCCGCATTAGTATGATATTGTCCGCTCTGGGCCAAGCCCTTACGAATTTGTTTTTGGACATCTCCCAAAAGGCCTCATACTAATGGGGTTGGGTAACCATATATATTTTGGTATCTTTTTCTCTTTTCTTCCGGTGTGGGAATTTGTTTGCATCCCAACACTTGACAACTTTAGCATAAAAAATATTCTATCCCCTTTGATACTTATAACTAATTTTTTCATACCTACATTCAACCCCGGTCATACAAATAATTATCTAAATTTTTAAATATGCCCTTCAGTGAGTTACTCACTAAGTTCACAACAACCGTCTACTATCTCCTCTCGTTATTTGGACTTGATACTTGTTTACTGTGATGAGATGAACATATATACTCCTTTCATTTTGCCATGGTTCAATATCTTTTGCTAGAAGAATTAACCTAAATAGCCACATATCCCGTATATTAAACTAACTATTGTCGACGTGTATATATATATATATATATATATATATATATATATATATATATATATATATATATATATATATATATATATAGTATTATATAACATTGTATATAATCAATATATATTGGTTAGAAAAATAAACAGTAAACTTAATCGGCTATTTGTATTAAGGTCCTTTGCAGATAGTGCAGAAGGTTGATGAACCGTAATATAGACTGGCCAGAAAGCCACTTCTGGACCAGTTTGATCTAATCTTGGCCCAGAAAATTTTTGTTAACTCATTGCCACTACTCTAAAATTCATGGATGATAAATGGATCAAAATGGAAGTCTTAGCTGTTTGTTAGTTTACTCTTTGAACGGGAGAATCACAATTTGACAAATACAATAGTAACCAATTATACCTTCATTATATTTACGTCTTCTCTCCATCCTTTTTCCCTTTTTTTTTTATATACGGGCTTTGCGGTGCAAGGGGAATGTGAGAAATTTAAAAATAGTCAGATTTACCAGCGATCATTCAAAAATAGCTATAATTTTAAAAGAAATTGAAATTTAGTCACTTTTCATATAAAGATAAATTTAAACGAAAACACTGTTCAAAATCCGAAAAATACTTCTGTAAATATTGAGATAAGACCGAAAAATCATTGAGAATGTAGAGAGAGAAACTAGAGAGAAGGAGGAGCGTTTGAGAACTCTCTAGAATAGAGAGAGAATTTATTAATCAGAAAAATTAAAATAGAATGAAGTCCGGTAGGTGAAAATATCTACACCTGGACTATATACAACTTACACACGAACAGGTCGGGTCGGGTGATCTGGCCCAAAATTAAATAACCTGTGGGCTCAAATACACAACAATCATCATAGCCCATTTACAAGATATACCATGAATATACCGAAAATATACAATGAGTATACAAAGAATATACAAGGCTATGCAAGACTATATCATGTATTTTCTCTTATCTCAACACCCCCCCCCCTCAAGTTGAAGGGGGATACCACCTGCAACTTGAGCAACAAGGGATGAAGTAGTGCCAGGCAAAGGCTTGGTCAGAAGGTCAGCGAGCTGGCGAGTAGTAGGAACATGAAACAGTTGAATAAGGCCATTCTGGAGCAGATCGCGCACAAAATGACAATCCACTTCAATGTGTTTAGTCCGTTCATGAAAAATAGGATTCTTGACAATGTGAATGGCAGCCTGGCTATCACAATACACAGAAAAAGGAAGAGAAACAGAAACACCAAGATCAAGAAATAAACGAGACAACCAAGACAGTTCAGCAACAACCTTACTTAGGGCCCTGTATTCAGCTTCAGCAGAAGACAAAGAGACCACTGGTTGCTTCTTAGATTTCCAACTAATCAAGGAGCCACCCAGAATAATACAGAACCCAGTAACAGACCTCCTTGTATCAGGGTAGGCAGCCCAGTCACTATCAGAATAATCAACAACATTGGAATCCTTGCAATCAGAATAAAAGAGACCGAGAGAAGAAGTCCCCTTAAGATATCTCAGGACATGAAGAGCAGCAGTCATATGGGGAAGTCTGGGGCATTTGAGGAATTGACTCAGATGTTGCACAGCAAAACAGATGTCAGGCCTAGTATGGGTCAGAAATAAGAGCTTACCAACAAGACTCCTAAACTGATCAAGAGAAGGTAAAAGGTCACCAGAATCAGCACGTAACTTTGCATTAATGTCCAAAAGACAGACAGGAGAGACATTGATACAGTCAAACTGTTGCAGCAAATCACAAATATATTTGTGCTGATTAAGGATCATCCCACCAGGAGCAGATGACATCTTTATGCCTAAAAAGTAATGTAAGGACCCTAGGTCCTTAATTTTAAACTGGTCATCCAGAAACAGTTTCAGAGCAGCAATTTCATCACAGTCATCCCCAGTAAGAATAATATCATCCACATAAACAGCTACAATCACAAGGGACCCAGGTGTACCTTTGATGAATAGGGAATAATCATTCAAAGAATGCCTATAGCCTCTGGAGTATAGGGCAGAAAACAACTTGGCATACCATTGTCTAGAAGCCTGTCTGAGCCCATATAGGGATTTGTTTAATTTGCAAACAAGGGGAGCAGGAGAGGCAGATGGGGCAGAAATAGAGGCAGGAGCAGAAACAGTTAAACCTGGAGGAAGCTTCATATACACCTCATCATCAAAACCACCATGCAAGAAAGCATTATTAACATCAAGTTGAAATAAGTTCCAATGTTTTTTCACAGCCACAACAATTAGACACTTTACTGTGCACATGTTAACCACAGGAGAAAAGGTGTCAGTGAAGTCAATACCTTCAACCTGAGTATCACCTCTAATAACAAGTCTGGCTTTATACCTTTCAACACAGCCATCGGCCTTGTATTTTATTTTATAAACCCATTTACAACCAATGGGTTTCTTACCAGGAGGAAGAGGAACAACATCCCAAGTATGGTTAGTGTCCAAAGCATCAAACTCCTGTCTCATGGCAGCTTGCCATGCTGGAACAGATGCAGCCTGAGAGTAATATAGAGGCTCAGATTCCAAAGAGGAGGAAGATAAACCAGAGAAGGCAGGTAGTTGACAGACATAATCCTTAAGATAGGAAGGAGGATTATGCTGTCTTTGAGACTTTCTGGGAGCCGGAACAGAAGGAGAAGAAACCAAAACTGGAGGTGAGATGTCAGGGTTGAAAGAAGAAGGGAAGGCAGAATCAGTAGAGGCAGGGACAGGATAAGGCACTTGCACAGATGTGGGAGAAGAGGGAGAAGAGAGGAGTATGGGAGAATCAGAATCATCATCATGTTCTCCAGAAGGAACAAAGGGAAAAGATGAAGCAGAATGATGAGCAGAAGAAGACACAGAGTTAAAAGGAAAACATGATTCATGAAATATGACATCCCTGGAGACCAAATATTTCTTTGAAGCAAGATTATACAGTCTATAACCCTTCTTGCCAAAAGGATATCCCAGGAAAACACAAGGAATGGCTCTTGGCTTTAATTTGTCCCTTTGAGGAATTGGGACAGTGGCATAGAAAAGGCAACCAAATGTCCTCAAGTGAGTATAGGTTGGGACTTTCCCATACAAGATTTCAGGAGGAGACTTATTATGAAGTAATCTGGTGGGTATTCTGTTAAGTAGGTAGGTAGCAGTCAACAAAAAACCCCCCCAGAAAGATACAGGCATGCCAGATTGAAAAAGCAAAGCCCTACAGGTTTCAAGGAGAGTTCTATGCTTCCTTTCAACAACACCATTTTGTTGAGGGGTATGTGAGCAGGAGGTTTGATGTATGATCCCCTGGCTGCTAAAAAAGGAAATACCCTTATTGCTAGCTCCCAATTCTAAGGCATTGTCACTTCTAACAGTCTGAACCACAACATTAAATTGGGTTTTAACCAGAGAAAGAAATGACTTAAGCATAGAAAAAGCATTGCTTTTGGATCCCATTAAGTGTGTCCATGTTTCCCTAGAAAAATCATTAACAATTGTAAGGAAATATCTACAACCAGAAGAGGTTGGAGTATGATAAGGTCCCCAAGTGTCCACATGAATCAGTTGAAAGGGTCTAGAAGTCTTAATGGAACTATCAGGAAATGGAAGCCTAGTCTGTCTGGCCATAGGACAGACTGAACATGGAAAAGGTTGTTTGGAAGCAAATGGAAAAGACAAACCAAAAATACATTTCATATTTGCAAAAGGAGTATGAGCAAGTCTTAAGTGCCAAATGTAATTCATGTTAGATGTAAGATCAGTATTACAGATGGAATTATATACATGTGAAGGCAATGGAACAGCCTTGTTATCAGACAAAATGTCATCATGACAAGAAACAGACACAGAAGGCAATGCAACAACCTTGCTATCAGACAAAGTGTCATCATTATAAGAAGCAGATACAGAACAAACAGAAGTAGAGGAAGAACTAACAGAGGAAGAAGGGGAAGGAGGAACCCAAGCCAATTTATATAAGCCATCAGCTTCTCTACCAAGATCCAGAGGCCTCCTCAGAGAAGGGTCCTGTATCATGTGTAGTAAGCATGAATGTTCAGTGAACATAACTATACAATGTAACTGCTTCACTAACTTGTGGACAGAAATCAAGTTGTGTTTAAAAGAAGGAACTAGCAGTACATTGTGAAGAGTGATTGAAGGAGTCAATGCAAAAGAGCCTGTACATGTTACTTTCACTTTATAGCCATTAGGAAGAGTAACATGATATGGCAGAGTTAAAGGTGTGATGTTAAAAAGTAGCTGTTTATCATGTGTCATGTGATTAGAGGCACCTGAATCTATAATCCAGGTGATAGAGTTGATATTAGTAAGTAAGCAAAGTCTGGAATCAGAAATAGGGTTCTCAGTTAACATAGTACCAGCAAAGTTAGCAGCATATATGGGAGGAGGAGTTTGAGCAGTGGATTCCCCTAACTTGGTCTGGTGTAATAAATTCATCAACCAGTCATAATCTTGTCTGCTCAACCCTGGTATCACAGAGCTCTGGCCATCTATTTTTGCAACAGGTTGATGGCTTTCAGGAGGATTCCCTTGGAGAACAGACATATTTCCTTCAGAATGAGGAAAATCCAGACCAGCACTAAGATGAGCAGCATCAGGTCTCCTCCCCTTGTTAAAATTTGTACTTTGTGGATACCTATAGATCTTGAAACACTTATCAATTAAGTGTCCAGATTTTTTTACAGTATCTACAGAATAAAGGTCCTTTGGCCTGATCAAAATTGACTCTCTGTCTGAAAGGAGAAGGAGGAATAGGCACTGTGACCTTGTTAAATCCAACAGGTTGCCTATTAGTATGGACATTGAAAGAGACAGAGTCAGGATTAAAGTGAGAAGGAGACTGGACTTGTCTTTGCTTCTCATCATTGAGGACCATATTATAGACATTGTCAAGAGTTGGAGGAGGCTGCATCATCAAAAGATTACTCCTTACCCCTATATATGCTTCATTCAAACCCATTAAAAACTGAAAGACCTTATTGTCATCACTTTCCTGTACTATGCCATCTTTGGCAGCACAAACACATCTTAGACCATGATTAACACACATTGAATCAATTTCATCCCACAGACCTTTTAGCTTATTAAAATACGAAGCTATATCTAAGGACCCTTGAGAGGTGTGGGACAACTCTCTTTTCAACTCAAAAATTTTGGTCCTGTTTGCAGTGCCATATCTGGCATGAAGTTGGGACCATATACTTTGTGCAGTATCAGAATACTGCACACTTTCAGCAATTTGTGGGGAGAGGGAGGCAGTTAACCAAGAAATCACCATGTTATTGCACCTATCCCATAACCTTTGTTGAGCCACATTAGTGGCTGGTCGGGAGCACGTCCCATCAACAAAACCAATCTTATTTTTAGCAGATAATGCAACAAACATTTTTCTCCTCCAACCCCCATAACCACTTCCCGAGAAGGGAGTAGGAACAAGAGAGACCCCTGGCATATCAGAGGAGTATACAAATAGAGGACTAGTAGAGTCTACCGAGGAGGAGGTACCAGTATTCGTATTAGAAGTCATGATTAATGACCCAGTTTGAAAAGAAAAACAGTTTCGACAAGCAAAATATCACGAAACCAGATATTCACACACGAAGCCAAATAATCACACACAAAGTATACAATACTCAAGACAGGTACAGAGTTACCCTCCTTCTTCGCGACCAGAGAAGATCGGCCTTCAGTCAATCAGAGAAAACCCTAGGTACAAAACCATAGGTGCAACCGTTGCAAAACTTACTGGAAATATAGTTAGGGATGTCGAAAAGTCACCCTAAACATCCACTGAGTGAGAATCGAGCCACCGGATAGCAGTAAAACTCTAGGTTAAACCACCAGAAACCCTAGAAGCCGATAGGTCACCCAAAAATCACCCAAAATCATCAGAAAATCTCCCAGAACGTTTGAGTGAAGAAAATACACTCAGATATCACGATGAAAAACTCAGAAAGGCGTCCAATTTAGACCGGAATCATCATCGACCATAAGGTCTCAGAAACACCCCCAAAAATCTCGAAACAGACTTCATCCAAGACAATGAGATACAGATAAACATAGTCTGATCGTCGTCTAGGCTCTGATACCATGTAAACATTGAGATTAGACCGAAAAATCATTGAGAATGTAGAGAGAGAAACTAGAGAGAAGGAGGAGCGTTTGAGCTCTCTCTAGAATAGAGAGAGAATTTATTAATCAGAAAAATGAAAATAGAATGAAGTCCGGTAGGTGAAAATATCTACACTTGGACTATATACAACTTACACACGAACGGGTCGGGTCGGGTGATCCGACCCAAAATTAAATAACTTGTGGACTCAGGTACACAACAATCATCATAGCCCATTTACAAGATATACCATGGATATACCAAAAATATACAATGAGTATACAAAGAATATACAAGGCTATACAAGACTATATCATGTATTTTCTCTTATCTCAACAACTTCAGCATAATATACTGGAATTCCAGTATAATATACTGGAATTCCAGTATAATATACTGGAGTTTAGAGTTCCAGTATACTTTACTGGAACTTCAGTATATTATATTGGAGTTCTAGAAAAGTAGACCGGAACTCTAGAATATTATGCTTGACCAATCCAGCATAATATACTGGAGTTTGGAGCACTGGTGCTCCAGTCTCCAGTATATTATACTGGAGCCAGCAAAGTATACTGGTCCCTCATAATATACTGGAAATATACGCGGATGTACCGAACTCCAGTATATTATGTTGGACCGGTCTCTTTTACAGTAAAATCGTGGTTATTTTCTATTGACTAGATAAATGCGGACTATTTTTGAATGACCAATCCGAAAATTGGCTAGACAATGCTATTTTAACGGGAAAGATAGCATGGGATGGATCTAAGTTCGATTACTTGGAACAGAAAAGAAGAGCTGAAAACGTTGTCCTACATATTCTTTTTCGACGCCCAAAAAATAAAAAGAAAACAGTTTAAATTAGTCAAGATCACCAAGTTCTTTTCGCAAGCGTAAGGTGAAATTGTCATAGTTAGAGGCAGTTAGGACAAGCAATTCATCCTATATCACAATTAGATTATATCTTTCAAGTCAGCTGTACTATAGTTTTGGAGATGAATAAAATGTTTTGGTATAGCTTCTTTTTAAAGGAGTAATAATTCAACTAAAAGAGAAGTACTGATAATTCTACTTAATTTTACATAAGATAAAGTAATAAAAATTAATTAATATTCACAAATCAAACGCTGGACAAAATCAATCTCAATTTTTCTTTGAGTTTGTGATAATTTCTTATTCTAACTAAACGACCCCTCAAATTTATTTGCCAATCTATACGTGTGCGATTTCATTTGGCAAATGCTTCTTACCCTTATAATGATATTTCGTCTGCGATTTCATTTGGCAAATTTATTTTCCTTTTCAGATAGCTTTTACTCTGAAAACGTTTCCCTTTTTTGGACTGATGGTTATGCTTGTGTGCCGAGTTTCACCTTTATTTCGCCCCCACCCCAACATAGATCTGATTAGTTTTTCTTTTAAAAAAAATTTATTGTAAAAGTGTATTAGGAAAAATTGAGTTTACATATTAAAGTGGTATAAAAATGACGTGTCATAACACGTAGTCTGGTCAAAGAGTTATGATTGGCAAAGAGGCACGAGTCGCAACAAATACGAACAGAGGCAAAGCAAGAGGCACGAACGGTTATTCAAAAGATTTGGTGCCCGTACCTATTTAAGCCTAAGAATCAAGGAGAATGAATCTGACCGAACAAAGGAGTACACATACAATATTTAATGAGCCTTAAGTACTAAAAACATTAGAGAATCTGTATTAAATACAATGATTATGTAACGTAACATTTAATGTCATTAATTGTCTATAATAACCTTATTATGACAAAGACAAAATGTATATCTCCAAAAAAGCTATAAAAGGGAGAGAATAGATAAATTGTAAGGACACGAAACAGTATATGAATATACTGGTCTACTTTACTTTTCTGATTACCTCATTTCTAGTCAAATTACTTTCTTCTATACATTCTTTGATTATCAGTAACTTGAGTTCTTCTCTTCTAAATTAAAGCTTTGGCCAGAGTTCTATTTTTTTGTTAAACAAATTGGTTCCGCTCTGATAATCTATTTAGCTTAATTTTCCTTGTTGCATCAACCATGTCGAACAATAATGACAACATTCAAGGAAATGAAGGAAACCAACAGCTTCAGGGAAATCTACAAGATAATCACACCCCGGTCCCTTATCCACGAAGCTCTCCGCGACGGTCTCGAGAAGGCAATCCTGATGGATCTCATGCAAATGGAAACGCTCAATTTGAAAATGTTGAATCTATCGATGAAGCTTTGCAAAAACTAATTGCTGCACAGGTCAAGAAAGCTCTTGAAGCCTTTGTTAGTCAGTTACCTGCAGCACCACTCACATCCATTCTAAATAACAACACTCTGGAGAATCCTCATTCCGTGCTTGTTAATTAAAGAAGTGGTGGAACCCCCCAGTGAGTCACAAGAAGGAGTACCGGGTAATTTAGTCAATTCAGATTTACAAAATTTAGAGCTAACATTGCAGAAACAGCTCAAGTAGCAAAGTGACCGCATATAACAAATACCTGGGGTGTCGCCTATAATCAAAGGGATGAACGTGGATAAATATTCACAACAACCTTGGAAGCCAAGTGCTGCTCCCCTCCCTATTCCAAAGAAATTTAAAATGCTTGATATTCCCAAATATTATGGAACAACTGATCCACGAGACCACATGACTACATTCACAACAGGTGTCAAAGGCAGTGACTTGACCAAACAGGACATTGAATCAGTATTGGTCAACACATTCGGTGAAACACTCACTAAGGGTGCATTAACATGGTATTCTCTTTTACTCGAAAATTCTATAAACTTTTTCTAAGCTTGCAGATTCTTTCATCAAAGCACACTCGTGAGCTCAAAAAGTCGAAAGAAGAATGGAAGATATTTTTAAAATCAAACAAGGATACTCAGAATTACTTAGAGAATTCGTGGACAGATTCAAAGGTGAAAGAATGACATTACCGTATGTACCTGACAATTAGGCGGCTATAGCTTTCACCAGTAATTTGAATGAGACCTCCGAGGCAACGAGGTGACTCAAGGAAAGTCTTCATGAATTTTTTGCCACAACATGGAATGACGTTTATAACAGGTATAACACGAAGCTGAGGATCGAAGAAGACATTATTTCACGGTATCAAAAAGAAGAAAAGATAAGTTCGAGACGGGTGAAAACCAAAAAAAGGTCTAGTAAAAAGAAGTACGAACCATACATGAGACCTGAGGGAAAAGACTCACGGTCAAAACAGGATAATTAGAGATATGACCATAGATCAAGGAATAGAGAGTCAGGCTCATTAGATTAGGGAATAATTGAAACACACGTGAGTCTCCAAATGATGATAGACACTTAAAGGCGAGGTTTGGCGGTTATAATTTAAATGTGAGCACTTCCGAACTCGTAGGTGTTTTGAGAAGCATGGGTGACAAGGTACATAGCCAAAAGACACAAGATCGAATCCAAAGAGTCGCAACCCTGATCATTGATGTGAATTTCATAATGATCACAGGCATAAAATGGTTGACTGTAATTTTTACAAAGTGAAGCCGATAGTTTATTAAAATAGGGGTATCTCACCGAGTTATTCAGTGAGAAAGGTAAGCAAGCATACATGGAGAATAGGTAGGAGCCACCAAAACCATCTTCTCCCAAAAAGAACCTTCAACTTTATAAGTGGAGGTAAAGACATCAATGGTGTGACGTACACCGCAGCTAATAAGATTTCCAAAATCACAATTACTCAAGGAAAACGGATGCGACATGTCTTAGAAGAAGAAACTATTATGTTCGATAATGCAGATACAGATGGCGTATTAACTCCACATAACGATGCGGAAGTATTATCTCTACTTGTACTATGATACTAATGTGAAACGAGTTTTGATTGATCCAGGTAGCTCCGTGAACATCATTCTATTAAGCGTGTTACGTGAGATGCGAGCTGAAGACAAATTAGTGCCAAAGGCGCATATTTTGTTTGGATTTGACAATTCTAGCATTGTAACAAAAGGAGAGGTAATACTCACTACATTCGTAGAAGGTGTTATCAAAGATTCAAAATTACAAGTGGTAGATATGGAGATGGCTTACAACATGATTCTTTGGAGACCATAGATTCATGAGAGGGATGATGTTCCATCAACCATACATCAAGTTATCAAATTTCCATCACCATGGGGAATATGTCAAATTTATGGAGATTAACAAACATCCGGGAGCATCAATTCCGTAGCTAATTCAAGTATGAGAGACGAAGAAAAGTAGCAGTTATAGAATCCAGTTGAGCATATCATGATACAAACCTCAACTGAACAAGGGTGAATAGACATGGACTCAAGGCCTGATGTCATTCAAGAACCGGAGAAAAATGAGAATATAAAAACAACAATTGAAGAACTAGAGGCTGCAATGTCATTTTCACGCTGTCCTAAAAGAAAGTCTACATAGGGCAAATCTAAGCCAAGACATGAAAGGTAAGTTGATTGAATTTTTGAAAACTAACATGGGCTGTTTTGCTTGGTCCCACTCTGATATGACAGAAACACCATCGGAGGTAATGAATCATAAATTAAATGAAGATCCATCGTACCCTCCTGTCAAATAAAAGAAGAGAAATCAACGAGCTTTAAAAATCAGGTGATTCAAGAAGAGGTCAAAAACTTATTAAAGAATGGGCCTATCCGTGAGGTAAAATATCCTAATTGGTTAGCTAATATTGTTGTAGTACCAAAAAAGAATGGTAAATGGCGAGTTTGTGTAGATTACACAGACCTTAACAAAGCTTGTCCAAAGGATTTTTTCCCACTACCACATATATATATCAACTAATTAATGCTACTGCAGGATATAAACTATTGAGTTTTTTTAGATGCATATTTAGGTTATAATCAGATCAAAATAGATCAAGTAGACGAGGAAAAAAGTTCATTCATAACAAACAGTGGGACTTACTATTACAAAGTAATGCCTTTTAATCTCAAAAATACTAGTGCAACATATCAAAGGCTGGTGACTAAAATGTTTCAAGAAAATTTGGGAAAAAACATGGAGGTTTATATAGGCAATATGCTAGTTAAAACTCAGCATTCAAAAGATCATATCTCACACATGTTTGATACTTTTCACATTTTGCGTAAATTTAATATGAAATTAAATCTGGAGAAATGTGCATTTGGTGTTGCATCAGGTAAGTTTTTGGGATTTCTTGTTTCTAACCGTGGTATTGAAGTGAATCTCGCACAGATTGAGGCCATTGAAGAAATCAATAATGTGCTTTCAAGTAAAAAAGAAGTGCAGAGATTGATAGGAAGATTGCAGCCTTGGGAAGATCCATTTCTAAATCATCAAAAAAGTGCTTCAAATTCTTTTCAGCTCTTAAAAAGCAAGATCATTTTGAATGGAATGAGGAATGTCAGCAGGCACTCAAAATTTTGAAGACATACTTATCAAATCCACCATTGCTCGCAAAACTAAAGGCTGGGGAAAGATTGCTCATCTAGCTTTCTGTTTTAGAAGTAGCGGTACGTGTTGTTTTAGTCCGTGAGGACCAAGGTAAACCATCTCCGATCTATTATGTTAGCAAATATTTATTAGATGCGGAGACGTGGTATCCTCAATTAGAAAAGCTTGCACTTGCATTAATCATGGCATCTAGAAAATTAAGACCTTATTTTCAATGTCATCCTATTGCCGTAGTAACTGCTTATCCATTACGCAATATTTTACATAAGCATGAGTTATCAGGAAGGTTAGCTAAGTGGTCTATATAATTAAGTGAATATGATATCACATACCAACCTAGAATTGCTATAAAATCTCAAGTGTTATCTGATTTCATGTCTGATTTTAGTCAATGTATGCAATAAGAAGCAGGAAAAGAGTTACAGGTGTTCAATGGAGCTAACCCAGGAACTTGGACCTTATTTTGCTGATAGTTCATCTAACCTAAAGGGTGCATGTTTAGAGATTGTTTTGATTCCACCTACAGGTGAAGCCAATAAATGCCATCCAATAACTAACAATGAAGCAGAGTATGAGGTTGTGATTGCAGGTTTAGAACTGACACGAGAACTTGGCATAAATCAGATTATAATCAAAACTGATTCTCAGCTTGTAGTTAATCAAAATTCTGGGGACTTACACGGTCAGGGAAGCAAGGATGCAACAATACATAGAAAAGGTATGGGATTTGATGAGGCAATTTCAAACCTGGAAAATGACATAAATATCAAGGGATGAAAAAGTCGAAGCAGACGCCCTAGCTAATCTCGCATCTGCGGCAGACGTGGCAAGCAATGAAAATGCTTAAGTTATTCATTTATTTCATTCAGTTCTCCACCCCGATAAGAATGGGGTAAATTTTAATAACTTAACTTGGGATTGGAGAAACGAGATTGTTACTTTTTTGCTGTATGGTACCGTCCCTGAAGATAAGAAAAAAGCTCACGCGCTTAAAAAAAGGCTATCCGGTATTTATTAAAGCAAGGCAATCTTAACCGAAAAATGTTCGGTGGTCCCTTAGCAAGATGCCTTGGACTTTCTCATACGAAATTCATAATGAGAGAGATACACGAGGGGCACTGTGGAAATCACGCTGGAGGAGGGTCATTGGTAAGAACCTTAAATTAGAGTAGGATATTAATGGACTAGAATGGAAGAAGAAGCAAAAAATTTTGTGCCTAAATATGATAAATGCCAAAGGTACGGTAAAAATATGCATAGGCCTGCACAGTTACTACATCCGATCATTGCACCGTGGCAATTTATGAAATATGGAATGGATATCATGAGACCACTACCACAAGCAAAAGGATAGATAAAAGTTTTGCTCGTAGTCATTGATTATTTTACTAAATGGGTGGAGGCAGAAGCTTTCAAACAGGTGCGAGAAAAGGAAGTTAGAAATTTTATTTGGCGGAATATCATATGCCGATATGCCAAAGGAAATCGTGTGTGATAATGGCCCTCAGTTTATACGCGCTCAAATCACAGAGTTCTTTCAAAGTTGGCAAATTAAAAGGATTACATTCATACCTTATCATCCGGTGGGTAATGCGCAAGCTGAGTCAACAAAAAAAGTCAAGCTGAGTCAACCAAAAAAGTCATTATCAACAATTTAAAGAAGTATTTAGAGGAATCCAAAGGTAATTAGCGAGAAGTGTTGTCTGGTGTTTTATTGGCATATCGCACAACAGAAAAAACGAGTACATGAGAAATACTATTTTCATTGGTTTATGGAGCTGAAGCATTGATTCCAGTTAAGATAGGAGAGCCGAGTACAAGGTTCACACATGCGCCAAAAGAGTCTAATGATGATGAAATACGTTAAATATTCATTTACTCGAAGGAAGAAGAGAATTTGCACTAATAAGAACGGCATCACAGAAGCAGGTCATAGAACAATATTATAACCGAAAAGCACGCCTCAGATTCTTCAAAATTGGGGACTTCATGCTCAAAAAAGTTTTTTAATCTACAAAGGCAGCTAATGCGGAAAAATTAAGTCCAACATAGGAAGGACCTATAGAATTCATGATATTGCAGGAAAAGGAGCATACGAGCTGGAAACAATGAATGGCAAGATACTACCTTCACATGGAATGCCGTTCATCTGAAGAAGATACTATTTCTAAGGAATACCCACGGTCAGGTATCCATATTTTTGAATTGTTAAAATTTTACTAACGGTTTTAGATAATAGGTAAAAAGTTAACCCATACTAAATGATGAGTCATGACCTACAAGGCACGTGAAATAAATTTCCTGGCCTAGGGTTATAATTATTTTGATAGAAATTCAAACGGATTAAGCAGTCTACATCTATAATCATATCTCCGAGACCCATATGCTTTTCCTTTTCAGGGAAAAGACCAAATGAGAGGAACAATCAAGTGCTCGAGGCTTCATACTTGAACGCTCAAACACTTGGGGGACTATATAATATACATGGGCATGTGTATAAAGAAGACAAAGAAGACTGGGAAGCAATCAAAGATCAAACCTGAAACATTCACTCATTGAATGAGTCAAATGCAAGGCAAAGTCACGAGCTAAGGCCAAAGAAAAACCTTAGTGTAGTTAGGGTAAAGTCAATGTATTGAAACGTGTCATAAATAAATCGTATTTATTACTGAAATGGGTTATAAATAAAAACCTCGTGTTTATTTTTCTTTTTTAAATTTGTTACAAGAAAAACAGTTATGAGAAAGTTATAGATGTAATTCAGATATGTGTAAAGTGTTATTCAACACTAGACAAATTTCAAATAAAAACTTGTCAAAGTTATTTCAAAGAATCATGTGTATTCCTATTTCTTTTATCGTATGTTAAAACCATTATAAAGTTGAGACGCATTGTTCATTAAGTGTCGAATACAAAAAGGCCCTCTTTTATAAAATTCATGATTAATTTAAACATTTATGAAGTTAATAGAAGCATTTTTCAAGAATAAAAATGCAAATTATTCTTTAAGTCCTTGGAAGTAAAGGCAAGAATAAACAAAATGAAAGTTCAATGAAGAAACTTCTTAATATTAAAGAGTCTAGACTATGTATGAACTTAGTCATAAAATTGTTTATACATGTTGACACATAAAAGGCCTGGGGACTTGAGTTTCCAAAAAACCCTCAAATGAGCCCAAGGGTTTTTCCCACAATTTTCCAAGTAAAAATAAAACAACACAAAGAATTTCAACTAACTTGAACTTGTCATTAAGAAGATAAAGGAACTGAAACAGGTGCATCTACAGCAACACGCTAAACTTGGCTTATAGCAGCGGGCTCAACTTGGCTTGAAAGAGTAGGGATACCCATATCAATTTCAATATTTTCAGAAGTTTCAGCCATGGGAGGAGAAAGAACTTGGTTCCGTTGAGTTTTTTCTATAGTTTCTTTAATCTTGGCTAACTCAGATTCCAAGTCAAAATTCTCCCAGCTAGCTTCAATGAGGGTATCATGGTGAGAATTTAGGAACGCCCAACTCACTTCAACGGCCGACTCATTCTCAAGGATTTCATAATCTCTTTCCTAGTCAGCAATTTCATTCTTTAACTTTTCATTTTCAGCTAAGGCAGATGTGTAAGAAGCTTGAAGAGAGGCATGTGAACTTTCTAAGGCACAAACCTTATCAGAAGAAGCTCGGAGGTCTTCTTATGCTTGAGTCAAATTCTGCACGAGCTCACAAGTATAAGCTTCTTTCTCACCCAAGAGAGCCTTTAACTCTCTAATCTCTTCACTTGTCTTTGACAGTTGCTCTGAGAAAGAAGTTTTAAGACGAGCTTTTTCTTTATCTACTTGACTTGAGGAAGTCTTTGCAACTGCCAACTCCGAAGTCAAGGCCCGTACCTGCTGCTCTAAGATACTCTTACTTTCTTCTAAGTAATCCGCATCAGTCCGAAGACTTTCATACTATTCCTTCTAATTGTACGCCTTTAATTGAGAATCACACACTAATTGCTCTGAGAGGGTAATCTTTCTTATCATCTCTGTGCCGATGAGATTGGCCTAAAAAAAGGAAAGGGAAGGGAAATGAGAATCCCAAATACAGAAAAGTTACAAAGTAAAGTTTTTAAAAAAAGAAAGGGGGAATACCTTTAAAGAAACATGAACAATGTCATTCATCAAGGTCAAGGAGCTATGGCTCTCTAGCTTGGCTTTCTCAATTGGTCCAATTAAGGGCTTTAGCCACACATCTGCTTGACCCAATTTCCTTAATTGATTGCCCTCAGGGGGGACTTTAATAATCACTTGCTTCATAGCACCACTTCTACTTAAGGAGACAACTTCAGCACGGTGAGTGATTGGAGGAGGAATTGTTGAAGGAGGAACAATATAAGTAGTAAAGACAGCCTGGGCAGGAATAGAAACAGCCGAGATCGGCAAAGAAGGAGGCACATACACGGGTGTAGAAAAGAAGCCAAGGGTGCTTCATAAAAAACCAGGCCTAGGCTTTCACTACCAAACCCGCTGATAAAGAGCTACTCAACGGAGTCATGGGCTGCAACAGGAGCAGCAACATCATCAGGAATTACAACCGAGGCCTTAATAGATTTGATAAGAGGAATAGAACGAAGGGGGACGCTTCCACTTCATCATCAGAAATGATGCGTCTACGAGCCCGTGGCCCTGTTACCAAAGAGCCCCTATCTTCATATTCTTCAGAATCTTGGTCATCGACAGTTTTTCTTTTTGATGAAAAACCCAAGATTAATTCTTGGGCCCTTCCAAAGAGATACAAGAAGCCGCGATCGCCTCGGCAGTAACCCCTCGAATAGCAAATCCTATTAAAAAGAAGGATTGAAGTAAGATCAAAGGAAAAAAATATGTAAAAATAAAAATAAAAGCTATTACCATGAGTTTTTACTTTCCAACCAAATTGTTAGGAAAGGGTCTTCCAAGATCTACCATCCATTGGAGCAGTAGTCAAAAGTTTTCCTACCCAATTGCGAAAATTGGGAACATCTTCCACAACTCCCATAGTTGCTGGAAAAGAAAATTAAAATTAGAAAAATTAAAGAAAAAGGTAAGAGAAGGTTAGAAGACTCACATGCAAAATTCTACTTCTCAGGGAAGGGAACGTTCTCATCACCCACTAACCCAATAGTGGGGCATCAACAAATATGGCATACCAGCCACGATCTTTGTCATATTCTGGACTAACTAGAACTTTTTTGCTCCTGGCTATGAGTGTAAAACACCATTACAAAAGAGTCTCGGAGAGTAAAGATGAATCAGATGCGGGAAAGTAAAAGGCAAACCGACTGTGTTGGTCATCTGCCTCAAACAGGCGACAACCCTCCATATTATTGGGCCAATTTGACCTAATCAAACATCAAAGAAATGATAAAACTCAAGAATAACAGGATTAGTAGCAGGTTTAAATCCTAAAGCAAAAGGGTATGTATAGATAAAAGAAAATCCGGTTAAGTAGGAGGTAATTCTTTGATTCAAATTGGGAATAATGATAAGAAAGTCATAATCCTAATGACATTCTCTACAAACTAAAGAAATCAAATCTTCAGTGATTTGAGTGGGATAAATATCAGCACGATCTAACGAAAATACTTGATTTCTAAGAGATTCTCTGTCATTATAAAAGAAAATTCCGCAGGAACAATCTCTTTTACTAGAGGTTCACGGAGAGACTAAGAGGATTCCTTACCTCTAGAAGAAGGTCTACGTGAAAGTGAACCTATGGTTCTAGATGAAGGGCCAGAACTGGATGAAGACCCTAAATGACGTTGTCTACTTCCCCCCTTCTACTCCTATTAGGGGAAAGAGGAAGACTATCAACTATGACAACTCTCCTAGGGTTAGGTTTTGGTGAAGACATGATAGTACGAGGAAGGAGCAAACAAAGATTTGATAAATTAGATGTTCAAAAAACTTTATGTGGTAAAAACAAAGAAGAAAACTATGTTTATGCTAGGAAGCAACCGTCAAAGGAAAAGGCGTAATGATGGAAAGATTATAATGAGAACTGGCGTTTTGTGTTTAGTGAAGCCGTAAGAAAGCCCTAAAAGTCGCTGAAAGTTGCAGAACTAGTAAAAAGATGCCACGTGTAATAGACATTAAATAGAAGTGACGATTAAAGCGTCAATTTTATTGTAGCATTTATGGCGGCAAATATTTTCGCTTCATTAAAATCCACTTTCCAAATGTTCAATTGATGAATAAGTGGCAAGTGTGGGAACTATATGTATTAGGAAAAATTGAGTTTACATATTAAAGTGGTATAAAGATGACATATAATGACACATACACTGGTCAAAGAGTTATGATTGACAAAGAGGCATGAGTTGCAATAGAGAACATATGCAAAGGAAGATGCATGAGCAGTTATTCAAATGACTCGGTGCCCGTACCTATTTAAGCTTAGAATCAAGGAGAATGAATCTGACAGAACAAGGGAGTGCACATACAGTACTTAATGAGCCATAAGTACTAAAAACGTTAGAGAATCTATATTAAATATAATAATTATATAACATAATATTTAATGTCATTAATTTTTTATAATGGCCTTATTATGACAAAGGCAAAACGTGTATCTCCAGAAAAGCTTTAAAAGGGAGAGAACAGATCAATTGTAAGGACACAAAACACTCTCTGAATATACCGGTCTACTTTACTTTTTTGATTACCTCATTTCTGATCAAATTACTTTTTTTCATACTTTCTTTGATTATCAGTAACCCAAGCTCTTCTCTTCTAAATTAAAGCTTTAACCAAAGTCCCATTTTTTGGTTAAACAAAAAGAATTTCACTTATATGTAGTGAATATGTAAAAAAGAGTTAAACTATTAGTGCATTTTGCCTGTTATAACAATAAAAATTTTCATATTATAATTTTTATATTTTTTAAGAATTTACATATAACTATCTTTAAAATAATTGATCGTGTGAAATTTTGTCTATCCTCTCTAAATATAAAAGTTAACTTTAAGAAATATTAAGTGGGCATTTGGACATAATAATTGTGAAATTTCGGGGAGAAAAGTGAACTCTTTTTTTAAGTTTAAAAAGATATTTGAAAATTTGAATTGTGTTTGAAATTTATGCAAATTGAAGTTGTTTTTGAATTTTTCTGAAGGATTTGACGTAAAAATATTGAATTTACTTTTTTGAAGTTTTTCGAATTATGAAAAGAAGTTGAAATTCAACTTTGAGTTAGATTTGAAATTTTCATAATCAAACCGTAGTTCTGGCAATGTGAAAAAATATTCAGAAAATATTTATGGTCAACGGGTCATAAATTAGAAGTGTTACAAACCCTAGCCAGTCTAAAATGGTTCCCACATGGTGAACCAATCATGATAAGCATCTTGTGGGTCCTTATCACTTATAGCATTGGCAGGTAAAACACCGTTGAATCTTTGTTTGGAATCAAGAATCTTATCTCCTTTTTGGCAATAAAAAAATATCTTTGTTATGTAGCTAGGCACCTTTATTTTTGAAGTTTCTGTACTCTCCTACCCAGTTGAAATTATAGCAGTATAAAATATATCTCATTTTTGAAAGACAAGATGTATCGAATTGTCCTCTCTATTTAACAACTGCTACCATTTCAAGGATTTGCATTCTTTCTTCTCACATATATAGTCAAACAGATTCTAAATTCATATATACGCCTAGTTTAAAAAAATTCTGAACCACTTAAAAGGCAGGGGTGGATGTTGATTTTCTACTACGGGTTTTACCGAAACATAATTTTCTTATACAAAATACGAATATATATATAAAAACCTATTAAAATATTAACAATATAATAAGTTTAACTTTAAAAAACTGAAAATTAAGCGATTAAATTTAAATTCTGAATCTGCTTTTGCATTCTGCAAACCCTATCTTCTTTGATGCCTTGGTGTCTTTTCCATTGTTTTGTATTCTCTTGAATAGAAACAATTTAAGAATTTCTCATGAAAAATATTATAGAAGACAATGTCAGATGTATGGGCTATATGATGAGAAGATGATAAAATTGCACGTTGTAGAAAAAGGAAAGATGGAATAATGGAATTTTTTTAATTGGTGTAGCATGTTCTCATCCTATCATATCTTTCTTTCACTTTCGGCAACAAATGGAAATTTTCTTTCGTTACCAAATGAAGATGATATGTGTTGGTAATTGTTTCCTGCATCGAAAAGTGTCGAAGAGGGAATGAACTTTCTTTTTGTGGCTGAATCCCAAGTTCCCAACCACAACTTTCTTATCAGTGATCACATTCTTACTAATTTTGACTCGATCCCTTGGCCTTTCGCATTGGCTAGCTTTTCCTCATTTGGATTACTCTAATGAACTAAAGTATCTGTTTTTTTTAAAGTTTAACAATATGAGGTAATTGTGCCCCGCATTGTTATCTAATTGGAACCCTTTACTATGTGTGTAGGTGATCAATTGAAATGTATTTGAGTGTCTAAATAAAAATATGTTGACAAATTTAATGGATTGTCGATGTATTATGTCCAAAAAAATTTGAAAGTGACGGACATCTAATTACTATTGCTGAAACTATTTTGCGGCGAGTGAGGAAGTGTCTGTATACGTAGACCTTATCCCTACCTTGGGGTAGAGAAACTATTCCCAATAGATCATTGATATTCCTCCTTCAAGAACTCTTCAACTTGCTTTTGGGTAACTCGAACTCACAACCTCTTGGTTGGAAGTGGAAGATGTTCACCACTAAAGGAATGTGTCAAAACTCACTAGAGCTACTATAAAACTCACTAATCTAATAACTCAACAAGATAAATCCAAGGGAAAAATGTGAAGGGAAGGGGTGGGGTGGGGTGGGGGTGGGGTGGGGGTGGGGGTGGGGTGGGTTAGTGGATGCATGATGTATTGCTGATTAAGAGGCTAAGAGATTAATAATTGGGCTAATTAGCAGGAGAGAACATACGATTACGTGAGTGGTGTGCGTGATCATGAAACAAATGTTTCATTAAACCAACCCAATCAAGATTTTAAGATATTTTAAGTCTTTTAACAACAAGGTAATCAAATCTAAGCCCCCACAAGGTGGAATTGAACACTTTAGAAAGGAATAGAGGAATGTGTGACATCCCCCATACAGAGTGCGTAGTGGATTAATCTTTTCTCAAGAATAGTCAAAGATCCCACCCTCCCCCGCCCCTACCTTACTGTTCAATGAGTATAAAAAGCATATATACTTAAGCTGCCTTTTGCACAGTAGAAGATCCTCTGGTGGCTTCACGTTAGCGCACCTCTATGTTTCGATCTCCCATTGGTTAATGTACTCATAAATTATTTCTACTTGTTATAAATAATAAAAAAAGAAGAATATTATTGCAAAGAAAAGTAAAAAAAAATAGAATTCTTATTCAATTTTTGGGATGATTTACAATAGAATAAAACCCTTTATTTATAGTGAGAGAATAACTTTGCCACCAAATAATAAACCCTAAAATCTCTCTAAATATAGATATTCACCATAAATAAAATTCTATTTATAACACTTCCCCTTGAATGTCTATTCATCAGATAATGTGTCTCGCTAAAATCTGAACTAAAAACCCAGTGAGAAAAAAATTCTAGAAAAGGAAAAAGAGTATACATATCTAATAATACGCCTTTTGGTTGCCTCGTTAAAAACCTTGCAAAGAAAATCTAGCGGGACAAAACCTTGTACGGGAAAAGAGTGCAACACGCATTAACTCCCCCTGATGAGAGTATCAATTCACATCCTTCAGTCTTCACATTCTAATCTTGTGCAACATCTTCAAGAGATCATTGGTAGATATTTGATAAATAAGTCAACCATATTAATTTGAATGAATATTTTGCACTTTGAATCATCATTCGTAATAGAGATGTAACGTCTTCATATAGTCATGGAATGACTTTTCAATATCTCCATAGAGGTATTCTCGCTATAACATTATCGTGCTTATAGTTATCGGAAGTTACATATGTGCACAAATTACACTTAGAATATGGTACTTCATGACCGAAAATTGTATATGCTCTAAGCGATTTAAATCCTTCAAGGATTGTCATATAAGTCATTATAATAGACTTTAATTATATGCATATCAAGTTTTCATGTCATGCTACACAAATAAAATATCGAAAACTGATTGCACATATCTTTCACTTTATACTTTCAAGTGTTTGAACTTCAGGTCCAAAACTACATATCTTTCATATGAAACCAAATCTACTTGAATTGTTTCTCCAGACTTAAGAACCTCATATATATATAGACGTCGTCAATAAATATTTTGTATCGATTCCAACCTCCTTATTTTTATATATACATAACATAGAGATCTCTTCATTCATATATTCAGGTACCTGAATCTCTTTTGAGATTTTATGAAGTGTTATGTCATGTGATCATCTAAATCACTTGCCTCCTTTATTATGATCATTTGCTCATCTTAGACTTTGTCCATCTAGGACTTAATAAGAGAATTTGCAATGAGAATATAATTACTTTCTTTGGGTCAGCAAATGCGTTTGACATGCTTTGCAATATATTGCAAATGAATTATCCTTTTATGAACTTCAAGTTCATATTATTTTATTCGAGGATCTAGATGTACAAATGATAATTCATTCCACGTAACTTTTTCTCAACTGTTTATCATGTCTCCCCCTCATGTTAGAAAAATTAACTTGTTTCCTCAACTTCGAGAACCCATCTTTGTGCTTTATGGTGTTAATCAAAATATACACCGTACATCACTAATACATAAAATGAAATTATTTGGTTCCTGACTCTAAGCCACTTGTAAGGGGAGAATATAATATACTTTGGTATATACGTATATCAAATTGATATACAAAATTTTGTTCTCATAAATAATTATTTAGCTATTAAGTGGAGGCACTCAATAAATTATTTTTCTAAACCAACTTATCAAGATGAACTATCTTGAATAGAAAATCTAGAATATGCTCTAAATTAAATTATTGAGCAAGTTACCTCGCAAACACCAAGTTGCGGGTTAATACTAATTGCACATGTAACCGGCCATCTCATAGATGCATTTTATGTGGTATACATGGAAAGTGAATGAGCCTATATTCACTTTTGATATTTCTAGCATTCATGAGATTCAATCCCAATTTAGCTGATCTATTAATTAATAAGAACAAGTAATATAAGAGAAATCGTAAAGAACTTTCTAGTTCTTTAATATTTATCCATGTGAATTTTCTTTTATTTTTTCACATCATGGCTAAATCAATTATGTTGGAAACCAACTGAATAAATTATCAATATTGATAAACTTCACGTTTACACCATGACGTGTGCAATTATCAATAAACTCCAAGTTTATTATGATATGAGTTTTTATATCAATAAATATCCACCTTATTATGGTATTCTTTTATTTGTGTAGTACAAACTGGAGAATAAATTGGGTAGCTTTTCACATACATATTACTCTGCTACAAATTGTAGTAATAGAAGATATTAAATCTTTCATTTATTTATAGTCTCAATATAACCAACCGCTTTCGCGAATACTTTCGAAACTAAATAAGTTTCTTTGAGACTTACTATAGCACAATAGATTAATGGTAATAAATTGTGTTTCTCTAAAATAGTAATAATTGGCTCTTCCAGAGCTCTCAATTAATTTGGTACTATCACATATTCATCAACATCCATATGGTGAATATATCTTTTAAAGAGAAAGTTATAACATTATGTCATTATGGGTATGATTATAATTATATGCAAGATCTGTTTCTTGCATTACCATTGTCTTTTAATAATCCCACTGCCAAAATATTTGTAGCATACAAATAAGTACGTGACCAATGACCATTTATGCCGTAATAATGATATTATTTTCTTATATCATCTCAAATCTCTTTCTAGAGGCGAGTGTGGCATATTCACTACTACTAGCACGTTCATATTCTTCCTAGAATGAATATGTATTTATAAATAAGATATTATCACATTCACATCATGAATGGACCACACTCATCTATATTTGCTTTACAAAATCCCATGTCAAATCGATGACAAATATTACTTTCACAGAGCTAAGGATTATTTTGAGAATCCTTATTGTTCTCATCACCATAGTGATGATGATTATAATTTTGTCTATTGCCATGTCCACATCCATTGATACATTCATAGTAATAATTTTATTTTCTTTTAGACTTATCACATATCACTATCACATTCTCTTAAAGGAATGAGAATGGAGAAAATTCAATGTGACGGGTTTCCACTTATTTGCCCAGAATCATACATGAATTTGATCATGGTAAGAGAGAGAAATTTTATCACTTCGAGTGGTTATAATTTTTTACTAAATCCATTAGAGTTATAATCAAAATTTATTGTCTTTGCTTGTATTTAAAATTAAAGTATAGAATAAAAGAAAAAAATACGGCAAAGTACTTACCTTAAATCCAAAATTTAATCATGAAGGAAGTTCATGGAACAATTGATAATCATTATGCTCAATCCCAAAGCTTCTACTCAATTGGTTAGAGTCTCGTGATGATAACGTGAAGAAGAACGTCATAGCAAAGAAAAGTAGTGAGAGAGAATTCTTATTGAATTTTTGGGATGATTTACAATGGAAAGAACCCTCTATTTATAGGAAGAGGGTGACTTAGCCACTAAGTAATAAATCCTAGAATCTCTCTAGATATATACATTCACCATAAATAAAATTTTATTTATAACACTACTTAAATTTATCTTTATAAAAGAAGAGGAGAAGGGTTTATTTTCTATAAGTCCAGCTACTTTCACCGGAACATATCATATGTCGTGGAAAGTAGAATATTTTCTCCTTCTTGCTTCTAATTTCCTTAAGCTTGTTTTCTTTTTCTTTTTCCCGTCAGAGGTATGGATAGGTTTTGCCTTCTTTGATAGGGGGTATAACAATCCTACCGGTTGTTTTTAGAATTAACGCCCTGATACCTTATTAACTATCTTTTCTGTTTCTATTTCAATTGTTGTGACTTGACGGGATGATTCATCTTGAGTTTCGGAGTGTTTCGGGACACTTAGTCCCTAAATGAGAGATTAAGTCTTAGAATTTGGACAGTATCAAACGCAGTGTGAAGACGGCTCCGTAATGGTATTCCATCAATTCCGTTAGCTCCGTAGGTGATTTCGGACTTGGGGGCGTCTCCGAATTGTTTTTGGAGGTCCGTAGCTTATTTAGGCTTGAAATGGCAAAAGTTAAATTTTTGGAGTTTCAGGCCGATGGTGGAATTTTTGATATCGGGGTTGAAATCTGATTCCGTTAGTTGGAGTAGGTCCGCAGTGTTCAATATGACTTGTGTGCAAGATCTGGGGTCAATCAAACATGGTTGGTTGGTTTTGGCACCGGTTGTAGAATTTTTGTGATTCAAGCTCATTAGGTTTGGATTGGAGGGTTATTCGTGGGTTTAGCATTGTTTGATGTGATTTGAGGGCTCGACTAATTTCATATGATACGTTAGGATTGGTTGGAACGTTTTTTTGCGGTTCCGGGGTCCTCGGGTGAGTTTCGGATGTTTAACGGATTTGAATGTGGACTTAGGCATTTTTTGGTATTGCTGAACCTGCTATAACTGCACGGGAGTACGTGGGACCGCAGGTGCGGCGCCACATAAACGTCTTGGTAATCGCACAAGCGAAAAAGGGCCAGGGCTTTAGGAACCGCAGATGCGGCCCCAGCCCGGATTAGTGGATTTTGCACCTGCAATGCCTTTTCCGCAGACGAAGGATCGCAAATGCGTCCCCATGACCGCAAATGCAGTAATCACTAGGCAAAAATATGAAATTTCGAGGGTTTGAAGTTCATAACATCAAATTTGATTTTGAGCTCGGGAGAAGGCGATTTTGTGAGTATTTTGAAGAGGAAATCAGTGGGTAACGATTCCTAACCCTATTTCGTTTATATTTCATCAATCTATTGTTGTTTTACTCATCTAACCAAGGAATTTAAGTGAAAAAAATGAGAATTTTGGGGAAATGTTCCTCAATAGAGTTTTTGCATTTTGATCAGGTTCTAGTTGTCAGAATTGGCTAATTTTTGGACGAGTTATCTCATGGGTGAATGGGTGTTCTAAATTGGTAACTTTACCCAATTTCGGGACGTGGGTTCGGGAGGAGTTTTGGACGTCTTTCTAATTTCTCACCGTAGCTTTAAATTCATTAGTCAAATTAGTTGCTTGTAGGTTTAATTTATGTTATGTAATTGATTTGATTAGATTTGGGCCACTAGGAGTTGGATACTCATGGCAAGAGCGTGATATCAGATTGATTTTGAGCTGGTTTGAGGTAAGTGGCTTGCCTAACCTTATGTGTGGGAACTCCCCTTAGGATTTTGGTACTGTTGTTATATGAATACCGTGTACAGGAAGTAACGAGTGCGTACATGTGCTAATTGTTGAAAACCCCCATTTACATTAAATAAATGTCTACATTTTTCTTTAATTGAGAAATACTAGTATGCGAAGCCTCATGTTTAGCTTAGGGAAGCATGCTTACGTGACTTAACTGTCTTATCTACTTTACCTATGTACGTGAATTCTGTGTAGCATGTTTAGGGTAGAAACTACCTGTTTCCTTGATATAAACTTGAATAGAACTGTATACTTACTCTTGAGACTGTTGTGTATATTGATTTTGTTGTATATTAACTTTGGGACTATAGAACAGTATTTCGGGAGATCCCCCTGCATGTTTATTTTGGGACTATGTATCGGTATTCCGCGAGATCTCCCTGTATATTTATATTTGGGACTGCAAGACGGTATCCCGGTAGAACCCCCTCTATTAGATATTTGCTTTAGGACTGCAGATCAGTATTCCAGGAGATTCCCCCTGCACATTTACGATTTATACTACAGGTTGGTATCCTAGGAGATCCTCTGTACATTCAGTTTGGGACTACGGGATGTTATCTTGGGAGATCCCCTGTTGATATCTCCGTGTACTAAGTTATTTCTTTATGTGATTTTATCTTTATTGACTATTAGTATTTTAATTATACTATCATATTTCATATTGTTTACCTTGTATATATAACCATTAGGGCCCTGACCTAATCTCGTCACTACTCTACCGAGGTTAGGCTTGGTACTTACTGGGTACTGTGGTATACACATGCCCTTTCTTGGACATGTTTTTCGTATGCAGATCCAGGTTCTTCTGCTCAGCCATACTACCCATGAGGCAAGGTGACCAAGATACTTCGAGGTATATCTGCCACATCCGTTGACCTAGAAGTCCCTCTCTATTCTCCCTTCAGTTATAAACCTCTTGTATTTTTCTTCCTTTTGATTTCTGGAGTTAGAACACTATGTAATTTTTTAGATTGTGATTCATGAGGTTCCAGATTTTGGGAGTGCTATATTCATTTGAGGCTGTTATTTTTGTATATGACGAGCGGCATTTTTAAACTCGTTAATTATATTTATCTTTTAGTTGGCTAGATTTTTATCTTTAATTCATTTTTGCAATGTGCTAGGCTTACCTAGTCGTAGAGACTAGGTGCGGTAACGAAAGTTCACGTAGGGACAATTTGTGTAGTGAAAAGTTGGTATCAGAGCTCTAGGTTTATAGGAGTCATGAATCACAATCCGGTTTATTAGAGTCTCACGGTCGGTATGAAGACGTGTGTACTTATCTTCGAGAGGCTATATAAATATTAGGAAAATTACACTTCATTTGATTCCTTATCATGCGAGATTTATTGATGTATAAATTCTAAACCTCTGTCTTCTATTCTCTCACAGATGGCAAGGAGTCATGCTACCGAAGATGACCAGACACCCAAGCCCCCTGATAGAGCCGCAAGAGGTTAGGGCAGGGGTAGAGGCTGAGGACGCGCATGCGGTGTAGCCAGAGCACCCATGCGAGCTACTACAGAGGAGCCACCAGAAGCTCCAATTGGAGCCTAGGCACCTGATATGCCTACTGCTACTACTACTCCAGCTCTCCAGGATACCCTTGCACAGTTTATGAGCATGTACACCACTTTAGCTCAAGTAGGGTTGATTCCCTTTGCTGCTAGATCTCAGGATGGGGGAGGAGTAGAGACTCCCGCTGCCTACAGCCCGGAGCATATGGTTTAGTTTGATCAGATCCTAGAGGTTATACTGGTACCGCATATAGCCCCAATTCAGTCTGATGATAGGGCAACAACTTCAAAGGATGAGCAATGGAAGCTTGATACGTTCAAGAAGTACAATCCTCCTACATTCAGTGGTCTAGCATTAGAGGATTCTCAGATATTTCTGGAGGAGTCCCACCACATCCTCCGCACTATGGGTATATCAGGATCAAGTGGGGATTCTTTAACTACCTTTCAACTTTGAGGAGCAGCCTATTAGTGGTGGCGTACTTTTGAGTTGGATAGTCCGGCGGAGGCAACTTCCCTTACATGAACCTAGTTTTTAGATATGTTTTTGAGGAAGTATGTTCCCTAGAGCCTTAGGGACGCATGGCGCACAGACTTTGAGAATTTGCGCCTGGGCACTATGACTGTTTCAGAGTATACTGTCTGTTTCAATGACTTTTCTAGGCTTATACCGGCCTTGGTTTCTACAGTTCATGATAGATTTTGCTGGTATATTGAGGGGCTCACTCCAAGCATCAGGTCTAGCATGGATTGGGATTTGGAGATTGATAATTCCTATTAGCATGTGGTAAGCATTGCTAGGAGAATAGAGGGCCATAGAGAGGAGAGAGAGGCCAAGAGGTATCGAGAGTTAGCATATTATTCTGGTGCCCGTGCCCCAACTGTAGTTCATCATGGTAGGGGTTATGTGATTCACCCCATTCATTCAGCTCTTCTAGCAGCCGGTGGCATTCCAGCTCCGCCTAGGCCTCATGAGCCTTATTATGTACCTCCAGTATCTAGTGTGCGTCATTCGCAAGGTGTTTTGAGTGGTCAATCCAACAGACTTGACCCGAGCCAGTCACAACAGCCACACCCTTCTAGAGTTTGTTTTGAGTGTGGCGACACACGCCATGTGGTGAGGGATTGCCCTTGATTTAGAAGGGGTGAACCTCTACAGACTTCTCAACCACACCGTGCTCCGCAAAGTTCCTAGGCTATGATCACAACACTAGTTGCTACCCTACCTGCTCAGCAAGCTAAAAGTGGAGGTGGGGAGGTAGAGGTCACCTTATAGGGGGAGGCCATGCCAAATATTATGCCCTTCTTGCCCGTATAGAGGTTGCTGCCTCCAATTCTGTCATCACAATATTGTTTCAGTCTGTCATAGAGATGCATTGGTTCTATTCTATCCATGCTCCACTTATTCTTATGTGTCTTCTTATTTTGACCCATATTTGGGCGTATCTCGGGATTCATTGAGTTTTCCTGTTTATGTTTCTATCCTATGGGAGATTCTTTTGTTGTACACTATGTTTATCAGTCGTGTTTGATTGTTCTTAGTGGTTTTGAGACCAGAGCCGATTTATTATTGTTCAACATGATAGATTTTGATGTTATCTTGGGCATAGACTGGTTGTTGCTCCATTATGCTATTCTTGATTGTCATGCCAAGACTGTGATGTTAGCTATGAAAGGTGTACTCCGATTAGAGTGGAGGGGTACTTTAGATTACACTCCCAGTAGAGTTATTTCATGTCATAAAAGCTCAGTGAATGGCTGAGAAGGGGTGTGAAGCGTATCTAGCTTATGTGAGAGATGTTAGTATTGATACCTTTACAATTGATTCAGTCCCAATAGTAAGGGATTTCTCTGATGTATTGCTAGTTGATCTTCTGGGCATGCCGCCTGATCGAGATATTGATTTTGGCATTGATTTGTTGCCGGGCACTCAGTCCATTTCTATACCTCCTTATCGTATGGTCCATCCTAATTTGAAGGATCAGGTACATGAATTGCTTGACAAGGGCTTTATTCAGCCCAATACGTCACCTTGAGGTGCTTCTATCTTGTTTATGAATAAAAATGATGGTTCTACACGTATGTGCATTGATTATTTCTAGTTTAAAAGTTACAATGATGAACCGATTTCCTTGGCCTCATATTGATTACCTATTTGATTAGTTACAGGTGATCGAGTGTTTTCTAAGATTGACTTATGCTTAGGGTATCGCAAGTTGAAGATTTGGGAGCCAAATATTCCAAATACTTCCTTCAGGGATCGATATGGTCATTATGAGATCATTGTTATATCATCTGGGCTGACCAATGACCCAGTAGAATTTTTGCATTTGATGCACAACATATTCTGTCCATATCTTGACTCATTTGTCATTTTCTTTATTGATGACATTATAGGATCCTCCCGGAGTCGGGAGAATCATGCGCAACACCGTGGACATTGCTTCAGACATTGAGAGAAAGGAAATAATATGCAAAGTTCTCCAAATGTAAATTCTGGTTAGATTCCGTGGAATTCTTGGGTCACGTGGTATCGAGTGAATGGATCAAAGTGGATCCCAAGAAAGTGGAAGTAGTGCAGAGTTGGCCCAAACCATCCTCAGCTATAGAGATTCGTAGTTTTATTGGCGTGGCAGATTATTACCACAAATTTGTTAAGGGATTTTCATCTATTGCAACACATATGACTAGGATGACCCAAAAGGGTGCTCTATTCAGGTGGACGGAAGAGTGTGAGAAGAGATTTCAGAAGCTCAAGACAGATTTGACTATAGCCCCGGTATTGATATTGCCTATAAGTTCGGGGTCTTATAGTGTCTATTGTGATACCTCAAGGACTAGCCATGGAGCGATATTAATACAGGATGGTAGGGTGATTGCCTACGTGTCTAGGCAGCTGAAGGTGCGAGAGAAGAATTATCATGTCCATGATCTCGAGTTAGCTGCTATTTTTCACGCTTGAAGATCTGGCATCATTATTTGTGTGGTGTTCCTGGTGAGATCTACACTAATCACCAGAGTTTGCAGCATCTATTCAATAAGAAGGACCTTAATTTGCGCAGAGGAGGTTGTTAGAGCTACTGAAGGACTATGATATCACTATTTTATACCACCCGGGGAAGGCCAATGTGGTGGCCGATGCCTTGAGTCTTCGAGAAGAGAATTCCGGGAGTTGGCTTATCTACTAGCAGTAGTGAGCCCCATGGTGATGATGTTCAAGCCTTAGCCACCCAATTTGTGAGATTGGATATTTCGGAGCCTAGTCGGGTCCCTTGTGTGGTTTCTCGGTCTTCTTTGATCAATCGTATTAGAGAGCGTCAGTATGATGACCCTCATCTTCTTGTACTCAAGGATAAGGTTATGCATGATGATGCCAAAGATGTGACCATTGGTGAGGACGGGGTATTGAGGATGCATGGTTAGATATGTGTACGCAATGTTGATGGGCTTCAGAAGTTGATTTTGGAAGATGCCCACAATTTGCGGTATTTCATCCATCAGGGTGCCGTAAAGATGTACCAGGATTTGAGGCAGAACTATTTGGTGGAGGAGAATGAAGAAGGAAATAGTTGGGTTTGTAGCTCGATGCCTCAATTGTCAACAGGTGAAATTTGAGCATCAGAGATCGGGTGGCTTGCTTCAGCAGAGAGGGATTCCGGAGTAGAAGTGGGAGCGGATCACCATGAACTTTGTAGTTTAACTCCCACGGACTTTGAGGAAGTTCGATGCCGTTTCGGTGATTGTGGATCGGCTGACCAAGTCTGCACACTTCATTCTTGTATGTACCACTTATTTTTCAGAGCAGTTGGCTGAGATTTATATCCGGGAGATTGTTCTTCTCCATGATATTCCAGTTTCCATCATTTCAGGTGGAGGTACTTTGTTCACATTATGGTTCTGGAAGGCCGTACAACATAAGTTGGGTACTCGAGTGGAGTTGAGCATAATATTTCACCCCCAGATAAATGGACAGTCTGAGCGTACTATTCAGATTTTTGAGTATATGCTTCATGCGTGTGTGATGGAGTTTTGAGGTTCTTGGGATTAGTTCTTAGCACTTGCAGAGTTTTCTTGCAACAATAGTTACTAGTCAAGCATTAAGATGGCACTGTATGAGGCTTTGTATGGTAGGCGGTGTATATCTCTAGTGTGTTGGTTCGATCCGGGGCAAGGCTAGATTATTTGGCATAGACTTGGTTCAAGACGCCTTGAAGAAGGTTAAGGTTATTCAGGATAGACTCCGCACAGCCCAGTCCAAACAAAAGAGTTACGCGAACTGGAAGTTTAGCGATGTCTCATTTATGGTCGGAGAGCATGTTTTGCTTCTTGTTCGCCTATAAAGGGAGTTACAAGATTGGGAATAAGGGAAAATTGAGCCCAAAGTTTATTGGACCCTTTGAGGTATTGCAACGTGTTGGGGAGGTTGCTTATGATCTTAACTTACCTCCCAACTTGGCAGGAGTTCATCCGGTATTTCATGTTTCGATGCTCCGAAGGTATCACGGTGATCCGTCGCACATGTTAGATTTCATTTCAGTCCAGTTGGACAATGATATATCTTTTGTTGAGGAGCCAGTGGCTATATTAGACAGGCAGGCTAAAAAGCTGAGGTCAAATAGCATTGCTGCAGTAAAGATTCAGGGGGGGAGGTTAGCCGATCAAGGAGGCGACTTGGGAGACCAAGCAGGATATGCGCAACCGTTACCCTCACTTTTTAACCATTTCATGTATGTCTCTACGCTCTTTCAAGGACGAATGAATGTTTTAAGAGGGGGAGGATGTAACGACCTGGCTGATCGTTTTTTAGAATTAACGCCCTAATCCCTTGTTAACTACTTTCCCCGTGTCCATTTCTGTTGTTGTGACTTGCCGGGATGGTTCATCTTGAGTTTCAAAGTGTTCTGGGACACTTATTCTCTAAATGCGCTTAAGTCTTAGAATTTGGACCTTCGTCAGAGCAATGTGAGGACGTTAGCTCCGTTGGGTAATTTCGAGCTTAGAGGCATGTCCGGATTGTATTTTGGAGATTCTTAGCTGATTTAGGCTTGAAATGGCGAAAGTTGAATTTTTAGAGTTTCGGGCCGATAGTGAAATTTTCATATCGGGTTCATAATCCGATTCCGTATGTTGGAGTAGGTCCGTAGTGTTGAATATGACTTGTGTGAAAATTTGGGGTCAATCGGATATGGCTTGGTTGGTTTCGTCATCGGTTATAGATTTTTTTGAAATTCAAGTTCATTAGGTTTGGATTGGAGGGTGATTCATGATTTTAGCATTGTTTATTATGATTGAAGGCTCGACAAAGCACATATGATGTTTTAGGATTGGCTAGTATGTTTGGTTGAGGTCATGAAGGTCTCGAGTGAGATTAGGATGCTTACTGAATTTGAATATGGACTTAGGCATTTTCTGATATTACTGAATCTGCTATAACCGCACCTGGGTATGTGAGACTGCAGGTGCGGCGCTGCAGAAGCAGCTTGGTAATTGCAGAAGCGAAAAAGGACTAGGGCTTAAGGAGATGCAGGTGCGACTGGGGGATCGCATATGCGGAACCGCAAATGCAGCTAAGTGACAATAGATGTGGCCCAGCCCGAATATGTGGATTTCCAACCCGTGATGCCTTTTCCACAGGTACAGTATTGCAGATGCGTAATCACTGGGCAGAAATATGAAATTTCAAGGGTTTGAAGTTCATAACATTAAATTTGATTTTGAGCTCAGGAGAAGGCAATTTTTGAGTATTTTGAAGAGTAAATAAATGGGTAACAATTCCTAACTCTATTTAGGTTACATTTTATAAATATATTATTATTTTAATCATCTAATCAAGGAATTTGAGTAAAAAAATAAGAATTTGGGGAAAATGTTCCCCAATCAGTTTTTGGATTTTAATCGGGTTTTAGTTGTTGGAATTAACTAATTTTTGGACGAGTGATCTCGTGAGTGAATGGGTTTTATAAATTGGTAACTTTTACTCGATTTCGAGACGTGGGACCAAGGAGGATTTTAGGCGTCTTTCTAGTTTCTCGTCGTAGCTTTAAATTCATTAGTTAAATTAGGTCCTTGTAGTTTTATTTACGTTATGTTCTTAACTTGATTAGATTTGCGACAATCGGAGTTGGGTACTCATGCTAGAACGTGGTATCAGATTGATTTTGAGCTAGTTCAAGGTAAGTGGCTTGCCTAATCTTCTGTGGGGGAATTTCTCTTAGGATTTTGGTACTGTTGTTACATGAATGCTGTGTGCGTGAGGTAATGAGTGTGTACATGTGCTAATTGTTGAAAAAACATAGTTTCATTAAATAAATATCTATGTTTTACTATAATTGAGCAATACTAGTATGTGAAGCCTCTTGTTTAGCTTGGGGAAGCATGCTTATGTGACTTAACTATCTTATCTGCTTACTTGAATTTGATGTAGCATCTTTAGGGTGGAAATTACTTATTTCCTTGATACGAACTTGAATAGAACTGTAGACTTCCTCTTGAGACTGTTGTGTATATTGATTTGATTGTTTATTTACTTTGAGACTACGAAACCCCGAGATCCCCTGCATATTTATCTTAGGACTACAGATCGGTATTTCGGGAGATGCCCCTGCACATTTATATTTGGGAATATGAGATGGTATCCCGGGAGATTCCCCTGTATTAAATATTTACATTAGGACTACATATTGATATTCTGGGAGATCCCCCTGCATATTTATGATTTAGACTACAGGACGTTATCCCGGGAGATCGTTTGTACATTGACGTTTGGGACTACGGGACGTTATCCTGGGAGATCTCCTGTATATCTCTGTGTATTGAGTTATTTATATATGTAATTTCATATTTATTGAATTTAGTATTTTAATTATACCATCACATTTCATCCTATTTTATCTTGCTATATATAAAACTAGTAGGGCCCTGACCTGATCTCGTTACTACTTAACCAATATTAGGATTGGTACTTACTGGGTACTGCTATAGTGTACTCATGCCCTTTCTTGCACATATTTTTCGTGTGCAGATCTAGGTTCTTCTGCTTAGCCACACTATCCATGAAGCGAGGCGATCAAGAGACTTCGAGGTATATCTGCCGCGTCTGCGTACCTAGAAGTCCCTCCTTATTCTCCATTCAGTTATAGACTTCTTGTATTTTTCTTCATTTAGACTTTTGGAGTTAGAACACTATGTATTTCTTTATCTTTTTATTTGTGAGGTTCGGGTTTTGGGAGTGTATATTCAGTCGAGAAAGTAATTTTTTCATACGCCGAGCGACATTTTAAACTCTTTAATTATATTACCTGTTAGTTGGCTAGTTTTGTATCTTTAATTCATTTTTCGCAATGTGTTAAGCTTACTTTGTCGTAGAGACTAGGTGACGTCACAACAGTTCACGGAGAGAGAACTTGAGTCGTGACAGAGGACAGTGGTACTCTCCCTAATTACTTTAGGAACTTGAATAACTGTTAAAAAGATTATACCTTTCGTTCCAATTATGATACCAACTCTCGTTTAATCTATTTAATTTTTGAAAGAATTCAAACTTTTTGGAAATGGTCTAATTTAAAATTTTCATTTCATCCTTAATAATAAGCTTGTATAGGTATACAATAATATGATACCATACAAATGTCATGACATATTTGCAACTACGAAAGAAATATGTCAAATGCCTTGCATAAATTCAAAAAATAACTATCCATAAATAGATGCTTTGACTTCTTTCATATGCTGAATACCAGAGGGATCATCATTTGGGATTTTCATCCATGAACAATATTTTAGGGCTACTCTAATTTTAAGTAAGAAAATAGGCTGATTAAAAACATAAAGCACATCTCCAATATTTTATTCATTTTAATTTATGTGGCTTAGTTTAATTATCTTGAAACATAAAAATGCAAGAATAACATTTGAAACTTATGGCCTTAGATATATTATGAAATTTTCATAATATAAATTAATAAAAGTGTTATAAAATAGAAGTCTATTTAGAGTGAATGTCTAAGAGTTTTAGCTTGAAGCTAAGTCATTCCTCTTCCTATAAATAGAGGGGTCTTACCCCATTGTAAATCACCCCAAGTATTAATAAGAATACTTCTCTCTCTCCCTATTTTCTCTCTATATCGTTCTTATTCTTGCATTATTGTTCTTGTCTTTTATATTATTTCATAACACGTTATCAGCACGAGTCTCTAACCAATTGAAATTTTCGATTGTCTTAACTTTTGTTTGTGTAGGGTTTTGCTTCAAAGAAAGAATGAAGAAAGAAGGAAAAGGAAAAAAAAAAGAGGAACGAGAAACAGAAAACAAAAGAAAGAAAAAAAAAAAATATTCTGGAAAGCAAAGAAAGAAAAAACGTTGAAAATAGAAAGAAAGAAAGGAAAGGAAGAAAGGAGAAAACATTGAAAATAGAATTGGTATACCTTAAAGGTAAGTATTTTATTTTTCCCTTTCAAATTCTTGAAATTCTATAATTTGATTTTATATACAAACATAGACAACAAAGTTTGATTATAACTCTAAAGGAGTTTGTGAGAAATTATAACCACACGAAGTGGTAAAATCTCTATGTCCTGCCATGATTAAATTCATGCATGATTGTGGGCAAATAATTAAAAATCCGTCCCATTGAATTTGCTCCATTCCCTTTAGAGAATGTGGAAGCAGTATATGATAAGTCGGAAAGAAGACTAAAATATTACCATGAAGGTATCAATGAATATGGACGTGGCAAAAAATTCCGTCCAATTGAATTAGCTCCATTTCCTTTAGAGAATGTGGTAGCAGCATGTGGTAAGTCTGAAAGAAGACAAAATTATTACCATGGACGTGGCAATAGACGAAATTATAATCGTCATTATGGTGATGATGAGAATAATAAAGATTCTCAAAATAATCTTTCACTTTATGAAAGTAATATTTGACATGAGATTGTGTAAAGCACATGATTATGATCCATTCCCTGAAGTGAATGTGATAATTGTAATAGAGCCCGTAAGTATGAACACGCTCTTGATGTAAATTTGTTTTATGTCTGACATTATGAAAAGAAAGTTCGTTGCCCTTGAAATTTCGGGCAAGAACTATATGACATGGGTGTTGGATGCTGAAATCCACTTAGATGCTATGGGTCTCGGAGACACCATCAAAGATAGAGAAAAAGCATCCACCCAAGACTGTGCGAAGGCCTTGATTTACTTGCGCCATCACCTTGATGAAGGTTTGAAAATTGAATATATCACAGTCAAAGATCCACCTATCTTGTGGAATGGCTTAAAGAAGAGATATGACAACCTGAAGTTGGTCACTCTGCCACAAGCACGATACGATAAGAACCCAAAAGCAAATAGTTTATAAACTATATATTATCGTTGCGGTGAAAACGGACACTGGTCAAAGGCTTGCCGTATACCATGACATTTGGTTGACCTTTATCAAGCATCTCGAAAGAGTAAACGCCCTGAAACGAATTTTGTCTCTGACGACAACTTTGACATCACCCACTTGGATGTGGCAGACTTCTTTGAGCAACCCGAGGGGAAGATAGACCACCTACTCGGTGATGGATCCGTGATGAGAGAAGATGGAGCTATTTGATTTTATTTTACTTGTTTGTATTAGTGAATGAATAAACTAATAGCCATTAGTATTAGCTCGTATAAGTTAGTTCATGATGCAATGTTAGTATTAGTTCTTTAGAATGTATCAATATGCTCAAATATCAATAATATTTTTACTTTCCAGTAGAGGTAATCGACTAACCTGAAAAACTAGTCGATTATCTCATATTTCGCATAAAAACTGCAAAACAATCGATTGTCAATGATCAACAATCGATTGTCTTTAAAACAGTGTAATCTGGAATTTTTCAAAAATCATCCACAATCGATTGTCTATGCATAACAATCAATTGTCTTAAGACAGTGTGCTCTGGAATTTTTCAAAATAGCCAACAATCCGATTGTCTATGCATAACAATCGATTGTCTTAAGACAGTGTGCTCTGGAATTTTTCAAAATAGCCAACAATCGATTGTCTATACTTAACAATCGATTGTCTTAAAACAGTGCTCTGAAGTTTTTCAAAATAGCAAATAATCGATTGTGTGTGTTTAACAATCGATTGTCAATGTTCAACAATCGATTGTTTGTGTTTAACAATCGATTGTTTGAAGAAAATGCTTAAACTGAAATTTTCAAACTGCAAAGTAATCAATTATGGATAACATATCTGATTTTGTTAGTCAACTGTTAGCAGCAGATTTTGAAAATATTATGTGACACAAACGAATTGAAGTTGTTTATTCTCATGTTCGTATATTTTCTTTTATATGTCAAACCATGGGAAGTAAATTGATTGAAGGCTCCGGAAGAGCAACTGTAACTCTGCCCAAAGGCACGACGTTTATCTTAGAGAATGCAATATTCTCCTCCAAGTCTAAGAAGAACTTGTTGAGTTTTAAAGATATCATTCAAAATGGATATCATATTGAGACAATAGATGAGAATAATCTTGAATTCTTCATGAAAACGAGGCTGCCCATTTCGGTTTGGGTCCACGCCATTTTGCATGCAGCAATGCTAGTTCGTCGGCTGCCCATTTTGGTTTGGGTTCACGCCATTTTGCATGCAGCAATACTAGTTCGTCGGCTGCCCACTTCGGTTTGGGGTCACGCCATTTTGCATACAGCAATGCTAGTTCGTCTCTGACTGACGAATTGACACAAATATTCCCCGTTGCAATTGGTTTTGGGTCATGGACCCAATATATCCCATTTAAAAATCTTTGGATGCGCAGTATATGTGCCTGTAGCACCGCCATCCCGCACCAAAATGGGTCTGCAAAGAAGGTTAGGAATATATGTCGAGGTTGAATCGCCCTCCATTATTCGCTACCTTGAAACATTGACAGGAGATTTGTTCACTGCACGATTTGCAGACTGTCAATTTGATGAGACACTTTTCCCAAAATTAGGGGGAGAAGTTGGTGAAACCAAACGGGAAATTTTGTGGAAAAATGCATCATTATCTCATCTTGATACACATACCTCTATTTGTAAAAGAGGTACAAAAGATTATCCATTTGCAAAGAATAGCAAATCAAATGCCTGACGCATTTATAGATTTGAAAAGGATAACAAAATCACATATCCTCGAAGTGAATGTGACAACATCTGATACATATTCATTATTGGAAGAATATGAACATGAAATTGGTATTAAATATACCACACTCACCCCTAGAAGGAGGTTTGAGATGATATATGGCATGAATGATCGTTGGTCACGTACCTATTGTACGCCAAAGTATTTTGGAAATATGACTATTAAAGGACAACGATAATGCAAGAAACATATCTTGCATATAAGTTTGACATGACCATAATGGTATAACTTTCTCTTTAAGAAAGATATTCACCACATGGATGTTGATGAATCTGTGGTAGTACAAAATTAATTGAGAGCTCTAGAAGAGCCAATTATTACTATGTTGGAGAAACACAATTGAGTATTGTGCTGTAGTAAGTCTCAAAGAAACTTATTCAGTTTCCAAAGTACACGTGAGAGCGATTGATTATATTGAGACTATAAATAAAGGAAGGCTTTGATATCTCCTATTACTACAACTTGTAGTGGGGTAATTTGCATACGAAAAGCTACCCGCTTTGTTCTCCAGTTTGTACTACACAAACGAAAGAATGCCACAATAAAGTGGATATCTATTGGTATAAAACCCATATCATAATAAACCTGAAGTTTATTGATAAGTGCACATGTCATGGTGTAAATTTGAAGTTTACCAATATCGATAATTTATTCAGTTGACATTCGTGTTAGCCATCTCATTTTAAGTATGATGTGCAAATTCACATAGGTGAATATTAAAGAACTAGAAAGTTCTTTACGAATTCTCTTGTATCACTTGTTCTTATTAATGAACTGACCAACTAAAGAATTCGGGTTGAAGCCCATAAATTCTGGAAATATCAAAAGTGAATATGGGCCACCTGCCATGTATACCACATATGATGCATCTATGATTTGGTTACATGCGCAATTGTTATTAACCCGCAGCCTGGCCGGTGCTTGCGAGGTAAATTGCTCAGTAATCTAACTTCGAGCATAATTTCCAGATTCTCTACTCAAGATAGTTCATCTTGATAAGTTGGTTTATATCAAAGTTGGTTTAGCAAGATAATTATTGAGTGCTTCCACTTAATAGCTAAACTGTTTCTTATGAGAACAAAGTTATATATATCAGTTTGATATAAGTTGTATACGAGAGTATATTCTCCCCTCACAAGTGGTTCAGGGTCAGGAACCAAATAATTTCATCTTATTATTAATGTGCCGTGTATATTGACATGATAATGCACAAAGATGATTTCCAAAAGTTGAGGAAACAAGTTAGCTTTTCTAACATGAGGGGGAGACATGATAAACACTTGAGAAAAGGTTACATGGGATGAATTATCATTTGTATATGTATATCCCCGAATATCATGATATGAACCTGAAGTTCATAAAAGGGATAATTCAATTGCAACATATTGCAAAGCATGCTATACGCATTTGCTGACCCAAAGAAAGTAACTAAATGGAAGAGATACAATTCAAGAAGAATTGATTCCATATGAAAGACATGTAGTTTTGAACCTATAGTTCAAATGCTTGAAAGTATAAAAGTCAAAGGTATGTATAGTCAGTTTTCGATATCTTATTTGTCTAGCATGACATGGAAAACTTGATATGCATCTAAAGTCTATTATATGGCTTATATGACTTAACTTGAAAGATTCAAGTTGCTTGAAGCATATACAATTCGTGGTCCTGAAGTACCACATCCTAAGTGCAATTTGTGTACATATGTATCTTGCTATAACTATAAGCATGATGGCATTGAGAATACATCTATGGAGATATTGAAGAGTTATTCCACGACATTATATGAAGATTTTTATATCTATCAAGAATGATGATTTCAAGGTACGGAATATTTATTCAAGTCAATATGGATGATTTGTCAAACGTCTACCAAAGATCGTTTTGAAGATGATGCACAAGATTGGAATGCAAATGCTCAAGGATATAAATTGATGTACTCATTAGGGGGAGTTAATGCGCGTTGCACTCTTTTTCCCTTACAAGGTTTTTTCCCACTGGATTTTCCTTGCAAGGTTTTTAACGAGGCAACCAATAGGCGCATATTCAAACATGTGTACTCTTTTTCCTTTCTTTAATTTTTCCCAATGGGCTTTGGTTTTATGGTTTTATGAGACACATTATTGAATAGACATTCAAGGGGGAGTGTTATAAAATAGAAGTCTATTTAGAGTGAATGTCTAAGAGTTTTAGCTTGAAGCTAAGTCATTCCTCTTCCTATAAATAGAGGGGTCGTACCCCATTGTAAATCACCCCAAGTATTAATAAGAATACTTCTCTCTCTCCCTATTCTCTCTCTATATCGTTCTTATTCTTGCATTATTGTTCTTGTCTTTTATATTATTTCATAACAAAAAGCACACCATTTTCATAACAGAAATTTTTAAGCTGAGTTCTTTTTGAAATAAACTGATAAGAAACTATTACATAAAATAAAAAAGGAGTATAAAACTATTACATACGTGTTACTGTGCTACAATTGAACTTGTCCAATTAAAAACGAAGATAGAAAACGTCAGGTTTCACAAATATTATTATCACGCCCCGAATTTTGGGGGCGATACCGACATCTAGTACCTCACTTATCCTTGCATACCAATATGCAATTAAGAGACATTAAATATATGATATTATACTTTAAAATTGGTCATATTGCACGACAATTGTGAATACTTACTAAATGTCAATATAAAAGTGGGCCAATAAGATCGTCCTACTTATTACATCTAACAAACCAACAAAATATATATACAATTAAGGGACTTTTAATATATGATATCATACTTTAGCCATGTACCATATTGCAAGATAACTGTAAATGCTTATCAAATGCCAATATAAAACTGGGCCGACAAGATCGTCCTACTTATTACAGCTAACAAACCAACCAAATATATATATATATATATATATATATATATATATATATATATATATATATATATATAAAGCCCAACATACTACACTAACTGACATAATTTGTCTACAAGCCGCTACTAATGGATATACTGTAATTGGAACAGCCCCCCGGCCTACTCATAACATATATACATATATATACGAATGTACATAAGGCTCTGGACCCGGCAATTCCGAAAGGCATGGAGCTTACGATCAAGCTGAACTTGGGCAATACTTAGTGAGAGGGCCTACCCGTCAGTCTGTCTGAACCTACACGCATGAAATGCAGCACCCCCAAAAAAAGGGAAGTTAGTACGAAATAATGAACCGAGTACGTAAGGCAATATACTAAAAGCTGAAACTGAACTGATAATATAATAACAAGTAGCTGGAAGTCAAAGATAATATGAAGATGTGCTTACCTGCTGATACTGACTCAACTCTCTCAATATAGTAAGTAAAATAGTTGTCCGACCCTATAACGCTCGGTATACATATATATATATATATATATATATATATATATATATATATATATATATATATGCTCTGCCGTAGTAGGCTTGCTCATAGATGCTCGGCCATACCAGACTCTATATCCCGACCAACTGGGCTCGCTCATAGGCACTTGTCCACAGTAGGCTCGGTATATAACTTACCATCTGATCAGAGGTTGCTCAATAGGGGCTTACCGTCAATTATAGTTCGATGGTAATGAAATACTTTAATACTGTATATATAAACTCTCTGCTTTCTTCATTGGATGAAGAAAATACTCAATTGAATATGAAATCCAGATAAGGAAAATATTGTAACTTACAAACCTAGAACTTTTATTTATGCCTCGTTATCAAATTTATGTAATGACGAAATCATGCAAAAATAAAGGAAAAAATTATCCTTAACATACATAAAATAAAAAAAAATCATATGATATTTTTGAAAAAGATTGCACCATACTTCTTTAAAACCATAAAATTTTATGTTTCTAAATCTTGCTGGAATTGTTCGATTGCAAAAATTTTGTTTGACAGCCTGTAGGAAAACTTCTAACGTTTTTGGGTTGTAGGAACTTAGTAGGAACGTTGTAAGAACTTTTGTTGCTAAGGTTCTAAATCTGTTATCTTATTGTAGTATTTCAAAATGCTAGAAATGAAATATTGTGCAAGTAATACATTAGCTTGCCACCTAATGAAGAATGACAAAGTGTCATTTCTTTAGGAAGGGCTTGCTGCCACGTGGGGGTGGGAGGGATTTTCTAATCTTATCAAATAATTAATTAATTAATTAAGTAATATCTCGCTATTCGATAATTAACTAATTACTTGTATAATTAAAAATTATTTTAAATTACTTAAAATTCTACTTATGTTTAAAACACTCTATACATCCTACTATCATGGTCATATGGTACCTTGTATGACACTAGTCTATAAATATCGGGTATTAACGCTCGGCCCGTATTTTATCCAATATGCCAAACTTGGACGAAAATTCATTTTCTTTGACTTAATACGCCTCTCATCTTCACGAATTTACTCATCACTTGCTTGAAATAGCATAATCCTTATAATTTCTAAATAATCTTTTCCTTGGACTGATGTCAATTACCTTACGACAAATTCAACGTACAATACTACTGGATGCAATATCGTTGTAATTTAATATTGCGAAGAGTAACATCATCGTAATGTAACACTACAAGGCATAACATCATCGTAATATAATATCGCAGGACGTAATATCGACATAATATTGCAGGGTATAACATCATTTCACCCTTTCAAACATTCGTCATCTAATGTTAGCTAGTGCACTAATCATTCTCATAACCATATCTCTTGCGAATACTTTACTATTGTCCTTTCCATTTAGGAAACTGCCCTTTAAATAAATTCAAAGACCAGGGTAGTACCTCCCTTTAGGCCTCTTTCTCACGCTATGACTTATGATCAAATTCCTTCTAATCTCATAATTGTTGCTACCTCCCAGGCTCCTACCATGTAGCCTCTACGATACTGACCTTGTCAGTGTGCTTATGCTACTCTTCTCTCCTTTTATCTCTAGCTTTTAGCTAATCTCTAGGTTTTACTTTGTAAATATATACAAGGGGATGCCTCTCTAGACATCTATAGGTGTACTAATGTTCTTTGCTCGGTACTTTATAGAACTTGCAAATATGGCTATATCTTATTTTATTGACCTAGTTATTCATCCGTATGACTTGACTACATCTACATAGGTCATATTATACCATAATTCTTACTTCAGTTTATCATTACTGAGGTCTCCAACCAACTCCAAGTTACTCTCGTTGCTTATCATTAAAACTGATGGTCTAATCTTATCTCATACTGTTGAAATTTTATCCATCTATTATTGATTCATCTTAATGTTGATTCATCATCTACCACTGATAACTTGATTATTTTTTATGTAACACCACCATTAGGGCTCGTGTCTCTCCGGGGACATCTGGAGTAATTAGATTGATCCACCTTAAGGTGATACAATACTTTCATAATTGTATTTTTAGCATCCCAATTTGGCTCACCTTATATGTGTATTTTAGTCCCTTATAATTCATGAAACCCTCTTCAAGTCATTACCAATCGAAGGCCCAAGCTCCATCATTTATCTATGACAATTACGCCCTTATTCCACTACCAGGGCAGCATTCCATCTCTTATAAGTGCTATTAGTCTTAGACTCCTTTGAGTTCATTCTGGCTATACTGAGCCTTGTATAAATTAGAGAATCCATCAGCTCTCTTATTTTCATGAGCTTAATACCAAGAACATATCTATTCTTGTCACCTTTTCACTTACCTTTTCTTATCCTTGCTCTTATCTTCCTAAAACCATGTCGCTCTACCATACTTTAGCTTGCAACCTACATATATTTGTTCATACTTGATCACAACCTTCCTTTAACTTGCTTGCACCATAGATTTCCTTATCTTAACTTACCTCGCGTACTGGCTCCTTACCTATATGTCACACCTTCTTTTTACACCGGAAAGGATATAGGGGAATTTTTTCAATTAAAGTGACATTATTCAAAATAGATTTTTTAAATTTATTTCACAGTCTCCATTTGGGACAGTTTATTTGGTGTCCCAAGTCACCGGTTTGTTTTAATATCCCAAATCGAGAAAATTTCGTCTTTATTTTAGAAATCCTGCAAACTAGAAATTCTAGAATGGAATGTTGTTAACTCGGGAGAATGTGTTAGATATTCCCGGATTTCGTAGTTCTAGCACGGTCGCTTAAACTATTGATATTGACCTATTATCTGATTAATTACACGTTTTAAACATATTGTACATTTTTTAATTTTATAGCCGCTTTTAATATTTCGGGAAAATTCAAGATTATTAAAACACATCGTAGTCCATGCTAAATGAAATGCACCTGTGGTTCACGACACATTCTATTTAATTTTGTTGGAAATTAGAATTGGGTCACATGAAATGTACACCTAGATTTATAACATGCTTATTTAATATTATTATTCAAATTATTGCCGGTCACATGAAATGCATGCCCGAGCCCCTTTAATCTAATTTGACGTAGTTCGGTTGATGAATAAAAACTAAATTATTATACTGTGATGAAATCATGTTCAGCTATAACCAATTCGAGTAAACACGAACAGATAACTGAGCGAGCAATTTCAAAACCACATAAAACAATTAAAGAAAGAACATGATCATATCACTAAACAAATAATTACTATTAAACTTGAATAGAACAATAGAGGATGAAAGAGTTAAACCTAGAAAATTTATTGTTTAACTACTTTGAATTCGAAATGTAATGAACCACGGAAAGAAACTCAAATCGGAAACAAACCTTCACCTCGAACGAAATGGGATTCTATTGAAGATACCAACTCACTATAGTTGCGCCAAACAGATCCAAATTCCTCGTGAAAGGTGGTGGGGCTGGCCATCGAAATAGGTGTCCTAATGCTTGCATGAAGAAAGTTGGAAAGAAGTCCTATAGCTAATGCCTATGAAAAATTCACGAATCCACAGGGAACAAACAAAAGGTGAAGCTCGCTAGAGAGAATACGATGCCGATGTAGAGCTGCGACGACGTCGGTTTTGGATGAAGTTTGTTCTCTAAGTTTCAGAAGACCATCTCTTGAAGACCAAAAGCTAAGGGTGTTGAAGGCTGGTTCTTTTGGAAGTATTTTCTAACGAGAGAAGAGTGCCGTTTTGGAGTTACTTTAGCCGGATTTTATGGTATTTCCAGCGAGGGGTCGCTAGGTGGATGAAGGATGGTTGTTTTTGGATTGGTTTTCGGCAGCTGCTCTTTGATTTTTGGCTGGTTCAATTTTATTGAAGAAGATGATTTGATGAGGGGTCTGATGGGTGTGTTGTGATTGGAGATGCGGCTGCCAGTCTCTATGTCCGTCGAAGAAGACGAATAGGGGGGTGGGGAAGGGAGGGGGGCCCTTTTGGAGTTATACAGCGGTAGTCTTTTTGTTCATGGCTGTTGATTTTCCTTTTTAATGAGGAAGAAAATGGGAGTCAGATGGGGTCGTCAATTGCGGCTCATCCCTAGATCTTAGAGTCTAACCATTGTTTTTGTATTTTTCTCTTGATTTCTGAAACAAAAAATGGCGGACTCAATATGTAGAGTCTAGGTCTTAAGTTATTAGGGTGTAGGTTATTTTATAGTCTAAGTGTAGGGTTTTAGAAGTATTGAGCTTGGGTTTTAATAGACTACGAACTTACGAGCTAGATCCAAAATTAGGCCTAAAAATAGGTTGTTTGAACTTAAATTTTATTCTTTCTCCGCGAACAAAATTAAAAATACGATTTCATTTATTAATTAATCCTACTTAAGTAAAAATAACTATTAAAATAAAACTGACCATTAAAACAAAACTATTTTTGGTATTTTTTAAGATTAAAAATGACTACAAAATATTAATGAAACTATTTTTTTTTATAATTCTTATTTTCTTGTAATAAAATAAAATAAAAGAGTCAAAATTATTTGAAATAGAGATATTAGGCCTAAATTAAATTTTTACATGCTAAATATAAAAATTTTTGGGAGGGTCAAAAATCACATATCTACAGTATCAATAACATCCTCGGCAGGAAACCTTACTTCCTTTCCTCGATGTCGTGCTTGCACAATTTTTTGTAATCGTAGAGTATCTGTAGTTTTACCCATAATTCTTATTTCTCTTCTCATTACTCTGCTAATATTTCTACATATCCGTTTCTTGTGAAAAGTTCAATAAGACATTCTTTTTCTATTAGCTTCGCCGGCTTCATTCATATGCTCTTCGGGTTTCTCAACGTCCTCTCTCTACTAGGGACGAGAGTCACACTAAGGTAATATTTATCCCCAAGTCTTTTAGTGCCTATCTTCATAGTACTGATATTTAGCTGTACTATTTTAGAGTGCACCATCTAGTGTTTCACTGGGAGATTTATCAGCACATTTACAATATCTTTCATTAATGTCAACTAACATAAATAATTCATTCACCATTTTAGGTCATCTAATCCTAGCCGGATCGTGATATTATGTCTTTCTCTTAAACCACATAACTTAGATCGATGTGTCCAATTGTACCTACCTATGTTACTGTTGAAGGTAACTCAAAATGCTTATATCTCTTTTCCTGAATGGTAAATAAGGATAATCTTGATTAACTGGGTACCTCGTACCCTCTTTCACCTTGCTTCCTTTACTTGTTGAAACTTGTGTCTACCTTCCGATTCTCTTATTCCGTACCATAAGAGTGGATAGACATTCTTGTCTTAAAGCTCCTTATCAAGAGGCATATACGTCTTATTCCACACATGATCTACTAAAGGCCTACATTTACTTATCATAAGCATCATGAAAAATCGAGTTCTTCTAATTCAACTCTTCCATAGTCACATTCGATCTCTTACTACCTATCTTTCTAGATGTAGGCATTGCTGTATTATTAATAAGGGCGAGTTTAGGAAATTGTGTTCTTACAAATGAGCTCTACCACTTGATCTAGAGTAACAAGAAAGAGTGACAGTTCTAAATGTCCTGTAGCCTCCTGCTTATAAATGTGGTGCACGAACACCCATAAACAAGTCTCTATTAGACACGGCTTGTAGACTCCCTAGGACAGAAGTGCTTTAATACCACCTTTTTCAAGCCCCGAACCAGGGGGAGGAGGGAGGGCGATACCGACACCTAGTGCCTCACCTATCCTTGCCTACAAACATGTAATTAAGGGACTCTAAACATATGATATCATACTTTGGCCATGGGCCACATTGCAATACAACTGCGAATGCTGACTAAATATCAATGCAAAACTAGGGCGACAAGACCGTCCCACTTATTACAGCTAACAAACCAACAAAATATACATACAATGCCTGCAAGCCCAACATACTGCACTAACTGACAGGATATGTCTACAAGCCTCTACTAATGGATATACTATGATCGAAATAGCCTCCCAACCTACTCATAATATATATACATATATACACAGGATGTACATAAGGCTCTAGGCCTGGAAATTTTGAAAGGCATGGAGCTTACCAATTAAACTGAACTTGGGCAACACTTAATGAGAAAGCCTATTTGCCAGTCTATCTAAACCTATATGCATGAAATAGAGCGCCCCCAGAAAAGGGACATCGGTACGAAATAATGTACCGAGTATGTAAGACAATATACTGAAAGCTCAAACTGAATTGATAATATAATAACTGCAAGTAGCTGGAAGTCAAAGATAATCTAAAGATATGTGTAACATCCTACACTTTAGATAGAGTCTCACATTGGAAAAAAAACAAGAGGGATGCTGGGTATATAAGTTAACAAGATTTAGACCCTAGTGATGGGTTTTAAACCCGTGAAGGCCTAGGTCCAAAACAGACAATATCACTAGTCGCTTGAGTTGTTACAGATGCTATCAGAGCCACTCTTGCATCCTTACCAATAGTGGGTCAGAGTTCAACTAAGTTTAGGCAAATCCTAGTTAGGCTAGGCAAACCTCAATGTTGAGTCTAGGCGAATCCCATTCGGTGGGGCAAACCTCAGCGCGGACGTTGAGTCCATAAGAGGGGGTATATGTAAAATACCAGACTTTAGATAGAGTCCCACTTCGACAAAACACAAGAGGGATGCTGGGTATTTAAGTTAACAAGCCTTAGACCCTAGTAACGCGTTTTAAACCCATGAAGGCCTAGGCCCAAAGCGGACAACATCACTAGCGTCCTGGACTGTTATAATATGATTACCTACTAATTCTGACTCGGGTGTGTGTGTGTGTGTGTGTGTATAATATGCACTTTTGTTGTATGCTCGTTCATAGGCGCTCGGCCATACTAGGCTTTGTATCTCGAACAACTGGGCTTGCTCATAGGTGCTCGGTCACAGTAGGCTCAGTATATAACTTACCATCTGATTAGAGGTTTCCCGATAGGTACCTACCCATTGATTATATCTCGATGGTAATGAAAATACTTTAATACTATATATATATATATATAAACTCTCCGCTCTCTTGACTGGAAGAAGAAAATATCAATTGAATATGAAGTCCTGATAAGAAGAATATTATAACTTACAAAACTAGGAAAATATACGTAATTTAGGAGAATAGCAAAATATACGTAAATTTCGAGATATGAATTTTTCTTTATGCCTCGTTATCAAACTTGTGTAATGACGAGATCATGCAAAAATGAAGGAAGGGCTTACCCTTAAAATACCTGGAGTAGGAAAAAATTTGTATAATATTTTTTGAAAAGATTACACCATTTCTTTAGAACCGCAAAATTTTACACTGCTAAATTTTATTGGAATAATTTGGTCGCAAGAATTTTGTTTGAAAACCTATAGGAAATCTTGTGACGTTCTTGGGTTGTAGGAACTTAGTTGGAATTTTGTAAGAATTTTTGTTGCTAAGATTCTAAATCTCACATCTGATTATAGTATTCCAAAATGCTATATATAAAATACTTTATAGGTAATACATTAGCTTGCCACCTAATGAAGAATGACAAAGAGTCATAGCTTTAGTAAGGGCTTGCTATCACATGGGGTGGGGGAGGGGTTTTCTAATCTTATCCGATAATTAATTAATTAATTAGGTAATATATCGTTATTCGATAATTAATCAATTACCTCTATAATTAAGAATTATTTTAAATTACTTAAAATTTTATTTTTTCTTAATAAATTTTATACATCTTACTATCACGATCATATCACCTTGTATGGTACTAGTCATAGATACCGGGTATTAACGCTTGGCCGTATTTTATTTCAACATACCAACCTTGAAAGAGAAATTTATTTTTTTGACTTGATTCGCCTCATCTTTTCATTTGACTGATGTCAATTACCTTACAATAAATTCAACGTACAATACTACAGGGTGCAACATCGTTATCATTTAATACTGCGAAGCATAACATGATCGTAATGTAATGCTCCAAAGCATAAAATCATCGTAATATAATACTCCATGACGTAATATCGACGTAATACTATGGGGCATAACAATTTTTTTCATTAAAATTACATATGTGGTATAAATAGAGGCATGAAATATTATTTGAGATACACTTGAACTTGATGAAATAAGAAAGTTATCTCTTCTTTTCTTATTTTAATCCTTTTTTTTATATTGTTACTTTGATTTACATTTCTTAATATGTTATCCGCACGAAGTTTTTAACCTAAGGTTAAACTCTAGTCTTTTCCGAGTTAAGTTTCCACTCTTCTATCCGCAAGTTATATACTTCTAATCATGTTTATATTTCATTTAGTTTTTATGACTTTCTTTTACACTCAAATACCTATATATTGAAATGATAATTGGTTGTACTAGTTAGTCCTACTTTTGCATCTTTATTGTTTTTGTTTTCTGTTTTTGTTTTTTGAATGATCTGAAAATTATCTACTTGATAAAATAGTATTGACTGTCTACGAACTGTAGTAATAGTAGCATTTAGCCGTAAACGCTTTCGTCAACACCCTTTACCCTTATATTTGGTATCTATCAGTAATTGAAAGAAAAATTGAGATGTCAGACTGAACACATATTTTTATTCTATTTTGGTTACTGCAAAATGGCAATGCTTAACACATAGTATTTGAGTTACAACATAATTTGTACTAAAAATTTGTAAAAGATATATGAAGTTCTTATAAGCTTAACTAGCCTATTAGAATATTATTTGTGAAGACATTATTTGTCAAAAAGGCACTTCTTTTTGAAATATTAATATATAGTTTATATAGGTCACACTTTTATAGTTAAGTCAAATTATTTCTTTACGCTATTATTCTAATGATTTCTAATTATTTATTTTTTTGATAATTTTCACTATGCCGAATTCAAAACTTGAGTTCATGGCACTTGACATTTCAGGAAAGAATTACCTATCATGGGTTCTCAATGCTGAGATTCACTTAGCCGCTAAAGGCCTTGGTGACACCATTACTCAGGGTAATGAGACATCAAGCCAGGACAAAGCGAATGCCATGATTTTCCTTCATCATCATTTGGATGACGGTTTGAAGATTGCATATTTGACAATGAAAGATCCACTTGAATTGTGGACTATCCTGAAGGAAATGTATGATCACCTTAAGGCTACATTATTTCCAAGGGGTTGATATGAGTAGATGCACTTACGGTTGCAAATTTTAAGACCGTAAGTGGGTATAACTCTGCTGTATTTCGAATAACTTCCCAACTGAAATTATGTGGGGATGTTATGAAGGATGAGGTTTGTTGGAAAAGACTCTTACGACTTTTCATGCCTTAAATATGGTATTACAGCAGCAATACCATGACAGGGGTTTTAACAAGTATTCTGAATTAATCTCATGCCTTCTGGTGGCTGAGCAACATAATACCCTTTTGCTGAAAAATCATGAAGCCCGTTTCACCGGGTGAGCTCTGCTTCTTGAAAAATATGACAGCTAGACGTGATAAGTTTTGAAAAAAGACAGAATAATACTCATGACCATGTGAATGTACGTGTCCGTTAAAATGGTAATAGATGATATAATAGTGGTCATCGTGGTGGTCATGGAAAACGGGGGAACAATATGGGTTCTCAGAACAATCCTTCAAGAGGAAAAAGGAGTAACTGCCACCGAAGTGGCATGAAAGGTCATTGAAAAATTTGAGGTCGTCCACCTGAGCATTTTTTCAGGCTTTTATTTAAACTGCATAAAAAAGGAAAATAATGTTGGAGCATCTTCTGCGAATGCTCCGATAGAGTCTCACTCAACCTTTAAAAATAATTTTGAGGTAGGGCCTTCAAAAAAAATGATGACAATGCCGAGGTAAATCTTGCTTTGAATGATGATGGTTTTCAAAGCCTCAATGATCTTACCCATTTGGAAGTTGAAGACTTCTTTGGAGATCAAAACTACAGTTTGATCATTTTACTGGGGAATGCAATTGTTGTTATTTTTATTTTCAGTATTTTTTTGTCTTATTCTAATGTTTTTATTTTCAAATAGTAGTTAAGTTATCTTATATTATTGTTGGTGTTGTTAATTTTTTCGTATTTCTCATGGCATATATTTTTTTTATGAAGAAAAAAATTCTCCAGTCTTCAATTGGATCCAAGATGAGTAATGAAAATTTTATGCCTTTTGGATAGTGCTACAACTCACACAATATTAAAAAAATAAAATTTCTTATTTGGTTATGAAAAAGGTCTATTTTAATACAATATCTGGTAGTACAATTAATTGAGGACATTGGAAGAGCGTCCTTATTACTACCTGAAAGAAGATATTAACTATTGATAATGTATTGTATTTGTAGTAAGTCTCAAAGACACTTGTTGAGTTTCAACACTATTCACCAAAATAATTACCATGTTGAGACCTCAAATAAAGGAAAGGTAGAATACCTTTATATTACTATAATAAAAGTGGGTAAAAAAATATGTGTACGAAAATTACCCGCATAATTTTTTGGGTTGTACCACACAAATATTGGTGTAGTTGTATAACATGCCATAGTAAACAAAAGGTTTCCTACTTCTAATGATTTTATCATTTGGCATGAAAGGTTGGGCCATCCTGGTTCTAACATGATGTGTAGAATAATAGAGAATTTAAATGGGCACACATTGAAGAACAAGAAGGTTCTTCAACTTAAGAAATTTTCTTGTGCTGCTTGTTCTAAAGAAAAATTTATTATTAAACCATCAATGTGTGCCCATTTGAATTCTCTATTATTCTACGCATCATGTTAAAGTTGGGGTTGAATCCCTTGCATTTATAGAACGTATACAGGGTGATATATGTGGGCCTATACACCCTCTATGTAGACCATTCAAGTATTTTATTGTCTTGATAGGAGAATCTACAAGATGATCACATGTCTGCTTATTGTCAACTCGTAATATGATATTTCGAGATTGTCGGCCCAGATAATAAGGCTAAGAGCACAATTTCTAGATTATGCAATTAAGACAATTTGACTTGATAATGCTGGTGAATTTACATCTCGAGCCTTAACTGATTATTGTATGGCCACTGGAATAATAGTTGAGCATTCGGTTGCTCATATACAAACTCAAAATGGTCTAGCATAATCATTAATTAAATGCCTCCAATTAATAGCTAGACCATTGCTAATGAGGAAAAACTTTCCCTTTCAGTATGGGTACATGTTATTTTGCATGCAACAACACTGTTCGTATAAGGCAAACCAGTTATCACGAAGTCTTCCGACTACAGTTGACTTTTGGTCAGGAGCCAGATATTTCCAATCTAAGTATTTTTGGATGTGTGGTATATGTTCCAATTTCTCTACCACAACGCTCAAAGATGGTTCCTCAAAGAAGGTTGGGAGTACATGTTAGTTATGAATCTCCTTATATTATTAAATATTTGGAGCCTATGATATGTGAGTTGTTTAAAGCCAGATTTGCTGATTGTCATTTTGATGAATCGATTTTTCTAACATCAGGGGGAGAAAATAAAAAGCTAGAAAAATATATAGATTGGAACGTATTATCTCTATCTCATTTGGATCCTTGTAAAAATCAATGTGAACAAGAAGTTCAAAAGATCATTTATATGCAAAATGTTGAAAATCAAATGCCAGATGCATTTACTAACCTTCCACGTGTTACTAAATTGCATATTCTAGCTGTAAACGCTCCAGTTCGAGTTGTTGTCCCAGCTGGATAGTATGATAATGCAAATGAGTCTAGGCCATACCATAAGCGTGGTAGACCAATCGATTCCAAGGATAAGAATCACCGAAAAAGAAAAAGAGCATATAATCAAGTTGATCATAAAATAGAGGCAATTTCTCAAGATGAGCATAAAGACATAATAATTGATAAAATCTCACAGGAGGTTCAAGTACCTAGAAATGATGAAAACATATAGATCTCAGTGAGTTGTCTCTACGAAAAAAAGTGGAACTGAAATAATGTTGTTGTTAACAATAATTTTACATATAACGTTGCAGTTGAAGTAATGCAACAAGATGAGAATCTTGAACCAAAATCTATCGATAAACATAGATAGAGAAATGATTGGCCAAAATGAAAAATGCAACTCAAGCGGAATTAGCTTCACTCGAAAGTTTCGGACCAATAGTCCAAATGCCTGAAGGTGTCAAGCCAGTGGGGTATAAATAGGTTTTTGTGCGAAAATGAAATGAGAAAGGAGAAGTCGTCAGATATAAAGTACAACTTGTGGCACACGGGTTTTTGCAAAGGCCTGACATTGATTATTTGGAGACATATTCTCCTGTGGTAGATGCAATTGCATTCAGGTATCTAATACATCTGGCAGTCCATGAAAAGCTTGATATGCGGTTGATGGATGTTGTCACTGCCTACTTATATCGCTCGCTGGACAATGAAACTTTTACGAAAATCCCTGAAGGATTTAAAGTTCCTGAAGCACATAATAGTTCAAGAGAAACTTGTTCAATAAATTTTCAAAAATCCTTATACGGATTGAAGCAATCAGAGAGGAGTGGTACAATCACCTTAGCGAGTATTCGCTAAAGGAAGGGTAAAAAAATAACATTGTTTGCACTTGCGCCTTTATTAAGAGGTCTGGGTCTAAATTTGTCATCATAGCTGTGTGTATAAGGCAAAATCAGAGAGTCCAATTTTTCATCATTAATTCATTTCGAAAGATCATCTTGAGGCCTTGAGGTTGCGAGGCTATGATCGAGTTCTCTCCCTCGAGGCTCGTCTACGCCCGGCTTAGAGGAAATATCGACCATGGAAAATGTTAAAATAGGGGAGTTCCCAAGACACACGACTAAGTCTGACAGAGCCAAGCCGGCTTAGTTTGGACCGGAATCAGGGTATCTAGATGTCCTATCTCCATATCATTACAATTAATGCATTTTGTACTAAGTTGGAATTCCCCTTGTATATAAAGGGGATCTCTATCATTTTGTAAACAACTATTGTTGCTCCAACTATTCTAAATGAAATATACAAGAACTCTCTCTCTCTGTCTCTCTTTTCTCTCTAACATACTCTCTAGATATCATTGCTGTTATTTATTATTTTTATATTTGTGCTTCATTTATTGCTTATCATTGGCCATAAATAGCATTCGCTGATTATTTTATAAGTGTTAGCCCTTTCCCGAATACCCCTAATAGCTCGTGCCCAAGCCCAAGAACCAGCCTCGAGGCCCAGTATCGGTCAGTCTGATACCTCGCCCGTCTATCTTATCATTTGGATTATAACTCTATTTTAGCTCGCATTTCGTCTCTAAACTTCATACACCTAGCATCAATTGCTTAACAACTAGCATAAAAGTAGATCACATATTTTTAAAGTCGCATCAATAAGTTTAATTGTTATTACCATTAGCACGGCAAATAGTTTGGCCCACCGTGGGGATAAAAATAATAGTAACTTTTTCTTGCTGGTTTCATTACACAACACAAGTTATCGTTCACACTTGTTCTTGTCCAAGATCTTCAATTTCAAGTAAAAATGTCTAGCTCAGTAAACAGAGTTGAAAATGACAACCCTGAAAACCACAGAGAAAACGACATGGCTAGTCTAATCATTGGTGCACAACCATAAAACCGTAAGAACACACCTAGACCGATTCCAGGAGATGCGGGTTCGCGCGATGCACAACAGGCCGATGAAACCCCAAGCACCAATATGAGCATACAACAAGGCGACCAACAGGAAGCCCAAAAACCCTAGCTTGGGTAGAACAAGAAGTTAACATTCTCGTTATTTTTGAAATGTTGGAGGCACAACAATTCGCTATTTCCCACCTGCAAAGTCACCAAAACATTCCTAGCATGGTAGCACCAGTGACAGCTCCCTAGGTCGAAAATGTGCCGGAAAGGTCAAGCCATAATGGGTCGATAGCCGATCCCACCATCGTATAAATGCTCAAGGACCTCACCAAAAAGATAAAATCAGGCGAGAAAATGATTGCAAACAACAACAAGAAGGTTTATACCTATAACTCCAGGGTCGGCCAAATCCCGGGCGCACCCCCGGTCCTGAAAGGTGTGAATTCGAAGAAGTTCGTGCAATGGACGTTCCCTGAGGAAGCGGCTCCAAAACCCATTCCAAAGAAGTTCAGAATGCCAGAACTTCCGAAGTACAATGGGACCTCGGACCCTAATGAGCACATCACTCCAGCTCTTTAAGAGACTTTTACGCAGTTGATGACCATATACATCACTTTAGCTTAGGCAGGGTCACTTCTTTTTGCTGCAGCCATATGTTAGGTTGAGGAAGGCACATAGACTCCCACCGTCTGCATTTCTGAGTAGCGAGTGCATGTTAAGCAAGTCGCAGAGATTATTCATGTATAGCTTGTAGTCCCAAGTTAGCCCGAGGATGGGGAAGCGGCTTTATAGGACTAGCAGTGGAGACTTGAGAGGTTCAACAAGTATGATCCTCCAATATTCAGTGGGTTTACATCAGATGATTCCTTGGGATATCTGGAGCAGTGATAGCATATTCTATGTACCATAGGTATATCAGGATGGAGCAGGATTTCCTTCACTACTTTCTAGCTTCGGGAAGCTGCCTATGACTGCTGGCACACATATGGGTTAGACAGTCCGGACGAGGCTATTTCATTGACTTGGACCTATTTTTTGGATCTATTCCTGAGAGAGTTTTGTTCCTCAGAGCCTTAGAGATGCATAGTGTGCCGAGTTTGAGCATTTGCACTAGGGTGCTATGACTGTCTCAGAGTATGTTGTTCATTACACTAGCTTGGGTAGACATGCACCAACCCTGGTTTCTACTGTTCGCAACAGGGTTCTGCAGTTTATTGAGGGGCTTATACCCAGCATCAGGTCTATCACGACTCGTGAGTTGGAGATGGATATTTCTTATCAGCAGGTGGTGAGCATTGCTAAGAGGATTAAGGGTATGCATGCTAGGGAGAGAGAGGAGATGGAGGACAAGTGGTCTCGAGAGTTGGGCCATTATCATGGTGCCCATGCCCCAGCTGCAGTTCGTGATGGTAGGGATTATATGAGTCACCCCGTTCATTCAGCTATTCCAGCAACCAGTGGTGCCCCAGCTCCTCCTAAGCCTCAAGAGCCTTATTATGCACCTCAAGTTTCTAGCGCGCCTCCTTCGCGGGGTGCTTTCAAAGGTTTGTCCAGCAGACTTGGCCCGAGCCAGCTAGAGCCACCACGTCCTCCCAGAGCTTGTTTTGAATGTGGTGATATACGCCATATGGTGAGGGATTGTTATAGACTTAGGAGGGGTGCACCTCTATAGACTTCTCTCCCTAGCGTGCCCCACAGAGTTCTCATGCTATAGCAACAGCTCCAATTGCTATTCCACCTACTCAGCCAGCTAGAGGTGGAGGTCGGGGAGGTAGAGGTCCCCTTAAAGGGGGAGTCCAGGCCACATACTATGCTCTTCCTGCCTGTATCGAGGCTTTTTCCTCTGATTTTATTATCACAGGTATTATTCTAGTTTGTCACATAGATGCATCGGTTATATTCGATCCAGGATCCACTTACTCTTTTATGTCTTCTTATTTTGCTCCAAATTTGAGTGTACCTCGGGATTCTTTGAGTTCCCATGTTTATGTTTCTACTCCTGTGGGAGATTCTCTTGTTGTGGACTGTGTTTATCGGTCTTGTTTGGCTGATCTTAGTGGTTTTGAGACCAGAGTAGATTTATTGTTGCTCAGGATGGTAGATTTTTATATTATCTTGGGCATGGAGTGGTTGTCATCCCATTATGCTATTCTTGGTTGTCACACTAAAACCATGACGTTGGCTATGCCAGGTGTACCACGTGTTGAGTGGAGGGGTACTTTAGGTCACACTCCCAGTAGAGTTATCTCTTTTCTTAAAGCTCAATGTATGGTTGAGAAGGGGTGTAACATGTATTTAGCCTATGCGAGAGATGTCAGTTACACATGCGTAGTGAAGGGAAACAACACCAAAGATGATGAGATTGTCTTACTGAAGATATTCGGGGAAACAATTTTCGAAGGGGGCCATAATGTGGTATCACAACCTAGCTCCCAACTCCATAGACTCATTTTCCATGCTGGATGACTCCTTCATAAAGGCACATGTCGGTGCCATCAAAGTAGCAACAAGGAAATTTGACGTGTTTAAGATCAAGCAAAGGGAGAACGAAACGCTACGAGAGTTCGTATCTTGCTTCCAAACGGAATGAATGGAAGTATCCCCGGTCTCCAATTACTGGTTGGTGCATGCCTCACTCAAGTTCTGAATGAATGGAGCTCAGTGGCCACAAGGCAGCAGAAAGAGAACCTTATCGAGTATCCCGCCGTAACCTGGTCGGATGCTCATAAGTGATATCAGTCAAAAATGAGGGTCGGGGATGATCAACCGGGTGCCCCCTCGGGCTCAGTATACCCGAGTAGGCTTTTGATAAAGGAGCCGAAGCCAAATAAGGAAGGATATCAGCCATACATCGAAGATGGGAGGAACGTCCCAAGGCCTAACCCACCTCGCAATGATCGATTGGTTAACCGAGGACAGAATCCCCCCGGGGACTCATTAACAAAACCGGATTTGATGGAAACACAGGGCCAACACGGTCACCACGCTTATCAGAATACAACTTAAATGTCGACATATTAGATATTGTGTTTGCCATCAACAAAATCAGAGACACCAGATGGCCCAGGCATATACAGTCGGATCCTTCCTAGAGGAATCATAACTTAGTATGTGAATTTCATAATACACACGGCCATAGGACTGAATATTGCCACCAGCTCCAAGAGGAAGTAGCCAGGCTACTCTATAAAGGTCACCTCTAAGAATTCTTGAGCGATCGAGCCAAAAATCAGTTTCGAGAAAGATAGGCGGCCAAAAATAATGAAACGAACGAGACACAACATGTTATCCACATGATATTAGGTGGTGTCGATGCTCCCTAACAACTTGTGATGAGAAGGACAAAATATCCATCTCCAGAGAAAAGCAAACCAGGGGATATGTACCCAAAGAGGCCCTCACATTCAGCGAAGAGTGCTTCGAGACCTTGTCTCAACCCCATAACAAACAATGGTAATCTCTCTCCTCGTAAATACATTTCAAATAAAATGTGTACTCGTGGATCAAGGTAGCTCAGGCAACATTATCAAGTCTAGGGTAATAGAGCAGTTTGGACTGCTAGACCAAATCGTGCCTGCCGCTCGAGTCTTCAATGGGTTCAACATGGAAAGTGAAACAACGAAAGGATAGATCACTCTTCCAGTCAGCGTGGCCGACACGACCTAAAATGTCAAATTTCATGTCATCGAAGGATACATGAGGTACATGCCTTGTTTGGACGATCATGGATACACTGCATGAGAGTTATACCATCCACCCTTCACCAAATGATGAAATTCCCAACAAAGGATGGGATTAAACCCATCTATGGGGAACATCACGCGGCAAGGGAAATGTTCGTGGTACATGATGTGGCACCGGTACCAACACATCCACCATCAAAAGCGCCAAAGGATAACCAAACTACATCTTTGGCTAAGCTCATTAAACATAGCAAAGGACCGTACCATGCCTTATTAATAAAGACTGGAACATATTAGACCTCGGAACATCGGTGGTGCATTCCACGATAAGGTATGTCCATCTCCCTTTTCATTTTATACTAACACTTATGCAGGTGATCGACCGAAGAAGTCAGAAGCGCTAACCCAACCCGAAGACCTTAAGGTTTTAAAGAATCAATTGCACTCTTTTCCTTCAACCGAGTTTTTATCCCAAAGAGTGTTCTTCCGGCAAGGGTTTTAATGAGGCAACATCCACATGCTATGTAAGGAATATCTGAAAGGTATTCCAGGCTTCTTTTTAATCAACCCCGAGCACTGGAGGACATCCCCTCGGAAGATCATCCGCCCAAAAGAGTCGAGAAACGCCAAATAGGGTACCAATGGGAAAATAATGTACCGGACCAAACAGTCAAATTAACCGTGTCCGCATAGCCGAGCCTCCGATGGTGGAGCATATGTACTTGTGTCGAGTAATCAAAGAATAGTTTTTGCCCAAAGTATCTCATGCTCCAAAGGAAACTCAACATTTTTTCAAAATGATTTCTTCAAAAGAAAAACGTCCCGAACACTCGGAGTCTGGCGCCAGAAATTCAAAAAACGCATAACCTCAAGGTTGGAATCTCCTAAATTTTAAGCCCTCAATGAGGCAATACCAACCTTACAAGAAATGACTCCCAAGCCAAAATGATCTCGACGACTCGGAGACTGTCACCAATCGCCATTCAGTAGAAAACTCGAGGCCATAAGACCCCGTAAGACCTACATAAGGCAAAAAGAAAAACTATAAGACCTCAAATAAGGCATGAATCATACTTGTACCAAGTATCTTAAAATTGTAAGACCTCAAGAAAGGCATGAATCATACTTGTACCAATTATCATAAAACTGTAAGACCTCAAGCAAGGCATGAAAAGTTTGTAAGACCTTACTATAGGTATAAAGTCGATCCCGAAGTTTGTGCTATATATTGCATTTGTAAGATTCCAGAAAAGGCATAACCTCGATATAGATACCTAAACTACTACACTCAGGACCAAAAATGGCTACGGCCAAGCACAAATGACTACAGTCATACGGTTGTACCAGCCAAACTAATGCACCTCGGGGACGCCCCACCATCGCTATAAAATCATAAGCCATTACTTTGAATCTACTTCGAAAAGAAACAGTTAAACAGGTACCCTCGATATAGGCAAAAGAGCTTTAACTATGTCAGCTCCAAATCACAAGGCTTCGAGCTACTCAGCCAACGAGCTAAACCCCTTAAGGTGCTCGAACATCACCGCAAACGACTTGAAATTGAGGTTCTTCCCGAACCGATGATGGGTCAGGCAAAATCATTTCAAAAGCCCTTAATGAGAGGAAAATAATGCCAATAAAAGGTCATTTTGACCGAAAATGTAAGAGCCATTGCCACCAGCTCACATTAAAAGGCCACATCGGCCCAAAGCGTAAGAGCCATTATCGCCAGCTCACACAAACATGAAAACTCGAGGGTCAATTGAGCTCAAGTCGTAACCCAATTTGGAGACAGAACCTAAAACAGTTACCTACATTTTCCTCAGGGAAAAGCGTAAGAGCCATTTTTGCCAGTCTAATGAGCCTTAGGGCCACACACATAAAAGATCGCTTCAATCGAAGGCGTAAGAGCCATTGTCACCAGCCCATACAAACATAAAATCTTGAGGGTCAAATGAGCTTGAGTCAAAGGATGACTTGGAGACTATACCCAAAATAGTTGAGCAAAAGCATATGAGCTCTAACGCTAGCCTATACTAAAGGTTGCATTGACCGAGCGCGTAAGAGCCTCCAGGCCAGCCTAATGAGCCTCAGGGCCATATCACGAATCTTAGGATTTTCACCAACTCTGAGACCAGTTCACCTGGCAAAATTCAAGACAAAAAGGGGTACATACAAGGTAAAGCCACAATTTTTCTTTTATACACACACGAAAAAATACACAGTCTCTGTCTACAAACATGCTTGGGAAACACTACATACAGAATGGAAAAATCTGTGCCCTACACCTAGGAGCTACAACCTACTAGCCTCATCTTCACTCTTCTTAATGTTGTACATAAGTAACAGAGAACCACGCTCATCTGCCCTAGCTCACGCAAACGCTTTCGAGAGAACAAAACCCCTGGTGAGGATCTACTCGAGAGTCTTTCTTCGAGACTTGCAACGAGCATATTCTTTGATCGTCTCTTCACAATCAATGACCCTCTTAAACTCAGCTTGGGCATCGGTAGCATCCATCAAATAAATCACCATATCCTGATCGGCCTTAGTTCGACTTAGCACTGCTCTGGCCCGAGCATTCACGATCTCAGCCCTGAACTTTGAAAGCTCGAATTTGAGCTTCGTAACCAAATTCTCTTGAACTGAAGCATTATTATGAGCTAAAAGGAGTGGAACCTCAAGGGCAGGAACTTTATTCAAGGCATTTTTCTCCTATGAAGCCCGAACCTCCACCCCAGCTATTAGCTTGCCATAATCGTTCTTGATTCGGTCGGCTTCGTACCGAATAAATTCCGGGGCTTCCATATTTTTCTGCAACTAGGATAAATGGAGAGTTAACCTCAAAAGTTAAAAGACAGAGCACATGCTCGCCCGGGACAGAAAATTACCTGCACCATCAAGCAACTCTTGTAATTTAATCCCTAGTATGCCTCCTTTTCCTCATAAAGGAGCCTAAGGGATCTATCCTCATCCAGATCTATCTGGAGCCTGGCTCCATGATGGAGTAGCTCAGACCTGAGCCTGTCAAAAGCCTGCAAAAGAAAAACTTGATAAGGAAGGGAAGATGCTAGATTCGGAAGGCCTATGTCAAAACTCACCGCAAAGTGAAGCCGGCGGACTTCTTCGAAGGACAAGCACACATATGTTAATCTAGTCCTCTCAGCCTTGGAAGGATCGACTCCGTTCGAAGCATGATCACTCAGAGAAACCATCTTTCCAAAACTAGAGACTTCAGGCACGACAGGATCGGATGATGTTTCCTTCTTGAAAACCCAACCCCGATTTGCCTTACTCTGAGTGCAATCGCTCTACGAATGCATTTCCTGCTTATTACTGTCATTCTTTAGCCTGGGAGCTGGCAACCCCCCCTCCCTCTCCGGAGGAGCACGTCCTCACCTCTGAAGGCTCTCCAATATCTACGGTAGCAAAATAAATATGCCAAAAGTAAAATGTCTCTCCAATGGGCAAAGAGCAAGGAAAAGGTGGTGTACACACATACCGTGATGCTTTACTTCCCATCTTCTCTGGGACACAGCTCTCCATCTATGTTCATCACGAGCCAAGTGGGTCATCAACTTTCGTACCCAACCAGGTAAATCAAGAACGTCGCTCGATGCCCATGAAATCACTATAAAAAGGAGGAAACACGGTTACGAAGCTAGCCTTCACCATCAGCAAATTTGGGAAGGCACGGGATACACCACTTACGTATATAATTCCATTCCTAGGGGAATGGCATAAATTCCAGGGGGACAAAGTCAGCAGTCCGGACCCACACAAATCTACTCATCCATTCTTGATCTCCATCTTCCTCATCGTCAACAACAAAAGGCTTGGTCGACTAGCACTGCAAGATTATCAGACCTCGATGGTGAAAGGGCCAGTGCAGCCTAAGATATGACTGAGCATGAAATCAAGACCCGTTTTCTCCGCAAAGAACCTTATCATCAGCGCTATTCGCCAACACGACGAGTGTATCTACCCCAAGGTAACTCGATATTTTAAACAGAAGTTGCGCACAACCGTATCAGGGGGCCCATTGCAAAAGAATACATGTAAACATTTAGGAATCCATCGGCAGGATCCATAGTACCCTCATCAGAGGAAAACTCCCGTAGCGCCACCTTCTCCCTCCATCCGCGATACCTCATCTCTAACTCAAGGTGCTCATCTCTTATCGAAGAAATAGTTATCAAGGTAAACTCTCAGTGATCCTAAACACTAGGAGCGTAACTCTCCCCTCCCTGCCGGATACCCCGAGATAATAGTCATGGTTATGGAAAAAGTAGAGACCTGAAGCAGGAACCTACACAAACACGTTGGTGCCAAGGTAATAAAGGACTCGATGCCAGAGCAGAAGGATAACTATCTAAAATAGTGGAATCTCCTAAGAAGCGGAAGCAACCCTATTTTTGTATGGGTAAACAACAATGGTCTGCCTACCCAAGTTAGGCCCCAAGAAGCCAATGACTTTTACGCAAATTTCGTGGGGTACCCGACCTCGAGGATCTCTATAAAAAGGAGGTAGGTTTTAAGAAGCCAACGAGTGTCCTCACCAATCCCTAGGTGGTACCTGACCTCGAGGATATCCATATAAAAGAAAATAGGCTTTAAAAAGCCAATGAGTTTCCTCGCCAATCCCAAGGTGGTACCCGACCTTGATGATCTCCATAAAAAAGAAGATATGCTTGAAGAAGCCAACGACTGTCCTCACCAATCCCGAGGTGGTACCCAACCTCGAGGATCTCCATAAAAAGATAGGTTTAAGAAGCAAACCAGTGTCCTCGATAATCCTGAGGTGGTACCCGACCTCGGTGATCTCCATGAAAAAGAAGCCAGGCTTTAAGAAGCCAACGACATCATCTCCAGTCCCGAGGTGGTACCCAACCCCATGGACCTCCATTAACAAGAAGTTAGGCTTCAAGAAGCCAACGACATCATCTCCAGTCCCTAGGTGGTACCTGACCTCGAGGACCTCGGTAAAAAAGAAGTTAGGCTTCAAGAAGCCAACATCATCATCTCCAGTCTCGAGGTAGTATCTAACCTCGAGGACCTCCATCAAAAGGAGGTTAGGCTCCAAAAAGTATCTAGATCCATTACATAGTTCGAGATGGTATCCGATCTCGAATGCTCCTCTCAATGAGAAGAATAGGAGCTTCGAGCTCCGTCCACAAGGGCTCGACCTGAGGACATCGCCTAAATATGGGTAGTCCTCCATCTGGGACCTATCTATAATGCCTTACAGGTTATCTACATCAAGCTCAAAGCAAGTTTTCAGATGCATAAAGCTAACCCTCACTCGGAGACCGCTCCCAAATATTTCAAGGCTCGAGGTACTATTTTCATATGACCCAAGGTAAGGGTCCCGACGGCTCGAGTCTATCGGACCAGTTCAAGCTTGGTCTGAAGAACAATAGAGGGATCCAAGAGGTGCAGTTTTTATTGACCAAAGACCAGAAAGAATACTCACACTGGGGTTAGATATGTAAAATAGTTAGCAAAGGCATACATTTGGAGTCTTCATAATTGTAAAAAAATATGACAAGCATCAAAGATGAGAGTCAAGAAAATATCTTTATATTAATAAACATATGGTTACAAAATCCCACAAAGGGTCCTTACACAAAAACAAAGAAGCAAAAGGATACACACCCATAGAAACAACCTAAGGGCCTAGTCTACCCTCGAAGGTTGATCTCCGGTAGCAGTATCTCCGAGCACCATCTCCTCGAAATCACATTCTCGAAGGTGATTCCTTCGACCGCCACCCCCTCTAGGTTCCCAGCTGTATCCCACAAAATGATATCTTCGAGAGAGAGGATGAAGAAGAGGAAAAAGGAAGGATGCAGAAGAGGAAGTAAAAAAGACATACCCCGCCGAAGAAAAATGTTGAAGATTTGGCGGACACTAGCCTCAACGGCCAGTTGTGCCATTTTATCCCTTGGGAAAAAACCCAAGGAATAAAGTGCCACACTAGGCTAGGGTAGGAGAATGAGCAGCGATGTATAGTCTCAACACTCTCCCGAGCAGCGGTGTAGAGTCCAAACGCCCTTCAAAGATAGGAGGAAGTCTGTCGCCCCCGTATTATCTCCTCGAGCTAATAAGGACAACAGTAGCAGGCGTAACAACAACAACGACAATACAATGTGATCTTTCTTGACACGAGGAAGCTCAGGCGGAGGGCCACCACACAACTGATAAAAATGCTGTCATACAACCTTAATGTCGTGAAACCCAATCATGGTGGTTAGCAATGAAGGAAGATAGGGAGAAAAAAGGATGACTGAATGGAGATGGACACTTGTATGAAGAGATATTGCCAGAATACCCCCATTTACATGGGGTGACAACGCGCCCATCAATGCCTTGGAAAGAGGGATCGACAGGCTCAATCAACGCATTCTTGAAAACTGACTCGACGACGGTACTATCACTTTGAAGAATGGGAATCGACAGTGCGTTGAATGACGCTAAAAAAACAAGTCTATGGGATGTACCGGTTATCATGAATTGCAACAGTAGTATGATGTCTTCACGGGAAGCCCAAAGATTTCGGCATCAAAATCGTTTCCTATTGCTTCGCTCTAGGAAACACGGAGACTATCTGTATACGGCAAAATTAGAAGGTCCAATTTCTCGTCATTAATTCATTTCGGATGATCTTCTCGAGGCCTCGAGGTTGTGAGGCTGCGATCGAGTTCCCTCTCTTGAGGATCTTCTATGCTCGGCTTAGAGAAAATATCGACCATGACAAGGGTAAAAACGGGGAAGTTCCCAAGAAACGGCTAAGTTTGATAGAGACTAGCCGGCCTAGTCTAGATCCCAATTAGGGTGTCATATCTAGACGTCACATCTCTATATCTTTATAATTAATGTATTTTGTACTATGTTGGAATTCCCCTTCTATATAAAGGGGATCCTTATTATTTTTTAAACAACTATTGTTGCTTCAAATATTCTACCCGAAATATACAAGAACTCTCTCTCTCTTTTCTCTCTAACATACTCTCTAGATATCATTACTCTTATTTATTATTTTCATGCTTGTTTGTCATTTATTGCTTATCATTGGCCATAAAGAGCTTTCACTGATTGTTTTATAACTGTTAGCCCTTCCCCAATTATCCCTAATAGCTCGAGCTCGAGCCAAGGATCGGCCCCTAGGCCCCTTATCGGTCAGTCCGAGACCTTGCCCGTCTAGCTTGTCGATTTGATTTTTACTCTGTTTTAGCTCTCATTTGTCTCTAAACTTCATACACCTAGCATCAATTGCTTAACAACTAGCATCAAAATAGATCACGTATTTTTAGAGTCCCATCAACAAATTTAATTATTCTTACCATTTTCACGGTAAACATTGTGTATGTTGATGATTTGAATATCATTGGCACTTCTAAAGAGCTTCCAAAGGCTGTAGAATGTCTGAAGAAAGAATTTGAAATGAAAGATCTTGGTAAGACAAAATATTCTTTTGCCCACAAATCGAGCATGCACCAAATGAAAATATTTTCCATCAGTCAACATGTACTGAAAAGGGTTTAAAGCGATTTTACATAAATAATGCACATCCATTCAGTACCCCAGTCATTGTAAGACCACTTGACATAAATAAAAATCTATTTTAGCCTCAAGAAAATGATGAAGAGCTCATTGGTGATGAAAGTCGATATCCTAATGCAATTGGGGCACTGATGTATGTTTCCAACAATATCCGACTAGATATTGCTTTTTCAGTAAGTTTATTAGCAAGATTCGGCTCCTCCCCGATAAAAAGACATTGGAATAATGTTAAAGCATATATTGAGATAACTTCGGGGAATCTGTAAATATAAATGGGATTGTTTTATTCTAATGAGTTCAAGTCAGAAATAATTAGCTATTCCGATGGAGGTTCTTTGTCTGATCCACATAAAACTCGATCTCAAACACGATATTTGTTTACATATGGAGATATAACTATATCATGGTGTTCAACGAAACAACCAATAGCTGTCACAACTTCAAATCTTGTTGAGATAATAGATATTCATGAAGCTAGTCGAAAATGTATTTGGTTGAGATCAATGACTCAGCATATTCAGGAAATGTGTGGTTTCCTTATGAAAAAGAATAATACAACTACACTATATGAAGACAATGCTGCTTGTATTGCTCAACTGGAAGGAGGATACATCAAATGAGACAGAACAAAGCACATTTCACCAAAGTTCATTTTCACGCATGATTTTTCACAAAATAGTCAAATTAATGTTCGATAGATTCGTTCATGTGAAAATTTTGTTGATCTGTACATTAACACATTACCAACCTCAACATTTGAGAAGTTGAGACAGAAGATTGGAATACGGTGTCTTTGAGAAATAAAGTGATGTTTTCATGAGGGAGAGTAACATATGCGCTGTACTCTTTTCCTTTAGCCTAGATTTTGTCCCACTGGATTTTCTAAGTAAAGTTTTTAGCGAGGCAACAAATAAAGCGTATTACAGATATATATACTCTTTTTCATTCACTAAGATTTTTTTCCCACACAATTTTTTCTTAGTAAGGTTTTAACGAAACATATTATTTATTTTTGGACATCCAAGGGGGAGTGAATCCTTAGTAAATATGGATGTCCGCCACTCCTACTACTTTCACATATGATGTAAATAACCTCCCACTACTCATCGCTATTATGATTGTAACTCCTACACCTTCATAACTTATTCTCATGATTTTCTTCCATGATCTCAATTGTTAATGTTATGTTTAAGACATTTATTTTGTAACTTTATATGTAATAGTATAAATAGATGTATAAAATGTGATATGGGATACAGTTAAACACTTAATAAAATAATAAAGTTATCTTTTCCTTACTTATTCTATTTATTTTCTTATTTTATAGTATTATTTTAAATTACAATTTTTGATAATTAATTATATCACATATAATCCTTTTGTCATGAACTGAGAAAACTATTCTGGCCATATTAGGCCAATAAAGATCCATGGAAACGAACCAACAGGAAAGAGAAATAAGAGAAGATAAATGTTAAAGGCTGCTCGTACCCGGTAAAAAATATTAGAATAACAAGAAGCATCGATAATAGTAATTTCAATTTAGTATCTGGCAAGTTAGTTAATTGAGTTATTGGGAAATAAGATATCGACAAATTCAATGGTTTTTATATTTTCTCTCTCATATATCCTTTCCGTTTAGACCTGAGATGTGGGAACTTCCAAAGAAGTCCATCCGTTTCATCATGCATGTTAAGTAGCTTATTATATTTTCAAAATTATAAATTTTGTTATAAAATAATAAAAGAAGAAAAACAATATTGTAGAGAAAAAGAGAGAAAAATTTTTTATTGTATTTTGAGGTGATTTACAATGGGATAAGACCCCTATATTTATAGGAGGAAAAATGACTTAGCCTCAAAGTAAAACTCTCTACAAAATAGACATTCACTCCAAATCGAATTCTATTCTTAACACTCCCCCTTGAATGTCTACTCAATAAATAATGTGCCTCGTTAAAACCTTAACTAAAATAAAACCCAGTGGAAAAAAAATTCTAAAAAAGGAAAAAGAGTACACATATTAAGAAATGCGCCTATTGGTTTCCTCGTTAAAAACCTTGCAAGAAAAACCCAATGGGACAAAACCTTGTAAGGGAAAAAGAGTGCAACGCACATTAACTCCCCCTAAAAAGAGCATCAATTCACATCCTTGAGCATTCGCATCCCAATCGTTGGTAGAGATTTGATAAATAAATCAGCCATATTAACTATAATGAATATTTGCACCTTGAAATCGTAACTCGTGATAGATATAAAATGTCTTCACAAATATCGTGGAATGACTCTTCAATATCTCCATAAAAGTATCCTCGCTATCACATTATCATGCTTATAGTTATAGCAAGATACAAATGTGCACAAATTGCACTGAGGAAGTGGTACCTCAAGATCAAGAATTGTAGATGCTTCAAGCAACTTAAATCCTTCATGGATTGTCATATACGTTAAATCATATAAGCCATATTTTTTAGACTTTAGATGCATTGTCATGCTAGACAAATAAGATATCGAAAACTGATTGCACATACCATTGACTTTATACTTTTAAGTATTTGAACTACATGTTCAAATTTACATGTCTTTCGTATGGAATCAATTCTACTTGAATTGTATCTCTTCCATTTGGCCAATGCTTTTGTGTCTATATTCGATAGACTTAAGATCCTCATCTAAACTTATCAATATGATAGATGTCGTCGACAAACATGTTATATCAGTTCCAATAAATTTTCATAAAGACATAACATATTGATATTTTCATTCATATATTCAGGTACCTGAATATCTCATGAGATTTTATGAAGTGTTATGTCACGTGACCTTCTAGATCACTTGCCTAATATATTATGATCAATTTGATCATTTGCTCATCTTCTTTATCAAGAAGTTCTGTTTGAAACTGATTTGTCTATACGCTTTATGCGTACCATAGTTTTTGTCCTTCTAGAACTTAATATGAGCATTTGTAATGAGAATATAGTTTCTTTCTTTGGATAAGCAAATGCGTATGGCATGCTTTGCAATATGTTGCAAATGAATTATCTTTTTATGAACTTCAAGTTCATATTCCTATTCGAGGATCTATATGTATAAATAATAATTTATTCCATGTAACTTTTTTCTCAACTGTTGTATCTTGTCTCCCCCTTATGTTAGAAAAACTAACTTGCTTCCTCAACTTTGGAAATCCCTTTTTGTGCATTATAGTGTTAATGAAAATATACACCGCACATCAATAATAAGATAAAATTATTTGGTTCCTGACCCTGAACCATTTGTGAGGGGAGAATGCAACATACTTTCGTATATAATACATATCGAATTGATATATATATATATATATATATATATATATATATATATATATATATATATATATATATATATATATATATAAAACTTTGTTCTCATAAGAAACAATTTAGCTCTTAAGTAGATGCACTCAATAAATTATTTTGGTAAATCAATTATGATGTAAACCAACTTATCAAGATGAACTTCTTGAATAGAAAATCTGAAAAATTATGCTCGAAATTAAATTACTGAGCAAGTTACCTCACAAGCACCGCCAGGTTGCAGGTTAATAATAATCGCACATGTAACCATCTCATAGATGCATCTTATGTTGTGTATACGGCAAGTGAATGGGCCCATATTGGCCTTTGATATTTTCAGAATTTATGGGATTCAATCCCAACTTTAGTTGGTCAATTAATTAATGAGAACAAACAATATAAGAGAATCCGTAAAGAACTTTCTAGTTCTTTAATATTTACTCTTGTGAATCTTCTATTATTTTTGCACATCATATTTAAATTGATATGACTAAACTGATTATGCCAACTGAATAAATTATCAATATTGATAAGTTCATGTTTACGCCAAGACATGTGCAATTATCAATAAAACTCCATATTTATTATGATATGGGTTTTTATATCAATAAACATCCACTTTATTGTGGCATTCGTTTATTTGTGTAGTACAATTGGAGAATAAAGAGGGTAGCTTTTCACATACAGATTATCCCGCTACAAGTTGTAGTAATAGAAGATATCAAATCTTTCCTTTATTTATTGTCTCAATATAATCAACCGGTTTCACGTATACTTTGGAAACTGAATAATTTTCTTTGAGACTTACTACAAAACAATACCTTATTTGTAATCAATTGTGTTTCTCCAAAATATTATAATTGGCTCTTGCAGATTTTTCAATTATTTGGTACAACCACATATTCATGAACATCCATATGGTGAATATCTCTTTTAAAGAGAAAGTTATACTATTATGGTCATGGCCAAAATTATATGCAAGATGTTTCTTGCATTGTTGTTGTCCTTTAATAATCATATTGCCAAAATATTTTGGCGTACAATAAGTACGTGATCAATGACCATTCATGCCATAATAATGACATTATTTTCTTATATCATCTCAACCTCTTTCTAGATGCGAGTGTGGTATATTTACTACCTCTAGTACGTTCATATTATTCCAAGAATGAATATGTATTCATAAATTAGATGTTTTCACTCACATTTTGAATGGATCATAATCATCTATATATGATTTATAAAATCTCATATTGTCAAATTGATGACAAATATTATTTTCACAGAGTGAAGGATTATTTTGAAAATTCTTATTATTCTCATTATCACAATGATAACGATTATAATTTCGTCTATTGTTACGTCCACATCCATTGATACCTTCACGGTAATAATTTTGTCTTTTTTCAGACTTATCATATACTGCTATCACATTCTCTAAAGGGAATGAGAATGAATCAAATTCATTCAATTCTTTGCCTCCAATCATACATAAATTTGATCATGGCAAGGCATAGAAATTTTACCACTTTGGATGGTTATAATTTCTTTTAAACTCCATTAGAGTTGCAATCAAAATTTACCGTCTATGCTCGTATTTAAAATCAAATTATAGAATTACAAGAATTTGAAAGAGAAAACTAAAATACTTACCTTAAATCCAGAATTAATCTTGAAGGAAGTTCATAGAACGATTAACAATCATTATGCTCAATATTATGTAAAAATTGAGCATCGTGCATGCATCCAAAGATATAGTTTTGAAGATTTGCGTGAGCCCCTCTTATGGAGATAAGCATTATATTCTTCATGAACGTCCTCCTAAATTTTAGAATGGCATTCCAAGCCGTAATTCTGCAATAAGCATTGGAACTATGTGTAACAGAAGTAATCTCGAGCATAATGGATTAGCAAGCATGTAATTGCAGATTCAGCTACTGTCCGAATTAAGCCTATATATTTCATGGGTGGTTTAATTTCTCGTACATTAGACTGCTATTTAATAGTGTATCTATATATTAAAACAACCACCCTTTACTTAATTAGTTAGAGTCTTGTACTGATAACGTGTTATAAAACAATAAAAGAAGAAGAACAATATTGCAGAGAAAGAGAGAGAGAAAATTCTTATTGAATTTTGGGGTTGTTTAAAATGGGGTAAGACTCCTCTATTTATGTCAGGAAAAATGCCTTAGCCTCAAAGTAAAACTCTCTACAAGATAAACATTCATTTCAAATAGAATTCTATTCTTAGCAGATTTATATTTATTATTTTATAATTTTAAAAAAAATTTATATATAAATTTTATTTTATAAAAAATTTATAGGTTCAATTGAATCCGTTAATTCAACATTAAGTTATAAAAACATTTTACTAAAGGTAAAGAAAAAAATTTAAATTAAATTATTTTTAAACGTAAAAAGGAATCGTACTTTTAAAAATGAGCTAAAAAGGAAATAAGAATATTAGAAATGGAAACGGAAGGAGTATAGTATTATATTATATTTGGGGATAGGGTCATTTAAAGAAAGAGATAAACACACATTTATTCCTTACGTGATGGAACTGAGTGGGGCTCTTGCTATATAAAGGCCAATAGACTCTCCATCACTCCTCACACATCAAATTACTTTCTTCCTTTCTAATGAAACAGTATCTGTTGCTATTCTTTTAAATCCAGGGTTCTTTCTCATGTCTTCTGTCGGCCGGAGAGAATTGAAGACAACATTCAGGTTACCTATAGCTAGGGGTAATAAAAGGGAGGTGACAGAAGAGAGTGAGCACACATGGTGTTTTCTTGCATGATATATGCTTGAAGCTTTGCGTGCTCACTCTCTATCTGTCACCCCCACCACTCTCTCTCTTCATCTTCTCTAGATTTCTTTCTGGTTTTTGTTGCACACTACTGTGTTTATCAGCATCTGGTTTTATTGGAATGGTACTCAGGGACGGACCTAGGGGAAGGAAGGGGTAACCCTTTTATTGAATAATTATACTGTATATACAAAGTTAAAATGATTTGTTATGCATATATATAGTAGATGTTGAATTGCTTCTTGGCGTATTTATTTCTTTGAATCTCCTTAGTAAAATTCTGGCTCTACAAACTGATAAATAAACGTCATATAGCGGTTGAATTTGATTTAATTGCTTGTTCAGGATCATTTATTCATGCTGATTGGACTTTACTGATGGTGGATCTGGTAATTAATAATTTCTCCACTAATTAATCATTTGTATATTTGTGTACTATAAAGGAACGTACGTTTTCCATCTGTGTGCATTTCTCCGAGATTTTCTGCATAAACTGATGCACCTCATGTTTCAGTGGTTTCCTTGAACCACACATCCTTTTCTCTGTAATTGTTTATCCGCTCTTTTCGTAATTTCTTGCACTTTCATCAGGGAAAAGTTCAAGAAATATATAATTATTGCATTTCTAGTTTAAATTGATTTATCCCGATCTGTCTGTTGTAGTTGCGTTTTGTAAAAAATCGATTACCTAGTTAGTTTTTGTATTTTTTACTCCAAGATTTGGTATTATCCTTACTACTATACTAGGTAGTTCTTTAATTGAACTCCTACTATTTTATTTACGAAATTTGTGCACACAAATGCAAGAAGGAACCATTTAGCAGTCTATTAACGTTTTCAAATATCTTGATCAGTGTCCAACAGCATTCAAGGTTAGTTTATAAACAAATTTCAGTGTTAATCATCCCTAGGGACAAAGAACATGTCTTCTTAATCCAACGAAAAAGTTGAGGTAAGGACTTGCTGATCTTATTTAGGGATTATAAATTTGACTTGTGTGGCTGATGTATACGTTTCAACTTTTTTTATCCGAAATAGTGGTACTGTTTTAATTTTTATTTTCTATTGAAAATTGATTACTGTTGATTTGAGTTAAGCCAGTGCAATAGAAGGAACCATGGATTTCTAAGTTGAGATTAATCCATCATTTTCAAGATCCCGTCTTTGATTGATACAAGTTTTGATTAGTGGGAACAAGTCAGTCGAGTTTCTTTGTTCCTCTCTTATCAGCTCTTATGTACCTGTTTTACGAAGTGATTGACCGTAGATTTGTTGTGTATATGACTATATCATTATTAAATTCCAACACTTGTGAAGTGCTAAGTAGTTTCACTGTTTTGTAATTCCAGACCAGAAACCTTTTTATTTATCTCAAGAATATGAGGCAACATCTTTTCTTTTGGATAATTTTAGAGTCCTTTACCTGTTGAGTGAACTAGTTGTGGTATCCTTGCATTTTCTTGAACCATCCTCACTTCATCTACTACTTTTCGCGAATTGAGTTAAATCAAGTATCTGTTTTTATTTATATGGTATCACTGCTATGGAGCATTTTGATCATCTTATTATCGTGCTGTTTGTATGTTGCTTTTACATAGCTTTTTGATGTTGTCCCACATTGTCTATCTTTTAATTAATGTGGTGCTTATATTTTCCTGAACGAATAGTTTATTGGAAACAACCTCTCTACCTTCACAATGTCGGGGGTAAGGTCTGGGTACACATTACCTTCCCAGACCCCACAATATGGGCTAATATTGGGTGTGGTGTTGTTGCTGTTATTTGTTGGTATCACAACTAGAGTGATCTCTTTATTGCTTGGTTATCCTATATGTGCTCTCATGTTATATTATCTACACTTTAAATGTCTAATAACGGGCATGTTGAGGAGGCGTAAGGTATTAGATTCCCACATTGGTTGAGAATGTTTGTGCAGTTGTATCCTTATATATTCTTAAAAACACATGTGTGTCCACAGTGTGAAGTAGTATATATACTCCTTTCTAAATATGCCATTAACACACTCCTTTAAGGTTAATCTTTTGCATAGAAAGCATATAAGTAGTTACCCATCTCAAGATTAGTGTTCTCTTATATATTTTGACTGACTTAGAGCCTCCGGTAGTGCAGCTGAAACAGCGATGAGTTGTACTCGCAAAACAGCGACGAGTTCTTTGTTCTTCTATTTTGAAGAGTCATCGATGTTCTTGCTAAATGGGGAGTAGAAGAGGGGGAAACTATCCTTTATTCATTTGCAAATCTGCCCAAAAAATGTAATTGGAGCCTATTTTCTTGACAAATCTCAAATGCCTCCTGTCAAGCAGAAAGAAAGGAAGAAATTTTCTACATGGTATACACTGATTCTTTTGTCTTTTTGGTACTGCACATAGGGTTGGATCCTTGATATTTTTTTGTAGTCTTCAGATAAGGAACAATTCCATAAGTATTTTATTTTTATAAATTAGAAGAACCATCAATAGCTGATGGTATTTATGGAGGGATAAGCCACCTAAAGGCGTAGAATCATTAATTTTAAGAAAAAAAGTTGCATAACTTGTAATTTGAAGAAGGATATAAAATAACCTATGTAAGAAAGTGTTTCACGGTTCAAGCCCAACTGTCAAGGTATTGTTCTCTTTGACTTGACTCTTCTGGGCCAACTCAAGGTCTTGTCCCCTTGGGCTTTAACCTAGAAGGTGGCTCATTAGTTGAATTCGAATCTCGTTCTTATATATCTTTGCTCTAACTTATTTTTCCTATTCAAATGTTGGATTTGCCTTCCACATAAACCCTCATTTTGAGTTCAATCGCCTGTGTTTCATAGGCGGTATGAAGTGGAAAATAAATAAACTGCTGCTTTCAAGTGTAAATGAAATCTAAGATCCAAACTTTTTATTAATAGTCAAACAAATAGGTGGGTGAACCAAAAAAGTTAGAATAGAGCCGGATCTCAGTTTGCTATCCTTTTCAGGATCAGGATTGGCCTATCCAACCACTATGGAATTTGAGGTTTTTCCTAAGGTGAAAGCGGTCTTGGGAAGTGTTTGAGTGAACTAAAAAGTTTGAGTAAAGCTAGATGTAAGCTCGTTTTGAAGTAAGTAGTAGTTATGAAAGTAGACCATAGGTCATGAGACTCATGACATCTAAAGTGCGACTACATTTTACATAGTACATACCAAAGAGGGAAAGATGCTATTAACATTCCCTTAGTTAAGTTTCTTTTGGTTTTCCTTTTACCAGAATTGCAAGTTCCAAAATGGTTTATTACGTCCTTGGTAATATGTACGTAAAGCAGTACTTCTTGAGCAACTTTATGGTGTAACCATATCTATGTTCAGATTTGAGTAATGATGCCAGCCACATGCAGCGGAGACCGGGTACCGTTCTGTTTTGGCTGTCTCAGAGTACAAAAGCAACAATTTTTAAGATTATTCAACAATAGGGTCAGAATTTGAAATTTATAGATTCTAAATTATCATTGTTTCATAGCTTATTTTAGTTATTGAAAAAAATAATATTATATAGATGTTGTAAAAATTATAGCCGAAAAATATATAAAATTTGTATATATACACATTCTGTATGTAATTTATAAAATTATACAAGTTTTACATTTTTTTAGCTATCATATGTAAATAGTTTTTGGCGCGAGCTAAAAGTTATAATACCCGTAAGTTAGTGGTCGTATAATTAAATTTTTATACATATTTAATAAAATTTTCAGTACAATTACAAGATATAAAAATTACTAGGTCCGTCCTTGTATAACTAAGAAGTTGAGTGTACCATAATACAGATATGGATGGATATAGCATGCGACAAGCAGTGTCACGTAACATTGCTTCGTCAGAATTTTTATGAAATATGTATATATATATATACTATACAAAATAAATTTTTTGGGTATAAATATAAAAAATGACACTACTTTTCGTTATAATAATATTCATTCATTCATTCAATTTTTAAAAATTTGATATCTGTTATGAAATAATATAAGAACAAGAACAATAGAGAGAAAAGTATAGAGAGGAGTATTCTTATTGATACTTTGGGATGATTTACAATGGGGTAAGGCCCCTCTATTTATAGGCATAGAAAAGACTTAGCCTCAAAGTAGAACTCTTCTATAAGATAGACATTCACTCTAATTAGAGTTCTATTTATAACACTCCCGCTTGAATGTCTATTCAATAATGTGCCTCGTTAAAACCTTAACTAAAACAAAACCCAATGGGAGAAAAAAAAATTATAGAAAAGGAAAAAGAGTACACATGTTTGAATATGCGCCTATTGGTTGCCTCGTTAAAAACCTTGCAAGGAAAACCCAGTGGGACAAAACCTTGTAAGGGGAAAAGAGTGCAACGCGCATTAACTCCCCCTGAAAAGAGCATCAATTCACATCCTTGAGCATTTGCATTCCAATCTTGTGCACCATCTTCAAAACGATCTTTTGTAGAGATTTGATAAATAAATCAGCCATATTGATTTGAATAAATATTCCGCACCTTGAAATTATCATTCTTGATAGATATGAACATCTTCATATAATGTCGTGGAATGACTCTTCAATATCTCCATAGAGGTATTCTCGATGCCATCATGCTTATAGTTATAGCAAGATACATATGTACACAAGTTGCACTTAGGATGTGGTACTTCAGGACCAAGAATTGTATATGCTTCAAGCAACTTCAATCTTTCATGGATTGACATATATGTTAAGTCATATAAGCCATATAATAGACTTTAGATGCATATTAAGTTTTCATGTCATGCTAAACAAATAAGATATCGAAAACTGATTACACATACCATTGACTTTATTATGATCACTTTGATCATTTGCTCATCTTCTTTATTAAGAAGTTATTTTGAAACCGATTTGTCTATACGCTTTAAGCGTATCAAAGACTTTGTCCTTCTAGGACTTAATATGAGCATTTGCAGTGAGAATATAGTTACTTTCTTTGGGTCAGCAAATGCGTATAGCATGCTTTGCAATATGTTGCAATTGAATTATCTTTTATGAACTTCAGGTTCATATTATGATATTCGAGGATCTATATATACAAATGATAATTCATCCCATGTAACCTTTTCTCAAGTGTTTATCATGTCTCCCGCTCATGTTAGAAAAGCTAACTTGTTTCCTCAACTTTGAGAGTCCATCTTTGTGCATTATGGTGTTAATGAAAATATACACCGCACATCAATAATAATAAGATGAAATTATTTGGTTCCTGACCCTGAACCACTTGTGAGGGGAGAATGTAATATACTTTCGTATACAACGTATATCAAACCGATATATATAACTTTGTTCTCATAAGAAACAATTTAGCTATTAAGTGGAGGCACTCAGTAATTATCTTGCTAAACCAACTATGATATAAACCAACTTATCAAGATGAACTATCTTGAATAGAAAATCTGGAAATTATGCTCGAAGTTATATTACTGAGCAATTTACCTCGCAAGCACCGGCCAGGCTGCGGGTTAATAACAATCGCACATGTAACCATATCATAGATGCATCATATGTGGTATACATGGCAGGTGAATGTGCCCATATTCACCTTTGATATTTCCAGAATTTATGGGATTCAACCCGAACTCTTTAGTTGGTCAATTAATTAATGAGAACAAGTAATACAAGAGAATTCGTAAAGAACTTTCTAGTTCTTTAATATTTACCCATGTGAATTCTCTATTACTGCACATCATACTTAAAATGATATGGCTAACCCGAATGCCAACTGAATAAATTATCAATACTGATAAACTTCAAATTTACACCATGACGTGTGCAATTATCAATAAACTTCAAGTTTATTATGATATGGGTTTTTATATCAATAAACGTCCACTTTATTGTGGTATTCCTTGTGTAGTACAAACTGGAGAATAAAGCGGATAGTTTTTCACATACAGATTATCCCGCTACAAGTTGTAGTAATAGAAGATATCAAATCTTTCCTTTATAGTCTCAATATAATCAATCGCTTTCGCATATACTTTGGATACTGAATAAGTTTCTTTGAGACTTACTACAACACAATACCTTATTGGTAATCAATTATGTTTCTCCAACATAGTAATAATTGGCTCTTCTAGAGCTCTCAATTAATTTTGTACTACCACAAATTCATCAACATCCATGTGGTAAATATCTCTTTTAAAGAGAAAGTTATACTATTATGGTCATGGTCAAAATTATATGCAAGATATGTTTCTTGCATTATCATTGTCCTTTAATAGTCATATTTCCAAAATATTTTGGCGTACAATAGGTACGTGACCAACGATCATTCACGCCATAACAATGACATTATTTTCATATATCATCTCAAACCTCCTTCTAGGGGTGAGTGTGGTATATTCAATACCAATGCGCCTGGCATTCGATTTGCTATTCTTTGCAAATGGATAATATTTTGCACCTCCTTTTCACAAATAGAGGTATGTGGATCAAGATGAGATAATGATGCATTTTTCCACAAAATTTCCCGTTTGGTTTCACCAACTTCTCCCCCTAATTTTGGGAAAAGTGTCTCATCAAATTGACAGTCTGCAAATCGTGCAGTGAACAAATCCCCTGTCAATGTTTCGAGGTAGCGAATAATGGAGGGCGATTCAAACCCAACATATATTCTTAACCTTCTTTGCGGACCCATTTTGGTGCGGTATGGCGGTGCTATAGGCACATATACTGCGCATTCAAAGATTCTTAAATGGGATATATTGGGTTCATGACCCAAAACTCATTGCAACGGGGAATAATTGTGACAATTCGTCAGTCAGAGACGAACTAGCGTTGCTGCATGCAAAATGGCGTGACCCCAAACCGAAGTGGGCAGCCGACGAACTAGCATTGCTGCATGCAAAATGGCGTGACCCCAAACCGAAGTGGGCAGCCTCGTTTTCATGAGTAAATGAGGTATTCAAGATTATTCTCATCTAATGTCTCAACATGATATCCATTTTGAATGAAATCATAAACACTCAACAAGTTCCTCTTAAACTTGGAGGAGAACACTGCATTCTCAATGATAAATATTGTTCCTTTAGGCAGAGTTATAGTTGCTTTTCCGGAGCCTTCAATCAATTTAATTCCCATGGTTGACAACAAAAGAAAATATACGAACATGAGAATAAACAAATTCAATCCGTTTGTTTCATATTTAAATAATATTTTCAAAATCTGTTGAGGTTAGTTGACTAACTAAATCAGATAGTCGATTATATGTTTTCTATAATCGATTACTTTGCAGTTTGAAAATTTCAGTTTAAGCACTGTCTCAATGTAATCGATTGTTAAACATACATAATCGATTATGTCTTAATATAATCGATTGTTAAACATACATAATCGATTATTTGCTATTTTGAAAAACTTCAGATCACACTGTCTTAATATAATCGATTGTTAAACATACATAATCGATTATGTCTTAATATAATCGATTGTTAACAAGTATATAATCGATTGTTTTGCAGTTTTAATGCGAAATATTAGATAATCGACTAACTGTTAGGTTAGTCGATTAACTCTACTGAAAAATAAAAATATCATAAACTAACTAATACGATCTGATACTAATGACTATTAGTTTATTCACTAATTAATACAAATAAAATCAAACAATTCTATCATCCTTCATCATAGATCCATCACCGATTAAGTGGTCTATTTTTCCCTCGGGTTGCTCAAAGAAGTCTGCCACATCCAAGTGGATGATGTCAAAACTGTCGTCAGAGACAGAATTGGTTTCAGGGCATTTACCTTTTAGAGATGCTTGATAAAGCTCAACCAAATGTCTTGGTACACGGCAAATTTTCGCCAGTGCCCTTTTCCACCGCAACGATATTATATAGTTTATGAACTATTTGCTTTTGGATTCTCATCGCATCGTGCTTGTGGTAGAGTGACCAACTTCAGGTTGTCATATCTCTCCTTTAAGCCATTCCACAAGATAGGTGGATCTTTGACTGTGATATATTCAATTTTCAAACCTTCATCAAGGTGATGGCGCAAGAAAATCAAGGCCTTAGCACAGTTTCAAACCTTCATCAAGGTGATGCGCAAGAAAATCAAGGCCTTAGCATAGTCTTGGGTGGATGCATTATTTCTGTCTTTAATGGCGTCTCCAATACCCATTGCATCCAAATGGATTTCAGCATCCAACACCCATGTCATATAGTTCTTGCCCGAAATTTCAAGGGCAACGAACTTTCTTTTCATAATGTCAGACATAAAACAAAATTACATCAAGAGCGTGTCCATACTTACGGGCTTTATTACAATTATCACATTCACTTCAGGGAATGGATTATAATCATCTCTATGTGTTATATACAATCTCATGTCAAATATTACTTTCATAAAGTGAAAGATTATTTTGAGAATCTTCATTATTCTCATTATCACAATGATGACGATTATAATTCCGTCTATTGCCTCGTCCACATTCATTGATACCTTCATGGTAATAATTTTGTCTTCTTTCAGACTTATTACATACTGCTACCACATTCTCAAAAGGGAATAGAGCAGATTCAATTGGACGGATTTTGGCTTCTTTCAGACTTATCACATACTGCTACCACATTCTCTAAAGGGAATGGAGCAAATTCAATTGGACGGATTTTGTCTTTGTTTGTATATGAAATCAAATCGTAGAATTTCAAGAATTTGAAAGAGAAAAATAAATTACTTAACTTTAAGGTATACCAATAAATATTGTGATATCAAATATACCTCTTGAGTTTCCATCCCATTGCATTACTTTATGATGATACCATCTCTTCTATTTTTTTCATATAGAAATTCTCATATGGAGCAATAGGAATCGTTATTACACTCTTTTGCTTGGAAATTCACCTGTAGTCATATTAGTGGATCGAATGGCGGCGGGACTCCAAGCAGGATGGAGGCTCTTGAGAAGGCCAACTACACCAGCGACATGGGGGCAAGATATTGAGGTTCCAGAAATCATGTTGAAGCTAGTCTTACGCTTATCGTAGTCTTCCTCTATAGGATTTGCTGCTTCACTGTATGCAGCTATGATATCCACTCCTGGTGCAGTAACATCAGGCAAGTCTACATGTATATTTATGTTCCATGACGCAGTTAAGGCTTGAGAATCTGATTGCAACTCGAGATTCTGAGAGCGGTAATTGCTGAATATTAAATTCAATTGGTTAGAGACTCGTGCTGATAACGTGTTATGAAATAATATAAGAACAAGAACAATAGAGAGAAAAGTAGAGAGAGGAGTATTCTTATTGATACTTTGGGATGATTTACAATGGGGTAAGACCCCTCTATTTATAGGCATAGAAAAGACCTAGCCTCAAAGTAAAACTCTTCTATAAGATAGACATTCACTCTAATTAGAGTTCTATTTATAACAATATCGTTAATTACCAAAATTCCTGCGTACGCTCATGCAGGTGCTCTTTATATTTTGGTGACTAAAGTAACTTTTATCTTCTTTATATCTAAATCAATAAGAAGTATGCCTATTCTTCTTATAAAAAAAGGCATTGCCTATTTTATATCTTATGTGATTGTGCTGGAAAGTGGTAAAACGATACAAACATGCATAAAAGTTCATCTATTTTCGGATATCTTGAAGAAAATTACAGGAAGAAATGCTAGAGGTTTAAGGTTGTGTACGGGTAAGATGGGGTTAAAGTTACCTTAGATTCTCGATGAAAAGATGAGAGACAATGTGGTTTGACGCTAGTTTGGATAAAGTTGAGGGTGCCCACAGATCAGAACCAGAGGCATGAATGACATGTCAAGAATCAGGCATGACCAAAAATGGGAAGAATCGAGGTTAAAGGGAAGATAATTAGAGAGGATAAACGAGGAGCCAAAATATCCACCATTAACAAGGTATTACGGCGCAAATCACGCCCGATATTAATTATAGATCATGTTTTACTAGAAGAATAGGATTTTTACCTTATTTAGATTTGTATTAGGAATGAAACTTCCCTACTATATAAATGGGAGAACCTTTTTATTTTTTGACCACGGTTGATATGCATATTAAAGCTGCTCCTTCAGTTCTTTCAACTCTGTTGGTGCCATACGATATAGCGGAATAGAAATGGCTGAGTTCTCGACACCAAAGCAATACCAAAATCAATATCCTTGTTCCGTGGCATGCCCGGTAGCTCTGCAGGAAAAACATCAGGAAAATCCCTCACAATTGGGATATAATCAATACCGGGAGTCTCAGCTCCAATGTCCCACACAAAAGCTAGATATGAAAGACAACCTTTTCCAACCATATGTTGGGCCTTCAAGAAGGATACCACTCTACTTGGAACATAATCAGTACACCACACCACTCGATCCGCGGTACACGGGGCATATCCATAGTGACTGTCTTAGCATGACAGTCTAGGATAGCACGACATAGAGATAACCCATCCATGCCCAAAATCACATCAAAGTCACCATGCTAAATAGCAATAGATCAACTCGGGTCTCCAGACCCCTAATAGTCACAATACATAACCGGTACACACATACTACAATAATGGTATCACCCATCAGGGTAGATACTTGAACAGGCAAAGCAAGAAACTCTCGGGTCGTACCGAAATGGCAAGCAAAATATGAGGAGATATAAGAATAGGTGGAACCGAGATCAAATAATACGGAGGCATCTCTGTGGCAGACTGAGACAGTACCTGTAATGATAGTATCTGAAGCAATAGCATCTGGCCTGCCTGGCATAACATAAAAAAGAGCTTGGCCACCGACTGATCGGCCTCCCACCTTAGGGCGACCCCTGGCTGCCTGACCTCCACCTCTAGCTGGCTAGGCAGGTGGCGAAGTAACTGGAGGAAAAGTTGAGGGCTGACCCCTCTTCTGAGATGAACTGGCGGCACAACGAGGACAATGCCTCCACAAATGCCCATGCTCTCCACACTCAAAGCAACTCCCAGGTGCTGGAGAAGGGGATTGATGGGGACCCCTCGCACCGGAGTGACCAACTGATAAACTCGGCATGGAAGAACCCAGAGCTGACGGGGCACAAAATGTGCTCTAAGCTGGGAGGGCGCTGAGAGAAGGCTAGCTCTGTTGAGACCCATGATAACCACGACCTGAAGATGCCCCACGTTTCTTTGTTCGGGATGACTGGGCATTTCTAAAACAACGACCCCTACCATGATGGAACTGGCCCCTCGAAGGAGCACCACTGTAATTGCCCGATCCTCGAGGCCTCTTGGCCCCCCTCTCCTCTGGATCCTAAAGGAGAATCATCTCAATCTCGTGAGCGATATCAATCACCTTCTTAAACGTAGCACCCAATACTCTCTCTCTAGTCATCAAGATACGGAGATAGTAATTAAGGCTATCAACAAACCTCCTAATCCTCTCACGATTGGTCGAAACCATCCAGACGGCATGATGAGCCAACTTAGAAAACTGCGACTCATATTGTGACACAGTTATATCCCCCTGTTGTAGCCACTCGAACTGTCTATGCAGCTCCTCCCTACGGGACTGCGGTACATACTTCTCCAAGAAGAGAGGGGAGAACTGCTGTCAAGTAAGGGGAGCTGCACCAGTCGACCTATGCCTCTCATACACCTCCCACCACGTGGAGCGGCCCAGTAAACGGAAAGGTGGTAAATACCACACCACTAGTCTCGAGAATCCCTACTGTATGGAGCATCTGCTGGCATTGATCTAGAAAATGCTAGGCATCCTCGCCCTCAGTACCACTGAATGACGGAGGTTAGAGTCTACCAAACCTCTCAAGATGATGCTGATCATCATCTGGCATAACGGATACCATAAACTCCTGAACTGGTGTAGCCGGTGGGGCTGGAGGTGCCTTCGGATTTTGTAGTCCCACCACTACCTACTCAGGTGTCCGAGCAGCGGGGGTTTAATTGACTCCATTGCCCTTAAAGTAGTTGTTGTTGTGGTGGCTGAAACTGCCTATGCCAGGCCAGTGCAAACTGTCAAGAACTGTGCCAAGGTCTCTTGTAGACCCGAAATCACGATGGGCACAACTGAACTGGTGCTGCTACTGGAGCCTGATTCGGAGCTGGGGCAGCCGGTGGATCAACAGGTGCTGCCCTCTCTACTCTTCCTCTGCCACATCCAAGACTGCATCCACGACCTGTGGTAGCCTCAGTAGATAGCACTGGTGGTCATGTACCTCATTTGGTAATGCGAGTGTTCGCCATCTGCGAGAGAATAGAGTAAGATAAATTTAGTTCTTGGATCAACAAAGTCGCACGACAAGAATTTCAAAAATATTAAGCTTTTTCCTAAAGGTTATTCAACCTCTCGAGGATAAATACAGAAGTCTCCGTACCAATCCGTGAGACTCTACTAAACTTTCACATGACTCGCGAGACCTAGTAACCTAGGCTCTAATACCAACTGTCACGACCCAGTTTCCTAACCCGGTCGTGATGGCGCCTCTCGTGAAGACAAGGCTAGCAAGACCAAACTGAACACTTCTGATAAACAGTTAACTACTAGATAACAGTTCTAAGCATGATATAGTAGCCAAGATTTGCGGAACATGGCGATATCAAAATAAGAGAACCATCCTGACACAGCCCACACCGAGGTGTCACAAGTCATGATCAACTAGTGAATCCTGATACAAGTCTACTAAATATGAAATCTGATACAAAATCTGAAAGGCATATTATAATAAGATAACGCAGGCACGGGGCTGCAGATACCAACAATTACCTCGTAGTCTCCTAGACACTACTTGTGTAGGGAAGATCAACACTCAGGAGCGGAATCTGTGATGCCTGAAAATACAGACATAGTGCAAAGAGTAATGTGAGTACTCTAACCCAGTGAGTAATTATAAATAATGACCGAAAGTAGGAAAACATACAAGGGCACAAAGCAATTCTATAGCAAGCAGTAAAATCACTTAAAGCGGTAAATTGGTGAAGAAGTCAAGAAAAATCCCGTTAAAGAAAGTGAAACAGGTAATTTAGCAGGTACGTAACAAGAATGAATTGCCCCTCGAGCACAATATCAATCGCTCAGAATAGTATCGTCCCCTCGGCTCACTCCCAGTACAATATCAACCCCTCGGGCACAATATCAATCACTCAGAACAGTATCAGCCCCTCGGACTCTCTCTCTCTCTCAGAGCATGATGGGTACCCGTGCTCACTGTGGGTGTGCAGACTCCGGAGGGACCCCTTACGGCCCAAGCTCTATATCAAGCCACTTCATGGCATCATCACTCGGCACCCGGCCTCACATCACTCAAGCCACCTTGTGGAATATAAATGTATCTCAGGCCCTCAGCCTCATATCACTCGCAATATCCCCATATATGGTCCTCGGCCTTACTCAGTCCGAAAATCATCACAAGCTCCTCGGGCATTAGTAAAATAGTAGTTCTCAGCCCAAGGCATCATTTAGAAATATTATTAAGTTTCAAATCCGACTATTAGTGGCCGAGTTTGTAAAACATTAGATATTAACAAGACTGAGTTCAAGCAATATATCAAAACAGTGAGGAAATAGTGATAAAAATCCCCGAAGAGTTCAAATAATTGGCATGAAGTCCAAACATGGCAATCAACCTTAATTATGATGATAATAAATAAGTTTCAATCAAATATGCGGTAAAATCATCAATCGGGACGGACCAAGTCACAATCCCCAGTAGTCAACGACCCCACGCTCGTCATCAAACGCGTGTCTCCCCTCAATATATCACTACCTTGTGCAATCCGGGGTTTCAAACCCTCATGACATAATTTACCATCACTACTCACCTCGAACCGGCTACAACTCTAGCTCGCGATGCCTTTTCCCCTCAAATTGGCCTCCATGTGCATCAAATCTATCTAAAATTAGAACGAATATGTCGCAATATGCTAAGAGAACAAAACCCAAGCGAAAACAATCGAAAAATACCAAAAATCCCGAAATTAGCAAAACCCGAGCCCCGATCCCACTTCTCAAAACTCGAAATTTTTTACATCAACGGGTTCCTTATCTCCCCACGAGTTCATACATACAAAAAGTTCTCAAATCCGACCTCCAATGGCCCCTCAAATCCCAACTTAAAAATCTCAAAATCCCAAGCCCTAGTTCTTCCATTTTTAGCTAAATTTCCAAGAATTTCTAGGTAGATTTCACAATAAAGGCGAGTTTTATGTTCATAAATCTTACCTCCAATCGATTGCCCTCAAATCACTCTTCAATTTCCTTCAAAAGCTCTCAAAAAGTTCCAACAATAGAGTGAAAATGAGCTCCAACCCGCGAATGAAATGTTTATAAACCTTCTATCCAAAACTGAAATTCCTTCATCGCGTTCGTGACTACTGCCTCGTGAACGCAAAGCTCATATTTTACTTTCAAAAAATTAACCCCATGCAACTAACCCCGCGAACTCTATGTTTCACCATTCCTCTCCTATGCGAACGCGACGCCTCTCATGCGAACGTGTAGAACAACTACTCCTGGACTTCTATTCCTTATAGACGAACGCGATAGAGCTTGTGCGAACGTGAAGCACAACCATCCGGCCTTCCACAAATGCGGGCCCTCTAACACGAACGCGAAGAGAAAATCACTTGCCTCCCAATTCGTTCTTCGTGAACGCGAGACCCTCTACACGAACATGAAGAGTAAATTCTCTGCAACACCTAAAATGAGAAATCTGCAACTTTTAAACTTGGAAAATGGTCCGATTGACCACACGAAACTCACCCGAGGCCCCTGGGACCTCAACCAAAAGCACCAACACATCCTAAAACCTCGTTTATACTTTTTCCAATTATCAAAACACCTCAAACAACACCAAAACCATCAATTTACATAGAATTCAAGCCTAAGTTTTCCAAAAACATCCCAAACTTGCTTTTGATCAATACCCCAACCAAATCACCTCCGAATGACCTGAAATTTTGTACACCCATCCCAAATCACATAACAAAGCTACAACAACTCTCTGAATTCCAATCCGACCATTCGATCAAAATCTCACGTATCAATTGAAAAATATTAACTTTGCCAATTCAAGCCTAACGCTGCACCAAACCTCCAAAATCACATCCGATCACACCCCTAAGTCACAAATCACCTCCCCAAGCTAACTGAACCATTGGAATTCACATCTGAGCCCTCTAACTTATAAGTCAATATCCAGTTGACTTTTCCAACTTAAACCTTCTTAAAAGAGACTAAGTTCCTCATTCCTTACCAAATTATCTCCGAACTCGAACCAATCAACTCGACTGCATAAAAACACAGAAAAGCATAAAGAAGCCTAAACGGGAAAAAGGAAGTGGTAAGTCATGAGACGACATGCCGTGTCGTCACATCAATAATTACCTTTTATACAAGATTATACTTAATTGACTTGTTGAATTTAACTAAGTCTCACAATTGTTCAAATAGGTCCGAAACAACTATATTGAGAATGCCTTTTTTCATAGTCTTGTCATGGATAAGTGCGATATATCATCCAGTGTATTTTGTTTATGGATACAAATTTCACCTAGAAAGTCATGTTATCGTAAGATCAGCAATGAACAATAGAGTTTGTATCTTAGATCCAAATGTTAGTGACTACTGTGGCCAGATACAAGAGATTATACAAGTAGAATACCATAAAAAACCTTTAAGTAAAACTGGATTATTCAAGTATGAATGGTTTGACCCAACGATTACTGTTGGTTTTTAAAAATAATAATCAATACAAATTAGTGGATGTTAACCATCATCGTCAATTTTAAAAATATGAACCTTTTATTCTTGCGATGCAAGCAGCTCAAGCGTGTTATGTTCGTTATCCTAGAAAGATAAAGAAAAAGAAAAATTGGGTAGTTGTATTGAAAGTTTAACATAATCGATGATGAATTATTGATAGATCATCATGAATCTGAAGAAGATGAAGAAGAAGAAGAGTATGAAACAGAATATTTACAGAGGATGGTGAGTAAGATTTCGTAGTAGAAAATGGATAGAAACTAGCGTGTTAATTAAAAATATGTCACGACACGGAATTTTCACCTCCAGCGATGTGATGGCGCATAACATTTAACTTGCTAGGCAAACCAATGTTAGCTATATCTATTAACTATTTTTAACAATTAAATGACAATAATAAAAATGAATAGTCTGAAATATGGTGATAAACTAATAAATGATGAAATCCAAATATAATTCTAGATTTGGTGTCATAAATACATGAGCATATATAGTACTACAAATAATAGTCTAATTAAAATAACATAATTGTCTGAATAAAAAAATAGCCAGGATGATATAGAAAGGGACTTTAGGGTTGCGGAAGCCGTGCAACACCACCTCAAGTCTCCACTGATAGCTAGATTTAGAGCAAGTGTGATGCCATGGTGTTGGGACGAACTCCAATTTCTGCACAAGAAGTGAAAAGTGTAGTATGAGCACAATCGACCACATGAACTGTGCAGATGCCGAGCCTAACCTCGACGAAGTAGTGACGGGGCTAGGGCGGGTCACATACAATAACTAGTACACGATAATAATAATAACAATAATAATAATAATAATAATAATTATAATTATAATAATAATAACAACAACAACTCAAATACCGAGGGTCAACATAACAAGTCTAATAAACTCATCTCAAATACCGAGGCAAATCCAACAGTCACAAACAAATACAACTTATATAATCCCTTGCGGCGCGTAGTCCTACACCACCATATCATTATCTGTAAATATCATCATTCGTCCTTATTCTATTATTTCAATTCATTAGCTTCAATTTCCGTTGAGGCATATAACCCCGCTCCCTAAATAATTCCTATCAACTATAGCAATTCAACAATCAAAATTTAAATGAATTTCTACATCAAGAAAGTAAATGTACGAGAAAATGAAGCATCACATAATAATCAAAGAATTTCAAACAACTTGGATGTCTCAAATTTACCAATACGTCGATATCTACCAATTAACAACTCATACAAGTGAAACTACGTTATAGAAGACAACTAATTTTACAAAACTAAAAGACAAGTAAGACATATGACAATACAAATATGCAAGCAAAGAAAGTGGAGACAAATAGCAAATAAACATGGAATCATGGAAGGGATGGACAATTTAATACAAAAATAACAGAATGACAAGTAATAATTATGGCATGAAAGTCAAGTAAGCATGTAGCAATTAAGGCATGAAACACCATATATTATGAAGTGAAAAAAACAATGGAAGAAAGAAACATAAAGGCGCATATACATTCGTCACATCGCATATACATCATTTCCCATGTAATTCACATAACATGTAGATCAAGAGTTCCTAATTCCCTCAAATCAAGGTTACATCTAACACTTAGTTCACTCTACAACTCAAGCAATCAATCAACCACGACCTTGCCTTTTGAACCAACCTCTAAACAAATCAAATTTAGCTAAGTATTGACCAAATGATTCAAAACAAGCTTTAGAACCTACCCACAAATGAAGAAGTTCAATTTAGACCATTTCTGAAAAATCAAACAAAGTCAACCCCGAGCTCGCTTGGTCAAAACCGAGGTTTGGATCAAAATCAGATTACCCATTCATCCCCAAGTCCGGTTATGTTATTTATTTCGAAATCCAACCCTCGAGTTCTAAATCTCAAATTTATAAAATCCCCAATTCTACCCAAATCCCTGATTTCTACCATGAAAAGTCCTAAATTTGATGTTGAAATCTCAAGAAATGTAATGGGTAATTGAAAAGAAACAGATTAGAGTCACTTACCAATGAATTTGGGAAGAGAAGTCTCTAGGAAAATTGCCTCTAGAGTGTTTAGGATTGAGAAATAGTGAGAAATGAGCTAAGTCCCATTTCCCCCCTCTTTTACCCAATTGCAGATATCGCAATCGCGAAGTCTTGTTCGCAATTGCAAACATCACAAATGTGAGACAAGGGTTGCAAATGCGATCCCTGTCACATAAGAGCAGAAGTCGCAAATGCGACAACAATAACAACAACCCAGTAAAATCTCGCTAGTGAGGTTTGGGGAGGGTAGTATGTATGCAGACCTTATCCCTAACCCGAAGGAATAGAGGGGTTGATTGCGAAAGACCCTCGGCTTAAGAGGACAAAAATAAAAAAGGAGAAAAAATCAGTAACACCACAAAAACAACAAGAAAAATAGGTAAAATAGGGAAAATAGGAACTAACAATGCGACAAAAAGATTGCAATTGCAAAGACATCGGCACCACAGATGTCGTCACGAACTTTGCAAATGCGAAGCAGAATCCAGTGGTCAACGATCGCAAATGCAGCCACTTTCTTTGCAAAGTCCTCGTTTTGTAATTGCGAAAAAATTATTACAAATGCGGGACTCAGCCAGCCCAACCTATGCTTGCAAATGCAAACAAATTTTCATAATAGTGAGGGTTGCAACGGTGAGATCTCCAACATAGTAGTAGAACTGGTATTGCACTAGTAGACTTTTCATTAGAAATACTCATCCGAAACATATATAAAACTCACCCGAGCCCCTCGAGCTCCAAATCAAACACGAACACAAGTATAATAACATTATACGAACTTCCTCGCGCAATCAAATTACCAAAATAAAATCTAAATTTACGATTTGATCCTCAAAACGAATGAGATTCCAAATGAAACTCAAGAACATAGAATCACATTTCAATATCTGAATTATGGTAAATTAATTCCAAATTGAACCAAATTTTACAGACAAATTTTATATAGCAATACAGAATTATTCTAAGTTTCAACATCAAAATTTGAACCCGTTAGTTAAGAGGTCAACTTATAATCAAACTTTGTTAATTCTCAAACTTCCAAAATGCTAGTTTTGTGAAAAAATGAGTTAAATCAAGTTAGGGACCTCTAATTTTAATCATGGGAATACGCCCAAGTTCATGATCACGATAAAGACTTACCATGATCGTCAAAACATTGATTTGAGATCATTTTCATAAAATATTGATCGTGGTTAACCCAAGTTATTTTTAAAGACAAAATTCATGTTTTTTCAATTTTTTCAAAAAAAAAGCTTTTCAAACAGTGACACAAACCATGCACACAAATAAGAAACATTAAAAAACGCTAACAAAGGTATGGGAACACTTAATTAAGGGCTAATATTCAATATAACATTTCAGATCACCACATTATTTGCCTCTAAAACTAATATTTGTCCTTAAAAGTACATTGAAAGGTACCCATACTAGTGAAAAGGTGTGAATATCTACTATGTATATCAGACTCATAGACCCATGTAGCTGCTAACCCCGCTGCTGCATTCTAACTGAAGTATAACTCTGAGACCTGAACTTCTGAACCTGCCGGGTTAGAATGGTCACCGGCTCCTCCTCATAAGTCAAATCCTTCTCCAATAGACTGGGCTAAAACTGAATACATGGGACGTATCAGCGTGATGCTTTCGGATCATGGACACATAGAGCACCGGATGGACTGGTGATAAGCTACGTGGCAATGCATACTTGTAGGCAACCTCACCAGCCCTCTCAAGAATCTCAAAACTTCCGATATACCTAAGGCTCAATATGCTTTTCTTTCCGAACCTCATCATTCCCTTTATGTGTTAAACCCAAAGCAAAACCCTCTCTCCAACCATGAATGCAATATCACGAACACTATGATCGCCATAACTCTTATGCCTAGACTAAGCTGTGTGAAGTCGATCCTAATCATCTTGACATTTTTCAAGGCATCCTGAACCAAATCGCTACCAAACAACCGAGCCTCTCCCCGCTCAAGCCTGCCAACTAGCTAATGGCACGGCCTCCTAGGGAGCCATCTGAATAATTGATTGATGACTATTATTGTAGGCAAACTCCACAAGCGGTAAGAATTGATCCCAAGAACCCCCGAAATCTACAACGCAGGCACGGAGCATATCCTCAAAAATATGAATTGTGCACTCACATTGCCTGTCTGTTTGGGGGTCAAATATTGTACACTACTCAATTGACGTACCTAACTTGCACTATACGACCCTCTATAAGTGTGATGTGAACTGCATACCCCAATAAAAATTGATGGACATCGGCACACCCTGAAGACAAACGATCTTGCGAATATAAATCTTAGCCAATCGCTCCAAAGAATAGGTAACTGCCATTGGAATGAAATGCGCCTACTTGATCAACCTATCTACAATCACCCATACAACGTCAAATTTCTTCTTAGTCCGTGAGAGCCCAATTATAAAATCCATGGTAATACGCTCCCATTTCCACTGAGGAATCTCAAGAATTTAAAACAAACCACTAGGCCTATGATGCTAATACTTTACCTGCTGGCAATTCAAACATCGAGCCACATATGCAACTATATATTCTTCATTCTTCTCCACCAATAATATTGCTTCAAATCTTGATACATCTTGGCAGAACTCGAATGAATGGAATACCGCAAAGTGTGGCAACCTCAAGAATCAAATCACAAAGCCTATCCACATTGGGCACACAAATTTGACCATGTATCCACAACATTTCATCATCTCCAATAGTAATATGCTTGGCACCACTGTGCCACACCACGTCCTTAAGGACATGCAAATGGGGTCGTCATCTGATGCTCTTTGATGTATTCATATAAAGAACAGAGAAACTGTGAAAACAAGAACCCAACTAAGCCCTGAAACATCTAACCTCACAAATTGGTTAGCAAAGGATTGAACATCTGATGCTAGCTATCTCTCACCAACTGGAATATATGCAAAGTTACCCATACTCACAGCCTTTCTACTCAAGGCATCGGCCGCCACATTGACCTTCCTAGGATGATACAAAATGGTGATATCGTAGTGTTTTAATAGCTCCAACCACCTCTGCTACCTCAAAGTGAGATCATTTTTCTCGAACAAATACTGAAGACTCGGATGATCCGTGAATACCTCACACGACACGCTGTAGAGGTAATGCCTCCAAATCTTCAATGAGTGGATAATCGTCGCTAAATCCCAATCATGAACAAGGTAATCTTCTTATGAACCTTCAAGTTCCACGATGCGTATGAAATCACCATGCCATCCTGCATCAATACTGCACCAAGCCTAATAAACGATGTATGACAATACACCGTATATGATCCTGAACCAGTGGGCGACACCAACACTGGAGAAATAGTCAAGTCAGTCTTGAGATTCTAAAATATTAACTCACACTCACCCAACCTTGTGAATGGAGCACTTTCTAGATGGATCTAGTCATTGTGGTTGTTATGGATTAAAACCCCTCCATGAACAGACGATAATAACCTACCAAACCTAGAAAACTCCAAATCTCTATGGCTGAAGTAGGTCTAGGCTAGTTCTGAACTACCTCAATTTTCTTATGATCCATTTTATTGACCTTGACAAATACAACATGTCCCAAAAGGCAATCGAGTCCAATCAAAACTCAGATTTTGAAAACTTGGCGTACAACTGGCTATCTCTAAAGGTCTGAAGTACCACCTAAATATACTTCTCATGCTCTTCTCGATTGGGAGAGTAGATCAAGATATCATTAATGAAGATTGTAAAAAATGAATATAGATAAGGCTTAAATACCCTATTCATCAAATCCATAAATGTTGTTGGGGCATTTGTCAAGCCAAATGACATCAATGAAAACTCAAAATGTTCGTACCAAGTTTGGAAAGTTGTCTTACAAACATCATATGCCCTAATCTTCAACAAATGGTAGCTAGATCTCACATCATTCTTCGAAAATACTTTGGCCTTACCACTCTGAAATTTGCCCCTAGGGCGACCCTTAGGTGGCTAGCCTCCACTTCTAATGCCTTGACCATCATCTCTAACAACCTAACCCCCGCCTCTAGTTGGATGCATGAGCGGTGGAGAAATCGGTACCGACATGATAGCACGAGAACCCTGATGAGGTCTACTACTTAACAAGCTAGGGCAATACCTCTTGATGTGACCTTTGGCTACAAAGCACTCTATTGGCTGCCAAGGCTGCTGAAGCTGAGACTGACCTGACGGCCTAGATAGATGTTGTAGTAACTGAGAAGTGTTGATGAACTTATAGGAGCTGAAGGTGCACTAAATGCTCGCTATTCAGGACGAGACCCATTCCACAACTGCCTAAAGCACTGTGGGCTACCTGAAGAGCTGACTGAATCCGCCCAGAAGGATGGCCTTTAACAAAAGAACCTCTACCTCAAGATGAGGCACTACTGAAGCGACTAAAATAATGAGGTCTTTTCTCAAATATTGACTCGCTATCGTGACCGCGAACTATCTCGATATGTCTAGCAATATCTACAGACCTCTGGAAAGAAATATCATCCCCTGTCTCCTTAGCCATATGAAGCCTGATGCAAAAGTTAAGACTGTCAATAAACCTCGTCATCTTCTCTCTATCTGTAGGATCAACATAGCTGCATGACGGGCCAAGTCCACCAATCTTGTCTCGTACTGGGTGACGGTCACGTCACCCTACTAAATGCACTCAATGCCTAAGGTAATCATTTTTCAGAGTGAAAGGAATAAACTTCTCCAAAAATAGTTGCGAAAATGGATCCCACGTAAGTGTAGGTGAACCAGCTGGTCTGCTCTACCAAAAATCTTGCCACTACCTCTCTACAGAACCAATCATCTAGAACACTGCAAAGTTGACCCTATTGGTCTCAACAATACTATGTTGCGCTATCTTGTAGCGACGGTCCAAGTAATCATGTGGGTCCTTAGAGGGTGCACCACTATAATGAACAAGAAATAGCTTGTCGAACTTTTCCAACCTTAATAACCTCTTAGAAGACATCGCAGGCCTCTCCCCAGGCTATGAAGCAACTACGGGCTATACTACCCAACTGTTGGAGAAACCATAGTCTCGTATATGAGAGCAATCTACTCTAGAGTGTGGTGATAGGATTTTGTGCTCCTCCCACAGCCTAAGAGAGGGTTCTTGCCATAGTAAATGCTCCGGTCTGAGCCACACTATCCATGAGTCCAACTAAGAGGACTCGAGCATCCTCAAGTATCAGAGTGACTATGAATCCCTCAGGAATCTGAGCGGGTTCGACTTGCACGACTTGAACTTGGACCTCCTCCTCATGGTCAGGCTGAGGCTCCACTATGGGTGTTACTTCTGCGCGTACTCTAGGCTGAGCTTTGCCTCTGCCTCAGCGCCAGCCCCAGCCCCTACCCATACCCCTGGTAATGGCTTCAATAGCGAGACTCTGGCTCCTGCTTGGATGTAAACACTGTACGAGTTCTCACAATCTGCGAGAGAACAAGAGGAGAATGGTTCAAACTTCAATAATGGAAATAAACCGCATAATAGAGAAAGAACAAAGTGAAATTTTCCTAAAGCCTTATAGACTCTGAAAGATAAGTATAGTTGTCTCTGTATCGATCCTCCAAATTCTACCAAGCTTTCTCATGACTTGTGAGGCCTAGGCAATATAGTGCTCTGCTACCAATTTTTTACGACCCGAAATTCCAACCGTCGGGACTTTCATGAAACCTAAAATTTCACTTGCTAGGTAAGCCAATATGAGCTACTTCCTCCAGTTCACAATAAGTGACCAATTTGCTTTCTCGTTTTGGTTCAAAATAAGTGTCCAGCTATGTAATCAAGAAAGAATTCAATTTTTTTTTACAAAGCAACCCCTATGTATATATCCCAAAAATATTTCATACACCTTACATAAATGTTTAATTAGGGGTAGTTTAATCATAGTAGGTATTTTGTATACACTTTAGTATTTTCTTAATGAGCGTGCTAAAAGCAATTTGGTTGCTTATTGTTAACCGGAGGGAGTATATCTATTAACCATTGTAAAAATTCTAAACTAAATGACAAAAATAAAATTGAATAGTCTGAAATACGGTGATAAACTAAAAAAAGATGAAATTTAAATACAATCTCATAAATGGTGTCACAAATACATGAGCATCTAGAGCACTACTAATAGTAGTGTGAATAAAATAATATAACTGTCTGAATCAAAATAAACAACTAACATTATATAGAAGGGGACTTCAGGGCTATAGACTCCATGCAACTATACCTCAAGCCTTTATTGAAAGCTAGATCCATGCAAGCCTTACTCAGCGCTGTCGGGATCAACTCGGGTATCTGCACAAGAAGTGTAGAGTATAGTATGAGTAAAAACTGACCCCATACTCTGTAAATGGCGAGTCTAACCTCGACAAAGTTGTGAGAAGGCTATGGCAGGTCACTTACCATAACATGTATGTGATAATAAAAATAACGGAAAAGACATGATTGCAAATAAAGCAGTTAACTCATAACAACGAACTCAAAATCCAACTACTAGAGAGCCCATGATAACAAATCTTATAAACTCAACTAAAATACCGAGACAAATCCAACAATCACAAACAAATACAACTTATACAATCTATTATGGCACGCAACCCGATCCCACTATATCATCATCTATCAATGTCATAATTCGTCCTTACTCCACCATTTCAATTCATTACCATTGGATTTCCATCGCGACGTGTAACCCGCTCCCCAAACAATTTCAATCAACAATAGCAATTCAACAACGAAAATTTTACATTAATTTCTACACCAAGAGAGTAAATGTACGAGACAATGAAGAATAACATAATAATTAAAGAATCTCTAACAACTCGAATGTCTCAATTTTACAAAGACAAGTAAGACATATGAAAATTTAAATATGCAAGCAAAGCAACTGGAGACAAATATCATATAAACATGGAATTATGGAAGGGATGGACAATTTAATACAAAGATAACAGAATGGCAAGTAACTATTATGGCGTTAAAGTCAAGTAAGCATGTAGCAACTAAGGGATGAAACAACATATATCATGACATAACAAAAACATGGAAGCAAGTAACATAATGATGCATATACACTCGTCATCTCGCATATATGCCGTTTCTCATGTAATTCATAGAACATGTAGATCAAGGTTTCCTAATTATCTCAAATCAATGTTAGACCCAACACTTACTACACTATGCAACTCAAATAATCAATCAACCAGAACCTTGCCTTTTGAAAAACCCTCCAAACCAACAAAATCTATGAAATTTTGACCAAATGATTCAAAATAAGTTTTAGAAACTCCACACATGAAAGAGGTTCAATTTAAATTCTTTTTGAAAAATTCAACCTCGTGTCCGCTTGGTCAAAACCGAGGTTTGACTACAACCTAATTACCCATTCACCTTCAAGTCCGGTTAGGTGATTTGCTTCAAATATCTGACCCTAATTCGAGGTCAAAATCTTAATTTTACAAAAATTTCTAATTCTACCACAATCCCTAATTTCTACCATGAAAAATCCTAAAGTTAATTTTGAAATCTCATGAAATGTAATTGGTAGTTGAAAATAAAAGAATTACAGTCACCCACCAATGAATTTGTGAAGAAAAGTGTCTTGGAAAATTGCTCCACAATTTTTAGGGTTGAGAAATGGTGAGAAGTGAGCTAAGTCCATTGTTCCCCTTTTTTACCGAGCTGCAGGTGTCACATTGTGATGTCTTGTTTGCAAATGCAAGAGAAGGGTCGCAAATTCAAACCTTTCACAGAAGAGTAGAAGTCGCAAATGCAATAAAAAAGATAGCAATTACGAAGTGTCACGACCCAATTTCCCACTATAGGTCATGATTACGCCCAACGTTGTCATTAGGCAAGCCAACGATAAACTATTCATTCAATTAGTTTTTTTTTTTATTTTTGAAATCATAAGTCCTATTAAGTAAAGGATTGAATGTTTTCAAAAAATCATGAATAATTAAAATATTAGTAAGATACAAAATAAAAGATAACAACATTAATACAAACCATAAATAACCACTAGAACATCCCAAAACCCGATGTCACAAGCGCATGAGCATTTACTAAGGAGTACAATAACAATACAAAATTTGTCTAGGATGTAAATAAGACATGATAAAGAAAAATAGTACGATGGAGACTCTATGGGCTACGATACGTAGACTGGAATACAACTCACAAAAAATTCTCCTCAACAGCTACACCTACGCATTAAGTTGACCACCAAATGAACTTGTCAGATCTTACACATTTTGAGCAGAAATGGAGCATGAGTACGTAAATCAACGCGTACCCAGTAAGAATCTAGCTTAACCCAGCAGAAGTAATAAAGAGGGATCGACATTGAAACTTACTAGTGGTCCAATAAATTAGTATGGTAAATCATAGACAGATATAAAGCACCACAGTAATAATGAGGTAAACGGTAACTAGCAAAATCCTCCAACATTTCCTTGACGATATAAGCCTCTTATATTTCATATCCTATCTCAACAAATCAGAAATATCAATTGCCAATCTCAAACGGATAAGGCATACCATATAAAGTGCCAGGCATCAGTTGAAGGGAAATCTCATGAATATCTGAATTGCTAGCGATACAACACATGATTATGTTGAGGTCGTACAGCCCGATCTAGAGTGATGTGTATATTCCCAAGGGTTCATCAGCACGAACCATAGATACATCTCAATATATGGTTGAGGCGTTTGACAAGGTCTAAAAGAAAGGAAGAAACTTATCGAATTACGAGTCACGTGCTTACAACACATATACGGCCCCATAATAGTGAATATACCCATTTCCATTTATCAAATATCTTAGCAACAACTCAAGGTGATAAAGATTGGCCTAATATATATATATATACACACATATATATATATATATACACATATATATATATGTATATATATGTATATATACATATATATACATATATATATGTATATATATGTATATATATATATATATATGTATATATGTTTTTTAATCAATTTCAATTATCAATTAAATTAATTAAGCTAGCAAAATAAGTACATATGCTTTTGATATAACATGATAATGTCCTAAGTCTACTCGGACATAAATATGCTTTAGCTACGTACAGACTCTCATCACCTTATGTGTACGTAGCACCCACAACTAGTAGCTCATAACAATTACATCACCTAGGGGATAGTTTTCCCCTCACAAGGTTAGACAAGAGACTTGCCTTCCTCCGAAGTTTCATAACCTACTACACTGCCTCTTTAACCTCTCGACTCAAACCAACGACCCAAAACTAGTCAAATAACGTGCAAATCAATCAAAATATACGCAAATGCGCATAATTAACAATTTATAATAATTCTCATCTCCGCTTGAAAAGTAAAAAAGGTCAACACTAGGGCTCACATGCCTGGATTCCAAAAATTTCAATGATGAACACTACCCATGACACCACAAACTCAAATATATGATTTATTCCTAATTCTGTATCCAATTTCATGGTCAAAATCCAAGAATACAAAATTCTAGGGTTTCTTCAAAATTATAAAATATCCACCAATTTCCATCTTCAAATCCAGGTATAACTCATGTATTTAACTCATAAAGTGAAGAAATCACTGCCTAGTAGAGGATGACGAAAAAGCTCCTTCAAAAATTGCCCCCCAAGCTCAGCTCCAATGAAACATTTGAGATAAAATGAGCCAAAACCCGTCTATGCTTACATATACACGGCCCATATGACATTCATCGCAAATGCGGTACTGCCCTCGCGTTTGTAAAGCTCAACAAAATTCAGAACCAAAAACTCTTCTCTGCGAATGCGAGGATGGTCTTGTGAATGAGATGCTTCACCAGGCTTCTCTTTCATGAAGCGTCCACTCCATCGCGGACGCGAAGACCAATCTCCCCCAAGCTAGATTCTCTAGTGCGAATGCGAAACTGACATTGCGAACGCATAGAATTGCCGTCCAAATGTACATGAAGCTAGTCACGAATGCAAATCCCAAAAATATCAGCAGCCAATAATCCTTCTCCGCGAATACGTAAATTCTTTCGTGTTCGTGAAGAACAAAACTAGAACCAGCAACAACAATAGCAACAAAGGGAGAAATGACCGGAAACCATCCCGAAACACACCCAAGGCCCCCGAGATCCCGTCCAATAATACCAAGTAGTCCTAGAACATTACACGAGCCTGCTCCAGACCTCAAATCACACCAAACAACATCAAAACTATGAATCAACGATCGAAAGTTTTAATTAAAATTTCAAACATTCAAACGTCGATGAACGCGTCCTATTTATACTTAAACATTCCGGAATGATGCCAAACTTTACGTACAAGCTATAAACCACGATAGAACCTATTCCAAGGCTCTAAATCTTAAACAGACATCGATAATACAAAAGTCTGCTTCAAATCAAACTTAAGAAACTCTTATACTTTCAAAGTACCAACTTTCCATAATAAGCTCCGAAATTATCCCAAATTACCCAATACTTACAAAGGACATATGCCCAAGTCCGAAATCATCATATGAACCTATTGGAACCTGAAAATTCCTTTTCTGAGGTCATTTATTCAAATGTCAAACCTTAGTCAACTCTTCCAATTAAAAGTTTCTAAATTGAAAATTTTCCTTCCGAAAAACTCTGAACTTCCCAAAATTCAATTTCGGCCACACTTATAAGTTCTAAAACATGTAGTGAAGCTACTTACAGCTTCAAACCACGGAACAATGTGCGAGAGATCAAAACGATCGGTCAGGGCATTACATTCTCCCCCATTTAAACATACGTTCTTCATCGAACATGCCAAGAGCCGTTTCAGAGTTCTCCAAAATTACTTTTTATCTCCTCGCACCTATCCGTGCCACCTCAACCCACTTGAGCATAATAGATTGCTGAATATCCTACCTTTTTCTTAGTGAACAAGCCTTAAAACCAGGTTCCAACATCCGTGACTCTTCACGAGACCCGATTCTAACATACAAAAACTACATCAACCACTACACACTGCACAAAAACATGATCATATACCTATGATGAAATCACACCAAGCAACTTATAAGTCGTTTGCCCATAATAACATACTCCAATAATAATAGCTGCAATTTCATGAATATGATGCCTGCAATATACCTCATAACACATATAAGCCCTGCTCCTACTCTCGCATTACTACCACAATGAAAGATATGTGTAGTCACTTATAACCACTTACCAAATTTATAAATCATGGAGTATCTCCACGTGACAAGAACCATTACCTCTTTTGAACTGAATAACAATATTTCTCTATGACATACCCTACATAAATCCGACCGCACAAATCTCAGATCCAATAACATCATCTCACCTAGTACAAGTAGCTCGGGCAATAAGCTACCTCTAACACTGTTTAATATGTCATACAGTCCCATTAAAGCGCCAATAAGCTTCAATTCAAATATGTCTCATAAGGAAGATGAATTCTGAAAAGGAACTATCTAGAAAGCGTAACAAATAAAACAACCAAACAGATGTTATGAACTTATCTCAGAGACGAGAAACAAGGCACACAAATAATTATAAGGAACATTTCATTGTTGCAGCGTGAAACCCGATCCAAGCATGATACTATTTAGGCGCACAACCCGATCCAAACTATATAATCGTGGCAGCGTGCCACCCGATCCAAACATACCAATAAATAAGGAAATACCCATCAAGCCATAATGATTATAATTGCAAAATGCTCGAATATCGGCCACCAGCATGTCAAGTTCATAATACAACCCTGTGTTGATGGGTAGCGCCATATGCGACAAATTCTCAAGCACGACTAAGGTGCAATAAATGACCTGCATCTCGAGAGCCATGTTGCTCGTATAACACCATAGGTTATACAGGATCATAAAACATGTGCGAATAATCAAGCTATCTCACAACTGGCATAATAGTGTACTACATAGAATAGCTGACGACAGGAATAACATCCAACTCTGGAAGACTCCTCCATAAGCAATTGTTTTGCTGGATGAACACATTTGACCCTATGTGGAAGATACATTCACATTAAATCTACTAATGAACCTCAATCCAATTTCGATAATCCCATATTAGATCATTAACGATACATGATGACCCTATTTATGACACATACAAGCAGTCGTCAAATCTAGAACAAACTCCTGCATTCCACAACCTAAGGAATAGTGTGCCTCTCAGTCATAAGCTCTCCCATTGATAACAGTACCAAAATCTCCCTACCTGAGTTAAATCTCTAACAATCAAATGACTAACACGTCACACTTATATGATTTTTCCGTGGGATATACTCCTACAACCTTCCGCACCAGGTAGTAAAATCTGAACATTAATGGAAATCGACATGCTATTCTACAATACTGGCCAAGCATTTGCATTTTAATAACCAACACTCCTACCAGAAAAAATAGACTATCATCAGGCTGCCCGAAAATAGTGCCAGCATACTCTCAACACCTAAAATCGTCGCCTGCTCCTCCAAGCTCGTCATATTCTTATCAACACCAAACCACAAACCTGATCCTCAACTTCCTATTCCAATGCTTCTCACTGCACCTATTATGCCGCTACACGAGAGTAAAAGACTTTAGCGTAACCCCTGAACTACTTGTAGAATAGACACGTCATTATCTAGAACCTTTCACTTAACTTATATCAGAAGACCTATTGCATCACAAAACTGAATTCCCATAATCTAAGAAAATACAAATCTTAAGTCGTGGTCTGAAGCAACGAATCTTTTTCGGGATCCATTTACATATAACAAGACCATTCGAATTAAATACCTCCCAAATCAATCAAATTATGGTTGTTGTCAAGCCTGCACAAACAACCACAAACCACCTATATAACATAACACGCCAAAGGGACTAATCATTTACACAATAATGCTGATTCAAACCATTACAAAACCACCCAACTTACTCTTGACTTTCCATAAAATTAATAGAAACTCCATTCAAAACATAACGAACCCTAACAACACTCATCCCGAGTGACCTAATTCATGAGACACATCATCTCAATACCGATGAATCACCTCATACCCTCCTAATGCGCACAATGACATCTCCAATCGGTACACCCATCCTTCTGTCTCTCTAACATTGCATCACAGACCCCCGATGCTAATATTGAAACATTCCAAGTGTCTTTCATAATCCACTAAAAAATCTCGATCCTTAACCACATAACGTACCTAAAATTCTTAGACATTACACATTAATTCTAGAACCATGTTAGAATCATTATTATGAGTCACCCACTCTGACCTAGTCCAGAATATAACCAAACTCCAACGCTCTGTTGGCACATGAACACTCTCTGAAATAAGCATCCGCATGAATTCGTTTCCATGTACAGAAATTGATAAGAAAAAATATAGCATGTATTACTCAAGTTCTTTGCTCGAATTACCCCTGATGTTTTATTTTTTTAGTCATAAATAATCCCTTGAAGCACTGATAATCAGAACCCTTACAAGCATACACCCAAACAATCCAATCAAAAACGGTGGGCTCCCTCACTTAGCTTTAAGCTACAATCACATGAATTAGTACCCACAATCGCACATTTGACCTTCAGACAGCTGTACCATCTTCTTCAAGAGATCCAAGCTCACATCGTATTATATACTTCATGATGGACAGAAAATAAAGTACTTTTAGAGGACGTTTACTAGGAATCATGCAACTCGCAACATGCTACCAACTCTGACCTACTAGTAACTAAACCACCGCGAGAAACCTCCCATAATGTCATCCCTCCTCTTTCGCTGCCAAAATACTACCTCTAATCATAATTCTTCTTGACAATGCCCAATTTAATAAATGCTACTAACTCTGAGCCTCTATAAATATCATCCCTCTAGAACTATTCAACACTGGAAGCACTGATCCGACCCCAGACCACCACACATCACCATCTCTGATAACCGCCTCTTAGGTACCATTACACAACACCCTGCCCTGAAAGCAAACCTAAGATGACAATTATATTAACGAGCCTCAACACGTCAAACAAGGATGACGACACCATAATATTAACAAGGGTTTCATTGAATTAGGAAATATCCAGTCTCGCGACTCCTTCAACCAATGCCCGAACATCTAGTCAAATTGCCTCACCTCTACTGGAATCAACTGTCGAATCACTAAGCCATGAACCAAGTAATCCTCATTTTGAGTCATTTATTACTCTGATCATAAATAAGCAGCCGACCATTTACACCAATACTGCGTGATAACCACTCATGACCATCTAAATATAATATGCATAGCCGCGAAACCATAGGCAACACAAACATTGCACTGAAATGATAGAACATTCCTCCACAAGGAGACAATAATATCCCATTCCAATGCACAGGGAGAAACATCCTGCACCACATCAGCAGTGCTATTACAACTCCTCAAAACCCAATTGATAATAAGAGCTCCTCATTGCATAATATTGAGTAGGAAGAAAATTTATCAATGAACTTCAATGGAATCAAATCGCACGAGGAGGAATCAAGAAGGGAAGTGCTATAATAGCCCTGCAGCCTCTCGAAGACAAGCATAGACGTCTCTGAACCAATCCGCAAGACTATACTAGATTCGCACATGACTTGTGAGACCCCAAGTAAACCTAGAGCTCTGATACAAAGCTATCACGATCCAATTTTCCACAATAGGTCGTGATGGCACCCAATGTCATCATTAGGAAAGCCAATGGTGAACTATCTCAATTATTCATGTTGTTATTTTTAAATTCATAAGTCTTATTATGTAAATGATTCAATGCGTTTAAAAATCATGAATACTTAAAATATAAGTAAGAAACAAAATAAAATATGACAATATCAAGATGAACCATAAACAACACTAGAGTATCCCAAAATTCAGTGTCACAAGTGCATGAGAACTATGGAGCACAATAATAATACAACGTCTATCTGGGATTTAAATAAAACGGGATAAAGAAAATAGTACGATGGAGACTCTGTGGGCTGATATACGTAGCCTGGAATGCAGTTCATTATAAAGTCTCCTTAGCAGTTGCACCTACGCGCTGAGATGACCATCAAATGATCCTGTCAGATCCTGCATATTTAGTGCGGAAATATAGCATGAGTACTGAAATCAACGCGTACCTAACAAGTATGTAGCCTAAACCGGAAGAAGTGATGACGAAGGGTAGACATCGACACTTACTATTGGTCTAATAAATTAGTATGATAAATCATAGATGGATTTTAAGCACAACAGTAATAATGAGGCAAACGATAACTAGTATAATACTCCAACATTTCCTTGATGATATAAATCTCTCAAATCTCATATCCTATCTCAACATATCAGAAATATCAAGTGCCAATCTCAAACAGATAAGGAATACCATGTAAAGTGTTAGCATCAGTAGGAGGGAAATCTCATGAATAGCCGGATTGCTAACGGTACAATGCACGATTATGCTGAGGTCGTATGTCCCCATCCAACGTGGTGTGTACATTGTCGAGGGTCGACTGGAACAAACCATAGATGCATCTCAATAGACTATTGAGGTGTTCGAACCGTTCCAGAAGAAATGAAGAACTTATCGAATTACGAGTAGGGTTCTAATAATACAGATACAAGTGCATAATAATGAATATACCCCTTTCCGTTTATCAACTATATTGGCAACAACTCAATGGGATAAAGATCGACCTAACATATAAATGTTTCTAAATCTATTTCAATAATAAATTCAATTAATAAAGCTAGCATAATGAGTACAAATATTTCTGATATTACATGATAAAGTCCTAAGTCTACCTGGACAAAAATAAGCTTTAGCTACGTACAGACTATCGTCACCTCGTGCATATGTAGCACCCACAAACATAACAATTACATCATCTAGAAGGTAGTTTCTGCCTTACAAGGTTAGATAGGAGATTTACCTTGAGGAACCGTCTCCAATGCCTCTCTAACCTATCGACTCAAAGCCAACAATCTGAACTAGTCAAACAATATGCAAATCAATCAAAAATATACTCCAATGCGTATAATTTAACAATTTATAATAATTCTCATCTCCACTTGAAAAGTAAAAAACGTCAACACTATGGCTCCAGTACCAGGATTTCGAACATTTTCGGTGATGAACATTACCCATGACACCACAAACTCAAATATATAATTTATTCCTAATTCTGTATCAAATTTCATGGTCAAAATCCAATAATACAAAATTCTAGGGTTTCTTCAAAATCACAAAATTTCCATCTTCAAATCCATGTATAACTCATGTATTTAACTCATAATGTGAAGAAATCACTTACCTGGTGGAGGATGACGAAAAAGCTCCTTCAAAAATTGCCCCAAAACTCGGCTCCAGTGGACGATTTGAGATAAAATGCGACAAATTCTGTTGCTGCATACTTATATACTGCCAGGACATCCTTCATCATGAACACAACAGTGCCCTCGCGTTCGTGAAGATCATTAAACTCAGGACAGGAAACTCTTCTTCACCAGCGGATGATGGTCCCGCGAATACGATGCTTCATCAGGCTTCTCGTTCAGGAACATGTCCACTTCATCACGGACATGAAGACCTATCTCCCCCAAGCCAGCTTATTCGGCTCGAACACATAGCTGGCATCGCAAATGGATAGATATGTTGTCCAAATGTATGTGAATGAGAGCTACCAGTCACGAACGCAAAGCACAAAAATCTCAGTAGCCAACAATCCATCTTCTCGAACGCGTGAATCTCATTATATCCACGATGAACCAAACCAACAACACCGACAGCAAAATATGGACCCATAACCATCCTGAAACACACTCAAGTCACCAGGAACCCCGTCCAAACATACCAAAAAGTCCCAAAACATGACACAAACTTGCTCGAGGCCTAAAATCACACCAATCAACATCAAAACTATGAATCAATGAACGAGATCTTTCTTTAAACTTTCATTCAAACATTGACGAACACGTCTGATTCATACTTAAACATTCCAGAATGACGCTAAACTTTATGTACAAGTTATAAATCAAAATATGGATTAACCTATTCCAAGGCTCAAAATCTCCAACAGACATTAATAACACCAATGTCCACTTAAAATCAAACTTAAAGAATTCTTAATCTTTGAAAATGCCAACTTTTCATAATAAACAACAACAACAACCACCTAGTATAGTCCCACAAAGTGGGGTCTGGGGAGGGTAATATGTAGATAGGCCTTACCCCTACCCGAAAGGGCAGAGAGGCTATTTCCAATCGGCCATTGGCTCACCGAAGGAAAGGGAAAACAAAAACAAAAGAGCATTAGTATCTCCAGCAAAAATAGCGTAAATAATTATCTAAACATAAGAACCATAAATAAAATAGCATGCAATAATATCAGACCGTAACTACCATAAATAACTACCATAAGGGAGACACATTCCAATACACAAATCATCTATGGATAGCCCTGCCAAGCCTCACCCAACCACGGGCGAGGAGTACGAAAAACTCTAAGAGCCCCTATCCTACAACCGTGATACTAAACCTCCAGACATTACTGTCAAGGGTCATGTCCTCGGAAACCCGCATTCTAGCCAAGTCATGCCTAATCAACTCTCCTCAATACCTCTTAGGCCTCTATCTGCCTCGCCGTACGCCGACCATCACCAGCCACTCACAACTCCTCACCGGGGCATCAAGACTTCTCCTCCGCACATGCCGGAACCACCTCAGCCTCGCTTCTCTCATCTTCTTATCCATCGGGGCCACCCCCCACCTTCTCTCAAATAACTTCATTCTTAATCTTATCCAACCTGGTGAGCCCGCACATCCACCTAAGCATCCTCATCTCCGCAACCTTCATTCTCTGAACATGAGTGTTCTTCACTGGCCAGCACTTCGCCCCATACAACATGGAATGTCTAACCATAACTCTATAAAATTTCCCCTTGAGTCTTGTGGAACTTTCTTGTAACACAGGACTCCTGATGCAAGCCTCCACTTTGACCACCCCGCTCCTATACGATGAGTGACGTCCCCGTCTATCTCTTCGTCCTCATGAATCATCGACCCAAGATATCTGACACTGTCCCTCTTGGCGATGACCTGAGATCCAATCATCACGTCCCTGCCTACTTCGCTCGGCTCGGCGCTAAACTTGCACTCCAAGTATTCTGTATTAGATCTTCTTATTTTGAAACCCTTAGAGTCGAGAGTCTGTCTCCATACCTCTAACCTCTCAATAACACCGACCCTCCTCTCGTCTATCAAGACTATGTCATCAGCAAATAGCATACACCAAGGCACATCCCCTTGAATATGTCGGGTTAGAGCATCCATCACCAAGGAAAACAAGAGAGGGCTAAGCGCCGACCCTTGATGGAGCCCCATAACCACTGGAAAATGGTCTGAGTCGCCACCCACCATCCTAACCCTAGTCTTAGCTCCATCGTACATGTCCTTGATTACTCTGATGTAGGCTTCCGGCACGCTCTTTGCCTCCAAGCACCTCCATAGCACCTCCCTTGGGACCTTGTCATACGCCTTCTCCAAGTCCATAAGCACCATGTGCAGGTCCTTCTTCTTATCCCTAAACTGCTACGCTAGCCTCCTGACAAGGTGGATAGCTTCTGTAGTGGAGCGACCCGGTATGAAACCGAACTGGTTCACAGATATAGATGTCATCTCCCTCACCCTCGTCTCGATCACCCGCTCCCAGACCTTCATGGTGTGACTTATTAATTTGATACCCCTATTGTTGTTGCAGCACTGGATGTCCCTTTTGTACTTGTACAAGGGCACCACTGTACTCCACCTCCACTCTTCCGGCATCCTTTTGGTCCTAAAGATCGCATTGAACAACTTGGAGAGCCACTCCACTCCTGACCTACCCATGCACTTCCAGAACTCCACCCGTATCTCGTTAGGCCTGGTCGCCCCTACTCATCCTACGCAAAGCCCCCATCACCTCTTCCTCCCTAATGCGCCAACTTTTCATAATAAGGGCTGAAATGATATCGGACCACCCGATATTCAAGTTGGATATATACCCAAGTCCAAAATTATCATACAAACTTATTGGAACCTTCATATTCCGATTCCAAGGCCGTTTACTAAAAAGTCAAACCTTAGTCAATTCTTCCAACTTAAACTTTCAAATTGAGAATTTTCCTTCAGAAACAACTCTAAAATTCTAGAAATTCAATTTCGACGATACGTACAAGTCATAAAGCATGAAGTGAAGCTACTCACGGTCTCAAACAACCAAACGACATGCTAGAGCTTAAAATAACTGGTCAGAACGTTACACGAAGACTCCACCGTTGCAAATGTGGTCAAGAACTTCGCAAATGCGAAGCAAACTCTAGTGCTCAGTGATCTCAAGTCCTTAGTTTGCAAATGTGAATAAATTCTTGCAAATTCGAGACTCACTCAGACCAACCCATGCTCGCAAATACGAACAATTCTTCAAAAAAGGGAGGCTCGTAATTCTGATCTAGACGCAATTGCGAGATCTGCAATAGAAGAACCAGAATTCGTATTACAACAACAGACTTTTCATTAGGAAAACTCATCCGAAACATGTCTGAAACTCTGCTGAGCCCCTCGGGCTAAAAACCAAAACATGCACATAGGTTAATAACATTATACGAACTTACTCGTGGTTAAATCACCAAATTAGCATCTAAATATATGAATCGATCCTCAAAACGAATTAAATTTCAAAGTGACACTCAAGAACACTAGAATAATATATAAGCGTCCAACTCACGTCAAATAAATTTCAAATTGAACCAATTTCACAAACAAGTTTAAAATATTAATATGGAACTATTTCATGTTTCAACATAAAAATTCGAATTCTTTAGCTAAGAATTCAACTTACGGTCAAACTTAGTGAATTCTCAAACTTTCAAAATGCTGTTTTTGGCAAAATGAATCAAATTAAGTTAGGGACATCTAATTTCGATTCCGAGCATACAGCCAAGTTTAAGATCACGATACAGGATTACCAAAATTGTTATAACACAAATCTGAAGTTGTTTTGACAAAATATTAATCGTGGTCAACTCAAGTTATTTTTAAGCCGAATTTCACGTTTCTTGAAAATTTTCACATAAAAGCTTATTCAACTAGTGACATGAACCATGGACATAAACCAAGAAATATCAAACAAAGCTAACTGGAATCTCACGTTTATTGTGTTTTGTTTGTTATAATCTAAGGTGAAGTCTATCTTCGAGAATATATCAATATTTATTGCCTTTCCTTATGTCTAACTTCTCATTCATTTCCCTAAATTTATTGCTTACTATAACAATAGAAAAGTCTAGAAGTAAGTTTGGCCTAATTCTTGACTTATACTGATATTTTCTGTTTGTAGGGATTTAATTCTTAATATATACCAATTTATGACTATAAATTTTCTTACATGCATGATTTTTTCGTAGATATGACTTGAAAGAGAGGCAGAGATAGCATAGCTCATGGAGGCAAGTCCTCGGTAAAGGGTAGGGATTCTGCTATTTGTGCAAATATGCCCTCTGTTCCCGTTCTCATTCCTATAATTAGTCCTTAACAAGATGGTATGAGTTCTTTAGGTGGGCGAGATCACATAAATCAAGTACAAACATTAGCTCCAAGTAGTACGATACTTGTTTGAACATCATGTAATGGTAGTACCCCAACAATACATTTTGAATCATCTCCTAATATACCTAATAAGAGTATACCAACAAGTAAGGGCATATCTACTCAAAGTAATACAATCGGTGAAGGTGAGTGCACCAGCAGTCGTGGGCAGCGGAAAGTTGTTGCTCTTGATCATACAAGGTTAGTCCATAATTTTAATATTATTTTTATATAGTATTTTTGATTTATGATACGCCTTCAACGATTGGATTCAAAATTTTAAAGGTTAGAACCTAGTAAATTCTACTCTAAGAATTATTTAGCACATTCAAGCATGAACTTGATCCCAATGGAATCAATTGGAAAATTGTCTATAGCCAGCTAAAAAACTTTTATTAGGAGAATTGAAGGTATAACTTCTCATGATATAATGAATTTATAAAGTGTATTAACTGCTATAAATGAGATATTAATATTATTACTTTATAAAAATTTTTCAGGAGATATTTTATTGGGACTTTTCCATTGATAGTGCAGTGAGGAACCAATAGGAGAGTAAGGCATTAATAAGGTACACAGGTTTTATTTGCAAGATGAAAAGTAATGTAGTTAGGCCAAGAGGAGTTTCCCAAGAAATGTGGGGAAAGTTGGAATCAACTTCGGAGTGACCCAATTGTGTTGAAAAGTCATAAATAAATGTAGACAATAGTTGTGGCGGTAGGAATGGAGTCTCCATTGGGACTCATACAAGCAGCTTTGTCTCCATTGGGGAGTATTGCAAGAGACTTGTAAGTATATCTTTTATGTTCTATCTAATAACTGATAGTATGCAAGTACAACTAATCACTGGATGTGGCTGATTACATGGTTGCATCTTACAAGTACATTTTGACTTTGGATTGTCAAGGAATCTACTTTGTTTTACTCATAAGTTGTAGTACAAATTTAGTTTTTCTTTGGCATCTATTAGTCCCGATATCAACTAGTCTTTCTGTATTACTGCTATTGTTAATGTATTCTAGAACAAATTGAATTGGAGTACTGTCACAATCCAAAATCCACTAGTCATGATGATACCTAATCCAACCCGCTAGGTAATCATCCAACATACCACACGACTCGCATACTCGTAGTAAAATTTCTGATCACAACAACTGCTCAAAATAACCCAATACCGGTAATAAACCTCATGTCAAACAAAACCTCATTCTAAAGCATTTCTGTACTGCTAATGATGAAAGAAACACGCAGAAACTCATAACCATTCATCAGATCAACTAGTTGTTGTTAACCCTCTTCTTCGATAGAAACTCATAGCCCTATCCATCGATAGGAACTCAAGCAAATTTCTAAGCTGATCAACAATAATATCCTTCCAAATATACCATAATCAGATACGATACCACCCATTCTAGTTCTAGGTCCAATGACCTCATCTCATGTAACATAATCACTATAGTGAAATTCCATATCCATAGAATCCAAACCCACAACTCATGCAATACGTGCATCAGTAAGCAACAATACTAATGTAATCAAATCGTGGAAAATGACTCAAACGAGAGGATTATCCCGCAAGCATAAAATGTACTGCCATGACGAAATGCCGAAAATCACACACACCCTATAGGACTATCACATGAATCTAACACAAAGGTTCGTCTCTCAACATAACTCCGCTGCAATACGTGACCTCAGCCAAATACTGGTCCATGAACTAAACCTCAAGCCACCTTGCTCCAAATCAAAAACCTATAAAATTTGACATTAAGCACCCAAAGTGAATTACCATAACAAAGAGAATAAAATGACACAATGCCACACAAAAACTTAAAGAGCATAACCAATATGCAATCAATCATGCAATACCCAATGCCTATCTCGCTCAAATTTCGCTATAAGGCCCCAATAGAACCGCACTGTATTGACCCGGCCGGTCGTTTCATGAGTTATTGTCCTATTTATAACTTTGCTTATTTATGTGTTACTCGACTTTATTTCATGGTATCATGTTTGTTGGTATGGGTACGGAGTGGTTTTGGTGTAAAATGAGACATTTAGTCTCATATTTAGATGTTTAAGCTGGAAAAGTCAACCAGATGTGACTTATGTGTGAACAATCTCGAATGTGAGTTATGATGGTTTGGTTAGCTCCGTTATGTGATTTTGCACTTGGGAGCGCATACGAAATGTGATTTTGAGGTCTGTGTAGAATTAGGCTTGAAGTTGATAAATTAGAAAGTTGGCTATTCTCGGTCCGTAGTGGAAATTTTGATATCGGGGTCGTGGTGGAATTCTGGAAGTTGGAGTAGGTCTGTAGTTGTCATTTGTGATGTGTGAGAAAACTTTCAAGTAATTCAGACGAGCTATGATAGTTTTCGGCGTAGTTTGCGAAATTCAAAAGTTTAATAGTTCTTAGGCATGAATTCGAGGGTGATTTGGTGTTTTAATGTTGTTTTGAGTGTTCCTATGGTTTGACTAAGTTTATATGTTGATATGTGACTTATTAGTATTTTTGGTTGAGGTCCTGAGGGCCTCGGGATGATTTTGAATGGTTATCGGAGAGTTTGATGATTTGGTAATGCAGGTGAAGCTGTTGATTCTGTCTTAACCGCACCTATAGAGTGGGAATCACATGTGCAACATCTCTAGAAGCGGGTATGAGGTACATGTGCGCAACTAGAATTGCATTTGCGGCTTGGTCCCCGCATCTGCGATGACCGCAGATGCGGTCAGGCTATCGTATAAGCGGAAGTGGTCTTTCAATGAAATTTCGTAGAAGCAGAGAGGTTTTCCTAGAAGCGGTCCTACAAATGTAGAAATGGGATCGCAGTTACAGTTTTTCTGGGCAGAATCTATAAATTGGAGACTCCGCAAAATTTGGGTTATTTTTCACCATTCTTGCTCGGACTTCGAGCTTTTTGGAGGGTTTTTAAGGGGGGTATCACGGGGGTTTACATTTAGGTATGTTGCTTGAGCTCAATACTCATGTTTATGGTAATTTTCAGTTTGTTTAAGCATGTAATTAGTAAAAAATTAGAAATGAAATTGAGGGGTTAGGGCTTGGAAATTGAATGTTTGAATTGGGCGTTTGAGGGACCATTTATTGTCGGATTTTCATGAGTTTTGTATGTACAGACTCTTGAGTGAAAGGAGTTTCTAGTTTTGTGATTTTTGTCAGGTTTGGGTGAACCCTGGGATTCTGGTCTAAATTGTTAGCTTTTCGTATGTAATTGGTTCTTTCGCCTATATTGATTGTGCTGTATTACTTTTGGTTAGATTCGGGACGTTTGGAAGCAGATTCCAGAGGCAAGGGCATCGTGGAGTAGGGATTTGACCGGTTTGAGGTAAGTAATGATTGTAAATCTTGTCTTAAGGGTATAAAATCTCGAATTTCATATTGTTTCACTATTTTGAGATAAGGCACATACTAGGTGACGAGCAGGTGGACGTGCGCCATAGGGGATTGTGACTTGTTCGTCCTGTAGTAACTATTAAGTTGCGTATTTGATTGAAAACCTTATGAATTTATGTGATTTAGAATGAATTCCTATAAACTTGTGTTGAATGCCATATTTTGGCCTCGTGCCAAAGCTGTTTGGACCCTTAGGGGCCTTTTCTTATTATTCTCTCACTGTTTGGAATTAAGATCCATGCTCAATCATGTTGTGTTTACTGTTTTTATAACTCAGTATTTATTACCCCATTTTGATGCATAAAATAATAATATGGGCAAAGAACCATGTTTTTACTAATAGCCCAAGTGGCTTAAGAGGTTGTAACTCAGTGAGACCGAGGGCCTATTCTACTGAGGATATTATGGGATCGGGCTGCGCTCCGCAGTGTGTTGTTACTAATTTATGATTATGATAGACGTGGGGCCTGATAGATTTATTTCATGAGGTGGCTTGTTATAACGCTTGGTCTGTAGGAGCCACTCCGTAATCTGCTCACCCCCAGTTAGCGAGGGTATCTTGAGTGAGTGTTATCTGATATGCCGAAGGGCTGTATACGAGTGACTGTGAGGTTTGCCCGAAGGGGTGATTCTCAGTGATGTTATGCCCAAGGGGCGGTTTATGATTCATATTGCCCGAGGGGCTGTATACGAGCAATGTTTGCCCTAGGGGATTTTTTATGATTTTTATTACTTTTACTCTAAATTGCATTGAGCCTCTGCTGAAACTGCTGAGAATATCTTCAATTGATTATTATCGAAAACTGGATTTTAAACGAAATACTTTGACTCATATACTGATTTGAAAACATGTTGTACTTTGAGATTTCATGATGTGGATTTTATGTGTTTCCTACTACTCGGTCTTTATTTACTTTTATTACTTACTGAGTTGACGTACTCACATTACTCCATGCATCTTGTATATATATATATCTAGGGTTTGTTGGACATGCTAGCGAACGTTGATTTCATCCGCCGCAGATCTGCGGAGTTAGCAATGTAGCTGTATGGCGATCGTAGCCTTGCTTTTCTCCCTCCTATTCCCCTTTAGATACTATTAGTGTTATCTAGACTATATTAGTCTTAGCTTTATCAGACAGTCTTTTGTAGATTCTCATGACTTGGGACACCTATATATCGGACTTTTCATTCTGCACTTTGTTATTCAGATTTATCTTATGAAGTTTTATTAATTAAATAGCTTAAATAAATCTTTATGTTTAAAATATCAGGTTGTTTTGATAAATGAGTCAGATTGCCTAGTTCCACGTTAGGCGCCATCACGACATGGTAGATTTGGGTCGTGACACGTACCATATATACATATAACCAACGAATAACAACTCCTTATAGCATAGAAGAGCAACTCACAGATAATATCAGAACACGAATGACCTCAACAACAACCGAATGGCACATATCTTAACCATAGATGTATGGAGCCAACCAATCTAACCTGGTGTAGAATACACATCTTAATTAGGCCTACCAATGTACCCCAAATCAACTCTGGTCATCCACAAATCGATAAATAACCCTCCAAAGGTCCACAATCGCCTAAACATAACGCATACCATCCTTTGACTAGCTTTGGCCATATTTTCATAGCCATAACCATGAAATAATTTGCTCCTTAGAACTCCCATTCTCTAAATCCATATAACACACGAATCACCATATCTAATCCCCAACTCCACCGCCTAAATGTATAACACATCTCTAATACACGATCATCCAATGAGGAATATTTCTTAAATTCTTTAAACACAACAGATTCTTCCAAAAGGAGGGGACACACCAAACCGAAATAACAACACAAATCAAAGGTATAAGCAAGCAACTACACTAATTGTTCTTGAATTACTTTTTTCCAATTATGATAATGTACAATTTCATCATCGATGTATGTAACAGATCGGATCACATCGGATGTACTTATATGGAAAAACATTATCTAGAACAACCACTTATGGCATAAATCGTGTACAAAGCCTCTAGGGCACTTTATTATTGAATTCATTTATGGAAAGCAAGGTCGAGGCTCATTTCATAATATGTTTTATTTTTTTTCGTGTCATAGGCATCACCAGGTACAATTATAATTCAAATTCTCGGTATATTGGCCACACTCAATTTCCCAAATTCATTTGATTACTTCAAACATCTCTACACATAGAGGATTTCACTTAGTTTGGCATAACAATTTCAATTTAAACTTGACTTGAAATCTAGGAATTTTAGCACTTAGTTCACATTCTATACATATCCTCATTTCCAAAGAATAAGACATTAAACACATGAAGAAATACCTACCACATACATTTTACAACAATAATTCGTTTGACATAACAAAAACAAGTACTGCATCAATCACGTTTCGAACTTACAACATTTACACAAGCACCATGGAAGCTCAATTTCTAAGAGACGGAGTTTTAGCCATACATACCTTGTTTAAGCTTTTCTTTAGTTACTACCACGTTCCGAAAATTCTAGCAAGCCTAATCTACTTTGAGACATAACAAAATTGAACACAAATTAGGAAGGTATTCATGGTTTTAGCTCATTGAGCATTTTATCAAATACTAGTTGTGCATCTTGATTTCAAATCTCTTTTACAAGGTTTCCTTCATTCCTCAACCCAATCTTTTCTAATTTATGTTCAACAATCTTTCCACAAAGCTAATTTGTATATGCATGTATACATAATAGTATTACACACAAGAATCATAACTCAATACCCCATCTTATACCCCAAACTCGAAATTAAAGCCTAATGATAGAATCTTACCTCTTAGATGAAGAACTTGTGATTGAGTTCTTTGATACTTTAAGATTGATGCAAGATTAGATGATTGAATGTTGGGTTCCTCCTTATCTCTCTAAAATTCTCTCAACTCTCTCTAAAATCTGTAGAAAAATAACCCCAAATGAAGCCCCAAGGAATATATATTAATGGGATCGGGTTATAAAAATAGAAAGATTTATCCTTCGAATGTGGGTCTCCGGTCGTGTAATAGACTGTAGAATGGGTATGCTGGCCGCAAATGCGTCGCAAAACTCGATGCCCAACACTGGGCTACACTGATCCAGTTTACAACCAGATTTGCAATCTACAATTAAGTATGCGGACCGCATAATTGTTTTTGCGATCGCATATCTGACACATGATCGTATTTTTTCATCCTTTTGTAATTTGATCATAACTTTGTGTAGGAATGTCCAAATGATGAACGGTTTAAAGCGTTGAAAACTAGACTCAAAGATATTTCATTTGGTAGGCTATTCATCATATAAACCTTATATACATTTTGATATGGTCGTTAAAATTAGGGACTTGTGCGAACTCATTTGAAATCTTAGCCTATTATAAATTTTTCCAAATTGGCTTACACTTAGGCCTCTCCTTGGACCCTATCTTACTCAATATATGACTCATACACTTGTTTACCAAATTCAATTGATGTCCACCATGTTAATAGCACATGAAAATATTATAATAAGCCTACGTGGCATCACGAAATCCTAGGTTACTTAGCGAAATTTTTCGGGGCCTTACATCCTCCAGAATAGCCCATCATCAACATAGAGAAATCACATCTCGCACCTCATCTAGAGAATCACAAGTCGGCAATACACAACTGATACCGAGTGCTCATGCCTTGTAGCCTCTTGATGATAGGTATGAACGTCATCATACCAATCCGTAAGACTCTACTAAACGCTTGCTCAGGACTTGTAGAACCTATGAACCTAGAGCTCTGATACCAAATTGTCACGATCCAAAATTCACTAGTCGTGATGACACCCAATCCAACCCGCTAGGTAAGCCAACTATAATATCCAATTACCATAACAGAAGCCTAGAATCATGCATAACAACATTGAAACGATGAAACACACCTCAAATCAAACTTAATGAACTTTCGAATATTCGACTTCCAAAAACTCATGCCGAAACATGTCAAATCAACTTGGAATGAACTCAAAATTTTCACACAAGTCCTAATATATCATACGAAGCTACTTATGTTCCCAAACTACCGAGTAAAATACAAATGCTCAAAATAGCTGGTCGAATCATTACGAGTACCAACTTAATTATAACTTGAGTGTATTTACAGTTGATGTCTTTCATTCAAATAGTTGAACTCCCTTTGTGCTTCTTTCTCATGTTCATTAAATAGAATTTTATTAAGCTTCATTATGTTGTTGCAAACACAATACTGATCCCCATGTTTCAAAAATCTCTAATGTCTTTTCCAAAGAAAATTACTCTTTGAAGGGGAAGAATAAATTATTAATCTAACTTGACTGTTGTTATAGAGTATAGATCATAACTGATCCCAATGTTATTTAGATGAAAAGGAAGAAAAGTAAACCTCTGAATTACTAATACTTCTGAGTGACTGTTATTATAGACTATAACTGTTTGCCAATGTTTTTTTATAGGCGGTTGGAAAGGGTCGAGACCCAATATCAAGTGAGATACATTTGTATATCCATATACACAGGCATAATGGAAAATCTTTTTTTTTGATGAGAAAGCTCGAATCGTGCATGTAAGTCAAATATTTTATAATTTTACTTACTACAGTGTAAAAAGAGATAGATTTTGTGTAATTTAGAGCATGCTTGGAGAAAAATTGTGTTTTCAGAAAATGTTGATTGTTCTGCATGTTGTAACTCATGCATCCACAAAATGGTGTTCTATCAGTTTGACAACAAATTCAAACAAAGATGATTAGTCAAAAGTTCTACTGTTGGACTTTTGTATTCTATTATAGACTTGTTGAATACATCACATAAGCAAGCAGAATTGGATTTTCTTATCTCCACACGTTGTATCGTCACATCTGAATAACTGAACAGTCGTTGTAGCCAATTTTTTCTAAGACTAAAATTAGACATGACATGCATAAACAAAGGTGTCTACTTAAATGTCATATAATTGGTTTCGTGGCGTGGTTCTTTATTGTATTTTCATCCTTGTGACATCAAAATAACTTTACAGAGATAACATGAGGTGGATCTCTAACGTAAAAGAATTCATTTTATGTTGAGAAGGGGAGAGGATTTTTCTTTTTAAGACTTCTTTTAATTCTTGTAACATTTTTTATGTAGATGACAACTTTTTGATCGCACTAAATAGATTCTCCTGCATCGATCCTTTGTCCTTCTTCAAGTAACTTGTATATTCTATGCATATGGCTTGCACTATTTATTAACTTCAACGATTTTTATGTCAAATGTATTGGTTAATATATCGGTTTATGCTATAAATTTTGTTAGTATAGAGAATTTTACGCTGCAGTATAAATTGTTGTAGATTCCTTATCCTATTTTTCTATTATCAATTCAAGCTTACCAGGTAGTTATAGTTGCCTTTCAATAACCTGATAATGTGAAAAATTCGCCCACGGCATGATTAGCGTACAAGTATATTTTTAGACGCTCCAAAAAATAATAGCAGAATATATGTTTTATTATATACATATAATATACATATTTCATACAGCTTTTGAAATGGGACTTCTTCCTAGAGGTGGATTCCAAAATAGTATTCTGTAAGTGACTTTTGCATTGTTGATGTTTGTCCTCCCATAATTTTGTCCTTGCATATAGCAGCAAGTATGAAAAGTTGCATCCTGTATTACTTAATTAAATATATACTTAACATTTTTGTCTATTTTAATATCACTACTTATTACATCTTTTTTACGGGAAAGATATCAAAAAATATTACATGAATAAGCACAAACTCAGTCTAACATTGATCATTGTAAAGTATATTACAAAGCCGTAGGAAAAAAAAAAAAAAGAAAAGAGTATATGGTCTTGGATTTCAAGCAAAATATTACTATGGACCAAATTATCATGGCTTTTCGTGGATCAGATGCTTCATCAATACCATCATCGAGTGCTCAATCAACATAAATAGGGAATCTAGATAAGTTGGTGATGTGTTTGATCCCTGCACTAAGCATATAGTTCATGTGTTAACTTCTTATCACATGCTTCCAGTATTAACCGAATGGGTGCATAAAATGGTTTCTTCACCCTCACATCAGCCTTCTTCTGCTAACCACCCATCAGATGCGGTACCAACAGTTCATGCTCCTACTACTTCTAATGTTCATGGGGTTCATCCATCGGTTTCAGATGATGACCTTAACCCTTAAGCCTCGTATTTTTGGTAACTTTTTTTGTTTTAACTTTATAGTTGGTGTTAGGGGTAATTCGAACTTAATTATTTTAGCTATATGAATTTTGATATCATTTTGGACAATAAAAGTATGTCAATTTATATGAACTTTAGTTATTATTAAGAATAATAATTTACCTACAAAATGCTTGAGCAAAGAAAATTTAAAATGTTAAATAAAATGGATCTAAAAGGAAAAAATATTGCCACATATATTTTTCATAATAGAAATAAATACATAAAACATTGCGACAGATTGCAAAAGACGATTTTTGTCGCCAAATACAAAGATGAAATGATTCTCAAAATATTTGGCGATGGATTAGAGATTGGTTTTTCGTCGCAAAAGTATACCAATGACAAAATGCATTATGAATTTAACGAACAATTTTCTAATATAGTGACAAAAATTCTGTTGCTAACTATAGCAATAGATAGTGTGAGTTGCTAGAATGTCCCTTAATATTGTGAATTTTATTTTTCCATCGCAAAAAGCTTAACAACGAGCAAATGAATAGGATATGGTAATCCGTCGCCAATCCTGCACGGAAAATGCTCTTTTAGTGACGCATTTCTTCCGCTATTAAACGATATTTTTCTTATAATGATTGAGAGTTTGGCCCCTATCTGCTTTGTATTGGAGATCAGTATCATACAAAAAACTATTTTCTTTTCAAGTAAGAGAATTTAAACCAGCAAAAGAAGTGAATCCGAATATTCAATTTTATCGTCCAAATGAGGATCAATAGCCAATGCTAAAGTCCTTGCAGTCGAATCAAAAATTAAAATATGACTTATTTAACAAAAAAAAAAAAAATCATGGTCGGGATACCGTCAATAAAAGGTAGATTAATCCCCATGCAACACTTGTCGACGACTTGAACAACCACGCTTCATCTCCATTTGTTGCCGAAAGTGATAGGATGAGAGCAATATGCTACACAAATTTTAGTCCATTATTCCCATCAGGGAAGATATGGTTTGGAGTACCTTTATGTGGTTTATAATATATTGGAATATCTACTGTGAAGTTACTTAAATTCAGTTTGAGTACGCACGTCAGTAGGAGAAGTTAAGGCATATAGGTTAATTCCAGACTATATGTAATTCGAGTAACCAAAAACAATTCGGAGAATAGAGCCATTTGTAAATTATTCCACGTTGAAAGATTAAATTTTGGAAGATTTAAGCGAAAAGAAAAATTGCAGAATTGCGGCGCGACAACAAAAATGGTAATTTTTGTTATAGACTGACTAAACATTTTGATCCCCCGTAATGCACAATGGTTTCCAACAAACAAATTCAAAATTTGAAGTTTATTGATTTTCATTACAACCTCAAATTAATATTTAATATCATAATAATTAAATTTACAATAAAATATTTTTATAAATACTTAATATATTTTTTAATATAATATAAAATTATAATTATTGAATTCACGTCAATTCGTAATAAAGTGTAGATTCACCCCTTCAAAAACATGTTATTCGAATATAGAAGGCCAATTGATTAAAAGATTACAGAAATATATATCTAAACTAAAGGTACCCTACATAATACTTTTATTGCAAACTTAAAGGGATAAAATTCTTGATTCTTAACAAAGATTTGCAAGGATAAGTGATGCATGAGGGTTGCCAGAAGATGCTTGACATGATTGGTTCACCAAGTATAGCGCGCTAGGGTTGGTACCCTTTTTGTTTAATTTATCTTGTAGTAACATATTGACAATATAAACAATTGCCACGCGACCAATGTAATTTAATTAATTAATACTAGCAGATTTTAATATTTGTTATAAAGATTACCGGTAATTACTCGAGGATAAATTACATATATATTTATAATGTGAAACAATTTCCATTATCACATCATGTCCTCCAAAATCTATTACAAATAAGTGTCTATTATAAATAAAATTAGTAACCTGAAAATAAGATGAATAACTGCTATAAAAGATTAATACCAAAGTTATAATGTATTTTTTACACTAATAATTAACATATTGTGTTGATATTTGATACTAAAGGGCATAAACTTGAGCTCATAACTCATTCAATAATACCACCAGCACTTGTCTTCATAACATGCTCCTTTTAATCATGCCTTCCTTTTTTTTTAACGATAAGGAAGCATATATATATATATATATACATATATATATATATATATATGTATATATATATATATATATATATATATAATTAATACGCAAAAATTTACATCAAAGTTATATAGTCTTGAAGAATATTACTATTATTTAAAGTTACTAGACTATTACAAATATTGGTACTTAGTTGCTTAATACTAAAACAAATGCCTTGCATGTTCTTTTCCAAAATAACTTCAACAAAAATAGGTGGGCAACCGAGGAAATGGCATTTATTCAGCTTGAAATTTTTGACTGCTTACTCAGCTAGGCAATCTGCTATTGCATTTTCTTTTCTAAAGTTGTGCCTGATTACCGGGGATATCAGACGGTGCATCAATGATCTGCAGATAAGTAAACATACATTACTGGCATTCTCATCCATAAGCATTTTTATTATATCTGTTGAATCTGATTCAATCTCTATTGCAGCATATGGCATCTCCATAACTAATTTTAATCCTTGCTCTAATGCTAAAAGTTCAGCCTGCAAGGAGCCTGTTGTATAGCAAGATTTTGCAAAACCCATGAACTATTTACCAGAGTTATTTCTGAAAACCCCTCCTATGTCTGCATGAAGCATTTCTTTCAAGAATGCGCCGTTAGTGTTAAGTTTTATCTTGTTTGGAGGAGGTCTTTCCAATGAATTTTAATTTTGATTGAAGTTTTTGTATGAGATTTTTTTTGGTAAAGAAGAGAAGTTCGCATATTTGATGGAGAACATGTCTAGGGTTGATATTCAGGTCCAAATTATATATGCTGTTGTTATTTCTATTCTTCCACAGATTCCAAATCGAAAAGGGAAGAATATTTTTCCAAGCATAATGTTGATGACTATATTGGAGATGAGAATTCCTTAAAATAGATAACGAATTGGATTGAGCATTACTCCGATTGATTATTACATCAATAACAAGTAGCTATAGGGCAAAAGAAAAAAATGAGTGGCATCTTCAGGTCCTTGTTTGCACATATGGAAAACAGAATCAATATTAATACCAATATAGAGAAGATAAGTTCTACAAGGAATTTTATGATGCGTATATTGCCAAATAAAGAACTCAATTTTAGCAGGACAATGGGATCCCAAATCCAACTAAAGTTAGGCTCTTCATCCTGAATCATCAAGTGTTTATCCTCTAAATGTTTGTAGTGGGACTTGGATGTAAACTTGCCATTGCTATTCATATCCCAGGACATAAGACTCATACCTATTAAGCTTAACGGCATATGAGTAGTCTTGATATTGTTTATTAGTGAAGAGGGTAGGTCAAAAGAAATTTTTAAGATATCCCATTGATCATAATAATCAGCTGAATAAGAGAGATTGAGTAATCAGATCTATGAAGGGCACCTTCTATACAATTTCTAAGGCTATGAGAATTATGACTCCATCTAGAAGTCCAAATATCAATATTAGAATTTTTGCTCGCATGCCACAAGATTCCTTTTGTAAGGATTTTGTACCCTTTTAGAAGAGCTGCCGAGATAACGGAACAGTTTGGGAAAGTTTTTCTATCGCCATATTTACTAGCAATAAGTTGAGCCCAAGGATTGTTAGAAAAGTTAATAAGGCGCCAACTAGGCTAGTAAGGAGAACATACTTTTTTTTTGCAAGCTGAATGGATTCCTAGGCCTCCTTTAGAATTTTTCTTTGTGATTGTTTTTCAATTGACTAAATGGAGTTTTTCTTAGTATTAGTGGTACCCCATATGAAATTTCTTTGAATCTTATAATTAGATTTAACACCTTTTTAGGAAGCATAGTGTATTGCATAACACGAGAAGGCATAGCATTAAGAGCTGCGGATGCTAGGGTGGTTCTTCCCGTAATATCAAAAAGATTTGTTTTTCAAAGAGAAAGTTAGCTTGCATTTTATCAACGACAAATTGGAAATCCTTAGGCTTTAATTTGAGATTTAGAATTGGAAATCTAAAATATTTTCCAAACTCAACACTAGGACTTATGTTAAATAAGCTAACAAAATGACTAAAAATGTCCCGTGGACATTTTTTGGAGAACACAATCCTAGATTTAGCATAATTAATAGACAAATTGGTTTCTTCCATAAAAAAATTGAGGCACTGACTAATACAATTACCCGTCTTATGATTGGCTTTACCCATTAAGGTCAAATACTCAGCAAAGAACAGGTATAAAAAGTAAGGACCCTTTGGGGTAGTTTTTGTGGTATCCCACTTCAACGTATCCACTTGATTATCAATTAACCTAGACAGAAGTTTCATACATAGAATAAATATGTATGGTAAGATGAGATCACCTTGACGGATTCCTCTACCTGGTCTAAAGTAATTAGTCTTGGTTTCATAGAAAGAATACCAATTCTACTAGTCAAATATAGTGTATAATGAGTTTAGGAATTTTTGGAGGAAAATGAAAGAAAGCCAGAGTTTTGTGAATAAAATCCCATTCTAACCTATCAAAATTCTTTTCGAGGTCAATTTTTAATAACATATCATAATAAAAAATATTTGAAGAGCACGTATTATTAATTATTTCTTGAATAACAATGATAGTGTCGCTAGCTCTCCTATTTTGAAAAAAGTTAGATTGAGTAGGGGTAATAATGACTGAACGAAAGTGTTTGTCTATTAGCAATAATTTTGGTAATAATTTTATACACCATATTACAAAGTTCAATAGGTCTAAATTTATTTAGATCAGTGGCATTGTCAATTTTCGGGATGAGACACAAGTAAGTATATCATTAATACCCTTATGGAGAAATTGTGATTCAAAGACATCTTGGTATTTTATGACTGAATCTCCAACTATATTCCAATATCTCTGATAAAAGAACGGACGGATACCATCCGGACCGGGGGCTTTAAAAGGCTTAAATGAAAAGATAACTTTTTTGATTTCTTCCTTTCTAATAGGATTATCAAGGGTGATTAAATCATTGGTTCTTAAAGGTCATTTTGATTCTTGAAACAATCCATTTTACTAATAGTTTTAGAAGTATTGTCGGAATTATTAAAATAGTTGAAAGTGTGTTATAAAATTGATTCAGCATCAGTAATCTAATTATCAGTTTCATCTTTAAAGTATAAGATAGAGTTAACACGTTCTCAGTTGGTAGTCATATTTTGGGAAAAATGAGTGTTAGCATCGCCTTCATTACACCAACTAATTCTTGAACGAAGCTTCCAAAATTTTTCTTACATTTTTAAAAGAGCATTATACTCTTGTTGGAGAGTAGTTTTCATTTTCATTAGAAAAGGACTACTTTGATACTTTGGAGAATTTTGAATCCAGTCTAGATTCTAACATAAATTTTTTCTTTTTAAATATATCACCAAAGGTATAATTATTCCATGGAATGATTTTCTCTAAAAATCTGTTGAGCCTTAGGGAGTTCATTAGTTTGCTAACTAGCCCTACTTATATTAACAAAGTCAGAATGCCTACACCATATAGATTCGAGTCTAAATAGTTTACCATTATGAAATCCATTGTTAGGGACTAATAGGAGTAATAAGGGGTTATGATTAGAGTGAGTTTTTTAGAGGTGGACAACCATCTATTTTGGGAATAAACTCATCCAATTTTCGTTTACAAAAATTCTATTTAAACATTCTATAATCTAATTGTTAGACTTGCTATAGTGGTTAAACCACGTATATCTACAACCTTTAAAATCAAGATAAAAAAGGTTACAATGATTAGCACTAGACCACAAATGAGAACTATGTCTACTGTTAGTTTTCCAACTCCCAAATTTATCATCCATGCAAAAAGTGTCATTAAAATCACCTCCCAAAAGCCATGGTCCTTTATAATGTTCATAAATTCCTTCAATATTACTCCAAAAATTATTCCTACTTGCTACTTTAGTACTAATATATATGGATGAAAATAGCCAAGAAATATTTGATGGACGTACCTCAATATTAGCATGTATCTTTTAGTTCCTTCTCACAAAGTCTTTCACTGTAATCACATCTGATTTTCATAGAATGACCATTCCTCCAGATTGTTCCTTAGCTGGGACTTCGATCATTTGCGTGAAGAAAAATTCAGTAGGGAGAGAGACATGGTTTTCCTTATGAGTCTCCAGTAAGTGGACAAAACTGGGTTTTTGGGTATCCACCATTTCTCTAAATTTTACCCTAAAAGCATCATTATTACCATCCCTTATCTTCGAAATAATAGAGTTAATTGGATGAGGCATCATATTAGTTAGATTATGGTTATGCATGCTACCATTGTCCCCCATTCTCTGTGGAGAGGGAGTTGGGTTCCTCCTGATCGAAGGTACCAGGATAATTGCATGGCTTCCCATAATTGTGTTCTACGGAGGCTTGACATCCACCGAGAATTTGTAGAGTGTTGGGGAACAACTGAGAATGTATCTCTTCTCGCGCATTTCCCTAAATAGATATACCTTTATATCATTTTGACTTGAAAACTCTAGGATTTGGTCTGACCACAGCAGGTTCAACTCCTCTGCATCCTTTATTGGTTGATCTTCTGGTTCTGGTTGATTGGGAGGAACTTGTTATTGTGGAACATTGTTTTGACCTAGAGGATCATTTGGTTGGGGATTGTTTGCATCCGGAGGAATTTGTATTTGGTTGGCCATCTGATTGGGTACATGGGTGTTGGCATGGACCATGGCATGAATATTGGGTTCATGTTCGAGATCTCCCTCAGTAGAAAGAATGGGAGATCTATTTACATGTTCTGAGTTTAGATTGGGTTGAAGTGTGGTGGTAGACTCCATTGGTTTCTCATAGTTTGAGTTAGGTTGGAGTTCATCGATGAAGCTAGGGGTTAGTGTAAATTGTTCAACCAAACATGGTTGAAATAGTTGCACATTGCCATATGCATCCCTTTCGACACTAGCTGGGCTAGGAAGTATGAGTTCTGGAGGACTATCACTGTTTCCTGCCCATCCAATATCATATTGAATGATATTGTGTGCCTCATTAATGCTTATCTATCTAGGAGAGGGGTTGATGTTCTTGAGGGAGCGGTGGTTGAACAAAGCAGATTTGGTTGTTTGTTTGTGCTGCCTAGGGGATCAGAAGGTTGGCCATTGTATGAGCTCGTTGATGCCTTAGAATTTGAACTAGACGACAACGCCTTCTTTTGGATGCTGGGATTCTGGGCATATTTACTACTTGATGGATGGTTTATATTGTGGGAAGTAAAAGAGACTTATGAAGTGGGTAACTATGGATTCTATTATTCTAGGGGGTCAATACTTATTACCTCTATTTATATGTTTTGGGGGTTGATTGAGTCGATGGTATTAGTAGGATTTTGTGTAGATTTTGTTTCTGTAACGTGTATGGTTTCTTTAACCATTTGTTGGCCAACGGAAGAGTGTTGGGATAGGTGTATTTTATTGCTCATGCAAGGATTAGCTAGGCTGGCAGTGTGGTTAATGAGACAATTAGGGATTAGGGCATCATTGCAAGATGTTTGTACCGTGAGAGAATTGTTAATTTGATTATTTAGGAAAGTATGCACGTAACTTCTGCTATTCAAGGTATTTGATTGATCATTAGAAGAGTTTGCCACGTGGAAATTTGAAGTGGGGATGGAGCCACGTCCGATACCATGCAATCTAGCTTAGGCGGATTAACCAAACTTGTTTCCAGTCGTGGGGGAAAAATATGGGCTAGGATTTTTTGCAATGTAATTTTTAGAAGAAATTCTATTGGGAAAATTAATAGGCATTAGCTTATCAATGGATTTAACAATTAATGAGGTAGAAGAGAGTGTACGCGACAAAAGCTTGATTTGCTTAGATTTACCTGAGGTGTTCTTGTGATTGACCTTCTTTTTTGTTGGGAAACTCACTGTTTGCCTCATTTCTTCCTTCGTGGATTGACGTGAATATTCATTAACACCTTGTGTTGTTGCTTTATGGTTACTTGGATTGGTTGGCAGTAGAGTCCAAGTCTGTTGGAGAAGAAGCATTAACAACTATTTTATACTGATATTTGGATTGGACATGCCCAATTGTCTTCCACATTTAATACATCAAAGATTTCCATTTTCATGTGTATAGCTTGTTTGTGTAATCCAATAAAGATAAAAGGTGTTATTGGGATATTCAAATGCAACTCAACACATAATCCAGCATATCTTCCTCTAAGTTGAGAAAGTGCATGTATTAACTTTTAAGAGTTTGCCAATTTTTTAAAATATTAATCCATCATAAAATTTCATAGGTAATTTGGGAAGATGAATCCAAACTGCAGTTTTTGATATTGTTACTTCCGATGCAAGAAAATTTGGTTCCTATTTTTGGACAGATAGAAAATGACTAAAGATGAACCAAGGACTCATATGTAAGGCCTTTTGCTTAGTTTCCTCATTACTATATTTAATGATGTAATAATCACACCCTACTCAATCAAAGGGAAGTTTTTTTTTGTTTTTTACAATTCATGTAATTTCCTTTTGAGCAAGTGGCGTTGGATTTTTTACATTAATCATGCCTTCCTCATTAGTTCTTTATTTCCTTCAAACAATGTCTATGATGGATCGTATAACCTATTTGTAGGCCTTTAAGGCAAATAGCTATTATGAGTACATTGTTAATATCAATTTATGTTGTGGTATTTTATTTGATATGAGTTTTAAGAAAGAAAAATAAAATAAAATATATGATTTAAAATAAGTCATAAATATTTGTATGGCTATAAATTTCATTAAAAATGAAAAAGTTTGAATTTAAGTTTAAATCAAGACGCATGACATTTTATTTTTTATACAAACTAAAAAGAAAAGTATAACACATATATCTGGAGGGAAATACAATATTTAATCTTGCGTGGATAAGTAAAATTAATTACATCCTCTTACAAAACAAATAATTAAGCAGACTAATATAAATTAAACTTGTGATTAATCAAATTTAAGTAAGAATATCATCTTGCATTTTTTCTTACAGCTTGTTTGGATGGGTGTTACATATCGTTTCATAATATCGTATCTTATTGTATTGTACTATACTTTACCATTTGATGAGTACAATGTTTGGTTGGATCGTATTGTTTTATCGTCGTTTCATGGTATCACCGCCAGTAATATGATGAATAAACATGTAATATTATAAAGAAAAATTATGGTACGGTATATAAAAAGTAGGATAAATGATAAAATAGAATTATTTAATAATAATAAAGGGTGAGATTGAGAGAAAAGCACAAGGAAACGATGCGATCATACTAAATTGGTTATTATATAAAGTAGCACATTTCATCGTTACATAAAAACGAATTTAGCGATATGATACAATAAAATTTAATTTGCAATCAAAACAAACATTATATTTAAAGTAACAACACGATACAATACAACAAGTAACAATCATCAAAACAAGCTGTTACTCGATTCTATTCTCATATTTTTACTTCTTCTTTTTGCCAACATTGGGCGTCGCATATTATTGTCTAAAATATATTAAAACGACAAATTGCCTATCCCTAAACTTTTCGGGGTGAAGAGTGGGTAACTACTTTAATTTGGAATCCAACAAAGGAAAAATCGAAGGAAAAAGGGGATTAGTGGATGGTTTATTGCTCATTAAGAGGCTAATATCTTATTGATTCGGTTTATAGCATGAAGAGAAACATATGATTACGGCAGATGGTATAAATGTTTATGACACAAATGCTTCATTAAACCAATCAAATCAAGATTTTAATATTTTTTTATTTCTTTCTTCAAGTAATCAAATCTATGCCCCCACAAAGTGGAATTGAACACTTTAAAAAGAAAAAAAGAATACACTTTAGAGAGGAATAGAGAAGTATGTGACATCCCCCCATAGTGCCTAGTTGGACCGATTTTTTCTCAACATTTGTCAAAGGTTCTCTTATCTCTTCTTTTCCATTATTACAGTTTAATTAATCATATATACTTTAAGCTGCTTTTGCACAGTAGATGGTCTTTGGATGGCTTTACGTTAGTAAAACTCTATGTTTCGATATCCTACAGGTTAGAACTATAAGAAACTATTTCTAACAACATCTTTTGATTCTAATAGAAAAGGAGAAAGGTGCCTACCAACATACTACCTTTTCCTTTAAAACAAAAACAAATTCCAGCTTTCACCACAACATGAGTTCATGTGTCATGGCAACTATTAGAATATTTTCTCGTTCTTCCATCTTCTTTTTTTTTTTTCTCTTAGAGATAAGGGGAGGTTCTATCTTCTTTAATGTAACTAACATTAGGTGTATACATCAAATAAAATAATTGAATCATTAATAATAAAGCGAGAATGCAGGACATAGATCTTGTATTTATTATTTCGATATATACGATGCATGCAGATAATCTTTTATCGTATATAATTATTATCTGCCTTGTTACTCTTAGTGTAATGATTTATAATGGTACAAATTGTCACGATCCAAAATTGACTAGTTGTGATAGAATCTAACACAATATGCTAGGCAAGCCAATTAATAATTATCCAATTCCAATAATATTAATAAGATAATTAAAGAAAAGAAATTATCTAAATCTTACACATTTTGTCAAGGACAGTTAGTATAAATCATGAGTTACTAAGAATAGAATTTACAAAGTTGGTATGAAGTAAATACATAATCTGTTCGAAAAGTATATAAATAGAGTTGTTTGAATATTAAACTACCTTGAACAAGAGGTAGCTACAGCCGGAACCCAGGTACATCTTCAATCCCACCTCTCGTTAATCACAACAACATCATCGGTCAACATCTGCAAAAGCAAGATGCAAAAGTGTAGTATTAGTACAACCGACCTCATGTACTCAATAATTGACAAACCTAACCTTAGGTTGAAAGTAGTAACGAGATAGAAAATAGATCGAGTCCAACACCAATAACCAATAGCGATTCATAACAATGTATAACAAGTAATAAAAAAGTAACTCGGAATTTAAAATAATCAGCTTTTCATAATTTTTGAAAACATCGTTCCGTCTTACAAGTATATTAGTGAAAACCCAAATCTTTTACAGAAATCATCGAAAAATATGAGATAGTTTGAAAACTGTAATTTTTCAAAAAAACAAAAATCCATTCCACGATAAATAAGATGTTTCATTTTCCTTCCAGATAGCAAGTTTGAAATACCTCTCTGTGCCGACATATCAATATGTGTAAAGTCATGAATGACATAATACCGTACAACATGAGGAGAATGCAAGTCTATGCATTTATGTCAAGTGTGCATGCCAACCCTATGTACCTCAAAGATGAATTATGTACTCACACTCTCAGAGTACGCAATCTCACTGTCTCACACTTTCTACTCATCATGCTCAATTACTCAGTACTGTATATGGCCAATGTGGCCCAGGAAAGATCCATCCCAGAATATATACATTAACTGACCAACAATCACTCAGTACTAAGTATGGGAAAATCCAGCCCATAGAGAAGATCCATCTCCAGGTATATAAAGTTTTGGACAAGATCCATGTCTAGAGAAGAACCATCCCTCAATATAATCACCCGCACTCACTGGATGCGTACAGATTTCAGTAGGGCTTCTACAACCCAAGAGCTATCATAAAATCAGTATAACTGATGTGGAGTGCAGCCCGATCACATAACAGTCACTCATAATCAGGCTCTTAGCCTCACTCAGTCATCAATCTCTCCAGTCTCACTCATGGGCTTACAATATTATGAAACTATCCCGACAACAATGATATGATGTATTAATAAATAACAACTGAGATTGAGATATGTTATGAATGCATGAATGTGGCTGAGTATGAAATATCAATAAAATCAATGACATGATAGTAAGAAATAAACGCTATAGGACCCAACAATATCAGCATAAAGCCTAAACATGATATCTAGCATGATTGACAACTCAATTACTTTATCACATGATGAAAACATAAATATCAACAAAGTAGGACCACTATACAGTGCCATAAAAATAATAGAGTCACAATTCACATGCTACATGCCCACACGCCCAATACCTAGTATGTGAGTCACCTAAATACCAATCACATAACACGTGTTTCGTGGTTTCATACCCTCGACATTAAGTTTAGAAGTTTTACTTAACTCGAACAAGCCAATTCAAATACCGAGCAAACCAAGCGATGCTCCAAAAATGCCATCACATGCGTAGCGACCTTTGAGCAGCTGAAAACTAGCCAAAAGCAACTCAAATACGTCAAATAAAGCCCAAAGAAATAATTCTAAATGATAAAGATCAAATCTTTAATCAGAATCCAAAACCGGCAAAACATCACACCGGGGTCTAGGCCTCGAAACCCGACAAAAATTACAAAATTCAATAAAACATTTCACTCAAATATGACTCTGATCGATATTGAAAACTTATTAATTCACATTATGAGACGTCAAATCCCCCAATTTTCTTTTCAAAATTCATCAACCAACGCAAAAATCGAAGATAAATAAGTGAAATACAACCAAAATCGAGTTGAGAATACTTAACCTAATTCATATGGTGAAAATTTCTTTAAAATTTTTCTCAATCCGAGCTTCATAGCTCAAAAATATAAATGGCTGAAACCCTCGAAATAGAGTACTTTATAATCTACACAGGCCTCCTCTTACGCGAATGCGGGAAAACCATCACGTTCGTGATGAACAAAATAATCTGCCACCATAATACAGTTCGCGTTCACGGTAACCACCTCGCGAATGCAATTCACAACTGGCTCAGACCTTCGCAAATGCGGCTCTAACTACGCAAACACAATGAAGAAGGCCTCCAGCTACAGCTCCCAGCTCAACTCTACGTGTTCCCGATCCCTCGTGTGCGAATGCAAATAAGACTTGCCCCAACTCTATGTAAACGCGTATCAATATTCGTGTACGTGATGAAGAAATTCTATTTTCATCAAAATAGACTACACATTCTCGATACTTTCCACACGAATGTGATAAAGGGCTGAGATAACATAAACCAGCCGAACACAACAGTGCCATTGAAGGAGAATAGCCTGAAATCAATCTGAAACACACTCAAGCCCCTTGAGACCCCGTCCAAACATAGCAATTAGTCCCATAACATAACAAAGGCCTATTCAAGGCCTTGAAACACATATAATAATATCGAAACGACGAATCACACCTCAATTTAACAATTAATAAACTTGAAACTTCAAAATTCCACGACTGATGCCGAAACATATCAACTCAAGTTCGATTGACCTTAAATTTGGCATACAGGTCACATTTGACATTACAGCCCTGCTTTAACTTCCGAAATCGGAATCCAACCCTAATATCAAAAATTTCACTCCCGGTTAAACTTTCTAAAATTCCAACTTTCGCCATTTCAAGCCTATTTCTACTACGGACTTCCAACGGAGCTAATGGAACCAACAAAAGTCCAATCTGAGGTCAAATACGAAAAAGGCAGACTTGGTCAACTCTTTCAAATTTAAATATTCCTAATTGAGAATACATCACACGGAGCTACTCATGCTAGTAAACTATCGAGCAAAGTGAAAATGCTCAAAACAGTCGTCGGGTCATTACATTCTCCCTACTTAAACATACATTCATTCTCGAACATGCCCAGAGGTGTTCTCAAAGCCATCAAACCACAATGTAACCTTACCATGCATATACCCGAGGGTGATCCCACATCACCTATCACATATAGGCTCGAAAACACAATATAATTGAAGATCATTAGTCCAACTTTAGCCCATAAGCCTTAGAATCCAATTTCCAACATCCGGAATTTCAATAAGGTCAGAATCTCGCTTCTACACACTGTATAAGTCTGAACAAGTCGAATCAATCCTTCACACTAACCCAAGATGTAATCATATAATGTATCGTATAACTCAAATACTCATCGCAAAACATTCCAATCACATTAGCTGCTTAAAACAATCCAATACCGGTAATAAACCTCATACCAAATAAGGCCTCGTTCTAAAACCTTCATATGCTACCGATGATGAAAGAAACACACAGAAACTCATAACCATTCATCATATCAACAAGTCATGGAGCTCCCTCTCCTTCGACAAGAACTATAGAAAATTTCTAAGCCAACTTTCGATATTATCCTTCAAACCCTGCTGTAATTAATTTCGATAGTATCCATTCTAGGTCCAATGACCTCATCTCATCTAACACAACCACTCTAGTGACATGACACATCAATACAATCTAAAGCCACAACCCATGAAATTCTTGGACCAATAAGAAACATCCTAAATGTACTCAAACATGGAAAATGACTCAAACAAGAGAACCGTCCCATAAGCTCAACGGGTACCACCATAAAGCAATGCTAAGAACCCATCACACATCACAGAACCAAAACACATAAATATAATACAAAAGATCATACCTCAATATAACTTTGCTACAATGTGTGACCTCATCCAAACGCTGGTCCATATTATATACCTCGAGCCACCCTGCTCAAAATCAATAACCATGTGAAATTCAACATCAAGTGCCCAATGTGCATTATTATAACCATGGAGAGCAAATAACACAATACCACAATCCAGAAGAAAATATCCAAAGCACAATCAATCATCCAATACCCAAAAACTCATCTCGCTCAAATTCCGCTATAGAGCCAAAATAGGACAACACCGCATGTGCATATAACCGACGAATCACAACTCCTCGTAGCATATAAGAGTAGCTCACAGATCATTTCAGAACACGAATAAGCTCGACGACAACCAAATGGAACATCCCTCAATAATAACAGTATATGGCCAACAAATTCGACTCGATGTAAAATACAAATCGTAATTGGGCATACCTATGGATCCCTAAATTGGCACTAGTCATCCACAAATAGATAAATAACCCTCTGAAAGTCAACAATGACTAAATCATAACGGATACTATCATCTGGTTAGCTTCGGCCACAACTTCACAGTCCACAACCATGAAACAATCTACTCCTGAGAACTCCCAGCCTCCAAATCCATAGAACACACGAATCATCATATCTGATCCTAACTCTACTGCCGAAATGTCTAACTCATCTCCCATACACGATCATCCCACGAGGAGTACTTCTATAATTTTTCCGTGCCACAAAGTAAAATTTTAATATCAGCAGTCGATCAACTAGGAGAGTGCCGCAATACCAATGATTTATCCAAAAATCAAAACACAATGCCCCTTCCGAAATGTATACTCTCATTAAGACATACCAAATAGTAATATCAATTACCTAGTCATCTGATATCGTCCATGCTCCATAAGAATTTTATGACCTTCACTTTGAAACTGAACTGTGACCTCGCTCATGCTAATCTCAATCCCACACAACACACTGTATATACATGCCATCATATAAAAAAATGAGAACTTCATAATCCACTCTGAGTCACAAGAAACTACATACTCAATTAGCCAAGGACGTTCTATTTGATTTCATCCAGGAGAAAATCACTATACACCACATGCTCTTCAGGTTAGTAGGAAATATACTCCTAGAACGGAGGTAGAAACCATTGAGAAAACTCTTCAACGCTTGTTTGCACATAACCAAGCTATAAAAACCGAATCTCTCTAACTCAACCAGGCCACGCAATTCGCCAAAACCTAAGAGCATAGCCACGAAACACTTGTAGAGACTCGCCAACTCATAAGTACACAAAGAATTGATCATACCCATTACTGTGCTAATCCAACCTATTATCAAGGAGTCCTATTTCCCCGAGTTCTTCCCGAAATTCCTTCAAATTGATACTTCTCTTTTCTAGAACACTACAATCCTTAACCAAAACTTGCTCTGTGAACTCTAGCGTAGAACCACACCGCCCTAAGGCTCATAAGACATTGTATTCATTCTTAAGCACCCCAAAAGTACCACAACCAAGATACCTACTCTAAAGAGACCTTCTGTGAATTTAAAGCCATTTGTTTCACCTTCCTATTACTGACTTGTAAAATCTATAAAGATATAGAAATGCCACAAGTCTCGACACCATCCAATGTAAATCTCAACTTCTATCAATATACACATCCTGAAGATCCCCAATTGCTAAATATAAATCTTGAATCCATTAGAACCATTCTCAAGAGTCATCTACTCTGCTCAAATCTCCATTAAACTGATCAACCAGACCGAACTACCCGTGCCCCATTAGCACACAAACATCCTAAGAAGTAAACCACACTTCTACGCAACTGAGTGAATCCCTACTCCATGCACACTACATCCTTGAAGAATAACAAATCCATCATTCAATATTTCAATATCCTTATTGCATAACACAACCTGTATCCAAAAATTTCTTTACTCGAGTCATCCTCAATCTAAACCTCTACAAGTCATAACTAATTCACAAGTATACCTCAAACCAAAACCAATAAAACACATAACCGTGCAATTAACTCGTTGATTGCAGACTCCCCCACTTGGCTCAAAGCCATGCAATCAAACATCTGATAACCAAAAATAACCATACCCTATTACGGCCATAATACTGGATCGAGATTTAACTAAATAACACAGGGATCACACAACCTCAGGACACCCCACAGGAGATAACCCGCCAACTTAGCCTTAATTTAACATCTCTTTATACCCTTTCACAACCACAATTACTATGCAGTCGCTTAATCTTCCTAAGTCTAAGCTCACAACAAGACATGAAAATCTACTTAACTCTACAATTAAACAGCATGATAGGTCCTATAAAGACCCATAACTTGAGATTATCTATCAACTTGAGGAAAAAAAACACCCAATTTACATCTCAATCAACTCTTTTTGTCACATTCAAATAATCTGAACACTTCCCACAGTCACATCATACTCATTATCTAGCCATCCAACCGCTCATCAAGCCACAAATTTCACTAATAGAGACACTAACAAACTTATAAGTCCAAAAGAATGTGCTCATATAACCAAACCTCTACACTCAAGCTATAGTCACAACCCAACCTCAAGTCTTCTAGACTGGCCCATCATCAGCACACTGAAATTATATCTCACACCTCATCCATGGAATCACAGCCATCGATGTATAGCTGATACCAAGAGCTCATATGTGCATAAAAATGCGTGGAAGGAATTCAAAGAGATACTCTTTAAGTTTAATCAACGACACATGATAAAGAACCTATGAACATGATAAAGAGACACTCTTTAAGTATTTAAGTTTATCTTCAATACTCTACTAGGTACTTGCTCATGACTTAAAGAACCTATGAACCTGGATCTATGACACCAATCTATCATAACCCAAAATTCATTAGTCGTGATGACAGCTAACCTAACCTACTAGGTAAGCTAACTAATAACTGTAAAATTTCAATAATATTAATAAGACAATTAAATAAAAGAAACTATCTGAATCTTATATATTTTCCAAGGACTGATAGTACCAGTCATAAGCTACTACTAATAGAATTTACAATGCTGGTACGAAATAAATATATCATCTTTTTTAAAAGTACATAAACAGAGTTGTATGAATTTAAGGCTGCCATCAAAAAGAGGCAGCTACAACTGGAGCGCATGTACATCTTAAATGCTAGCTCCTATCGATCACAACAACATCATTAGTCAACATATATACAGAAGATGAAGAAGTATAGTACGAATAAAACCGACCACATGTACTCGATCAGTAACAAACCTAGCCTTAAGTTGAAAGTAGTGACGAGCTGGAACATAGGTCGGGTCCAATGTTGATACCTAGGTTTTTCTCAAATTATTTCAAGTTTGCAGATCGACCATAAAAATTAGGTTTTCATAGCAATTGGTATTTCTCTATAATTTTCCTCATATATTTACTGATTCATTTTTATTTATCCAATATTTTTATCTCTATTAATTAAATTGTATTATAAATGATTTCAAAAGAATTCCTTGATCTAGTATAGCGTATTTGGGCCTATTAAGATCAAATGTATTTTACAAATTAGCCAATGGTACTATCTAATTATAATTGCAATGACTTTGCAATTATGGCCTAATTATATACTTTGTGTATGTTTTTACTCAATAAGTAGTCATTTATATTTTTAATAACTAATTAATCATTTTAATTTAGTTGATTATGCATCAATTTCATTTTTTATAATTATTAGCCATTTTTATAAATTTTTTCTCTATTTTATGGGGTATTTAACAACTAGCCATTTTTAAATTTCAGCTCTAGCCTAATTAGCCTTGATTCCCAACCAAATAAGCAAGACTAGTTAACCAGCCTAAATTTAAAATCTTACTCGAACACAATTCTCATTCGATCTGAGCGATGATTAATTCAAATCAACGGCCTAGATTAATGCTTACTATATTAACCTTAAATGACTACTCCCCTTTCTCATTTTTCTCCCGTCTCACTTCTCACCCATCTCTTTGAATCCTCTCAACTCTCTCTAGAAACTTCGTCTCCTGAACTCTGTCTCTCCCCTCTTCGGCCATTCCTTGCCGGAAACCATGAATTTTTCACCTCTCATCGACCTTATGGATCCGTCTTTCACACTTGTGTAACCGGTGGAGGCCCTCAAGTTACTCTGAGGTAGTCCACTCCCATCTCGGGTCTCATGACATATTTTTCGGTCACCTATGGTCATTCGAATAATATCTGTACTTTTTTCGGCCAAAGGCCGGTGATATTTTAAGCTCCATTCTCCTCCTTTGAGTTACTCTAGAAACCTTAGCTTTAAATCCTCCGATCTTATTAGATATGTGATGGATATATGTGTCTTTTAAGGTTCTGACCTGTTTCCCTCAAAAGATTTCTCTGATTTTTTTCAACACATGTTATTTATCGCTTAATAGGCCCGACTATTTTTTTTATTAATTGTCCACATAATAATTTATATTTATTTTTGTGTAATCTCCTTAGACTTGCGATATCTTCCCTGAATCTGTGATTTTGTGTTTTTTTCTTGTAATTCTATACTGATTTTTAGAACTGCTTTCTTACTTTTGCGATATTTTCCTTAGTTAGTGCTGATTCTCTGTGATTTTCAATCTTATTCGTGATCCTTTAAACTAACTTTAAGAATTAAAATCGTACCCTGTCTTATTTATGTGCACAAATATATTGTTAGGTATTTTACGTGTACTTTCCTTACTTGAAAATATTCTGTACTTAGTGCTTATTACATCCTACATGCTTTTACTACTCCTATCACGGTAAAATCAGTATTATAAGTGATTTCTTCCTTATTTGATACAACTTGTACCCGGTTGAACTATGACTCCCTAATTGAAGGGAGTCCGGGTCTTTAATTGATTTTGATTTGTATTATTTCTATAATTATGCTAAGTCAGTACTTATTGCCTTATTTTCCTGCCTGTTCTCAAACTATAAATACTCTACCCTCTCTTTAGCATAACATAGGAATAATTACACTGTGCTGATCTGTCAGGACCCAAATCGAAGGGCCGCAATGGGTACCCGGTGCCTTACTCGACCGAGTAACGTATATTTCTTATCATACTATAATGGGTAAGTGATCCAAAAAAACCTATCATGAGGCAACAAGAATAAAACATAAGGTAATGCTTAACATATGATGACTCAACACGATATGCAAACTTATACATGTGATATACTGGCCTAAAAGACTGACATGACTATTTGTAAACTCAAAACATAGGCCAACAAGGTCATAAGTGTATCCATACACCTGACATCCATCTACAAGCCTCTAAGAGTACATAAAATCATAAATGTCAGGACAAGGCCCCACCATACCAATCAATACATATCCAGAGCATATTGATCAAATAGGCAACTCCGGTGGAGAAATGCCAACATGTCTATTGGGACGTGCAGGCATGAAACGCATCATCCCCAAGCGAAAGGGATGTCAATACGAATAAAGTACTGAGTATGTAAGGCAGGAAAGCATAAACAAGAGCAATAATGTAAAGAGAGATAGATGAGATACAACCTGTAACATCTGAGTGCCAATAGGGGATACTAATATGAAATTCATAACACACATATATACATAAACTTATAAAAACATTTGCCTCTGTGGGCATCATCATCATCATATCGAACCCGGCCTCATAGAGGACTCGGTAAAACCGTACCCGGCCATCATAAGGCTCGGTAGAATCATACCCGGCCACATGGAGCTTGGTAAACCCAACTAATCAGTGATTGCAGAATAGGTGCCGAACCCGGACGACTATAGCGCGGCTCGGTAGAGTAAAATTGATACATATATATATAATGCATGCTCGACTCATGGAATCAAGTTCTATACCTTTTGGAGTGACCTAAGAATATTATGGACATCCTTACCATAAATATGAACCTTAGTAGGATTTAATGATCATACAAACTTGTTTAGATTAACTTTCTAAGGAAAGAACAATATGGACAACTTAAATTTCTAGGAGTAGATCCGTTATGAATTGGCGTACTATTTATATTCATGTCACTTTAGATCATGCCAAAAGAAGGAAGTAAGTGCCTTAACATACCTTAATCATGTTGTCCTTAATGCCTTCCAAGAAACTCTTCAAACAAGTCATCTCGATCTATCATAGGATAAGGAGATTCAAAATCAGTGCTAAGCAAAGGCTAAGTCTATCACTTAAGCTAGTAGCTAGTTTACGTATATTTGGGCAGCATCTCCCTTGTAACAAGGGCCCCAACCAATATCATATACCAACAACAACAACCAGAGAAATCCATCAACATGTAAATGTCAATAACAAGACACCATATAATAACAACAAGTCACAACTACTTCACGACGAGCGGCAAGCTCCAACTGGAATTCGTATAACCCATATACCCCTTATAGACTTCTTACATTAACTTCATAGTACCATTAACATGATAATGACGTCATTCATCAATGATTCCATCCTTATACCATATAGTTATAACAAAGGAAATAATCCACAACTCCAACTATCTTCAATTAGTAACTTTATTCACTAGTTCATGTCTACTCCATCCATTTAACTTAATCAACATCAATATAACCTTAGGCACATGAAAATACACAACATAACTACCTCATACAGTAACTTCAAATCGAAATTCAAGTTATATCAACCTTACAATAACCCTCAATGGAAATACAACACCATAGAAGTGACTTAAGCTAATCCAAGTATTATCTTATAGTTTATCATCCTAACAACTTAACCAACATACAAGCAAGATTAAGAACAATTACTAGGATGTTATATTCACCTTAGGCAGCAGCAAGAACTTGGAATATCATCCAAATACAGCCCACAACAATTCTCAATGACAACAGAACGTCAAAGGGGTGTTGTTCTTCACTAGGACTAGATTTTGATATTGAAATATGGTGTAATCCATTTGAATGACATGAAATACTCTAGGATTGATATAACAACCATGAGAGAGTATTTTACAGAATATAAAATACATAAAATAACCTCCCATACGAGCTGAAACCACCCAAAAATCAGCAACAACAAGAAGAATAAGAAACTTACTAGCACCACGGGATTCCCGACACTTGATTTATGTTGTTTGCCCTTTGTTTGGGTCTTGGATCATGAGAGAACTTCAAGAGAGTGTTTATAGGGTTCTAAGTTCTGAATATACTGAAAATAATGACTTAAAACGGGGTTTAGGCATCTTATATATATCCATATGTCTTAAACCGCCTATGTCGGCCCCATAGAGAGCTGCTTGGTGCAGTGTTGCAAAAACGAAAATATATCTCTTCTCCGATGTCGTATGGATGAACGGTTTAATGCCTTGGAAACTAGACTTGTATATGTTCAATTTGGTATATAGATAATTCCTTTATTCCAAGTATATTGTGATAAAAGTGCACCTACATTTGACCTAAATTTCAGCAAATTTATGAATGTAACTTGTGATGACCTTTGCCAACTCTTGTTCCACAGCTTGCTTGCCTTCAAAATGTAGAAAATGAATATCATACGACTAAAATATCTCATGGAATAACGGCCTTAACATGTAAAGAACCATATTCTCACCCCAAAGTACATGTTATAACTTTTCAAATTTGTCGACTTTCTACAAAACTTATGTTCTTCTGTTCATTTAGCATCTAAGCTTTCCAACCCTTTTGGTACTTGTTATTCATGATCTTATAGACTTGTAACCTCCAAGATAACAAGATGAAATTTACATTATGTACTTTCAAAAATGATCTCATTTTTGAGCTTATGTTAATTGGCTTACGACGTACTCTCACGTACGAAAACATGGAATGTAACATCATTACCCCTTTGGAACATTTGTCCTCGAATGTTGACTGATGCGCTCATCAGTTGTATAAACTATCGCTCTTACGAAGACTTTAATGCTCACTTTGCCATCTAAACACTGTTTTGTGAATAAATCCAAATGCTTGGGCGTTCTCCCCTTTTGGCCTCTTTCTCATGCCATAACATGTGGTTGGAATTCTTCCAATATCGTAACATTTGTTAGTTTATGTCATGCAGTATGAACAACCGTGTCCTTGTATAAGCGCATAGAAACTATTCTTCCCTTTTTCCTCCATCTTTTAGCCAATCTCTAAGCCTCACTTTATGAACATATACAGAATTATGAAAGGTTGTCCCTCTAGGCATCTATAGGTGTACTGATGTCCTTTGCTTGGTACTTTATTGAACTTAAGACTATTTCTATCTCTTGTTTCATAGCCTTGTGTATATATCCTTATGAATTTACTACATCTAGGTAGATTATACTATACCATAAAACTTACTTCGATTAATTATTACCGAGGGTTGCTACCCAACTCCAGGTTACCTTCTTGCTGCTTATCCTATATGTATAAATCTAAGTCCTTTAGTGCTTCCTCATTACTATTCATCTTAAGAATAACAAAAAAAGCTCACCTCGTACTTTGGCACTTGTACCCATCTATTATTTATTAACCTTCATATTGATCCATAATCTATCACTGATAACTTGCAACCTCTAACATAATTCACTATCACTAGGACTCACATCTCCTTGGGGAATACCTGAAGTGATTTTTCCTGATCAACCTAGGGATAATACTATGCTTCAATAACCATATTTCATTGCATCCCAATACAATTCATCTTGTGGGGATAATCTAATCCCGTGCAATTAATAAAATCCCTTTCTCATTAAATCGTTACTCAATCAAAGGCCTAAGCGTCATCCTCTTATCTATCACAATCTCATCCTTATTTTACCGCCAGGAGAGCATTCCATTTCTTCTAAATGCACCTATTTTTAGACTCCTCTGAGTTCGTTCAGATTGTACCGAGCTTTCAACAACTTTCGGATGCCATCAACTCTCTTATTTTGATGGGTTTAATCCCGATTACGTACATATTCTCATCACTTTCTCACTCATCTTTTCATAACCTTATTCATGTCTACCTAAAACCTTTTTGCTCTACAATTCATTACATTACGACCTATACCTATCTATTTATACTACTCGCAACCTTCCTTTAACTTGCTAGTACCATAAATTTCCTTTCATGCCTTCTCAGTTGTCCTTAAATGTAAGCAATTACTTTTCCTGGTCGTTCTATCACTTGTTGCACGAATACTTGGATTGTCTTATTGTCCACGAATATTATAATTTCCTGTACCTGATATGATATCAAACATCACCTTTGATGACTTTTTTTATTTCCATTCATTAGCCATGATAGGTGCCACTTTTTCAAGGAGTGTATATAATATTGTAGTGGGACTGTTATTACGAGATCATTTACTCTTTAGCTCACTATGTTTAGGTGGAAACCTTCTTCTTTATTTTCTTAGCTAGTCTTTCGTTGTAGCACTTAGGGAGACCTTCTGGCTCTAATAAATTTGCGAGCTTGTTATATCATACATCCAAAGGAAATTTTCGTTATTCGTACTTGTCTATAAATATCCTTAGTTATATAACTTTGTGCCTTTGTGCTTGTAGGGTTACTTTAAATCTCAATTTTTAGTGTCTCCTTAGTGTCACTCTCTCTTATTTTCATAGTGCTTAAAAATGGTACCTTTAACTGCCTGAAATTCTATCTGAATTTTTTTCAGATGATTGTGCTCTCGTATCTGCGAGATTGAATTCCCAACGTTGCGGTTCACTACATTTATCTTGCATGATCTATTGATTTATTTGTGACCTCTTGTCTAGCCATAACTAGGCTCTTCTTGAACCAACTACTAATTACTCGTTAGTCCATTCTCATATATGTAACAGAATATATATATATATATATATATATATATATATATATATATATATATATATATATCTGTATATATATATATGTATATATATATATATTCTGTATAATCTCTCTTGGGATATATCCTTTGGCTTAACTTATCTCTCGCCACTAGCTCCTGATGTATCAAGTGTCCATTCACACTTATTTATCAATATTATCCGGGCCGAAAACTTTTACTGCCTCTCCCCGCAGTCGTGCTTGTATAATGTTCTGGAATCATAACATATCTATAGGAACTAAATAATGCAACATCATCCCTTTCTCCTTTTTACTACATTCTTGCTTTACCATTCCATAGTTAGCTGAAGCGATTAACTCTGACTTAATACCATATCACACCATATTCCCTCCTTTAGGGGAGTACTAAGATTTTGTACTACGATGATCTACCAATAGTTATTTTACCTCTTCATCTTTGGCATCATTTCACATTATCAATTAACCTTAATCGCCTTATGGTAACCTTCTATACCAGGAATAACAAAATTTCTTACGCACGAAGGTGACACCTACTTTATCTGGCACACTTAGTACTTTAAGATTAACTCTACTTAGAGTGATTGCTTTAGGTAAGCAACTTCGTAAATGGCCTTTAAAGGTTATTCGTTTGTTGCCTATTCTATTATTATTGGAGCACGATCTTTGAAATTCTCACGATGTCGACCATTATCAAATCCTCCAGTCCCTGACTCATGTTCGATTTTATCTTGTTCACCAGCCCATACTGATTTTTGTTACTCTTGGGTCTAACCTTTCATCTGGGTCTGTTCTACTATTGCCTCAAGGCTTGTCACCTCTTGTATTTTCCTTCACATGACTATAAACTCTGTCACCGTGTCGTATTTTTATTTACTGTTATCACTCATATATCACATCTTAGTCATAATGCTTCATTTAATTTCTTCTTACTCTTTGACTAATACTTCTATCTATCACTTTACTCTAAAAACATCAGCAAAAGGTCCTTTCACTTTTAGCTCCTTTTGATTCATCTCATTGGCTCTTCGGGATGTCTAAAATTCTCTTTATCTCTCTCTCTCTCTCTCTCCCTGTCTCTCTAGGGCGGGAGTCATACTAAGGTAAATATTTTATCCCTTTTAGGATTCCGCTGCTTATCTTTTGAAATTGAGGAATATTCTGGTATTCATATCTGATTGCACTATTCTAGAGATCACCATCTGGGTGCCTTACAAGGAGATCTATTACCACCTATGCAGTACCCTTCAAAAATTTTAGCTAATGATAACAATCCATCCACAAATTTTTGTTACTCAAACCCCAGCTTGATCCTGCTATTACATCATTCTCTTAAACTATATTTGTCAATTCCCATAGGAAATAATTAAGGTGGGTGTGGTCAATTGTATAAAACTTTGTTACTATTGAAAGTAACTCAGAATGCTTATATATTTCTCTTCTTGAATTGCTCTTCATTGTCTAGGTACTTCGTGCTTCTCTTGTTTTTTCCTCATGTTATTTCTTTCATTTATTGAAACTTATATCCACCTCCTAATTCTCTCTTTGCTCTTTACCATATGGGTGGATAGATATTCATGTCTTGGGGCTCCTTATCAAGAGGCTCACATATCTTAGTATATACATGATTTACTGAAGACCTAACATTTATGCATCATTAGCATGATACAAAATAGAGTTCATCTGATAAACTCTTTAACGTCCACATTCAATCTTTTACTAACTGTTTTTCTGGATATAGGCATCATTGCATCATGAATAAGATAGAGTTTAGGAAATTGAGTTCTTATTACTGAGCTTTAACGCACGATCTAGAGTAAGAAGAAAGAGTGACAGTCCTAAATGCCCTGTTGCCTCTTGCTTATAAGTGTGATGCATTACACACCCATAAACAAGACTCTATTAGACACGGCTTGTAGATTCCTTAGGACAGAACTACTTTGATACCACTTTTGTCACGACCCAAATTGAAGGGCCGCGACGGGCACCCGGTGCCTTACTCGACCGAGTACCAACGTAACATATCTTTCTTATCATACTATAATGGGTAAGTGAGCCAGAAAATCCATCATCAGATAACAAGAATAAACATAAGGGAATGCTTAACATATGACGACCCAACATGATATGCAAATTTATCCATGTGATATATGGGCCTACTAGGCCAACATACCATTTGTACACTCAAAACGTACGCCAAAAAGGCCATTAGTGTATCCATAGACGTGACATCCATCTACAAGACTCTAAGAGTACATAAAATCATAAAGGTCGGGACAGGGCCCCGCTATACTAATCAATACATATCCAGAGTATCCTGATCAAATATGTAACATCGGAGCAAGTGGAGTGCACCAACACCTTTTGTTGAGCTGATAGCCTACTTGGAGAAATGGCAACCTGTCTATTGGGACCTGCGGGCATGAAACGCAGCATCCCCAAGCGAAAGGGACGTCAATAGAATAAAGTACTGAGTATGTAAGGCAGGAAAGCATAAACAAGTGCAATAATGTAAAGAGAGATAGATAAGATACAACCTATGACATCTGAGTGCCTCTGGGGCTACTGAAATGAAATGCATAATACATATATATACATAAACTTTTAAAAACATTTGCCTCTATGGGCATCATCATCATTATATCGTACCCGGCCTCATAGAGGACTCCGTAAAAATGTACCCGGCCATCATAAGGCTCGGTAGAATCGTACTCGGCCACATGGATCTTGGTAAACCCAACTGATCAGTGGTTTCACAATAGGTGCCGTACCCGGCCGACTATAGCGCGACTCGGTAGAGTAAAATATATACATATATATAATGCATGCTCGACTCAAGAAATCAAGTTCTAAACCTTTTGGAGTGACCTAAAAACATTATGGACATTCTTACCATCAATATGAACCTTAGTAGGATTTAAGGAACATACACACTTGTTTAGAATAACTTTCTAAGGAAAGAACAACATGGACAACTTAAATTTCTAGGAGTAGATCCGTTATGAATTGGCGTACTGTTTATGTACAGGTCACTACAGATCATCTCAAAAGAATGAATTAAGTGCCTTAACATACCTTAATCATGTTGTACTTAATACCTTCCAAGAAACTCTTCAAAAAAGTCAACTCGGTCTATCATAGCATATGAAGATTCAAAATCAGTGCTGAGCAAAGGCTAAGTCTATAACTTAAGCTAGTAGCTCGTTTATGTAAATTTGGGGAGCATATCCCTTTAAACAAGGGCCTAAACCAATACCATATACCAACAATAACAACAAAAATAGAAATCCATCAACATGTAAATGTCAATATCAAGATACCATATAATAACAACAAGTCACAACTACTTCACGATGAGCGGCAAGCTCCAACTGGAATCCGTATAACCCATATACCCCTTATAGACTTCTTAAATTAACTTAAAAATACCATTAATATGATAATGAAGTCATTCATTAATGATTCCATCCTTATACCATATATTTATAACAAAGGAAATAATCCACAACTCCGACTATCTTCAATTAGTAACTTTATTCACTAGTTCATGTTTACTCCATCCATTTAACTTAATCAACATCAATATAACCTTAAAAGCATGCAAGAACACAACATAGCTACCTAATAGAGTAACTTCAAGTTGAAATCCAAGTTATATTCAGCTTACAATAATCCTCAATGGCAATACAACACCATAGAAGTGACTTAAGCTAATCCAAGTGTTATCTTGTAGTTTATCACCCTAACAACTTAACCAACATATAAGAAAGATTAAGCACAATTAGTAGGCTGATATACTCACCTTAGACAGCAGAAAAAACTTGGAATTTCATCCAAATACATCCCACAACAATCCTTAATGACAACACAACCTCAAAGATGTGTTGTTCTTCACTAGGACTAGGTTTTGATGTTGAAATATGGTGTAATCCATTTAAAAGACATGAAAAATCTAGGATTGATATAACAAGCATGAGAGAGTATTTTACAGAATATAAAATACATAAAATAACCTCCCATGTGAGTTGAAACCACCGAAAAATCAGCAACAAGAAGAAGAATAAGAAACTTACTAGCGCCACGGGATTCTCGACACTTGATTTGTGTTGTTTGCCCTTTTTTTGGGTCTTGGATCACGAGAGAAATTCTAGAGAGTGTCTATGGGGTACTAAGTTATGAATACACAGAAAATAATGACATTAAACAGGGTTTAGGCATCTTATATATGTCTATATGTCTTATACCATCTATGTGGGCTCCATAAAGAGCTGCTTGGCGCTGTCTTGCAAAAATGAAAATATATCTCTTCTCCGATGTCGTATGGATGAACGGTTTAAGGAGTTGGAAAATAGACTCGTATATGTTCAATTTGGTATATAGACAATTCCTTTATTCCAAGTATATTGTGATAAAAGTGCATCTACGTTTGACCTAAATTTCAGCAAATTTATGAATGTAACTTGTGATGACCTTTGCCAACTCTTGTTCCACAGCTTGCTTGCCTTCAAAATGTAGAAAATGAATATCATATGACTAAATAACTCATGGAATAACCTGCTTATCATGTTAAAAACCCTAGTCTCACCCCAAAGTACATGTTATAACATTCCAAATTTGTCGACTTTCAACGAAACTTATTTTCTTCTTTTTGTTTAGCGTCTAAGCTTTCCAACCCTATTGGTACTTTTTATTCATGATCTTAAAGACTTGTAACCTCCAAGATAACAAGATGAAACTTACATTATGTACTTTAAAAAATAATCTCATTTCTGAGCTTATATTAATTGGCTTACGACGTACTCTCACGTACAAAAACATGGAATATAACATGAACTCTCTCTATTACACACACATAATCTCTTGCTTATATTGCTGCTTACTTGATACTGAGTCGGCTGCAAGCCAAAACTGAGTGATTACATTGCTCTACTGCTCTATTGTTCTACTTCTCTACTTCGCTTCATTGTACTGCTCTTCACTCCTCACTCTGCACGTATTCTCTCTTTTTTACTAGTACGCTACCCCAATGATACATATGATATCACCAGATCAAAGCCAAACATGTCAAGCAAGGCAGCGAGGATACGAACTAATCTTCTTGCTCATAAAACTAAAAATTGTTCTTTGTATGTAGGGACTAGGATTGCGAAATAGTTAAACATATTGTACGCCCATGGGAAAAACATTGTTCAACAATACGATTCTCAGAATAGTTGCACTTGCCAACGTTTGCTATCAGCATACACCACTGATGTTCCATACATCACAAAGCTCCCAGTAATCACAACGCCATAATCTGCTATCAGCTGAGAAAATTTTACTGTCACTTGTTATCTTATTTCTTGCATAAGTCTACCATTTTGCCTTCCGAGGTTAAGCTCTACCTCCATATGAATTTGCATTTCATAAGGCTACTATTCTACCTTCCAATCCACATAAGGCTACTATCCTTCCTTCCAATTTGCGTAAGGCTACCATTCTGCCTTCCGAGGTTAAGTTTTATCTCCATCTGCATCTGCATTTCATAAGGCTACCACTCTACCTTCTAAGGTTAAGCTCTACCTCCATCTGCATCTGTATTTCATATGGCTACTATTCTGCCTTCCGACACTAAACGCTGTCTCCATCTGCATCTGTATTGCATAAGGTTACTATTCTGCCTTCCAATTTGCATAAGGCTACTATTCTGCCTTTCGAGACTAAATGTTGTCTCCATCTGCATCTGCATTGCATAAGGCTACTATTCTGCGTTCCGATTTGCATAAGGCTATGATTCTACCTTCTGAGGCTAACTGATGTCTCCATCTGCATTTGTATTGCATAAGGCTACTATTCTGCCTTTCAATTTTCATATGGCTACTATTCTGCCTTCCGAGGTTAAGCTCTACCTCCATCTACATCTGCATTGCATAAGGCTACTATTCTACTTTCTAATCTGCATAAGGCTACCATTCTGCCTTCCGATGTTAAGCTCTACCTCCACCTGTATTCGCATCTTTTCACAAGGCTACTCTCTTGCCTTTCGAGCTTAAGTTATGCCTCAAATTTTCTTCGAAACTAACCATACCCCAAGAATTATTTATCTCATTTTTCATTCGGGCTAAGCTCTGCCCTTCAATTCACAAGACTGAGCTTTATCTTGTCCGCATCATACTACTTCATCCTTCATGGGCTGAAATATCGCCAACTCATCCAAAGGCATCATCGTTCGGAGGCACCATCTTCATAGCCTGAACACTTCGTGTCATGGCATGAAGACCTCTTTCAATCTTTTGCATATCATAATTCAAAGGCGTTATGGTTTGGAGGCACTATCCTCATAGCCCAAGAATATTATCTCATGGCGTGCTAATCCATTGTCTTATGCTTCATAGACCAGGATATCATGGTCTGAGGACATCATCCTCACCGTCCAAAGACAACATTCATGGTCTGATGGGAATTTGCATCATGTTTAAATTTATGCACAGTATATGCTTATATTGCTTCTATTTGCAGGTAAGACTGCGAGCAACGACTACCCCAACAGGACGATCCCACTCCAGTTCCCTCAAGACATATAAAACCTTACCATTTTCTTAAGTCGTTCACTCACCCAACCGTTCTTGAAATGGCTTCATCGGTATACTCCATTGATGGATCCTAAACTACATACGACTTGATTGCTGTAGAATCAGGGATATGTAGGCGACTGAGAAACCAAGGTGCGGCCTAAATCTCTTCAAACCATTTCGCTCAGAAAAAATTGGCCATCATATCTTTAGTCAACAACTCTTTCATCCTTCCCGGATAAAAAGGACAGATGTTGATACCCAATTTTTTCTCAAATTATTTTAAATTTATATATTTTTTTCCAATCCACTGGGTATAGCTTAGGGCTAGTTTTTATTTATATAATTAAAAGAAAGAAAACAAATTATCATGGTAACCTAACAATTGTAACAAATAAATTTTGAAATCTACATATAGCCAATTCTAAAAATTGAGTAAACTACTCAAAATTCATATCACAATAGTTCTAATAATAACTGTGTAAAAGGAAACTAGCCCATAAAATCTATGTATCTGCATATCCTTTTCTGCATTATTTTTTTCTTATATTGACAGCCTGATCTAATTGCGTTCATATTCATGTTGTTTGCATTTATAGCCTGCTATTTCCTTAGACTTATTAATGTCACCTTTGTAGTTCATTCTTTTTTTATGCTAGTGTTCCTGCTGCTGATGAATGTCTAGTCATTGCTGCTAGTGAACATGTTTTCCTGTTTCCTACACACAGCTCTGCACATATCTCATGTGTCATCCCTACTCATATCCATGCCATCCCCAACATGCCCTCCAGTGGAATGAGTATAAATTACTAATAACACCACTTGAAGGTTGGGCTAGAATAACAGCAATAGGACTTCATTGTATCCTCTTTTCCTCCTGCTTTTGGTTGTTGGACTTTATGTGTATCATATTGTCTCTCATTTGTAGCTAAGTCTGCTAAATCTTGCCATATGCATATTGTGGTAGCATAATAATCGAGCAAGATAAACACTTCATTGCTGCCTTGCTTACATATACCTGTTACTTCCCCTCAGTGGACTGAGTGCATAACACTAATATCACCAGCTGAGAGTTCATCCTAGGATATGGAAACATGTCCTGCAAAAGAAAACATAGTTAGTATAACACCAACCAGTATACTCATCTCCCAAAGGATCATATGGTGTTTTGGAGGACCATATACTCCCATCTCTATGGCCTTTAATCCAACTTTGACCCCTTCCTATTTTTATTGTCACCCAAATTAATACTCGGTTAGCTTCCTGGCTCCCTGTATTTCCCAATATTCCCCTTATCCTTATGTCTTTCTCATAACCGACCCCTCCTAATTCAAATAAATTCTCTATCTCCTCATGCCCATTTCGATTAAACATTCTGCGCATTATATGAATTTTACTATTGAATATTGCGAAACACATCTGTTGTTGCCGGAAGATATCTGCTGCATTATGACATTCCATGCCTCTATGTATCCTCTTGATTTCCATTCAGTGGGTTGAGTGCCATGCACTAATATCACCATCTAAACTTCCATCAAGTAATTAAAAATTACGCTTTCATAACAATTGGTATTTTTCTATAATTTTCCTCATATTTTTACTAATTTATTTTTATTTATCCATTATTTTATATCTAATAATTAATTATTAATTTCATCACAAATGATTTCAATAGAATTTCTTGATTTAATATATCATTTTTGATCCTATTAAGACCAAATGTATTTCACAAATTAGTCAAACTGGTACTATCTGGTTATATTTACAATGACTTTGCAATTATTGCCTAATTATATATTTTGTGCTATGTTTTTACTCATTAATTAGTCATTTATATTTCTAATACCATTAATCCTTTTAATTTAGTTTATTAAGCATCAATTTTATTTTTTATAATTATTATCCATTTTTATAAATTATTCATCTATTTTATGGGGTATTTAACAACTAGCCATTTTTAAATTTCAATTCTATCCTAATTAATCCAGAACCCTAACCCAATAAAATAGCCCAGTTACCCAACCCAAACTTAAAATCTTACCGGCCCAACTCTCGTTTGATCTGAGTCGTTAATTAATTCAAATCAGCAGCCCAGATTAATACTTACCATATAACCCTAAACGAATACCCCCATTTCTTATTTTTTTCCCGTCTCACTTCTCACTCGTCTCTCTGAATCCTCTAAACTCTCTCTAGAACCTTCCTCTCCTAAGCTCTGTCTCTCCCCTCTCCGACCATCTCCTCGCCGGAAACCATGAAATTTCCACCTCTCATCGACCATATGGATCCGTCTTTCACACATGTATCACCGGTGGAGTATCTCAAGTGACGCTAAGGCGGTCCACTCCCATCTCCGGTCTCATGCCATGTTTTCAACTACCTATGGCCATTCGAGTAAGATCTGTATATTTTTCGGCCAAAGGCCGGTGATATTTTAAGTTTTATTCTCCTCTTTGGGTTTTCTCTAGAAACCTTAGCTTTAAATCCTCTGATCTTTTTAGATCTTAATGAATCTATGTGTCTTTTAAGGTTCTCACATGTGTTCCTCAAAAGATTTCTCTGATTTCAAACAGTTTCCTCATTTTTCAAACTAGGGTTTCAAAACCCTTTTGCAGAAATGATTTCTTTCCGATTTTTAGCATGTTTATACGTCACACGAGTTTTTTTTCCTCGATATATTTTACAAGACGCTAATATTTCTGGGTTCGATTTGAAGTTTTAGTCTGTTTGCGATGTGTTTGCATGCCTCTCATAAAGATTCTAGGATTCATGTATGTTCTATATGTTCTTGCGCTTCCTGCTCTAATTTGTTTTTAGGGTTTCTCTGATTTTGTTCAACACATGTTATTTATCATTTAATAGGTTTGACTATTTTTTTTAATTGTCCACATAATAATTTATATATATTTTTGTGTAATCTCCTTCGACCTGTGATATCTTCCCTGAATCTGTGATTTTGTGTATTTTTCTTGTAATTCTATATTAATTTTTCGTATTGCTTCCTTACTTTTGTGATACTTTCCTTAGTTAGTGCTTTTTCCTTATGATTTTCAATCTCATTCGTGATCTTTTGAACTAACTTTCAAAATTAAAGTTGTATCCTACCTTATTTATGTGCACAAATATGTTGTAAGTTATTTAGCGTGTACTTTCCTTACTTGAAAATATTTTGTACTTAGTCCTTATTACATGCTACATGCTACATGCTACATCCTTTTACTGCACCTATTATGGTAAAATCAATATAATAAGTAATTTATTTACTTATTTGATACAACTTGTACCCGTTTGAACTATGACTCCCTAATTGAAGAGAGTCTAGGTCTTTAATTGATTCTGAGTTGTATTATTTCTATAATTGTGATAAGTCCATGCTTATTACCTTATTTTCCTGCCTGTTATTAAACTATAAATGCTCTACCCTCTCTTTAGCATAATAGAGGAACAATTGCACTGTTCTGAACTCTCTCTTTCACACATACATACTCTCTTGGATCTCTTGCTGTTTATTTGATACTCAGTCCGCTGCAAGCCAAAACTAAGTAATTACGTTGCTCTACTGCTCTATTGTTATACTGCTCTACTTCCCTTCATTGTACTGCTCTTCACCCCTTATTCTGCTCTTATTCTCTCATTATTACAGGTATGTTTTCAGTTTAACTTATAACATCTAAAAAAATATGTCTCTATTTGTATAATTGCACTTCCTTTTGTTTCTCTTATGCTTCTACTTGTGGTTTGGTTGTACCCTTGCAATTAGCATGCCTATTTTGCCATGTGATTACCTTTTTCACTAAATTCAACATATCTACTGCTTTCTTACATTTTCTACTACTATTCTGCCCCACCCCCTAACCCCCAGTACATTATAAGCATATGTTCACGACACCTAGTCACTATGTGATCCTATACCCTTCCCCTAAAATTAATGTATAACTCTGTTAAGCACCCCTTAATCTAATGTTGTTAAGCTTCTGCCATAAACACTTTGTGATGGACTATTGTTATGACTATTTAAGTTCTGTAGCACTTCTCTGGTGTTAACATGTGTGCAAATGTTTTTTCATACATGAACTACTTTTCCCCAATTCCTTTTTCTGTTTGTTTTTGAACTATGTATGTTGATTTAGTTTGAGTTGCTAATTGTCCTATTTCTTTTCTTCTTCAAACTGGTTTTCACTAAGTCAAACTCTTCTATTGCTTTCCAAAACTTATTTCAAACTAAACATTGTCAAAACTATTTCCAACTCAACTCTTTTAAACCTATACCAATCACTCTTAAATATACTATTAGATGTCTAGGTTCAACCCCCTTAATGTGTGACTCCATAAGGACCCTTGTGAGCTCCCTCTGAACTCTGATACATTAAGGTTGGCTCTTCCGCACTGCACTTACTCAATTTGATTATGAATCTTGCTTGAGCACTTCCCGGGATCCCTTGAGATACTTAGGGAACTCTAACACACCTGGATCATGTGGAAGACTGTGAATCAATAGCATTTAAGGCATTCTTGAGACTCTAGGCCTATCAGTAGGCTCCCTGTAGTATAACTTCTTCTTTTATTATTTCAATTGTTTAATTTGTGCAAACAGTTTATAATAATTATTGTGAAAACTCTCTTGAGATGGATAGTGAAAAGGGATAGGACAAAAATATGAAAGTTATAGTTGTTAAGGGTAGAAAATATGTTATTAGGTTTATTTTCCTAATTACACAATAGAAACCATGCTTAGGATTCATACATGCATTAGAAATCATGCACTTAGGTCCCATGTTTATTTATTCAGCATGTTCATCCTTATAAAATATTGTGTTAAAATTTGCTAAGAACTAGCACTTTACCATTATGTTATGTGTTACCATGTATACTTAGAGATCTTGCCTTAGGATAAAAACAACGCTAATAAACATATCATTTCCATATCTTCTACATATTCTTGTATGTAACATTTATGCATTTAGAAAAAAATCATGCTCAGGTACTGCATATACATCACTCTGCATTTTTATGCATTAGATACCATGCCATTAGAATTACATTCATATCCGCTTAGGCATATCTAGTTTAATTATTGATATAAAATAGATTAACCTAGCTGATAATAATTCTGGAATTCTAAAAATTTAGAATAACATGGTTAGTAATACAATTCAAACAGTCTTTTCTATGCAACCGTGATAACTGGAACACTGTTTTACACCTGGGCAAGACTTAGGTTCTAAATTTGTCAAAACTCGAAACAATCTTCTTTATGTATACTGCTTAATAATCAACTGGTTTAATATCAGTAAGCAAAACATTTTAGGACTCCTTTTCTGAATTAAAGATCAAATCTACCTCTATTATGTTTTAATATTACTTAGATACCATGCTTTAGGATTCTGAGTTCAAATGTGGACTTATATCTGAACCTTCTATCTATTTGCCCTCTGCCCCCCCCCCCCCCCCCGCAGAAAAAGAAGAAGTGATATGTGTTCTTATTTGTCGTATAGTATTTTGCCTTTAACCAGAGGGTATGCCTAGAAACTCCCTCAGAGGATAGAAATCCTAAACTCATCCAGGATTATAGGAAATGACGGGTAATATCATGTAATAGGGTCAAGACCAACCCTCGTTTTAATTACCTTCACGGAGCAGGAAAGGGTATATATGGATATGATGACCGGTGCGTTAATACCACGTGTATCCTCTCTTAGAGGAGTGTTATACCGAGTATTGCATCGGTGTGATCCATATTATAAACAAACCTAGGAAACCCCCCTTTACATTCAGGAATATGCTTAGATTGTAATTCTTTTCAAAATCTTGCTTTTCACCAATTTTTTTTCAAACACTTGTGTATAAAAACTTAAATCCCCTACTATTTGAGCCGTACTTGTTTGCTAATTGTACAAATTCCCAAAAATTATTTGGCTGGAAACCACACTAGTGAATCCTGAGAGGTGCCTAACACCTTCCTTTTAGGATAATTTCAAGCCCTTATCATGTCTCTGGTTACCAAACGTAGTTATAAATGAACCTTATAGGTGCCCTAATGCATCTTAGATCGTTAGGTGGCAAATTTTTAAAAATTCAAACCCCCTTTCCAAAAGGAAAGAGTTGTCCGAACCAAAATGTCATAAATCCGATTTCGCGAGAAAAAGGGTTTGTGACATCCAACACCAATAACCAGTAGCATGTCATGCATATCAAGTAACAAAAGAAGTAACTCGGAATTTAAAATGCTCAGACTTTTCATAATTTTCGAAAAAATAGTTCTGCTTTTCAAGTATATCAGTGAAAACTCAAATCTTTTATCAAAATCATCCAAAATATGAGATAGTTATTTTTCCAAAAAAAATAATCATTTCCACGATAAATAAGATATTTCATTTTCTTTCCAGATAGCAAGTGTGAAATACGTCTCTATGCTCTAATATCAATATGTGTGAAAAGTCTTGAATGATGTGATACCATACAACATGAGAAAAATGCATCTTTATGCCTGTATGTCATGTGTGCATGCCAATGCTATGTACCTCAGAGATAATCATGTACTCATACTCTCAGATAACTCAATCTCACTGTCTAACATTTTTTGTTTGTTATGATCAATCACTCAGTACTGTATATGGCCAATCCAGTCTAGGGAAGATCCATCCCTGAATACATACATCAACTGACAGACAATCACTCAGTACTGAGTAGGGGAAAATCCAGTCATGGAGAAGATCCATCTCCGCGTATATAATGCTTCGGACAAGATCCATCTCCAGGGAAGATACATCCCTATATATAATCAACCACGTTCACTGAGGTGTGTACGGACTCCTGATGGGTTCCTACAGCCCAAGCGCATTCATAAAATTAGTATAATTATTGTGATATGTAGCCCGATCCCATAACTGTCACTCATAATCAGACTCTCAGCTTCACTCAGTCATCAATCTCTCCAGTCTCAGTCACGGGCTCACAATATCATGAAACAAGCCCGAAAACAATGATATGATGTACTCATAAATAACAACTGAGACTAAGATATGATATGAATGCATAAATATGATAGAGTATGAAGTATCAATGTAATCAATGAGTGACAGCAAGAAACGACCGCTATGGGTTCCAACAATATCGGCATAAAGCCTACACATGATATCTAGCATGATTGATAGCTCAATTACTTTAACACATGGTGAAAACACATATATCACAATTCACATAGTACATGCCCAACACCTAGCATGTGCATCACCTCAATACCAATCACATAGCACGTATTTCGGGGATTCATACCCTCAGCACTAAGTTTGGAAGTGTTACTTGCCTTGAACAAGCCAATTCTGATACTGAGCAAGCCAAGCGATGCTCCAAAAATGCCATCACGCGCATAGAGACTTTGACCAGCTCAAAACTAGAACCAACTCAAATACATCAAACAAAGCCCAAAGAAAATAATTCCAACTAATACAGATCGAATCCTTAATCAAAACCCAAAATCGACAAAACATCAAACCCGAGCCAGCTCCTCGAAACCCGACAAAACTCATAGAATCTAACAACCCATTCAATTATAAGTCCAATCACACTAGTCTCACTCAAATCTGATTGCGAATCGATGTTCAAAACTTAAAAATTCACATTATGAGATTTTAGGCCAAAACCCCCCAATTTCCCATTTAAATTCATCAACCAAACGCAAAAATCGAAGATAGATTCATGAAATATAATCAAAACTGAGTATAGAACACTGACCCCAATACATAACATGAAAATTGCTTCAAGAATCGCCTCAATCGGAGCTCGATATCTCCCAAAATGTAAAATTGGCTGAAACCGTCAAAACAGAATATTTTATAATCCACTCAGGCCTCCTCTTACGCAAACGCGAACCATAACGTTCGTGATGTGCAAAATAATCTGCCACCATAATACACGTCTTGTTCGCAGTAAACACCTCGCGAACGCGACTCACAACTGGCTCAGACCTTGGCAAACGCGGTCCAACTATGTGAACACGATGAAAAAGGCCTCTAGCTCTAGCTCCCAGCTCAACCAACGTGTTCGTGATCCCTCATACGAGAATGCGAAGAAGACTTGCCCCAACTCTACGTGAACGGGAGGAAGAAATGCTACTGCCATCAAAATACACTATGCATTCGTGGTACATGCCACACAAATGCGATGTAGGGCTGAGACACAAGAAACAAACAGAACATAAAGGAGAATAGCCCGAAATCAATCTGAAACACACCAGAGCCCCTCGGGACCCTGTCCAAACTTACTAACAAGTACATAACATAACACGCACCTACTCGAGACCTCAAAACATACATAACAACATTGTAACGATGAATCACACCTCAATTCAAAATCAACGCACTGGAAAATTCAAATTTCCCTGGCCGATGCCGAAGCCCATCAAATCACGTTTGATTAACCTCAAATTTTGAACACATGTCACATTTTGACATTTTGGACCTGCTCCAACTTTCGGAATCAGAATCTGATCTCGATATCAAAAGTCCACTACCGACGTCATTTCATGCCTAATTTTACTACAGATCTCCAAATCACAACCCGGGCGCGCTCCTCAATCCAAAATTAGCCAGAGCTAACAGAACTATAAAAAACCTAACCCGAGGCCAACTACTAAAAAAGTCAAATTTGGTAAACACTTTCAAATTTAAAGCTTACTAGTTGAGAATCATTCTTCCAAATCAATTCCGAATAACCTGAAAACCAAAACCGACGATTCATATAAGTCATAGTACATCGCACTGAGCTACTCATGCTAGTAAATTATCGAACGAAGTGTAAATGCTCAAAATGACAGATCGAATTGTTACATAAATATTTGTGACCCAATAATCAAAGTGTATCAAATAAAAGGGAACAGAGGAGTAGCAACTAATATTGTTCTTTAGAAATATATAAAACTGAGAAATCCTAATTAGAGCATTTATATATGCCTTTTATTTCTCGAGAAAAATGAGAAAACAATCTAGATAAATGGTAAAAAAATAGCTTTCACAACTATATATGGGAAGTTAAACTAAGATGGGGTCAGACTTCAGAAGACACTGCTTGTGCATGTAATCCATTTGTCTTGAACTGAGGGACCTTTTCTGTCCATATTAGGCCAATAAAGATCCATGGATAAATGATAAAGCTTGCTCCATTAAGCCTAAAAAAGTAGTAATGAATATATTTTTAAGAAGCATCGAATAGAGCAATTTGAATTCAAGGTATCAGGTAAGTTAGTTAAGAGTTTCTTGGGGAAATAAGATAGAGAAAAATCCAATCGTTTTTTATCCCCTCTCACCCCAGAGGCGGCTTAACCCCAGGTCATTACATACGGCTGCTTTAGATTTCACAAAATTAGAGACTTCAAAAATTATTTTTTTATATTTAATTTAAATATTTATTATTAAGTAGTAATAAAAAAATTTTAAACAATTTATTGCTATTTAATCACCAATCGTTAAAAATAAAACTTTATATTTTTTGTCATCTTTTATGTGGGTTGGTGAGAAAATTCAAATAAAAGTAAAAGATAATTAAATTTAATTCTTACATAATTATTACTTTGGGAAGTAATACTATACAGTAAATTATGAAAACGGTCATTTAAAAAGAAAAAAATAAAATTAATGTTTCTGTTATAAACTAAAGCAAAAGACAAGAACAATAGAGCAAGAACAATAGCAATAGAGAGAAGAGTAGAGAGAGTTCTTCTTATTGTATTGAGAGGGGTGAATTACAATGGTAGAGAGCACCTCTATTTATAGGGAGGAGGAAGATCTTGCTACCAATAATAGGACTCTAAAATCTCTCTAATTAAGTACATTAAAGACATTCACCTTAAATAGAAGTGTAAGAATCTTCTATTTCATAACACTCCCCCTTGAATGTCTATTCAATGATGTGCCTCATAAAACCTTAAAACCAAAACCCAATGGGAAAAATTAAAGTAAGGAAAAAGAGTACACATGTTTGAATATGCGCCTATTGGTTGCCTCGTTAAAAACCTTGCAAGGAAAACCCAGTGGGACAAAACCTTGTAAGGGAAAAAGAGTGCAACGCGCATTGACTCCCCCTAATGAGTACATCGATTTATATCCTTGAGCATTTGCATTCCAATCTTGTGCATCATCTTCAAAACGATCTTTGGTAGATGCTTGATGAATAAATCAACCATATTGACTTGAATAAATATTCCGCACCTTGAAATCATCATTCTTGATAGATACGAACATCTTCATATAATGTCGTGGAATAGCTCTTCAATATCTCCATAGATGCATTCTCAATGCCATCATGCTTATAGTTATAGCAAGATACATATGTACACAAATTGTACTTAGGATGTGGTACTTCAGGACCACGAATTGCATATGCTTCAAGCAACTTGAATCTTTCAAGTTAAGTCATATAAGCCATATAATAAACTTTAGCTGCATATCAATCTTTCATTAGTGATACTAAACAAATAAGATATCGAAAACTGACTATACATACCTTTGACTTTTATCTTCAAGCATTTGAACTAAGGTTCAAAACTACATGTCTTTCATATGGAATCAATTCTTCTTGAATTGTATCTCTTCCATTTAGTTACTTTCTTTGGGTCAGCAAATGCGTATAGCATGCTTTGCAATATGTTGCAATTGAATTATCCCTTTTATGAACTTCAGGTTCATATCATGATATTCGGGGATATACATATACAAATGATAATTCATCCCATGTAACCTTTTCTCAAGTGTTTATCATGTCTCCCCCTCATGTTAGTAAAGCTAACTTGTTTCCTCAACTTTGGGAAATCATCTTTGTGCATTATGTCAATATACACAGCACCTTAATATAAGATGAAATTATTTGGTTCCTGACCCTGAACCACTTTTGAGGGGAGAATATACTCTTGTATACAACTTATATCAAACTGATATCTACAACTTCGTTCTCATAAGGAACAGTTTAGCTATTAAGTGGAAGCACTCAATAATTATCTTGCTAAACCAACTTTGATATAAACCAACTTATCAAGATTAACTGTCTTGAGTAGAGAATCTGGAAACTATGCTCGAAGTTAGATTACTGAGCGTTTTACCTCGCAAGCACGGCCAGGCTGCGGGTTAATAACAATTGCGCATGTAACCATTCCATAGATGCATCATATGTGGTATACATGGCGGGTGAATGGGCCCATATTCACCTTTGATATTTCCAGAATTTAGGGGCTTCAACCCGAACTCTTTAGTTGGTCAGTTCATTACTGAGAACAAGAACTTCTAGTTCTTTGATATTCACCTATGTGAATTTGCACATCATACTTCAAATGAGATGGCTAACACGAATGTCAACTGAATAAATTATCAATATTGGTAAACTTCAAATTTACACCATGACATGTGCACTTATCAATAAACTTTGGGTTTATTATGACATGGGTTTTATACCAATAGATATCCACTTTATTGTGGCATTCTTTCGTTTGTGTAGTACAAACTGGAGAACAAAGCGGGTAGCTTTTCATATACAAATTACCCCGCTACAAGTTGTAGTAATAGGAGAATCAAAGCCTTCCTTTATTTATAGTCTCAATATCATCAATCGCCTTCGCGTGTACTTTTGGAAACTGGATAAGTTTCTTTGAGACTTACTACAGCATAATACTCAATTGTGTTTCTCCAACATAGTAATAATTGGCTCTTCGAGAGCTCTCAATTAACTTTGTACTACCACAGGTTCATCAACATCCGTGTGGTGAATATCTTTCTTAAAGAGAAAGTTATACCATTATGGTCATGTCAAACTTATATGCAAGATATGTTTCTTGCATTATCGTTGTCCTTTAATGGTCATATTTCCAAAATACTTTGGCGTACAATAGGTACGCGACCAACGATCATTCATGCCATATATCATCTCAAACCTCCTTCTAGGGGTGAGGGTGGTATCATCTCAAGACTCCTTCTAGGAGTGAGTGTGGTATATTCAATACCAATTTCATGTTCATATTCTTCCAACATTGAATATGTATTTGTGAATCACATTCACTTCGAGGATATGTGATTTTGTTATCCTTTTCAAATCTATAAATGCTTCAGGCATTTGATTTGCTATTCTTTGCAAATGGATAATCTTTTGTGCCTCTTTCTTTCAAATAGAGGTATGTGGATCAAGATGAGATAATGATGCATTTTTCCACAAAATTTCCCGTTTGGTTTCACCAACTTCTCCCCCTAATTTTGGGAAAAGTGTCTCATCAAATTGACAGTCTGCAAATAGTGCAGTGAACAAATCTCCTGTCAATGTTTCGAGGTAGCGAATAATGGAGGACGCGTCAAACTCAACATATATTCCTAACCTCCTTTGCAAACCCATTTTGGTGCGGGATGGCGGTGTTACAGGCACATATACTGCGCATCCAAAGCTTCTTAAATGGGATATATTGGGTTCATGACCCAAAACCAATTGCAATGGGGAATATTTGTGTCAATTCGTCAGTCAGAGACGAACTAGCATTGCTGCATGCAACATGGCGTGACCCCAAACCGAAGTGGGCAGCCGACGAACTAGCATTGCTTCATGCAAAATGGCGTGACCCCAAACCGAAGTGGGCAGCCGACAAACTAGTATTGTTGCATGCAAAATGGCGTGAACCCAAGTTGAAATGGGCAGCCTCGTTTTCATAAAGAGTTCAAGATTATTCTCATCTATTGTCTCAATATGATATCCATTTTGAATGATATCTTTAAAACTCAACAAGTTCCTTTTAGACTTGGAGGAGAACATTGCATTCTCTAAGATAGATTCTCAAAACTCAACAAGTTCCTTTTAAACTTGGAGGAGAACGTTTTGATTGATATCATTAAAACTCAACAAGTTCTTCTTAGACTTGGAGGTGAACATTTCTAAATGATTAACTTCATGCCTTTGGGCAGAGTTAGATTTGCTCTTCCGGAGCCTTCAATCAATTTACTACTTTCCATGGTATGACATACAAAAGAAATACAGGAACATAAGAATAAGCAAGTTCAATTCCTTTTGTGTCACATAATATTTTCAAAATCTGCTACTAACAGTTGACAAACAAAATCAGATATGTTGTCCATAATCAAATACTATGCAGTTTGAAAATTTCAGCGTTTTTCATAAGACAATCGATTATTAAACACACAATCGATTGTTGGAACATAGACAATCGATTGTTAAACACACACAATCGATTATTTGTTATTTTTGAAAAACTTCAGATCACACTGTTTAAGACAATCGATTGTTAAACATAGACAATCGATTGTGGATGATTTTTGAAAAATTCCAGATTACACTGCCTAACGACAATCGATTGTTAGATATAGACAATCGATTGTGGGTGATTTTTGAAAAATTCCAGACCTCACTGTTTCAAGACAATCGATTGTTAGACAAAGACAATCGATTGTTGGCTATTTTTGAAAAATTCCAGAACTGTTTCAAGACAATCGATTGTTAGCCAAAGACAATCGATTGTTGATCAATTGTTTTTCAACTTTAATGCGAAAATAGTTGATAATCGACTAGTTTTTCAGGCTAGTCGATTACCCCCACTGGAAAATAAAAGTTTTATTGATATTTGAACATATTGAAGATATTTTAAAGAACTGCTGCTAACATTGCTTTATGAACTAACTAATACGAGTTAATGCTAATGACTATTAGTTTATTCACTAACTAATACAAATAAGTAGAACAAAATCAAATAACTCCATCTTCTTTCATCACGGATCCATCGCCGATTAGGTGGTCTATTTTTCCATCGGGTTGCTCAAAGAAGTCTGCCACATCCAGGTGGGTGATATCCTCATTGTCGTCATAGACAAAATTTGTTTCAGGGCCTTTTCTCTTTCGAGATGCTTGATAAAGGTCAACCAAGTGTCTTGGTATACGGCAAGTCCTAGACCAGTGCCCATTTCCACCGCAACGATAACCTATAGTTTCTGAACTATTTACCTTAGGATCTTCTGGACCCCGTTTCTGCTTTCGGTGGTTATCTCTCTTTGGGGGGTGACGGACTTCTTTGGAATTTCTTCCTTGTCCACGTCCTTGGCTTTGACCCCGTTTATGACCGTGATCATGGTCCCTTTTATGTTTGGCATAATGCGAGTGCACCATATCTGCTTCAGGCAGTGGTGTAGACCCAGTTGGTCTATTTTCGTGATTTCTCATGAGCAGATCATTATTTCGCTCAGCCACTAGTAAGAGAGAAATCAGTTCAGAGTACTTCGTAAAGCCTTTCTCTCGGTACTGTTGCTGCAGTACCATATTGGAGGCATGAAACGTTGTAAACGTTTTCTCAAGCATATCGTAATCGGAGATGTTATCTCCACATAGCTTCAGTTTAGAAGTAATTCTGAACATAGCTGAATTATATTCAGAAACGGACTTAAAGTCCTGTAGCCTCAGATGGGCCCAATCATATCGTGCTTGTGGCAGAGTGACCAACTTCAGGTTGTCATATCTCTCCTTTAAGCTGTTCCACAAAACGAGTGGATCCTTGACGGTGAGAAATTCAATCTTCAAACCTTCGTCAAGGTGGTGGCGCAAGAAAATCAAGGCCTTCGCACAATCTTGGGTTGATGCTTTTTCTTTATCTTTGATGGTGTCTCCGAGACCCATAGCATCTAAGTGGATTTCAGCATCCAACACCCATGTCATATAGTTCTTGCCCGAAATTTCAAGGGCAACGAACTTTCTTTTCATAATGTCAGACATACTCGAAAATTAAATTAGGAAGAGGGAAAATACCTTGGATTTTCGAGAATGATACTTGAGACGGTAGAGTCTCGTGCTGATAACGTGTTATAAACTAAAGCAAAAGACAAGAACAATAGAGCAAGAACAATAGCAATAGAGAGAAGAGTAGAGAGAGTTCTTCTTATTGTATTGAGAGGGGTGAATTACAATGGTAGAGAGCACCTCTATTTATAGGGAGGAGGAAGATCTTGCTACCAATAATAGGACTCTAAAATCTCTCTAATTAAGTACATTAAAGACATTCACCTTAAATAGAAGTGTAAGAATCTTCTATTTCATAACAGTTTCAACAAAGATTAAAGGGGTTGGATATATTTTCAAAATAAAACTGCAATTCAAAAAAAAAAAAAAAAATTTCAACAAAAATATCTAAAATTAATAAATAAGTTTAAAGTCTCTTGTTACATTTTAGCTTTAGGCCTCCAATACCATTGAACTGCCTCTCTCTCACCCCATCTTTCTTTCTCTCTCATATATGCTGTCCGTTTCTGTCTGTAATTGTGGGGAGTTTCAAAATTAGTATATTTAGGGATATAGTCATAACGAAAGAGATAGACACATTTATTTCTTACCATCTAAAATTTAAATTTTATGTATTTGTACAATAATTTTAAGTTAATGAATATATAATAATAACTTAATTTATATATAGTCAAATATTTATAATTATATAGTATAAAATTTGTCCAGAAGCTGCTAATTCGTGAACCCGTAGGTCCGCGACTATGCTCTTCCAATATAAAGGGCATAGGACTCCATCATTCCTCACACATCAAAATCATATATCAAAAGCATTGATCCCTTCTAGAGATCAAGCAGTAGTTGCTATTGTTGTTTCAAATATAGGGTTCTTTCCTAAGTCTTCTGATGGTGAAGAATCTTAAGCCTTCTGTCGGCCGGAGAGAATTATAGCCAACATTCGGGTTAACTATAGCTAGGAGTAATAAAAGGGAGGTGACAGAAGAGAGTGAGCACACATGGTATTTCCTTGCATATGAGATGCTTGAAGCTACGTGTGCTCACTCTCTATCTGTCACCCCCACCACTCTCTCTTCTTCTCCCCTTATATTATATTTCTTTCTCTTTTTATTTATATTTTTGTTTGCGTTTATTTATGAAAAATGCTTTGTCTGTTGGTTTAATCCGCTCTTTTGGTGATTTCTTGTGCTCTTTTACCTTAAATTCAATTATATATATATATATATATATATATATATATATATATATATATGTAAAGATGCCTTTCTAGTACGAAGCTAGTTTTCTACTTCAAGATTTATTATTTATTGTAGTACTTAGATTTTCTACTATGCAATTTTCTGAAATTTTGAACAAAAATCTGAATTTATCACTATGTAAGATGAAAAGTTTAGTACGTACGTAGTGTTTTAACTTGTTTAAAAATATCTTGATGAGTGACCAATAGCATTCAAGATTAGTTATTGACATGTTGCAGTGACTTCCACAATGACAAAGAAGGAGCGGTTGATATGGAACTATGTTGATGTTATGTTAATGGTTAAATTTAACTTGTCCTAGCTAAAAACCACGATATTATTTCTACTGCTGTTCTTTTGGTATAAAACAGGAAAAATACGAAGAGAATCATGGCTTACGACATCCAACATTAATGAACAATATAATCCTTTAAAAAAGTCTTACTGATACATTGGTCAAGTCGGCTGGTGCATGTTTGCGCGCAATAGTAGAATTCTAGATTCCATTATTTTCAAGATCCCCTCTATGATTGATACAATAAAAGTCTTAAAGTGGGATATAATTAGGGATGACAAATGATCGAGTTAAGATGAGATAGGTCCATAAATAAATTATTGCCTAATTCAGTATAAAGTGTATGTGAATTAAGATAAATTAATCAATGCGTCATAATCTAATTCGCTTAACTTGACTCATATTTTAGAATCATGCTCATCTTACATAAAAAAAAATTTTACCTTAAAATATATAAGTTGAAAAATATTTTACGGGTGAAGATGGGGATCGGAGTGGGTGGATGGGACAGAAAAACACATAAAACAGAAAATTTAAATTATAAAAAAAATATTAAAAAAATTTGAGGGAGTTTGCGGGGGTGGGATGGGGGTATTAAGGGAGGTAGGTAGGGGGTGGGGAAAATAATAAAAAACAAAAATACAAAAGTAAAATTTTTTTGAGAGTTGGAAGGGTGGTGCAGAAAAATAAAATCATAAAATTTAAAATACAAAAAAACAAAAATTTTTGATTAGAACTAATAAATATTTTTTAGGGGTTTGCGCTCGGAAGAGGGGGATATGGTCGGTGAGTGGCGTAGGAAAAAAAATTAAGAGTACAAAAAAAGTAAAAAAGAATTTGTGAGTTTAGGAGAGGGGAGCGGGAGGGGTAGTGTAGAAAAACAAAAGAACAGAAAATTTATAAAAAAAAAATTGGGCAACTAAGTATATTTCTAGATAAGTGGATTGGGATCATTTATTTTGGATGAGTTTCATGGATTGTATTTGGGCTGTTAATTGGGTTAGAATGGGCTATAAAAAATAATGGGTTAACTTGGCCTGAACCCAAATTGACCCATGAGCTACAATATTTGTAGCCCAACCCAATAATCTCTGGACGGGTTAGGTGGGTTAGATGGGTTTGGGCTCAAATTATCACCCCCTAGATACAACTTAATCGGGTTTACATTCCTATGCCACATAGGAAACCTTATTACCCTCAATGTTTAAGGTACTTAATTACACTTAGTATACCAAATTATCAATTTTATACCATAATTAATTAAGGGTATAAATAATTGTACATTTTTTACTCCTTGATTAAAGAAATTGCACGTTTTTTTCTCCTAACCCCTCAGTCCCACCCACGTTCTTTTTACCGTTTTCCACTTTCTGAAACCAAATTCTCCCTCTAAATTCACAGAATTTGAAGAAATCCATCAATAAAGTTGGTTCCCTATTTTACTCCAGTTGAAGTTCATCAATGAAGAACAACAAAGTTCATCAAAATTAAAGTCAAATCTTCGAAGTTCATACACACATTTACCTTCAGCTTCAAATTTTCTCAATGAAGAAGAACAAACCTTCAAAAAGACAAGAGAGTAGCAATTCCACCATTGACAGCCATTATAAAGTTTTGAAGCTTTGAATTCAAATTAAAATTTTGAAAAACTATTATTATTTGATTTGGTGTTATTGAAAATAATTGGTAATATATTTTGGACTTTATATGTCAATTTTGAGGGGTCTTGGAGAAGATTAGACTTGATTTTGACTGAAATTTAGATTGAAACTCGAAGAAGAAAAAGAAGAAGACATATTGCGGAAATTGTAGATAAATTATAGACTATTTTTTTGTAGAAGTTTTAGTCGTTTTGGATTTGTGAAAATAGGAAACAATGTATCTACAATCAGAATACAAATAATTTATAACTTATCTCTAAAATATGTACAAACTGGATATATTGAATTTTAATTTCCCAATTCCCATTTTAATTATAGCATAATTAGCATTTTTGACATAATTACGTTTTTTGCAGAAGATTGTAGAAGTTTTAGTCGTTTTTGATTTGTGAAAACAAAAAATAAAGCACCTACAATTAGGATACAAATAATCTATAATTTACCTATAAAATTTCTACAAATTGGGTACCTTGAATTTTTATATTCAATTCCCATCTAATTGTAGCATAATTATATTTTTTGATATTATTACATTTTTCCAAAAGATTTGTAGAAGTTTTAACCTTTTTTTATTTGTGAAAACAGAAAATAAAGCATCTACAATTAGAATACAAATAATCTATAAATTATCTCTAATTTATCCAGAATTTATCTATAATTTCTGCAATACGTCGTCATCATCATCATCATCAATCATCGTTTTCTTCTTCTTCTTCTTCATCTTCGATGAGTTTCAATCTGATTTTTAGTCAAAATCAAGTCTAATCTTCACCAAAACTCGTTAAAATTGACATATAAACTCAAAACCATATTTCCGATTATTTTCAACAATACCCAATCCAAACAAATAATGATTTTTGAAAATCCAAATTTAAATTCAAAGCTTTCAAGTTTTTAATGGCTATAAATGGTGGAAAATATCTGGAAGAATACTTACTTCCATAATTGTAGCGCGCCTAAATAGGAATATCTGAAAGAATATGATTTGATGTGATTTACGCCAAATCTTTTTCTGTTCCTTATCAGCTACAATTAATTAGTATTTAATAATTGGTACGATAAATATAGAAAAATATGGAGAGGGCGAGTAAATTAAAAACTATGCACATTTTTTATAATACGGTTTCATATATGGTATAGGAAAGAAAAATTTCCTTCTTTATTTCCTCTTTTAACAAAGACGGAATAATAGGTTCCGCTGAACTCGATAGGTTTATCCTAAATATTATATTTCTGTTATAAATTCTTTAAATATATATGTATAATCTTTAAAAGTAAATTTTAATTATTAGTACTTGAAATTGTTGTAGAATTTAAAACCAATGAGATTTAAATATTAAATATAATTTGGCTTTATCTCTTATATCCTTTACCTGATCTGTCGTGCATCGAGCTATTACAGGTTGCGTATAAAGCCATTTTTGTACAAGATTTATCCAATATTTTGTGTCTATTTTATAAAGTGACTGACCATTATTGCTAGGAAGTAGCAATTATTTGCTTAGTTGTTTAATGTACGCTATTGCGTTGACAACAGACCTTTTCATGATTACAATCCACAAACTCATGAAATGCGAAGCTGTTTCCTTATTTGGTAATTCAAGACCAGAAACCGCTGTATTTATCTAAGATTTTGATGTAACATTATTCTTTTACATTTTACTTGAATTTCACGTTGGTTTAGGGCATAAATTATTGTTGTATTATATGATTTCGGATAATCTTCCTCAAGAGTCAAATTTGGGATAGTGAGTTAGATTTTGGGTTCATTTTCCAATTCATATCTCCATTAGCTTCTACATATTAATATGTTGAAGCAAAAATTGAAATTAGAGGCTTGGGGAGAAAGACCTGCATACAAGAGCCTTGTATGAAAGATCTAAAGTGAATTATACTATAGACTGATACCCTCTTGTTTTATGAAGCACAAAATTAGTACGGTGGTTTGTAATATGAACATACTTAATTTATCTTTTTACGATTCAATCTATATGACATAATTTGATGGGAATGGCATTTAAGAAAACATAAATTAATTTTTAAGTTTTGTGTCTTAAGTGTGTTAATTTTTGTACGACTATAAAACGTTTGAAATTTGTGATATTAAATATATTAACCCCTCCATTCCTATTTATGTAATGCACCGATTGAAAAGAGATTAGAAAAAAAATATTTTTGAAAAGAAAAATTTATAGATAAAACTTTGGGATAAATTAAAAAAATGCATTACATAAATGAGGATAAAATGCAATATTTATGTAGCTAAAAATTGATGCCCAATGATCCTCCTTGCCTCTTGCTATTCCATTTGATGTTTTTTTTCACTTCCAAAAATCATTCTCCCCTTTTCTTGGCCGGCTTCCTTTGTTTAATATATGGTTTAGGGTTTAAAATCCCGTATTTTGCACTTTGGTCTCTGAAGATTACGCGTCCTACCGCGATCCTACCGCAGTTACGCCTGGACCGCGGCCAGAATGGCCTTCAGAATCTGCAACAATGTTCTGGTTTTGTCCCTTTGTTTGGTGCACTTTGTGGATATTGTACGATTTGCCTCCTTTTCTTCGTAATTGATCCAAAAAGTACTCCATAAATTTTTTTTATTGGATATAACATGCAAAACATGAAAAGCACTAATCAGAGCATTTTGTTATCACTTTTTACCGTAAAAGTTGTACATAAATGTGGTTCTTTAGGGCCTAATTATAGTGTAATTTACCTATTATCAACACCCACACATATATGATTGCTCGTCCTCAAGCAAGTTGAACCACACTTCTAGGCGTACTCGTTTTATGCATTACCTTGTTTATGTCACACCAGCCATTATGAAAGAACAACCTAAGCAGTGCAACAGCCACACCTCAGGTGAAGACTCAAATGTCATGCCACACTCGTGCTTACTCTATGTACCCTAAACAGAGGTGAAGACTTGCTTTTTCTTCATGAGTTAAATGCCTTCACATCATATTTTTTAGAGAAGTTCCACACACATAAAATCAAACAACAAAGAACAATAGATAGAACGAAATTACTCACTCTTAGCAAAGAACATTCACATGTCATACAGATACACCATAAGCTTGCCCTTAGTGTAATACTCTACTAATCGAGTTATTCAGTCTAAGATCATTAGGGCTTCATTTGGTTGGTATAGTGAATAACCACCCTAAGAACTTTTAATACAATAGTTCCCGCTATTCCAATTTCCATGTTCAGCCCAGTCATTCTTCCACACTTGTTTCATAAGCTACCCCCCACTTTTCCCTGATGCAACTGGCTTTTTCTTGCCATTCAATATTTTTGGACCACCTATTTACAAGGTCCTTCTTCTATTATTCAAATTTTTATTTATTTTTTTATTTTTTTATGAACCATTGCACCATTCAAGTATTTTCCTGATTTTCCTTTTCCCACTCCCTTACCACCCGACACTTTGACTTTTATATGATCTTTAACAATTCAAGTGCTTCTATGAGGGAGAAGTTCAAAAAGTAAAGCTATTCAAACACATGGATGTAGGTTATTGTAAGGTTATCAAAGAAACAAGCTTCAGGCTCGAAAGGGTTAACTATGGTAATATGTATAGGTGGATTCATAATTATATAGGCTAGACAAAAAAATGCCGAAAAAAAATCTAAGACCAAAAAACTTCTATTTTTCTTTGCACACACACATGGAAAGTTTTAGGCATCACATGCAAGGATAAAATACATGTATTACCTCAAACACACTTGGCATGTAACTCATTCCGTATTAGTTTGTCAAAACACTCACGTAAGCGTTCAAGTAAGACAAGGTGTGTAAAATTAAGCATAAGATTAAGAGTCTACAAGTGAGGCTAAATGTCGCACCCTCAAGTTCGTTTTAGTTATTTACAGGTATGTACACTATGGGATGCATTCTTGCCCTCACCCATCTTAGCTCAAGAGAGTCCTAAGAGCCCTAAAAAATATTAAAGAAAAATCTACCTAACTCGGTTCAAGAAAAGCCCTTGAAAAAGAACCGTGGTCAAAAGAAAAATCAAGGGGGAATTACTACACTACCTAAAAAGAAAATAAAATACAAACGTCTTTTTTTTGGGTTTTTATTAATTAGACTACTTCGCTCAAGAATACTGTCTAAGTGGTCCATCATCAGGAAGAGTCTCCTATAATTAAAAAAATTTATTTAATTAAACAAACACAACTAAAGTAGCATGAAATGTCACCTAGACAATTTCCTCACCCCACACTTAAAATTGTGTATCGTCCCCAATGCACATCCATACATAAAAGAGGATAAAAGAAACTCCTTGGTAGGCCAAAGGCTGAAGCACTAACAGCTCATGAGGTACTCAGACTTCTCCCAAGCTCGGTCCTTTGTGCAGGTACCTCAGACTTAGTTCCACGTATTTGGTTTGTTGTTGCATCCTTCCAATACCTTTGCTTTCCATGCTCCTAGAAAATAAAAATTGACACTACAAAAATAATACAATTTAAATAAACAAAATAAATAAAATAAAGCAGTAAAGCTGGGTTGCTTTTTAACAAAAATAATACAATTTAAATAAGTAAAATAAGTGCTTGATTTAACATCGCGGCACGACACGAATCACTTTTTGCCTCCACATCGAGCTTATGAATTGAACCCCAAGTTTTGATTCAAGCTTATGGTTATGGTCATGGGGCGGTGGAACAGATATAACTGGCCCAAGGAAATAATGTAGTATTCTGCACTCTTTGCCCTTTGTATGAGGCATGTAATCCTGACTTTCTGGCAAGAAGAATTCCAGAATATATGCACCTTGTTCCTCATTCTTTGACTCTTTCAGTTGGTTCAGATGACTCTATTTTCATATCATCATCCAAACATAATGTGGAAAAATGCTAGGACTATGGACCAATGGACCAATGTGCTCAGATGCCTAATGATCCTCCTTGCCTCTTGCCCTTCCTTCTAATGTTTTTCACTTCCAAATCTCCCATTTCTTGGCCAACTTCCTTCATTTCATACAGGGTTAATGGTTTAATATCCCGTATTTTCCACTTTGGTCCCTGAAGTTTATGCGTCCTGCCGCGGTCATACCGCAGTTACGCCAGGACCACAGCCAGAGTGGCCTTCAGAATCTGTAGCAGTGTTCTAATTTTATACCTTCACTTGGTGCACTTTGTGGATATTGGATGATTGGGCTCATTTTCTACGTAATTGATACCAAACGTACTCCATAGACTTTTTTTATTGGATGTAACCTGCAAAGCATGAAAAGCACTAATCAGAGCATTTTGTTATCACTTTTTACCGTAAAAGCTATACAAAAATGTGGTACTTTAGAGTGCCCTAATCTTTCACTAATCGTAGCAAGACCTTAATTCAATCTTCGAAAATATTTTGGCACCTTGAGGCTGATCAAATAAGTCATCAATCCTCGTCAACTGATACTTGTTCTTGAAAGTGACTTTGTTCAACTCCAGATAGTCTATACACACCTCATCTATCCAAATTTATTTTAATGAAGCCCTTATCTAGCAAATGTTGTAAATGGTCCTTAAATACCTTCAACTCCGAAGGGGCCATGCGGTATGGTGAAATCGTAATGGGCTGAGTGTCTAGATCCAAATCAATACCGAAGTCAATATCTCTGTCTGGGCAGATCTATAGGAAACACCTCTAATAACTCACGCACAACTAGTACTAAATCCATGGAAGGAACCTCGACATTCGAATAATGAACATAGTATAAACATTCTATACATCGCTTCTCGACCATATGTCGAGCTTTCACATAGGAAATAATCCTGCTGGTAGAATGACTAGCAGTCTCTCTCCACTATAATTGAGGCAACCCATGCATGTATAAAGTCATCATCTTGGCGTGAACATGCAATATAGCATGACAAGGTGACAATCAATCCATACCCAAGATAACATAAAAATCTACCATATCAAGAAGTAGGGGATCTACGCTAGTCTCAACACTCTTAATTGTAATCACAGACGAGCAATAGATTAAGAGACCTGGGGGAAGAACGCATATAGTGTGTCGGGAATGCATTGCTTAAGGGACATGAGGGAGGGGGAAGCTGACTTTACTCCACGCGAACGCAAGCATTGGCTTGCGACCGCGGAGGTCTTGGGGGAATAGACTTCCCTAACGCGTGGGGTCACTCGCGGATGCAGAGGTGTTTTGACTGTTGCTTTTCGCAATCACGTCAATCCCTTCGCGAATGCGAAGAAGGCCTGGCGCCCAGTGATTAAAACAGTCCGAAATTGGCAATTTGCCCATTGTTTCGAAATTTCAAAACTAGAAAACCCTAAAGGCAATTTTTTCAAGAGCTTTTCTTCCCTAATTTTTTGGTAATTGATTCTAACCTACTTTCTTTCAATGAACGATTGCATTTCATAAGATTTTCACCTAAAATCTAGGATATTTCATTGAATAAATAAAGGGTTTGGGTAGAGTTAGGGATTTTTGTAAAATTATAATTTGGACCTCAAATTGAGATTGAATTTCGAAATAAATTACGTTACTGGACTTGGGGGTGAATGGGTAATTGGGTTTTGCACTGAATTTGATGTTTTGACCAAGCGGGCTCGAGGTTGATTTTTGACTTTTTTGGGGAAAATTTTAGAAATTCTAAATTTATGTATTGTAATTGATTCGTTTAAAAATATTTGATATTATTAAGTCAATTGTGGCTAGATACGAGTGGCTTGGAGGTAGATTCTAGGAGAAAGACCCCAGTAGAGCGCTGAATTAACTTCATATTGAGTAAGTATTGAGTCTAACCTTGACTTGAGGGAATTAGGAACCCTCATACTATGTGTTATGTGAATTTTAGTGTTGCGGAGTATATGCAAGGTGAGGAGTAGCTATACTCTGCCGAATTACTTATTTAGCCTGACTTTCCGTTGTTCCTTAATTATCTCCTTCCATGCCTTAAATGTTATGTGTTCTAAATTCCTTCCATGTTTAATTTTTGCTTGTTAATTAATACTTTCTTATGTTAATGATCTTAGTTCTTTTCATATTTTCATGATTCACTACTACTTTCCTTAACTGACTTACTTGCACTTTCCAATTGTTATTTACCGGACTTGACTTGATGTCTAGTAACCTATGTGAGTTTCCATATTGCAAAAGGTTTTCTTTTAAGATTAGTTTGGTATTTATTGATCGCAAAGGTTCTTATGATTTGAACTATTGATTTGAATGTGCACATTAAATATTTATTGATATGGCGGAATCGGGTTGCACACTGTAACAGGTGAAATAAGAGTGGATTGATATGATGGAAGAAGGTGAATTTGTATTGATATGGTGGAATCGGGTTGCACGCTGCAGCAAGTGAAATAAGGGTGGATTGATACGATGAAATAAGGATGAATTATGATACTAGTATTGATATATGATGGGATTGGATTGAGCGCCGCAATATATATATATATATATATATATATATATATATATATATTATATTATATTATGTCTATATATATTATTTATTGTTGTGGATGTAGTTATAGTGAAATAAGGGAGGACTTCGCGTTGTATGTCAGAATTGTGTTGCGCGCCGCAATAACCTATGTGTTTCGATTTTCTTGAGATGTGTTCGTTTTTTATTTTTTCACTTGAAACTCTAAAGATTACTTATTCTAATATCCACTAGCTTATTTCTTGAGACAATAGATATTATCTTCAGTTTACTGTCTTCTTTTATTCCGTATTTCCTTTTCTGCCTTTATTATATACTGCGTGCAAGTTATAGTGTAGGTGACCTGCCTTAGCCTCGTCACTACTTCGTTGAGGTTATGCTCGGTACTTACAGGGTACATAGGGTTGGTTGTACTCATACTATACTTTGTACTCTTTGTGTATATTTTGGAGTCGATCCCAGCGGCGGCTATTAGCGTGCTTGGATTGATCAGCTTTGCATAGACTTGAGGTACAGATGCACAGCGCCCGCAGCTCCTGGAGTCCCCCAACCATATATGTACTATTTTAGTAGCTCCTGCACTTGTGACACCGGATCCAGGGATTTAAGAGACATTTTGCTGTTTTAGCTTCCGCATTTTTTTTTGGTAATTAAATTTTTGTATTAATCACCAAAGATGTTCCTTTACAAAATCATAGTTCAGCTAAACACAGCTGACTATCACAGAGATAAACTTAGCTAACATCTACTGTTACTATACCTATATTTCTATTTACAGTAGAGAATGCTGAAGCTGTAGGCTAACTTTAGGGGGACTCCTAACATGACAGACATATGCAATATTCTTAAGTAATTGACCACTAGAACAAGAGACATTCTTAAACAACCTCGAGTTTCTCTCTAACCAAATGGTATAGAACATTTCTGCTATGATCATTTTGACAATGTGAGCTCGACTAGTTTTCCCTTAAGCTTTGGCAATGATTCAATGAATATACTGCTCCCAGTTATGATAATTAGGCTGAGCTACTCCAATCCATAGCATTGTTTGATGTCTCAGAAGGCTGGCAAAGGGACAAGAGAAGAAGAGATGATGGTCTCCATTCCTTGTTGGCATAAGGCACAGGTACTGTCCACAGTTATGTTCCATTGTCCCAACCTGTCCTTAGTAGGTAATCTATCTTGTAATACCAGCCAAAGGTTGAAGAATGCCTTGGGTCTAGCATAGTTTTGGATGGTTAAATTCTTCCACAAAACTCTAGGCAATTGTCCAATTTGGTGTAGATACAACATCTTTATAGTGCACACTGATTGGTTCATCAACTGAGATTGCTGCATTGTAACAGTAGCTTCAATAATCTTCCTGACCATCCAACTGGCTTGGTTAGGAATAACTATGGAATGTAGCTGTTGCTGCTTAATGTAGACTGAATGAATCCATCATACCCATAGAGCATCCTTCTTGTGAGCCAAATCCCATCCAAGCTTGCTAATTGCAGCTTTGTTCCATACTAGCAGGTTCATAATATTTAAGCCTCCAGCTGATTTAGGCAAGCATACCTTATCCCAAGCTATATATGCTTTCTTTGATATATTGGCTGAACCTGTCCATACAAAGGACCTACATACTGCTTCTAGCATCTTTAAGATTTTTGAAGGAATAAGGAAGAGTTGAGCCCAGTAGGCTTGTATATCAAATATGACTGATTGAAGCAGTTGCACTCTACCTACATAGAACAGTTTTCTGGCAGTCCAGGATGTGATCCTGGCAGTGACCTTATCCACCAGTGGTTGCCATTGCACTAAAGACATTTTCTTGGTAGATAAAGGAACTCGCAAATATTTGAAAGGTAACTCTCCATATACATAGTCAAGATGATCTACAATTTGATGTTGTATATCAGTGGGAACACTACCAAAGTAAACAAAACTCTTACTCAGATTAGCTTTCATCCCAGAGGCTTCAGTGAAATGAGAGAAGTACTTAAACATGGCTGCTACAGACTGATGCTCTCCTTTAACAAACAACAAAAGGTCATCTGCAAAGCTAAGATGAGTAATGCCTAGCTTTTTACAGCCAAGGTGAAACAGAAACTCTGTATCCTTTTTCAATTCAGCAAGGGCTCTACTTAGATATTCCATCACTATGGCAAATAGAAAGGGGGAGATTGGATCACCCTGCCTCAAGCCTTTAGCTGCTTGGAAGGGTTCTGTAGTTTCCCCATTCACCATCACTGTATAGCTAACTGTTTGGACACATTCCATGATCTACTTCATAAATCTGCCTGGGAAATCTAACGCTTCCATTACCTGCTGTAAGAAGATCCATTCAACAGAATCATATGCCTTCTGTAAATCTATTTTAATCATGCATCTAGGGGACATATGAGCTCTTGCATAGTGTTTAATCAGTTCATGGGCTAGTATGACATTATCTGCAATCCTCCTGCCTGGGATAAATCCTGCTTGGGCATCACAAATGATACTGGCCATGCATTTCTGTAGTCTGTTGGCCAATATCTTAAACACTATTTTATATAAGACTGAGCAGCAAGCAATTGGTCGAAACTCCTTGACTGATTGTGGATTAGCAACTTGTATCAAGGTGAGGGAGGCACAGTTAACTGGTTTGTAAATTTTGCTGGACTGAAAGAAATTCAGAACTGCCTCGATAATATGATTGCCAGTGATACTCCAGGTCTGCTTGAAGAAAGCAGCATTATATCCATCAATCCCCGGTGCTTTTTCATCACCAATAGATTTTAGACTATCCAGAATCTCATCAGTAGTGATATCAGCAGCTAACTGTTGTTTCTGGATATGTGTGAGCTTTGGACCATTACTCATATACAACCTGTTAATTGCTGGGAGTGATGCAGCTGATGTTCCCATCAAAGACTTATAGAAATATTTGATCTCATCCCTAATGTCATCCGGATTGGTAAGCCTGGTTCCCCCTGCTGTAACAAGTTCTGTTATGCTTTTGTACTGGTTCCTTTCTTTCAATACAGCATTAAAGTACTTATTATTAGAGTCTCCCAATTGAATCCATCTGGCTCTGGACTTCTGTTGTAGGATACTCTCTTCTATCATTGACCATTTTTCTAACTTCAAGATCAGTTCCTTCTCTTTAGTCTGCAAATCATCAGTGTAGTTCAGCATCATCAGGTTCTAAATGTCCTTCAACTCCTCCCTGCTAGACTCAATTTTTTGTGCAATGTTCTTAAAATCTCTAACATTTAGAGATTTTAAAACTGGTTTAAATGCCTTGAGATTATTCCACACCTCCTTGATAGTACCTTGGGTAGTATTTCTCCAATTCTCCTTGATAATTTGTTGGAAGTCCTTGTGAGTAGCCCATGCATTATAGAATCTGAAAGGGGCCTTCCTGATCATATTATCTTCAGTCATAGTGAGCACCATTGGATTATAATCAGAGATTAGAGGGGGGTCATATACAGTTTGTACATGACTCGATTTAACCATCCAGTCATAATTACCAAATGTTCTGTCTAATCTGCTACAAACTCTATCATTGCCAGTTTGTTTATTGGTCCATGTGAAGAATTCCCCTTTCCAAGGAAGTTCTCATAATTCAGCCAGTTGAATACATTGAGTGAAGTCAAGAATTTTAGCTTGTTTAACTTGATTACAGGATTGTCTATCATTGATAGACATAATATCATTGGATCACCTGCTACTAGCCAAGGATCAGTAATACCAGCAGCAATAGTCTGTAGTTGTTGCCACATTGTTCTCCTTTGATCCAAGCCATTGAAACCATACACCACAATGAGGAGGCAAACCAGATCACCTGCAAGGGTGTTAGCACTACAGTGAAGGAATTGAGCCTCCTCCTGAATACCAGTGATCCTAATCTTCTGAGTATCCCATAAGATCCAAATTCTACCCCTTGAAGAGTCCCTATAATTAAATAACATATCCCAACCTGGGACCAACAGATTAGCTATTCTCTCTGCATTTCTCTCCTTAACCTTTGTCTCTACCAGACCAACAAGGTTAAACTTGTTAGAAATAACGCTCTACGCTAGAGGGGGGGTGAATAGCGTATTAATAAAATTTGGCGTTTTCTTGCGGAATTTAAACTTTGTAGGAAATAAACAAATGCAGTAAAAATAAATTACACCACGATATATACTGGTTGGCCACACTTTGTGGTTAGTCCAGTCCCCGAGACACTCTCTCGAGATTTCCACTAACAACCTTGTCAAGCTTAAGGTGCCCAACAAACCTTTACACTTGAGACTTGAATCACACAAATCTCAAACACTTGCTCGGAGGTTCCTCACCTCAAAGACTTCAATTTGCTCGGAGGTTCCTCACCTCAAAGACTTCAATTTGCTCGGAGGTTCCTCACCTCAAAGACTTCAATTTGCTCGGAGGTTCCTCACCTCAAAGACTTCAATTTGCTCGGAGGTTCCTCACCTCAAAGACTTCAATTTGCTCGGAGGTTCCTCACCTCAAAGACTTCAATTTGCTCGGAGGTTCCTCACCTCAAAGACTTCAATTTGCTCGGAGGTTCCTCACCTCAAAGACTTCAATTTGCTCGGAGGTTCCTCACCTCAAAGACTTCAATTTGTTAAGCTTCCGGGTGCCTAACGAACCTTTACAACTTGAGAACTTGATACAACACAAGCCTCAACCAACCCGCTTAAGGAAACCTATCCCTAAGACTTTACAAGAAGAAATATAACACTTCTTCTTACTACAAGTGTTTAACAAGAACACTCTTTTACTCACTTTACAAGAACTCTCTCAAAGAGTGGATTATGAGTACAAAATATATGGCTCAAGAACACAACAACTCAATCAATAATCTTGGCTCTCAAAAACAATGTAAGATATGAAATTTGAATCACAAGAATGTAATGTAAGCTTTGTGATTTTTCTGCAGTGTTGTTGTTTTAAAAATGATTTTCAGAGAGTGTTTTATAGAGAAAATAGATCAATAGACCGTTGCTTTTAGTTCCAGAAAACACTCCTGAAAATCTGCCTAACAATCGATTGTTCATATTACACAATCGATTGTTGAAGCAAAATTTCAACAGACAGATTCCTTAAAATCTGGTTAAAAAGATTTCTGTTGAATTTAAAAAGAATGATAATCGATTGTTAACTTTAGACAATCGATTGTTGTTCAAATATCCAAAATATTTCTGGCAACTTTTTGACTAAAAGATTGAGTAAAGATTATACCATAAGTAGATAAAGCCGTTGGAAGAAGTCCGTTTGGAAATATCACTGAGCACAATCGATTGTTACATAGTGACAATCGATTGTTCTTCATTTTTGAAGATTTTGAAAACATTCTGTAAGTTGTCCAAAAATTTGAGACTAAGTATAAAATCTGACAATCGATTGTTGAACAGTGACAATCGATTGTTGCTTCAAAAATGATTTCAAACGAAGTTTCTGTCTCAAGACAACATTTTAAAAACTAAGTATAGAACTTGACAATCGATTGTTTCTTCAAGACAATCGATTGTTAAACCCAATTTTCTCAAAACGAGTTTAAAACTCATTTTGGCAAATATGCAACTTATTTCTTTAAAAACTTATGATGCATGATTTTATGAAAATCATTTTAGGTGAGAGCCAATATTAGAAATAAGTCGTTGAGTCAAGATTACAAATTAAGACCTACTCAACAGTGGATTTCATCTTCTATTCTTGAACGCGTACTATCCATCTTGTACTTGGACTGTTATTGTTCCATAACCGATGCTTGCCTCAATGTTTGGCACTTATCAAAACCTACATGAATCAACACACGTTAGTTTGAGAACGTGTTTCCAACAATTTCCCCCTTTTTGATAATGGCAAACATGTATCGGGATATGCATAATAATAACAGTTCAAGATAATTCAATATGCATCATAGACATGTTCATGTTTCATAAGATATTTCCCTTCAAATGATGATTCCCCCTAAATGTATAACAAGGTGCCTGGGAAATATATTATGCATGCATAGCCCGTTTATTTTCCCCCTTTTGACATTAACAAAAAGTGGCTAGATAACAAGTCTAATAATAGCATGCTAGTTCAACAAATGTCAACATAATCGATTATTATACGGGATAATCGAATAGTTTGCACTGGAAAGAAATTCCCCCTAAATATAAGATCCCCCCTGAATTTATGCAACACATTCAAAGAAAGCATGTAAGTATGCATAATGGAAATAGGAGAGATATTGCAGATGAAAATCAACTTTTCATTAAATAGATAAAATATTACATAGGCCATTTAATAAAAAATACAAGAAAATATTTAATCCTCGTTATCATCATCTTCGTCCATGTTTTGCGGCGGTGCCTCAAATGGGACAAGATTGCCATATTGATAGTTGATATGGTCAAAATATCCTAGGACATAGCGGGACAAAGTGTCAACTTTTGTTTCAATACGGGTAAGATGATTTACTATCTCCGCATTTGGATCTTGATTTTGAGGCGGATTTTGAGGAGGATTTTGAGGAGGTTGATTATCATGATCGCCACCACTGTGAAATGAAGATTCAGAAATTTCCCAGTGTTTGGTTCGATTTTTAAGTGGACCATTTGCCGTGATAATGCCGGCGGATTCAAGTATATGCATGACAAGAAGTGCATATGGAAGATGTTTGTCTTCGGCGAGAGCATCACACATGTGAAGCTTGATTAATTTACAATAATTTAATCGAGCTCCGGAAGAAATGGCATGCATGAGTTTACAATCTTCTTGGGAGATAGTGGTGTGACTGCTTTTTCGGGGCTTGAGAACTCGGGTGATGAAATAGAATATCAACCGATAGTTCGGATCCATTCCCGTGATCGTAGGACGACGAGAAGTGAGACGTGGATCATAGTTAACAAGACCAGCTTGACGAAGAAAGGAGGTTTCGTCAAATAATTCTCCTTCTATTCCAACATATTGAGAAATGTCTTCTCCATCATTTGGGAGATAGGCAATGGTGTTTAGGGATTCATCAGAAATGATAATTTTAACACCATTTACAAAGGTGACAAGATCACCTTGATCGTTCTGGCGGAGATTTGAATAGAATGCCCGAACGAGTGTAGCATTTATAAAGTCAAAAGAAAGGAGAAGGAAGTTTAGAAGATTGCATTGCTGAAGAAAGTGTACAGCAAGACTAAAATTTTCAAGATACCTCATTGTGGAAAAACGAGGAGGAAGAATATCCCGTTTTTCGAATCTTGTAACAAAGCGACTTAGTGAAGCTTCGCTTCTGAAGAATAACACATCTCCATCTTGGTATGGAAACAGTCCGGGAGTAGGAGGAGCAGAGGCAGAGGCACCTTGCTTAGAAGCTCTAGTTTTTCTTGGCATTTTGATTGAAAGAGACTTGAGAAGACTAAAAATTTGCAAGGAGAGCTTTTGATAGAATTTGAAGACTTAGACTTGATTTTGTTGTGATATGAATGAAGAATACATCTCTATTTATAGAGTGGGAGAAGACATGGTATTCATGGCTGAATTGAAGACTCAAAAACGGTCAGATTTTAAGGACCGCTGGAGACAATCGATTGTTTGCTGGAGACAATCGATTGTTGAGCAGATATGCCCGTTGGAATTTTGAAAAGAAAACTGACAATCGATTAAAGGGGTGTCAGCAGAGCAGAACGGTAAAAATTTTTGAATTAATACCGTCTGACAATCGATTGTGTTATAGAGACAATCGATTGTGTAAAGTTTGACACAGATTCTGAGAATTTGGCTTGAAACAGAATGTTTCTGAAATTTCAGAAAATCACTGACAATCGATTGTTGAATTTGACAATCGATTGTGTACTGGGCAAAAAAAAAAAAAATGGTCAGTCCTGAAAATTGATTTTGGAAGTATGGTAATCAATTTTGAATATATTATAATCAATTTTGGAATTATGACAATTGATTATGAATGAAACAACGTCATCAACACATGGTGGAAGATAATGATTCTTCGGATGAAAACGTTTTTATGAAAATAGATTTTCCATCATGAATACATATAATCAACATCAATTGTTATAAATACCAATTTAGAAAATCAAAACTCAATACAATTTATGCACTTAATCAATTATGCAATTTATCAAAATAACATTCATATCAATACTTGTGACATATAATACCAATTCAACTAGCTAAAGGGTAGAGTAAGGAACGATCATACCCGGTTTGTCTTGATGTCATCCTCCATCGTTGACATCTCAATTTGCTAGAAATTGAATTGAATGCTTCAAGCGAGCACATTTGCATTTCCAACATTTAATCAAGTGAAGCCATTTCCGATATATATATATATAAACAATTTATCACCATAATAACAATTCAAAAACCAACCAGATATTTGTTAAGAAAATATCATCAATAAAATTTATGCAATCAATTCTTTCAAAGCACACGTTCCCTCTTAAGTAAGACAAAATGGAATGTAATGACATTCCTCTTACTTGTAACAAATTGCCTAAAACATTTCTTCTTTTGATAAGAAGATTGTATTAAGGCTAATTCCTTTTACCATATTCACAAAAGAATAGGAAGGATATTGAGGAATATAAAATATGACGATTTCTATAAATTTATCAATTTTATCAACCAAAACAATACCTATTGTTATTTTGAAAGGCATTTGTCAAAACATATATTGCATGCTGTTTCAAATAGATAGTCAAATCATGAATCAACCATCTTATCACCTGTTTAAGCAAAACACATCAATTTGACATTTTACAGGAAATACCGATTGTTACAGAAGCAATGAAAGATCCATTTGACGGAGAGCATAACAAATGCATCAAATGTTATTTTATTAACAGTGATACACAAGGTTATTTCCAGCAATCCATATTGCAACAAATGTCAAAAATTTCAATTAAGCGCATTTGCAATAATGAGAACCAAAACAAAGCATGATTTAAAACACTTTGCTGTTTGAAAAGATTGTCAAGACATAATTCAACTAAACATGATTTTAGTAGGTACTCATTCAATGCACGAATCAACATTTGTCAAAGCATGGATCAAGCATTTAATAGTTGATACTAGTAATCAAAAATGAATTTTCAGCATGTCAATCAACAAGTATAGTCAACAAGAAATTTCACAAATTGATTCTTACAGTTAACGCATGTCAACGTTTTTCAGGGTGAGAATCAAGTTGACAACTTATATGTTAATAACACCAGCTGCCATATATCAACAAATCTGTCAACATTAATAACTTGCACATATTCGGTTTTATCAAAAAGAATAGCTAACCGAAATTCCTCTCGATGCCTTTTGGGTGTCGTGCTTGGTGCATCTACTACAATTTTGTAGTCTTCAAGCACACCTGCAAAAATACCTACGGAGAGGTTTTTGGTACCCATATCTTTTTGGGTCCTTTGGGGTTAGGCAAATAATAATTATAACCAAAAGATAAATCCCTATGTTTAGCAAAACACACGGGTGCAATGTGACCTATCCGATTGCAATAATGGCATACTACGTTCGGATTGTGCCAATGCCTAGGTTGCGCCAAATACATTCTAGGTGATCTAGAGTCATTCCTAGAGGAGTTGAGAATCCTAGAGTCATTTCTAGGTTGTCTAACGTAGTTCGTTCTAGGCTTATAAACAATAGTCCTAGTATTGATTCTAGGCGATGTAAAGTGATTAACTCTAGATTCATTATTCCAATTTCTAGAGTTGTATCTAGGTGATCGGAAGGCGTTAGTTTTAGACTTGTTTTCATACATCCTAGCGTAATGTCTAGGTGGTCTAAAGGAATTTGTCCTAGACTCATTTACAACCCTAGAATTATTTCTAGGTGGAGCAGTAAAATTTCTAATGGGATTTCTGCTTTTATGCCGTTGATTTCTCTTCGACGTTTCCTTTTCTTCAATAACCTTAGGGACATCTATACTTCGTGATTCTAAAGTTTTCCTAAGTTCTGCGTTTTCTAACTTCAAGGAATCGCAGGAAGTACAAGTAGAGCATTTATCAACATAAGAAGCTTCATGCATAGTCTTAATGACTTGTCTAAGTTCTACACTATCATTTTGCAAAAACTGATTTTCTTTTACAAGATTCTCGTTATCAAGAGACAGATTTTCAAAATCCTTTTGTTTTAAAGAAAGTTGATTTTTGAAATCTTTTTCTTTCAATAAGAGACGTTCTTCAAAATCCTTTTCTTTTAAAGAGAGATTTTTCTGAAAATCTAATTCTTGCTGGGAAAGTGATTTCTTCAAATCTTTAATCATTTTAACAGCATTACCAAATTCACCATACAAATCTTCAAATGCATTTTGTAATTCTTCGAACGAGTGAGAATTAGAGATACTTACCTCTTCTTCGTTGTTTCCATCAAATATTTGAGGCATGGTGTAGCAATTTCCTTCACCGATTCCTGCAAAAGAATCATGAGTAGAAGCCATGGATGGTTCTCTCAAACTGTTAAGTTTTTCAGAGAGTATGGCTCTGATACCAATTGTTAGAAATAACGCTCTACGCTAGAGGGGGGGTGAATAGCGTATTAATAAAATTTGGCGTTTTCTTGCGGAATTTAAACTTTGTAGGAAATAAACAAATGCAGTAAAAATAAATTACACCACGATATATACTGGTTGGCCACACTTTATGGTTAGTCCAGTCCCCGAGACACTCTCTCGAGATTTCCACTAACAACCTTGTCAAGCTTAAGGTGTCCAACAAACCTTTACACTTGAGACTTGAATCACACAAATCTCAAACACTTGCTCGGAGGTTCCTCACCTCAAAGACTTCAATTTGCTCGGAGGTTCCTCACCTCAAAGACTTCAATTTGCTCGGAGGTTCCTCACCTCAAAGACTTCAATTTGCTCGGAGGTTCCTCACCTCAAAGACTTCAATTTGCTCGGAGGTTCCTCACCTCAAAGACTTCAATTTGCTCGGAGGTTCCTCACCTCAAAGACTTCAATTTGCTCGGAGGTTCCTCACCTCAAAGACTTCAATTTGCTCGGAGGTTCCTCACCTCAAAGACTTCAATTTGTTAAGCTTCCGGGTGCCTAACGAACCTTTACAACTTGAGAACTTGATACAACACAAGCCTCAACCAACCCGCTTAAGGAAACCTATCCCTAAGACTTTACAAGAAGAAATATAACACTTCTTCTTACTACAAGTGTTTAACAAGAACACTCTTTTACTCACTTTACAAGAACTCTCTCAAAGAGTGGATTATGAGTACAAAATATATGGCTCAAGAACACAACAACTCAATCAATAATCTTGGCTCTCAAAAACACTGTAAGATATGAAATTTGAATCACAAGAATGTAATGTAAGCTTTGTGATTTTTCTGCAGTGTTGTTGTTTTAAAAATGATTTTCAGAGAGTGTTTTATAGAGAAAATAGATCAATAGACCGTTGCTTTTAGTTCCAGAAAACACTCCTGAAAATCTGCCTGACAATCGATTGTTCATATTACACAATCGATTGTTGAAGCAAAATTTCAACAGACAGATTCCTTAAAATCTGGTTAAAAAGATTTCTGTTGAATTTAAAAAGAATGATAATTGATTGTTAACTTTAGACAATCGATTGTTGTTCAAATATCCAAAATATTTCTGGCAACTTTTTGACTAAAAGATTGAGTAAAGATTATACTATAAGTAGATAAAGCCGTTGGAAGAAGTCCGTTTGGAAATATCACTGAGCACAATCGATTGTTACATAGTGACAATCGATTGTTCTTCATTTTTGAAGATTTTGAAAACATTCTGTAAGTTGTCCAAAAATTTGAGACTAAGTATAAAATCTGACAATCGATTGTTGAACAGTGACAATCGATTGTTGCTTCAAAAATGATTTCAAACGAAGTTTCTGTCTCAAGACAACATTTTAAAAACTAAGTATAGAACTTGACAATCGATTGTTTCTTCAAGACAATCGATTGTTAAACCCAATTTTCTCAAAACGAGTTTAAAACTCATTTTGGCAAATATGCAACTTATTTCTTTAAAAACTTATGATGCATGATTTTATGAAAATCATTTTAGGTGAGAGCCAATATTAGACATAAGTCGTTGAGTCAAGATTACAAATTAAGACCTACTCAACAGTGGATTTCATCTTCTATTCTTGAACGCGTACTATCTATCTTGTACTTGGACTGTTATTGTTCCATCACCGATGCTTGCCTCAATGTTTGGCATTTATCAAAACCTACATGAATCAACACACGTTAGTTTGAGAACGTGTTTCCAACAAAACTTATTATGTCTAAAGTATTCCTTAGCTTCCTTCTGCTTATATCTCTTATTTACACCCCTAATGTTCCAAAATAAAAACTTTATTGGGTATGACTAGGACCCCCTTCATCTGGGGGATTTCCTGGTCTACTAGCTGACATTACTTGGAATATGTTACTCATCACAACAGGAGATAAGGGGGGAAGTTTGCAAGGTTGAAAACTGGGGATTACACCTGTTTGCCTCTATCTTCCTGTTTGCTCACATCTGTGCTTCCTAAAGGATAAACATCCTTAGGAGGTACTTCATTCTGCTTTGGTCCTAATTGTTGTTTGGGAGTCTCCTGGTGCTGCATAACAACCTGGTTTGGCATTTTAGCTCTCCATTCCTGAACTACTCTAGGCTTTTCATTAGGTTGGGAAGGTTTGGGAATAGCCAGACAGTTATGTCCCATCATAAGGCACTTCTCACAGTATGTTGGTTTCCAATCATATGCCACTTCCTGCACAAATTTCTTACCATTTGGATCTATTAGCTCAATCTCACTTGGTAATTCTTTAGAGACATCCACCTCAATAAGCATGCGTCCATAAGAAATTCTAGTCTGCTTAGTAGTACATTCATCAGCAAAAATAGGCTTACCAAGGACACTGGCTATCCTACTCAAAGACCTAATTCCCCATCAAGGCATAGGGAGTTTAGGAAACTTTACCCACAAACGAATGTCAGTAGGAAAAGCAGCATTGAAATCAAAATCAGCAGTCCATTGCTTCAAAACCATAGGTCTATTAGCAATGGAGTATGGCCCAGCACAGAGAACCTCTTTGGCATCTTCAATGGTTCGAAATTTGGCTACATAATAGCCCTCCTCATGGTAGTATAGATCTGGTTCTGGAACATGGGACCAATGTAGGTTAATGAAACGTAGCATTGCATTGTATCCTGGTCCAGTCCCTAACACAAAAATCACTAGGGCACATTTCCATTTATGTTCCTCCACCTCCACTTCCTCTTTAAGCAGATGACCTACAGGTTTGCCATCAATCAGAGTCGGTGGGATATACTTCAAGGCCATACCATTAAAGGCAAATCGGTTCTTCTGGAAGAGATTTGCCCACCCTTTGGTTGTTTCAGTAGTCCTCTCCTCTGGCTCTGTAACTGGTGGTTGAGATGGGTTCTGCATGTGGTCGATTCCTCCATTTCCTTGTACCATCTGGGGTTGAGGAAGCAAAGGAACTTCATCTGCTTCAGATTCCTCCTCCGATTGTGTCAATGGAACAGTGATATTCAATGGAACAGTAACAGGTACTGGAACATTATCAATGGTTGTATCAACACTGGATGTATGGTTTATTGTTGAGATGATTCGATCTATGGTTGTAATCGGCAGCTTGCGCGGTCGACCCCTGCCTCGTCCTCTTCCTCTCGCCATGAAAACCAGCTCGGCATACGTTTATTAACGTGCGCCGAGAGGAGAGTCGGAAGAGAAAGAAAAATATTACTTTTGCGTAAATTCAGGGTCACGGTTGCTATCTTAGCTTCCGCATTTTACTTTGGATTTCTGATGGTATTTCAGTTCTTTCTCTTTATTTAATCTACAATGTTAAAAATGGATAGATCGATCTATCATTGACTTGCCTAGCATGCAAAATGTTAGGCGTCATCACGGTCCCAACGGAGGGAATTTCGAAACCGGTCAAACAAGGTCGCAACAAAGTCAACCCACAGTCAAATTTAGGAATTCATTAAACCTTTAAATTACTAATTTTCAATGAATTACGTTAGATAAAGCTAGGGACTTCCGAATTTTATTTTGGACATACACCCAAGTCGCAAATCACAATACAGACCCATCCGAATCGTCAAAACACTGGTCCGGGCCCGTTTATAAAACGTTGGCCGTAGTCAACTCAATAATGTGTTAAAACAAGATTTTACATTTTCATCAATTTTCTAATAAAAACTTTTCAAAAAAAGGACACGTATTATGCACACAAATCGAGGAAAGCTAAAGGGAGCTAATCGTGGTCTCGTAATATAGAAATGAAGGATAAAACTATAAATAATCTATCGGGTAATCATATATAACTAATCAATATATAATTTGTATATACTGGTTAGAAAATATAACTAGCGAATTCACCCGCGCTGTAAAATCCCAAAAATTTAGAGGTCTAGCGACATTGACATAATAAGAAAATAGGTGGTATTTGTAACTTAGATAGTATTTTCCTTTTAGTTCATGTTATGTACTTCTGTTAGATAATTTGTTCTCTTGCAATTATAGTAGATATCTGTTGTCTAATTCTATTCCCATCAAGAAAGAATAAGCCTTGAAATATTTCATGAAAAATTCTTGTTCTTTTGATTTTCTTTTCTTTTATTTCTATTATTTTTCCATCTATGATTAGCATATCTAAATTTCTCTTTTTGTCTTTTCCTTTTTATTTTTTCATTTATCAGGTTATCAATCTAGAATATCCTCCTGGTTTATATTGTTCGAAGCTTTCTTTAAAACTAAAAAGTCTATGTAAAGAGATTTGATTCTCCCTCTGTCTCCCAAGACTAATATGTAGGGGGGTTTGGTTTACATATATAAACAGAATTTGTCTTCTTTTCCTTGGGATTAATTTAAGAATAGAACATTTAACAATTAAATTGTTATAGTAGAGTAATTATACAGTGGTGCTCAAGATAATGAAAAATCAAATCAGACCCAAAACATCGAATAGCAAATATTATTAAATGATATGCGTTATGATTTAATATGGTTTGGTGTTAAATATGAACTCCGTAAATATCTCGTTTAGTTTCATTATCCTTTTTCTTGCTACAAATATTGACGGCAACAGTTGTGAAATGAATAGACATCTTGATCCATCTTGTCTTTGACAATGGGATTAATTCATAAGATGATATTCTATTCCAGAATGAATGTTGGGCAAAAAAGTGTAGAAACATCCCAAATGGACGGGGGAGAATAACTTGGTTGGCCAAGCTTCTAAAATCAGTTTATTTTAAAAAATATTTTTTTAAAGTAGTTTATGTTTGATTAATTAATTAAGCAGTACTTTTCAGCAGTAATTAGTGTTTGGCTATACTTTTGAAAACTTGTCACGATCCGGATTTCCCACCCTCAAGAGTCATGATGATACCTACTTGTAGAAACTAGGCAAGCTAAATATTATAAAATCATTACCTTTTTATTTAAACATGTTCAACAAAATTTAAAATAATAAGTGATTGAACAGCAGAATAAAATTAAATAATAAAAAATGCGGAAGCCGAAACTTAATATTTCAACCTAATACTGCTACATAACTTGAAGTACAATTCTACCCAGAATTTGGTGGCACAAGTCACGAACTGTCTAAGAATATTACAAATAAGACCTGAATGAAATACATAAGTCTGTCTTTAAATAAATAAAAATAGAAAGAAAAAAGATAGGAGGAGACGCCAAGGCATGTGGACGTCAATAGGTCTACGTCGGATCACCTGTGTGGACTGATGACATCAACCTCATGCGGTTCAAATGCTCCAGTATCAGTACCTGTACACAGTGCAGAGTGTAGTATCAGCACAACCGATCTCATGTGCTGGTAAGTGCCTAGTCTAACCACGACGAATTGGTGACGAGGCTAGGACCAAACTACTAAATAAACCTATGCAGATAAATAAAGTACAGCGAAAAACAGAAGCAAGAATATACCGTCAAGGCTAGGAAGGGGAAATATGCAATGGGGGAATATCAAATAGCAACAAGAATGCATCAGTTAAATATATGGAAGACCACAATTCAATTATCAACAAGTATCGAAAGTCAAACATGTGTACGGCATCACCCTTCGTGCTTTCACTCTCATCCTCATCAAAATTAGTATACACTGCATGGTATCACCCTTCGTGCTTTTACTCTCATCCTCACTGTAAAAATAAATATAATTGACACAGAATGGTACATCGCGCGGCACGACATCACCCTTCGTGCTTTTTGCTCTTCCTCACAAAATAAAATACGGCATTACCCTTCGTGCTTTAACACTCTCTTACCAAAATAATGCGCGGCATCACCTTCGTGCTTTACACTCTTCCTCACCCAATCAACAAACACAAACACAAACAATAAGGACAAGGAATAAATAAATCATAATAAAAAACCCGGAAAGGGAACAATACCAAAACCAAAACATCATGACAAGAAAGTAACATTAAAAGCAACCACGTCCCGGCAAGGGATCACCACCATAAACCTTTTCTCATTTTCACATTTATCTCACAACTGAGTCAATTCTATATAAGGTTAAATTTCAAATTATACTTTGACATATCACTTTGCAACTTGAGCCAATGCTTCTCAATATACAAATACAAATATTCTTTTCCCAAACATGAGCCAATGCTTCACAATATGAGCCAATGCTCCTCAATATGCTGATAGTTGCTCGATGCTCGAGGACAAATTCTAGCAATGTGACCCGTATCACAACAAGTATAACAAGTCCTCAGTTGCCGAGACAGGTGACCCTGACGACCCGAATGGCCTCACCAAAAACTCTAGAGCAGCGGTACACTAATAGGAGCTGGTGGTGCACTGTAGGAGTGCTGATCAGAATACTGCATATGGGACCATGACCGCCTGAAGCACCGTGAGAAACCTGAAGTGCTGAGTGAAAGGGCCTAGGAGGATAGCCTCTACCATACGAATCCCTACCTCCAGATGATGCATCACCGAATCTGCCTAAATGATGATGCCTCTTATCCGTCTTATGACTACCTCTCTGCGACAGAACCATCTCCACTCTTCTGGCCATATTGGCCGCATTTTGAAAGGAAATCTCAGTCCATGTCTCCCTAGCCATCGTAAGTCAAATAGGCTGGATAAGTCCCTTAATGAACCTCTTAACCTTCTCTCTATCTGTGGGAAGTATAAGTAGAGCATAACGGGCCAACTTGATAAACTTGGTCTCTTACTGAGTAACAATCATGGAACCCTGCTGGAGGCGCTCAAACTACCTCCAATAGAACTCCCTCTGAGTAATGGGAAGAAACTTCTCCAAGAACAGCTGAGTGAACTACTCTCAAGTCAAAGCTGGTGATCCGGCTAGTCTAGCCAAAGAGTAATCTCTCCACCATGTCTTGGCGGATCTAGATAAGGGGAAAGCAGCAAAATCGATTCCATTGGTCTCCATTATCCCCATGCTCCTGAGAATCTCGTAGCAGCTGTCTAGATAATCCTGGGGATCCTCACAAGATGCACCGCTGAAAGTAGTAGAGAAGAGCTTGGTGAACCTATCCCATATCTACAAAGCATCGGCAGACATAGCTACTCCATCAGTGCTCTAAGCTACCACACCCGGCTGAACTACTGGAGCCTAAAAGCGGGGAACTACCAGATCCGGAGTGCGAGTAGTAGGAGTTCGGGATCCTCCTCCAGCCTGAGAAACGACTGGTGCTACAGCAAGCAAGCCTTCCCAGGTGACACTCTCCATAAGACCCATAAGATGGACAAGAGAATCCTAGAGTACTAGGTAAGCAATAAACCCCTCCGGGACCTGAACTGGCCCTACCGGAACGTCTTGGGCCAGAACCTCACCATCAAAGTTAACCTGAGGCTCTGTTGCTAGTGCTGTTGTTCTTGGATGAGCTTTGCCCTACCACGGCCTCTAACACAGCCTCAAGCTCGCCCTCTGCCCCTCGTGGGAGCTGCTGTTGGGGGCTCGGGCTGCTGATCGATGGATGAGGAAGCGCGTGTTCTTTCTATCCGCAAAAGAACAGAATAGAAAATCAATTGGCATTGAATAACCAAACTGCAAGACAAGAAAGAATAAATATGAAGTTTTTCATAACTTTGTAGCCTTTGGGGGATAAAAACAGACGTATCCTTAGCAGTCCCTCAGACTCTGCTAAGCTTGTCCATCAATTGCGAGACCTATGTAACCCAAAGCTCTAATACCAACTTGTCACAACCTAGATTTCCCACCCTCGAAAGTCGTGATGGCACCTACTTGTTGAAGCTAGGAAAGACAAATATTATAAAATCAATATCTTTTTCTTAAAAAAACATGTTCAACAAATTTAAAATAATAAGTGATTGGACAGCAGAATAAAATTAAATAATCAAAAATGCGGAAGTCGAAACTTAATATTTCAACCTATCACTGCTGCATAACATGAAGTACAGTACTACCCAAAATTGGTGGCGCAAGTCATTTATTGTCTAAGAATACTTCAAATAAGGTCTGTCTCTGAATAAGTAAAATCAGAAAGAGAAAAGATAGGAGGAGACACCAAGGCCCGCATACGTCAATAGGTCTACCTCGGATCACCTGTGTGGACTGATGACAGCAACCTCACTGCAGTTCAAATGCTCCAGTATCAGTATCTGTACATAGTGCAGAGTGTAGTATCAGCACAACCGACCTCATATGCTAGTAAGTACCTACCCTAACAACAACGAAGTAGTGACGAGGCTACGACCAAACTACCAAATAAACCTATGCAGATAAATAATGTACAATGAAGAACAGAAGCAAGAATATACCGTCAAGCCTAGGAAGGGGAAATATGCTATGGGGGAATATCAAATAGCAACAAGAATGCATCAGTTAAATATATGGAACACTACAATTCAATTATAACCAAGTATCGAAAGTCAAACATGTGCACGGCATCACCCTTCGTGCTTTCACTCTCATCCTCACAAAAATTAATATACACTGAATGGTATCACCCTTAGTATTTTTACTCTTATCCTCACTATAAAAATCAAAATAACAGGCACAGAATGTTACATCACGCAGCGCGACATCACCCTTCGTGCTTTACACTCTTCCTTTAAAAATAATACACGGTATCACTCTTCGTGCTTTAAAACTCTCTTACCAAAACAATGCACAACATCACCGTTCGTGCTTTACACTCTTTTTCACCCAGTCAACAAACACAAACACAAACACAAACAATAAGGACAAGGAATGAATAAATCAAAATAAAAATTCCAACAAGGGAAAAATATCAAAAAAGAAACATCCCGGTAAGGAAATAATATTAAAAGCAGCCACATCCCGGTAAGGGATCACCACCATAAATCTTTTCTTGTTTTCACATTTATCTCACAACTTGCTTCACAATATGAGCTAATGCTCTATAAGGTTCAATTGCCAATTATACTTTCACAAATCACTTTGAAACTTGAGCCAATGCTCCTCAATATACAAATACAAATATGCTTTTCCCAAGCTTTGCTCAACAGTAGTAATCACCACTTTAAACATGACCAATGCAACAGTCACATAAATCACAATACAAGACTCGCGGGCATGCTTGACACCAATGTATAAATACGCATCACCGTACCTATACATCATACTCTGCATATAACACATAGCATATAAGACCAAACTCCTATTCCCTCAAGCTAAGGTTAGACCAAACACTTACCTCGATGCCACGAACACAATTCAAGTCTCAACTGTCGCTTTGCCCCTTGATTTCACCACCAATTCGCTCGTATCTAGTCACAAGTTACTTAATAATATTAATAAGTGCTAAATGAATCAATTTTAATGCATGGAATTAAGATTTCTAACGTTTTTCCTAAAAAGTCAAAAATCGACCTCGGGCCCACATGGTCAAAAACCGTGGTTCGAACAAAAACCCGACTACCCATTTACTTATGAATACAAATATATATATATATATATTTTTATTTTTTTTAAATTAGACCTCAAATCGAGGTCCAAATTATTACAAACCATATTCACGTATGTTAGCTCATGCCACAAGGAAGTCAGCATAAATCCAAGAAAGAATTATCTTTGAAATGGTAAGAAGTTAATCCTATTGGTCTTAAGTGATACAAGTGTGTATAAGGGTGATTAATAAGTATTAGAAGTTAAACGAATCAAGGATGTTGTAACTCAAATTTTTAGGTAAACATGGAGGTGCTTAATACACTCAAGAGGAAATGTATTAAGTATTTGAATCATATAATATATGTATCATAAGTCTTGAAGTCAAAGGAGTTATAAAACAAAAGTCGACAAAAGTTGTCGCAACGTAGGTTCATAATTTTACTTAAATATTAGGTCAAATATTTCAAAGTTTTTCTCCCAATTTACAAGGAAATACAGGGTGATCTACCCACCAAATCAAACAAATATGATTCTAGTTTTTAACGCATTAAACCGTTTGTCAATACAATCTTGGAGTAGAGAGATATTTGTATTTTCGTGAAACTGCGAAAGCACCTCTATATGGGGTCCACTTAGGCGGTTTAAGACATTTGGATCTATATAGGATGCCTCCAACCCTTTTTAAGTCATTTATTTTCACTATATTCAGACCTTAGAACCCTAGGAACACGCTCTCAAGGTTCTCTCAAGATTTAAGACCCAAAAAAGGGCAAACAACACAAATCAAGTGTCGGGAATCCCGTGGCGCTAGTAAGTTTCTTTTTCTTCTTGTTGTTGCTAATTTTTGAGTTGTTATAGCTCATGTGGGAGGTTTTTTAAGGGGTTTATGTTCTGTAAATACTCTCTCAAGTTATTAATATCAACCCTAGGTGATTTCAAGCCTTCTAAAGTGATTCTAGTGTCGAAAAACACTAATTGACTGCTAATTTTGCTTTCTTGTTGTTGTGGCAGCATTGGAGGGATATTTCATGAAAAATTAAGAAAAAATTGGAGTTGTTATTTCTGTATATAGGTAAGGAACCTCTTACTCTATATGTACTTAAGAATTATCCAAGTTGCAGCTAAGTCAGTGAAGCTAGAACTTGTGAAATATATATTGAAAGGCTTGGTAGTAATGTTATTGGTTGGTGTACTATTTTGGGAGGTTCAATATGATTAACACTGATGTTGTTTGGGCTGTTTGATGATTGTTTTCACTTGCGGGAAGTCATATAAATAGGGGAGGTGCAGTCCGTTTCATCGTAAAATAGGTTGTGGTCGATACATAATAGTTATGACGCTTAAATGGTAATGATAGTATCATTTCTCTTATTATAGACTAAGGAGTTGTAAAAATCACATAGCTTGAGGTTAGGAAGTGTATTCAAGGTATGTGAGGCTATCTATTCCTTCTTTTGCACGACTCCAATTGTACATTATGTAGTGAACGAGCTTCCAAAGATACTCTGCTCTTTAAAGCTAGCAGTACTTACATTGTTTCCCCTCTTATGAAACGATTGATGTTGATGTTGCCTCTCTTTTTCTTATGTTATCAATGTTGTTGGTACTTCTTGATTCTAATAAGGTTCATGGTGAAGATTTAGTCCTGATAACGTGTACAGAGGATACTGACCTTACATCAGTATGAAAGGGTTAGAATGTGATTCCGTGAGTCGAGCACGCATTACATATATATATCTATTTTACTCTACCGAGCCGCGCTATGGTCGGTGGGGTATGACACCAATTGTGCAACCACTAATCAGTTGGGTTTTACCGAGCTCCACGTGGCTGGGTACGATTTTACTGAGCCTTATGATGTCCGGGTGGCCGGGTACATTTTTGCCGAAACTATTACGGCCGGGTACAATATGATGATGATGATGCCCACAAAGGTGTATGTTATAAAAGTTTATGTATATATATATATATATATATATATATATATATATATATATATATATATGCATGATGAGGGTACCCAGATGTTACAGGTTGTATATTCTCTATCCCTACTTACATTACTGTTCGTACTTATAGTTCCTTGCCTTACATACTCAGTAATTTATTTGTACTGACATCCTTTTGTTTGTGGACTCTGCATGTCATGCTGGAGGTCCTGATAGACAGGCAGGTGCAGTTCCCCCACAACAGTAGGCTGTCCAGTTTAGTGGTTATTGGCGAGATCCCTTCTCCGGACTTGCCGTAGTCTTGGTATGCATTTTTTATAGACATTATGGGTATGTCGGGGCCCTGTTCTAGCTATGTTGTAGCACCTATGTTCCTTTAGAGGCTCATAGACAGGTGTGGACTCATGTATAGTTTGGTTTGCTTTGTCAAGTGATGTTTGTTGTACAGTCTTTCATGGTAGTGTAGTAGCTCGTACCGTATATATAGTTTCTTAGTTGTCTGGTCATCCCATGTTTTATATGTTCATGCCATCATATTTTATTATTGGCTGTCAATGATCCATGTCTACAATTGATATTGATCTTGTCAGCTCTAAAAGATAATAAAGAAGGTTAGATAAAATGTACGCTGGTGCTCGACAAGTATGGTTTGGTGCTAGTCATGGTCCTCCAATATGGGTCGTGACAAACATAGTATCAGAGCAAGTGTGTCCTAGGGGTTGTCTACGAGCCGTGTCTAGTAGAGTCTTGATTATTGATGTGTAGTGCGCCAAATTTATAATCACGAGGCTACATGACATCTAGGGTTGTTACCTTCTTCCTGAATCTAGATCGTGTATAGAGTTGAGTCATATGTGTTCCTCTCTAATATTCACCTTATTTTCTTTTAGCGAAGCCTTTGACTAGGAAGCAAACAATTAGTAGACGGCTTGATACAGCTGCGGGAGAGGGTACTAGTCAGGTGCCCCAAGCCAGAGTAGGACAAAGTGAGGCTTAGAGTGAGATGCCATCTCATACCTCATCTACTCTATCTCATCCAGAGGATATTATGAGGCACCCAGCACCTCCAGTTCCTCCGTATTACACTAGCGACCAAGATATGTGGAGTGCCTTGCAGTTGTTGACTAGCTTGGTAGCTGCTCAGGCTTAGAGGCAGAATACAGGTGCTGCTGATAAACTAGTTAGTACGAGAGTTCAGGATTTTATTAATTTAGACCCTCTATTGTTTATCGGATCAAACCCCAAGGAGGAACTGCAGACGCTTATTGACCAGGTTCATCGTACACTGCGGGTTATGCATGCTAGTGATGCGAAGGCAGTAGAGTTGGCTTCTTATCAGTTACCGGATTTCGCGATTTTTTGTATGATTGATGGAGAGATCCATGGGTCCGAACGCTCCTCCAGCTATGTGGAAGGATTTTTTTGAGGCCTTTCTTCGATACTACTTGCCTGTTGAGATTCGACGAGCTAGGGCTGATAAGTTCTTGAAACTTCGACAAGGTAATATGAGTGTGCGAGAGTATAGAGTGCAGTTTAATTCTTTGGCAAGGTATGCTCCCCATATAGTGGCCGAAATGAGTGATAGGGTGCATTTGATCGTGAACAGATTAGGACCACATCTGATAAATAAGTGCACCATAGCCTCCTTAGTGGAGGGCATGGATATTTCCTATATTCAACCTTATTCCAAGAACCTAGAGGTCCATAAGCGCCTACAAAGAGTAGATAGGGAGTAGGAGAGCGGTCAACATAAGAGGGTGATATTGGCAAGGTATTCTGATGGCTTCAGAGGCAGCGTCAGGCCCTAGTCTTTGAGGAGTTTGGCGCCACATGTAGCTAGTGCTCCTTCACAGTTTCAGAGGCCTCGATTTGATCGATTTACCTATTCTTGTCCAGGTCAAAGTTCACGGGCATCAGGCTCGCAACATCAAAGGGATACTAGTCAGATGAGACCCCCAACACTACGTTGTGATCAGTGGGGCAGAGCACACTTTGGACTATGCTGTCGAGGTTCTGATGCATGTTATTCTTGCGGACAGCCTGGCCATATGATGCGGGATTGTCCTAACAGAGGAGGTGATGGTATGGCTCAACCGACTAGATCTGTGTCATGTTCTTCCTTATTAGTTTGGCCTTCAGCACGGGGTTTATAGCAGTCGACATGTTGTGGTAGAGGTAGAGATGCAGTGCCGAGTTCGAGTGGTGCTCAAAATTGAACCTTTGCACTAGTAGGTCGATAGGATCTCGAGTCGTCTCTGTGTTTTAGTATGATGTATATACGTTGATTGATCCGGCATCTACATTATCATATGTTACACCCTTTGTGGCTAATAAGTTTTGCATTGAACTTGAATTGATAAGTAAACCCCTTGCGGTATCTACGCCAATAGGAGATTCTATGATTTCTAGTAGGGTACATAGAGCTTGCACTATGATGATTCGTAGTCGTCAAACCCCAATAAATTTATTTGAGTTAGAAATGGTTGATTTCGAGTTGATAATGGGAATGGACTGGTTAGCCTCATGCTATGCAAATGTTGACTGTCGTACGAAGATGGTTAGGTTTCAATTTCCTGGTGAACCCATCATTGAATGGAAGGGGAACATTGCTACACCGAAAGGTCAGTTTATTTCCTATTTAAGGCAAGGAAAGTTATCTCAAAAGGTTACATTTATCATCTCGTTCGCATAAGGGATGCGGAGGAGAAGCCGCCTACTCTACAATCAATCCCCGTGGTCAACAAATTTCAAGATGTTTTCCCAGATGAAATCCCAAGCCATCCTCCTACAAAGGAGATTGAGATTAGTATTGATGTATTTTTTGACACTAAACGGATCCCTATCCCTCCATACAGAATGGCCCCGACAGAGTTGCGAGAGTTGAAGGTGCAGTTGAAGGACTTGCTAGATAAATACTTTATTAGGCCTAACACTTCACCTTGGGGTGCACCAGTCTTATTCGTGCAAAAGAAAGACGGGTCGTTACAGATGTGTATCGACTATAAACATTTGAATAAGTTTACCATAACGAACAAGTACCCACTTCCAATAATTGACAACCTGTTTGACCAACTCCAGGGTGCCAAGTATTTTTTCAAGATTGATTTACGTTCAGCGAATCATCAGGTGAGGGTTAAGGAGAATGATATTCCAAAGACGGCCTTCCGAACAAGATATGGGCACTTTAAGTTCTTGGTGATGTCGTTCCAGTTAACAAAGGCCCCAGGTGCTTTTAAGGATCTCATGAATACTGTATTCAGGCCCTATCTTTATGTGTTTGTGATTGTATTCCTTTATGACATTCTAGTATATTCTCGTTCGGAGGCGGAACATGCAGGCCACTTGCGGATAGTATTACAAATGCTTCATGATCGTAAGTTATATGCTAAGCTCTCCAAATGTGAATTCTTGCTGAACATAGTAGCATTCCTTGTCCATGTGATATTTGACAGGGGTATTGGTGTCGATACTCAGAAGATTGATGCAGTAAAGAATTTGCCGAGATCTACATCACCATCAGAAGTCCGCAGCTTTCTAGGGCTAGCAGGATATCATAGGCGATTTGTAGAAGGGTTTTCCTTTATATCAGCACCATTGACTAAGTTAACACAGAAAGCTACCAAGTTCCAGTGGTCTGACACTAGTGAACATAGTTTTCAGGAGCTGAAGGATCGATTGACATCCGCACGAGTGCTCTCTCTCCCTGAAGGAACATAACGTTAGAAGGTATATTGTGATGCCTCAGGTATAGGTTTGGGGTACGTATTGATGTAGCATTGGATGGTGATTGCATATTCATCAAGACAATTTAAGAAGCATGAAAAGAAATATCCAACCCATGATTTGGAATTGGCGGCAGTAGTGAGCATATGATTTTTGATCTGTCGAAATAAGATCCTAGAGGACTCTTAAAGTTAAGGATTTTTCTTTTAAATGTTAGGATTTTAATTTATAGGATTTAACTGCATGTGCATGTTCATTACTATATGTTTAAAATGGTTTAAGATTTAATTGTTAAATAAATTGGTTTTACAAATTAAAAATACAATATATATATATATATATATATATATATATATATATATATATATGTGTGTGTGTGTGTCCGGCATTTGAAATTATTTTTGTTTATTTTTACTTAGTTTAGTTTATTTTTGATAATTAGGAATTTTTTGGTTTTTCTTTTTTTAAGTTAATAATTATTTTAAATTAAAAGAAAAAGGCAAAAAAAAATATATATATGTATACACAAATACAACAACTTAGGCTGGCCACAATTGGGCCAAACCTGAGTGGACCAACTTGATCCTCCCTTTTAGTACACAACCCAACCCAAATGACTAGCCTCAACCAAGTCCACCCAGCATCAAATCCAAACGACACCGTTTCAATTAGGAATCATCACAGCCATTGATCCCCATCTTATCCAACGGCCATGGAAGCCTCTCCCATTTTGTATACATATGTCCAAACACCTCTAATATACATACACGACAAAACATCACCCTCCTCGTACCTTCTTCTCAGGCTTAACGCCTCCCGTTGACAACCCCACTACCACCCCTTCACCACCGGCCTATCGCCCTACTGCCGCTACCAGAAATCGCCTTACGATGGCGGCTGGCAACCAAACCGTCCCAAATTAACACCACTCAACCTTCATGACCTCCCCTACCCCTCCCATGGCCTGTTTCCCTCGAATATGACTCTTCCGTCTCGAATCTTCAAAAATAGGGCCGTCAGAACCACCGTCTCCAGCGACCCTGTTCCAAACCCTTCCACCTTAACACCACAGGACCACTAGGACATCCCCTTCCCTTTACTGTAATCCACTCCCCTCAAATCCCTCTCCATCATTTCGAATATTCTCTGAAAGGTTTCCGGAAACCCTACCTCTGGCGACCCCATTCCAAAGCCTTCCAAATTTACACCCTTGAGGCACCTCAACCCCCTCTTTCCAACCATGCATGTCATCCCTCTCAAATCATCCTGAAACTCCTCAAATTTCAATTCGCAGGGTAACCCTAAATCCCAAAACCTGCCAGAAATTCTTCAAACTCCTCCTAGTTAGTCATTGGTCCCTCTTGACACTATCCATGCCACCCATGAGTCCCAAACAACCCCAACCACTGAAAAATTCCAAATTTGAGACCTTATTGAGGTCTCAGAATATTGAAAACCCTCCCCTGAGCTTTTATACTGATAACCATCGTACTATGAGTGTTCGAAACCCTGTGGAAAAGGTTCAAAAACCAGCTTGAAATGGTCTAAACGGAAAAGAATAAAAAAGCTAAGTTTTCCAGTATATTTTCATTTTTTAGCTGATTGAATGCTTGTTTTTTTTAATACTGATTAGGTTCAGTAGTTACATGTTTAATGCTTTGAATTTCTTTTATTTGATTTTGGTTGTTTGTCTTGTTTATCCACAAGTTCATCTGAAAAAGGTTTCAATATTCATATGCTTTGTTTGACACTAGTTTGGAAGTCTTTTCGTCTCTTGAATAATTTCCTGCTCTTTGATCTTGAAAGCTAGTAAATTCTTCAGTAATGTGATTTTTAGGGTTTAATTGACATCTATCTTCTGATTCTATAATTTCTTGTTCACCCCTAAGTATTTGATTGCCATAATGACTTTGGTTCTTCAGAATTGATGTTGGTTTAAGTTGATTTGGGGGGTTGGGACCTTTAGTTGTTCATTGGTAGCCTTTACTTGCTTCCTAAGGTGATTCCTGAACTAAATTGTTGTGTATTCTCAATTGGTAAATACTTCTGAAGCATTTTGATTGAGGCATTTTTGAAAACTGAGTGTTGATAAATGTATTCTTTCTTATGGTCCTTTGTTTTTATAATCCTGTATAATATTTGTGGAAGTCTGTATTAAGGCATCTGTGATTAGTCTGTTAATCTTGTCTGATGGAACTTTCATAAGCTTATTAGTGACCCAAGTTTGACTGACCAGGGTCAATTGTAACAAAACCAGGGTCAAGGAATTGACTAAGGTCGAATTTCAGGGGTTGGGGGTAATTAGGAAAGAAAGTGAGGGTATAAGAGGGATTTGAACTTGTAAAAATCCGATAGGAATCCTTTAGAACCTTCTAGCAGAGACTAAAACATAATTCTTGCCTAAAACTTGAGGCATAAGTCAGAAATTGGAGGAGCACTTGGGCAAATTGCAATTTGCGTTAAGGACTAAAAAGAAAACAAGGCAAAATCTGATGCCCTAAAAGCTTTACTATAAAATGAATCAACTGGGCATTGAATTAGGATCCGAAAACATTCTCTTTGAATACTTGAGATGAAATACTTATTCCTATATCTGAAAATACTATTGGTACTGTTTTGAATAATTTTTCAGAAGATTTAACTCTCTAAACATTCTGCTGAAGTCCGGATACACCGTTTGATTGGCTGTTGATTGCTTAACCAGTCTCTTATATTACTCATAGGCTCCTATTTTACTTGAATTACAGATACATTTCCTTGTTCATATGATCCATTGAAGTTCAAGTATAAAATATTCGTGAATGTGCAAATTTGAGTTCCGTTGTATCATTCTAAACCATTTCCCAGTTTCCCCTTAATCAGTTTGGATATAGTTGTAATGATAAGGTAGTCCTTATGTTGTAGTTAAATTGGACTATATCATTCTGTAATAATTGGACATTAGAGACTAGTTTATTTGTAATAACTGGACATTTAATTTTTTAATATGAACCCTCAGTAGTGCTGATAGTTAATATATGACTGTTCTAGTTAACTATTTCATGTTGTTTAGAAATAGGAAAATCATGAAATATGGTTTAGAAATTATCAAAACCCAGTCCTTGTGTGTGGTAAAATGTGCACTCAAATTTCAATATGCAAGTAGGGTTGTGTTTCAGATCTGTAAGCTGTAAATCGAAGTTATAACTGAGTTTTGAAAATTAGATTCATATACTCTGACTGACGAGTATGTGAATCATTTGGTTCATATCCAATGTTCAGGTTTGATATAAAAACGATTGTTAATATTTTCTTTGTAAATGTATAGACACTCGACCTGGTATATAAGTTTTAACAAAAAATATTTATTGAGAATATGGACTCTTCTGTCCAAATTAACATTGGGCTCGTTCACAAAGCCCAGTAAGTACAGAACGTTGTACTCCCAACACGTTTTTCTGGGCTGAATGATTAGCAATCCAAGCCAGTCAAAATGGTTTTCAGTTACAGCCTGAGCAATATGTGCTCCTGGGCTGGCCCAAACTCGATTTTTTATGTGTTAATTGGCCATGTATGAGCTAGGACGCACATAATATTGCTCAAATAACGAGTTTATACATATAATAAATAGTGCATTTAAGCATCAGCAAGAGTAAAAAGTTTTTCATGGAATAGGATGTCCTCATAAAAATAAAGTGAGCCGCATTAATTCAAGCAAATACTATACGATGGCTCCTTAATTCATTAAAACACGTAGAAAAATAGGAAGTGTCGTTTAGAAAATTTCACGGCCTTCCCATTAATGTCAAAGATGTAGTTGCTATAGGCGCGCGTGTTTAATAAAAAATACCTTCGTAAATTCGGGTGCGCATTTATATGACCCAAGTTCTATTCTCAATGGAATTAAAATATGTCAAAAAGTGTGGGTGCATTTATACGTTATGTTTTAATAACATTGCAAATTTTCCTAAAAATATATTAAAAGCGGTCAATAATCTGGAATTACGAGTTAACAGGTATAACAAATCATATTTTAGCCATTTATAATGAGGTTAAGTGACCATGCTAGAACCACGGGATCCGAGGGTGCCTAACACCTTTCCTCGGGTCAACAGAATTCGTTACTCAAGAATATCTGGTTCGCATATTCCGATTGGGTAGTCGAAATTTCCTCGATTTGGGATTTTAAATAAATCGGTGACATGGGACAACAAAAGCCATGCCTATCCAAAGTGGCGACTCTTGAAATAAAACATTAATCCCATCTCGAATAATGTCACTTTAATTGGAAAAAATCCTATACACGTGTCACCTTTCGTGGTAACCACACGTAAGCGGTAAAAAGGAGGTGTGCCAGCAGTAATATATGCTTCGAAGATATGGCGGAGCTATTTATGGTCTCCATGTTGACATCTACACATATCACAAGAGTTTACAATACATCTTCAAGCAGAAAGAGTTGGATTTGAGGCAGCATATATGGCATGAATTACTAAAAGACTACGAGGTCAAGATATTGTATCATTCCGGTAAAACACATATTGTGGAAGACCCTCTCAACTGTAAGTCAATGGGAATCTTAGTACATATTGAGGAAGATAGATAGGGGTTGACCAAAAAGCTTCATCAACTAGCCAATATGAGAATCAGATTGTTAGACTCTGATGATTGAGGTGTTACCGTATAGAAATACATCCGAATCATCTTTGGTAGCTGAGTTAAAAGCACGACAATATGAAGATCCTATCTTAGTACGATTGAGAGAGAGCATTTACCAGTGAAAAAGTATGGATTTTGAGATCGAAAAATAAAGGGCACTGAGATACCAAGGCCGATTATATGTGTCTAGTGTGGCAGGGTTACGAGAGAAGATTATGAATGAGATTCATCAATCCCGATTTTCCATGTATCTCGCCTCGACAAAGATGTATCCTGATGTCAAGGAGCAGTATTTGTAGGATAACATGAAGAAGTCTATTGCAAAATTTATTGCCCAGTGTCCCAATTGTCAACAAGTAAAGGTAGAACATCAGAAACCTAGTGAATTGCTTCAGAATATAGAGATTCCGACCTAGAAATGGGAGGTGATTAATATAGACTTCATTATTAGATTACCTCGCTCTTATCATAAGATTGACTCCATCTGGGTGATTGTTGATCGACTTACAAAATGTGCCCATTTTCTGCCAGTTAGGACAGCTTACACGACTGAAGATTTTGCGAAGTTGTATATCAAGGAGATTATTAGGCTTCATGGTGTGCCAGTATCTATTATATAAGACCGAGGAGCTCAATTTACGGCTAACGTTTGGAGGTCCTTAAAAAGTATTTAGGCACACAAGTGAATCTTAGCACTGCATTTCATCCGTAAACTGAAGGATAGGCTGAATGTACCATTCAGACACTGGATGATATGCTACGAGCATGCGTTCTAGATTTTAAGGGGAATCGGGATGATCATCTTCCACTCATAGAATTAGCCTACAATTATAGCTACCATTACAATATTAAAATGGCCCCATACGAGGCGCTATATGGGAGAGATGCAGATCACCAGTTAGATGGCTTGAAGTCAGTGAGACAAAATTAAATGGGCCAGATTAGATACACCAAGCTATTGAGAAGGTGAAAGTGATACATCAGCGATTGAGGATGGCACAAAGCAGGAAAATATCTTATTCCGATATCCGACGACGTGATCTAGAGATTGAGGTTTATGATTGGTTTTCCTAAGGATCTCACCAATGAAGGGTGTTATGCATTTTGGAAAGAAATGTAAGCTAAGCCCAAGGTATATCAGGCCTTATAAAATTCTTCAACAAATTGGACATGTTGCTTATGAGTTAGAATTGCCATCTGAATTGGAATTTTTCCACCCGGTATTCCATGTATCTATGTTGAGGAAATGTATTGGAGACCCTTATCAAGTTGTCCCTATCAAAGATGTACGGGTTACAGAGGACCTATCATATGAAAAAGTGCCAGTGGCTATATTAGATCGACAAGTCCGCAAGCTGAGAACAAAAGATGTAGCTTCCGTCAAAGTATTGTGTAGGAAAAAGAATGTGAAAGAGATGTCATGGGAAGCAGAATAGGAGATGATGTCTAATTATCGTACCTATTCCAGAATGAAGATAACAAGGATTCTGGTGGAACATAGGATATATTGGAAGGTGAAACGACTCTATGAGGTAAGCAATAAATTGAAAATACTCTTCCTTAATACAAAATGGTGATATGCATATATAAATATCCATAATATTTTGTGTAGACTTGTGAGGCCATATGTTGGGCTTAACTGATTGCAAATTTTGCTAGTGAATCTTTTATAGGGGAAAATTGATAGGAAATTTCCATTGGAATCCACGATGATTTGGACTCCCCAGAGACCCTTACATTAGAGGACGAATGTTCCTAAGGGGAGAGAGGGTGTTACAACCAATATTCAAATATATTATCTCATGCCATAAGTTAGTCAACATAAATCCAAGAAGGAATTATATTTGAAATTATAAGAAGTTATTCCTATTGGTCTTAAGTGATACAAGGGTGTATAAGGGTGATTAACAAGTATTAGAAGTTAAACGAATCAACGATGTTGTAACTCGTGTTTTCAAGTAAACCTAGAGGTGCTTAATACACTAAAGAGGTAATGTATTAAGTTATTTGAAACATACAATATCCGTATCATAAGTCTTGAAGTCAAATGAGTTATGAAACAAAAGTCGACAACAGTTGTCGCAACTTAGGTTCGTAATTTTACTTAAACATTAGGTAAAATTTTCTAAACTTTTTTCCCAATTTTCAAGGAATTACAAGGTGATGTACCCACCAAATTAAAGAACTATGAGTCTAGTTTCTAACACATTAAGTTGTTTGTCAATAAATTTTTGGAGTAGAGAGATATTTGTGTTTTTGCGAGACTGCGCCAAGCACCTCTCTATGGGGCCCACTTAGGCGGTTTAAGGCATTTGGATCTATATAGAACTCCTCCAACCCATTTTAAGTCATTTATTTTCACTATTCAGACCTTAGAACCTTAGGAACACCCTATCAAGGTTCTTTTAAGATTCAAGACCCAAACAACAAAAATCAAGTGTCGGGAATCCCGTGGCGTTATTAAGTTTCTTTTTCTTCTTGTTGTTGCTCATTTTTGTGTTGTTTGAGCTCGTGTGGGAGGTTGAATTAAGGGTTTTATATTCTGTAAATAGTCCCTCGAGTTCTTAATATCAACCCTAGGTGATTTCAAGCCTTCCAAAGTGATTCGAGTGCCGAAAAACACTAATTGATTGCTAGTTTCACTTTCTTGTTGTTGTGGCAGCATTGGAGGGATATTTCATGGAAAATTAAGGTCAAATTGGAGTTATTCTTTCTGTATAGAGGTGATAAACCTCTCACTCTATATGTATTTATGATTATCCAAGTTGCGGCTAAGTCATTGAATCTAGAACTTGTAAAATATATATCGTAAGGCTTGGTAGTAATGTTATTAGTTGGTGGACTAATTTAGTAGGTTCAATATGATCAACATGGATGTTGTTTGGGATGTTTGGTGATTGTTTTCACTTGTGGGAAGTCATATAAATAGGGGAGGTGCTATTTATTTCATCGTAAAGTAGGTTGTGGTTGATACATAATAATTATGATGCTTAAATGATAATGATAGTATCACTTCTCTTATTTTAGATTAAGGAGTTATGACAAATTTCATAGCTTGAGGTTGGGTAGTGTATTCAAGGTATATGAGGATATCCCTTTCCTTCTTTTGCACGACTCCGATTATACATAATGTCATGAACGAGCTTCTAAAGATACTCTACTCTTAAAAGCTAGCAGTACTTACAATGTTTCCCCTATTATAAAATGATTAGTGTTGATGTTGCCTCTCTTTTTCATATGTTATCAATATTGTTGGTACTTCCTGATTCTTATAAGGTTCATGGTGAAGAGTTAGTCCAAATAACGTGTACAGAGGATACTGACGTTATGTCGCTTGGAAAGGTTTAGAATGTGATTCCATGAGTTGAGCATGCATTATATATATGTATCTATTTTACTCTACTAAGCCACACTATAGTCAGCCGAGTACAACACCTATTGTGCGATCAGTGATCAGTTGGGTTTTACCGAGCTCTATGTGTACGATTTTTTCGAGCCTTATGACGGCCGGGTGCATTTTTACCTAGCCTATAAAAAAACGGTTGAGTATGATATGATGATAATGATGCTTATAGAGGCGTATGTTTTAAAAGTTTATGTATATATGCACATGTTTCATACACTGCATGCTAATAGCCCTCAGAGGTACGTAGATGTTACAAGTTGTTAATTCTCTATCCTTGCATACATTACTTTTCATACTTATGGTTCCCTGCCTTACATACTCAGTACTTTATTCGTACTGACATCCTTTTGTTTGTTGACATTGGATGCCGTGCTGCAGGTTCTGATAAATAGGCAGGTGTAGCTCCCCCACCAGAGTAGGCTGTCCAGTTCAGCGGTGATCGGCGAGATCCCTTCTCCAGACTTGCCGTGGTCTTGGTATGTATTTTTGTTATAGACATTATGGGTATCTCGGGGCCTTGTTCCGGCTATGTTCCAGCACTTAAGTTCCTTTAGAGGCTCATAGACGTGTGCCGACTCATGTATAGTTTGGTATGCTTTGTCGGTTGATGTTTGTTGTATAGTCTTTCATGGTAGCATGGTAGCTCTTACCGTATAGATAGTTTTTTGGTTGTCTGGTGTATCCCATGTTATATATGTTCATGCCATAATATTTTATTATTGGTTGTCCATGATCCATGTCTATCATTTATATTGATTTCATCAGCCCTAAAAGATAATAAAGAAGGTTAGATAAAATGTATGTTGGTGCTCGGCAAGTATGGTAGGGTGCTAGTCATGGCCATCCAGTTTGGGTCGTGTCACAAATCCCAAAATTTGAAAAACTTGGGTTCTACCCAAAACACCCAATTTCTCCCATGAAAATCATTAGTTTTGAGTTAAAATAATGTTAAAAGATGTAAAAGATTAAAGAAAACTAGTTAAAAACGACTTACAATTGATTTGGAGAAGAAGTTGCCTTTGAAAAATCGCCCCTTATGTTTTTGGGATTTTGAAAAATGAAAAATAACTAAAAATCCCGTTCAAATATACCACTCTCGGATGTTCTGTGCGTACTGCACAAAATTGAGTGCGGTCGCACAGCTTCCTACAGTTACTGCAGTGACATGATTTAGTATTTTGGCCATAACGTTCTCTACAGATGTCAAAATTGCGATTTCTATAGCTTTATGGAAACCAGACACGAAGGGCTACACTTTTATTTTTGAATCATCTCAAAGTTCCTTGAAAATAAAAAGATATAAGCTTATGAAATTAGACCATTGAACCTGTGCGGACCGCACAAAATCGAGTGCAACCGCACAACCTTCAATGCAGAAAACATAAAATAGAATTCGGACCACACTAGCAAGTTTAGAGATTTGCGCATCTCTGAACCTCCAACTTCCATGTTTTAATCCTAAGACACCCCAGAACCTACCCGAAACTCACCCGAGCCCACGGGACTCTGAACCAAATGTGCATACTAACTCAAAAACATCATATGGACCTATTTGTGCGATCACATCATCAAAATAACATCATCAACTATGAATTTAACATTAAAATTATGAAATTTTCTTAAGAACTTTAAATTTCAAATTTTCTCAAACCCGATCCGATTCATGTCGTCTCACGTCCGTTTCTTACAAAATTTTAGAGACTTATCTTAAATCACATATAAAACCTGTACCGGGCGCCGAAACCAAAATACTAGCTTGATACCGTCAAGTTCTAATCACTATTCATTTTCAAATTTCATAAATAATCTCATAAAACAAATTTCTTTAGAAATTTATTTCCCGAGCTTGAGACCTTGGAATTCGATTCGAGGCATACACCGGAGCCCCAGTTTTCCTACGGACCCTCCTAGGCCGTTAAATTATGGGTCCGTGTCCGTTACCCCAAAATATTGACCGAAGTCAACTTAATTTCTTTTAAAGCACATTTTTATCATTTTTCACAGATTTTCACATATTGACTTTCCGACTACGTGTCCGGACTGCGTACACAAATCAGGGTGATGTTGAAAGAGGTTTTTAAGATCATGAAAATGCAAAATTTACTTTAAAAACAAGTGCTGGCCTTTTGGGGCATCACTTTCTTCATCTATCTATATTATATTAAAACCACAAAAGCTCTAAATGAAGTTCGTCTTTTTTACCCATTTAAAATAGGGTTCACACTGAACAAAACAGACATTTAATTTTTTATAATTTTTGTTTTTCTATATTTTTAAACACTCATTTAATCATTTTTCTAATATTTAGCATTTTGAAATTAACTAAATTATCGACTATTAAACTTTTCCTTATTTGCAATGTGTAAGAACATATAATATTATGCTATTTAAAGAGATAGAATATCATTTATTCAACTTTTTTACTTATTTTAATTGAGTAAAATAATTACAACTTATTTTTTATGAGTGTTTCGGATAATATATGCCAGATCCTTGGGGTTTCTGCCTTAAGATACGCATGTGTATATTCCATCTATGTTAGATTCTTATATAATTCGTGTATATCCACCCCATTTATACATACATTTTAAAGGACTTAGCTCAATAAATATATATTGATAACTGATAAGTCAAAAGCTCCCATTTTATACATACATTTTAAAGGACTTAGCTCAATATATATTGATAACTGATAAGTCAAAAGCTCCATAAATTGCTAACTATATGACTTGCGAAAAAAATTCTCTCTCTAGCTTAGGGCTCTCCACGCACGTTAAGATAACTTACGCCGATAGTGGTAGCCATGGCTAGAGTGTGAGGCTGACCGAGAGACAACCAATTGTTACAGTTGGAAGCTCGGAAGTGCTAGAGAAATAGCTGAAACTCTATAAAATAGAAGAGAACAAAGAATTTATGCACCAGTAGGAACTCATTTTTCGGCTCTTTCACCATTGGCGTCGACAATGAAATCGAACCCTTGGGGTTAAGAAATTGAACCTCAGTGGAGAACGAAAGACGCAATTGAATGGAAATGAAAGACCTTAAGAAAGTACAAGCACTAATGACTCAATAAAGGAGAGTGCTGAAGCAACAAGCTCCAGAGCGTACTTGGACCGGACTATTCAATCGTAATTGTGCTGCAACTAATGGTATATCTTTTGATTACATTCCTCCAAAGTCGGTTGAGGGATCTGTAATTTTTAATCTTGACAAAGGAGAAACAGAAAAGGAGATTAATAAATGGAAGTGGACACTAATATTATACATAGTGGGAGATACACCCGGATATAATTACATGAGCAAATATGTGGAACAGAACTAGAATATTGTATCCGGACCTGAAATCTATTATCATGAGGGGGATAATATGTTGTTAAATCTCAAATCATAGCAGAGATGAATGAAATACTGTATGCAGGACATTATAGTATTAACAACGGACTATGATTTTAAAGCAACAGACTCCAGATTTTAACTTCAATGCAGAGTTCCTCACAGAATTGCCTTTATGGGTTAAGTTCCCAAATCTGCGCATGAGTTGTTAGAGCAGGGATCTATTGAGTAGGATCGCCAGTGTACTTGGTGTTCCTAAATATGTAGATGAATGTATAGCAAAACAAACTAGAATATAAATTGCTCGAATGCTCATTGAAGTTAATGTCACTAAGGCCTTGCCATATGAAATAACAGTGATTGATCCTTGTCACACCTCCTTTTTTATATACCTATCCCCAATGATAACTGTATAACGTAGTTTTTTCAATTTAAATGATATTATTCGAAATAGGATTATTTATTTATTTAGAGTCGCCACTTGGGATAGGCTTGACTTTTGGTTTCCCAAGTAACCAGTTTGATTCGAATTCCAAATCGAGAAAATTTTCAACTTCCCACATGGAATCTACGAACCAGAAATTCTAAGTAAGGAATTCTGTTGACCCGAGGAAAGGTGTTAGGCACCACCGGATCCCGTGGTTTTAGCACGCTCGCGTAAACTATTATAATTGGCTAAAAATCTGATTTTAATACATGACATCCTATAGTGTCATTTTTACGATTATTTACCACTTTAAATTAATAAGTTTTAGGAAATTGAACGTCGTTTAAAACATATTTTTGAATCACGTCACATGAAATGCATCCAGATCCTTGACAACTAAGTATCAAAACTTAATAACAACCATAAACGTTTCATGTGAAACCAAGCACTTCATCATCATTTATTCCAGAGATTGTTCATACATGTTGATTCAATCCACACACACCACTTGAGACCAAAGGAATACCTGGAATTTAAATAGAAATAAGGAAATAGAGGGTCAGCTAGCCAACAGTATAGTAGCCGATGCAGTTTCAGCAGAGAATCAGCAATTCTAAGACAGAAATCCAGGAAAACAAGAACAGGATGCAGTAGACCTCCAAAAATAAGCTTCAATTTTATCAAAACCAAGCTGAACTAAATTGTAATCATTCAAAGTGAGCTTCAATAGGTGAATTCCAACCAGTTTCAAAGCTTGAAAGTGAGTTTCAGCTACTGAAACTAGATGAAACGGTAGTTTTTTAGACTTCTAAGATATTTTTTTTCAATTTTCTGGATTTTTCTCTCTGGGATCTAATGTTTTTGTATTTCTCTACTTATACAGAAATTATTTTGAATTTTAAGTAATCTTTCAGACTCTTAGAACTCTCCCCCAAAAAACCTTTTGCCAGGCAAGGATATGCCCTTTTATAAGAAAAACTAAGGGCAACCCTTTGTATTTGAATTACACTCTAAGCCCTTCCCTATTTTTTATATTTTAGCTCATTAGTCATTTATTTATGCCTTGTTGGCCAAGTTAAATCAATTAAATCTTGAATTTCAAACTTGAACCACAATCTAGAAGGTTCTAGGGTATTCTACTTCGGCTACTGCAAGATTCTATTATTGAAATACCACAAATACCCTCCCGTTCATTCTAAAACTACCAATCCTAGTTGAACCAACCCCCCAACCCTGTTAGTAACTAAGGTTAACTAACTAATCAAATTCAGCTATATCCAAACAAACTAAACTGATTAAGAATTAACTAACAACAACAATTAAGAAATCACCAACTAAATCTAATACTGAAATAATAAAATTGAAACAGATTCAAAACACAATTAAACTAATATCAGGGATCAACAAAGCAAAATCAAACAAAATTAATACTAAAAACAAATCAAAGCATCACCAGAACCAAATAAGTCATGAACAACAACAAAAAAATGGATTAAATCTATTGGGTCATGAACTAAAACTAATCCTAAAGAAAATTAATGGCAAACAACCTTTTCCACAAATGAAAATCAGATAGCAAAAATCATGAATCAAAGAAGTAGAAAAACAAACAAGAACAATAAAAATACCTCAATCCGAATCCAGTGGCCTTGCTTGCAAAATTCAGATTATAATCATCCCTAATTAGGTGTTTCCGTGGGCGGCAGAGTAGCCACAACTTTGAATGGATATTCGAGAAGATTGGTTGTGATTTGAGGGCTGGTAATTGGGGCGTTGGGAAGAGAAGGAGGAGAGGATTCGAGGGTATAAATTTGGTGTTGATTAGAGCATTACCGCTGGCGGAGGCATTTTTCGGCCGGCGACGGACGACGGAGGGACGGTGGCTGGCGGTGGCGTTACATCTTGACAGTTAAGGTTAGAAGAGACATGGTACGGGGTTTTTATTGGGAAGGGGGTGATGGAACAGTTATATACACATTATACCCTAGGCTTGGACACCGTAGGATCAAAAGGACGGACGGCTATGATTAAGAAGGCCTCGAACGATGTCATTTTGATTTTTATGAGGCTGGACCAGGTTTTGAGATTGGGCTGGGGTTGAGACGGGTCTGGCAAGGGTTTTGGGCTTGGATATTTGAGCAAAAACGCCCTAATTTTGAGTCTTTAATTAAGAATACTAAAATTTTAACTTGGGCTTCGGAATTCATATTTAAGTTCTTTTTCACATAAGTCAATATTTTGTTGACGTTTCCAACTTAAGCTTACTGAAAAGACACTAAGTGTCTCAAAAAATACAAAAACCTCTCTGAACCCAAGCAAACCAACCCAAAAACACATAATACAACTAAACAAGATAATAAGCATAAATGGGAGAAACAGAGTAGTAACTCATAAAACAACCAGCCGGATCGTTACAGCAAGTAGAATTTTTTCAGTGATAGAACTTCATTTGACAAAACCACTTTGATTTTCTAAGATAATTTTGTAAAGCATAGGGTTAAGTCTTCTTGAAAGGACTTTGGAGATGACCCTTGCAGTGAGGTTTCTTAGGCTGATAGGTCTAAGTTCAGAGGAATTGTTTGCGGACTCCACTTTAGGAAGCAGGACAAGGTAGGTATGTGAGAAGAATTTGAAAAGCCTCTTCACATTGAAAACCTATCATCTGAGCATTTATGGAAAGGTATCATTAAAACCATCAGGCCCTGCTGCACTTGTAGCTCCCATATGAAAGACAGCATCTCTGATTTAATCAATATTGGGAACGGCAGTAAGTGTTCTGTTGTCTTCATCGGTAATGCTTTTAGGAATGCATTCAAATATTTCATTATCACTGAAATGGTGACTGATGTTGAATCTCTAATGGAAGTGTCGAATGGCAGCTATTGCTATGTTATCATCACCTTCAACCCATCCTTCTTTATTATCTTTGATTCAATGTAGTTCAATTTTTCTTTTTTTTTCTCTTGTTAGGTTGTGAAAGTATTTCATATTGGAGTCACCTTTTCAAACCACTTGATATTAGCATTATGTTTCAAAAAGCCTCTTGCATGTTCATCCATCTAATATATTCTACTTGCCCATTGTTCAGTACTTCTTTAGAAAAATTAGTGTTGTTGTGTAAATCTAACTCCTCAAGGTCTTGCATTTTTGCCTCCTATTATTGAACATGATCAAAAACATTGCCAACTTCTTCTTTATACCATTGAGTAAGTCTTTTGCTGAGCATTGTTAGCTTTTATTGAAGTTTCCACAAAGCATTTCCACTAATGTTAGTAGCCAACACTTCTTCAACCAAGTTCATGAAAGACGACTGCTCGGTCCAGAATACAAGGAATTTGAAGTACTTTATGCCCCTATATTGTTTCGATTATAACAACTAAGAAACAATAATCTATGGTCTGATCCAGTTCTTGGAAAATGCTTGATAATGTTATTTTAAAGGAGTTGGCACCATATATCATTTACAAAAATTCTATCTAATATCTTCCTAATTCTTCTTATAGACTCTCAATTATTATACCAAGTGAATTTAGGTCTGACATAACCCAAATCCGTAACTATACAATTATTCATACAAGAGATGAAATCAAAGCTTTTATACATTCTATGAGGACGACCCCCTGTTTCTCATCTGGATCAAGAATAACATTAACCACCCCTCCAATACACGATGGCCCATCAATCATCATATGAGTATCCTCTAAATTACTCAAGAGACCTTTTCTTTCATTTGCATTACATTTAGCATAGGCAACATCAATGAACATATTAGTAGTACTCACCCTATTCTGCATTTTGATGGTGATTTGTTGGTCATCTACATTAATCACCCTCGTTTGAGAATTACCTGACTACACGAGTCGGATTTGTCCATTGGTGTTGGATATGCAGTGTCGTCTAAACTTTAGAAACCCCACGTATTTATCAATCTTGTTTATGCTAACAAACGGCTCCGTAATAGCTATGAAATCTACTTTGTTGATGTTGATAGGTGTTTTTTGCTTAGGCATGGCTTTCTTGGTGTCCGCTTCTCTAATATTCCAAAGTATTGTACTAATCATGGAAACAAGAGAGACGGATTCGTTTGATCTATCTCCTTGAGGAGGTGAATTTGTATGGCATTTTTTCTTCTTTTTTTCTTTCTTTTTGTTATGCTTTTTTCTTTTAGTCACAGGCGAGAAGCCGTCCCCATCCTCTTTGTCGTGCCCCGTCTGTAACTGGTGTTCCGGAATCACAAAAGTGTCTCTATTAGGGGAAGTTACTTCAAATTGTTGTTGAGTTTCTCCCCTCACTTCCTGTTCCTCATGGATCAAGTTGACTGCGAGGCAGAATCCTGGTAGATTCTTGATGTCTGAAGGGACACTAGTTGATTCATTAATATACCTCTGCCAGTCAGGAGCCTTGTCTGCTATAATGGCTTTAATTTTGCTTAATTTGTGCATTGCTTCTTCATTCTCATTTTGACTTTCATTCTTAGTCACATTCGTGCTTCCTTCATCTCCATTTTGTATCTTATCCTCACTTCTGTTAGTATCCATCAGAGTATTCATTTGCAAGTTATTTTCTACATGGTCATTCATAGCAGATTTTATAATCCCTTTGTTTTTGGAGTTACCAGATGTCTTGACATGCTTAAATATCACCTTGGAATTCTTTTTAGGAAATCTCTTTTGTCTTCTAACTTTGGATTTTTTGGTCATTTTTCCTTTGACGCTTTGCGTCTTTTCCTGATTTTCACTCTATTTTATCATATGGTTGTTCTTCAATGCTGATTTTTTACTATTCTCTTTATTGTTTGTCTGCTCTATATTGTGCCAATGTTTCTTTAGGGGATGCTGTTCCCAAATTTCTTTGCTTACTTCCCACATTTCAGCTTCTTTGATATTATTTTTTTCTCATTTTCTTTAGTTTCAGCATTCCCTCCTTTGTCTTATTTTGCTTCATGTTCTTTGTTTTCTAGTTCCCCTTTTCTTTCCAAAATTCTACAATTCATCATGTTATGCCCAAGCTTCCTATAGTGTTTATAATATTTCAGAACCTCATCGTATTCAAGTTTTTCAAACAAAACCTTTTTGAGGGGCATCATTATAGATTTTTCCAACATAGATGGCATGTGGTTTTTGTTTTAGAAGGTAAATTTCAATTCTTGCCTTAGCCATGCTAGGTCTGTTCTTTCCTCTCGTTGCCAGGTCCATTTCCAATGGAGTTCCAACAATGCTGACCACCTGTTTAATGTATTATTATGTGTATATATAAATGGGGAGTCCTTAGTAACAATACTCCATACCGATGTCACTGGAAGATCTTCTTCAGGCTTGAAGTCTGGCTATCACCTTTATAGCCATATTTTTTGTCTCTTATTTTCAATAACCCTCATGTACCAGACAAAATTGAATCATCTTCATTGTTGAAATCCAAGAAGCCATTAAAGTAATCATAAACCATAATTTTGACAGAGCTTTTAGTAGAAATTAATTCTTTAAATTTTGACCTGATTCGGTCAATTTGGGGCCTAGGTTTGAGGAATCTTCCAACAATTGTTAGCCTACACTCATCTGCCATGATGCCGTTGTAATCTGATACCTTGAAGAGGACCGCTGGTATTCCATTGTAAGAGTAGGTGTTGCAATGACCGCTTCTCTTATATGTTGATTTGGGGGGTTCTAGGAATTGTTAGAAGCGAAAATCTTGTTTGCATAAGAGCTTTTTTTTTTTGCATTGATGGCATGTGGTTTTTGTTTCAGAAGGTCAATTTCAATTCTTACCTGAGCCATGCTAGGTCTGTTCTTTCCTCTCGTTGCCAGGTCCATTTCCAATGGAGTTCCAACAATGCTGACCACCTGTTTAATGTATTACTATGTGTATATATAAAAGGGAAGTCCTTAGTAACAATGCTCCATACCGATGTCACTGGAAGATCTTCTTCAGGCTTGAAGTCTGGCGATCACCTTTGTAGCCGTATTTTTTGTCTCTCATTTTCAATAACCCTCATGTACCAGACAAAATTGAAATCATCTTCATTGCTGAAATTCAAGAAGCCATTAAAGTAATCATAAACCATAATTTTGACAAAGCTTTTAGTAGAAATTAATTATTTTAATTTTGACTTGATTCGGTCAATTTGGGGCCTAGGTTTGAGGAATCTTCGAACAATTGTTATCCTACACTCATCTGCCATGATGCCGTTGTAATCTGATACCTTGAAGAGGACCGCCGGTATTCCATTGTAAGAGTAGGTGTTGCAATGACCGCTTCTCTTATTTGTTGATTTGGGGGGGGGGGGGGGTCTAGGAATTGTTTGAAGAAAATCTTGTTTGCATAAGAGCTTTTTTTATCAGATGGTTCAGGGTTCTGATTTATTGGAATATTGAGGTTGGGCTGGCCATCCAGTTGTGTCGGCGGAGCGACGTCCGGTAGATTCATGAAGAAGGAGGGTGGATGTACTCTATGAACAATAAATTTAACCAAAGCTAGATATTACTAGAATATTCTAGACTATTCTAAAATAGTCTAGAGTGAGCTGGAATATTCTAGAAGGTTCGAGAACATTATGGAGTTCTCTGGAATATTCTAGAAGATGATAGAACTCTTTTATGTATAGTAGAGAATGTGAGAATATTCTAGAGTAGTGGAATATTCTAGAACATATGAGAATAGGTAGATATGAATATTGTTTAGGATACTTATATGGAATATTCTAGAATGTCGTAGAACATGGAGGTTGATGCCTATAAATAGGGGAAGACCTCCTCATTTGTAGGATGCACAAAAAAGTGTGAGCCCAAGTGTGTACCAAAATGATTCCTTGTGTAATAAAAGTTGAAGAATTACAAAAGTCTCTCTCCATATAGCTACATATATTAAACCTTCCAAACTACCTCCATTTCTTCATTTATCAACTAAACAAAATCTCTTTCCTTCTTACATTTAAAGGTCTTCTACCGTTAAATTTTTTTTCTACATCTGGTATCAGAGCCATTGGTTCGTTAGGAGGGTGATTCATTAACTATGGCAGGAAAGAATATCGTGTGCATGGTTCCCAAGTTGACGAGGAAACAAAATTACAAGTTTTGGAGGATTCAGATTGAGACACATCTGAAGGCGTATAATTTGTTAAAATATACGCGAGAAGGACTGTGATGGATATGGTGCGGTCAATGCTGGCAGCAAAACAGCTGCCTAAAGAATTTTGGGCTGAAGCTGTCTCTACTGCAATTTACATATTAAACAGGTGCCCTACGAGAAGCAATCATGGAAAAACACCTTATGAGGTATGGACAGGTAGAAAACCAAATATTTCTCATTTACGAATATTTGGTTGTCTTCCTATGCGCATGTACCCGATCCACTGCGAAAGAAGCTTGACGAGAAAGCAGAAAAGAGCATATTTGTTGGCTACAGTCGACAGACAAAAGGGTACAAGCTATATAATCCAGACAGCAAAAAGGTTATTGTCAGTAGAGATCTCACCTTTGATGAACATGGAGCATGGGATTGGAAGAAAAAAGCAGTTGAGCCATCTCAACCTCCAGCACCATCATATCTTGATGACGAGGAGCATGATGAACCTGCGCAACAACAGTCTCCCTCAGAAATACAACCAATACAGCATGGTCGATCACAGAGGCAACGACGTCTACCGGCTCATTTGGAGGATTACGTTGTCGGTAATGATGTTGATACTCTAACTGACGAAGATATTTGAACTTTGCCTTGTTTTCAGATTGCGATCCTGTGGATTTCAAGGATGCAATTGAAGAAGAACGTTGGGTGAAAGCAATGGAGGAGGAAATCCATTCTATTGAGAAGAATGATACTTGGGAGCTTACCGACCTTCCAAGAGGAAAGAAACCCATTGGAGTAAAGTGGGTATACAAAACAAAGTACAGACCAACGGGAGAAGTCGACAGATACAAAGCAAGGTTAGTTGTCAAAGGCTATAAGCAAAAACTTGGAATTGACTATTTCGAGGTATTTGCTCCTGTTGCTAGACTAGACACAATTCGTTTGATAATTTCTCTAGCTGCTCAAAATAACTGGAGAATTTATCAAATGGACGTTAAGTCAGCCTTCCTAAATGGTGTTCTTGAAGAAGAGGTCTATGTGGAGCAGCCCCCTGGCTTTGTTAAAAGGGGTAATGAAAACAAGGTCTACAAGTTAAAGAGAGCTCTATATGGCTTGAAGCAGGCTCCAAGAGCGTGGTACACACGCATCGACACCTTTTTCGTTGAAAGCGGATTTCAAAGATGTGCTTATGAGCACACACTATATGTGAAGACTTCCAATGCTAGCGATGTTATGATCGTTTGTTTGTGTGTGGATGATTTGATCTTCACAGGAAATTATGAGAAGATGATGGCGGATTTCAGGGAGGCTATGATCCATCAGTTTGAGATGACCGATTTGGGTCTTATGTCATATTTTCTTGGGATTGATGTTTCTCAATCAGATAAGGGAATCTTCATATCTCAAAGAAAGTATGCTGGAGACATTTTGAAGAAATTTAAGATGGATGGTGAGAATCCGATTGCGACCCTAGCTGAAGAACGATTGAGGCTGACGAAGGATGGAACAGGTGATCTTGTGAATCCATCCTACTTTAAGAGCTTGGTTGGAAGCTTGAGGTACTTGACCTCAACAAGACCCGACATTGCTTACAGTGTTGGCGTAATAAGCCGATTCATGGAAAAGCCACGCTAATCACACTTACAAGCGGCTAAGAGAATTTTGAGATACATTAAAGGAACTCAAGGAGATGGAATCTGCTATCCTAGAGGTGAGTCACTTGAACTTCTTGGATACACTGACAGTGATTGGGCTGGTGATACGATCGAGAGAAAAAGTACTTACGGCTATGCATTCTTCACTGGTTCGGGTGTGTTTTCTTGGAGTTCAAAGAAACAACCAGTGATAGCATTATCCACTGCTGAAGCCGAGTACATTGCTGCATCAAATGCTGCTACACAGGCGGTATGGTTGAGAAGAATGCTCAGGTTTCTTCAACACAAACATGATGGTCCAACCACGATATTTTGTGACAACCAATCAGCAATCAAGTTGGCGAAGAATCCAATACTTCATGGTCGCAGCAAACACATTGATATCAAATATCATTTCATTCGAGAAATGGTACGAGAAAATGAGATCCGAATTGGCTACTGCAGAACTGGTGAACAGGTGGCAGATATTTTCACCAAGACATTGAAGATGGAGACTTTTCTGAAGATGAAAAAGTTATTAGGGATGACCACCTACGAGGCTTTGGTTTAAGGGAGGCAATGTGAACAATAAATTAAACCAAAGCTAGATATTACTAGAATATTCTAAAATAGTCTAGAATGAGCTAGAATGTTCTAGAAGGTTCGAGAACATTATGGAGTTCTCTGGAATATTCTAGAAGATGATAGAACTCTTTTATGTATAGTAGAGAATGTGAGAATATTCTAGAGTAGTGGAATATTCTAGAACATATGAGAATAGGTAGATATGAATATTGTTTAGGACACTTATATGGAATATTCTAGAATGTCGTAGAACATCGAGGTTGATGCCTATAAATAGGGAAGACCTCCTCATTTGTAGGATGCACAAAAAAGTGTGAACCCAAGTGTGTACCAAAGTGATTCCTTGTGTAATAAAAGTTGAAGAATTACAAAAGTCTCTCTCCATATAGCTACATATATTAAACCTTCCAAACTACCTCCATTTCTTCATTTATCAACTAAACAAAATCTCTTTCCTTCTTACATTTAAAGGTCTTCTACCTTTAAATTGTTTTCCTACATACTCGTTTAAAAAATAGTCATCAGGTAGCCGTTTCTAGATAGAGAAGAGAGAATTTTTACTTTGAAAATGTATTTATTTGATGTACTATATAGATAAGTTAATGTGATTTATGCATTTGTAATCTGTAATTTATAGTTATGATCATATACCTACTGTAATTTATGGGGAGATTTTCCTGCAAACAACGTTAAAATTCTTGAACTTTTGAATATATAGGTATGATCATAGGCTTTTGGGATTGTAGAGTCTCAGAGCAATCTAAACAACTGAAAAGGAACATATACTAGAAATAGCGTCTATAATTAAATTCTATTGATTCTTTTTTCAGGTTCAGATGATATCCAAATCTTGATCTCGACAAACAATTAAGTTGATATTGGACTATCCACATTGATCATTTATCCGGGCCGATGAAAAAAAAAATTGATCATTCATAAAATTTTATACTTTATTATTTTATGTATGATTATTTATTTACAACTTTAATTTTTTTATTAAGTTAGCTCACGGTGTAATGCGTGTGGGGAAAACTAGTAATTATAATATAAATGGCCAGGATGTTTGTGCATGTAATATGAAAATTAATGGTGTCAGATTTCAGAATGGTATAATATAATATCAGCTTTAACAACCATATATGGGAAACTTAACACAAATGGAGTCTGATTTAAGAGAGCACTGCTTGTGCATGTAATCCTCTTGTCATGAACTGAGGGACCTATTTTCCCTTACAGGCCAAATTCTGAAAAAGGAGATAAATGATAAATGCACTGGTGGAAAGTCCCTCTAGTCTACTTGCTACTCTTTTTTTCTTTTTCAATTAATATATAAATTTTATATATATGAAAAAATGTTGATTTTTTAATTTTACTTTAATGGAAATACTTGTATAGTCACAAAAATATGGCATCACATTTAAAATCATAAATTCTAGAAAAAAAGCATATTTCTTTGTTAAAACTTCATTTAGAGTCAAAGTTATTCTTATATTCCCTCCCGTTCAAAACAAGTGATTTTTTGAATATTTTTACACACATTAAGAATTTACTTTTTAATATTAATTAACAATTTATTGTCCATATTAATCTTTACTATCTCACATAAATATTCCTAACACATATTCTAACACTATTTACTTCAAAGATAATATATGAAAAAATATTTAATTCAATCTTGAAATATAAAAATATTACTTATTTAGAATCAGAAAAAAATAATAAAATATTATTTATTTTGGACAGAAAGTAATTATAAATTGGATTGGAGGAAATTCCAAGAAATATCGGGGAAGTAATTTGATTTATGCAATTCCTCTGTAAGTTAGTTAAACAGTTTTTGGGGAAATTAAAAAAAAAAAAAAGATGATTGATCGTTTATCCTCTCTCTCCCTCTATCTTTCTCTCTCTGTTATGGGAATCTCCATAACAGTGTGTGGGGATAGAACCATAAGGAAAGGGATAAACACACATTTGTTAGTTGCGTGATGGAATTGTCTGGTTCAATCTACCTATATAAAGGCCATAAGAGACTCCATTTTTCCTCACACATCAAATCATAAATCAAAATCATTATTCCTAAACAGTAGTTCTTTCAGATCTAGGGTTTCTTGTTTTGTCTGTCAGCCGGAGAGAATTGCATCCCAATTAGAATTAGGTTAACGACATAAAGGGGTAAATAAAGGGAGGTGACAGAAGAGAGTGAGCACACATGGTATTTTCTTCCATATAATATGCTTGAAGCTATGCGTGTTCACTGCTCTATCTGTCACCCCTACTCTTTCTCTCTCTAGATTTTCTTCTATTCTATATATGCACGGATCTGTGTTCATGAACATATGGTATTATTTGTATGGTACTCGGGAGCGGACCTAGGGAGTGAAGGGGTTTATTGAATACCCTTCTCGCCAAGGGAGATGACAGAAGAGAGTGAGCACACATGATATTTTCTTGCATATGATATGCTTGAAGTTATGTGTGCTTACTGCTCTATCTATCACCCCACCTCTCTCTCTCTCTAATCTCTTTCTGTTTTATGTATGCGCTTTTCTCTGTTAATTATCAACATCTGGTATTTAGGTTTGGATCTTGTTATATGTTGGATAATTTTTGAGGTGATTGCTTGTTCAGGGTCTTTCCTTCACTCTGATTGGATTAATAGATGGTGTGGATCTGCTAATTAACAAACTGATCTTTATTTATTCTGCTTTTATTAATTTTCACCTTGGGCTATTGAATGGTGAATTGCTTTTCAAAATTCTGTGTAGTCCTCCAAAGTTCTTCAGTTATTCATATCATACATATTTAGCTGCGCACTTTTCCTTGAATACATTCGCTTATCATGAGTTTTTCTTGTTTATATATTTTTTTTTGGGGTTGGGTTTTGGGGGATCGGAACCGGTCAGAATCTATGTTAATGTGTTTTTCTATTCTTGTACTTCCAAGTAAGAAACCGCCTCTCCCCTCTCCCCTCCTTTGGATAGGGGTAAGTTCTGCATACAAACTATCCTCACCAGACTCTACTAATAAAATTTTACTGAATTGTTATTGTTGTTGTAATTCCAATTCAGAAACCCCAACAAAATTTCAAATAAAATTCTAATCGTTGTCTCTAGTACTGGTGTATGAAACATATTTTGAAGTGATCAAGAACTTAGTCAATAAAGGGTCTGAGCAGGAGTAGCAGATCTCTCATTTTGTAATTGACAAAATCGATCAGAACACTAGGTTGAATTTACACAGACATATATATATATATATATGCCTGGAGAGAAGCAAATACAGTGGCAGATCAACTAGCTATGCTTGTGGAGGAAAATACAAAGAAAAGGTCAATTTTCCCTGAAGCTGTCTCCGAATTCGCTATCTTCTTGCCTAGACACGTTATAGGCTTATAGCTGCACTGAAGAATGATCGAAGCTGTTATCTGCAACATCCGAATTTGGCCGAGGAATGGATACATTTTAAATATTGTATTTCATTACTTGAGAATAGTTATAGAAACCTGTCAAATTTTAATTTGGAATAGGCAATTGGTGTGTTGTAATCCTTTCTGTGTTATATGATGAAACTCAAGGTTCCAGATGGGTACTTGAGTAACTTTGGTTGACAAAAAAAAGTGTAGTGGATAATTTTTTCAAAAAAGAAAATATAAATGTAAAAATTGTTAGTCAAGTCGGCTCGAGTTACTGAATTAGCACCAGTATTACTAATATTTGAGACTGATCCATCAAGTTTTAAAGATCTTCATTTCTATAATTTGGAGGAATACAACTCAGTGGAGTTCTCGTCTTCCTCTCATACCCTTTTCGTGTTCTATCATCAAGAAATTACATACTCCACTAGCTTGCGTGGGCAGTCGTTTTTTTGGGTGTAGTAGTTATCTGAATTTCTGAGCCTGTTAATTTTTCATGATTATACTCGACAAACATTTCAAGTGGATAATTGTTTCCTTGTTTAATTTGCTAGTATTCCAGACAAGAAACCTTAACAAGAAATTGAGGCAAAAATAGTTTCTTTTAGCATGTTTAATTTTCTCTTTTTCTTATGTTCTGTGTATTTAATCTGATGCTACTGATTGAATCATTCAGTGTGCTAGTTGTCTCGCTAGCGGAAGAAAAATCTTTCGACCCGCTTACTCGGTAAAACCATTCTGTAGACATCACTCAGTCCCAAAGCTTAGCTGCATGAGCTACTGTGTTGTTATTACTTGTATTCTTAAATATGTCATAATATTTGTGAACAAAAAATAGTTTTTTTATCAAGATAAATTAAAATTTTAATATTGACTTAATTTTAAATATAAGAATATATCATTTTATATGAATTAATGTCGTATAAACTAAGTTGAAATGGAGGAAGTATATATAAAGTATACTATTTTTATATTGGGTTTCGAGAGGGGCCGTATGCAAAAAGGTATGACATAAATAGCATTTCCTAATATAAATATTAATGGTTGTTTTTATGACTCGAACACGTGAGCTATTGTACAAATCTCAAAAAGTATAGAAGTAGAGGAGATGATATCCCAAACTCTCTCTTTCTATTTCAATTTATGTGAACCTATTTTCGTTTTGGTCTATTTAAAAAATAATGACCTATTTTTAAATTTTGTAACAATTAAGTTTAAACTTATAATTTTACTCTTAATGGGAAAATTTTGTAACCATATAAATATTCTGGGTCTCATTTAGAGTGGTTTAGGACAACAAATTTCAAAATATTTTTTCTTAAATTTCATACTCAGTTAAACAGATTCATATAATTAAAACGGAAGAATTACTACCTATACAAGTTTGTAGGTCAACTATTTAGCTCCCAAAAATTTTTCTCGGAGTGTTAGATTCTGCACAAGAATCCTCTCAATACATCATGAGGGCATAACCTAAGTTGATTCATGCAAATTAAGCTACGGTCAATTAGAGCTATTTAAAATAGTCTAGATTGACTCTTTAAAAAAAATAGTTTGTAAGTACATCTCCCCATAATATGTACACTCTTGATAATGTTTTGGACTTGAATTGATATGTTATGACAAATTATTTCATTCATATTGACCTGATCCCTCTTGATCCTGTAACTTTTTGTCGAGTAAATTGTAACATGACTCGTCAGTAAATTCAACCGATCTTTGATGACTCCAAATTTTTTCCTTCTCTCCTTAAATTTACAGAAGTGAGACTTATAATAATTGTAAAGTTATTTTTGTATTATTTATAGGTCACATAACTCGTTTAAGCTTTAAAATTAATTATTAATATTTGTATCAGAATAAGTTATTTCCGTATAATTTATAAATTATAAATTATTTAAATTATAATATTCTGTCATTTGTATTTATATCAGGATAGGCTATTTATATCACACTTTCTTAAGATGCTGTCTTTTTTATGAGGTCTGCATAAATATAAAATATTTTATACATCGAACATAAATATAAAATATTTTGTGCGGAGAAGTGCGTACTCTAAAAATTAACACCGGTAATTGACTAATTGTACATTCCAACGAGATAAGGATGTTACTACTAACATTCTGTTTTGGATAACTTTCTATCTTTTCTTTTTCCAACATTACAAATTCCAAAGTGGTTCTTACTGGTTGATAAGATGTGCAGTAGTATTGCTTGAGCTTCACTTTTGGAAAAGAATCACTATGTTCACATTTCAGTTATGATGCTATCTCACATGCATGACACATTTAGTGCCCTCCTGTCTTTGCTGTCTCAATTGAAAAAATAACCATTTTTCAGAGATCTTCGGACGATCTGATGGAAGTTCAGGGTACCATAATGCTAGTGGCCGGTTGTTTAATAATTTTTTAGTGATTAAAGCTTACTTCATTATCTTCTTCTGATCTAAAGCAGCAACTGTACTACTGTCTACTGTTGCTTTCCGGCGCTGTATATTATACTCAAGATATATAAATTAAATAAGTGAATATAGAAAAGTTCTGTGCTTTTTCTGAAACTCTTTTACAAAATTTGAAGGATCATGAACCATGTGGTTAGTGCTTAAGTTTCCTTTGGGAAAGGTTTTTGGGACCAAACCTTATGTTGGTACTAAGAAAACAGTTGTAGCGGTAATAAGTGTTGGCGTGATTATGTCCATCTTATTTAAAGTTTAGGTTATTAAAGAAAGTATACTTAATTATATATGTCCTTAATTAACATGTTGCCTCGAGTGTAATTATTTTTGATAAGCCAAATATGATTTTATTTTATTTTTTTTGATAATGAGTGTGAGAGTGGAACTCTAAACCTCTGCCAACTTTTATATCAAACTTTATTTTGCTCCGTCTTTCTGCACGTAGTTTTACTTTGTTTAGCTAGGATTGCCCAATGATAAGGTTTATGTGCCCTCTTTGTACTAACTCTCTCTAATCAATATACAAGGTAAATTCCGTACCACGCGACAAAAGGTGAAAGCATAGGTGGATATAGCTTTAGTTAAAAAAAAAGAAAAAAAACATCTCTTCCGCTTAACTCTTGGGGAAAAAGGTTAAGGTACTAATGTGACATACACTTAAATCGTTCTTGTATACTTGAACATTTGTGGTGATGATGTGTTAGAATATCTAATAGTGTACAAACATATTAAAGGAATCTAAACATAAAGAGAAGTATTATATAAGCTCCCTAATTAGAATCGTACAAGGAAATCCATGTAAAAATATGAAGGGGCTAAGTGGATGATTTATTTGGTGATTAAGACGCTAAGAGATTGATGATTGGGTTAATTAGCGTGAGAAAACATATGATTACGTGAGATGGGATGCATGCTCATGAATAACAAATGCTTCATTAAACCAATCATTTCAAATTTTATGACATAAACTTCTTTTTCTTGCATTTTAGGTTCTACTTTTGCAGTGAGAAGCATCAATTCTAAGCTCCCAGGCATAATGGAAGTGATCACTTTAATAAAACAAATAAGAGAAGGGTGAGTGGGCAGTTGGCTAGAACTTTCCTCAACATTTGTCAAAGTTCTCTTTATCTTTTCTATACTCCTTTTTTGCTGTTTATTTAATTAATAGAAAACATATGCACTATAAATTTTGGCTTCACGTCCAACCTCCGTGCATTAATTAGTCATTGGTTCAAATATTCACAAAGTACTATATTAAACTTTATATTTTTACCTAATGGGGATGGGGAAGGGGGAAGGGAGGAGAAGGGACGTCTCACTATAATTTTTACTTTGTGTTCCACTCAAAATCAAATATTTCTGCAACATTAAAGAAATAGACAATCTAAAACTTTCTTTCATTTTCTTAACGTTATGTTTTGTGAGTTTAGTAGCGTAAAAAATATAAAGTTATGCATCCAATGATTAAAATATTAAGATGACGATGACAACAACAATAACAATACTCTAGTAAAATCTCACTAGTGGATTTGAGGAGGGTAGTGTATACGCAGGCCTTACCTTTACTACGAAGGAATAGAGATGTTGCTCCTGAAAAATACTCGGCTCAAGAAAATAAAAGGACAAAACGAGACAATATTAGTAACACCACGTAAATCATAGAAAAAATAAGAACATGAAATCCAAAAAAAAGATGTAAAGCAAAAGTGATAGCTAGTAAATAGGTCCTGCACTGAAAAGCGAAATAGTAAAACACAACATTACCACTAGCTATCTTAGACAAAAACCCTAACAGACTAATCTTATAAAGGTACAAAGTAAGGCAAGAATCGACTACCTCTTAACTTACAGCCCTAATACTCGACCTCCACATCTTCCTATCAAGTGTCATGTCCTCGCAAATTCGAAGACTCGCTATATCCTGCCCGATCACCTCTCCTCAATACTTCTTAGGCCGCCATCTATCTCTTCTCAAACCCTCCACAACCAGCCACTCACACCTCCATACCGGAGTATCTGGGCTTCTCCTTTGAACATGCCTCTACCATCTGAGCCTCGGTTTCAGCAACTTATCATCAATGTGAGCTACGTGCACCTTCTCCCGAATATCATCATTCTTAATCTCATCCATCGTAGTGTGCCCGCACATCCAACGCAATATCCTCATTTCTACTACTTTCATTTTCTGGATATGTAACTTCTTAACCGGCCAACACTTAGCCTCATACATCATGGCCGATCTAACCACCACTTTGTAGAACTTACGTTTGAATATCGGTGGCACTATTTAGTCACTCAAGTCTTCAGATGCTAACCTCCACTTCATCCATCATACCCCAAAATGGTGTGTGACATCCTTGATGATCTCCCCTCCCCGTCAGATAACCGACTCATGGGACTTGACGCTACCTTTACTTGGAATGACCTGTGATTCAAGCCTCACATCCACGCCCGCTTCGCATGGCTCATCTCTGAATTTACACTCGAGGTACTCCGTCTTCCTCATGCTTAATTTGAAAATCGTAGAATCAAGATCCTGTCTCCAAACCTCCAGGCTCTCGTTAACACTAGCTCGCGATTCATCGATCAAAATTATGTTCTCTTCTTTCTCAAGATTCTCTAGCTCCGGACCTCAAGACTCGCTAATTCACCATTTCATTTTTTGTGCTCTTCTTTCTAATTTATTTTTTTTAAATTTGCTGTTTTTTTATCTAAACGATTAATTTGTTGTTTACAAAGATTTTTTTGTTAGTATATAAATTTTATAAAATAAATTTAGGAGTCTCTTAATATAATTTTCGCCTTAGATCACGAGATTTCTTGAGCCGTCTCTGTACATCGACTAGTACCCTAGTTGTTATAAGGTGTTAGACAAATTGCATCACTCATGATTCTCCCATTCACCTATTTCAAGATGCATTGTAACCTTCCTTTCGGTAGATATTTGTGCTTGAACTACCAAATGAAAGTAAATCAACAACTGTTATTCTTGTAAATTAAAGCATTTGTTTACTCCATACAGCATTAATTTGTACACGTCAATTTCCTTTCTTCACTAAAAGAAGATAAAGGCCATTTAAATAAATGGTAAAACGTCAGCTTTCACAACTACTTACGAGAAATTATGCATTTCAGAAGGTCAGGCTGTGCATGTAATACTCTTATCATGAACTGAGCAGCCTCTTCTGTCCGTATTAGGACAACAAAATGAAAAAGAAGATAAATTAAAAGGTGCTGACGGACAGGTAATGGTCTTCCCAAAGTCATTTTTTTAATTTTTTAGAAAACAGGGATAGAATTTACGTATATATTATCTTCCTCATATTCTGTTAATACTTGAGTTTTCATTATTATGATTGTTGATCGTGCGAAGATAAAAGATATTCTCTCAATCTCAATTTATCAAATTTTCAAAATTGAATGAATATTTTTTATCGTAATTATTATATATTTTTAAAAATATCTTTATCTATTAATTATAGTGATTTATAATTTTTTTTACAAACTTTAAAATATATAAATTTTATATTAAAAATCTAAAGAACTTATGTCTCACTAAGAATTGGCACACAGGGGGAGTATTTAGTATTACAAGAAGCATCGGTAATCGTAATTTGAATTTATGGAGGTCTCTGGTAAGTTCGTTAAGAGTTCAATTGCTTGTATCTTGTCCCTCTCCCTCTCAAATATCTCTATATATCTTTTCTTTTTTTTTTTAAAGGAAAAATGCATATACTACAATTTTTGGTTGATGCCATATATATTGTATAATTCCTTTTATGTGTGCGTGATCTTGGAAGTTCCAAAATAAAATATTTTGGGAATAGACTACTTTATCAAGATACCACATGAGTGGTTGGGGGATAGACGCATAAGGAAAGAGATAAACACACATTTATTCCTGACGTGATGCAACTGTCCATTTCTCTTCCTATATAAAGGCCATAAAACTCCCCATCATTCCTCACACATCAAATCATAAATCAAAATCATTATTCTGAAACAGTAGTTGCTATTGTTTCAGATCTAGGGTTTCTTATTTCTTCTGTCGGCTGGAGTGAATTGCATCCCTATTAAAATCTATTAAAATCTAGGTTAACGACTTAAAGGGGTAAATAAGGGGAGGTGACAGAAGAGAGTGAGCACACATGGTATTTTCTTGCATATGATATGCTTGAAGCTATGTGTGCTCACTGCTCTATCTGTCACCCCCACCACTCTTTCTGTGTAGATTTCTTTCTATTTTATGTATATGCGCATTTGTGTTTATGAACGTACGGTATTATTAGTACTGAAGAGTGGACCTAGGGGTGAAGGGACATGAGAACACCTTTTGTCAAAAAATTACTGTAACAAAAAGGAGGTGACAGAAGAGAGTGAGAACACATGGTGTTTTCTTGCATGAAATTTGTCAATTAATGCTTTAAGCTATGCGTGCTCCCTGCTTTATCTGTCACCCCCACCACTCTCTCTATATATATTTCTTTCGGTTTTATGTATGTGTGCATCTGTATTTATGAACATATTGTATTATTGGTATGGTACTCGGGAACAGAACTATATGGTGGAAGGTTTTATACTAATAATCCCCTTTGCCAAAAACTAGCAAAAGGGAGTTGGCTGGTGACAGAAGAGAGTGAGCACAGATGGTGTTTTCTTGCATGATGTGTTTAATTATCCCATGCTTGAAGCTATGCGTACTCACTGCTCTATCTGCCACACCACACCACTCCCTCTATATATCTCTAGACTTTTTTATGTATGTATTTGGAGCTAGAAGTGGGTCCTTGGCGTAATTGGTAAAGTTGCTTTCATATGACCAAGAAGGTAAGGCTGCATCGATAAACCCTTATGGTTTGGCTTTTCTTCGGATCCTGTCATAGCGGGAGCTTAGTCCACAGGGCTCCCTTTTTTTAGATGTATGGAGCTAATCATACATGAGTAACTATCGAGGTAATTGTTGTTTTCATGATGTTGATTCATATTAATTGGATGAGTACATAATTAACGAAGTTTCCTTGTTATATTTGCATATTTGTGTATACCTTGGGCTGTTGGATAGTGAAATGCTTTGCAAATATGTGCAGCTTTTCTATGTTGTTTTTTTTTTCATTGAGTCATCTCAAATCTCTCTGTTTTCCTTGAACACATGGTTTTTAGTGGCAGCGGGATTTGTTAGTAAATATTCTTTTGGTGATTTATGCACTTTTACTAGGAAAATTATGTTTTTCAAGTTTAAATGGAATTCCAATATTTCTGCTGTTTTCTTTTTCCAGAAGATTGATTGTCTAGCTAGTTTACCGCTTTTTACTTCGATAATTGATGGTTTAGTAACTGAGACATATGTCTCACAGTCTGAGTGCCTTCCATAATTTGATCCAAAAAGACACCAATCAATTCAAATGCAAAGTTGAGATCATGAAGATTTGCTGATTCGATCTTTTTATGCATGCACCAAACAGAAATCAATTTGTCGATTGTCTTCTTTTTTGTTTTCCTAATAACAGAAGTATTTAAATCAATTTGTAAGCTCATCGATTGTTCTATATTTCTTGCCAAAAATATCAGATAATTCTATTGATCAAAGTGTAAATAATTTTTCTTTTAAAAAACCATCTTTTGTTTTTGTCTTTGTTACTCTTGAACGTTAATCTGTTACTACACTATCACTCTTTTCATTGGTTGTTGGCCACATCCAATTATAGATTACGACATCCAATTATAGACTGGACATTGGTTCTAGCTATCATTAGTTAGCTTTAATTTGTTTCAATAAATTTAATTATATGTGGGCCATTTGTGTCTATATCCGCTTTTGTGTGTTTTAATTTATGTTTGCTTTGCAAAAACAATTGCAAATGTATCCGTTTTTTCGCATAATTTCATCATATGAGGCTGAAGTAGTAAAGACAATTACGCAACTTCAGCTTTGGAGCTGAAGTTTTTTATTTTTGTAACTGGCGAACTTTAGTTTTAGAGCTGAAGTTTTTGTTTTTATAACTGGCGAAATTTAGCTCTAGGGTTGAAGTTTTTTTTTTTTGTAACTCACGAAGAGCTGAAGTTTGTGTTTTGTAATTCGCGAAAGTTATTTAATTCATATTCAACACTACAGAGCTGAAGCTTTTGTTTGTAAGTCGCGAAAGTTATTTAATTCATATTTAGTGTTATTTATGTTTGTTTGGGATTTTGGTCATTTGTATTTTGTTTGTAATTATGCAATTAGAAATAAAATGAGAGTGTGCACAAATCTAATAACTCATCATCATTCACTGATCAGTAAAGTCACCAATTTTAACAAAAATCTCGCGACCGAAACTAACGTGCCTCTGAACTAATTGGTTACTTCAACAAGTAATGTCATCTAAATTTACTATTACATAGCTTTGAAAGAACAAAAAAGGGAATGATAATATAAGGGTCAAAATATAGATGACCAAGATTCCAAACAAACCTATACACTAAGAATCTATTCACCTAATATAGTTACAGCTAGTTATTTAGTTTATTTAAAATTATTCATAATTTATTTTTAAATAATTTAATAAACATATTTATGGAAATCATCACGTGAATAACAAAAGAAAGAAAAAGCAGAAGAAAAAAGAAGAAGACGAAGGAGGTGAAAGCAAATTGAAGTTATTTAGAAAATGATTATAAGTTAAAAGTTTTTAAAAAATTAGGTATATATTAAATGGAGGCGGTCAAATAAGAAACCTCGTGTAATTTTTACATTATATATGGCTGTATTATTTTTCATAATTATTCTCGAGAAACTCATTTAGTGCATACTTGAAATAAATTAAAATTAAACACACAATAATTAAGATGAATTCTAGCTTATTTTTCCAAAACATCTACCGGTTTGATTTTGTCTTCTTGTGTAGGAACATTTGAGTTTCCTGAACCAGAAATTATATATGCTAATGCTTGGATATAATTTTTGTTGTGATTTGACAAAAAAAGTTTTTAAAGTTTTATGAGTGAAAAAGTAAATTTTAATTTTTTCTAGATATGATCAAATTCTATGAACAAATCATGTGTTTTAATTTTTTGTTAAAAAAAGTAGCTAAAATCTATGGCTAAATTGAAGGCATTTTTATAGTACAGTAAGATATCTCTGTAACAATATTTTATATAATAACACTTTATTATAAAAATCAAACTTTTTCGAAATCGATTATTATGTTAATTTATAATATTTGTGTTATATAACAGCATTTCGCTATAACATGCAAAAATATTCGGAACAAACAAGAATGTTTTAGAGAGGTTTGGCTGTAGTATTAATATACAGTCAGATCTTTCTATGACAACATCCCTATATAATAAGACTTCAGTATAAAAATCAAGCTTTTCTGGAACCAATTTTCATGTTATGTTATAATATATATTCTATATAACAGCACTTCGCTATAATATAAAAAAAATATTCGGAACAAACAAAGTTGTTATAGAGAGGTTTGACTGTATAACAATTTATTATTTAAAGTTAATAAAAGTGGAGTATTTTATATTAAACTAAATATCATATTCAATAAGAGAATCACAAATATTTTTAAATATTTATTTTAAATAATTCTAATAAAGCCTTAAAAGTATATATATATATATATATATATATATATATAATCGTGTTGATTTGACTTTTGATATGATATAACTTTTCAGTTTAATTTGTGAAATAATATATATATATATATATATATATTCTATAACAATATTTGTTATAACTAACCGACAAAAAATTCGAAACAACTAAGCAGCTAGACAGCCTCACACTATCTCATCTACATACTTGGGCTTGTACTTTTATTATTTTGTATTTTCTATTTTTCTTTTTGACAGGACAGTTTGGCATGCCGTCCCTAGTTTGAGACAGTTCTCTTTTTAGTTCTTTTTATGCTAATGAAAAAGGCCACCTACATTGTACATGCCAAAGAGGGAAAGATGCTACAGTATTAACATTAATTCTCTTTTCCATTACTTTCTTTTGGTTTTTCTTTTCACGACATTGCACGTTACAAAATGGTTCTTAGTTAAGCAGTGGTATTTTCAATTTTCTAATTAACATTTCTATTATCAGATTTGACTTTTGAGTAGTAATGCCAGTCACATGCAGGAAGATTGATGCCCTTCTTTTTTGCTGTCTCTATTGAAAAAACAACCATTATCTGAGATCTCTTATTAGGGAACCATATTATTTCATAATTGTCTATGGCTGGTTGTTCATTATTTTTTTTATTTTCTTGGTAATTAATGTTAGTTCTATCGATCTAAAGCAACAGTTAACATTACTGTTGCTTTTCCGGTGCAATAATATTATACTGAATATGAATAGATTAATGAATAGTAGACATAAAACTTCTTCGCTTTTTGTGACATTGTTAAAGAAAATTGCAGGACTTGTGCATAGATGCTTAAGTTCTTTTGTTAATTAATTTGATGGTATTCCCAGCCAAAACTTTGCTGTAGAAAGTTTATTTTCACCATCCGGAATTCTCTTTTTCGAAGGTTGTGATAGCGCTTAATCAGAAAAGCTAGGCAATCTAAGCACCTTTGCATACCTTAACCCATCTTGTATTATATATAATTAAACAATTAAGTTATCAATGAACAAGCTATTAAAAGACAACGAAAAATAAAATTTAGTGGAAATCCGAACTTAAAATAGGAACAATGTCTAGAAAATCAAATACAAGTCTCTACCCAGCACCTGATGTAACAACCATACACGGACTATCTAGGATTACTACAACAAGAGTTTGAAATTAAAAAAATAGTCTGTCTCCAGAGTTTTGTGTCATGCGAGCTCATTTGAAACTTTAGTCTATAATGAAAATTTTCAACTTGGCTTGGACTTAGGCCTCTTTTTAGACCCAAATCACTTATAACATGCCTCGTGCATTTATTGTCATATCCAATTGATATTTGTTATATTAATAGTCCTCGTCTGTCGATCAAATAATAAAATTAGCGCACGCTAATGTCATGACCCCAGTTCGCCCTTAGTGAACATGTCGTGACGACTCCTAGTCCCTACGACTAGGTAAGCCTAATAAAGCGAAAACATTATAACTTGCGGAAGATAATAACTCAAAACTTAACAGCCAGAAGAAAAATTGTATATAGATGTCGCTTGGCATATACAACTCAATATCTCAACTACTACAATGCCATCACAAAACCCGAAAACTCACGGGAACACAGGCTAACAGAATGTAATACACTGCTCTAACTCCAGAATGTCTAAAACAACTGTACAAAATAAAAGCTAACTATTAAAGCTAGAATAAGATAAAGACTCACGGTTTGCGAACGCGGCAGATGTACCTTGAAGTCTTTGCTAGATCTCCCCGCCTCGAGGATAATACGCCTAGGTGGAGGTACCTCGAGCTGCACATGAAAAACATGCGCAGGAAAGGCATGAGTACACCACATCGGTACTCAGTAAGTACCAAGCCTAACCTCAATGAGTAGTAACGAGGAAGGTCGTACCCTACTGAGGAATAATAATTGTAAATGACAGGATAAGATAAAAAGCATAATTGAGAATCTACAGCAAAAGCCTATACAGATAATAAGAGTACCATGACGGAGAAATAGAAATAAAGGCAGAACACAGGGAAATGCTGCTCCCAACAAGAATAATAATAACTGGGGATCTTTTAGTATCTCGAGGATCTCTTGGTATTCTCAATATAAATTTTAGGAATTTCTTTGTATCTCGAGGATCTCTTGGTATCCTCAAATATAAGTGTCAGGGATCTCTTGACATACCAAGGATCTCTTGGTATCCTCAATATAAGTGTCAGGGATCTCTTGGTATCCTCAATATAAATGTCTGGGATCTCTTGCTAACTCGAGGATCTCTTGGTATCATCAATATAAGTTCCCGGGATCTCCTGATCTCTCAGAATTACATTCCATAGTCCCAAGTTAAAATACATAGTAGTGACATGCGGATATTAAATTAGGCCAACTCATATAAGTAAACTGTCAATTCTAGCCTAACATGTGGCACATAATGCGATTAAGGAAGTTTTAGCAAATAAGAAATTTGAGTCAACTAAACACGCTCTTCTAACTAACAATAGGTTAAGTAAGTGGTTACAGTAAAGCAGGGGAAATGAGACATGCTAAGGAATACTTTAAGAAAAATTGGATTTTACAACAACTTGCACAAGCACGCGCTCATCACCTCAAGCACAAGGCAATTCAATTACCAAATATCATATCCGAAGGGAAGAAGTCCCCCACACAAGGTTAGACAAGCCATTTACCTCGAACTGGCTCCAAGATCAACTCGAAATCATACTTTTGCCCCGAGTATTCGACTCCAAATGGTCCAAATCTATTCAATTCAAATACAGAACATAAATAATACCTCAAACAATTGATTCTACTATTTAATTGAGAGCTAAGACGCGAAATTAGATAAAATGACCAAAATACCCCTTAGTCTAGCATCTCTATATCAGATGAAACTTATATTTCGGAAACTTCATACTCTCACGAGTCTATATATAACAAGAATACAAAAAATGGTGTTCAAATGACTTCTCAAATCCCAGATTAAAATTTAAAAATCCTAGGACCTAGTTCTTCCCTTTTTAGTTAAATTTCATGGATTTCTAGGCTAATTTCACAATAAAATCACATTTTTGGTTCATAGAACTTACCTCCAATTGATTCTCCTCGAATCCCTCATCAACTCCCTTCAAAGAGATCTCAAAATACTCAATTATGATGGAAAAATGGCTAAGACCCGCGGATAAAATGTTATAAACTTTCTGCCCAGCTCCTGTAATTCCTTCATCGTGATCGCAGGCCCAAGCCTCACGATTGCAAAGAGCGAAAATTCCAAGACTCAAAAATGAACTATGCGAATGCGATGCCTTTCCCGCAAATGCGATGCTTGTTTTCTCCAGAACTACGCGAACGCGAACTCTACCCTGCGAACGTAAAGCGCCATCTGCTCACCCTCCGCAAACGCGATCCCTCATAAGCGAACGCGAAGGCCAACCTTAGACCAACCCAATTTCCTTCTACGTGATCGCGAGAAACCTCCCGCGATCGCGAAAACTTAAAAACCTGCAAATGTGAGCACGTGATTTTTGCCTCGCTCGAAATGTTCCTAAAAAATTCATTAAAAATTAGGATTTTTCTTTTATTGTTTGAATTTTTAGGAATTAATTACGTAATTTTGTATTTATTTGCATTTTCCTTTTTACTTTTGAATTTTTAGGAATTAATTGTGTGATTTTGTGTTTGTTTGCATTTTCCCCTTTTATTATTTGAATTTTTAGGAATTAATTGCATAATTTTGTGTTTATTGCATGTTGCACATTTTTAATTAAGTATAATTCATGAAAATACAAAAATGGCATGTTTTGCATTTAGGACTTAACTTTTACATTTGTTTATGGGTTATTTGTTAATTAATATTAAAAATAACAAAATAATAATAACAAATTGGTTATTCTTACTTTTGTTTAATTTTATTTTGAAATTTAGAATTTAGGTTTTTTTAAAGGTTAATTGGTTTATTTTGTAGAAGTTAAATATTTTTGGCTATTTTTATTTTTTGTTATTAAAATCTTAAAACATAATAAAAATATAAAAGAGAAAATACATAAATATTGGCCTTTTTGTTGAAAACCTTTGATTTGGGCCAAGTACTTGCAATAAAACCTGGCCCAACACCCTTGAACCCTTTAAATTTGACCCGGACTCAATGTCCCATGCCCGGTCCAAAATCACTAGGTCCAAACCGATGTCGTTTGACGTCCTCTCAATCTTAGCCCTTCATTCCTTCTAATCCAACGGCGTAGGTTGAGCCTCACATTTTAATAAAAGTGTCTAAAGGATACTCACAATTCTCAAAGACAAAAATAATCCTCCTCATACCAAACCAACCGTCAGTGTAACACCACCGTATCTCCACCGCCGGCCGCCCACCGGAAATCGCCGCCGCCGGCGACGTAACCCCAAATCCATCCAAATACCCCATAATCCCTGTCTTCTGATCTTTCCGACCCCGCTAAGATCATCCCTCGAATCCCGGCCAAAAGTGTCAAATATTCCGCCAAAGGAGTGGTTGCTCCACTGTCCACGGCGGCGCCGGCTCCAATGGCTCCCAAAAACACACCTCATACTCCCCTTGGCCTCTTCTGCCCAAAAGTAAATCCTATTTCCTTCAAATACGCTAAATCTCCTCAAATTTCAAATCAGGGGATTAACCTAATTTTGGGACGGTCTATCAAAACTTTATTTGGGTTCCCAAATGGATTTGCATGTTTGATTTGGCCAAAAATCAATATATAACTCTATTTGGGGTTCAAGTCGAATCCGACCAAGAATAGTTGAAGAACAAACCAGTAAGTCTTCATTTGTTTCCATTTTTATTTTTTATTTTACCTCTTTGTTAATAATTTTATCGTGCTTTAAGTTTTTTCTATTAGTTTTAATTGAAAATATTGACTAGTTTTGCTCAGATTTAATTTTGAATTTTGTGACCATTTATTCGGTTTGCATATTATATTTTCTTGTGATCCCATAGGTTTAGCCTCCGACCATGTTTTGAATTACCCATTTCTTTAGCTTAATTTCCATTTCTGATTTAGTTCTAATTTCTGTCCCTTTACTTTTATTGTTCAGCTTAGTTTAATGTTCAACTAATAATTTGGTAATAGTTTGAATAAGAATCAGTTTTCAATCTTGATTGTTTTAAATGGTAGAATGGCATGGTAGTTACAGCTTTGCACGTTTTCTTTTAACTATATTAATTTTAGCATTTGGCTTGAATATGTGGTCTAGTAGTCTTTAGAATTCTGAGTCAAATTTTTAATTATTCCTGATTTCTAGTTCAGTTTGATTATGATTTTGGTTATAGCTGTTAGTAATAACTAGTTTTAAGACTTAGCTTAGTAAAGAATTGTAATTCTAGTATATTAAAATGGTAGTATAGGTTTAGTGTGGTTTTGGTAATTTTAGAATAAAATAAGGATAGTATAGGTAGTTTATAAATAGAAAAACAATGCTAGAATCCTTTAGACTCTTCTAGAAAGAGACCTTAGTCTAAAAATTAGTAGTTTAGTGCAGTGACTTGGGAAACAAGTTAGAAAATAAAGGAGCAAGTAGGTAAAATCTAAAAATTGAAAGAAGGACTAGTAGTAAAAATAAAAAGGGCACCCCAATTCATTCAAAAAGATCTTATGAGAAAAAAGTCTTAAAATCCCTACAAATTCCAGATATTTTGAAGTTTAAACACTCAAAAAATCTCAGAAGATTCCCAGAAATTGTTTAAAAAAAAACAAAATCCTGAAATTTCCAAAAGGAAATCTAGTAGCTAAAATAGTTTCAAAATTCAGATTAATTTCCTGCAATTCTCACCTGATCAAAGGCAAAATCAATCAAAATGTTACTTAGTTTGAGTATTTGAGAGCTTTCCTTCAAGTCTAGGCATTTAGAGCTTAAAACAAAAAGAAATTCAAAATGTATCGTTCCATTGGAGGTCCGGCTGGTTTCAGAGTTTGATTCTTTCTTGTTTCTGGGATTTTGCATCATTTAATTTGGTTTTGCTTATTTTTGGAGTTCCTGGGTTTAGTTTCAAGTTATTTAAGGTCATTCAAAGGCTATGGGTGGTTTACTCTGGTTGAATCTGGTTATCAAGCTGAATATTACTGCTGTGTTGCTTGTAATTTTGTTGCTAATCACTGAAAACTGTTGTTGATTCTTTACTCTCCTTTTGTATTTTGATTTCCATGTATTTATCTTTCCCAAAAGGATATAATATTGAGTCTAATGAATGGTGCAATTTAAAAGAAATTTGAAGTCAAAAGCTATCTTAGCCTCCTATGATTTTATCCTGACAGTAGAGCTTTCTTTTGTAGTTATTTGAGCCTCATGTTAAATGTATCAATAGGAGAATATGGATTGTTGTTGCTATGGACAGTTGTTGCCCTTTAATTTGTCAATTTGGATTAGATTTTAGTACTATTATGTTTGTCATACTTAAGATAATGTTTTGTTTAAATAGCACATTTGGACTGATAGTTGAACTTCAGCACCATAGCTAGCTCTTTATCATTTCGTTTGGGTCCTTATGTGAGGGTAATTAGTGGTATATTGGTTGATGAACATTGACTCAGCAGGGTTTAGTTGGGACTTGTATTCAATTGATACCTGGACTGGATTGTATAAACAGTTATATTTGTTGTCTACCAATTTAGAAGTAATTTATTATTTGCCTTTTTTTAACACATGAGCTGCAGGAATCAATTATATTCAGTATCAGTTTCTCACATTATGTTAGCCTTAGGTCTCTTTGATCATTGTCAGTATCATCAAATTATGGATTAAAAGGAAGTCTCGTTTGAAATCTGAATAATCTTGGTTGTTCTTTGGTTATAAAAATCATTTGTTTAGTATATCCATAAATGGTGTTGTTGCATGTAATATTTGGCTCAATTGGGAGCCCGGCACGTCAGGATTCTATTCAATAGCCTGCCCAGGCCCTTAACATTGGTTGGAGGGCTCTTGTGAAGGTTGGATCCATTTTTAACCTGGGCCCAACAACCCAATATGTTGAAGGATGAATGAAACTCCCTCTTGTTTATTTAATTTTACAATATATGTTTGAGCTTTGAGTAAGATTGCAAGACTAAAATGAGAATTAATTAAGTTTTATAGGCACGTCTAATAAAAAATAATAGTTGCTTTAGAATTGGCCTTTTAAAAATAAAAATGAGGTGTGTCGCGCCAGACGGAACCCATAAATTGTGTGGCCCTCGTGAAACACTTAAATTAAAATACTTAGAGACTCTAGACATGACGTTTAGTGAATTTCACATCTTCCCGCAAAGATAATAACATATTAGTTGCTTTAGGCGCGTCGCTAATAATTTTATCTTACGGGTGCGCATTTATGTGACCCAAATCCAAACCTCAATGAAGTCGAAATATGTCAAAAATGGCATGCGCATTTATGTGACGTGGTTCGCGATATATTTTAACGACATTGCAAATTTCCTTACAAATATTAAAAGGGGTGCAAAATACTTTAAACTTACACCCTAGGCTGAACATGTACAAGGATCAGAATTGTTTGCCAATTATAATAGTTTGAGCGACCGTAGTAGAACCACGGGATCCGAGGATGCCTAACACCTTCCCTAGGGTCAACGGAATTCCTTACTTTGAATTTCTGGTTCGCAGACTCCATTTGTGCAGTCAAAGAATTACCAAGATTTGGGATTATAAATAAACCGGTGACTTGGGACACCAAAAGCCAAACCTATCCCAAGTGGTGACTCTAAATAAATAAATAATCTCATTTCGAATAATGTCACTTTAATTGAAAAAACTCTCTTATACGTTTTTATCCTTCGGGGTAGCCGTGTAAAAAGGAGGTGTGACAGCTCTGGCGACTCTGCTGGGGATCAAACCTAGAATCTCTGGTTCAGGGTTCAAGAATTTGAGCTTAGAATAACATTTATATTTGGCTTATTCTGATTTCCCTACATGTTCCATGCTAAGTGCTAAGTGCTTTACCGCTTTGTTATTGAATGACTTGTATATAAATTGTTACAAAACCCTTCCCTCTTTATCTTCGGGGATGTGCCCGCAGATCGAAACTCCCTATTCTGTTAGTGTCATACCTTATAATAAGAAAGAGGCTCGGATAAGTTACTAAGCCGGAAAATGTTGTGGGTCTCCGGTATGTAGCCTCCTCCTCGACTCGAGTTGTCTGCTCGGGTACACAGTCTAGAACAAATACCCAGGTTCTGAACTTAGTATAACAAAACCTCATGTCGTATTCCTAGTAGGAATGTTTGTTTGCATCACGTGCATTTGTCTTAGAGTACTCAACACAGGGGTTGGGTCCCTCTAGGACAGGTGACCTGAAATTAAAAGACCATCCTGATGCATAATACATGCTACTTGCGCATTTATTTTCTTTGGATTTACATGTTGACCGGCTTATGAATAAGGAGGGAAATTTGAGAAAATAGCGGTATTAAGGCTGAATGAGAGTAACCATTTTTTGTTTTGCAAAACCAATGCTCAAATAGCGCCGAAATGCTTCGGATTTTTGAAAAAAAAGAAGAAAAAGGAAAAAAGGAAAAAAAAGAAAGAAAAGGGGCTTTTCAACAAATTTTTTTGACAAAATATTTTGGCTGAACTACGCTGGCTTGATTCTCACCAAGTGTGGGATACGTAGGCAACCATCATCGGGTCCAACCTCTTTTTTTGCAAAAATAGCCAAAACGAAGAAAAACAGATTTCAAATTTTTATTTGTTACCCTAATAAATTGCGTGACGCTATTATTGTCAAGAATAGCCAAATGTTCGCAAAAGAGACGCCGGAAGGCTGATTTTGCACAAACGGCCACCTTTGGGTCTCTATTGTATTTCTGGCCAACTGGTAGGCGCAGCCTTAAAAACTTCTTTCGGAAGTGCTAAAGGCCGTATATGCAAAGCTGGGCTTTTGGTTTTAGAAAATTAATTTCACAAAAGAAAGGGATCAATTTTTGATTTTTGAAAGCAAATAGGAATTAAGTCATACGTCACTAATTCACCTTAGTAAATGTGCCGGATGAGCACAATCCAAAATGAACCTTTTCATTTGTAAGCCGAATCCTTTTGGAGCTGCGATTGTGGTGGAATGATCTAGGTAGAGAAGGGCAAGATGAGATAAAGAAATATTTGGGGGGCCTTCCTGGGCTATTGGAGATTGTACCCCGAGGAGACATCATAAGAGCGTTGGTCACGTGCTGGGACCCAGCGCACAATGTGTTCCACTTCTCAGATTTTAAACTTACCCCGACTTTGGAAGATATAGTTGGGTACATTGGAGATTCTGAACTTCCTTTGAGACACAAGTATTTGATTACTCTAAGAGTTGTAGTGGAGCACGAATTCTTAGATACCTTGAAAATAAGCTGAGTGGTACATGACTCGAATCTGGCAGAAGATTTTTGCACCGTTTCATTCCTGTATACCAGATATGGTCACATAAGGGAGGTTCAACAATCTAGAAAACAAAATCTACAGCAAAGGAAACCGCGTCAAATTGGAAGAACACAGACGCTTCGCCTTTATGGTGGCTTTTCTTGGGATTCTAGTGTTTCCAAGGAAAGACGGGAACATCAACATAAATATAGCAGGGGTTGTCAGTACTCTACTCACCCAAGACAAGTGTACATTCGCACCTATGATAATGGCCAATATCTTTCGCGCTCTCACAGCTTGCAAGGCCGGAAAAGATTTCTTTGAGGGGTGCAATCTATTATTGCAAATGTGGATGACCAAGCATGTATGCCACCGTCCCCTGTTTATGAGCTATGGGTCCGCAAATAAAACTTGCATAGAGGAGTTTTACACGAGAATTGAAGGGCTCAGTTTGCCCGAAGATGTAGCAAAATGGATATCTTATTTTCAGTCCCTCACTCCCAGTCAAATAGATGGACGCTGGGATGGTTGTCTGTGGATGAGATCATATACATGTCGGCAACAGAATCTCATTTCCTTCTGATGGGTCTTAGGAGTATCTAGCCTTATACCCCGCACAGGGACTAAATACAACTTAGAAGATGCCAGATAGGTCCAAATGAGGAAGATCTCAATATCCGAGTAATCGAGATTGGACCCGATGGTTTGCTCCCCGAAGAAATAGTCCGCAAAATTTGAAATGAATGCCAATACCTAACAGCAAACACCTGTGTACGGGATCAGTCCAAAGGCGAAGTGTCGCCAGGATATCTTGCTTAGTATAGGAGAAAAATTGAGTTCGAAAGGCCGGCCAAAAGACCCCATTTCCAGGAATTTGTTGAAGCATCACAAGAGCAGTGAGATTGTTTAGCTGAAGAACATGAGTACATGGCTACGATAAGCAAACTGGAGAAGCAGGTCATGAATTTCCAATTCGAGAAAGATTTGCAGACCGCCGCAAATGAGGGCAAAAGGAAAAAAACTAGTTAAAGAAAATGAAACCCTTCGGGCCCAAATTCAGAAGATGAAATCAGTAGTGGAAAACCCCGTCCGGAGTACCAAAGGATGCAAAACTTTTAGATGGCTTGAGACAGCAGGTGGATGCCTACAGTTTTGATATAAACAAAGCAAAAAAAGAAACTAGCCAGGGCTCGGAAACAATTTGTTGAAAATGCAGCAGAACGAGCATGTCTGATCAGGCAATTAAAAGAAAATTCCGACGGTGAGGTGTCAGGGTTGAATAAAAGGGTCGTCACCGCGGAAAACAAAATGCTTAAATAAGAAAAAGAGTTAAAAATTGAATGGAAGCATTGTTACACAGCATTGGCACAGTTAGAATTGGATTTGCGACAGCTCCAAAAGCAGAATCAAGCAGCCGAACAAATTTTGGGAGCCAGAACTGAACAGATTGGGCAGTTACTGCAGGAGAAAGGTGTCATTCGAGAAAGAATCAAAGGAATCGCTCACTACATCACAATGAAATGTAACAACTGTGAGGACATGAATAGATCTATGTTCTTTGCCACCATGATGCTTTTTGTTCACCGAGTAATGGAAGATCTACATCACCTCCAAGGGGATTTAGCTAGTCGACCTGCGGCAAGGATGAACGATGCCTCGCGGGCTCCAGGAGAAGTGGAAGCCCTAATGTATTCTTGATTTTTGAAAACTGTATTTTTCTTTAAAGAGTGCGTCAGTTTGTCTTAGAGTCTGTATTTTCTTGTACGCATGGTTTATTGTTCTTCGAGTCTATAGTTCTTCTTATGTTACAGTCTGCTAGTTGCCTATTTAAATATGTCAGTTTTTTTAACCAAAGTTTGTTATTATGAAAATTGAAATTTCCAAAAATATCATTTTGCTTTCATTTTATTTTACATGAACTATGCGCGGTCTGATTCATGCAGGGCATGATAGGTAGGAAATCTTCATAGGATTCGACCGGATTCTTAAAATAAAAACAAAATCCATAAAATAAAAGAGAGAGGAATACAGAAACAGAGATAAACCAAAATAAATGGAAAACCAGAGAAAGCACAAAAGGGGAAAGCAAGGAAATCAAAGAATGGAAATCAAAAGGAAAATTGGAATAAATGCCTAGATGACACATGCGACCATCGCAAATATGTATACATCCATTAACTGTGTAGGTGCATCACACACCAATGTGCGATTCCCTATCTGTTATCTATCACAAACTAACCATCTGTTGCTGTCATGAATTCCAGTCTCAGGTTTCTGAAACGGTGGTTGGTTTGTGATAAACTGGCATCACATCGGTATTTCACCATATCAAAAGGAAGCGCATAAATTTCATCTGATGTGACCTTGCAAGTGATTCCCATCTCAAAGGATAGCCCGATTGCAGGTATCCCGGACTCAGAGTCTGCGACAGTCGAGGAAAATAGGATCCTACGTCTTAGCGTCATGGTGATGTGGGATGCGTTGACGAATGGAAAAGAGCCTCCAAGTGCCATCCCTGTATTTCATGAGCTCTTCCCAAGGTGGGGGGGGGGGGGTCACTTCCACTATTCCCATCAGCCATCCAAACATCCTTTTGGGAAAGCCTACCATACCGGCCAACTTTGTCGGAGCACCTTCTGAAGTCCGCCCTCAGGTGTTCACCTCTGGTACAGTCCCCAATATTTTTACGGCTCCCCCATGTGCAGCCACCATACAGCCCGCACTGCCGAGACCCATGTGACCCGACGACCTTTACATTTCAAACTCCAATTACCAAACTGAGCCCCCTTCATACCCTACATATACTTATCCTCAACCACCATATGAACTTACACCAGTGCAGGATAAAACTACTAAAATTCCTGAACAAGATGAGATAGCAAGAAGGATGAAGAGCCTTGAGCAAAGCTTGAAGAACATGCAGGGCTTGAGTGGGCAAAAGAGTGTTTCTTACACATATCTGTGCATGTTCCTGCATGTACATCTTCCCCTGGGATTTAAAATGCCAAAATTTGAAAAGTATGATGGTCATGGAGACCCCATTTCTCATCTGAAAAAGTATTGTAACCAATTGCGTGGGGTAGGTGGAAAAGAAGAACTATTAATGGCATACTTTTGAGAGAGTCTGGTAGGCATTGCATTAGAATGGTATATGGATCAAGACGTCTCACGATGGCATATATGCAATGATCTTGCCAGAGATTTTGTAAGGCAATTTCAGCAAAACATTGACATTGCGCCAAATAGGAATTCCTTGGCTAATTTAAAGAAGAAGCATTTAGAGAGTTTAAGAGAATATTCTATTAAATGGCACGAACATGCGTTAAGGGTAAAGACGCCTATGGATGAGATAGAGATGGTCACTGTTTTCTCCAGGCCCATGAAGCAGATTATTTTCAAAATATGATGTCAGTAATGGCCAAGCCTTTTGCGGAAGCAATCAAGATTGGCGAGATGGTAGAAAATGGTTTGAAAACAAGAAGAATTTTGAGTCAGTCAGCCATAAGAGCAACCTACCAAGCCATCCAAGGCGGGGCAGGAGGATTCACAAGGAACAAAAAGAAAGAATTTTCGATGGCATCCTCCGGTATTAGAAGACATCATGCTCACATGCCCAAGTTCGAGGAAATAACCTCCCAAAACTATTATCCCCATCAAGACATGCATTATGCTCCCCAACATTACGCAGTTATGAATGCCCAACCGTTTACACGACCACAGCAGCAGGTCAACAGGAACCAGGCCCCAAGAAATCAGCCTCCCTAAAACCACTATAATCCCCGCCCTCCTCAAAACAATTTCCGTCCTAGGGAGCCCCCCAGAAGGCAAAACTTTACACCAATTGGAGAGTCTTATTCCAGCTTGTTCCCAAAGTTGGTCCAGATGGGTCTCTTGCAGGCTGTGCCTCCGAATAGACAGAACCCTGAGTCACCTTCTTACTAACAGGGTGTCTGATGTGCTTGTCATTTAGGGGCTGATGGGCACGACACCAAAAATTGTTGGACTCTAAAGCGAGTTGTGGAGGTCTAATAGAACAAAGGAAAATAGTGTTGAGGGATGAAAATGTCTCGAATGTGACTAATAACCCGATACCGACTCACAACAATGGGCTGGTCATTGAGATGATCTGCGAAGACAAAGAATTTGACCCTGCTTTGAAAGCCATAATAGCTATTTCTGACGCAGATAAAAAGCCAAAGTCTACCTCCCAAAAAGCTGAAGAAAAGAAAATGAATGAATCCACTAACTGAGAAGCTGAAAAGAAGGTTGAAGCTAAAACTGAGCCGGCACCCGTCAAAGAAACTGTCCTTTAGGTCCCACAGGGTCATGAGGAAAAGTAGCCGACTTTGAGTCCCCTAAGGAGATTTGAGTTAAACAGGGCTATGTACGTACCCAAAGGAACCTATGTGGTGCGGGGACCAACTAAACCACCAAGGGTGAATAAGCCCGTGGTAGTTGGTCGCATGCCTCAAAGGCCTATCACAAAACCTTCTGCAGTCCCTTGGAACTATCAAGAAACAGTGGTGACATACAAAGGCAAAGAAATTACTGAGGAAACTCAAGAAAGCCACCCTATAAAGAAATATTCTGACTTGGAGGAAGTGAATAAGGCCACCAAAAGGTGATTCCCGCCCAAAAAGCAGGTAAGAACCGAAGTGGCGGAGGCCTTCTTTCAAAAAATGAAAATGCCGGACTATAAATTAGTGGACCAGCTCCGGAAGTCCTCGGACAAGTCCCTTTGTTGTCCTTGCTGATGAATTCTCCAGCGCACCAGAAGGTCTTGGCCAAAACTTTAAATGAAGCTTACGTGCCGACTCAAACCTTCGTGAAAAAATTGGAGAGCATGGTAGAGAGACTCTTCGTTGTTAATCAGATTACATTTAGTAAGAATGATTTGCCTCTAGAGGGAGCACCCCGCAACAAAGCCCTGCATCTCACCGTCAAATGCGAAGGCTGTTACGTCAAACGAGTAATGGTAGATGGAGGCTCCGGGGTGGATATATTCCCACTGTCAACATTACAAATAATGGAGATCGGGATGGAGAGGATTCGCCCCAACAATGTGTATGTCCGAGCTTTCGATGGAACTAAAAGAGACTAATAGGAGAAATTGATCTAGTGTTGACTATTAGCCCGGTTGATTTTGAGGTGACATTTCAAGTGTTAGATATGGAAATATCCTACAATTACCTCCTGGAAAGGGATGGATTCACGCAGCAGGAGATGTGCCTTCTACTCTGCACCGATGTTGACATTTGAACATGAGAACCAGGAAATCGTGGTCCATTGTGAAGATGAACAATCAATTTACCGTGATCCCTCTGTCGCCTGCCTTGAAGCTAAAGAGGGAAGTGAGCATATAGTCTATCAAGATTTCGAAATCGCGGTAGCTGATCAACACGAAGAAGGCAAACCATGTCCCCAACCTTTCCTCTCCAATGCCTCAATCATGGTGGCTAGAGAAATGATACATCAAGGATTCAAACCAAGGAAGGGACTCGGAGGTTCTTTACAAGGGATTACTGAGCCAATTGCTTTGCCTACCACATAGAAGCTTTTCGGGTTAGGCTTCCACCCAAAACCAGATGATATAACCTGGGCAAATCGCAGAAAGTGTAATGGATGGGCTTTACCTTAACCTTTATCCCACTTGTACGAAACATTTGTGAAGCAAAAGTACAGTGAGGAAGAAGAAGATGAGACCGTCACGGTAGAAGAAATTTTTGAAGACATATGTGGGGCCATGAGAAAACTATTGTATGAAGCTAACATGTTCTAGCTGGGAGAAGGCTCGAGCACCGTTGAGGTGCTCTACATGGGACCGGATGCCAAATTGCAAAATTAGAAGGCTAAACCTTTCCCAGTCAGGCGGGAGGCCCGGTAGTCCTGCCTTGCCATCTTTTCTTGCATCACGAGTTATTTCAGGGTGTAACTCGAGTGTTTTCTTTTAGTATTTTGTCCTTTTATATCCAAATGTAAACCCTGTTATCTTACGATTTTAAAGAAATAAAATCAATATTTCATCGTCTACGTCCCTTTATCCTTTCTGATTTTGTTGTTTTTCGTTTAATTCATTTATTTCAATTCCAATAATTGCGGCTTTAAATAATATGATACTCTCGCAGACTTTATGTCCCGATCCGGACATATCGCCTATTTGTGAAATAATGAACCAAGAACCGGAGTATGACGAAGAAGAAGCTTTTAGGGAAATCAATCGAGAATTTGGCACATTTTGAAAATAAACCTAAGCCAAATATTAATGATACCGAACCGGTTAACTTGGGTGGTCCCGGCTAAACCAGGGAAACCTAAATAAGAATCCATTTGAACGAGGAAATCCAGGATTCCCTTATTCAACTTCTTTTTGAATTCAAAAATGTGTTTGCTTGGTCCTACGACGTTATTCTAGGGTTGAGTGTTGATTTGGTGTCTCATAAGTTTCCCACATACCCCGAATGCCCTCTAGTCCAATAAAAACAAAGAAAGTTTAAGCATGATATCAGCGATAAGATCAAAGAGGAGATCACAAAGCATTTGGAGGCGGGAGTAATCCGAGTGGTGCAGTACACCACATGGTTGGCCAATGTAGTCCCGGTGCCAAAGAAAGATGGAAAGACCCGAGTATGTGTAGACTACGGAGATCTAAACAAGTCCAGTCCCAAAGACAATTTCCCTTTTCCCAATATCCACATCCTCGTTGACAACTGCACCAAACACGAGATATAGTCTTTCATGGATTGCTACACGGGATATCACCAGGTGTTGATGGATAAGGAAGATGCTGAGAAAACTGCCTTTACCATACCTTGGGGGATTTATTGCTACAGGGTTAGGCCTTTTGGTTTAAAGAACGCCGGGGCAACATATATGAGGGTTATGACTACTATGTTTCATGACATGTTGCATCAGGAGATAGAAGTGTATGTGGACGACGTGATTATCAAGTCCAAGACTCAAGGGGATCATGTACAGGACCTAAGAAAGTTCTTTGAAAGGATTTGCTAGTATGATTTGAATTTAAATCCAGCCAAGTGCGCATTTGGGGTCCCATCGGGCAAGCTTCTGGGGTTCATCGTCAGTCGGAGAGGTATTGAGCTGGATCCAACAAAAATAAAATCCATCCGAGAGCTACATCCTCCGAAAACCAAGAAGGATGTAATGAGCTTGTTGGGAAGACTGAACTACATTAGCCGATTCATCGCCTAGTTGACCTCTATATGTGAGCCCATATTCAAGTTGTTGAAAAAGGATGCAACAATTAAATGGACTAATGAGTGTCAAGAAGCTTTTGACAAAATTAAAGATTACCTGTCCAATCCACTAGTATTGGTCCCTCCGACATCGAGAAGGCCATTTTTTCTATATCTGACGGACCTGGAAAACTCTTTTGGTTGCATTCTCAAGCAACATGATGTCACTGGAAAGAAGGAGCAAGCCATTTATTACATGAGCAAGAAGTTTACCAGTTACGAGGCCAAATATACCCTGCTAGAGAGAACGTGTTGTGGCCTAACTTGGGTGGCCGAGAAGCTGAGGCATTACCATCAAGCCCACACCACCTACCTCATAACCAGGCTGGATCCTTTGAAGTAAATATTCCAAACACTTATGCCCACAGGGAGATTAGCAAAATGGCAAATCCCGCTCACCGAGTTCGACATAGTCTATGTCACTTGCATCACGATGAAAGCCCAAGCACTAGCAGATCATGTAGCCGAGAACCCAGTTGATGATGAATATCAACTATGAATACCTATTTCCCGGATGAAGAAGTGAATTCGTTGGAGGTAACATCTGAAGACATCACTGCTTGGAAAATGTTCTTCGATAGAGCAGTAAATGTGAAAGTCGTAGGAATTGGGGCCATCATAATCTCACCCACTGGTCAACACTACCCACCCACAACACGGCTTTGATTTTTCTGCACCAATAACACAGTGGAATATGAGGCTTGCATCATGGGCATGAATATGGCTATTGACCAAGACGTCGAGGAATTGTTAATCATGGGGGATTCAGATCTGATTATCCGGCAAGACCAAGGAGAGTGGGAAACAAGAGATGTAAAACTCATCCCTTATCGACAACATGTGGAGGTCTCAGCAAACGATTCAAGTCGGTACATTTCAGGTACATTACTCGCTGTCACAATGAGTTAGCAGATGCACTCGCAACATTGGCCTCCATGTTGCCTTACCCCGGAAACGCCTATATCGATCCCTTATTAGTCCAAATCTGGGAAAGGCATGGGTATTTTAATGTGACCGAGGTAGAATCCAACACTCATCCATGGTATCATGATATCAAGAAGTTTCTGAAAACACAAGAGTATCCCAAGAAGGCCACTAGGGATCAAAAGAGAACCATCCGACGACACGTGAGTTGTTTTTTCTTGAGTGGTGATATATTATATAAGAGGACCCCAGACCTCAACATGCTAAGATGTGCTGATGCTGAATAAGCCGGAAGGATTATGCATGAAGTACATGTGGGTCTCATATGAACGGGTACGTGTTGGCAAAGAAAATACTTCCGGCAAGGTATTACTGGATGGCCATGGAGAAAGACTGCTTCAGCTTCATTCGGAAATGTCATCAATGTCAGGTGCACGGTGATTTGATTCATGCACTACCAACTGAATTGCATCCTATGTCAGCACCTTAGCCATTCGCTGCCTGGGGCATGGACTTCATTGGGCCTATTGAACCAAAAGCCTCAAATGGACATAGATTCATATTGGTTGCTATTGACTACTATATAAAGTGGGTTGAAGCCATCACACTTAAGTCAGTTACTAAAACAGTTGTGGTAGACTTTGTACATTCCAACATCATTTTCCGCTACAGTATTCCTGCAACCATCATTATAGACAATGCTGCCAATCTGAATAGTAGCTTGATTGGAGAAATATGTGAAAAATTCAAGATAACACATAGAAAATCCATTCCTTACCGGCCCAAACTCCATTCCTTACCGGCCCAAAGCCAATGGTGCTGTGGAAATAGCTAACAAGAACATCAAGAAGATTTTGAGAAAAATGATTCAAAACTCAAGACAATGGCCTGAAAAGCTACCTTTTGCATTGCTTGGATATTGCACCACGGTGCACACATTGGTAGGGGCAACTCCATATTTATTGGTTTATGGAACTGAAGCTGTTATAGCCGCAAAGGTAGAAATTCCTTCACTCCAGATAATTGTCGAAGCAGAAATTGAGGATAGTGAGTGGGTTAAGACTCGGCTGGAGCAGTTGTCACTAATTGACGAAAAACAAATGGCCACAATTTGCCACGGGCAGTTGTAACAACAAAGAATGTCCCGCACTTACAACAAGAAAGTGCGCCCCAGGAATTTTGAAGTCAGACAGCTTGTATTGAGGCTATTCTCCCTCACCATCAGGAAGCTAAAGGAAAGTTTGCTCCAAACTGGAAAGGTCCATACATTATCAAAAAGATACTGTCCAAAGGAGCATTGTACCTGAGTGATATCAAAGGAGACGATCCCGAAACAGTAGTGAATGCAGATGCAGTAAAAAGGTATTACATTTGAACTCCCTGCAGCAATGATTCAGGCTGGTTGAAAAGACGAATGCTTTTCTTTCCCGCTACCCTAAACAGTATCAATCATATACAAACTCTTTAAGCCGGTTATCGTTTCTTTGATCACCCTATTTGGAACCCGGAAGTGCTATTAAAAAAAAAGAGAAAACAAAAGAAAAAGAAAACAATGAAAACGAAAAAAAGAAAAAGAAAGGGAAGAGAAACAACAAAACAGAATTAATTTAGAAGCACTTCCTGAACTATGTCTTACTCGATTCCAAAAGGATATGTAGGCAGGCTCTCCCTGAGGTTCAGTCATATCAAAAATAAAAAACCCCAATTCCCCGAAAACGAAACTGGGGCAGATGATGTAATGGTTCGGCCATGAACCCGCCAAGATGGTTCCAAAATTGTAGTTTCCATCCAGCTTCCTTTAACCAAGAACCTGGCCTAAGTCCTTCTGATCAATTGGCAAAGGCAGGGACATGACAAACACCATTGCTGGGATTTGGCACAATTCAAATTGAGAGAAATAAAGTGACAGTGTCTTATCGGTGAAAACCTTTGGGTACCATAAGGCGATGGTGAGCAGGGAAAATAAAAATGAGAGAGTCCGTTTAGCGAAAAAGCGTATAAGAGCGCTATCGGCCGATGGGAGAAGAGAAATGAGAGAGTCAATTGACGAAAACCCACAAAGGGCGTCGTCGACCGAAAAGGAGAAATATCACCGTCAAAGCCCGAGCAAGTTTCCCTGTTTTTGAAAGATTGAAATATGGGTCCCAAGAAGCAGGAAATGTGTACGGGTCGGGCATCCAATCCAAGAAGCATATCACGTCCATTTGAAGTCCACATGCACCTCCAGATAATTCCTTTCCTTTTTTCCCCGAAGCGGACACTTCTCTCTAAATCCATATGATTGCTTTTATTGTTTCTCCGAATCCCTTTCAGCTTAACTTTGATTTGATGAATATTTTGCAAGACAAGGTGGTAAGACCGGTTTCACAGGGCTCACCTGGAAAGGACTAGAAATACCCAGTCTCAGTGGATGCATCTAGCCGATCCTGGCTAGCCATGACGGCTGACGCTTCAAACGCATAAAGGTAAAAAGTCAAAGTCAAATTCCCATGAAGTCAAAATGAAGATTAGAAAGGTTAAGCCCGAATATGCTAATTGTCTCCACAAAGTTTCAATGGCAGGATACTCAAAGGCCTTGAAGTGGAAATTGGGGCAAATAAATTGTAACCAAAGGCCTATGAAGGAGAAATAAATCTGAAAGATGAGATCTCCCGACCAACCTACAAGTAAGTATGGAAAGCCAAAGGTCTTCTCAACAGAAGTGAGATCAGGATCAAGCAAATCAAGGCCACAAAACCAAGCACTATTTCAAACTAACAAATTGTGTTTTGTTTGAAAATTTGAAACATGTGTAATCCAAAGCAATGGGATAAATGGAAAATTCAATTAAAGGAAATGCACAAGAGCTAAGAATAGCCTTGCACCAATGATCAACAAAAAGCGAAGTTCTCTTTACATCTTTTCCCACAATTTTATAAAAGAAAAGAAGAAAAAGAGAATCGCAAACCATGATAGCATATGACTCCGATCCCCGACTCCATCCCCAAATCTAGGACCACATCCCCGAGCTCTCCCTAGCATAACCTGTGGACCTCCCCGGCATAACCCGAGGATCATACTTTGTTCTCCCTGTGAGCACATGATTTTTACCCGGTTGAAATAGCTCCTAAAGGACTCCCAAAAGTTTAGGATTTTCTTTAAATATTAATTTTTTATTTTTCAGAATTTAATTGTGTGTCAGTGCGTGTTTGTTAATGCATGTTTAAAATTGTTTAGGATATAATTGTTAAATAAGTTTGTTTTACAAATTAAAATACAAAAAAAAATTCCGACATTTTTAATTATTTTTTGTTTAATTTCAACTTGTCGCATTTTATTTATGTTAATTAGGAATTTTTGGATTTTAAATAAATTTGGAAATTAATTAAAATAAAAAGAAAAAAAGAAGACAAAATATACATATATATGCACAGCCACTCAGGCTGACCACAATTGGGTCAGACCTGAGTGGCCGAAACCCTTTTTCCCTTTTGAAATACACAGACCACGCCCACAAAATTAACCCTGATCAGGTCCACACCTAAGACCAACCAAAACAACGCAGCTTAGAGGCAGTACCATCACAGTCGTCGATCATGTGCCCATCAAACGGTCCTGAAGTCGCCCCAATTTTGGATATATATGTCCAAATGCCTCTAATACACTCAGAGACAAAACTCATCTCCTACCTCGTATCATCTACCCCCGGTGTAACACCTCCCTTGACCACCATTGACCACACTTGACCACCCCTTGACCACCCATTTTACCTATTCAAAGCAATTTACGCGAAGGACTCTCTCCGATTCAAGTAGACAAAGAGATGGTTGAATCAAAAAATTTTGTTTAAAGTTCAATTTTTTCAGAGATACACTTGGACCATAAAAATCCGTGCTCAAAATATTATGATTTTCGAGCATCCCGGATCTGATGAAATAGGATGAATTGAGACGGTATTTTGTAAATACGTAATTATCTTGAATATATTAACCATTCTACCACCCTAACGCCGCCGCAAAAAATTGCCTCATGGCGGTGGCCGGTCACCAAACCTCCTCAGATTTACACCACCAAACCATCACAACCTCCTCTATCCCATCCTGCGACCAGTTTCCGTCGAATAAGTCCCATTCGTCTCGAATATTCAAAAAAGATCGTCGGAACCACCGTCTTTGGCGACCTTATTCCAAACTTCCCCGGCTTTACACCGTAGGACCATTAGAACCTCCCCTTCCCCGTCCTACATTCCACTCCCTTCAAATAACCCCCAATTATCTCAAATATTCACATAAAGGTCGTCGGAACCCCCCATCTCCGACAAATCGACTCCAAACCCCTCCAAACATACACCCATGAAACAACTCAACACCCTCTTGCTAACCATGTGTATTACACCCTTTGAATCAAGTCAAAACGTGTCGAATATCAATTTAAGTGTAACCCTAAAACTCAACCCCGTCGGAATTTGGTCAAACTCCTCTGTGGCAACCCTTGGCCTTTCCCCTCCCCAACCATGCCACCCATGACTGCCAAACACCACCAATCACTGAAGAAATTTGGATCTGAGACCTCACGGGGGTCTCAGCATCATAAACGCCCTTTCTTAAGCTCCTAAACCTATCATCCACCATGCCAGTTGTCCTAGGAGGTTAACAACCTCTACAGAACAGGTCAGAAAACAATGAAGTAATCTCAATTGGATTTGCATGTGCGAAAATAAGCTAAGTATTTTGTCTTTTCTGTATATATTTGCTTCATTTCTATTTGTTAGATGCTTTGATTCCTTTTGAATAACTGTTTGTTTATCCACAATATCATATGAAATGGGTTCAGTAGTTATATGTCTTTGGTTGTTATTAGTTTTAGATCTCTTCGTCTCTTGAATAAATTGATATCCTGTTAGTATCAGCTCCTTGATCTTGAAAGCTTAGTTTGCTAATCCTTCAGTAGTGTGATTTCTGTGGTTTGTTGACCTTCATCTGATGATCTCTATTTGTTTTGTTTCCTGATATTCTGATTAGCTTGGTTGGTTCTTTATGCTACTAAGTATTTGATATTCATAATAATTTTGATTTTCAGTATTGATATTTGTTTATGTTGATTTGTTGGGTTGGACCTTTAATTTCTAGTGTTAGCCTTTACTTTTCTAACTTGATTCATGAGCTAAGTGTTCACTTTCTGTGCTTCTCATTTTCAAGATCTCTGAGTACTTTAATTGGTTTATTCCTGCACGTTGAGTGTTGAGGGATGGTTCCCCTATTCTAGGCATTTTGATATATGGCTTTTAATATTGAATGATTATCCTGTATAATATTTGGTTATGGGAAAATCACATTAAGACACTTGTTTTAAAACCTGGTTAGTTTTGGTTGATTTTGAACTTTGATAAGCCTGTTAGTCCAAGATTAAAATGTGACCCAAACTTGAACATAATTGACTTGGGTCAATTGTATCTAAACCAGATGACAAACCAACGTTAAAATTCCAGGTTGGCTATTTAGGAAATAAATAGGGGTAAAAAGGGGATTTGAGCTTCAAAAATCTGATAGTAATCCCCTAGAACATTCTAGTGAGGGATTAAAACACAATTTCTGCCTCAAACTTGTGGAAAAAGTCATGAAATGAGGGATCATTTATGAAAAGCTGAAAACTAACTCAGGGACTAAAGGTAAAACAAAGGAAAAACTGATGCTCTAAGGCTCAACAATAAAAGAAACCACCTGAGCATTTATTAGGGGATCCGGAATCTTTATTTTGAATTCTATCGAGAAATATACATATTCTTCTGATATATGTGATAAATAATAAGTTCTAATTCTTATTTCTTCGAGATTTTTAAATCCCTCAAAATCTGTTGGAACCATGGGTATACTGTTCGATTGGTTTGCTGCTTTGCTTAGCTGACCCCGACTTTAGAAGAAATGACTGAATATATCGAGACTCATACAATCCCTTTGAGACATCAGTACTTGATTGCACCCAGAGCCCTTGTTGTGCATCAATTCCTGGATACCCTGAAGATCAGCAGAAAAATTCACTATCCCGACTTATCGGCTGGCTTTTGCACCCTCCAGTTTAAATACCAAAGATACGGCCACACCAGAGGATTCTACAACTCTGAAAACCTTATTTGTAGCAAGGGTAATCGGATTACGTGGGAGGAGCATCTATGCTTCACGTTCATGTTGTCTTTCTTGGGTCTTTTAGTATTCCTGCGAAAGGACGGGAACATCGACATACGAATAGGAGGGTTCGTTAGTACTTTTATGACCCAGGCAAAGAGTACTCTTGCTCCAATGATCCTGTCTGATATCTTCCATGCCCATAAAATCTGTAAAGCATGAGGGGATTTCTTTGAAGGCTGTAACTTGCTGCTACAAATCTGGCTGATTGAGCATTTACGTCAAAGGCCTCGGTTCAAAAATTATGGGTTGCCAACAAAAGGTTGCATAGAAGAATTTATCAACAGCGTGAATGGGTTTAAATTACCAGAGGTTGTCAAATAGTCGCTATCGCATCTACGGGTTATTTCTGCAAATCAAAGAGAATGGACAATCAGTTAGCTCTCTGTGGACGAAATTGTGTATATGCCTGCCACCGGACCTCATTTCCTTTTGATGGGCATCCGAAGCATCCAACCTTATGCGCCGTATATAGTACTCAGGAAATTGGGTAGACTCCAAATGATTCCCAGAAACGAGGATATCAGCCTCCATGTAGTTGAGATAAGCCCGAATAGTCAATTCCCCGAATCTTTGGTACGCCAAATCTGGAGCAAAAGCCAATACTTGACAGTTGATACTCGAGTGCGTGACGTATCTAAGGGTGAGGTCGCACCGGGGTATGTCACTTGGTACAAGAGGGATATTTGATTAGGTTGATTTGTTGGGTTGGACCTTTAATTTCTAGTGTTAGCCTTTACTTTTCTAATTTGATTCATGAGCTAAGTGGTCACTTTCTGCTGTATGCTTCTCATTTTCAAGATCTCTGAATACTTTAATTGGTTTATTCCTACAAGTTGAGTGTTGAGGGATGGTTCCCCTATTCTAGGCATTTTGATTTATGGCTTTTAATATTGAATGATTATCCTGTATAATGTTTGGTTATGGGAAAATCGCACTAAGACACTTGTTTTAAAACCTGGTTAGTTTTGGTTTATTTTGAACTTTGATAAGCCTGTTAGTCCAAGATTAAAATGTGACCCAAACTTGAACATAATTAACCTGGGTCAATTGTAACTAAACCATATGACAAACCAAGGTTAAAATTCCAGGTTGGTTATTTAGGAAATAAATAGTGGTAAAAAGGGGATTTGAGCTTCAAAAATCTGATAGTAATCCCCTAGAATATTCTAGTGAGGGATTAAAACACAATTTCTGCCCCAAACTTGAGGCACAAGTCAGGAAATGAGGGATCATTTAAGAAAAGCTGAAAACTAACTCAGGGACTAAAGGAAAAAACAAAGGAAAAACTTATGCATTAAGGCTCCACAATAAAAGAAACCACCTGAGCATTTTTTAGGGGATCCGAAATCTTTATTTTGAATTCTATCGAGAAAAATACATATTCTTCTTATATATGTGATAAATAATTAGTTCTAATTCTTATTGCTTTGAGATTTTTAAATCCCTCAAAATCTGTTGGAACCCTGGGTATACTGTTCGATTAGTTTGCTGCTTTGCTTAGCTGATTCATTGCATTTACTCATAGGCTCCTGCTTTATGCTGGATTACAGGTACATTTCAATGTTAATTGATGTATTGAAGCTCAAGTATAAAGTATTCCTAAGCGTGAAGATCTGAGTTCATTATCTTATTCTAAGCCATAACCTTGTTTCCCTCTTTTAGTTAGAATATATGTAATGATAAGATAACTATTTTGTTGTACTTAGACACTTGAATCATTCATTTTTGTAATAAATGGATATTGGGGACTGATTTATCTTGTAAAATCTGGACATTCGAACTATTACTTCAATATGTATAACTGATAGTACGATTAGCTAGTGATGTGGTTGTTTTAGATGGTTATTTAATGATTTTGTTTAGAAATAAGGAATTCAGGAAATGTTAGCTTAGAAAAATTATAAAAAAATCCCGACATTGTGCATTGTTTAGTTCACTCAAGTTTCAATACATTTAGCAATAATTGTTTCAGATCTATCCAATGTAGTGTAACCTGAATCATATTTAAATTTTATGAGTTGGACTCCTGTACTCTGATTGACGAGTATATGAGTCATTTAGTTCAAATTTAAAAGTGAAAACTGATATAAAATAATCATTAGTAGTTCCCATGTAAACTTTTGTAGATATATTTGATAGTTAAAGTCTTGTGTATAAACTAAAACTGAAAGGGAAGATCATTGAAATTCGTTCATGATGAAATCTTCCGTCTAAATTAACTCTGGGCCCAGTTGAGTGGCCCAGCAGTGGCCAGACACAATGTGTGTTCTGGGCCGGCCCAAACATGAATCCAGTGTGTGCAATTAGCCATGAATGAGGCTAAGATGCAAGAATCATTTTCCAAACTATTTTGCCTTACTATAAGCGATTAGTGCATTTAAACACCAGCAATAGTAGAGAACTTAGTATGTGTTAGAATGTCCTTATAAAATAAAGTGAGCCGCGTTAATCCAATCAAAGACCATGCGATGGCTCTTTAATTCATTAAAACACATAGAAAATAGGAAGTGTCGTTTAGCGAATTTCACGGCCTTCCCACGAATTTAACAGACGTAATTGCTATAGGCGCGGGTTTAATAAAAATACCTTTCTAAATTCGGGTGCGCATTTATGTGACCAAAATCCTATTCTCAATGGAATTAAAATATGTCTAAAATTGCGGGTGCATTTATGTGACGTGATTCCTGACGTATTTTAATAACATTGCAATTTTTCATAAAAAATATGTTAAAAGAGGTTAATAATCTAAAACTGCAGGATTAACATGTATAGAAAATCATATTTTTAGCCACTTATAATAAGTTTAAGCGACTGTGCTAGAACCACGGGATCTAAGGGTGCCTAACACCTTCCCTTGGGTCAACAGAATTCCTTACTCAGAAATTTCTAGTTTGCAGACTCCAATCGGGCAGTCAAAATTTCCTCGATTTGGGATTTTAATAAACCGGTGACTTGGGACACTAAAAGCCAAGCCTATCCCAAGTGGCGACTCTTGAAATAAATAATTATGTTTCGAATAATGTCACTTTAATTGGAAAAACTTATATACGCATGTAATCGTTTAGGGTAGCCTCGTGTAAGCGAAAAAGGAGGTGTCACAGCTCTAGCAACTCTGCTGAGGATGTGGAACCAAGAATCTCTGATTCAGGGTTCAAGAATTCGAGCTTACAATAACTGTAATATTTGGATTTATCTGATTTGCTTACATGTTCTGTGCTAAAATGCCGCATGTTTTACCGCTTTAATATTATCTGAATTGTATATATAAACTGCTACGAAATCCTTCACTTCTTACCTTCGGGGATGTGCTTACTGGTTGAGACTCCCTATTCTGTTAGTGTCTTACCCTAAAATAAGAAAGAGGCCGGACAAGTTACTAAGCTGGATAGCCTTTTGGTTCCCGGTACGTAGCCCCCTCCTTGACTCGAGTTTTCCGCTCAGGTACATAGTCTAGACCCTATACCGAGGCTCTAAATTTAGTATAACAAAACCTCATGCCAGATCCCTAGTAGGAACGTTTATCTGCATCATGAATTTTGACTTAGGGGACTAAACAGAGGGGTTGGTTCCTTCTAGGACAAGTACCCTGAAATAAAAGACCATCCTAATGCATTTTTACGTGCTACTTGCGCATTTATTTGCCTTGGATTCGCATGTTGACCGCCTGTAAAAAAGGAAATTAATTGAGAAGAATAGAAGTGCTAGGGTGATCACTTGTAAAATCAATGCTCAAATAACGCGAAATGCTACCGGATTCTTTCAATAAAAAACAAAAACAAAATAAAAATAAACAGGGAAAGGAACCAATTTTTGGAGTTTTTCAATAATGTCCGCGGGTTTTGATAAATTTTTTTGGCCAGGGTCAACCCCTTTTTCAAACTATCAAAAATGCCCGAGTTTATTTTCTTACTTTGAAATGAGTCGGATGGTGCCATTATTGCTCAATGTTGCTAAAAGAGACGCCGAAAGGCTGATCTTGCGCAAATGACCACCTCTGAATTTTATTCAGATTGGTAAGCAAGCACAGCCTGAAAAACCTTCTCGTCGAAGTGTCGAAAGGTCGTATTCGCAAAGTCGGTCCCGGTTTTTAAAATAAATTTCGTAAAATATCAGTTTTAGTGTTTTGAGAATACTAATTCGACCTAATAAATGTGCAGAATGAGCACGCTAATGAACAAAATTCCCTTGGAGCTGTGACTATGGTGGAATGATCTCGGGGAAGCGGGACAGAAAAGGGTCGACACACACCTGGAGGTCTCACTAGTTTATTGAAAATTAACCCCAGGGGAGACAGCATAAAGGCCTTAATCACTTTCTGGGACCCGGCCCACAACGTCTTCCACTTCTCAAATTTTGAGCTAACCCCGACTTTAGAAGAAATGACTGGATATATCGGGACTCATACAATCCCTTTGAGACATCAGTACTTGATTGCACCCAGAGCCCTCGTTGTGCATCAACTCCTGGATACCCTGAAGATCAGCAAAAAAATTCACAATCCCGACTTATCAGCTGGCTTTTGCACCCTCAAGTATATATACCAAAGATACGGCCACACCGGAGGATTTTAGAACCCTAAAAACCTTATTTGTAGAAAGGGTAATCGGCTCAAGTGGGAGGAACATCGATGCTTCACGTTCATGGTGTCTTTCTTGGGTCTTTTAGTATTCCCGCGAAAGGACGGGAACATCGACATATGGATAGCAGGGGTCGTTAGTACTTTGATGATGCAGGCAAAGAGTACTCTTGCTCCAATGATCCTGTCTGATATCTTCCAAGCCCTTACCATCTGTAAAGCATGAAGGGATTTCTTTGAAGGCTGTAACTTGCTGCTACAATTCTGGCTGATTGAGCATTTACGTCACAGGCCTCGGTTAAAAAATTATGGGCTTCTTACAAAAGGTTGCATAGAAAAATTTGACAATAGAGTGAATGGGTTTAAATTACCGGAGGGTGTCGTAGAGTCACTATCGCATCTCTTGGTTATTTCTGCAAATCAAAGAGAATGGATATTCAGTTGGCTGTCTGTGGATGAAATTGTGTATATGCCTGCCACCAGACCTCATTTCCTTTTGATGGGCATCCGAAGCATCCAACCTTACGCGTCGTATATAGTACTCAGGCAATTGGGTATATACCAAATGATTCCCAGAGACGAGGATATCAGCTCCATGTAGTTGAGATAAGCCTGAATGGTCAATTCCCCGAAGTTGTGGTACGGAAATCTGGAGCGAATGCCAACACTTGACAATTGATACTCGAGTATGTGACGTATCTAAGGGTGAGGTCGCACCGGGGTATGTCACTTGGTACAAGAGCGATATAGAGCCTGGGAGGCCGGCAAAAAGACCCCAACTCCAGGAATTTACTGAAACTTCACAAGAGCAGTGGGATTGGTTTTCAAAAGAAAATGAATACCGAGCTACAATAGGAAGGCTGAAAAAGAAAATTCAAGAATTGCAATTCGAAAACAGCCTGCAAACTGCAGCCAGCGAGGGAGAAAAAAAGGTATTGGTTAAAGAAAATGAAGCCCTGCGAGCCCAGATTCAAAAAATGAAAACAGCCACAGAAAATCCTCTGAGGAGCATAAAGGATGAAAAGCTCATAGAGAACCTACGTCGAAAAGTAACTGAATAGTTTTCGACCTGAATGAGGCAGAGGGTGAATTGTATAGAGCTCGGAAATAATTAATTAAAAGTTCTAAAGAAAGGGCCCGCATACCGGAATAGTTAAAAGAGGGAAGCGGCAATGAGAGGCGCTGGTTTAAAATAGAGAGTTGTTATAGGTGAAAACAAAATGTCCAAACAAGCCAAAGATTTCAAAGCCGAGAGAGAGCATTGCAATGCGGTAATAGCGGGATTGGAAATAGATCTGCGGCAGTTTCAAAAGCTAAATCAAGCAGCTGAACAGACATTAGAAGCACGTTCCGAGCAAATAAGGCGTCTGCTACAAGAAAAAAGGGGTTATCAGAGAGAAGGTGCGGGCAATTGCAGACTATATTACCACTAAAAGCAATCACTATGAGGACATCACAAAATCAATGTTTTTCGCCGCTGCTATGACATTTGTCCGACAAGTAATGGAAGATCTCCACTATCTCCAAGGAAGTCTAGCATGCACTCTTATGGCAAGGCCGAATGATGCCCTGCAAGCTCCAAAAGCATTTGAAGTGTTGATGTGCTCATAAATTTGTATTTTTCTAAAAGAGAGTCTGTCTTTTTTCCTTTCGAGTCTGTAAGGTTATTAAGTCCTGGTCTGGTAGTTGCTTTTCATTCTATTAGCCATTAAAATCAAAGTTTATCAAAATTGAAAATCCCAAAAATATTTTGCTTGTACTTAACCTTTTATTTCCATGAACTACGATCGGTCTGATTCATGCAAAGTCATGATACGTAGGCAATCTCTATTAAATTCGACCGTATTCTTTAAAATGACTAAAAAGGGAATAAGAGGTAGGAAACAAAGAGGAAATTGGAATAAATTCCGAGATGACACATGCGACTAGGGCAAGTATATAGAAACCCTTTATCTGCATAGGTGCATCATGCCCAACATGTGATTTCCTGTTTATTATCTCCCCCGAACTAACAACATTTTTGCAGTATTACAATCCCGATGTTTAGAACACTGGTTGGCTTTGTGGTAAACTGGATTCACACGGATACTTCACTAGGTCAAAGGGAAATACTCAAATATCGACTGAAATGACTCTACCCGGTGTCCGTATTCCATAGGACAGACCAATACAAGAGTACCAGCCTCGAAATCTGTAGTGGCTGAAGAGAACATGATCTTGAGTCATGGAAATGTTGGATGCCTGGACCAATGGGAAGGAACCTCCCAGCGCTTTCCCTGGATTTTCCGAGCTATTTCCAAGGTAGGGGGTGCCTCCACTATCCCTATCAGCCACCCAAACATTCTCCTGAGGAAGCCCACCATGTCAACTAATTTTGTTGGGGCGCCTTCTGAAACCCACCCTCCAATGTTTCATCCGGGCCAGTTCCCAACATCATTACGGCCCCTCCGTGCGAAGCTACCACACAGCCTACGGTACCGAGGCCTTTGTTTGACCCCACAGACTTTACATTCTAAACTCCTAACTACCAAAATGAGCCTCCCCCGTACCCAACATACAGCTACCCTCAGCCAGTATATGAACTTACCCTTGTTCCAGACAAAATTTCCAAAACGCCCGAGTAGGATGAAATCACAAGGAGAATGAAGAGTCTTGAGCAAAGCCTGAAGAACATGCAAGGACTGAATGGACAAAAAAGTGTATCTTATTCAGACCTGTGCATGTTCCCCCATGTACATCGTTCTTTGGGGATTAAATTGCCGAAATTCAAGAAATACGATGGCCATGGCGACCCCATCGCCCATCTGAAAAAGTATTGTAATCAATTACGTGGAGCCGGCGGGAAGGAAGAACTCCTAATGGCGTACTTTGGGGATAGCTTAGTAGGTATTGAATCTTAATGGTACATACATAAAGACATTACCCGATGGCACATATGGGATGACCTTGCCGGGGACTTTGTAAGACAATTCCAGTACAACATCGACATCGCCCCGGATAGGAATTCCCTAGCCAAATTGGAGAAGAAACATGCTGAAAGCTTCAGAGAATAAGCTATTAAATTGTGAGAGCAAGAATCAAGAGTGAAGCCTCCTATGGACGAAACAGAAATGGTCACCGTCTTTCTGCAAGAACAAGAGGAAGACTATTTTCAGAAAAAGATGTCCGCAATGGGCAAACCATTCGCAGAGGCTATAAAGATTGGGGAGATGGTAGAGAATGGCCTCAAAAAAGGGAGGATGCTAAGTCAATATGCCATAAGAGCCACCTCCCAGGCCATACAAGGAAGGGCGGAAAGAATCCCAAGGAACAAGAAAAAAATAGGAAGCATACATGGCAGCCTCCAAGATGAGGAAGCATCATACTCACAGGCATACATTCTCTGAAAGAGCACCTCAACATTACTATCCTCACAGAGACATGCACTATGTCCCTCAACCCTATGCAGTTTTGAACGCTCAACCCTTTCCCCGACCTCAACAACAGAACAATAGAAATCAAGCTCCAAGAAATCAACTTCCTCAAAATCATTACAATCCCCACCCTCAACAAAATAATTATCGTCCTAGGGAGCCACCCAAGAGACAGAGCTTCACCCCAATAGGAGAATCCTACGCCAGCATGTTCCCAAAGCTGGTCCACATGGGTCTCCTCCAGCCTATACCCCCAAACAGACAGAATCATGAATCACCGTCTTACCAAAGGGGCGTGCGTTGTGCTTACCACTCTGGGGCAGAGGGTCATGATACCGAAATTGCTGGACCTTAAAACGAGAAGTGGAAGACTTGATCGATCAAAAGAAGATAGTACTAAGAGAGGATGAGGTCCCAAATGTAACTAATAGCTCGTTTCCGACCACAACAACGGGCCGATCATCGGAATAATCTGCGAGGACAAAGAATTTGATCCCGCTCTGAAAGCCATCATAGCCATCGCCGAGGCAGATAGAAAACCAAAAGTCACCCCAAAGAAGATGGAAGAAAAGAAAATGAATTAAGCCAAATGCGCCAAAGCAGAAAAGAATGCTGAGGTCGAAGCTGAGACGACCCCTACCAAAGAAACAATACTCTACATCCCACGAGGACACAAAGAAAAGCAGCCCACCTTAAGCCCTCCAAAAAGGTTCGAGCTGAACAAAACCATGTATGTACCCAAGAAAGCCTATGTGGTACGGGGATTGATTAAACCACTGGTGCTGAATGAGCCCATGGTTATCGGTCGCACGCCACAGAAGCCCATGACCAACCCCTCAGCCGTCCCTTGGAATTATTAGGAAAACATCATTACATAGAAGTCCTCGGAGAAGCCCAAAAGAGGTGCCCCACAGAGAAATACACAGACATGGAAGAGGTAAACGCCACTACCAAACGGTGATTTCCGCCAAAGAGGCTAGTGAATGCAGAGGAAGCAGAAGCTTTCTTTCAGAAAATGAAAATGCCGGAGTACGAAGTGGTGGATCATCTCCGAAAATCCCCTGAGCAGATTTCTTTATTGTCACTCTTGATGAAATCTCCCGAGCATCAGCAGGTGTTGACCAAAACTCTGAACGAAGCTTATGTACCGGCTGAAACCTCTATAGAACAACTAGAGAAAATATACGATCGATTCTTCGCTGTTAACCAGGTATCGTTCAGTCAGAATGACTTACCCCCAGAGGGAGCTGATCACAACAAGGCTTTGCACCTCACTGTCAAGTGTGAGGGATATTATGTCAAGAGAGTGATGGTCGACGGATGTTCTGGAGTAGTCATTTGCCCACTATCTACCTTGCAGTGAATTGAGATCGGGACAGGGAGGATCCATCCTACTAACGTATGTGTCCGAGCTTGATGGAATAAAAAGGGATACCATAGGTGAAATTGATTTGGTGATCACTATTGGTCCAGTCGACTTCGAAGTAACATTCCAGGTGTTAGACATGGACACATCCTACAACTACCTCCTAGGAAGGCCGTGGATTCATGCAGCAGGGGCAGTGCCTTCAACCCTGCACCAAATGCTGAAATTTGAGTATGACAATCAGGAGATTGTAGTTCATGGAGAAGACGAACAATCGATTTACCGGGACCCATTTGTTCCCTATCTAGAAGCCAAGGAAGGGAGTGAACACATAGTCTATCAAGCTTTTGAAGTCGTAGTAGCTGATCAGCATGAAGAGGGCAAGCTGCTCCCCCAGCTTTTTCTGTCAAATGCTTCAATTATGGTAGCGAAGGAAATGACGCGCCAAGGCTTCAAGCTAGGCAAGGGACTCGAAAGCTCCCTACAAGGCATAACCGAACCGGTCGCCTTGCCTCCCACAGAAAAGTTCTTTGGATTGGGATTTCATCCAACCTCAGAAGATATCACTTGGGCTAATCGCAAAAAGCGCCAAGGATGGGCCTTACCACGACCCCTAACTCGCTTGTACAAAACCTTTATAAAACCAGAATACAGTGAAGAGGAGGAAGAAGAAACCTTCACGGCAGAAGAAATTGATGAGATCTGCGGGGCTATGAAAAAGTTGCTCTATGAAGTAAACATGGTCCAACCGGTAGAAGGTTCAAGTGCCGCTGAAGCGTTGTATATGAGGCCAGACACCAAACATCAAAATTGGAAGGCCACACCTTTCCAGGTCAGGCGAGAGACCTAGTAGTCTCGCTTTGCTGCCTCTTCCCACATCACGAGCTATTTCAGGGTGTAGCTCGATTGTTTGTTTTCCTTTTAGCACTTTAAATCTCAATTGTAAACCCGGTTTATCTTTCAAGTTCGAAGAAATAAAATCAATATTTTGTCATTCACACTTCTTTGCCTTTCTTTGATTTTTGTCTTTCTTTATTTTTCATCTTTTCTTTCAGTCCCAATAATGCGGCTTTAAATAAAACGACATGCTTGTGGACTTCTTGCAACGACCCAAACTCGCTGTCTGTCTGTGATATAATGAACCAGGAACCAGAATACAATGAAGAATAGGCTTTTAGGAAATCACTCGAGAGTTGGAACACTTTGAGAACAAACCTAAGCCTAACTTAAATGATACTGAACCGGTTAACCTTGGCAATCTCGATGAAATCAAAGAAACTAAAATACGAATCCACGTAAATAATAAAATACGGGATTCATTGGTTCAACTCCTGTTGGAACTCAAAGATGTATTTGCGTGGTCCTATGACGACATGCCTGGTTTGTATATGGATTTGGTGGTTCACAAGTTTCCTACATACCCGGATGTCCCCCAGACCAAAAAAAGCAAAGAAAGTTCAAGCCTGATGTCAGCGACAAAATCAAAGAGGAGATTACAAAACAGCTTGAAGCAGGGGTAATCCAGGTAGTTCGGTACACCACTTGGCTGGACAATGTGGTCCTGGTGCCGAATAAAGAGCGGAAAACTCGGGTGTGTGTGGATTATAGAGATTTGAATAAGGCGAGTCCCAAGGATAATTTTCCTCTGCCCAACATCCACATCTTTGTCGATAATTGTGCCAAGCATGAGATTCAATCCTTTGTAGACTGCTAAGCAGGGTATCACCAAGTGCTGATGGATGAGGAAGATGCTGAGAAGACCGCCTTTACCGCACCTTGGGGAATGTATTTGTATTGATTTATGCCTTTTGTATTGAAAAAAGTCGGGGAAACATACATGAGGGCTATGACCACCATCTTCCATGATATGATGCATCGAGAAATAGAGGTGTACGTGGATGACATGATTATCAAATCCAAGACGCAGGGCGATCATGTAAAGGATCTGAGGAAATTCTTCGAAAGGCTCCGCAAATATAATTTGAAATTAAATCCGGCAAAATGCGCATTTGGATTCCCATCGGGAAAACTGCTAGGGTTCATCGTTAGCCGAAGAGGCATCGAATTGGATCCAATCAAGATCAAATCCATTCGAGAGCTACCCCCGCCAAAGACCAAAAAGGATGTAATGAGTCTATTAGGAAGATTGAATTACATCAGCTGATTTATCGCCCAGTTGACTTCAACATGTGAGCCCATATTTAAGCTACTGAAGAAGGATGCGGCGGTCAAGTGGATAGTCAAGTGTCAGGAAGCTTTTGATAGAATCAAACAATACTTGTCCAATCCACCAGTTTTAGTTCCGCCAGAACCAGGAAGGCCACTGTTTCTCTATCTGACGGTCTTGCAAGGCTCTTTCGGTTGTATTCTCGGGCAGCATGATGCCACGGGAAAGAAAGAGCAGGCCATTTATTATCCAAGCAAAAAGTTTACCAGTTATGAGGCTAAGTACACATTGTTAGAAAGAACGTGTTGTTCCTTGACGTGGGTAGCTCAGAAGCTAAGGCATTATCTGCAAGCTCATACCACGCACCTCATAACCAGGCTGAATCCATTAAAGTACATATTTCAATAACCAATGCCCACAGCGCGACGGGATAAATTGCAGATTTTGCTCACCGAATTTGACATTATTTATGTCATGCGTACGATGATGAAAGCTCAAGCATTGGTAGATAATCTGGAAGAGAACCCCATTGATGACGAATATCAGCCTTTAAATTCTTACTTCCATGACAAAGAAGTGAACTCATTGGAAGTAGCAACCAAAGACACCCTTGTCTGGAAAATGTTCTTCGACGGAGCGGCAAACGCAAAGGGCGTAGGGATCGGGGCAATTTTAATCTCACCCACAGGCCACCATTATCCAGCTACAGCAAGACTCCAGTTCTTCTGTACCAATAATACAGATGAATATGAGGCTTACATTATGGGCATGAACATGGCTATTAACCAAGATGTCGAAGAGTTGCTAATCATCGGAGATTCTGATCTAATCATCCGTCAAACTCAGAGAGAATGGGCAACAACATTAAGATCCTCCCGTACAGACAGCATGTCGAAGACCTCAGCAAATGGTTAATGTCAGTACAATTTAGGTACATTCCCCGTTGCCACAATGAGTTAGTAGATGCACTTGCAACATTGGCTTCTATGCTGCCATACCCTGGGAATACCTATGTTGATCCTTTACAAATCCAAATCAAGGAAAGACATGGGTATTGTAATGAGACCGAAGCAAAGCCCAGCCCACAGCCTTGGTATTACGACATCTTGAGGTTCCTGAGAACAAAGAGTACCTTTAGCAAGCCACCAGAGAACAAAATAAAACCATCCGACGGCATGCGAGCAATTTCTTCTTAGGTGGTGACACTTTGTATAAAAGGATTCCAGATCTTAATTTGTTGAGATGTATGGATGCCAAAGAAGCCGGGAGAACTATGCACGAAGTACATGCGGGCGTATGTGGGCCCCATATGAAAGGCTATGTACTAGCAAAGAAGATACTCCGAGCTGGCTATTATTGGATGACCATGGAGAAAGACTGTTTCAGCTCTGTTCGAAGATGTCATCAATGCCAGATGCACGGTGATCTGATTCATGCACCACCAAATGAACTGCATCCTATGTCAGCACCTTGGCCATTTTCCGCCTGGGGTATGGACGTCATTGGGCAGATCGAGCCAAAAGCCTCAAATGGGCACAGATTTATATTGGTCGCTATTTATTATTTCACAAAATAGGTTGAGTCCATCACCCTCAAGTCTGTTACCAAGAAAGCGGTAGTGGATTTTGTGCATTCCAACATCATCTGTCGCATTGGGATTCCCGCTGTCATCATACTGACAATGCAGCTAATCTAAATAGTCTGCTGATGGGAGAGATATGTGAACAATTTAAGATAACACATAGAAACTCCACTCTCTATCGGTCCAAGGCTAATGGTGCGGTCGAAGCAACCTACAAGAACATCAAGAAGATCTTGAGGAAAATGATTCAAAGCTTAAGGCAATGGCATGAAAAGCTGCCTTTCACACCGATGGGATATCGCACCACAGTGCGTACATCGGTAGGAGCAACCCCCTATTTGCTGGTCTATGGAACTGAGGCTGCTATACCCGCCGAGGTGAAAATCCCTTCGCTCCAAGTGATTGTCGAAGCAGAAATTAAGCATAGTGAATGGGTTGAAAACCCGGTTAGAGCAGTTGGCATTAGTTGATGAAAAGCGAATCGTCGTGGTATGCCATGGGCAGTTGTACCAACAAAGAATGGCCCGTGCTTACAACAAGAAAGTGCTCCCCAAAAATTTCGATGTCGGGCAATTGGTGTTGAGACGGATACTTCCTCATCATCAGGAAGCCAAAGGAAAATTCGCTCCAAATTGGAAAGGCACGTACATCATCAGAAAGATATTGCCCAAAGGAGCATTATACCTGGGCGACCTCGAAGGAGATGAGCCCAAGGAAGCGGTAAACGCAGACGCAGTAAAGAGGTATTATGTTTGAATCCCCTGCAGCAATAACCCCGGTGGATTGAGAAGACGAGGGTTTCGCTCTCCCGCTATCCCCTCCCTATTTGTAACCCAGAAGTGTTGCTCAAAAAAAAGAAAAGAAAAAAAGAGCAGTTTTCACAAAAAAAAATTGAAAAAAAAGAAGAAGAATACAAAACAAAATTAGTTTAGGAAACACTTCCGAAACTACGTATGACTTGATTCCGAAATGATACATAGGCAGCCTTTCCCTGAGGTTCAGTCACATCAAAATAAAAACCCCTATTTACCCAAGAGAATCAAAACTGGGGCAGAAATGTATTGGTTCAGTTACAAATCCGTCCGAATGGTCACAAAGTTATCGATCCCCGGGGAGGAAAAACACTGTTGTTGGGGTGCGACACCAATTAATTTATTGAGAAAAATAAAATGAGAGAGTCTTATCGGTGAAGAACTCCGGGCACCATAAGTCGACGCTGAGCAAACAAAAAATGAGAGAGTCAGTTTAGCAAAAAATCACAGAGAGCTCTATCGGGCGACGGGAGAAGAGAAATGAGAGAGGCCGATTCGCGGAAACCCGCAAAGGGCACCGTCGGCCGAAAAGAGGAAATATTGCTGCCCAGGTCTGAGTAAGTTTCTTTGGTTTTTGGAAAAGTTGAAGTAAGAAAGCGGCAATGGATTTGGGCCGGGTATCTAGTCCAAGAAGCATGCCGTGGCCATATAAAGCCGGTTTATATTTCCAGATAAGTTCCCTCTTTTCCTTCAAAAAGAAAACATAGCTCTCTAAATCCATACTTCACTCCTTTCGACTTCAATTTTGATGTCCTGACCATTCCTTAAGAATGGTAGAAGGGCGGCTTCGCGGTTTTCTCCTAGCAAGAATTAAGGGAGTGCCTGACATCGTCAAATGCGCTTAGCCAATCCCCTTTGATCATGACAGTAAGGATATAAAAGAAAGGAAATTCAAAGTCAAAGAGACGTGAAGGTGAAGCAAAATCGGACGGGTTTTAAGCCAAACAGGATGTTCATTCTTATCTAAAGTCCCTAAAGCAAGCCCAAAATCAAAGGCGGGGAAAACATCACAACCCAAGGCCCGAGAAACAAAGACCAATCCGAAATGAGGACTCTCTGGCCAATTAACAAAGCAAGGATTGAAAGACAAGGGTTCGCTTTTGAACACAAAGGAAGTTGAAATCAAGAGTGACAAGGCCGCAAAACCAATCACTGTTCAAATTGACAGTTTGTTTTGTTTCTGAACTAAAATAGATGCAGGTGCAACCTAGAAAAGCAAAAGGAACATAGGGAAAAAACAAGCAAAGGATAGGCACAAGGGCCAAAGATTGTGGGGCGTCAATGACAAAAAGGAAGTTTTCTTTTCATTTTCTGTAAACTCGTAAATAAGCATGATAGCACGAGATCCCAATCCCTAGTTCCCTTTTGTGCAGCTTGTGGATTTCCTAGGCATTACCTATGAATTGCATTCCACCCCTTACAGCATAAAGTCTCCCCCCCCATCATAAACTGTTAAATTTTCCCTCCACATCCCCAGCATAACATGAGGATTCCCTCCCTACACTTTCTACTCCCCAGCATAGCTTTGGAGTTAACACTCCTCTACTCTTAGCATAACCTAAGGGTTTCTCCTTTCCTCATCTATCCCCAGCACAATATGAACGATCTCAGTGGTCCTCCACTGCTGCAAATTTCCCTGGCATAACCTGGATTTTTCATTCATCCCGGCATAACCCGTGGATTCCCCTAGCATAACCCAGGATCTCCTTCCAATCTCGCATAACCTGCGGATCTCCCTAGCATAACCTAGGATTTTTCATTCATCCTGGCATAACCCGTGGATTCTCCAGGCATAACCCAGGATCTCCTTCCAATCCCGGCATAACCCGCGGGTCTCCCTAACATAACTTAGGATTGTTCATTCATCCCGGCATAACCCGCGGGTCTCCCTAACATAACTTAGGATTGTTCATTCATCCCGGCATAACCCGTGGATTCCCCTGGCATAACTCAGGATCTCTTTTCAATCCCGGCATAACCCGTGGATCTCCCTAGCATAACCTAGGATTTTTTATTCATCCAGGCATAACCCGTGGATTCCCTTGGCATAACCCAGGATCTCCTTCCAATCCCGGCATAACCCGCGGATCTCCCTAGCATGACCTAGGATTTTTCATTCATCCCGGCATAACCCGTGGATTCCCCTGGCATAACCCAGGATCTCTTTCCAATCCCGGCATAACCCGCGGATTTCCCTAGCATAACCTATGATTTTTTATTCATCCCGGCATAACCCGTGGATTCCCCTGGCATAACCCAAGATCTCCTTCCAATCCCGGCATAACCCGCGGGTCTCCCTAACATAACTTAGGATTGTTCATTCATCCCGGCATAACCCGTGGATTCCCCTGGCATAACTCAGGATCTCTTTTCAATCCCGGCATAACCCGCGGATCTCCCTAGCATAACCTAGGATTTTTTATTCATCCAGGCATAACCCGTGGATTCCCTTGGCATAACCCAGGATCTCCTTCCAATCCCGGCATAACCCGCGGATCTCCCTAGCATGACCTAGGATTTTTCATTCATCCCGGCATAACCCGTGGATTCCCCTGGCATAACCCAGGATCTCTTTCCAATCCCGGCATAACCCGCGGATTTCCCTAGCATAACCTATGATTTTTTATTCATCCCGGCATAACCCGTGGATTCCCCTGGCATAACCCAAGATCTCCTTCCAATCCCGGCATAACCCGTAAATCTCCCTAGCATAACCTAGGATTTTTCATTCATCCCGGCATAACCCATGGATTCCCCTGGCATAACCCAAGATCTCTTTCCAATCCCGATACAACCAGCGAATTTTCCTAGCATAACCTAGGATTTTTTCATTCATCCCGTCATGACCCGTGGATTCCCCTGGCATACCCCAGGATCCCCCTCCAATCCCGGCATAACCCACGGATCTCCCTATCATAGCCTACGATTTTTATTCATCCCGGCATAACCCCTGCATTCCCCTGGCATAACCCAAGATTTCCTTCCAATCCCGGCATAACCCCCGGACTTCCCTAGCATAACCTAGGAATCTTTCATTCATCCCGGCATAACCCGTGGATCTCCTGGCATAACCCAAGAATTTCTTCATAATCCATGACCCTCCTTCCATCCTCAGCAGGAATTTTCCTATCCCGGCATAACCTGTGGATCTTTTCTTTTCATCCCCACAGAGACCCCTTTTTCATTCCTATCCCGACATAACACGTGGATTCTCATCTTATCCCCAGCATGAACCCTTCTCTTTCCCAGCATAACCTGGAGATTTTTCTAAGGGATACAAAATTTTGATTTTTATCGTTTTCAATAAAAAGTAGCATAGATGTGTGTTGCAAATAACTCACGAAATTTTCCAGTGAAAACTGCGGTAGAAATATCGTTCGTTTGTTTGTGTTGCTGTTTGAGCAGGTTTCACCTTATGGCAGAAGATTTGGAATGATTGATAGCATAAATGTCAATTTAGTACAAAATAAAGAAAAAGAGACAAAAGAAGTGAGCTCAAAGTGATGGAGCGGACAAAGACGCGGACTGCTCAACATATAATCGAAATCACAAGCTTCGCATGTCCCACTTTATTTGACAATTGAAGACTGGGCCAGCAGTTGTAGCTAACGAGCATCAAGATTCAGATCGGAGTCTGCCGCAAAAGATAGCCAAGACTCAAGATCAAGCTTCAAGAGACTCAAATATAGAAATCTTGTAACTTGTAGTTGATATGCTTAGCTAGCTCATCTTTTGATTTTCTTTTGGTGTAATAAGGAGCTTAGCAAGCAGAAGCAGCAGCAACAGCAGCCAATCACAGTTTCCCGATAGTCCTAGCTACCAAAACCTCCAGAACTACACTAACCAGATTCCTTTATTGCCAAGGATATTTAGGCAACCTTTGAAGCAGGGTTCGGTCGGAAATTTTCAAAATGCTTCACATGGAGTATTCAATTTGACGAAAATCGCTCATATTTAGTCACTTATCTTTGCACGAAAACTCTTCGTGTTCCCGCGCAATGAGGGGCAACTGTGAGCACATGATTTTTACCTGGTTGAAACAGCTCCAACAGGACTCTCAAAAGCTTAGGATTTTCTTTAACTATTAATTTTTTATTTTTCAGAATTTAATCGTGTGCCCGTACATGTTTGTTAATGCGTTTTTAAAATTTTTTAGGATTTAATTGTTAAATAAGTTTGTTTTACAAATTAAAATATAAAAAATATATATTTCCGGCATTTTTAATTATTTTTTTTATTTCAACTTGTTGCATCTTATTTGTGTTAATTAGGAATTCTTGGTTTTTAAATAAAAATGGAAATTAATTAAAATAAAAAGAAAAAAAGAAGACAAAATATACATATATATGCATAGCCACTCAAGCTGGCCAATATTGGGCCAGACCTGAGTGGCCCAAACCGTTTTTCCCTTTTCCCTTTTAAGATACACAGACCATCCCACAAAATTAACCCTGATCAGGTATACCTAAGACCAACCAAAACGACATAGCTTAGAGGCAGGGCCATCACAGTCGTCGATCATGTGCCCATCCAATGGTTCTTAAGCCTGCCTCAATTTTGGATATATATGTCCAAACGCCTCTAATACACTAAGATACCAAACTCATCTCCTACCTCGTATCATCTATCCCCGGGGTAACACCGCCCTTGACCAACCCTTGACCACCCGTCTACCACCCTAACGCCGCCGCCGGAAATCGCCTCACGGTGGCAGCCGGTCACCAAACCTCCCCAGACACCACCAAACCATCACAACCTCCTTTATCATGTCATGTGACTAGTTTGCGTCGAATAAGTCCCCTTCGTCTCGAATATTCAAAACTAGGTCGTCGGAACCACCGTCTCCAGCGACCTTATTCCAAACTTCCCCGGCTTTAAACCTTAGGACCTTTAGAACCTCCCCTTCCTCATCCTACATTCCACTCTATTCAAATAACCCCCCATCGTCTCAAATCTTCACAAAAAGGTCATCGGAACCCCCCATCTCTGACGACTCGACTCCAAACCCCTCCAAACTTACACCAGTGAAACAACTCAACACCCTCTTGCTAACCATGTGTACTACACCCTTCGAATCCAGTCAAAACGTGTCGAATATCAATTTAATGTGCAAACCTAAAACTCAACCCTGTCGGAATTTGGTCAAACTCCTCCCAGGCAACCCTTGGCCTTTTCCCTCCCCAACCATGCCACCCATGACTCCCAAACACCATCAATCACTGAAGAAATTCGGATCTGAGACCTCACGGGGGTCTCAGAATCACAAACGCCCTTTCCTTAGCTCCTAAGCCTATTATCCACCATGCCAGTTGTCCTAGGAGGTTAACAACCTCAATAGAAGAGGTCAGAAAACAATGAAGTAATCTCAAGTGGATTTGCATGTGTGAAAACAAGCTAAGTATTTTGTCTTTTCTGTATATATTTGCTTCATTTCTATTTATTAGATGCATTGATTCCTTTTGAATAATTGTTTGTTTATCCACAATCTCATATGAAATGGATTCAGTAGTTATATGACTTTGGTTTTTTTTAGTTTGAAATCTCTTCGTCTCTTGAATAATTTGATATCCTGTTAGTATCAGCTCCTTGATCTTGAAAGCTTAGTTTGCTAATCCTTCAAAAGTGTGATTTTTGTGGTTTGTTGACCTTTCTCTTATGATCTCCATTTGTTTTGTTTCCTGATATTCTGATTAGTTTGGTTGGTTTTATGCTACTAAGTATTTGATTTCATAATAATTTTGATTTTTAGTATTGATATTAGTTTAGGCTGATTTGTTGGGTTAGACCTTTAATTGCTAGTTTTAGCCTTTACTTTTCTAATTTGATTCATGAGCTAAGTGTTCACTTTCTGCTGTATGCTTCTCATTTTCAAAATCACTGAGTACTTTAATTGGTTTATTCCAGCAAGTTGAGTGTTGAGGGATGGTTCCCCTATTCTAGGCATTTTGATTTAGGCGTTTGATATTGAATGATTATCATGTATAATGTTTGGTTATGGTAAAATCACATTAAGACACTTGTTTTAAAACGTGGTTAGTTTTGGCTGATTTTGAACTTTGATAAGCCTGTTAGTCCAAGATTAAAATGTGACCCAAACTTGAACATAATTGACCTGGGTCAATTGTATCTAAACCAGATGACAAACCAAGGTTAAAATTCTAGGTTGGTTAATTAGGAAAGAAATAGGGGTAAAAGGGGGATTTGAGCTTTAAAAATCTGATAGTGATCCCCTAGAACATTCTAGTGAGGGATTAAAACGTAATTTCTGCCTCAAACTTGAGGCACAAGTCAGAAAATGAGGGATCATTTAAGAAAAGCTGAAAACTAATTCAAGGACTAAAGGACAAACTGATGCCCTAAGGCTCCACTATGAAAGAAACCACCTGAGCATTTTTTAGGTGATCCGGAATCTTTCTTCTGAATTATATTGAGAAAAATACATATTCTTCTTATATTTGTGATAAACAATCAGTTCTAATTCTTATTCCTTTGAGATTTTTAAATCCCTCAAAACCTTTTGGAACCCTGGGTATACTGTTCGATTGGTTTGTTGCTTTGCTTAGCTTATTCATTGAATTTACTCATAGGCTCCTACTTTTGCTGAATTACAGGTACATTTCAATGTTCATTGATATATTGAAGCTCAATTATAAAGTATTCCTAAGTGTGAAGATCTGAGTTCATTGTCTTATTCTAAACCCTCACCCTGTTTCCCTCTTTTAGTTCGAGTATATGTAATGATAAGATAACTATTTTGTTGTACTTAGACACTTGAATCATTCATTTTTTTAATAACTGGACATTGGGGACTGATTTATCTTGTAATATCTGGACATTCGAACAATTATTTTAATATGTATAACGGATAGTACGATTAGCTAGTGATGTGGTTGTTTTAGATGGTTATTTCATGTTTTTGCTTAGAAATAAGGAATTCAGGAAATGTTAGCTTAGAAAAATAATAAAAAATCCTGACATTGTGTATTGTTTAGGTCACTCAAGTTTCAATACATTTGGCAATAATTGTTTCAGATCTATCCAATGTAGTGTAACCTGAATCATAATTGAATTTTAGAAGTTGGACTCGTGTACTCTGACTGACGAGTATATGAGTCATTTAGTTCGTATTTAAAAGTGAAAACTGATATAAAATAATCATTAGTAGTTCCCATGTATACTTTTGTAGATATATTTGATAGTTAAAGTCTTGTGTATAAACTAAAACTGAAAGGGAACATCACTGAAATTCTATCATGATGAGCTCTTCCGTCTAAATTAACTCTGGGCCCAGTTGAGAGGCCCAGCAGTGGCCAGAAACAATGTATGTTCTGGGCCGGCCCAAACTTGAATCCAGTGTGTGCAATTAGCCATGAATGAGGCTAAGATGCAAGAATCGTTTTCCAAAATATTTTACCTTACTATAAACGATTAATGCATTTAAACTCCAGCAATAGTAGAGAACTTAGTATGTGTTAGAATGTCCTTATAAAATAAAGTGAGCCGCATTAATCCAATAAAATACCATGCAATGGCTCTTTAATTCATTCAAACACATAGAAAATAGGAAGTGTCGTTTAGCGAATTTCATGTTCTTCCCACGAATTTTGAAGACGTAATTGCTATAGGCGCGTGTTTAATAAAAATACCTTCCTAAATTCGGGTGCGCATTTATGTGACCCAAATCCCATTCTCAATGAAATTAAAATATATCTAAAATTGCAGGATTAACAGGTATAGCAAATCATATTTTTAGCCACTTGTAATGAGTTTATGATATCATGCTAGAACCACGGGATCTGAGGGTGCCTAACACCTTCCCTCGGGTCAACAGAATTCCTTACTCGGAAATTTCTGGTTCGCAAACTCCAATCAGGCAGTCAAAATTTCCTCGATTTGGGATTTTATATAAACCGTGACTTGGGACACCAAAAGTCAAGCCTATCCCAAGTGGCGACTCTTGAAATAAATAATGATGTATCGAATAATCTCACTTTAATTGGAAAAACTCCTTTTTCGCAATGAGCGAAAAAGGAGGTGTGACACTCCCCAGCATAACCGGAGGACCAATTTCCTTAATTCCCCGGCATAACCCGAGGGTCCTCTCTGTATCTCCAGCATAACCTGAGGACATATTTCCTTCTATTCCCTAGCATAACCTAAGGGTCTTTCCATTCCCTATATGACAACGTAACCTGAGGGACTTCTTTTTCTTTTCATTCCCCACCATTCCCTAGCATAACCTGAGAGTGTTCCTCTTTTCTTCCCCAACATGAGTCTTTTTCTTCCTATCCCGGTATAACCCGTGGATTCCCCTGACATAACCCATGAGTCTTTTTCTTCCTATCCCGGTATGACCCGTGGATTCCCCTTGCATAACCCAGGAGCCCTTTTTCTTTCAAATCCCACCATAACCCATGAATTCCCCTGGCTTAACCCAGGATTTCTTTCTTCTAATCCCGGCATGACCCGCGGATTTACCTGGCATAACCCATGAGTATTTTCTTTTTCAATCCCGGCATAACCCGCGGATGCCCCTGGCATAACCCAGGAATCTTTTCTCTTTTTCAATCCCGGCATAACCCACGGATTCCCCTAGCATAACCCAGGATTTCTTTCTTCTCAATCCTCGTATAACCCGTGGATTCCCCTAGCATAACCCAGGAGTCTTTTCTTTCAAATCATGGCATAACCTGTGGATCCCCTGGCATAACCCAGGAGCCCTTTTTCTTCCTATCCCGGCATAACCCGTGGATCTCCCCTGGCATAACCCAGGAATATTTTTCTTTCAAATCCCGGCATAGCCCGCGGATGCCCCTGGCATAACCCTTGAGTCTATTCTTTTTTCAATCCCGACATAACTCGCGGATTCCCTTGGTATAACCTAGGATTTCTTTCTTCTCAATCTGGGCATAACCCGCGGATTCCCGTGGCATAACCCAAAAATCTTTTCTTTCAAATTCCGGCATAACCCGCGGATCCCCTGGCATAACCCATGAGCCTTTTTTCTTCCTATCCCAGCATAGCCCGTGGATCTCCCCTGGCATAATCCAGGAATATTTTTCTTTCAAATCCCGGCATAGCCCGTGGATACCCCAAGCATAACTAGGAGTCTTTTCTTTTTCAATCCCGGCATAACCCGCGGATTCCCCTAGCATAACCCACGATTTCTTTCTTCCAATTCTGGCATAACCCGCGGATTCCCCTGGCATAACCCAGGAGTCTTTTTTTAATCCCGGTATAACCCGTGGATTCCCCTGTCATAACCCAGGAGTCTTTTCTTTTTCAATCCCGGCATAACCCACGAATCCCCTTGGCATAACCCAGGACCCCATTTTCTTCCTATTCTGGCATAACCTGTGGATCCCCCTGGCATAACCCAGGAATCCTTCTCATATTCGCCCGGCATAACCCATGGATTATCTTCCTCTTCCCCAGCAGAGACTCTTTATTCCTATCCCAGCATTACCTGCGGATTCTCCTCATACCCCCAGCAGGGACCTGTTTCTTCTTCCGACATAACCCGGCCATCTGCCAGTATAGCCTGGTAATCTCTCCAAAAATAAACAATCCTTATTTTTGTTATTTTCAATAGAAATAGTTTAGATTTGTGCAACAAATAACTCACGAAATTTCCTAGTGAAAACAGGGGCAGAAAATTTCATTCGTCTGTTGGGTTTGATGTCCGAAAAGGTTTTACCTCAGGGTAAAAGATTTGAGATAACTGGAAGAGCGAATCTCAATCCAAGACAAAAGAAGAAGAAAAGAACAAATAGGAAACAAATCCATAATGGTTGAAAAGAAAGATGCGGATGGCCCAAATTTGATTCAAAGTCACAAGTCGTGCATGTCCCGTTTGATTGCAATGTTGAAGAAAGAACCGGAACCTACAGCTTATGAGCATCAAGATTCAGATCGGAGTCCACCGTGAACACAGATAAGACTCAAGATCAAACTTTCAAGAGAATTATAGATAGGAGTCTTGTAACTCATAGTTGATAGGCATAGCTAGCTTAGTTTTGATGTCCTTTCGGTGTAATAAAGAGGTTAGCAAGCAGTAACAACAGGATCAGCACTGATATCACAGCTCATGGTTGTCCTAGCTGCCAAATACTCCAGAACTACATTGACCTGATTCCTTTATAGCCAAGGATATGTATGTAACCTTTGAAGCAGGGTTCGGTCAAACAGTTTTCAAAATGCTACTCATGGAATGCAAAATAGGCAAAAATCGCTCAATTGCTCATTTATTTTTGTCCAAAAACCCTCTGTGTCTCTGAGAAAAGAGGGCAGCCATGAGCACGTGATGTTTGCCTCGCTCGAGATGTTCCTATAAAATTCATTAAAAATTAGGATTTTTTTTATTGTTTAAATTTTTAGGAATAAATTGCGTGATTTTGTATTTATTTGCATTTTACTTTTTACTATTTTAATTTTTAGGAATTAATTGCGTGATTTTGTGTTTATTTTCATTATTCCCTTTTATTATTTAAATTTTTAGGAATTAATTGCATAATTTTGTGTTTATTTTCATGTTGCGCATTTTAATTAAATAAAACACAAAAATGGCATGTTTTGAATTTAGGACTTAGTTTTTACATTTTTTTATTTTTGGGTTATTTGTTAATTAATATTAAAAATAACAAAAAAAAATAATTAAACAAATTGGTTATTCTTACATTTTTTTAAATTTTCTTTTGAAATTTAGAATTTAGGTTTTTTTTTTGGTTACTTGACTTATTTTGTAGAAGTTAAATATGTTTTGGCTATTTTTATTTTTTGTTCTTAAAATCTTAAAACATAATAAAAATATAAAAGAGAAAATACATAAATATTGGCCTTTTTGTTTAAAAACGTTGATTTGGGCCAAGATCTTGCAATAAAACCTAGCCCAAAACCCTTGAACCCATTAAATTTGACCTAGACCCAATGTCCCCTGCCCGGTCCAAAAGCACCAGGTCCAAAACGACGTCGTTTGACATCCCCTCAATCTCACCCCTGCATCCCTTCTGATCCAACGGCTTAGATTGAGCCTCATATTTTAATAAAAGTGTCTGAAGGACACTCACAATCTTTAGAGACACAAATCATCCTCTTCGTACCAAACCAACTGCCGGTGTAAGACCACCGTCTCTCCACCGCCCGCCGACAGTCAGAAATCGCCGATGTCGGCAGCGTAACCCCAAATCCATCAAATTTAACACCTCATAATCCCCGTCTTCTCCTATTTCCAACCCCCTTAAGATCACCCCTCGAATCCCGGTGTCAAATATTCTGCCAAAGGAGTGGTTGCTCCGCCGTTCACGGCAGCACCGGCTCCAATGGCTCCCAAAAACACACCCCATACTCTCCTTGGCCTCCTCTACCCAAAAGTAAAACCTATTTCCTTCAAATAACCCTAAATCTCCTCGAATTTCAAATACGGGGATTAACCTTATTTTGGGACGGACTGTCAAAATTTCATTTGGGTTCCCTAATGGAGTTGCATGTTCGTTTTGGCCAAAAACAAACATGTAACTCCGTTTGGGGATTCAAGTCGAATCCGGCCAAGACTAGTTGAAGAACAAACAATTAAGTCTTCATTTGTTTTCATTTTTATTTTTTATTTTTACCTCTTTGTTAATGATTTTATCTTGCTTTATGTTTTGACCATTAGTTTTAATTGAAAATATTGACTAGTTTTGCTCAGATTTAATTTTGGATTTTGGTGACCACTTATCCGGTTTACATTTTTATTTTTCTGGTGATCCCATAGGTTTACCTTCCGACCATATTTTGCATTACCCTTTTCATTAGCTTAATTTCCATTTCTGATCTAGTTGTAATTCCTGACCCTTCACTTTTATTGTTCAGCTAAGTTTAATGTTCAACTAATAATTTGGTAATAGTTTGAATAAGAATCAGTTTATAATCTTGATTGTTTTAAATGGTAGAATGGCATGGTAGTTACAGCTTTGCATGTTTTCTTTTAATTATATTAATTTCAGCATTTGGCTTGAATTTGTGGTCCTGTAGTGTTTAGAATCCTGAGTCGAATTTTTTATTATTCCTGATTTGTAGCTCAGTTTGATTATTTTTTTGGTTATAGCTGTTAGTAATAATTAGTTTTAAGACTTAGCTTAGTAAAGAATTTTAATTCTGGTATACTAAAAGGGTAGTATAGGGTTTAGTGTGGTTCTAGTAATTTTAGAATAAAATAAGGGTACTATAGGTAGTCTATAGATAGAAAAACAATGCTAGAATCCTTTAGACTCTTCTAGAAAGAGACCTTAGCATAAAAATTAGTAGTTTAGTGCAATGACTTCGGAAACAAGTCAGAAATAAAGGACCGAGAGGTAAACTCTGAAAATTGAAAGAAGGACTAGTAGTTAAAATAAAATAAAGGGGTTGCCCGAGCCTTTGGCTATAAAAAGAGCACCCCAATTCATTCAAAAAGAGCTTAAGAGAAAAAAGTATGAAAATCCCTACAAATTCCAGATATTTTGAAGCCTAAACACTCAAAAGATCTCTAAAATTTCCAAGCAGTAGCTTAAAAAAAACAAAATTCGGAAACTTCCAAAAGGAAATCTAGTACCTAAAATAGTTTCAAAATTCAGATTCATTTCCTGCAATTATCACCTGATCCAAGGCAAAATCAATCAAAATGTTACTTAGTTTGAGTATTTGAGAGCTTTCCTTCAAGTCTAGGCATTTTGGAGCTTTAAAACCAACATAAATTCAAAAAGTATTGTTCCATTGGAGGTCCAACTGGTTTTAAAGTCTGATTCTATCTTGTTTCTGGGATATTGCATCATTTAATTTGGATTTGGTTATTGATGGAGTTCCTGGGTTTGTTTCAAGTCATTTAAGGTAATTCAAAGGCTGTGGATGATTTACTCTGGTTGAATCTGGTTTTCAAGCTGAATATTAATGTTGTGTTTCTTGAAAATTTGTTGCTGATCACTGAAAACTGCTGCTGATTCCTTACTCTCCCTTGTACTCTGAATTCCAGGTATTTATCTTTACCAAAGGATGTAATATTGAGTCTAATGAATGGTGCAATTTAAAATAAATTTAAAGCCAAAATCTATCTTAGCCTCCTGTGGTTTTATCCTAAAAGTGCAGCGTTCGTTTATAGTTATTTGAGCCTCATGTTAAATGTATCAATAGGACAATATGGATTGTTGTTGCTATGGACTATTGTTGCCCTTTAATTTGTCAATTTGAATTAGCTTTTAGTACTATTATGTTTGTCATACTTAAGACAATGTTTTTTAAGGACATTTGGACTGATAGTTGAACTGCAGCACCATACCTAGCTCTTTGTCATTTCGTTTGGGTCCTTATGTGATGGTAATAGTGGTATATTGGTTGATGAACATTGACTCAGTGGGGTTTAGTTGGGACTTGTATTCAATTGATACCTGGACTGGATTGTATAAACTATTATATTTGTAGTCTACCAATTTAGAAGTAATTCATTATTTTCCTTTTTTTAACATATGAACTCCAGGAATCAATTATATTCAGTATCAGTTTCTCACATTATGTTAGCCTAAGGTCTCTTTGATCATTGTCAGTATCATAAAATTATGGATTAAAAGGAAGTCTCATTTGAAATCTGAATAATCCCGGTTGTTCTTTGGTTACAAAACAAACCATTTATTTAGTATATCCATAACTGGTGTTGTTGCATGTAATCCTGGGATCAATTGGGAGCCTGGCACGTCAAGATTCTATTCAATAGCCTGCCTAGGACATTAACGTTGGCTGGAGGGCTCTTGTGAAGGCTGGATCCATTTTTAACCTGGGCCCAACAGCCCAATATGTTGAAGGATGAATGCACCTCCCTCTTGTTAATTTAATTTTACAATAAATGTTTGAGCTTTGAGTAGGGTAGCAAGACTAAAACGAGAATTAATTATGTTTTAGAGGGACGTCTAATAGAAGATAATAGTTTCTTTAGGATTGGCCTTTTAAAAATACAAACGATATGTGAGTGCCAAATGAAACCCATAAATTATGTGGCCCTTGTGAAACGCTTAAATTAAAATACTTAGAGACTCGGTCATGCCGTTTAGCGAATTTTACTGCTTCCCGCAAAGATAATAACACGTTAGTTGCTTTAGGCACGTCTTCAACAATTTTATCTTCTAAAGTACGTGTGCACATTGATGTGACCCAAATCCAAACCTCAATGAAATCGAAATATGTCAAAAACAACGTGCGCAGTTATGTGATGTAGTTTGCGACATTTTTTAACGATATTGCAAGTTTCCCCAAAAATATTAAAAGAGATTCAAAATAATTTAAAATTACACCTTAGGTTGAACATGTACAAGGATCAGAATTGTTAGCCAATTATAATAGTTTGAGCGACCGTGCTAGAACCACGGGATCCGAGGGCGCCTAACACCTTCCCTCGGGCCAACAGAATTTCTTACTTAGAATTTCTTGTTCGCAGACTCTATTTGGGCAGTCAAAAATTTTCTCGATTTGGGATTCTAAATAAACTGGTGACTTGGGACACCAAAAGTCAAACCTAACCCAAGTGGTGACTCTAAATAAATAAATAATTCCATTTCAAATAATGTCACTTTAATTGAAAAAACTCCCTTATACGTTTTTATCCTTCGGGGTAGCCGTGTAAAAAGGAGATGTGACAGTAACATTAAAAATGCAAAATTTGCAACTCTCCAACATTAAAACTAGCTCGTTAGACCATCCGGAACTCACCAGAGGCCCCCGGGATCTCAACCAAAATCACCAACACATCCTAGAACCTTATTTTAACTCGTTACAATTATCAAAACACTTTAAACACCACCAAATCCACCAATTCACATCGAGTTCAATTCTAAGCTTTCTAAAAACTTCCGAAACACATTTTTCTTGAAAACCCAGCCAAACCACCCCTGAATGACCTGAAATTTTGTAAGCACATCCCAATCATATAATGAAGCTACAAATAGTCTCAGAATTCCATTCCGACCCTCGGATCAAAATCTCACCTATCAACCGGAAACTTCAAAAATTCAAACTTCGGCATTTCAAGCCTAAATCTACACTAGATCTCCAAAATATATTCCAAACACACTCCCAACCCCAAAATCACCTAACGGAGCTAACGGACCATCGAATTTTCATTCTAGGTCCATCTTCGCACAATTCTAACCATTGTCAATTTTCCAACACTTAAGCTCTCATTTAGGGACTAAGTGTCCCAAAACTCTCTGCAACTCAAAATCGAACATCTCAGCAAATCAAATTAGTAGAAATAAATTTGGGAAAAGCAGTTAATAAGGGATCGAGGTGTAAATTCTTAAGATGACCGGTCGGGTCGTCACAACTAACTTTCTTAATAGCACTTAAGTACTTCGAAATCTTTTTGGGTGTTATATTCTCCCCCACTTAGGATCATTCATCCTCGAATGAGAAGTAGTGTCTACCCCAAACTCATAACATAACTTAATTATTTTCTCACACACCACAAGCTCCCAAATTTTTCAAATATTTTAGTAGAGTATCTGCTCCTAGAGAATCACTAAAAAGCATCCTAACAATACATTCATATCTCAACAAAGCACATAATATATATCAACAACTCTGATCTCAACGTTATAAGTATTACAGCTTTAAGTGGTATTTGAACATGAGCTACACATATTTAAGTTATAGCACCTAAAAAGTACCTTTCAGATCACAACCATGTGCTATACATTCAAGCAAAAATATTTTCTTTCCACAACACTTTTGTCCCTCAATCTGGCCTCCTCGACTTACTGACTTCGCCACATCACACGAAAGCAATCTCAACTCCTAGACTTATCTAACAAGGATGTAAAATAGATACCCCTCATAAGCCAATTATCCATTAATCTTACATTCAGCAGTTTCCACCGGAATGATTCACAAAGGATTTTTAGCTATCTTCCTAGACATAAATACATGAAAACACAGAATAGATGGAGGACAATAATAGGGTGATATGATACATAAATTTGGCATATTCCCTTAAAGAATTTATCAGGCGTGGCGTGACTACACACACTTTATCCTTATTAGAAATTCACATAACATCCTCATGGAGAAAAATATTGAGAATAACCCTTCACTTTATTCAACTCTAAATCTCTATGCCAAACACCTAAACTAAACCTTTGGCGACCTCCACAAATTACTCTAAGGTGTTCTAGTAAAAAAGTGATCATAAAATTTCTTATCCAATATATTTGATCATGAGGTGATGCTTCGTCTTTGACATGTTTGAACTGTCAAATCACTATTTCACCTTATCACCCATGCATACCCGAGGGTAATCCCACGTGGTGAGCACGTGATTTTTACCTCACGTGAATTGCTCTTACAAAATTTCCAAAAGTAGAATTTTTCTTTTAATTATTTGGTATTTAGAAATTACTGCATAATTTTCTTATTTGTTTGCATTTTTTGTGTGCATGTTTAATTATATTCAAATCATAAAAAATACAAAAAAAATATTGAGTTTACATTTAGGATCCAATTTTATATTTTTTGACTAATTAGTTAATTATTGCTATAAAAATAGAAGAAAATTAAAAAACATAGTTTATTTTTGCACTTTTAATTTTTATTTTTGAATTTTCGTAGTTTTCCTTTAAATTTAATTTTAATTATTTGTGAGAATTATTATTGATTAGTATTTGTTAAGTTAATTTAGTTTTAAAGAGTTATTTTAGGATTTTTTATTTTTATTTTATATTTTGGAAAGAAAAAGAAAATTTGAAATTAAAAGAGAGAGAGAGAGAGAGAGAGAGAGAGAGAGAGAGAGAGAGAGAGAAATACTGCAAATCTAAACGGCTAAGTGTTAAAAAGTTTTCTAAAGAACAATACTAAATTTTTTATGTTTTCTTTGTCCAATTTGGTTTTGGTTTTGGTTTTGGTTTTGGTTTTGGTTTTGGTTTGGGTGTTACATTATTGAATTTAAAACTCCTAAAAGATCTCTAATTCACTTAATAATAGAAGAATGGTTTGAAAGCTACTTTGCTGCTTTGGTTTTGAGCAAAAATCATTGTTGTTTTCGTTTATATTTTACTGGTTTAAGCTGGTTATTTCTGGGAATTATTGCAATGATTGTTTGGGCTGATTGATTGCTGACTCTTCACCTCTTTTATCTCCTTTGTTCATTACCAGTTATTTCTCCAAAATTATAGTCAACAAGTGACTAAGAGCATGTACTTCGAGTTGAAGTCTGACTGAATACAAGTTATTTTTATTTTTTTGTTTTTGGATTTCCCTTCATTTGCTTCTTCTTTTCTTTAAATGATATGTAATAGACTTTGTATGGTACATGTTAGCATAATTACTGTGATGTAAAATGAACCAGTGCCCTTTTGAGAGTGCCTCATTTGTATGGTGTGTTAATAGTTTGATTCATTATGTTTTGTACTTAATTTCTGATTTAGGCATTAGAGTTTGTATGCCTATGTTTGATTTGGGATTGTTAGAGATAGTGTAGCAGAAGGTTTGTTCTAGTTAGGCGATCAGCTTTCTTATTTTACAAGTGTAATTTGAAATTTAAAGGGATTGTGATGTGAGCTAAGGTTTGCTTTTTTATGTGTTAATGAAGAATAAGGTTTGACCTGTGGTATATAGATTCATGTTAAGAATAGTTTAAATCACCTATTAGTCTTGTTTAAAAAAGTTTTGGGTAGGAACCAATTAAGTGTTTAATGATTTGTGAAATAAGAGTTTGAATTTTGTAGTTTTGAAGTCGATTTTATCGCAACGGAAGAGTTTAGGGACATGATGTGAGAGATTGCACATTATTCTACAAATACATTCAAAATTGAGTAAGAGTTTGAATATTGTTAGGAATTGAGGGATTTGAATACTAAAACATGTTTTGTATTTGTTTACATCTGCAAAAGATTGTCCCCTAATAGTTTAATTCTAAGCTCTGTGCGTAATGGTTTATTTTGTCTAATTAATCATGTCGGAACATGTAACTGGGCCTCATAGCATCAGCCCAATGTTCTTTTTAGACTTTCAAGTCACATGCTTCATGGGAGCCTACCTTCTTTATGGGTTTTCAGCAATCATGCTCGAATAGGTGTTAATTATGTTGGAAACACGTTCTCAATGCAATATACTAAAACGTGTGTTCTTTTGTGTAGGTTTTGATGAATGACAAACGAAGCGAAAATTGATATATGACGAAGTTCAAGAAACAAGCGCACAATTGATATACAACGAGATTCAAGCTCAAGACAAAGTTTTATAAGTTTAATTGAGTCAATCTTATTTGTGATCTTGATCCTACAACTTGACTCGTAACATGGCTTCTCTCATAAAACTATTTTCCAAAATCATGCATATTTAATTTAATGTAATGATTTTAAATCATGCATATTTACAGTAGTCAAAATAATTTTTAGACATGCCTTAAAAATCTGGACTAAGATAATCGATTATGTACTTATGATAATCGATTGTTTTAAGCCAAGACTGCATGACTATCGATTGTGAACTAATGACAATCGATTGTGAGTAAGACCGTGAGCATCAGGTTTTTCAAACCTGCATGACAATCGATTGTGAACTAATGACAATCGATTGTGACTAAGGCAGTGTCCATCAAAGTTTTTCATAACTCAGAATAATCGATTATGAACTAATGGTAATCGATTATGTTGAGACAGTGTCTTCTAGTGATTTTCAAATTTATTAAATAATCGGTTGTTACATTGGACAATCGATTGTCAAAGAGACAGTGTCTAAAATGTTTTTCAAAAACTGATAAGTAATCGATTATTGACTTTGTGCAATCGATTGTGAAGCTGACCGTTGTCGTAAAGTTTTCAAATACCGTCAGGTAATCGATTATTGATTCTGTATAATCGATTTTTTGATTAAAATCCGGAAAAGATTTTTTGAACGTTATTGGGTAATCGATTATTGATTTCGTATAATCGATTGTTTTGATTAAAATCCGGAGAAGATTTTTTGAACGTTGCTGAGTAATCGATTGTTGATTCTGGACAATCGATTGTTTGTGGTAAAATCTGGAAAGGATTTTTTGAACGTTGCCAGTAATCGATTATGGATTGTAAGTAATCGATTATCAAGCGTAAAATCTGGGATTGAATTTTGATCTGACTGGCAGACAATCGATTGTTGGGGTTTGACAATCGATTGTCAGTGAGTAAAATCAGCAACTCTTAATTGGCAATTAGGCAACGGTAATGCCAAGTTTTTCAACTATAAATACAGCTTCATTTCAGTGTTTTAAACACAACAACATACTACAACTGATCATTACATTGCTTTAAGCTTGCATACTTTTGTTTATCATTTTATATTCAATTTCATAAAGCTTTTGAGAGCTATATTCTTGTCCAAAGTTGTTGTGATCTAGAGCTTACTTCTTTTACTCATACCTACTCATAAAGGAGTATTTTGTTTGAGTGTTAAGTGTTTTACACACTTGTAAGAGAATTGTGATTCTCTTGTTGTAAGGAACTTGTGTTTCCTTGGTTGAAGTCTTGGAGTGTTGTATCTCCGAGCAAAGGTGTTAATGCTTGTGCCCTTACGTTGTAAAGGTTTGTTGAGCACCCGTAAGCTTAACAAGTTAGTGGAAAATCTCGAGAGAGTCTCTCGGGGACTGGACTAGCCACGTGTTGTGGTGAACCAGAATATATCGGTGCGTTCTTTCCTTTTTATTTATTTAACGCACTTAATTATTTCCTGCAAATTTTAATTTCCGCAAGTTTACGCTAAATTTTATTATAACGTTATTCACCCCCCCCCCTCTAGCGTTAAGCGTATTATCTAACAATTGGTATCAGAGCCCAACTCTCTGAAAACTTAACAGTTTGAGAGAACCATCCATGGCTTCTACTCGTGATTCTTTTGCAGGAATTGATGAAGGACAGTGCTCCACACGACCACCTCTATTCAACGGTACAAATTACACGTACTGGAAAGAGAGGATGAAGATCTTCGTTCAGTCCAACAGCTTTCACCTTTGGAAGGTGATATATGAAGGGAAACCAAATTCCAACAAAGAAGGTGGAAAACGAATGGGTTCCCAAGTCCGAGGATGAGTATGACGCGGATGACATCCGAAAGGTTCAAAATAATGCTAAAGCAATTAATTTATTATATTGTGCTGTTAATGCTGACGGTTACAGGAAAATATCGTGTTGCACAACGGCAAAGGAGATGTGGGACAAACTAGAAGTTACGTACGAAGGTACGGACCAGGTAAGGGAAGCAAAAATTGATTTCCTAATCCATTCTTATGAATTATTTCACATGAAGGAAGGTGAAAAGGTGGACGAAATGTTTGAGCGATTTTCAATAATCGTAAATGACCTACATGCTCTCAAGAAAACATTCACGAATAGAGAGCTCGTGCGAAAAATTCTTAGAAGTCTCACACCGGCATGGAGATCAAAGGCCGATGCAATTCAAGAATCCATTGGCGTTTCAAACGTCACCATCGACGCACTAAGAGGTAACCTTAAGACCTATGAATCTACTATTCTTAACCCTTTTGTTGATGATCAAAGGAGGTAAAGAATAGCTCTAAAGGCGAGCACAAGCCAACCGCAAATTGATGAGGAAGGAGACAACGAGTTTGGACTCGTTATCAAAAGATTTCAAAAGTTCATGCGCAAGGAGTATGAACGCAAGGGCAAAAAGCAAGGCGAACAAATCAAGTGCTATGAATGTGGTGAAACCGGGCACATCAAATCAAATTGCCCAAACATCAAAAAGGAGAAGAAACCTTTTAAAAAGCAACGTGCATACATTTCTTGGGGAGGCGACTCCGGAGATGAGTCAAGCGAAGGAGAAGAAGACGAAGCAGCAAATCTTTGCCTTACGGCACAAGAAGACAACAAAGATGAGGTATGTCAAATCTCGTCTAAAAACTTCTTTACTCTTGAAGAAATGCGAACTGCTTTTGATGAATTATATACTGAATTTATTAAGGCTTCAAAAACTGTTAAGGGCATAAAAGAAAATGCTTCATTAAAAGAAAAGGATTTTCAAAAACAGCTTTCTTTGAAAGAAAAGGATTTAGAAAAACTGGTTTTAGAAAATGAAAAGCTGAAAGAGGAAAATAAGTTTTTTGGGAAAAGAAGCGCCGATAAGCCCGAAAGTTCTACTAAAACTTGTTCTTCTTGCTTGCATCTCAAAAATGAGGTAGATAGACTCAAAGGCACCTTAGATAAGTTTAATTCTTCCCACAAGAATTTGAATGAGGTCCTTGTAAATTTGAAATCAACCAAGCATGGCATAGGATTTAAGAATGAGGTTAAAGAAAAGGTTGAAGCCAAACCCCAACCACCTAAGGCTCAACCTAGGACTAATAAAACAAATGCTTATCCTAGAAATAGCAATCCTAGAACCAATATGCATGCTAGACAATATGTTGAACATTTTAGGAGACCTAGAAATGACTTACCACCTAGAAATAGTTACCCTAGAAATGATGCATATTTTAGGCCAAATGTTGAACCTTTGAGAAGACCTAGAAATGGCCTTCAACCGAAAAACAATAACTCTAGAAATGCTGCCCATCCTAGAGCTCATAGTAGGAGAAATAATTCTCATGAAATGCGAAATAGTCACAGTGTTCAAAATAGAGTAAGAAATTTTCATCCGTCTAGTTACTATGAACCTAGAAGGATGCATAACCCAAATGTGACTTGTCATTATTGTATACGTATTGGTCATAGTGCTCCTGCATGCTTTACACGTCATAGACATATTACTCAATTGCATCATTATAATATGCCTAACCCCCAAGGACCCAAGATGGCATGGGTACCTAAAGAACATTAATTTGTTTTGTAGGTGTGCTTGAAGGGATCAAGTGTACTATGGTACCTTGATAGTGGATGCTCCAAGCATATGACGGGAGATGAATCCAAATTCCTTCAATTAGAGCACAAAGAAGGAGGAAGTGTTATCTTCGGTGATAACAATAAAGGAAAGATCATTGGCATCGGCTCGGTCGGTAAGGATGAAAATTCCTCTATTAAGCATATATTACTTGTTAAAGGATTAAAGCATAATCTCTTGAGCATAAGCCAATTGTGTGACAAGGGAAATCTTGCTTTATTTGATTCGGATGAATGCTTAGTGTTGAGACGTAGTGATTTCAAAATTATCCTCCATGGTTTTAGAGTGGATAATATTTATATGGTTGATCTTGCTAATTCCTCACCCGAATATGTTGATTGTCTTATGAGTAAAGAGGATGATACTTGGCTATGGCATCGTAGAGTAGCACATATCAATATGCATCTTTCGAACAAATTGATTTCTCAAAACTTAGTTGTTGGTCTTCCCAATTTAAAATTTGAAAATGACTCTATTTGTGACTCGTGTCAAAAGGGGAAGCAAACAAAAGCATCTTTCAAATCTAAAAACATTGTTTCAACTTCTAGACCATTGCAATTGCTTCATATGGATTTATTTGGTCCCTCTCGCATTGAAAGTCTAGGAAGAAATAAATATGCTTTTGTGATTGTTGATAATTACTCGAGATTTACATGGACTTTATTTCTTGCCAATAAAAGTGATGCTTTTCAAAATTTTAAATGTTTTCTTAAGCGTGTTCAAAATGAGAAAGAAACAACAGTCACTTCAATTAGAAGTGATCATGGGGGAGAATTTGATCACAATCTCTTTGCGGACTTTTGTGACGAACTCGGAATCAAGCATACCTTTTCCGCTCCACGTACACCACAACAAAATGGGGTGGTGGAAAGGAAAAATAGGTGTCTCGAAGAGATGGCTAGAACCATGCTCGACGAAGCTAAGATACCCAAACATTTTTGGGCGGACGCCGTGAGTACCGCTTGCTATGTTCTAAATAGAGTAGTAATTCGGCCGATACTCATGAAAACCCCCTATGAACTTTATAAGGGTAGAAAACCAAATATTTCCCATTTTAGAGTTTTTGGTTGCAAATGTTTTGTTCATAACAATGGCAAAGACCAATTGGGTAAATTTGATGCTAAGTCGGATGAAGGTATTTTCATTGGATATTCCTCACGTAGTAAAGCATATAGGATCTTTAATAAAAGAACCCAAATTGTGGAGGAATCCCCTCATGTTGTATTTTCCGAAAATAATGCTCGCTTGGCGAGAAAGGATTCCGGTTTTGATCTTGCAGGTATCTTAGATAGCTTGAAAGACAAAATACAAGAGGAACCACCCAAGGAAAATAAAGATGAAACTGAGGAACAACCAAGGGAAGAAGCGCCACAATTGGAAAAAGAAATGAATATGCCTAACGAGTGGAGGACAATCAAAGATCACCCTCTCGAACAGGTAATTGGCAACGTTGGAGACAAGGTAAGTACCCGAAACTCTCTCAAAAATACCTTAGAACATACTGCTTTTGTTTCTCAAATTGAACCCAAAACCATCTCAGAAGCAATTGGGGATAAATTTTGGACCTTGGCAATGCAAGAGGAGCTTAACCAATTCGAACGCAATGACGTTTGGGATTTGGTGCCAAGACCCGAAGGTCATACCATAATTGGTACGAAATGGATTTTTCGCAATAAACTAGATGAAAATGGTATAATCACTAGAAACAAAGCTAGGTTTGTAGCAAAAGGCTATAATCAAGAAGAAGGCATTGACTATGAAGAAACATATGCTCCCGTAGCTAGATTAGAAGCTATTCGCTTATTGCTTGCATTTGCCTCTTCTATGAATTTCAATTTATATCAAATGGATGTGAAAAGTGCTTTTCTAAACGGTTTTATTCAAGAAGAAGTTTATGTTGAACAACCCCCCGGTTTTGAAGATTTTAAATCTCCCGATCATGTTTTCAAACTCAAAAAGGCTCTTTATGGTTTAAAACAAGCTCCCCGAGCTTGGTATGAAAGATTGAGTAAGTTTCTTTTGGAAAATGATTTCATTAGGGGGAAAGTTGACACAACTCTCTTTGTTAAGCATAAAAACAATGATATTTTGTTAGTTCAAATATATGTAGATGATATTATATTTGGTGCTACTAACAATGTTTTATGCAAGGAATTTTCCGATTTAATGACAAGCGAATTTGAGATGTCTATGATGGGCGAGTTAACATTCTTTTTGGGATTACAAGTAAAGCAAATGAAAGAAGGTACATTTATTTGTCAAACCAAATATTGCAAAGAATTGCTGAAACGATTTGAGATGAACAATGCAAAAGAAATGGCAACTCCCATGAGCACATCCGATCATCTAGACAAAGATGAGAATGGTAAGGAAGTCGACACCAAAAGTATCGAGGTATGATTGGATCTCTTCTTTATCTTACTGCTAGTCGTCTGGACATCATGTTTAGCGTGTGCTTATGCACTCGTTATCAATCGTGTCCGAAGGAGTCTCACCTTACTGCGGCAAAACGGATTTTAAGGTATCTTGTTGGTACTACAAATGTGGGTCTATGGTACCCCAAAGGCTCTTCATGCCAACTTGTTGGCTACTCCTATTCTGATTTTACTGGATGCAAATTGGACCGCAAGAGCACTAGTGGCACTTGCCATGTGCTCGGTAGCTCTCTCGTTTCTTGGTTTAGCAAGAAACAAGTAAGTGTTGCATTGTCCACAACCGAGGCTGAATATGTAGCCGCGGGGAGTTGTTGCGCTCAAATCCTATGGATGAAACAACAACTCTTTGACTATGGCCTAAGTCTTGATCATATCCCTCTTAGATGTGATAATACTAGTGCCATATGCTTGACGAATAACCCCGTTCTTCATTCGCGAACGAAACACATTGAAATTAGACATCATTTTATTAGAGATCACGTTCTCAAAGGCGATGTCAAAATTGAATTTGTTGAAACCAAAAACCAATTGGCAGACATCTTTACAAAGCCTTTAGAGAAAGAGTCCTTCTTCCGAATTCGCAGTGAACTCGGGATTCTTGACTCCACGTTGGTCTAAATCATGCATTGCATTTTTTGTTACATGATTTCTAACTTGAGCGTCAGAGACGTCTAATTCTTTTTTGCAGGTATCGCCCTAAAAGTAGGGGGAATTATAAAGCATGATGCGCAAGAATCGAGTCTTCTTCAGAAAAATCTGTTTCTGTCATCTAATAATCGATTATCTCGTATCAATAATCGATTGTAATGCTATCATTTGAGCAATTATACTCTCTTTAAATAATCACGCCTTCTTTCCTATAAATAAACAAGGTTTATTTCATCTTTGGCATCTTATTATTATTTTTGCTAATGGCAAAAGGGGGAAGATAACGGGTATGCACTCTCAGTATTTATAAGCTTAAATTGGGGGGAATTCTCAAATTGAGGGGGAACAAATTGCATACTTTTTACATGTATATAATTGTCTTGAATCGTCAATATAAATTGCTTGTCTTGCATATCCCGCTTAATGTTTGCCATTATCAAAAAGGGGGAAATTGTTGGAAACACATTCTCAATGCAATATACTAAAACGTGTGTTCTTTTGTGTAGGTTTTGATGAATGACAAACGAAGCAAAAATTGATATATGACGAAGTTCAAGAAACAAGCACACAATTGATATACAACGAGATTCAAGCTCAAGACAAAGTTTTATAAGTTTAATTGAGTCAATCTTATTTGTGATCTTGATCCTACAACTTGACTCGTAACATGGCTTCTCTCATAAAACTATTTTCCAAAATCATGCATATTTAATTTAATGTAATGATTTTAAATCATGCATATTTACAGTAGTCAAACTAATTTTTAGACATGCCATAAAAATCTGGACTAAGATAATCGATTATGTACTTATGATAATCGATTGTTTTAATCCAAGACTGCATGACAATCGATTGTGAACTAATGACAATCGATTGTGAGTAAGACCGTGAGCATCAGGTTTTTCAAACCTGCATGACTATCGATTGTGAACTAATGACAATCGATTGTGACTGAGGCAATGTCCATCAAAGTTTTTCAAAACTCAGAATAATCGATTATGAACTAATGGTAATCGATTATGTTGAGACAGTGTCTTCCAGTGATTTTCAAATTTATTAAATAATCGATTGTTACATTGGACAATCGATTGTCAAAGAGACAGTGTCTAAAATATTTTTCAAAAACTGATAAGTAATCGATTGTTGACTTTGTGCAATCGATTGTGAAGCTGACCGTTGTCGTAAAGTTTTCAAATACCGTCAGGTTATCGATTATTGATTCTGTATAATCGATTGTTTTGATTAAAATCCGGAAAATATTTTTTGAACGTTATTGGGTAATCGATTATTGATTTTGTATAATCGATTGTTTTGATTAAAATCTGGAAAAGATTTTTTGAACGTTGCTGAGTAATCGATTGTTGATTCTTGACAATCGATTGTTTGTGGTAAAATCTGGAAAGGATTTTTTGAACGTTGCCAGTAATCGATTATGGATTGTAAGTAATACATTATCAAGCGTAAAATCTGGGATTGAATTTTGTTCCGACTGGCAGACAATCGATTGTTGGGGTTTGACAATCGATTGTCAGTGAGTAAAATCAGCAACTCTTAATTGGCAATTAGGCAACGGTAATGCCAAGTTTTTCAACTATAAATACAGTTTCATTTCAGTGTTTTAAACACAACAACATACTACAACTAATCATTACATTGCTATAAGCTTGCATACTTTTGTTTATCATTTTATATTCAATTTCATAAAGCTTTTGAGAGCCATATTCTTGTCCAAAGTTGTTGTGATCTAGAGCTTACTTTTTTTACTCATACCTACTCATAAAGGAGTATTTTGTTTGAGTGTTAAGTGTTTTACACACTTGTAAGAGAATTGTGATTCTCTTGTTGTAAGGAACTTGTGTTTCCTTGGTTGAAGTCTTGGAGTGTTGTATCTCCGAGCAAAGGTTTTAAGGCTTGTGTCCTTACGTTGTAAAGGTTTGTTGAGCACCCGTATGCTTAACAAGTTAGTGGAAAATCTCGAGAGAGTCTCTCGGGGACTGGACTAGTCACGTGTTGTGGTGAACCAGAATATATCGGTGCGTTCTTTCCTTTTTATTTATTTAACGCACTTAATTATTTCCTGCAAATTTTTATTTCCGCAAGTTTACGCTAAATTTTATTATAACGCTATTCACCCCCCTCTAGCGTTAAGCGTATTATCTAACTAATAAGGCATGTTGGTCAATCGAGTTTTTCGCAAAGCCAAATGCTGGCCTCATTTTATTTTTTGTTCTCAAGGCTACCTTACACGTCGGTTTAATTTAAATTCAAATCCTGTTACGCCTTAGCTAGTTAATTGAACTTTGGTTCAGACTTGAGGCGAGCCATATTAAACAAGTTATAATTTATGGTTCTCGCAATTTAATCTAGAAACCTCTAATTAGAATAATTGAGGTGCGTTGTACCAAATAAAATTTAAAATGCATGGCCCTCATTTGATTATTTCTTTTAAAATCCTTAGAATTCGAGACGTGCCATTTAGTAAATCTTTTATGGCCCTCGAAAGTTAAAAATACATAGTTGCTTTAGGCACGCTATTTTAATAATTTACCTTCCTAAACTCAGGTGCACATTTCATGTGAACCAAATCCAACTCTCACAACATTACATAAAATGTGTCTCGGACTTCGGGTGCATTTCATGTGGCGTGGTCCAAAGACGCATTCTAAATAACGTTGAAATCTTCATTAAAATAATTAAAAGCGGTTATTAAGTTAAAATGTACCATATGCTAAAACATATATTAAAATCAGATAATAGGCCAATTATGATAGTTCAAGTGACCGTGCTAAAATCACGAAATTTGGAGGTGTCTAACACCTTCCCTCGGATTAATAGAATTCCTTTTTCAGAATTTCTGGTTCGCAGACTTCAAAAGGAAAGTCAAATTTTTCTCAATTTGGGATTTAAAATAAAACCAGCGACTCGGGACACCAATAAAATATCCTAAGTGGCGACTATAATAAATAAATAATTTCATTTCAAACAATGTCACTTGAAGTGAAAAAACCCCCTTATATACTACCCTTCGGGGGTAGTTTGTAAAAAAGGAGGTCTGACAGCTCTGGCGACTCTACTTGGGATCCAAATCCAGAACTTTGGTTCAGGGTTTAAGATTCGAGCTTAGAATGACTTTTATGATTGGCTTTATTTATTATCTGATTTTCCTACATGTTTGAGCATAATGTACTGAAGTGCTGAAACCTTAAAATCTTCTTCTCCGAAGTGCTGAAACGCCATATTTGCAAAGCTGAATTTTATTTTGAAATAGACTTTTAAAAAATAGTGTTCCCCCTTTTTGTTTTGAGTCAAAATGATTTATTAGATCACCTAAATAAATGTTCAGGATGAGCAAAAATAAAAATGAACCCTTCAACCTTAAATAAATCCCCTTACAGCTCCACTTGTGGTGAAATAATCTAGGAAAAGGAAGTAGAGAAATTGTGGTAAAGGTTCTTGGTGGTCTCACCGTACTTTTGAACATCAAGCCAAGGTTGGACGTGATTAAAGCCTTGATACCTTTTTGGGATCCAACTCGCAACGTGTTCTACTTTTCTGACTTTGAGCTCACACCCACATTAGATGAAATTGCAGGTTATGCTGGCCTTAACGGAAACCTCAGAAGTCGATACCCAGTGTCACTAAGATTGGTATCTCCCCTTCACGATGCAAATCTATCTGAAGGGTATTGAACTTTTCAGTTCTTCTACCAACGCTATGGTAACCCTCAAGGTTTTGAAGCACAGAATGCTGGTTGGACCCATGCCGGAAATAAGGATAAATGGGAGGCAAGGCAGGGTTTGGTTTTCATAGTAGCATTTCTTGGGTGCTATAATCTGTCCGCGAGAATATGGCAATATAGAAATGAGTCTCATAGGAATGGTTGATGTTGCAATCAAGAGAGCTACTGGCACTTTGGTTCCCCTGATCTTATCTGAAATTTGTCGAGCCTTAACTATCTGTCGAGAAGGGGGAAAATTCTTCCAAGGCTGCAATCTATTACTGCAATTGTGGATACAGAAGCATCTCTGCCACCGGGTTGGGTATACGAATTACGATATGACCATTGAAGAATTTGAAAACTGAGTACTGGGTGTTAAATTCCCCGAGGGTACTGAGGCTTGGTTTGCACACTTGAGCTATTTGACTGATGATAAAATAGAGTGGGCATTAGGATGGCTTCCTGTCACTGAAGCAGTATACATGTCAATCGAAGTGTTTTATCTTCTCCTGATGGGCATCCGAAGCATCCAGCCGTATGCTCGTCACAGGGTTCTGCGCCAACTGGGCAGATTTCAAACAGTCCCTCATGACGAAGATTTGAGTATACATGTCATTGAATTGGTCCCAAAATCCATATTTCAAGAAGGAAGAATTCTCCAGGTGTGGAATGAATACAGATTTCTTGAACCTAAGACTATGGAGTGGGATCTAGCTATAGGTAAGGTAGACCCCAAGTACGTTGCTTGGTTCGATAAAAGGATTCACATTCCTGAGAGACCTGCTAAGAGAGCCCACGTTCAACAATTCACTAATGACTCGGAAGAGCAGTGGGGCAGGTTGGCAAAAGAAAAGAGCTACAGGGCCAAGATAGGTAAGTTAGAAAGACAAATCAGGAACCTCGAATTTTCCAAGAGTATCCAAGCTGCCGCGGATGAAGGGGAAAAGAAAAAGCTAACTCAAGAAAACGAAGCCCTCAAAGCTCAAATCCAGAAAATAAGAATAGCAGCTAAAAACCCAAAAAGAAGCTGAACATATGAAAGGCTTATAACTAGTTTGAGAAAGAAAGCACTTCACAACCAAGACGACGTAGAAAACCTTTTAAGCTAGTCTAGCAAAGTTCGAGCCCAATTGGTAAAGAATGCAGAAGGGAGGACACAATTTGTGCAACAAATGAAGAGAAAATATGAAGGGATAATCACCAATCTGAGAAGAAATTGAACCACCCATGAGAAGAGGAGGCCAAGTAGGCCAAAGACTTTAAAGCTGACAGGGAACATTGCTATGCTCTGATGGCTCAGATGGAGGAAGAAATGCAACAGTTGCAAAATTAAACCATCACGGCACTCAAGTGCTAGAAGCCAGGAGTCAAAAAATTAGGCGTCTACTTCAGGAAAAAGTAGGATCCGAGAGAGGGTTAGAGTCATTGCCAACTACATCTTTGCAAAACGCCAAGCATGTGAGGACATGTCTCAAACCACTTTCTTTGCTGAAGTGATGACATTCGTCTGCTAGATAATGAGTGATTTAGAGCGGCTACAAGGGTATCTCACACGTAGGCACTTGGTGAGGCCGAATGATGTCCCACGGCCCCCAGGAGTAACCCTTTAATGTATTCACTGATTTTTCAATTATCGAGTCTGTATTCTGGTTTATTTTGAGTCTATCCAAAGTTTTATATTCCAAGAGAATGAGTAGTTTAAAATTTCTTGTAATGGAAGTTTAGGAGTTTTAATTAATGAAAATCAAAAATTCTCAAAAATTAATTCTTTATTTTTTACATTTATTTTTTCTTGAACTACGTAATGATCTGATTCATGTGGTGTTGTGATACATAGGCAATCCGCATCGGATCCGGTTATAATGTTATGAATAATCCCAACAAGGAAAAAGAATAAAAGAGAGAAGAAAAATCAAAAGGAAATGAAAGAAAAAGGAGAGAGAGAAAAAGAAAGCCAGAAAAAAGATGAAAAGGAAAGATTGGAAGTTTAGAAACTGGAAAGAAGAAGAATTGGGAAGAATAAGTAAAGCCATGATGAATCATGCAACCGTTGCAAAATATGTAGAAACACATTTAACACTATAGGTGCATCACCCCCCCCCCCCCCCAACGTGTGATTGCCTATCTGTTGTTTGTTTTAAACAAACCATTTTGTTGTTGTTCATCAGTCCAGGTCTTTATAGTAAGGTTGTTGGTTTTGTAGTAATCTGGCTCTGCATCCATACTTTACAAGATCGAAAGGAAGCATTGAAATATCTTCAAAAATGACTCTGCCGGTAATTCCCATTATGGATGATAGTCCAATCTCAGGCATCCCGACCTCAGAATCGATAGTTGACGAAGAAAACAAAATCATGCGTCTCCATGCAATAGAATGTGGGACCTTTGGTCAAATGGAAGAGAACCACCAAGAACAATCTCGGGATTCCATGAACTCTTTCCTAGAGAAAGCGGTACCTCCAATTTCGCGATCAGTCACCCAAAAACACCGCTAAGACACCCTACTATCTCAGCTTATTTTGTGGTAACACCTTCTGAGTTTTGCCCCCAAGTATTGATGTCTGGTGCAGCTTCAGATATCTTCACTGCTCTACCCTGCTCGTCTATGGCACAGCCTACACTACCCAGGCCTAGCTTTGACCCATCATCTTTCACCTTCCAAACACCCTCCTTTCCAATGGAACCTACTCAATTTCCCGAAGGATAATTTTAAAATCGCTACAGCGAAAAACTAAGCAATCATCCGAATCAAATAAAACAAGATTTCCCTTGTCACATAATTGACTTATGCTCAAGAGATAATGTTTTAGACCTTTAACTAGCTATATATGCTTAATGGAAGAAGGTTCATCCTTACCGACCGATCCAATGCCGATAATTTTTCCCTTGTTGTTATCTCCAAAAATAATGCTTCCTCCTTCCTTGTGTTCTAGTTGAAGGAACTTGGATTTGTCTCCGGTCATGTGTTTGGAGCATCCACTATCTAGGTACCAAAGTACACTTGATCCCTTCAAACATACCTACAAGACAAGTTAATGAGTCTTTGGTACCCAAGCTGTTTTGGGTCCTTGAGAGTTAGGTGTAACATGTTGTTGTGCTTGACATGCAGTTAAGTGTCTATTTCTAGTGAAGCAAGAAGGAGCAATATGTCCAATTCGATTGCAATAATGACAAATGACATTAGGATTATGCATTCGTCTAGGTTGATAGTAGTTGGACGGACGAAATTTGTTTACTCTATTTTCGACAATATAACTATTGTGCATTTCATGAAAATCATTTCTCCTTCTATTTGTTCTAGGATATGCAGCATTTCTAGAATAGTTAATTCTAGGTTGAAAGCCATTTCTAGGTGTCCTAAAATGTTCAACGTTTCTTCTAGTATTTGGTCTAGGATATGCATCATTTTTAGAATAGTTATTTCTAGGTTGAAGGCCATTTGTAGGTGTCCTAAAATGTTCAAAGTTTCTTCTAGTGTTTGGTCTAGCATGCATGTTGATTCTAGGATTGTTATCTCTAGGATGAACATTTGTTTTATTTGTCCTAGGTTGAGCCTTAGGTTGTTGGGGTTTGGCTTCAACTTTTTCTTTAGGCTCATTTTTAAAACCTATCCCATGTTTGGTCGATTTCAAATTAACAAGAACTTCATTCAAATTTATATAAGAAGAATTGAACTTATCTAAGGTGCCCATAAGTCTTTTTACCTCATCTTTTAGATGCATGCAAGAAGTACAATTTTTACTAGAACTATCGTGTTTGTCGACGCTTCTTTTGCCGAAAAAATTGTTTTCTTCTTTCAACTTCTCATTTTCCAAAATCAGTTTTTCCAAATCCTTTTCTTTCAAAGAGAGTTGTTTTTCAAAATCTTTTTCTTTCAAAGAAGCATTTTCCTTAATGTTTTTAACAGTTTTGGAAGCTTTAATGAATTCACTATACAACTCATCAAAGGCATTTTGCATTTCCTCAAGAGAATAGATGTTTTTGGAAGAAATTTGACATACCTCTTCTTGATTGTTTTCGTGAGCCATGAGACAGAGATTTGCGGTTTCGTCTTCTTCTTGCTCACTCGACTCGTCTCCGGAGTCGCCTCCCCTAGATATGTATGCTCGTTGTTTCTTGAAGGGTTTCTTCTCCTTTTTGACATTTGGGCAATTTGATTTAATGTGCCCGATTTCTCCGCACCCATAGCACTTTACTTGATCTCCTTGTTGTTTGCCTTTTCGTTCATACTCTTTTCGCATGAACTTTTGAAATCTCTTAATAACGAGTCCGAACTCGTTATCTCCGTCCTCATCATTTTGAGGTTGACTTGTGCTTGCCTTGAGGGCGATTCTTTGTTTCCTTTGATCATTAACAAGAGGGTTAAGTATAGTAGATTCATAAGTTTTAAGACTACCTCTTAATCTGTCGATGGTGACATTTGAAATGCCAATAGACTCTTGAATCACGTCGGCCTTGGAGCGCCATTCCGGAGTGAGACTTCGGAGAATTTTTTGGACAAGTTCCTTATGCGTGAAGTCTTCTTAAGAGCATGTAAGTCATTAACGATTTTTGAAAGTCGTTCGAACATGTCATCGACCCTTTCGCCTTCCTTCATGTGAATCAGTTCATATGCATGGGTTAGAAAATCAACTTTAGCCTCTCTTACCTGGTCCGTACCTTCGTACGTGATTTCCAGCTTATCCCACATTTGCTTCGTCGTTGTGCAACATGATATTTTTCTGTAGTCATCAGCATTTACAGCACAATATAATAAGTTGATGGCTTTAGCATTGTTCTGCACTTTTCGGATATCATCCGCATCGTATTCATCTTCGGATTTTGGAACCCATTCATTTTCAACTTTTTTGGTTGGATTTGTTCTCCCTTCATTGTAACCTTCCATAGATGAAAACTATTCGATTGAATGAATATTCTCAACCTTTCCTTCCAGTACGTATAGTTTGTGCCATCGAATAGTGGTGGTCGGGTGGAGCATTGTCCCTCACCTATTCCTGCAAAAGAATCGTGAGTAGAAGCCATGGATTGTTTGTCTCAAACGGTTAAGTTTTTCAGAGAGTTAGGCTCTGATACCAATTGTTAGAATATATGCTTAACGCTAGAGGGGGGGTGAATAGCGTTATAATAAAAAACAGCGTAAACTTGCGGAATTTAAAAATTGCAAGAATGAAATAAGTGCGATAAGTAAATAATAAGGAACGAACGCACCGATGTTATCCTGGTTCACCACAACCCGTGGCTAGTCCAGTCCCCGAGAGACTCTCTCGAGATTTCCACTAACTTCGTTAAGCTTACGGGTGCTTTTCAAACCGTTACAAACTGAGAACTTGAGTCACACAAGCCTCAACAACCTTTGCTCGAAGATACAACACTTCAAGACTTCAACCAAAGGAATCACAACGTTCCTTCTTACAATACAAAGGGATTAACACTTCCCTTCAAGTGTATAAAAACACTTTGCACTCAAAACAAGACTCTCCTTAAAAGTAGATATGAGTAAAATAAATACGCTCAAGAACGCAACAACTTTCGTCAAGAATTTGGCTCTCAAAAACTTATGTAATGAATAGAAAATGATGAATAAGAGAGTATGCAAGCTTTAACAATAATATGATCAGTTGTTGTGTTTAGAAGACTGATTTGAAGATGTATTAATAGTGTCAAAACCATGCATAACCGTTGCCTAATTGCCAATTAAGAATTGCTAATTTTGTGCTACGACAATCGATTGTCTAATTGGCACAATCGATTGTTTTCCAATCGTTCCAAAAATCATTCCCAGATTTTACGCAGCATAATCGATTATCTAAGACGTATAATCGATTACTGGCAACGTTCAAAAAAAATCATTTCCAGATTTTACTTAAAACAATCGATTATCGGAAATATACAATCGATTACTTGGTAACGTTCAAAAAATCTTTTTCAGATTTTACTTCACACAATCGATTATCACAAATATACAATCGATTACTTGGCAACGTTCAAAAAATCTTTTTCAGATTTTACTTCAAACAATCGATTATTAAAATCCTATAATCGATTATCTGACGGAGTTTGAAAATATTTTGGCAACGGTCATTTACATAATCGATTATGCTATATGGACAATCGATTATTTTTCAGTCTTGAAAAATCTAATAGACACTGCCTCAATACAATCGATTGTCATAAGGTTCACAATCGATTATTTTGTATCTTTGAAAAGTCTGATAGACACTGCCTCAACACAATCGACTGTCATAAGGTACACAATCGATTGTCATGCAGATTTCAAAAATCTGATGGACACTGCCTCAACACAATCGATTGTCATAAGGTACATAATCGACTGTCTTGCAGCTGCCTTAATATAATCGATTATCATAAGTACATAATCGATTATCTTTGTCCAGATTTTAGAGGCATGTTTAAAAATTATTTTGCTAAAATAAATATGCATGATTTAAAATCATTTTGCTCTAAATTAAATATGCATGATTTGATAAAAATATTTTTACGAGAGAAGCCAAGTCTTGAGTTAAATTATCAGATCAAGATCACAATTAAAGAGCGACTCATGTATAACTTTGTTTAATCTTGATCTTTGTTTGTCTTGTGCTTGAACTTCGTTACGTGACATTTGCGCGCTTGTTCTTGGACCTCGTCATATGTCAATTGCGCATTGTTTGTCATTTATCAAAACCTACAAATATGAACACACGTTTAGTTTAGTGCCTTGAGAACGTGTTTCAACAATTTCTCCCTTTTTGATAATGGCAAACCTTATTCGGGATATGCATATTAGGTAATTCATAATGACGATCCAAGACAAGTATATATATATATATATATGCAATTAGTTCCCCCTCAACATATGAATTCCCCCTCAATTTGTGCCAATAAGTATTAAGTGCATAGCCCCTATTCTTCCCCCTTTTGACATTAGCAAAAAAATTGGTAAATAACTTGTTTATTGATTAATCAAAAATTTCAACTTCATAAAAGGGATAATAAAGCAAATAATGTCAACATAATCGATTATTGATACTTGATAATCGATTATATACTAAAGAGAAATCGATTATTCTGCACCAGTCTTTATAATTCCCCCTGCTTTTAGGGCGATACCTGCAAAAATACGTTAGACGCCTCCGACGCTCAAGTTAGTAATCATGTTAAAGGGAAAATGCAATGCATGACTTAGATCAATGTGGAGTCAAGAATCCCGAGTTCACTACGAATTCGGAAGAAGGACTATTTCTCTAAAGGTTTTGTGAAGATGTCGGCCAATTGATCTTTGGTTTCAACAAATTCAATTTCGACATCACCTTTGAGAACGTGATCTCTTATAAAATGATGCCTAATTTCAATGTGTTTTGTTCTTGAATGAAGAACGGGGTTCTTCGTCAAGCATATGGCGCTAGTATTATCACATCTAAGAGGGATATGATCGATACTTAGGCCATAGTCCAAGAGTTGATGTTTCATCCAAAGAATTTGAGCGCAACAACTCCCGGCAGCTACATATTCAGCCTCTGTTGTGGACAATGCAACACTTACTTGTTTCTTGCTAAACCAAGAAACGAGAGAGCTACCGAGCAAATGGCAAGTGCCACTAGTGCTTTTGCGATCCAATTTGCATCCAGCGAAATCGGAATCGGAATAGACAACAAGTTGGCATGAAGAACCTTTGGGGTACCATAGACCCATATTTACAGTACCAACAAGATACTTCAATATCCGTTTCACCGCAGTTAGGTGAGACTCCTTAGGACATGATTGATAACGAGCGCATAAGCACACGCTAAACATGATGTCCGGTCTACTAGCAGTAAGATAAAGGAGAGATCCAATCATACCTCGATACTTCTTGGTGTCGACTTCCTTACCTTTCTCGTCTTTGTCTAGATGGTCGGATGTGCTCATGGGAGTGGCCAATTCCTTTGCGTTGCTCATTTCAAATCATTTTAGCAATTCTTTGCAAAATTTAGCTTGACAAATGAAGGTTCCTTCTTTCATTTGCTTTACCTGCAGCCCCAAAAAGAAGGTTAGCTCACCCATCATAGACATTTCAAATTCGCTTGTCACTAAATCAGAAAATTCCTTGCACAAAGCATTGTTAGTAGCACCAAACATAATATCATCCACATAGATTTAAACTAATAAAATATCATTGTTTTTATGCTTAACAAATACAGTGGTGTCAACTTTCCCCCTAATGAATTCATTTTCCAAAAGAAATTTGCTCAATCGTTCGTACCAAGCTCGGGGAGCTTGTTTGAGACCATAAAGCGCCTTTTTAAGTTTGAAAATATGATTGGGATATTGAAAATCTTCAAAGCCCGGGGGTTGCTCTACATAAACTTCTTCTTGAATAACACCATTTAGAAAAGCACTTTTTACATCCATTTGATATAAATTGAAATTCATAGAAGAGGCAAAAGCAAGCAATAAACGAATAGCTTCTAACCTTGCTACGGGTGCATATGTTTCTTCATAGTCAATTCCCTCTTCTTGATTATAGCCTTTTGCTACAAGCCTAGCTTTGTTTCTAGTGATTACGCCATTTTCATCTAGTTTGTTTCGAAAAACTCATTTCGTACCAATTATGGTATGATTTTCGGGTCTTGGCACCAAATCCCAAACGTCATTTCGTTTGAATTGGTTAAGCTCCTCTTGCATTGCCAAGGTCCAAAATTCATCCCCAATTGCTTCGGAGATGGTTGAAGGTTCAATTTGAGAAACAAAAGCAGTATGTCCAAAGGTGTTCTTAAGAGTGTTTCGAGTACTTACCTGTTGTTTAATGTCGCCAATTACCTGTTCGAGAGGATGGTCTTTGATTGTCCTCCACGCGTTAGGCAGCTTTGTTTCTTTTTCCAGTTGTGGCGCTTCCTCCGATAATTGTTCCAAGATTTCATCTTGAATTTCCTTAGAAGTTTCCTCTTGTACTTTGTCTTGAGGACTCATTGAGTTTAAACTACCTGCAAGTTCAAAACCAGAATCCTTTCTCGCCAAGCGAGCATTATTTTCGGAAAACACAATATGAGGGGATTCCTCCACAGTTTCGGTTCTATTATTGAATACTCTATATGCTTTGCTACGTGAAGAATAACAAATAAAAATTCCTTTATCGGATTTGGCATCAAACTTTCCCAAATTATCTTTACCATTGTTATGAATAAAACATTTACAACCGAATACTCTCAGATGGGAGATATTTGGTTTCCTTCCCTTGTAGAGTTCATAGGGAGTTTTCATGAGTATTGGTCTTATGACTACTCTGTTTAAAACGTAGCATGCGGTACTCACGGCATCCGCCCAAAAATATTTGGGAATCTTCGCCTCATCAAGCATGGTTCTAGCCATCTCTTCGAGACACCTATTTTTTCTTTCCACCACTCCATTTTGTTGTGGTGTGCATGGAGCAGAGAAGGTGTGCTCGATACCGAGTTCATCACAAAAATCCGCGAAGAGATTGTGATCGAACTCTCCCCCATGATCACTTCTTATTGAAGTGACGATTGTGTCCTTTTCATTTTGAACACGTTTAAGAAAACATTTAAAATTATGAAAAGCTTCACTTTTATGAGCAAGAAATAGTGTCCATGTAAATCTAGAATAATCATCAACAATAACAAAAGCATAACGATTTCTACCAAGACTTTCAATGCGAGATGGTCCAAAAAGGTCCACGTGAAGAAGTTGCAATGGTCTAGTAGTTGAAACAATATTTTTCGATTTAAAAGATGCTTTTGTTTGCTTCCCTTTTTGACAAGAATCGCAAATGGAGTCTTTTTCAAATTTCAAATTTGGAAGACCAATAACTAAATTTTGTGAAACCAATTTGTTTAAAAGATGCATGTTGATGTGAGCTACTCTATGATGCCATAACCACATATCATCTTCTTTGCTCATAAGACAATTCACATACTCAGATGAAGAATTTTCGAGATCAACCATATAGATGTTATCCATTCTAAAACCACGAAGGATAATTTTAAAATCGCTACGGCGAAAAACTAAGCATTCATCCGAATCAAATAAAACAAGATTTCCCTTGTCACATAATTGACTTATGCTCCAGAGATTATGTTTTAGACCTTTAACTAGCAATATATGCTTAATGGAAGAAGGTTCATCCTTACCGACCAATCCAATGCCGATAATTTTTTCCTTGTTGTTATCTCCAAAAATAACGCTTCCTCCTTCCTTGTGTTCTAGTTGAAGGAACTTGGATTCGTCTCCGGTCATGTGTTTGGAGCATCCACTATCAAGGTACCAAAGTACACTTGATCCCTTCAAACATACCTACAAGACAAGTTAATGAGTCTTTGGTACCCAAGCTGTTTTGGGTCCTTGAGAGTTAGGTGTAACATGCTGTTGTGCTTGACATACAGTTAAGTGTCTATGTCTAGTGAAGCAAGAACGAGCAATATGTCCAATTCGATTGCAATAATGACAAATGACATTAGGATTATGCATTCGTCTAGGTTGATAGTAGTTGGACGGACGAAATTTGTTTACTCTATTTTCGACAATATGACTATTGTGCATTTCATGAAAATCATTTCTCCTACTATTTGTTCTAGGATATGCAGCATTTCTAGAATAGTTATTTCTAGGTTGAAAGCCATATTTCTAGGTGTCCTAAAATGTTCAACGTTTCTTCTAGTGTTTGGTCTAGGATATGCATCATTATTAGAATAGTTATTTCTAGGTTGAAGGCCATTTCTAGGTGTCCTAAAATGTTCAAAGTTTCTTCTAGTGTTTGGTCTAGCATGCATGTTGATTTTAGGATTGTTATCTCTAGGATGAACATTTGTTTTATTTGTTCTAGGTTGAGCCTTAGGTGGTTGGGGTTTGGCTTCAACTATTTCTTTAGGCTCGTTTTTAAAACCTATCCCATGTTTGGTCGATTTCAAATTAACAAGAACTTCATTCAAATTTTTATGAGAAGAGTTGAACTTATCTAAGGTGCCCTTAAGTCTTTCTACCTCATCTATTAGATGCATGCAAGAAGTACAATTTTTACTAGAACTCTCGGGTTTGTCGGCGCTTCTTTTGCCGAAAAAATTGTTTTCTTCTTTCAACTTCTCATTTTCCAAAATCAGTTTTTCCAAATCCTTTTCTTTCAAAGAGAGTTGTTTTTCAAAATCTTTTTCTTTCAAGGAAGCATTTTCCTTAATGTTTTTAACAGTTTTGGAAGCTTTAATGAATTCACTATACAACTCATCAAAGGCATTTTGCATTTCCTCAAGAGAATAGAAGTTTTTGGAAGAAATTTGACATACCTCTTCTTGATTGTTTTCGTGAGCCATGAGACAGAGATTTGCGGTTTCGTCTTCTTCTTCCTCACTCGACTCGTCTCCGGAGACGCCTCCCCAAGATATATATGCTCGTTGTTTCTTGAAGGGTTTCTTCTCCTTTTTGACATTTGGGCAATTTGATTTAATGTGCCCGATCTCTCCGCACCCATAGCACTTTACTTGATCTCCTTGTTGTTTGCCTTTTCGTTCACACTCTTTTCGCATGAACTTTTGAAATCTCTTAATAACGAGTCCGAACTCGTTATCTCCGTCCTCATCATTTTGAGGTTGACTTGTGCTTGCCTTGAGGGCGATTCTTTGTTTCCTTTGATCATTAACAAGAGGGTTAAGTATAGTAGATTCATAAGTTATAAGATTACCTCTTAATCCGTCGATGGTGACATTTGAAATGCCAATAGACTCTTGAATCGTGTCGGCCTTGGAGCGCCATTCCGGAGTGAGAATTCGGAGAATTTTTCGGACAAGTTCCTTATCCGTGAAGGTCTTCTTAAGAGCATGTAAGTCATTAACGATTTTTGAAAATCGTTCGAACATGTCATCGACCCTTTCGCCTTCCTTCATGTGAAACAGTTCATATGCGTGGGTTAGAAAATCAACTTTAGCCTCTCTTACCTGGTCCGTACCTTCGTACGTGATTTCCAGCTTATCCCACATTTGTTTCGCCATTGTGCAACATGATATTTTTCTGTAGTCATCAGCGTTTACAGCACAATATAATAAGTTGATGGCTTTAGCATTGTTCTGCACTTTTCGGATATCATCCGCATCGTATTCATCTTCGGATTTTGGAACCCATTCATTTTCAACCTTTTTGGTTGGAATTTGTTCTCCCTTCATTATAACCTTCCATAGATGAAAACTATTCGATTGAATGAATATTCTCATCCTTTCCTTCCAGTACGTATAGTTTGTGCCATCGAATAGTGGTGGTCGGGTGGAGCATTGTCCTTCACTTATTCCTGCAAAAGAATCACGAGTAGAAGCCATGGATTGTTTCTCTCAAATGGTTAAGTTTTTCAGAGAGTTGGGCTCTGATTCCAATTGTTAGAATATACGCTTAACGCTAGAGGGGGGGTTAATAGCGTTATAATAAAAAACAGCGTAAACTTGCGAAATTTAAAAATTGCAGGAATGAAATAAGTGCGATAAGTAAATAATAAGGAACGAACGCACCGATGTTATCCTGGTTCACCACAACCCGTGGCTAGTCCAGTCCCCGAGAGACTCTCTCGAGATTTCCACTAACTTCGTTAAGCTTACGGGTGCTTTTCAAACCGTTACAAACTGAGAACTTGAGTCACACAAGCCTCAACAACCTTTGCTCGAAGATACAACACTTTAAGACTTCAACCAAAGGAATCACAACGTTCCTTCTTACAATACAAGGGATTAACACTTCCCTTCAAGTGTATAAAAACACTTTGCACTCAAAACAAGACTCTCCTTAAAAGTAGATATGAGTAAAATAAATACGCTCAAGAACGCAACAACTTTCGTCAAGAATTTGGCTCTCAAAAACTTATGTAATGAATAGAAAATGATGAATAAGAGAGTATGCAAGCTTTAACAGTAATATGATCAGTTGTTGTGTTTAGAAGACTGATTTGAAGATGTATTAATAGTGTCCAAACCATGCATAACCGTTGCCTAATTGCCAATTAAGAATTGCTGATTTTGTGCTACGACAATCGATTGTCTAATTGGCACAATCGATTGTTTTCCAATCGTTCCAAAAATCATTCCCAGATTTTACGCAGCATAATCGATTATCTAAGACGTATAATCGATTACTGGCAACTTTCAAAAAAAATCATTTCCAGATTTTACTTAAAACAATCGATTATCAGAAATATTCAATCGATTACTTGGCAACGTTCAAAAAATCTTTTTCAGATTTTACTTCACACAATCGATTATCACAAATATACAATCGATTACTTGGCAACGTTCAAAAAATCTTTTTCAGATTTTACTTCAAACAATCGATTATTAAAATCCTATAATCGATTATCTGACGGAGTTTGAAAATATTTTGGCAACGGTCATTTACATAATCGATTATGCTATATGGACAATCGATTATTTTTCAGTCTTGAAAAATCTAATAGACACTGCCTCAACACAATCGATTGTCATAAGGTTCACAATCGATTATTTTGTATCTTTGAAAAGTCTGATAGACACTGCCTCAACACAATCGATTGTCATAAGGTACACAATCGATTGTCATGCAGATTTCAAAAATCTGATGGACACTGCCTCAACACAATCGATTGTCATAAGGTACACAATCGATTGTCTTGCAGCTGCCTTAACAAAATCGATTATCATAAGTACATAATCGATTAAAAATCATTTTGCTAAAATAAATATGCATGATTTAAAATCAGTTTGCTCTAAATTAAATATGCATGATTTGATAAAAATATTTTTACGAGAGAAGCCAAGTCTTGAGTTAAATTGTCGGATCAAGATCACAATTAAAGAGCGACTCATGTATAACTTTGTTTAATCTTGATCTTTGTTTGTCTTGTGCTTGAACTTCGTTACGTGACATTTGCGCGCTTGTGCTTGGACCTCGTCATATGTTAATTGCGCATTGTTTGTCATTTATCAAAACCTACAAATATGAACACACGTTTAGTTTAGTGCCTTGAGAACGTGTTTCAACAGATGGGAGAAAACGATCAAAACCACCCCTCAGAAGTCGAAGAAGAAAATGTAAGTTGAAACTAGGCCAGCGCCCCCTAAAGATATTGTTCTCTATGTTCCTCGAGGCCATATAGAAAAACATATGTCATTGAGTTCTCCCAAGAGATTCGAACTAAACAAGACAGCCCAAATGTATGTGCCAAAGGGGACTTACGTTATGCGAGGGCCAATAAATCCACCAAGGCTGAGTGAGCCCGTAGTTATTGGCCGCGTACCACGAAAGCCCAGGACAGATCCTGCCGCTGCTCCCTGGAACTATAACGAATCTGTAGTGACTTACAAAGGCAAAGAGATCTCAGGAGAAGTTCAAGAAAATGACCCGGCTGGGAAGTATTTCAATTCGGAAGAGGTGAACAATGCCACAAGAAAGCGTTTCCTATCTAAGAAGCCGGTGAGTGCCGAAGAAGTAGAGCCTTTCTTTTAAAAGATGAAAATGGTAGATTATGAGATAATCGACCAGCTTCGAAAGTCTCCTGCACAAGTCTCTCTGTTATCTATGTTGATGAACTCCACTGAACATCAAAAGATATTGATCAAGACCCTCAATGAAACATATGCGCCTGTTGAAACCACTTTAGAGCAGTTGGAGAGAATGGCAGAAAGATTTTGCAATCAACAAAATCTCCTTCAGCAAAAATGATTTACCTTAGAAGGGGACGCACACAACAAAGCCCTTCACCTGACAATTAAATGTGAAGGGTACTACGTGAAAAGGATTATGTTGGATGGTGGTTCTAGGGTAGATATTTGCCCACTTTCAACCCTGCAATGTATGAAAATCCGTACTGAGAGGATCTGACTTAACAATGTTTGTGTACATGCCTTTGATGGCATAAAAAGGGACATAATAAGAGAGATTGATCTGATCCGAACTATTGGCCCAGTAGACTTTAAAGTCGAAGTAACCTTCCAGGTTTTGGACATGGACACTTCCTAAAACTTTCTTTTGGGGAGGCCATGGATTCATGCAGCGGGGGATGTGCCTTCTACTCTCCACCAGATTCTGAAATTTGAGCATGAGGATCAAAAGATTATGGTGAACGAGAAAAATGAGCAATCGATTTATCAGGACCCGTCAGTCCTATGTCTTGAAGCAACAGAGGAGAGTGAACACATATTCTATCAGGCTTTTAAGATCGTATTCCAAACCAGTGCGAAGAAGGAAACCCTTGCCCTCAACCATTCCCTTCAAATGCATCAATCATGCATGGCTTCAAATTGGGGAAGGGGCTCAAGAAATCATTGCAAGGAATAGCTGAACCCATCAGCCTGACTACCACTGAAATGTTCTTTGAGGTAGTCTTCCGACCCACACCAGCTGATACAAAATGGGGCGATGGTAGAAACAATGATGGTTGGGTCTTGCCTCAACCAGTTCTGTATCTGTATAAAATATTTGTCAAGCCCAAATACAATGAAAAAGAAGAAAATGAGTCCTTTACGAGCGAAGAAATTTAAGAGATCTGTGGGGCAATGAGGAAGATACTGTAAGAAACCCACATGTTCCAACCAAGGGAAAGCTCAAGCACCGCTGAGGTTCTATACATGGGACCTAGTGCCAAGCTGAAAAATTGGAAGGCTACGACATTCCCAATTAGGTGAGTGTCCCGGTAGACCTGTCTTGCCACTTTTTCTTCATCACAAGTTATTCTAGGGTGTAACTCATATATTTTTCCTTAGTTTCGAGTCTTTTAATTTCCCATGTAAACCATGTTATCTTCCAAATTCGATGAAATGAAATCAATATTTTATCATTCATCTTTCTTTATTCCTTCTGATTTTTGTTATTGTCATTCATTTCTATATATATATATATATATATATATATATATATATATATATATATATATATATATATATATATATATATATAATGCGGCTTTAAATAATATTTCATGCTTGAAGACTTCATGCCCAGATCCAAACACACTGTCTAACTATGAAATACTGAACCAAGAACCGGAATATGATGAAGATGAAGCTTTTAGGGAAATAAATCGGAAACTAGAACAATTTGAGAATAAACCTAAGCTGAACTTAGATGACACTGAGCCATTTAATTAGGGTAGTTCCAAAGAAGACATGGAAACTGAGATAAGCATTCACATAGATGAATAAACCTAGGATGCATTATTTCAACTCCTATTTGAGTTCAAAGATGTGTTTGCTTGGTCATATGATGACCTGCCAGGACTAAGTGTTGATTTGGCAGTTCATAAGTTATAACTTACCCCGATTACCCCCATGTCCAGCAAAAGTAAAGAAAGTTCAAAACTGATATTGGTGACAAGATCAAAAGAAGAAGTCACAAAACAGTTGAAAGCAAGGGTGATTCGAGTGGTTCGGTACACCACGTGGCTAGCAAATATAGTTCTAGTGCCAAAGAAAAATGGGAAGACCCGAGTGTGTATGGATTACAGAGATCTAAACAAGGAAAGTCCCAAAGATAACTTTTCTTTGCCGAACATCCACATCCTTGTTGATAACTGTGCCAAACATGAAATACGGTCTTTCATAGATTGTTATACAGGATATCACCAAGTGTTGATGGATGAAGAAGATGCAGAAAGATAGTTTTTACCACACCTTGGGGGACATCTTATTACAGGGTCATGCTATTTAGTCTGAAGAATGTCGGGAAAACCTACATGAGGGCCATGACTGCCATTTTTCATGATATGATGCACCAAGAGATAGAGGTGTATGTGGACAACATTATCATCAAATCCAAAACCCAATACGACCATGTTCGAGACCTGAGTAAATTATTTGAACGGTTGCATAAGTATGATTTGAAGTTGAACACGGCCAAATGTGCATTTGGGGTATCATTGGGAAAACTTTTGGGCTTTATAGTCAGCCGCAGGGGTATTGAATTAGATCAACCATAGGTAAAATCTATTTAGGATTTGCCTCCTCCGAGAACCAAGAAAGGTGTGATGAGTCTATTAGGAATATTGAACTATATCAGCCGGTTCATTGCTAAGTTGACATCCACATGTAAACCCATATTCAAATTGCTGAAGATAGATGCAGCAATCAAATGGACAAACGAATGTCAAGTAGCTTTTGATAAAATCAAAGAATATCTGTCCAATCCACCAGTCCCGGTCCCCCTGAACCAGGGAGGCCTCTGTTCCTGTATTTGATAGACTTGGAAAATTCTTTTAGTTGTGGTCTCGGGCAACATGATATGACTAGAAAGAAAGAGCACGCAATCTACTATCTGAGTAAAAAATTTACTCGTTGTGAAGCTAAGTATACTTTGTTGGAAAGAACTTGTTGTGATTGAACCTAGGTAGCTCAGAAGTTGAGGCATTATCTGCAAGCCTACACCACTTACCTCATAACTAGGTTGGATCCTTTAAAATATTTTAGAAATCGATACCCGCAAGAAGGTTAGCAAAATGGCAGATCCTGCTCACCGAATTTGACGTAGTCTATGTCACTCGCACGGCAATGAAAGCCCAGGCGTTGGCGGATCATTTGGCTGAAACCTAGATGAGGATGAATACCAACCTTTGAACACTTACTTCCCGAATGAAGAGATAAATTCAGTCGAGGAAATATCCGAAGATACCAATGCTTGGAAACATTCTTTAATGGAATGGTAAATGCAAAAGGTGTCGGAATTGGGGCAGTTTTTATTTCACCCACTGGTCAGCATTATCCACCACAGCCTGGCTTAAGTTTTTCTGCACAAACAACACTGTCGAGTATGAAGCCTACATTATAGGTATAAACATGGCAATCGACTAGGATGTCAAAGAGTTATTAATCATAGGAGACTCGGATCTGATTATCCGAAAAGCTCAAGGACAATGGGAAACCCAAGATGTCAAGCTTATCCCTTACAAGAAGCATGTGGAAGACCTTAGCAGGTGATATAAGTCAATATAGTTCAAGCACATCCCTCGTTGTCACAATGAACTGGCCGATGCACTTGCTACGTTGGCCTAAATACAGCCGTATCTAAGCAACTACTCACATAGATCCTTGGAAATCCATATCCGGAAAGGCAGGTTATTGCAATACGGTTAAGGCAGAACCAGATAGTCATCCATGGTATCATGACATCAAAAGATTTTTGAAAACGAAAGAATACCCCGAGCAAGCCAGTGGAGACGAAAAGAGAACCATTAAACGGCATGCAATTAGTTTCTTGTTTAGTGGTGATGTCTTATACAAAAGGACTCCAGACCTCAACTTGTTAAGATGTGTTGACACAGAGAAGGCTGGAAGAATATATATGAAGTGCACGCGGGAGTATGCGGACTCCACATGAACAGGTATGTTTTGGCAAAGAAAATCCTTCGAGAAGGCTATTACTAGATAACCATGGAAAGAGATTGTTTCGGCTTTGTTCGGAAGTTTGACTATGTAATACACTCTGCAAGAAAGAAATCCAGATAAAGAATGTTATTAACCCGGGAAAAGGTGTTAGGCACTTCCGAGTTTTGTGGTTCTAGCATGGTCGCTCAATTGTTATACTTGGCTTGATTATCTGATTTTTACAATTACGAACCTACGTGCAAATTTTCATTTTTAACCGTTTTTATTTAATTTTTAAGAAGATTATAACGTTGTTAAACAGCGTCTCGAACCACGCCACATAAATGCACCCGTAGTCTTTGACATATTTCAACATCGTTGGGATTTGGATTTTGGTCATATAAATACGCACCTAAGTTTAAGGAAATTAATTTGAATTGCGCGCCTAAGGCAACTACGCGCTTTCAAATTTGCGAGGGCCATAGAAATTCAACTAATGGCACGCCTCAATTTTTATGGAGTTAGTATTAATAATATAAGGGCCATGGATTTTGAGATTTTATTCTAATCATTTTAACTTGAGGCGTTTTGAGCTAGTCTTAACGCCCAAAACGGACATTCTTACTACACAAATCAGATCATATCACCACTTTGATGTAGACATCAATTCAATATTAAACAGATAACTGTCGTAATGACTTACTTTTTTTTTAACAGGAACACAACTAGTTTATCCAACTATAGTTTCCACAGCAAAATAAGTAGACACCTTTTGTAGTCAAACACCTCGGATCCAATGGACACGAAGAAACAGAAAGCTTAAGAAATGAATCATGGATAAGCAAATGACAACTTCTATTGGATATAAGTTAACAATATTGATAATCTTGTCCATGAAATACAGGTAAAATCCCTACTGACAATTGAAGAAAACAAAGCTCAAAAGAAACTTGGAACCATTTCAATTGTAATGAACGCCAAAGTACACCTAATGACTTACTATTACTCTTGAACTCCAAACTTCTATTACACTTTCCTAAAAAAAGAAGTTCAACAAGTGCTAACTTCACACAGAACGTGACCATACAAATTCTCTAAATTCAATAGCTTCATTACACATAAGATCAAACAAATCAAACAGGTGCAGTACTTTGACAACAAAGAATAGGATCTACAAAAGCGACCGGTGAACAACTAAGTGCCACACAAATGAAAAATATAAATGAAATAACAACTCATATATAGCACTGCCTCTTCCCTGGACTATGAATGCAAATAAGGCACCAAGCACAACTGAAGATCCAACAACCACAATTCATTTTTCTAACCTTCACAATTTTAAGCAAATTGACCAAAATATTCTTTTTTATTTCATGACCACTTGGTGCAAAATATAACTAGACTTTCTGGTACTTCTCAAAACATAAAAGGTGGTGCAGTTCAAAGAATTGTGGGAATATAATTTTAATTCTCACATATAAATCATAGTAACCAAATGAAACAATAGATAAACTTGAACCATACTTTAAACAAAGATAATAAATCACACACACGACATCAACATTCAAGGCAAAGTATGATATGGACTTGAATCAGAATAGAGGAAAAGGAATGGACCTTTGTAAAATCTGTTTCTTGTGTATATCCAAAGGACCCTTAAATCAAGCTTTTACATAAATAATAGTCAATCATCAAGCAAAATAAGAACCAGCAACAACATAAAGATGCAAACACGAACTAGACCCGACGACCTCAACATGACCTTGACAAATTCAAACTCCAACGGTTTGGATTCTTGGAGCTGGTTTTCAGTGAGTTGTTAGAGATTTATTTGGTTGGATTTGACAGCAGATTTCGGAGGCCCTTTGGGTTATTTTGGGGTGGTTGTTGGCTGGTTTTCAAGCAACAATTTTAGGGACTGTTTCGGACTGATTTCGGCAGACTTTTGGCTAATTTTCGTTGGCTAATTGGGGTTGTTTCATGGTGGAAAATCAGCTGGGTTGTGGCTCTAAAAATGGTGGTATTTCGAGATGAAAAAGAAGGTTATTTGGGGGGGGCTGATTTTCAGCAGTAATGCAACTGAGTTTTGGGGTTTTTTTGGGTCGTTTGAGACTGGTTTCAAGGGCTGTTTTGTTGCCCTTTTTGGCTGGAATTTCCAGCTACGATTTTTCCAGGCCATAGTGAGTTTCGAAGTGCTTCAATGGAGGAAATTTGGTGCACTTTAATGCAGGAAAATAGAGATCCTTGGATAGTGGAAGAAAGACTTTGTTAATGGCTAAAGCCAAGGGAGGGCAGATGAAAAATATGAGAAGGCATCAGCCCCATTTTCGTGTCTCCTTCTCTAGCTTATGCGTAACTTTTGCTCTAGAGATTTAGGGGTTTTTTTAATTCTTGGAAGAAGACCACGGCTGATCTCTTTTTTAGAGTGTGAGTGTTATTTTATAGAGTGTCGAGGTTAGGTTAAGAGTATGGGCGTAGAAAATATGGGCAAGGAAATTGAGCCAAAGATTAAAAAAATGGACTACAAGATTTATAATGATGAGGCAACCTAAAACTAATTCCTCTTTCTAAAATTATGTGCAATTATACTATCAAATATAAAACTAATTTTAATTAATTGAACAAAATTATAACATATAAAACTATTTTTATGTTTTTATGATTATATAAAAAATAAAGATAAGGTACTATTTTTTGTATTTTTTTAATTTAAATTTACGAAAGATACGTAAACTAAAATATTTTTTTGTAATTTTTATTTTTTTTGATGAAATATAGTAAAAGAGTCAAAATTAGCTGAAATAGCGCTATTAGGTTTAAATTAAATATTTACATGATAAAATATGAAAAATCTTGGGAGGGTCAAAAATCACATGTCTACAGTTGTCCCTCTTTGACTGGAAACATGAAAAATTTTCAGACAAAGAACGACTAGACAGGTTTTTTGACCCGACACTTATTTGGAGGGTCTAAAACTAAGATAAAAAAGGGAATGTGACCGATGCCTGGTATCTGAGCTGCCTACATATCCTTGGTTATAAAGGAATTAGGCTACGGTAGTTCAGAAATAGATGAGGTTATGGAGTATGCCGATGTGAAGATCTGGTCGAGGTGTCGTTCCGCCGAGGTTCCGGTCTGCGGTCCTGTTATTACATCAAATCAAAAGAATGAAAAAGACTAGCTAAGCATGTCAACTACGAGTTACAAGATTACTATCTATAAGTCTTCTGAAGCTTGATCTTGAGTCTTGAGTGATTCTTCATTCAGACTTTAGATTTCAACATTGGCACTTGTTGGTTGCAGGTGCTAGCTCGTTCTTCTTCAGCTTTTCGAATTAAGACCGGACATGTAGCGCTTGCGACCTCAACCATGCCTTGAGAAATTCACATCTTTCATTTACTTTTTATTTCGATTAACTTCTTGCTTGCCTTTTTTTTCCTTCTTTCTTTATTGTGACTAACTTATGTTGATTACCTCGGAATGTCAACTTGCATTCTTGCCACGAGCTTCTTTTGTTGCTAATTTGAATTGTGATTTGAGATGTTTTCCTTTTCTCCAGGTGGATGCCTGATTGCTGAACTCGAATTGTGTTCCCTTGTTCTCTAGGTGGGTTCCTAATTACCAAGACTTGAATTGTATTCCCTTGTTCTCCAGGTGGATGCCTAATTACCAAAATTTGAAATGTATTCCCTTATTATCCAGATGGCGCCTGATTACCAAAACTAAACCTTGAAATGGATTCCCTTGTTCTCCAGGTGGGCGCCTGATTACCAAAAACTAAAACTTGAACCGTATTCCCTTGTTCCCCAGGTGGACGCCTGATTACCAAACCTTGAAACTTGAAATGTATTCCCTTGTTCTCCAGGTGGGCGCCTGATTACCAAAAACTAAAACTTGAAATATATTCCCTTGTTCTCCAGGTGGGCGCCTGATTACAAAACTTGAAATGAATTCCCTTGTTCTCCAGGTGGGCGCCTGATTACCTAAAGTTTGAAACTTGAAATGTATTCCCTTGTTCTCCAGGTGGGCGCCTGATTACCGAAATTTTGAAACTTGAAATGTATTCCCTTGTTCTCCAAGTGGGCGCCTGATTATCAAATGTTTAAAACTTGAAATGTATTCCCTTGTTATCCAGGTGGGCGCCTGATTACTAAAGCTTGAAACTTGAAAAGTATTCCATTGTTCTCCAGGTGGGAGCCTGATTACCAAACATGAAACTTGAAAAATATTCCCTTGTTCTCCGTCCAATTACCAAAACAAGAAACTTGAAAAAATATTCCCTTGTTCTCCAGGTGGGCGCCTGATTACCAAAACTTGAAACTTGAAAAATATTCCCTTGTTCTCAAGGTGGACGCCTGATTACCAAACTTAAAACTTGAAAAATATTCCCTTGTTATCCAGGTGGGTGCCTGATTGGCAAAACATGAATAAAACTGAAGTTGCTGCCTTTAAACCTGATTACAACAAAATAAACAAAACAAAAGAAATTTTTCTGCTCCAGTTTGGTGTTAGGTGCACCTGTGAGTGTTAATCAAATCTCGTTACCAAATATATCTAAAAGCAAAGTCTCATTATCCAGGAGGGTCCTGACAACTCTTAATTAATGATAACTTTAAGATTAGGCTATGTTTTCCAAAGGTATTATTTTCCCATATGTCTTGTTTTGGGTTATATCTTGTGGGGATTTACGAGGAACCAGTAATTAAAGCTACATCCATTATCCAGGCAGGTCCTGACAACTTTTAATTAGATGACAAAATGTGTCTGCCGGGGATTAGTAATTAAATCTTCGTCTCATTATCCAGGAGGGTCCTGGCAACTTCTACAATTAAGTCTAATTATCCATGCGGGTCCTGATGACTCTTGCTAAGGAAATATTTGGACCTGCCCATGCAACCCGACTGTTTGAATTTTAAGCTAAGTCACATTTTCCAGGAGGGTCCTGACAACTCTTAACCTAATCTTATTCCAACATGCAAGTCACTTATGTTCTCTGCTATTCATGATTATCTCCATCCTTTAGGCAAGTCCCATTTTCCAGGAGGGACCTGAGGATTCCAAATTAAATGCCAATTCTAACTCTCGGTTGTCTCTGCTGGGGTTTTCTAGTTAAAGTTACGTCCCATTATTCAGGCGGGTCGCAATTAAAACAAGCACAACAAATGAAATTTTCTGCCTCAGTTTGCATGAGGAAGAATTTGTGAGTTGTTAGCAAAATTATACACCACTTACACTAATGATGCAATGATGAGAGTAAACTGAATACTAGACTAGAATGTACGTCTCCTATGAGTAAAACCAAGACATTGACTAGCAAATGTGTCTGCTAAAATAAAGCCTGAATGAACCAAACTAGGAAGTGTGTCTCCCAGGGGTGAATTTAAATGACTAAGGCTAGGAATTGCGTCTCCTAGAGGTGAATTTAATGACCAAGACTAGGAAGTGCGCCTCCTAGGGGTAAAAACTTCAGTGACTAAAACTAGGAAGTGTCTCTCCTATGAATGAACTCTCAGTTTAGGAAGTGTGTCTCCTACAAGAATAAATTGAAAGACCTTGATTAGGAAGTGCGTCTCCAATAGGTAAAACTTCAATAAACCAGACTAGGAAGTGTGTCTCCTAGGGTCGAACTTAAATGGCTCAAACTAGGAAGTGCGTCTCCTATGGGTGAAATCTCAATTCAGGAAGTGCGTCTCCTGAAACGAAATATAACCGAAAAGAGCCAGACTAGGAAGTGTGTCTCCTAAGAATGAATTTAAATGACCAAAGCTATGAAGTGTGTCTCCTAAGTAAAACTTCTATGATTCAGACTAGGAAGTGCGTCTCCTATGAATGAACTCTTAATTTAGGAAGTGCATCTCCTATAGGTAAAACGTCAATTACTCAAACTAGGAAATGTGTCTCCTATGAATGAATTTAAATGACCAAAGCTAGGAAGTGCATATCCTAAGTAAACTTCAATGATTCAGACTATAAAGTGCATCTCCTATGAAGAACTCTTAATTTAGGAAGTGTGTCTCCTATGGGCAAAACTTCAATTACTCAAACTAGGAAGTGCATCTCCTATGAATGGATTTAAATGACCAAAGTTAGGAAGTGCATCTCCTAAGTAAAAATTCAATGATTCAAACTAGGAAGTGTGTCTCCTATGAATGAACTCTTAGTTTAGGAAGTATGTCTCTTATGGGTAAAACTTCAATTACTCACACTAGGAAGTGTGTCTCCTATGAATGAATTTAAATGACCAAAGCTAGGAAAGTGCATCTCCTATGAATAACTTAAATGAGCCAGACTAGAAAGTGCGTCTCCTAGGAGAATTCTTGATTTAGGAAATGCTTCTCCTAAAACAAAGATACAACCTGAACTACCCAAACTAGGAAGTGCATCTCCTGGGGGTGATATGTGATCTTCTCAATAGACTTTGCGTAAGCAGAATTGGAGCATTACACCTGAAAATTTCAGGCTTCCAAACTCTGATATGAACATGACTTTTGTCCCTGTTTCAGATAAAGAAAACTTGTGAGTTTAAACATGGTGATTGGTTTGTGGCCTTGACTTTGTGGCGATTGCTCCTTCACTTGCCATGGTAACTTTGATTTCACCTTGAAATACATTGGTTGCTTATTGACTAACCAATTTCTCTGTCACCATTATCACAGAAAATACCTATTCTCCATTCAGATCCAATATCCTCTATTTGTTGCATTGCTCATGAACTGACATCTACCAACCTTTGTGTCTCACATGAATCCCAAAGCACGTCCATTGACCCCACTTCGTGTGTATGTTGTTCTTTATTGACTAAAACTACTGGCCTTGACCTTGAGGTCTGTTGCTCCTTCACTTTTCAAGATAACTGATTTCCACTCGAAGACCCTGCTTGTTCCTTGACTAACCACTTCCTTTGTACACCTTAACCTAGAAAATACCCCTTCTCGTTTGAACCCAATACCTTATATCTGTTGCATTGTTGTTGAACCGACATCTACCAAACCTTTGTATTTCACATTATACCCAAAGCATATTAATTGTTACCAACCTCAGTGTGTATGATGTTCTTTCTTGACTCAAACCACTGGCTCTGTCCTTGAGGTCTATTGCTCCATCGCTAGCCATGATAACTTCAATTTCTTCTTGGAAGATCTTGCTTGTCACTGGTTTACCAACCTTTTTGTCAATCTTATAGCAGAAAACACATTTAATCCGTTCACCCTCGCTCTTATTCTGTTGCATTGTCCATGAATTGATATATACCAAGCCTTTGCATTTCAAACGAATCCCAAAGCATGTTGATTGTTACCAGCTCAGTATACTTGTCATTCTTTCCCAACTAATGACGCTGTGATATGATAACCAGATCCCGTTTTGTGCAATTGAAAAGCTGGTGGCAGATTTTGAAGTCATTTCTCACTTGTTATGACCAAACAGACTCAAGAACAGGGACTAAACAAAACAAAAGGAATGGAGTAAGGGACAATAGAAAGAGATAATCCCTAACAGGAGAACTACTCACTTATCAGATGTGGATGCCAACTCTAATGACCATGACATGCGCTATTGGATTATCAAGCAAGTCTAATATTCAATTCGTATTGCACCTCTTCGCCATGAAACTGGGCTTCAATGCTCTAATTTTCCAATCTGATTCACGATCCTTATTCGACTTGTGATGGCCGAAAGATTTTCACCATCAAGCCTCTCACATTTTGTTCTTTCTCTCAACTCACCATTGCCTTATGGTGCCCGTGAGGGTTTTCCCCAATAAGACTCTCTCATTTTTTATTTCTCTCAGCTTCCGTCGCCCTATAGTGCCTGTGAGGGTTTTCACCAATAAAACTCTCTCATTTTCATTATTTTGCCTGCTTGGGCCAGAGTGTTGGCCCCTGATATGAATCACCCTACTTTCTTGACTTGGCATCTCTCTCAGACAAATCAGAAGGTCTTTCTTTGGATCGTAATGCAGGTTATTGGGTAGGGTTAGAAAGAAACGGTATCACGAAGGATCAAAACAATTTGAATGGGTTCAAAATTACAACCTTTGGAATCAGATCTTTTATATAACCATAACGTCTACCCCAGTTTCTTAGCCTGGATCTTTTGGATTTTTGTTTTGATAGGACCAAACCATAAGGCTGCATATGTATCCTTAAAAGGAACCAGGTCGAATGTAGCTCATGTCATAGAAATTACTCTTTTTTGTTGTGATTTTCTCTTCCTTTTCTTTTTGCCTTCTTTCGTTCTTTTGGTTTTTTTCCTTCTCGTTTCTTTTCTTTTGTTTCTTTTTTTTCTTTCTCTTTTCATTCTTTTACTTTTCTCTTTTTATTCATTTATCTTTCACGCTTGTGTTTCTGATCTTTGCTACTGATTCCAAACGAGGAGTATGAAATAAAATAAATAACGCTCATATTGGTAACGAAGGATAAAGTGTTTAGATAGCAGAACAAAATGTCTTCGTCATTCCAATCTCCAAAACATGCCAAGTGCAAACTATACAGTTAAACAAACCAAGGAGAATATTTGTAACATCTATTGATTGTACCAGACTAGATTACCATATCCACACATTCGCCTTCTGCATCTGTTAAATACAAAGCACCAATGGAAAACACTCTCACTTTCCTTACCAAGAACGGCCCCTGTCAATTTGGAAAACTTGCTTTTAGGATTTCATTATGTTCTATCTGCTCCTGTTTCACATGGTTCGGGCTTCAAAAGATCTCAAAGTGTCCAAATCTATTCTTATTTCCTTCAAGTGTCCATGTCCTCTTCAAAATTGTCTTAACGCTTCATGACTAAACTAACTTTTGAGCTCAAGATGAGAATTACGCATGCATGTCATATCACTAGAGCCAACAAGAAAAGAATTGTGGAAAGAGAAGAGAACTAAGCAAAATAAAATGGTTAGAAATAACAGAAAATAGGAAATTGCATTAAACAGGCAGTGAAACAGTTCGAACAACAAGAAAAGCAAACTAGACTAGGGTTACAACCCTGGAATAAACCTAGACAGCACTAGACGAGTTACTATGACTAAACAAACAAGGGAGTATAAAAGGATAGAAGGGTTTGAGTCACAAGACAATTTCCGGATTACAACCCTGAAATAACCCGGATAATAGAAATGACAACAAAATAAACCACCAAAACTCATCCCTGGATAACTAAGAAAAGAGCATCTTTCCAACCCTCAAACTCAACATCTTAGCCACTGACTTCTGCATCAACAATACTAATAACTTCACAAGTCTTCATCATATTATTATTAACAGATTGCTTTTGGGTCCTTTCATCGGCTCGTTCTTACGATCAACCTCTGATAGCGCTGAAAGCTTAGCAGCACGTGTGCCTCCGAGGCTCCCAGAATAATTCTGACATTCCCTTTCAAAACAAATCACACGCAATATGTACGTCTCATTATGCACAAGCGATGGACTTTGGCTAGTGTCTGCTGCATCCGAACTTTGTACGACAATGTCACCTGCATCAATAAGTTTCTGAATTGTTTTCTTCAGACTCCAACACTTCTCTATGCCATGCCCCGGGTCATCTGAGCAATATGTGCACCTTTGAGAAACATCAAACTTCTTTGACAGAGGGTTTGGAATTTTTATCTGAATCGGCTTCAACATGTCCAATTGTTTCAACCTTTGGAATAAAATGGTATATGATACTCCAATAGGGGTGAAAGCCTTTTCTTATTTAAGCACCCCTCATTCCTAAACGCTTTCTTGGGACGAAAACATGATCCAAGAGGTTTTCGATATGTTTGTAGGGGTGGATATGCATTATGTGGAGCTAGGTACAAGGAAAGTGATGTATGATTTTGGGAGTTCTGTGGGGAGAAGTAGCATTGGGGAGGATCATTTGGTACACAAGGAATCCACGGGATGATGTCGAGGCTATAAATGTTGATTGGGGAATCCCATCGGATCATCTTTTCTATTTCTCTTTCTTCCGCCGAGCTTACTTGGATGTTCTGAATGTCTTTCGAACAACTCCTAATTTCTCCTGACTTGATTCCCTCTTCTACTAGCTCCCCTATTTTTAACACATCATTGAAAGGTTTTCCCAAAGCTGCGATCAAATGAATAAAGTAGGTGGACCTCCTGGGCTTGTAATAAAAGCTCAACCATTTCTTTTTCACCAATCGGGGTACTGACTCGAGCAGCTTGCTCCCACCATTTGAGCCCAAACTCCCTAAAGCTTCCTCCTGCTTCTTTTCTATTTTAGGTAAGGAAGAGTAGTTTGGGGTAACACTTGATTTGTATTGAAAGTATCGGATAAAATCTTGCCATGTCACCTAATGTAGGTCGTTTACCGACATCTTGATGAGTATACCAGTCCAAAGCTACCCCAGTCAGGCTCTTACCGAAATATGTCATCAATAGGTCATCTTTCTCTCCAACGCTTCTTATTTCACTGCAATAAACCCTCAGGTGGGCTACCAAATCTCTATACCCATCATACAAGTTAAATTTTGGCACTTTGAACCCTGCGGGTAGGCGAACGTCTGGGGACGCAAACAGTTCTTTGCAAGCCATATTACCCTTGTCTCCGATTCCTTTCTTGTTCTTCAAGGACTGTTCTATGCCTTCTAGCCTCCTGGGTATTCCATCTTTCCCCTCTCTTCCTATGAAATTTTCATTTTCAACAAGAGACTCACCCCGCGGGCTCTGTTTGCACAAGCCAGGAACCTTGTGGGCAACCTCTGCGAGGTAGTATTGGACACCATGAGCTTTGAGTGGGGATTCATTGTTGGGGATTCATTGTTGGGGATAGTGGATGTGATAGGAGCACACTTTTGGGAAAAGATAGTTGGAGGATGAGTGACGGAGCTACTAGGGTGGTTGGAAAAACTGTAATAAGCGGGTGTATCTGGAGAGTATAGAGGATCATTCGGAACCATGACCGGAGTTTGGATAAGGGTAGCATCTAGGAAGCTAGGTGGTAGCGGGGTGGTGCTTTCCAAGTCATCCAAGCCTGATACATATCCACCATGTGTTGTCTTAACATATTTACCTCTTCAACCAGCCCATTCTCTCATTCAACCAGCTGTTTTCGGGTACGGTGTTGTTGTTTGTCATTTCCTTTTGACTTTGTGTTGTAGAGAATAGTTACCACTTTAAAAACCACAAACCAACCACCCGTCTGCTATGAGTATAACAAAATGAAGCCATCACTTTTAGGAATGTTCATTTGAATCTTTTTATCGATAAATCGAATCGATTATTTGTTATCGAAATCAAAATCAAAAAAATCGAAATCTGATTAAAACGATAACGATAAGCGTATGTACAAATCGATAATCGATAAGGATCAAAATCGAATCGATAAATCGAATGCATACCCCTAGACTGTAGACACTTGTTAAATGAGTAATTTCCTATTTATGTAGATTAACATAACATACATAATATATATATATATATATATATATATATATTCTGCTACTATTTTGAAAGCGGCTATACAATATTATTTTCCCTATATACCATTTCTTTTACCCTAAGTCTCTTACCCTATTATTTTTTCTACCACATTCAATGAATGCTCATATTTAAAGATCATGGGAATGAAGTTCAATTTAATGGGAAACAGAATTACCCGTGATGATGTGTTTTGTTTTGTTCTATTTTATATATATCGATAGAGTGTTGGTGGCATACATTTGATCACTTATTTTAGTTTCGTTGCATGTGCTTGTTGACACAATTTTCCTATTATAAATGGTGTTCATCTTATTTTAGCTTCTTTTTATCCATATTAGTTAGGCGCGTTTATAGCAATATACTTTCCGTGGAATCTCGCAAATTTTCTTATTGGTGTAATCGATAATTGAATCGATAAGCCCCCAAAATCGATAAATCGAAATCGAAAAAATCGAAACCTAATTGAAACGATAATGATAAGCATATGTACAAATCGATAATCGATAAGTAGTTATCGATAAGGGTCAAAATCGAATAGATAAATCGAATGCACATCCCTAATCATGTTAGCATTAGGGCATTTTAACATAAGATAATTTCACTTTATGTGGAATGCACCTAGCCACAGTTATCGGTTCTAAAATGACTCCAAGGGTATAAAGGTCAGTTGGCATCATTCCAATTTGTTTATTTCAATCCTCTCTTTTCTTTGCATTTCTATCACTTGCTTGATCATTTTCCTTCTCCTTTTTATTTATCACTCTTTTCTTTCCTGTAATTTTCACGCCCCATAATTACACCCTGTTTTCTTTTTCTTTTCTCTTTCTTTTATAAAACAAAAATGATTCGATTGAACCTTATGTAGGTTGCCTACGTATCATGACCCCGCATGAATTAGGTCATTGCATAGGTCTGGACGATCGTGAATAAAGGAAACAAATCAACATTCTCTTTCTTTTATCTTAAAAACTACTCTGACGAGAAAAGTGAAATAAAAGAAATAGATCTCTTTTTTTGAATTTTTTAGACTTAATGTTCTATAACCTATTCTAAACTCAAACTTAACGAGCATATTTTACTTTTTTTCGAAACAAATACCCTATGGGAAATTATTAAGAAAAACCCTACAAGAGAAAAAAAACTTTGATTCTTTGGTTTTTCTTTTTTTAGGAAGAAAGTCTAAATAATAAACCACAGGAAGATATTTTGAATTTTATTTGGTATCCTTGAAGAAATATTTCAAAATGAGAAATGAAAAATATAAACAAAAAAAATTATTTTTGGATTTCAATTTTTTTTAATTACCTAATGGAGAAATTTTAAAAGATAAATAGAAGATAATGTATGTTATTTCATCTATGTACAATGTCCTAAAGTTCTTGTAAGATAAAAAGAATTTTTTTCATTCATTTTTCATTAATTTCCCAAAGAATAACCTCAAAAGAAAATCTTTTGGATTTTTAGAATTAATACCTTAAAGAAAACTTTTTAAAGAGGCGCTAAAAGAAAATTCTATCTTTTTTGGATTTGTAGTCATAATATACTAAAGGAAACAGAAAAATAATTTATTTTAAGTCCAAGATATTAATTGCCTAAAGGAAAAATAACCTCAAAGAAAATTTTTTTCTCATTTTTAGAATTAATATTCTAAAGAAAACTTATAATGGAAATATAAAAACGCAAAAAGAAAAAAAAATTGTCTTTGCTTTTTGGATTTTTGACTTGTAACACATTTTCAAATACAAAATAAAAAATACAATAACACAAGACTCGGCAAACTTAACTAGACTATTACAAACTCTAATATCACCTAAAAGACTAGATAATACTGTACAGATCCAAAAGATAAAACGTGAAAAATTGATTCAAAAACACAAAATGGCTCCTCGAGCAGCTCCTGAATGCAGTGATCCTGGGGTGTTTGTCATGCTCAAACTCTAGTAGGTAAACTCACACCTATAAAAGAAAACTTAAACTAACACTTTGTGAGACAACATTACCTAATAGAGAACATGCAAAACATGGTTGCGACTATTTTTACAAAATGACTTATTTAGCCAAAAGGTGGCTAGAAATGTAAAATTTGGCTAAAATTCCGCAAAGCCAAGAACCTAAGATTCACTAGAAAGACCAGTCCCTATGTGGGTTGCCTACGTATCACGCCCCGAAAGACGAGAATGAGGTTTGCGTAGTTCGGGCAAATTGGATACGGTTGAGAATTAAAAAAAACTAATTTAAAAAAAACATATTTTTTACTTTTCTTGACAAAATAATGAAACATGCAAAATCTTTTGGATTTTTTTTTTCCTCTTTTTTTTTATTTTTGATTTTATGAAAATGAAGAAAGAGTGTAAAATCTTTTTTGAATTTTCATGTTTTTTTTGTCTTTTTTTTAATAAAACGTAACATAACTGAACCCTACTTGCTTTACTTCATCCTATTTTTCTTTTCTCTTCTCCTTTTTTTCATTTATCTTGTGTCCTCAACTTTTATTGGTCCGTCAAATGACCTCTTTACCCTTAAATAAATGTAACTTGTAGCACATAGGATGCATCAAGATGGTCTGTTATTTAGGGTACACTTGTCCTAGACGGACCAAACCCATGTGTTGAGTCCCCTAAGTCAAATGCATGATGCAAAATAAGCGTTCCTACTAGGGATCTGGCATGTGGTTAAGTTATTCTAGGTTTAAAACCTTGGCATAGGGTTTAGACTGTGTACCCGAGCGGACATCTCGAGTCGAGGAAGGGGCTACGTACCGGGAACCAAAAGGTCATCCGGCTTTGTAAGTTATCCGAGCATCTTTCTTATTCGAATGTATGATACTAACAGAATAGGGAGTCTCGAGCAGTGAGCACATCCCCGAAGATGAGAAAAGAAGAGTTTCACGGTAATTTATATGCAGTCCCAATAATATCAAAGCTATAAAACAACTTTTAGCACATTGGGCACAAATAATGCAATGAAATCAGATAATGAAACAAGCCAAATACAACAATTATTCTAAGCTCAAATTCTTGAACCATGAACCAGAGATTCTGGGTTCGATCCCCAGCAGACTCACCAGACCTGTCACACCTTCTTTTTAACACTACAACCTTGGCGAATGGCGTAGGTAAGGGAGTTTTTCAATTAAAGGACAATCGAAATAGGATTTATTTATTTAAAGAGTTCATAGTCGCCACTTGGGAGAATTAATGGTGTTCCAAATCACCTGTTTAAATCCCAAATCGAGGAAAGTTTGACTATGTAATACACTCTGCAAGAAAGAAATCCAGATAAAGAATGTTATTAACCCGGGAAAAGGTGTTAGGCACTTCCGAGTTTTGTGGTTCTAGCATGGTCGCTCAATTGTTATACTTGGCTTGATTATCTGATTTTTACAATTACGAACCTACGTGCAAATTTTCATTTTTAACCGTTTTTATTTAATTTTTAAGAAGATTATAACGTTGTTAAACAGCGTCTCGAACCACGCCACATAAATGCACCCGTAGTCTTTGACATATTTCAACATCGTTGGGATTTGGATTTTGGTCATATAAATACGCACCTAAGTTTAAGGAAATTAATTTGAATTGCGCGCCTAAGGCAACTACGCGCTTTCAAATTTGCGAGGGCCATAGAAATTCAACTAATGGCACGCCTCAATTTTTATGGAGTTAGTATTAATAATATAAGGGCCATGGATTTTGAGATTTTATTCTAATCATTTTAACTTGAGGCGTTTTGAGCTAGTCTTAACGCCCAAAACGGACATTCTTACTACACAAATCAGATCATATCACCACTTTGATGTAGACATCAATTCAATATTAAACAGATAACTGTCGTAATGACTTACTTTTTTTTTAACAGGAACACAACTAGTTTATCCAACTATAGTTTCCACAGCAAAATAAGTAGACACCTTTTGTAGTCAAACACCTCGGATCCAATGGACACGAAGAAACAGAAAGCTTAAGAAATGAATCATGGATAAGCAAATGACAACTTCTATTGGATATAAGTTAACAATATTGATAATCTTGTCCATGAAATACAGGTAAAATCCCTACTGACAATTGAAGAAAACAAAGCTCAAAAGAAACTTGGAACCATTTCAATTGTAATGAACGCCAAAGTACACCTAATGACTTACTATTACTCTTGAACTCCAAACTTCTATTACACTTTCCTAAAAAAAGAAGTTCAACAAGTGCTAACTTCACACAGAACGTGACCATACAAATTCTCTAAATTCAATAGCTTCATTACACATAAGATCAAACAAATCAAACAGGTGCAGTACTTTGACAACAAAGAATAGGATCTACAAAAGCAACCGGTGAACAACTAAGTGCCACACAAATGAAAAATATAAATGAAATAACAACTCATATATAGCACTGCCTCTTCCCTGGACTATGAATGCAAATAAGGCACCAAGCACAACTGAAGATCCAACAACCACAATTCATTTTTCTAACCTTCACAATTTTAAGCAAATTGACCAAAATATTCTTTTTTATTTCATGACCACTTGGTGCAAAATATAACTAGACTTTCTGGTACTTCTCAAAACATAAAAGGTGGTGCAGTTCAAAGAATTGTGGGAATATAATTTTAATTCTCACATATAAATCATAGTAACCAAATGAAACAATAGATAAACTTGAACCATACTTTAAACAAAGATAATAAATCACACACACGACATCAACATTCAAGGCAAAGTATGATATGGACTTGAATCAGAATAGAGGAAAAGGAATGGACCTTTGTAAAATCTGTTTCTTGTGTATATCCAAAGGACCCTTAAATCAAGCTTTTACATAAATAATAGTCAATCATCAAGCAAAATAAGAACCAGCAACAACATAAAGATGCAAACACGAACTAGACCCGACGACCTCAACATGACCTTGACAAATTCAAACTCCAACGGTTTGGATTTTTGGAGCTGGTTTTCAGTGAGCTGTTAGAGATTTATTTGGTTGGATTTGACAGCAGATTTCGGAGGCCCTTTGGGTTATGTTGGGGTGGTTGTTGGCTGGTTTTCAAGCAACAATTTTAGGGACTGTTTCGGACTGATTTCGGCAGACTTTTGGCTAATTTTCATTGGCTAATTGGGGTTGTTTCATGGTGGAAAATCAGCTGGGTTGTGGCTCTAAAAATGGTGGTATTTCGAGATGAAAAAGAAGGTTATTTGGGGGGGGCTGATTTTCAGCAGTAATGCAACTGAGTTTTGGGGTTTTTTTGGGTCGTTTGAGACTGGTTTCAAGGGCTGTTTTGTTGCCCTTTTTGGCTGCAATTTCCAGCTACGATTTTTCCAGGCCTTAGTGAGTTTCGAAGTGCTTCAATGGAGGAAATTTGGTGCACTTTAATGCAGGAAAATAGAGATCCTTGGATAGTGGAAGAAAGACTTTGTTAATGGCTAAAGCCAAGGGAGGGCAGATGAATAATATGAGAAGGCATCAGCCCCATTTTCGTGTCTCCTTCTCTAGCTTATGCGTAACTTTTGCTCTAGAGATTTAGGAGTTTTTTTAATTCTTGGAAGAAGACCACGGCTGATCTCTTTTTTAGAGTGTGAGTGTTATTTTATAGAGTGTCGAGGTTAGGTTAAGAGTATGGGCGTAGAAAATATGGGCAAGGAAATTGAGCCAAAGATTAAAAAAATGGACTACAAGATTTATAATGATGAGGCAACCTAAAACTAATTCCTCTTTCTAAAATTATGTGCAATTATACTATCAAATATAAAACTAATTTTAATTAATTGAACAAAATTATAACATATAAAACTATTTTTATGTTTTTATGATTATATAAAAAATAAAGATAAGGTACTATTTTTTGTATTTTTTTAATTTAAATTTACGAAAGATACGTAAACTAAAATATTTTTTTGTAATTTTTATTTTTTTTGATGAAATATAGTAAAAGAGTCAAAATTAGCTGAAATAGCGCTATTAGGTTTAAATTAAATATTTACATGATAAAATATGAAAAATCTTGGGAGGGTCAAAAATCACATGTCTACAGTTGTCCCTCTTTGACTGGAAACATGAAAAATTTTCAGACAAAGAACGACTAGACAGGTTTTTTGACCCGACACTTATTTGGAGGGTCTAAAACTAAGATAAAAAAGGGAATGTGACCGATGCCTGGTATCTGAGCTGCCTACATATCCTTGGTTATAAAGGAATTAGGCTACGGTAGTTCAGAAATAGATGAGGTTATGGAGTATGCCGATGTGAAGATCTGGTCGAGGTGTCGTTCCGCCGAGGTTCCGGTCTGCGGTCCTGTTATTACATCAAATCAAAAGAATGAAAAAGACTAGCTAAGCATGTCAACTACGAGTTACAAGATTACTATCTATAAGTCTTCTGAAGCTTGATCTTGAGTCTTGAGTGATTCTTCATTCAGACTTTAGATTTCAACATTGGCACTTGTTGGTTGCAGGTGCTAGCTCGTTCTTCTTCAGCTTTTCGAATTAAGACCGGACATGTAGCGCTTGCGACCTCAACCATGCCTTGAGAAATTCACATCTTTCATTTACTTTTTATTTCGATTAACTTCTTGCTTGCCTTTTTTTTCCTTCTTTCTTTATTGTGACTAACTTATGTTGATTACCTCGGAATGTCAACTTGCATTCTTGCCACGAGCTTCTTTTGTTGCTAATTTGAATTGTGATTTGAGATGTTTTCCTTTTCTCCAGGTGGATGCCTGATTGCTGAACTCGAATTGTGTTCCCTTGTTCTCTAGGTGGGTTCCTAATTACCAAGACTTGAATTGTATTCCCTTGTTCTCCAGGTGGATGCCTAATTACCAAAATTTGAAATGTATTCCCTTATTATCCAGATGGCGCCTGATTACCAAAACTAAACCTTGAAATGGATTCCCTTGTTCTCCAGGTGGGCGCCTGATTACCAAAAACTAAAACTTGAACCGTATTCCCTTGTTCCCCAGGTGGACGCCTGATTACCAAACCTTGAAACTTGAAATGTATTCCCTTGTTCTCCAGGTGGGCGCCTGATTACCAAAAACTAAAACTTGAAATATATTCCCTTGTTCTCCAGGTGGGCGCCTGATTACAAAACTTGAAATGAATTCCTTTGTTCTCCAGGTGGGCGCCTGATTACCTAAAGTTTGAAACTTGAAATGTATTCCCTTGTTCTCCAGGTGGGCGCCTGATTACCGAAATTTTGAAACTTGAAATGTATTCCCTTGTTCTCCAAGTGGGCGCCTGATTATCAAATGTTTAAAACTTGAAATGTATTCCCTTGTTATCCAGGTGGGCGCCTGATTACTAAAGCTTGAAACTTGAAAAGTATTCCATTGTTCTCCAGGTGGGAGCCTGATTACCAAACATGAAACTTGAAAAATATTCCCTTGTTCTCCGTCCAATTACCAAAACAAGAAACTTGAAAAAATATTCCCTTGTTCTCCAGGTGGGCGCCTGATTACCAAAACTTGAAACTTGAAAAATATTCCCTTGTTCTCAAGGTGGACGCCTGATTACCAAACTTAAAACTTGAAAAATATTCCTTTGTTATCCAGGTGGGTGCCTGATTGGCAAAACATGAATAAAACTGAAGTTGCTGCCTTTAAACCTGATTACAACAAAATAAACAAAACAAAAGAAATTTTTCTGCTCCAGTTTGGTGTTAGGTGCACCTGTGAGTGTTAATCAAATCTCGTTACCAAATATATCTAAAAGCAAAGTCTCATTATCCAGGAGGGTCCTGACAACTCTTAATTAATGATAACTTTAAGATTAGGCTATGTTTTCCAAAGGTATTATTTTCCCATATGTCTTGTTTTGGGTTATATCTTGTGGGGATTTACGAGGAACCAGTAATTAAAGCTACATCTATTATCCAGGCAGGTCCTGACAACTTTTAATTAGATGACAAAATGTGTCTGCCGGGGATTAGTAATTAAATCTTCGTCTCATTATCCAGGAGGGTCCTGGCAACTTCTACAATTAAGTCTAATTATCCATGCGGGTCCTGATGACTCTTGCTAGGGAAATATTTGGACCTGCCCATGCAACCCGGCTGTTTGAATTTTAAGCTAAGTCACATTTTCCAGGAGGGTCCTGACAACTCTTAACCTAATCTTATTCCAACATGCAAGTCACTTATGTTCTCTGCTATTCATGATTATCTCCATCCTTTAGGCAAGTCCCATTTTCCAGGAGGGACCTGAGGATTCCAAATTAAATGCCAATTCTAACTCTCGGTTGTCTCTGCTGGGGTTTTCTAGTTAAAGTTAAGTCCCATTATTCAGGCGGGTCGCAATTAAAACAAGCACAACAAATGAAATTTTCTGCCTCAGTTTGCATGAGGAAGAATTTGTGAGTTGTTAGCAAAATTATACACCACTTACACTATTGATGCAATGATGAGAGTAAACTGAATACTAGACTAGAATGTACGTCTCCTATGAGTAAAACCAAGACTTTGACTAGCAAATGTGTCTGCTAAAATAAAGCCTGAATGAACCAAACTAGGAAGTGTGTCTCCCAGGGGTGAATTTAAATGACTAAGGCTAGAAAGTGCGTCTCCTAGAGGTGAATTTAATGACCAAGACTAGGAAGTGCGCCTCCTAGGGGTAAAAACTTCAGTGACTAAAACTAGGAAGTGTCTCCCCTATGAATGAACTCTCAGTTTAGGAAGTGTGTCTCCTACAAGAATAAATTGAAAGACCTTGATTAGGAAGTGCGTCTCCAATAGGTAAAACTTCAATGAACCAGACTAGGAAGTGTGTCTCCTAGGGTCGAACTTAAATGGCTCAAACTAGGAAGTGCGTCTCCTATGGGTGAAATCTCAATTCAGGAAGTGCGTCTCCTGAAACGAAATATAACCGAAAAGAGCCAGACTAGGAAGTGTGTCTCCTAAGAATGAATTTAAATGACCAAAGCTATGAAGTGTGTCTCCTAAGTAAAACTTCTATGATTCAGACTAGGAAGTGCGTCTCCTATGAATGAACTCTTAATTTAGGAAGTGCATCTCCTATAGGTAAAACGTCAATTACTCAAACTAGGAAATGTGTCTCCTATGAATGAATTTAAATGACCAAAGCTAGGAAGTGCATATCCTAAGTAAACTTCAATGATTCAGACTATAAAGTGCATCTCCTATGAAGAACTCTTAATTTAGGAAGTGTGTCTCCTATGGGCAAAACTTCAATTACTCAAACTAGGAAGTGCATCTCCTATGAATGGATTTAAATGACCAAAGTTAGGAAGTGCATCTCCTAAGTAAAAATTCAATGATTCAAACTAGGAAGTGTGTCTCCTATGAATGAACTCTTAGTTTAGGAAGTATGTCTCTTATGGGTAAAACTTCAATTACTCACACTAGGAAGTGTGTCTCCTATGAATGAATTTAAATGACCAAAGCTAGGAAAGTGCATCTCCTATGAATAACTTAAATGAGCCAGACTAGAAAGTGCGTCTCCTAGGAGAATTCTTGATTTAGGAAATGCTTCTCCTAAAACAAAGATACAACCTGAACTACCCAAACTAGGAAGTGCATCTCCTGGGGGTGATATGTGATCTTCTCAATAGACTTTGCGTAAGCAGAATTGGAGCATTACACCTGAAAATTTCAGGCTTCCAAACTCTGATATGAACATGACTTTTGTCCCTGTTTCAGATAAAGAAAACTTGTGAGTTTAAACATGGTGATTGGTTTGTGGCCTTGACTTTGTGGCGATTGCTCCTTCACTTGCCATGGTAACTTTGATTTCACCTTGAAATACATTGGTTGCTTATTGACTAACCAATTTCTCTGTCACCATTATCACAGAAAATACCTATTCTCCATTCAGATCCAATATCCTCTATTTGTTGCATTGCTCATGAACTGACATCTACCAACCTTTGTGTCTCACATGAATCCCAAAGCACGTCCATTGACCCCACTTCGTGTGTATGTTGTTCTTTATTGACTAAAACTACTGGCCTTGACCTTGAGGTCTGTTGCTCCTTCACTTTTCAAGATAACTGATTTCCACTCGAAGACCCTGCTTGTTCCTTGACTAACCACTTCCTTTGTACACCTTAACCTAGAAAATACCCCTTCTCGTTTGAACCCAATACCTTATATCTGTTGCATTGTTGTTGAACCGACATCTACCAAACCTTTGTATTTCACATTATACCCAAAGCATATTAATTGTTACCAACCTCAGTGTGTATGATGTTCTTTCTTGACTCAAACCACTAGCTCTGTCCTTGAGGTCTATTGCTCCATCGCTAGCCATGATAACTTCAATTTCTTCTTGGAAGATCTTGCTTGTCACTGGTTTACCAACCTTTTTGTCAATCTTATAGCAGAAAACACATTTAATCCGTTCACCCTAGCTCTTATTCTGTTGCATTGTCCATGAATTGATATATACCAAGCCTTTGCATTTCAAACGAATCCCAAAGCATGTTGATTGTTACCAGCTCAGTATACTTGTCATTCTTTCCTAACTAATGACGCTGTGATATGATAATCAGATCCCGTTTTGTGCAATTGAAAAGCTGGTGGCAGATTTTGAAGTCATTTCTCACTTGTTATGACCAAACAGACTCAAGAACAGGGACTAAACAAAACAAAAGGAATGGAGTAAGGGACAATAGAAAGAGATAATCCCTAACAGGAGAACTACTCACTTATCAGATGTGGATGCCAACTCTAATGACCATGACATGCGCCATTGGATTATCAAGCAAGTCTAATATTCAATTCGTATTGCACCTCTTCGCCATGAAACTGGGCTTCAATGCTCTAATTTTCCAATCTGATTCACGATCCTTATTCGACTTGTGATGGCCGAAAGATTTTCACCATCAAGCCTCTCACATTTTGTTCTTTCTCTCAACTCACCATTGCCTTATGGTGCCCGTGAGGGTTTTCCCCAATAAGACTCTCTCATTTTTTATTTCTCTCAGCTTCCGTCGCCCTATAGTGCCTGTGAGGGTTTTCACCAATAAAACTCTCTCATTTTCATTATTTTGCCTGCTTGGGCCAGAGTGTTGGCCCCTGATATGAATCACCCTACTTTCTTGACTTGGCATCTCTCTCAGACAAATCAGAAGGTCTTTCTTTGGATCGTAATGCAGGTTATTGGGTAGGGTTAGAAAGAAACGGTATCACGAAGGATCAAAACAATTTGAATGGGTTCAAAATTACAACCTTTGGAATCAGATCTTTTATATAACCATAACGTCTACCCCAGTTTCTTAGCCTGGATCTTTTGGATTTTTGTTTTGATAGGACCAAACCATAAGGCTGCATATGTATCCTTAAAAGGAACCAGGTCGAATGTAGCTCATGTCATAGAAATTACTCTTTTTTGTTGTGATTTTCTCTTCCTTTTCTTTTTGCCTTCTTTCGTTCTTTTGGTTTTTTTCCTTCTCGTTTCTTTTCTTTTGTTTCTTTTTTTTCTTTCTCTTTTCATTCTTTTACTTTTCTCTTTTTATTCATTTATCTTTCACGCTTGTGTTTCTGATCTTTGCTACTGATTCCAAACGAGGAGTATGAAATAAAATAAATAATGCTCATATTGGTAACGAAGGATAAAGTGTTTAGATAGCAGAACAAAATGTCTTCGTCATTCCAATCTCCAAAACATGCCAAGTGCAAACTATACAGTTAAACAAACCAAGGAGAATATTTGTAACATCTATTGATTGTACCAGACTAGATTACCATATCCACACATTCGCCTTCTGCATCTGTTAAATACAAAGCACCAATGGAAAACACTCTCACTTTCCTTACCAAGAACGGCCCCTGTCAATTTGGAAAACTTGCTTTTAGGATTTCATTATGTTCTATCTGCTCCTGTTTCACATGGTTCGGGCTTCAAAAGATCTCAAAGTGTCCAAATCTATTCTTATTTCCTTCAAGTGTCCATGTCCTCCTCAAAATTGTCTTAACGCTTCATGACTAAACTAACTTTTGAGCTCAAGATGAGAATTACGCATGCATGTCATATCACTAGAGCCAACAAGAAAAGAATTGTGGAAAGAGAAGAGAACTAAGCAAAATAAAATGGTTAGAAATAACAGAAAATAGGAAATTGCATTAAACAGGCAGTGAAACAGTTCGAACAACAAGAAAAGCAAACTAGACTAGGGTTACAACCCTGGAATAAACCTAGACAGCACTAGACGAGTTACTATGACTAAACAAACAAGGGAGTATAAAAGGATAGAAGGGTTTGAGTCACAAGACAATTTCCGGATTACAACCCTGAAATAACCCGGATAATAGAAATGACAACAAAATAAACCACCAAAACTCATCCCTGGATAACTAAGAAAAGAGCATCTTTCCAACCCTCAAACTCAACATCTTAGCCACTGACTTCTGCATCAACAATACTAATAACTTCACAAGTCTTCATCATATTATTATTAACAGATTGCTTTTGGGTCCTTTCATCGGCTCGTTCTTACGATCAACCTCTGATAGCGCTGAAAGCTTAGCAGCACGTGTGCCTCCGAGGCTCCCAGAATAATTCTGACATTCCCTTTCAAAACAAATCACACGCAATATGTGCGTCTCATTATGCACAAGCGATGGACTTTGGCTAGTGTCTGCTGCATCCGAACTTTGTACGACAATGTCACCTGCATCAATAAGCTTCTGAATTATTTTCTTCAGACTCCAACACTTCTCTATGCCATGCCCCGGGTCATCTGAGCAATATGTGCACCTTTGAGAAACATCAAACTTCTTTGACAGAGGGTTTGGAATTTTTATCTGAATCGGCTTCAACATGTCCAATTGTTTCAACCTTTGGAATAAACTGGTATATGATACTCCAATAGGGGTGAAAGCCTTTTCTTATTTAAGCACCCTCTCATTCCTAAACGCTTTCTTGGGACGAAAACATGATCCAAGAGGTTTTCGATATGTTTGTAGGGGTGGATATGCATTATGTGGAGCTAGGTACGAGGAAAGTGATGTATGATTTTGGGAGTTCTGTGGGGAGAAGTAGCATTGGGGAGGATCATTTGGTACACAAGGAATCCACGGGATGATGTCGAGGCTATAAATGTTGATTGGGGAATCCCATCGGATCATCTTTTCTATTTCTCTTTCTTCCGCCGAGCTTACTTGGATGTTCTGAATGTCTTTCGAACAACTCCTAATTTCTCCTGACTTGATTCCCTCTTCTACTAGCTCCCCTATTTTTAACACATCATTGAAAGGTTTTCCCAAAGCTGCGATCAAATGAATAAAGTAGGTGGACCTCCTGGGCTTGTAAGAAAAGCTCAACCATTTCTTTTTCACCAATCGGGGTACTGACTCGAGCAGCTTGCTCCCACCATTTGAGCCCAAACTCCCTAAAGCTTCCTCCTGCTTCTTTTCTATTTTAGGTAAGGAAGAGTAGTTTGGGGTAACACTTGATTTGTATTGAAAGTATCGGATAAAATCTTGCCATGTCACCTAATGTAGGTCGATTACCGACATCTTGATGAGTATACCAGTCCAAAGCTACCCCAGTCAGGCTCTTACCGAAATATGTCATCAATAGGTCATCTTTCTCTCCAACGCTTCTTATTTCACTGCAATAAACCCTCAGGTGGGCTACCAAATCTCTATACCCATCATACAAGTTAAATTTTGGCACTTTGAACCCTGCGGGTAGGCGAACATCTGGGGACGCAAACAGTTCTTTGCAAGCCATATTACCCTTGTCTCCGATTCCTTTCTTGTTCTTCAAGGACTGTTCTATGCCTTCTAGCCTCCTGGGTATTCCATCTTTCCCCTCTCTTCCTATGAAATTTTCATTTTCAACAAGAGACTCACCCCGCGGGCTCTGTTTGCACAAGCCAGGAACCTTGTGGGCAACCTCTGCGAGGTAGTATTGGACACCATGAGCTTTGATTGGGGATTCATTGTTGGGGATTCATTGTTGGGGATAGTGGATGTGATAGGAGCACACTTTTGGGAAAAGATAGTTGGAGGATGAGTGACGGAGCTACTAGGGTGGTTGGAAAAACTGTAATAAGCGGGTGTATCTGGAGAGTATAGAGGATCATTCGGAACCATGACCGGAGTTTGGATAAGGGTAGCATCTAGGAAGCTAGGTGGTAGCGGGGTGGTGCTTTCCAAGTCATCCAAGCCTGATACATATCCACCATGTGTTGTCTTAACATATTTACCTCTTCAACCAGCCCATTCTCTCATTCAACCAGCTGTTTTCGGGTACGGTATCAACCAACTCAGTTTTGTTGTTGTTTGTCATTTCCTTTTGACTTTGTGTTGTAGAGAATAGTTACCACTCTAAAAACCACAAACCAACCACCCGTCTGCTATGAGTATAACAAAATGAAGCCATCACTTTTAGGAATGTTCATTTGAATCTTTTTATCGATAAATCGAATCGATTATTTGTTACGAAATCAAAATCAAAAAAATCGAAATCTTATTAAAACGATAACGATAAGCGTATGTACAAATCGATAATCGATAAGGATCAAAATCGAATCGATAAATCGAATGCATACCCCTAGACTGTAGACACTTGTTAAATGAGTAATTTCCTATTTATGTAGATTAACATAACATACATAATATATATTAAATGAGTAATTTCCTATTTATGTAGATTAACATAACATACATAATATATATATATATATATATATATATATGTATATTCTGCTACTATTTTGAAAGCGGCTATACAATATTATTTTCCCTATATACCATTTCTTTTACCCTAAGTCTCTTACCCTATTATTTTTTCTACCACATTCAATGAATGCTCATATTTAAAGATCATGGGAATGAAGTTCAATTTAATGGGAAACAGAATTACCCGTGATGATGTGTTTTGTTTTGTTCTATTTTATATATATCGATAGAGTGTTGGTGGCATACATTTGATCACTTATTTTAGTTTCGTTGCATGTGCTTGTTGACACAATTTTCCTATTATAAATGGTGTTCATCTTATTTTAGCTTCTTTTTATCCATATTAGTTAGGCGCGTTTATAGCAATATACTTTCCGTGGAATCTCGCAAATTTTCTTATTGGTGTAATCGATAATTGAATCGATAAGCCCCCAAAATCGATAAATCGAAATCGAAAAAATCGAAACCTAATTGAAACGATAATGATAAGCATATGTACAAATCGATAATCGATAAGTAGTTATCGATAAGGGTCAAAATCGAATAGATAAATCGAATGCACATCCCTAATCATGTTAGCATTAGGGCATTTTAACATAAGATAATTTCACTTTATGTGGAATGCACCTAGCCACAGTTATCGGTTCTAAAATGACTCCAAGGGTATAAAGGTCAGTTGGCATCATTCCAATTTGTTTATTTCAATCCTCTCTTTTCTTTGCATTTCTATCACTTGCTTGATCATTTTCCTTCTCCTTTTTATTTATCACTCTTTTCTTTCCTGTAATTTTCACGCCCCATAATTACACCCTGTTTTCTTTTTCTTTTCTCTTTCTTTTATAAAACAAAAATGATTCGATTGAACCTTATGTAGGTTGCCTACGTATCATGACCCCGCATGAATTAGGTCATTGCATAGGTCTGGACGATCGTGAATAAAGGAAACAAATCAACATTCTCTTTCTTTTATCTTAAAAACTACTCTGACGAGAAAAGTGAAATAAAAGAAATAGATCTCTTTTTTTGAATTTTTTAGACTTAATGTTCTATAACCTATTCTAAACTCAAACTTAACGAGCATATTTTACTTTTTTTCGAAACAAATACCCTATGGGAAATTATTAAGAAAAACCCTACAAGAGAAAAAAAACTTTGATTCTTTGGTTTTTCTTTTTTTAGGAAGAAAGTCTAAATAATAAACCACAGGAAGATATTTTGAATTTTATTTGGTATCCTTGAAGAAATATTTCAAAATGAGAAATGAAAAATATAAACAAAAAAAATTATTTTTGGATTTCAATTTTTTTTAATTACCTAATGGAGAAATTTTAAAAGATAAATAGAAGATAATGTATGTTATTTCATCTATGTACAATGTCCTAAAGTTCTTGTAAGATAAAAAGAATTTTTTTCATTCATTTTTCATTAATTTCCCAAAGAATAACCTCAAAAGAAAATCTTTTGGATTTTTAGAATTAATACCTTAAAGAAAACTTTTTAAAGAGGCGCTAAAAGAAAATTCTATCTTTTTTGGATTTGTAGTCATAATATACTAAAGGAAACAGAAAAATAATTTATTTTAAGTCCAAGATATTAATTGCCTAAAGGAAAAATAACCTCAAAGAAAATTTTTTTCTCATTTTTAGAATTAATTCTAAAGAAAACTTATAATGGAAATATAAAAACGCAAAAAGAAAAAAAAATTGTCTTTGCTTTTTGGATTTTTGACTTGTAACACATTTTCAAATACAAAATAAAAAATACAATAACACAAGACTCGGCAAACTTAACTAGACTATTACAAACTCTAATATCACCTAAAAGACTAGATAATACTGTACAGATCCAAAAGATAAAACGTGAAAAATTGATTCAAAAACACAAAATGGCTCCTCGAGCAGCTCCTGAATGCAGTGATCCTGGGGTGTTTGTCATGCTCAAACTCTAGTAGGTAAACTCACACCTATAAAAGAAAACTTAAACTAACACTTTGTGAGACAACATTACCTAATAGAGAACATGCAAAACATGGTTGCGACTATTTTTACAAAATGACTTATTTAGCCAAAAGGTGGCTAGAAATGTAAATTTTGGCTAAAATTCCGCAAAGCCAAGAACCTAAGATTCACTAGGAAGACCAGTCCCTATGTGGGTTGCCTACGTATCACGCCCCGAAAGACGAGAATGAGGTTTGCGTAGTTCGGGCAAATTGGATACGGTTGAGAATTAAAAAAAACTAATTTAAAGAAAACATATTTTTTACTTTTCTTGACAAAATAATGAAACATGCAAAATCTTTTGGATTTTTTTTTCCTCTTTTTTTTATTTTTGATTTTATGAAAATGAAGAAAGAGTGTAAAATCTCTTTTGAATTTTCATGTTTTTTTTGTCTTTTTTTTAATAAAACGTAACATAACTGAACCCTACTTGCTTTACTTCATCCTATTTTTCTTTTCTCTTCTCCTTTTTTTCATTTATCATTTGTCCTCAACCTTTATTGGTCCGTCAAATGACCTCTTTACCCTTAAATAAATGTAACTTGTAGCACATAGGATGCATCAAGATGGTCTGTTATTTAGGGTACACTTGTCCTAGACGGACCAAACCCATGTGTTGAGTCCCCTAAGTCAAATGCATGATGCAAAATAAGCGTTCCTACTAGGGATCTGGCATGTGGTTAAGTTATTCTAGGTTTAAAACCTTGGCATAGGGTTTAAACTGTGTACCCGAGCGGACATCTCGAGTCGAGGAAGGGGCTACGTACCGGGAACCAAAAGGTCATCCGGCTTTGTAAGTTATCCGAGCATCTTTCTTATTCGAATGTATGATACTAACAGAATAGGGAGTCTCGAGCAGTGAGCACATCCCCGAAGATGAGAAAAGAAGAGTTTCGCGGTAATTTATATGCAGTCCCAATAATATCAAAGCTATAAAACAACTTTTAGCACATTGGGCACAAATAATGCAATGAAATCAGATAATGAAACAAGCCAAATACAACAATTATTCTAAGCTCAAATTCTTGAACCATGAACCAGAGATTCTGGGTTCGATCCCCAGCAGACTCACCAGACCTGTCACACCTTCTTTTTAACACTACAACCTTGGCGAATGGCGTAGGTAAGGGAGTTTTTCAATTAAAGGACAATCGAAATAGGATTTATTTATTTAAAGAGTTCATAGTCGCCACTTGGGAGAATTAATGGTGTTCCAAATCACCTGTTTAAATCCCAAATCGAGGAAAGTTTGACTATGTAATACACTATGCAAGAAAGAAATCCAGATAAAGAATGTTATTAACCCGGGAAAAGGTGTTAGGCACTACCGAGTTTCGTGGTTCTAGCATGGTCGCTCAATTGTTATACTTGGCTTGATTATCTGATTTTTACAATTACGAACCTACGTGCAAATTTTCATTTTTAACCGTTTTTATTTAATTTTTAAGAAGATTATAACGTTGTTAAACAGCGTCTCGAACCACGCCACATAAATGCACCCGTAGTCTTTGACATATTTCAACATCGTTGGGATTTGGATTTTGGTCATATAAATACGCACCTAAGTTTAAGGAAATTAATTTGAATTGCGCGCCTAAGGCAACTACGCGCTTTCAAATTTGCGAGGGCCATAGAAATTCAACTAATTGCACGCCTCAATTTTTATGGAGTTAGTATTAATAATAAAAGGGCCATGGATTTTGAGATTTTATTCTAATCATTTTAACTTGAGGCGTTTTGAGCTAGTCTTAACGCCCAAAACGGACATTCTTACTACACAAATCAGATCATATCACCACTTTGATGTAGACATCAATTCAATATTAAACAAATAACTGTCGTAGTGACTTACTTTTTTTTTAACAGGAACACAACTAGTTTATCCAACTATAGTTTCCATAGCAAAATAAGTAGACACCTTTTGTAGTCAAACACCTCGGATCCAATGGACACGAAGAAACAGAAAGCTTAAGAAATGGATCAGGATAAGCAAATGACAACTTCTATTGGATATAAGTTAACAATAATGATAATCTTGTCCATGAAATACAGGTAAAATCCGTACTGACAATTGAAGAAAACAAGGCTCAAAACAAACTTAGAACCATTTCAATTGTAATGAACGCCAAAGTACACCTAATGACTTACTATTACTCTTGAACTCCAAACTTCTATTACACTTTCCTAAAAAAAGAAGTTCAACAAGTGCTAACTTCACACAGAACGTGACCATACAAATCCTCTAAATTCAATAGCTTCATTACACATAAGATCAAACAAATCAAACAGGTGCAGTACTTTGACAACAAAGAATAGGATCTACAAAAGCGACCGGTGAAAAACTAAGTGCCACACAAATGAAAAATATAAATGAAATAACAACTCATATATAGCACTGCCTCTTCCCTGGACTATGAATGCAAATAAGGCACCAAGCACAACTGAAGATCCAACAACCACAATTCATTTTTCTAACCTTCACAATTTTAAGCAATTTGACCAAAATATTCTTTTTTATTTCATGACCACTTGGTGCAAAATATAACTAGACTTTCTGGTACTTCTCAAAACATAAAAGGTGGTGCAGTTCAAAGAATTGTGGGAATATAATTTTAGTACTCACATACAAATCATAGTAACCAAATGAAACAATAGATAAAATTGAACCATACTTTAAATAAAGATAATAAATCACACACACGACATCAACATTCAAGGCAAAGTATAATATGGACTTGAATCAGAATTGAGGAAAAGGAATGGACCTTTGTAAAATCTGTTTTCTTGTGTATATCCAAAGGACCCTTAAATCAAGCTTTTACATAAATAATAGTCAATCATCAAGTAAATAAGAACCAGCAACAACATAAAGATGCAAACACGAACTAGACCCGACCACCTCAACATGACCTTGACAAATTCAAACTCCAACGGTATGGATTTTTGGAGCTGGTTTTCAGTGAGCTGTTAGAGATTTATTTGGCTGGATTTGACAGCAGATTTCAGCTGCCCTTTGTGTTATTTTGGGGTGGTTGTTGGCTGGTTTTCAAGCAGCAATTTTAGGGACTGTTTCGGACTGATTTCGGCAAATTTTTGCCTGATTTTGCGTTGGGTAATTGCGGTTGTTTCAGGGTGGAAAATCAGCTGGATTTTGGCTCTAAAAATAGTGGTATTTCGAGATGAAAAAGGTGTTTTGGGGGGCTGATTTTCAGCAGCAATGCAACTGAGTTTGGGGTGTTTTTTGGGTCGTTTGAGACTGGTTTCAGGGACTGTTTTGTTGCCCTTTTGGGCTGGAATTTTCAGCTGCGATTTTGCCAAGTCTTGGTGAGTATCGAAGTGTTTCAATGGAGGAAATCTGGTGCACTTTAATGGAGAAAAATAGAGGTCCTTGGATAGTGGAAGAAAGGCTCTGTTAATGGCTAAAGCCAAGGGAGGGAAGATAATTTTTATGAGTTATAACTCCTGAAGAATAAGATAAGGCAGCTTACGGTTGCTCTAGAGATTTAGGGTTTCCTTCTCTAGCTGATGCGTAGCTTTTGCTCTAGAGATTTAGGGTTTTTTATTCTTGGAAGAAGATTACGGTTGATCTCTTTTTTAGAGTATGAGTGTTATTTTATAGGGCGCAGGGACTAGGTTAAGAGTATGGGCTTAGGAAATATAAACTAGGATATTAGGCCCTAGACTAAAAAAATGGACTATAAGATTTATAAAGACGATGCAACCTAAAACTAATTCCTCCTTCTAAAATTATGTACAATTATAATATAAAAATATAAAGGTAATTTTAATTAATTGAACTAAACTATAAAATATAAAATTATTTTTATGTTTTTAAGATTATATAAAAAAAATAAAGATAGGTACTATTTTTTGTATATTTTTTTAATTTAAATTTACGAAAGATACGTAAACTAAAATATTTTTTTATAATTTTTATTTTTGTGATGAAATAAAGTAAAAGAGTCAAAATTAGCTGAAATAATATTTGCATGATAAAATATAAAAAATCTTGGGGATAGTCAAAAATCATATGTTCACCAGGTAGCCTCTACCACGGGCCGACCTCTCCACTGCACTTTCATTGAATTTATATCCTTTGACCTCAACTTTTGAACCTAATGCTCCAAAATAGCCACTGGCTGCACATCATAAGTCGAATCACCATCCAACTGAACCGTACTAAAATCCAAAACATGATATGGATCGTCAATATACTGCCGGAGCATAGAAGCATGAAATACCGGATGCACACTCAACAAGCTGGGTGGCAAAGCAAGCTCATAAGTCACCTCCCCAATCTTCTGAAGTACCTCAAAAGGCCCAATGAACCGAGGACTCAATTTACCTTTCTTCTCAAATCTTCAATAGAACCTTCTCACCAACCATGTAGGACGCATCCCGAACCTTCCTGTCAGCATAACTCTTTTGTCTCGACTGTGCTTTATGAAGCCTCTCTTGAATCCACTTCGCCTTGTATAAAGCATCCTGCACCAAGTTTGTACCCAATAGTCTAGCCTCACCCGGTTCAAACCAACTGATTGGAGATCTACATCGCCTCACATACAAAGCATCATATAGAGGCATCTGAGTATTCGACTGATAATTGTTGTTATAAGTAAACTCTGCGAGCGGTAGAAACTGATCCATGACCCTCCAAAATTAATGACACAAGCGCTCAACATATCATCCAATATCTGAATAGTGCGCTCAGATTGCTCGTCCATCTTAGGGTGAAAAGCTATGCTCAACTCAACTAGAGTATCCAACTCTCGCTGCATAGACCTCCAAAACTATGAAGTAAATTGAGTGGACCTATCTGAAATGATGGAAACTGGGACGCCATGCAAACAAACAGTCTCCTGGATATAGATCCTTGCCAACTGCTCTGAAGAATAGGTAGTACATACAGGAATCAAGTGCGCGGACTTGGTCAGCCAATCCACAATCACCCAAATAGTATCGAACTTCTCCAAAGTCCGTGGGAGTCCAACTACAAAGTCCATGGTGATCCGCTCCCAGTTCCACTCTGGAATATCTATCTGCTGATGCAAGCTACCCGGTCTTTGATGCTCATATTTCACCTGCTAACAATTGAGACACGAGCTACAAATCCCATAATGTCCTTCTTCATTCTCTTCCACCAATATTGTCTTAGATCTTAATACATCTTCATGGCAACCAGCTGAATAGAATATTGCGAGCTATGAGCCTCCTCTAGAATTAACTCCCAAAGTCCATTAACATTGGCCACACATATGTGGCCCTGCATCTTGCACACCCCATCATCAACAATAACCACATCTCTGGCATCGTCATACTGAACTCTATCCTTAAGGACAAGAAAATGAGGATGATCATGTTGGAGCTGTCTGATGTGATCGAATAAGGAAGATAGAGAAATCACATAGGCTAATACCTGACTAGGCTTTGAAATATCTAACCTCACAAACCGATTGGCCAAGTCCTGAACGTCAACTGCAAGAGGTCTCTCCCCAACTGGAATATACGCCAAACTCCCCATAGTCACCACCTTCTTACTCAGAGCATCAGTCACCACATTGGCCTTCCCCAGATGGTACAAAATAGTGATATCATAGTCTTTCAATAACTCCAACCATCTCCGCTGGCTCAAATTGAGATCATTTTGCTTGAACAAGTGTTGGAGGCTACGATGATCAGTAAACACCTCACAAGACACACCATACAAGTAATGCTTTCAAATCTTCAACGTATGAACAATTGCAGCCAACTCTAAATCATGAACATGGTAGTTCTTCTCATGGGAGTTTAACTGACGATAAGCATAAGAAATAACTCTACCCTTCTACATCAACACACACCTAATACCAACTCTCGAAGCATCACAATACACCGTATATGACGATACATATGAAAAGGTGGAACTGGGATCAAATAACACAGAGGCCTCTCTGTGACAAACTGAGATAATACCTGTGATCACAAAATCTAAAGCAATAGCATTGGGCCTTGCTGGGATATTATGGAAAGGGGCCTGACCGACACCTGATCGACCTCCCCCTCTAGGGCGGCCCATAGCTGACTAAACTCTACCCCTAGCTAGCTGGGAGAGTGGTGGTGAAGTAACTAGTGCTATAGAGGATGGTTGACTCTTATACTGAGATAAACCTCCAAGATGAAGAGGATAATGCATTCACATGTGACCTAACTCTACACACTCATAACAACTCCCTGGTACTACAGACAGGGATTGAAGGGAACCCCTCGCACCGAAATTACTAGTAGATGCACATGGCATAGAAGAGCCATGAACTGATGGAGCACGGGGTGAACTCTGGGCTGGGAGGGTACTGAGTAATGAATGGCCCTGATGAAAACTGTGAGAACCATGACCCGATGATGCCCCACGATAACCAGGTTGAGCTGAATAATCATGCCTGAATAGATGGCCTCTATCATGCTGAAACTGACCTCTCGAAAAAGCACCACCATAACTACTAAACCCCCAAGGCCTCTTTGCCTCCCTCTCATCTCGCTCCTAGCGACAAACTGACTCAATCTCACGAGCAATGTCAAAAACGTCCTCAAAGGTAGCACCAGACACCCTATCCCTGGTTATCACAATCTGAAGTTTATATGTGAGGCCATCAACGAACCTCCTGATGCTCTCTCTATCTATTCGGACCAACCAAACCGTATAACGAGCTAACTCTGAGAACCTCATCTCATACTATATCACAGTCAAATCACCATGTTACAAATTCTCGAACTATTTGCGTAGCTCCTCTATGTGAGATCGTGGCACATACTTCTCCAAAAAGAGAACGGAGAATTGCTGCCAGGTAAGGGTGTTGTACCAATAGGCCTACGCCTCTCATAAGCCTCCCACGAAGTTAAGGCAGCTCCTGAAAACTGAAAAGTAGTGAAAGTGACCCCGCTAGTCTCTAAAATACCCGTCATATGAAGAATCCTCTAACACATGTCCAAGAAACATTGGGCACCCTCGCCCTCTATACCACTGAAAGTTAGAGGCTAAAGTCTACCAAACCTCTCCAACCTGCGTTAGTCGTCCTTTGGCATAGTAGGAGCTACATAGTCTTGAGCAGCTACAACTAGATGGGCCAGATATACCCCCAGCATCTAAAGTCCCTGCACGACCTGCTCAGGTGTGCGAGCCACAGGAGTCTGAGTGCCTCACCTAGCCTGAGAAGTAGCTGCAATTATAGTAACTGAGACCGCATGAACTAGGCAAGTGCATAATGATGGAATCTGGGCTAGCGCCTCCTGAAGACCCGGAATCACAATGGGCACAGTTGGTGCCTGAGCTGGTGCTGCTGTAATATCGACAACTTGAACCTAATCCTGAACCGGGGTGGCTGGTGGATCTGTAGATGCTTCCCTAGCTGTTGTGCTGGCTACACCCCTGTCGCTACCACAGTCTCGACCATGTCATCGGCCTCTAGTGGCCACAGCTTGTGCTACTAGTGGTCATCCATCCTGACCAGTAGCTCGTATCCTCACCATCTATGAGAAAATAGAATAAATGAAATTTAGTACTCGGATCAATAGATTCGCACGACAAGACTTTCAAGAATATGAAGTTTTCCTAAAGGTTATGCAACCTACCAAGGATAAATACAGACGGAACAGAAATTGAAGAAATAAGAAAATTAAGAAATTAGGTTAGAGGCGGTTACTCTCGGCGCACGTTAGGCGCGCAACTGGTGCACAACAGCAGGACGCCATTGTCGCCGGAAATGGCTCGTCGCTGGCAAAATGCCCCTCCCACTAATACGCAACTAGTCACACCAGAGCATGGTATTACAAAAGAGCTTGAACCATTAACATTTGGAAGCTTCCTGCCCCAGAAGTTTCAATCTACCGATATGATGCATGCAGACGGAGAAAACTGTGAATTGCCATTGCCGATGACTGAAGTTCCTTCAAACATTGCTGCAAGACGGTTATAGTTTACTGATGCCATTGGGTCGGAGAAATCCATACCGACTGCAGCGGATGTGGTGCGCGGAAATCGCGATTCTCAGATGGGCAAGCAACTTTCATTTATTCCCCCTACTGATCGAGATGGCACAAAGGTTGTTAAGATCAGTGAGGACGATCTAAAACCTCAATTGGATTACTGGCAGAATGTTTTGATTGGATACATAATTGGTGATACTCCAACTGAGAAAACTATGGATAACTTTGTCATGCATGTGTGGAATTTCGTGGCTAAACCTTAGGTAGTGATTCATGCTGAAGGATACTGTATTTTTTGCTTCAATAGTATCGAGGATCAAAATTTAATCATCCAATCAAGGCCCTATTCCTATATGAACAGACCAATGGTTTTGAAACCGTGGGAAGTTGATTTCTCATTTCAGAGTGATGTTCTAAGCATTGTTCCTATTTGGATTCGTTTCCCTGGACTTCTGGTGGGTAATTGGACTACTGAGGTATTGCGCAAAATGGCAAGTGTTGTTGGTAAGCCATTATACACTGACAAATTTACTGCACATTATGAAAAAATTTCATTTGCCCGTGTACTAGTAGAGGTGGATGCTGCTCATCCTTTACCACATCAATTAGAGATTGATACTCCTTATGGTCCTAAGATCCAGTCAATTGAGTATGATTGGAAACCAAGTTTCTGTAATCATTGCCTGAAATTTGGGCATGATTCATTTGAATGCTGGTACTATGCTGATAATAGTAAAGGGAAGGATAAGGAGGAGCAGGAGAAACCAAGAAGGCAGAGAGGTAAATTGAAGCAGCAGGGGAAAAATTCTAAAAAAGAATGTCTTGTTAAGCAGCCTGTTGTTGTTGCAGAAGTACAGAATAATCATGATAATGCTGGGAATTCAGAAGTGCTGGAGATGCAGGCAATGCAACTTCCTAAAAAGGTGAATGAGAACATTGTAGTTAGTGTCCAGCAGCATTCACAAAATGATCATGTTAATCAAGGGAGGCCTGAAAGTACAGTCATTGCAGTTGCTGCAACCAATGGTAACATTGAGCAAATGAATGATAATGGAAGTAAAAGGAAAGCTACTATGATTGTGGCTGGGAGCAGGGTTTAGCAGATTGATCCGGGACCCTCACACAGTATAACCCCTAATTTCCTATTATTATTGTCACATGGAACATTAGAGGGCTTAACCAAGCCCATAAACAAAAGGAGTTGAAAAACTTCCTAGCTGTTAATAAGGTGGATGTTATGGGAGTTTTAGAAACTAGAGTTAAGGAACATAAAGCTAACAAAATACTTGCCAAGGTTGCTAAGGATTGGAATGTTCAATGTAATTACTCAAAGGCTGCTAATGGTAGAATATGGTTGCTTTGGAGACCCCACATACTGATCCATATATCCTCTATCACTGATCAGCTCATTCACTGTTTTTTAGAAGACACAAGAATCCAAACCAGAATCCATTTAAGTGTTATCTATGCCCATAACACTGCACTTCTTAGAAACCAACTGTGGAGTGAATTGAGATCAACCTATATTCCCAGTCAAGATGCTTGGCTGATCAGTGGTGATTTCAACTGTGTATTATGCACTGATGACAGAATTGGCTCCCCAGTCACTGATGCTTAAGTTAAAGATTTCGAAGACACTATTACTGACATGCAACTCACTACCCTCAAGAGTTAAAGGTTGGCATTTCACCTGGACAAATAAGCAAGATTCTTCCACTAGAGTATATAGTAAAATTGATTGGGCTCTGGGTAACTTTCAATGGCTTCAACAGTATGGACATTTGGAAGCTGATTTTATGAACCCCCCAGTCTCAGATCACTCCCCTATCCTGATAAAATTTGGAGATCATAAACCTTTGCACCCAAAACCTTTCAGGCTATATCTTGTTGTCATGGAACAACCTCGGTTTCATGACATTCTACAGCAGGTTTGGAGACAGGACTATGAAACAACACCTATGCAGCAGCTATGGCAAAAACTGAAGGACATGAAACAGCACTAGAAGTTGATTAATGCTAACATGGCATCTTACAAGCAGAAAATTATTCAGGCAAGGGAAAAGTTGGGTATTATTCAAGATCAAATGCAGAACATCCCATTAACACAGTCACTACTTACTGAGGAAAAAGCAGCAATTGAGGAAATTGAGAAGTGGAGTTATGTGGAGGAAAAAATTCTGAGGCAGAAGTCCAAAGCATGCTGGATTAAGTGTGGGGATGCTAACACTAAGTATTTCCATGCTCAATGGAAGATCAGAACTGGACAAAGCAACATCACAACCATTTATACAGACTCAGGTTTGAAACTAACTGACCCTTTAACTGTGGAGCAGGAATTCATCAAGGTTTTTCAATCATTAATGGGGGAGTGTGCTGCTGAACTGCCTTGTATCAACTCTGCAATTATGAAAGAGAGACAGTGTTTAAACCTTGCTCAGCAAAGAATTCTCATTAGAGAGGTAACTATGGAAGAGATCACTGAAGCTGTCAAAGATATGCCCAAAGATAAAGCACCTGGAGTTGATGGTTTTCCAGTGGAGTTTTTCACTAAGAACTGGGAGATGGTAAAAGATGACATTCTAGCTGTTGTGAAAGAGTTTTTCTCTACAAGCAAAATGCCACATATGCTTAACACCACTGCCATAACACTTGTGCCTAAAGTAAAAGCTCCTACTACTGTCAAAGATTACAGACCTATTGCCTGCTGCACTACTGTCTACAAAATCATCTCAAAAATTATCACCAGAAGGATGAAGACTGTCATTGGGCAGTTAGTTGGTCCTGCTCAATCTGCTTTTATTGAAGGAAGAAGTATTATAGACAACATCTTGCTAAGCCATGAAATCATTAAGGGTTACTCAAGGAAAGGTTTTTCCACCAGATGTGTACTCAAAGTGGATTTGAGGAAGGCATATGACACACTGGAATGGAATTTTCTGAAGCAGATTCTTATTGATTTGGGCTTTCCAGCAAAATTTATTCAGTGGATTATGACATGTGTTACCTCTGTCTCTTATTCCTTAGTAATGAATGGTGGCTTAACTAAACCATTCACCACTAAGAGAGGTATTAGACACGGTGACCCTATGACACCTTACCTGTTTGTATTAGCAATGGAATATCTTAACAGAATTCTTCAGCAGCTGCACAAGGATGGGAACTTCAACTTCCATCCCAATTGCAGAAAGCTCAATGTTTCTCATGTTTGTTTTGCTGATGACCTCCTTATGTTTTGTCGAGCAGATATTATGTCTATCCAGATCTTACATAAAGCTTTTCTTCAGTTTTCTGAAGCATCTGGTCTTCAGGCAAATATCAGCACGAGTGCTATCTATCTGGCTGGAGTGCAGCAAAACATCAGAGAAGAAATCATTAACACCTTGGGATTCACTGCACGCCAACTTCCATTCAGATACTTGGGGATTCCACTTGAGTCTAAAAAGCTGGCAATCCATCATTATATGCCCCTAATTGAAAAGATCACAGATAAGGTTACTTGCTGGTCAGCAAAACTACTATCATATGCAGGAAGGAGTCAATTGATCAAAGCTATGGTGTTTGGCATTCAGACTTATTAGGCACAGGTCTTCATTATACCCAAGAAACTCTGAAAACTATTGAAGCTATCTGCAGAACTTTTCTATGGACTGGCTCAGCTAATCTATCCAGAAGGGTATTGGTGGCTTGGGACAAAGTGTGCAGACCTGTATCAGTTGGAGGACTTAATATCTAGACTTGAAGGTGTGGAACAAAGCAGCCATAGCTAAGCTGCTTTGGGACTTGGCTAGGAAGAAAGACTGTCTATGGGTTCGATGGGTTCATTCCTATTAAATCAAGCAAAGGAGCATTACCACAATTAGCATTCCAAAAGCAGCATCTTGGGTGGTCAGAAAGGTACTGGAAAGTAGTACTATGATTCTAGAGAGCCAAAAGCTTCAAGGTGATCTAGTTGACAGACTACAAAGTGTATGCAGCCTGGGCAAATTTCAAATCCAGAAACTATACCTCACTCTACTGCCCAGTTTCAATAAGGTTGAGTGGAAGAATTTGATGCTGATTTCTAATGTCCTACCTAGGCATAAATTCATTGTCTGGTTAGCTGCTCAACATAAACTTCCTACTGTTGAAAGATTGCAGAACATGGGCATACAAGTTCCAACAGATTGTGTGTTCTGCAAACAGCATATAGAGGACTTCAATCATCTTTTCTTTGAGTGTCCTATTACAAACAGATTGTGGTCCAGAATATGTGTTTGGTTGGGGCATATCAGAACAATTGGCTGCTGGGAAACAGAACTTCTTTGGGTATGCAGCAAAGCTAAAAGTAGACTGTGGAAGAATGCTATAACAGCTTCAGCATTTGTCACTACTACTGCTCTCATATGGAAAGCAAGGAACCTCATTCATTTTGAAGGAACTGCTTATGTGGAGGAACTGACTTGTAAAGAGATTGCCCTACTCTTGCACACTCGAGGCAGCAAGTGCAAACAGTGGTAACCTGGTTTGAGACAGCTCAATTACTATCCTTAGCTGTTGTAATTAGAAAGTTAGGATGTTCGAGTATAGATAGTCATGATAGTATAGAAAGTACTTGTATCAGTGTAGTAGCTAGTCCAAACTACTACCACTTAGCTCTATGATGTACATATTTTTTTTTGAGATCAATGAAACTAACAGTTATACCAAAAAAAAAATATAGACATCTTCGTACTAATCCGCGAGACTCTACTAAACCTGCTCATGACTCGCGAGACCTATGTATCCTAGGCTCTAATACCAACTTGTCACGACCCTAAACTGGACCCGGTCATAACGGCGTCTATCGTGAAACAAGGCCAACCGACACAAACCCCAAAAATAATTAAAAAATTATAATAATTCATATTTAAGTCACTAATAAGTGATAAATCCCAAAATAAAGAGTGAAATAGAACAACGCTGAAACAAACATAGCCTAACATCGGGGTGTCACCAGTCATAAGCATCTAAAAATCCATCTAAGAGTATGAAGAGACAATGTAGTTAAATATAAATCCAGTGCAAAGGAAAAATAAAGATAAGAAGGAGAAGCATTGAGCTACATCAACGAGCAGCTACCTAGTCAACTCCGAATAGCCTGCTGGAAAGCAATCAACCCTTGCTAGCGTGACGTAAGACTCCTAGATCTGCACACATGGTGCATGGATTAATGTAAGTATGCCAACCCAATAAGTAATAAAAGTAAAGGCAGCTGAGCGATAAGAAAATACGTAAAACATAACAAAATTCTACAATGAGGCAGTCTAAAACCAGAACAATGGAATAAAATAGTAAAAACTCATAGAAGCACCTTAGTTTAGTAAAAAACCTCTTTAAAACATCTTTTAGCAATTCAAACGTGTAAATGAAAATGGGGAGAACATATAGAAACATAAATCAGCCCTTTGGGCAACATACCAACACAACCAGCCCCTCAGGATATCTCACAATCACTCGTATCAGCCCCTCGGGAAATAACATGGAACAACATCTACCCCCTCGAACTATATCACATTACAAATCGAGTAACCGCGCTCACTGGGGGTGTATACACTCCGGGAGGGGCCCCTTACGGCCCAAGTGCAATACAAGAATCTCATGGCATAAACAAATAAGCTCTCGGCCTCATATCAATCCATTTCGTGGCGTAACAACTCAGGCCCTAGGCATCATAATCATGAATCAGCACAATACCAATACGGCGCATAGCCCGATCCCAAAATAACATCATAACACAGGCCCTCGGTCGCACTCAGACAAAAATCTCTAATAGCCACTCGGGCATAGTAATGTATGAAACTCAGCACCATTTAAGATGTCAAAACAGAGTAAACATGGCTAGGTTATGAAAACAGTAAAATACTGCATGAATGAGTACAAATATGGAGTCAAATAGTGAGGAATAGTAGTAAAAATCCCCTAAGGGTCCAAAACACTTGGCCCGAGGCCTAAATATAGCATCCATCCCAAATCCTGATGATAGCAAACAGTTTTCAATCAACTACGCGATTAAACAGTTATACGGGATGGACTAATTCACAATCTCAAACGGTGCACGACCACACGCTCGTCATCTAGCATGTACATCACCTCAAAGTAGCACAACAATGTGAAATCTAGGGTTTCATACCCTCAGGACAGCATTTACAATCATAACTCTATCTGGTCTAAGTTCTAGCCTGCGATGCCTTTGCCTCTCGCCTTGGCCTCAACTCATGTCGAAACTATCAAAAATTAGAATCATGACGTCAAAATATGCTAAGGGAACGAAGCCCATAAAAATAATCAAACTACAACACAAATACCCGAAATTAACCAAACCCAACCCCGAGGCCCACGTCTCGAAATCAGATAAAAGTTATATCAATAACTCCTTATCCTCCCACGAGTCCATACATACCAAATTTACCAAAATCCAACCACGAATGACCACTTAAATCCCTAATTTTAGGTCTCCAATTACAAGCCCTAGTTCTTCAATTGCAACCACTAATTTTTCATAAATTACAAGCTTAATCCATGAAATAACACCATAGAAACGAGTTTTAGGTTCAACAATCTTACCTCAACGAAGCTCACTTGAATTCCCTCTTCGAATCCCACAAAAAGCTCTAAAATCGATTTTAAAAACGGTGAAGAAAGGCTAAAAATCACGAAAGAGGTTTATATACTTTCTCGCCTAGGGTTTTCACACCTGCGGTCTAATTTCCGTCCCTGCAAAGCTGCTTCTGTGGTCAACAAAACTGCTTCTGCGATTTTCACTTAAACCCCCTAGAACCGCACATGCGCATACCCTTCAGCACATATGCCTCCGTACCATCTCGCCCAATTCCACATCTACATCCACTTCTCCACTTCTGTGAGCTCACACCTGCGGTCCCCAATCCGTAGGTGTGGTTAAGACAATAACTCAGTGCCTTCAGCTGCAAATTTCCAACTGCGAACTTCCTGTCAACCATTCTAAATCACCCCGAGGTCCCTAGGACCTCAAGCAAAAGCACAAACAAGTCATATTTCACCATCCAACTTGAACCAATCTTCGAAACACCCAAAATAACATCGAATCAACCAAATAATATTGGATTCAAGCCTAAGGTTCTAAAAACGTTCGAAATACACTTTTGATCAAAAAGTCTATCAAACCTCGTCCGAATGACCTAACATTTTTCACACACATCACATATGACAAAACTAACCTACTTCCACTTCCGAAATTCCATTTTGACCCCCATATCAAAATCTCACCTAACAACCGAAAAACGCCAAAATTCTGATTTCGCCATTCAAGTCTAAATCTACTTCGGACCTCGAAAACACATTTCGATCACGCTTCTAACTCCCAAATCACCTTCCAAATCTATCCGAACCATTGAAATTCACATCCGAGCCCGTTTTCACATAAGTCGTTAACTTTTTCAACTTAAGCTCACTCAAAAAAGACTAAATATCTCAAACCTTATCAAAACCTCTCTAAACCCAAAACAACCAACCCGATAACTCATAATATAGTTGAAAAAGATAATAAGAAGCGGAAATAGGAAAAATGGAGCGGTAACATATGAAACGACTGGCCAGGTCGTTACAACCCTCAAATGCAAATCTCAGATTCTATCCATACACAAGTATGAAAAATTCTCAATTGCTATATTTAAATCTCGAACCCATTAGAACCTTCTCGAGAGTCATTCACTCTACTCAAATCTAAATGGCACCACCCTAACAGGCTGAAAGACACATGTCCATTAGCACAACAACACGCAAAGAAATAATTCTACCCTAACACCACCAATGAAATTCATACTTCGCAGGCACTACATTATTCAAAAATAACAACTTAATCATTCCACGTCATATATATATATATATATATATATATATATATATATATATATATATATATATATATATATATATATATATATATATATATATATATATATATATATATATATATATATATATATATATATATATATATATATATATATATATATATATATATATATATATATATATTCATGAGTGTGTTATATCTTGTATTTAGGAAAGTTTCCTTACTTGAATCATCCTCGATCTCAGTCTATGCAGTCATAACTGCTCCACAAGTATGTCTCGGACCAAAAACTAAATTTAACCTATAACTATTATAGCACGCCCTTTTTTCCCTCCGTAGAGAGAAGTCCTAGTTTCGGTTCATGGGGGTAATAACTCATTTCCTTTTTGAGAATTGTGTAATTGAAGATTGCCTCCTAATGGATTATGGTGCGTTAGGGCACCTAGAATGATTAACTCTTAGATTGGTTTGCATTACCAGAGATTTAGGGGAAGGGTTCGAAATAACCTTAAGAAGAAGGTGTTAGACACCCCTCTTGTTCCACAAATATACTTATACTTACGAATTAGTCCTTTAAACAAAAAAGTAGTTGAAGCAAATAATTGCAAAGGAAATATGTTGCTCATTGTATGACCCAGATTATATGCAAAAGATTTGAACAAGTCTAGTTGAGCAACTCTGTTTGGAATGTAAGTCATCTGCTTGGGGTGATAGAAGGCAATATGGTCATTCCAAGCCCTCCACAGAAATTCTTGGCGACAGCGACATTTTTGGAAATGCTCCAACAACCATAACTGCAGCAACAAGTTATGACCCTCGAAATGATTGACCCCTCTTTGTCAACACTCTAGAGCCCTATAGATGTCGTCTATGATCATGGGGATTATGGTATATGTCTGTCCATTAATCCCTTCTATCAAAGTCCTGGCAACCATGGCCAAGCTAGTGTGGATTCTTCCATTTTTCATTGGGAACACTATCAGGCCTAGGAAGCACATAATGAATATAAACACTCTACGGTGGATGTGACCCAGAGAAGTGAGGAAGATCTCATCATGGTAGGTACGAAAAGACTTTTTATGGTCGTACCTCTTGTACAGGTATTTGAAAGGTATGTGAGATTCTTTCAAGCACACCATGTCGACATTCTTCTTCAGCCCCATCATCTTCAAAAATCCCCTACCCGTATAATTTTCTCGTATCAATAGCCTAAGACTGTCCCAAGTCAATCCCGCAAGCCCTCCAATTTCTTCTAGGAGTTGTGTCATTTCTATGTCACCGAAATGAAACATAGCCCTTTCACTATCCCAGAATAAAGTGGCAGCCTTGATCAGTTTGTTATTTGGCTCAATACCAAGCAAGGAAGGCTGGTTACCCAGGTACTTTCTCATATTTTCTTGTCACTCAAGGAGAGGTCCTCCCACCAATCTAGCAGCAATGGTTGGATGTTACTAACCATACCAAATATGGGGACCTCATGCCTTATTTTATGCAAATCAAAAGGGTTAGACCTCACCCCCTACTAGACTTGACTATTTATATATTTATGATCAACATAATGGCATTTAGTTCTCCAAATTAATGCATAGAACGTGGTTGTGCCCGTTGGAATTAATGAATACTCGATGGACTTTGGATAAGGCTTATCTTAAAGGATCATTATGTGGACAATATAACTGATCCGACTAGGTTTGACCATGATGCATGCATATTTTTTTTGCCAAAGTAAGGTTTCTATCGGGTTTTAGACTGGTACTGTCAAGCGGACAACTCGAGGGAGAAGGCATGGAACTGTCGACAGCACCACTGATTGACTGTTCTTACCGCAAATAAGCCTTTCCGAATTTAATGGTAGTAAATAGGAAGAGTACAACCACTCATTAAAGAGTTGCTATAGCATTTGATATGCACAAGTGGAATATGATGTGGAGTTTTATGCAGCATTTAATAACATGTGGTCAAGTACTTGTACGTAGGGAAAATAAATACAACATTTAGATAATCGAAAGACAGTTACAGGAAAAAAAACAAACCGACAAGTCAGTTCCAGGGATAAAGAACCATAAACGCTTAAAAATGGACAGTTAAATTCAAAAGAGGGAAAAGGGTACAGGATAAAGCATACTTGGACTAATTCGTAAAAAGATAAGTTCGTATGGTAAGAGCCTACCCTAGAAGATTCGCTATGTTGTCGTGCCCCCTTTTTTCCCTCCACGGAGAGAAGTCTGGGTTTCGACATTCATGGGGGCAATAATGCATTTCCTTTTTGGGAATTGGGTATTTGAAGAGTCGCCATCTAACGGATTAGGGTGCGCTAGGACACCTAGAGCGATTAACTCTTGGATTGGTTTGCATTACCATAGATTTAGTGTAAGGCCTCGAAATAACCTTGAGGGGAAGGTGTTAGGCACCCCTCTTGATCAAAAATTGTGGGTCCCAGTTGAACTTATACATAAGAATTAGTCCTTTAAACAAATAAGTAGTTGAAGCAAATAATTGCAAAACAAAACACATTGTTCATTGTGTGACCCAGATAATAGGCAAAAGATTTGAACAAGTTGTGTACATATAAAACAAAGCTTTAAACAAAAAGGAATTTTGGGAAAGGAGGAGACCTAGGTTGGTTAGCATATAGGATCACCCCACACAATGTCTCGTAAACACTCCTCAATGGGGCTACACGTGACATTAGCGCGTAGTCATCATATCCCATATCTACCTTTCCAACCCCCTTAGTGGTTACTAATGTGAGTTTTGGTAGCCATATCTAATGCGTGTTGTTACCCGTCCCTTCTTAATGGTCCTGGAGGAATATATGGACCACTACATACAAGTAGTTCTAGATAACCCCCTAAGGTTTTAAAGGAGAAAATACTAAGGTGACAGACAAGAACAAATTGGACCTTAGCATATAAGGCACAAAAGAGGCAATTAGAGGCTCAAGTTTACCTCCAAAAACAAAGCACATACAGCATGACTCAAACTGAAATAAGGACCTTATTGTTGAACAGTATCCTAAGACATGATATCAAGGCGAATATTAGAACACATGAAATATGCAGTTTTATTTTATAAACTCGGAAGTAATGGCCCTATCAGTTTCCTTACTGATTTTTAAGCCGATTAAAATCAAAACGACATTAAGTAGCAGAAATAGTTTCAGAGTTACAGGATTTGAAAATTCCCTATATGCTTGACTGCACGCTGAATAGTGGTGTCCTAAGAGCATGATAACTACATTTGACATAATAAAACAGTGGACAGATATTAAAACAGACTCTTGAGTTCTTATAGGCATGCATTCGAATAGTGAATTAGGGCAATACTCGAAAGAATTCATTTCATGGAAAACAAACCACCAATTATACCAGTAACTAATCATGAAATGGATTAACTTATTTAAATTAAACTAATTTTAGATCAATAGGAAGAATTTCTGACGTTGTCCCCAATAGCCATAGTATCTAATTGTTAAGAGCTGATGTTAGAAACTTGTAGCCATGATAACAAATGAAAACACATTTAACTACCTGCTATAACAGAAGTTGAACTAGATCGTATCCTATAGGCATGATATCTATTTGTGAAGTAGGTTTTAAGACCTATGAATATGATTTCTATTATTGGAACCATTTGAGACTTATATGCATGATTTATAACATAGAAAAGCAAACATAACAAATATAAAATCCTATAAGCATGGTTTCTACTCCATTTACCCCACAAATATGCAACTATCCACCCTTTTTCAATAGTTACACCAACATTTGTTTACAAATTATTATAGACCAGATGCATGAATTACATAAATAGATAACAAAGGAAAAGAATAAGTTACACTACAAGGAGCCTGCATCAGGCCCAAATGATTTCCCAAAACCTCCAACATCCTCAAATGCCCATTTCATAGACAATATCATTGTCTAGGTGCGTTAAAGTTTCCTAAGGATCCCAAGGATCCGTGGAAGTGCTCACACCTAGGCTTTGTAGCAAAAATTGAGTAGGTGTAGTGTGGGAGGGCCAGCCTTAGTGTGCCAGAGTTTAGAGGGTTCTCAAGAGGATCCCAAGGCAGAGCACACACTGGAAGGGGCAGAACCTAGTGACTTTGGAGTAGAGTGAGAGTGTAGACACAGCTTGAAAGGTTTCAGTAGGAAAACACTGTTAAAAAGAGATTTTGCTTAAAATAGTTTCGTAAGAAAATACATAGGGATTACTTCACACAGGAAGGTGCATGCTAGGGCTTATAGAAACATACTCACAATGGGGCATACTAGAAGGGGATCCTAAAGGGGTGTATAGCATGCAACAAAGAAGATAGTGAAGTATACGTATTAATTGCAGGGTGAAAAAAAACTATAGATAGAAGCATATTAGAAACATGACAAATTGAAGTAATTGGAGAACCATATTTTTTGGGACTTGAATTAAAATCAGAACGTACCAATAGAGAGATGGTAAACACAAAGTGAGGAATAGGAAAGCACAATAGTTAGCATTGGTTTACAGCCGGCTAACTAAGAATAATAGCTAGTACCTAAAGAAATAGTAGAAAGTTTTTTTTAGTGTGGGAGAGATTTTTGAACCTAAAATGTTTGTGTCTTTGTGTTAATGAGATAGTAGGAATATATAGTAGTTCAAAACTAGGTAAAACAAGGCTATAATCACAATAGTATAGTAATTATGGAACTCAGAATCAATTAGAGCAAAATCAGTATAAGCGCTCCCATAAGTTAAGGGAATTAGTTCAAACGGTAAGAACAAGTAACAAATAAGGAAAGAAATCAATGTATGAACAATAAGGAAAGATTTCAAATTTAGTAAGTATAAGGTAAAAAATTAGGGATAAGTTCAACAAACTCTAATTAAGGAGATAGTCGGTAGGAATAAAATACCAATGCAGGCAAGGTAGGTGAGTCAATCAGTTTGAATAGAAAGGGTAAGAATCGAAGGTTTAAATGAATCCCAATCAAACTATGAAATAGGGAATCTAGAATCAATAAAAAAGAAAGTCATGATTCAATGTTCAGCATATAAATAGAGTGAGATAAGAATAATCAGGCATAGCAAACATGAAGGTTAAACAACACTGATAGAAAGAGGCAAGTCTTGAACAGTAAAGATGAACACAAGCATATATATATATATATATGTGTGATATAAGTTAGGCTAAAAACTCGGTAGGAACATATTCGAGATAGGATAGTCATAGAAACTCAAACAAGAAACGATCAGTCATGCTAACGTATAGAACCAAACAAAGAAACCTAGAAAATTAGGGCTTTCAACATAGACGAATTGAAGAGGTAGTAAAAATCATAGAATAAACCAAAATATGCAAGAAATAGAAGTTTAAACACAAAGAATCAGTTAAGCAAGGTTTTAAAAGAAATTTTGAAACCCTACCCTAATTTTGGAAAAAGGTGAAAAACACTTGAAACCAACTATTCTTGTAAAAGAGTTCCAAGGACAGTGTAAAAACTTAAAGAAACAAACTCAAATGGTTCTAGATCTGTACAGATCTAGAAGAGATAAGCAGAAATTGGGGTTTCAGAAGAAACACATATAGAGATGAAAGAACTTGTCTAGAATCCCAAGGATCGTAACAAATACAGCATGATTTTTCTCGAAATCACACTGGAGTATCCACGAACAGACCAGTGGCGAATCCTAGATGCAATTCATGACACGACCCTAGTTCCCTTTTCATGAACTATTATGACGGCACCTAGTCTCTACGACTAGGTAAGCCTAACAATGCGGAAAGAAAATAATAAAAACCAAAATAATAAAATGAATCAGTGTCTAAGATTCCACCTAGCATATAATAGTACAAGAATCTCAACATAACACTCTCAATATCTAGAACCCCATGAATCACAATCTAAGAGATACATAAAAGCTCTACTCTAGAAATATCTATCAACAAGAAAAAAAATACATAAGGGCTAAACTAGTACAAAGAATAGAAAGGAACTCCTCAGTCTATGGACGTGGCAGATATACCTCGAAGTCTCTACAGAAGTGCCTCACCTCAAGGATGTAAGATTTGTGGAAGTACCTAGATCTGCACATGAAAAACATGCGCAAAAAGGGCATGAGTACACCACAGCGGCACTCAGTAAGTGCCAAGACTAACCTCGGTTGAGTAGTGACGAGGAAAGTCAGGGCCCTACTAAGATTTAATGAAATAAAAGGTATAATAGTGTATGATAAGATAGTATAATCCAGTGCAACAGTAAAAAGTAATACAGGGTAGAAAAAACAACAACTACAACAGAGACAAAATAATCACAAAAAGAAATACAACTCAACACAGAAATAACAATCAAGGATCTACCAGGATATCGTCCTGTAGCCCCCAAATGTAAATACTCGGGGATCTCTTAGTATCCCGAGGATCTCTCGGTATCCTCACTATAAGTTGGGGATCTCTTGGTATCCCGAGGATCTCTTGGTTTCCTCAATAAAAGTACTAAGGATCTCTTGGTATCCCAAAGATCTTTTGGTATCCTCAATATATGTACTAAGGATCTCTTGGTATTCCAAGGATCTCTTGGTATCCTCAATATATGTACTAGGGATATCTAGGTATCCCGAGGATCTCTTGGTATCCTCAACATAAATAATAGAGATCTCTTGGTATCCTCAATATATGTAATAAGAATCTCTTGGTATCCAGAGGATCTCTTGGTATCCTCAATATAATAGGGATCTCTTGATATCCCGAGGATCTCTCGGTATCCTCAATATATATGTGTTGGGGATCTCCCCAAATCCAAATCCGTAGTCCCAAAGTAAACACGCAGCAGTCACACGAAGAATTAAATTCAAATTTTGTACCAAGGAAAAACAGATATGTCTAACATAGCATGATGCACATAATCCAAGGAAGGCAGTGTAATCACGCAAGAAATTAAGTCAATAGTTATGCCTACCTAAGCTAGCAGCTGGCTTAAATTACAAGTAGTGTAAACAGGAAAACAGAAACACAATTTTTGTAACTTAATGAAAATGGGTTTTTAGCAATTAGCTCAAGTACACACTCATCACCTCACGTACAAGGCATTTCAAATATCAACAATACCAAATCCTAATGGAAAGTCTCCCACACAAGGTTAGACAAGGCACTTACCTAGAACTGACTCAAAATAAACTTAATATCACTCTCTTGCCATGAATACTCGAATCCAAATTGCAAAAATCTATTAAAAGTAATTGCATAATGTAATTAATACTTCAAGTAACTAATTCAACTAATAAATTCTAAACTAATACGAAAAATTAGGAAAATGACAAAAATGTCCCATGGGTTCACGACTCGGAATCGGGTAAAAGTCACAAATTACGAACACTCATTCAATTATGAGAATACCCATACTAGTTTCACTTCAATTCTGATGTCGGCTTTCAAATCCCAAAAATTCATTTTATGAAGTTACACAATTTTTCCCGAATTTTCATCCCAAATCTGTGCTCAAATGATGAATCCAAAATCATGTATTTTAGCCAAAATTGATTAGAATCACTTACCCCGATGGTTTTCTTGAAAATCTCTCAAAAAATCAGCTCACTAGGTCAAAATATGAAATAAACCCAACTCTAGTGTTTATAATGCACCTTCCAGATCCCAGCACCGCAGACCGTGGAAAATCACCGCAAACCGCGATTGAGCACCGCGACCACAGTGGATGTTGACTACAGTGACAGTCTTTAGTATTTTGGCTATAACTTTTTCCATAGATGTACAAATTCCTATTATAATATGTTTTTACAAACTAGATTCAAAGATCAAGAACTTTTTCTTTTACATCATCTCCAAATTCCTTGTAGGTCAAAATATATAGGCTCCCGAAGTCAGACTAGTGAACCTGCGGAATCTCCTCACCGCGGTAAATCCCACAACTATCGCAAAATATCACTGCGGTCCGTGGTCCCCCTATGATCCTGAACAACTTCCGAGTGCCGAAATGTCTGAACTTGCTCAAAACTCTCCCGAGACCCATGTGACCTCAACTAAACATGCCAACCAATAATAAAACATATTCAAATTTGTTCCAACCTTCGGAACGCATCAAAACAACATAAAAACACCACTTTAGCATCAGATTCAAGCCTAAGAACTTCAAAACCCTAATATTACGTTTTCGATCAAAAAGTCTATGAAACATTGTCTGAATGACCTAAATTTTGCACACACGCCATATTCAATGCTACGGAGCTACTTCAACTTCAGGAATTTCATTTCAACCCTTGGATAAAAATCTCACTATCAAACCAGAAACATCAAAAATTCAACTTTCGACATTTCAAGCCTAAATTAGCTACGGACCTCCAAACACAATCCGAACATGCCCGTAAGCCTGAAATCACCAATGGAGTTAACGAAACCAACAGAAGTCCATTTCGAGGCCGTCTTTACACTGCTCCAACTACGGTCCAAATTCTAAAGCTTATGTTCTCTTTTTGGGACTAAGTGTCACAAAACACTCCAAAACTTAAGACCAAACATCCCTGCAAATCAAAATAGCAGAAACAAGTACGGGAAGGGTAGTTAATAGGGGATAGGAGTGTTAATTTTTAAAATGATATTTCTGGTCGTTACAAGTCGGTATGGACCTGGACCCTGAAGACCTTAGAGAAGGAGAGCATGGCATGAGAGAAGCCATTGGATGCTCAGGAGTCGATGAGAAATCACCGGAGATGACCAGAGAAGAGTGTTCAGCAATTGAAGGGCTAGGGCTTGGTTGAGAGTTACTGAGAGAGGAGAGGATCTTAGGGCGGCGGATTCTGGAAAATGATTAGGGTTAGGGGTGGTTTAGAATTAAAAAAGGCAAGAATCAATACGGGCTGTTGATCTTTCAGATCAATGGCCATGATTTAATTGGTTCTAAGTTGGGTAGGTGTGTTTAGGGTTTGGGTCAGGTAATTCCACTAGAAATTGGGCTGTGGTTGGGCTAAAATTGAGGCTAAAATTGAAATGCAATCTGGCTATGTTTTAAATAACCAATTTAACAATATATAATTTATAATAAATAATTTCTAGAAATAATTTTGTGTACAAAAATTAATTAAAAACAAATATTTAATATTTTAAAAATATAGAATATCATTTTATGCTTATAAAACGTAATTGTACATTAATAAGGCTAATATTGTAATTATATGCAAATTAGCTTTAAAATGCAAATATAAAAATGCACTAAAATATATTAACAATATTTTTGCATAAATATAGATTTAGATGACTGAATTACCAGAACAGTAATCTGATGAATGATTATTGGGAACTTTATGAGAAAAAAAGGGGAAGGGAATAAATCAATTTAAAATCTTTAAAAATATAAAAAAATTATAAAAACCTTGTGCATATATATATATATATATATATATATATATATATATATATATATATATATATATATATATATATATATATATATATATATATATATATATATATATATATATATATATATATATATATATATATATATATATATATATATATATATATATATATATATGTTATTTTGAAAGTATTTATGCATATTAAAAATATATAGGAAAAAATTGGGTATCAACAAATATGAAATGGAATTGCCAATAGCAGGCTTCCCCACTTGGCTAAAGTCATATACCAAAATAATAAATAATTCACAATACCCATATTTAATTACTGCAATAACCACAGCAGTGAGATTTAACTAAATTCCTCCCAAGCTCATGCAACATAACCTATACGGTACCTCAAATCGTCTACTAAGCTCGCCTTCATTTCCCGTGACGTTCAGGCCAACTTTCTTGACTGATTCATATTCAAATCTTAATACATCTACCCAACTAATAGAAAATAATATTCTCCACACAATATTATAAAGATCACACCTCTTAAGTTTATTCCGCAGGTGATAACCCGCATGTTTAGCCTTAAGCTGGCATCTTATTGCCACAACCACTATATAATCACTTAACCTTTCTTAAGTTTTAACTCATCAACAAGTCGTGAAAATCTAATTTGTTTCTCAATTACACCACGTGAAAGATCCTTCAACACACTCATAACTCAAGAGTATAAGTTAAATCGAAACAGACATCAAGACATTTCTAGCAAACTCCTTTCATCCCATCGACCATCTAAACACATCCCGCAGTCCCTTCATACTCATCATATATCCATTCAACCACTTATCAAGCCACATATTTCAACTCAGAAGGACACTGGACACATAACTCCAACACACAAGTTTTTTGCAACTGAAACTGCCGAGCCTAAGTTGCGGTCTACACCTAGCTTCAAGTCCTCTAAATTGGCCCATCTCCAAAACACACAAAAAATTTCATCTCGTACCTCGTTCATACAGTCACAAGATGTCGATGCACATCTGATACCAAGTGTTCACATACGTGTACGAGTGAGTGAAATAAATTCAATGAGGCGTGTTTCAAGCTGAACTAATATCACACGATGAGGAAAGAAAAATTGAAAGTTTATCCTAAATGCATTTAGCCACTCGAAGATAAGTATGGAGGTCATTATACCGATCCGTAAGACTCTACTAGACAATTGCTCAAGACACGTGAGATCTTTGTAACCTAGGGCTCTGACATCAACTCTTCACGATCCAAAATCCTAACATGTTGTGATGGCGCCTATCTCAGTACTAGGTAAGCTGACAACCTCAATAACCTACAATTTCTTTTAGTTTTGAAAACATAATATTCTAATTTAATAGAAATCCCACAAATATTGATACAAATACATTTCCAAAACCCGATTTCACTAAGTACATGAGCATCTAAATGATAATAAGTTCTGACCGATAACAACACTCTCTGAAAATATAGAAAATTACAAATAACTGATAGAAAGAAGAATCAAGCTTTGTGTATGCCAAGCAGCCGTCAAAATCTCCAACAGATAACCTCTGAAATCTACCAGCCCCTATATTCGGGATATCCTAGATCTACACACGAGGTGCACGGTGTAGTATGAATACAACCAACTCAATAAGTAATAAGACGAACCTTTAGGCTGAAGGTAGTGACGAGCCCAGTAGGTACAGTCCAATATAAAATTACAGTACAGAAATGTTGGCATGCTTTCAAGTTTAACCGTTTAACTCAGTACAAGTAAAATACATCAACCCTGAATAATATGAGGAATATGACATCTCTATATCTACATGCCAATATACATACTGCATGTGATGCACCTTAGTGTAAATCTTGTGCACTCACACACTCGGAATACTCAATCACTCAGTACTATATATGGCCAATCCATCCCAGGGAAGATCCATCCCAAAATATAAATGATTCGGTCAAGATCCATGTCCATGGAAGATCTATCTTTCAATATAAATGATTCGGACAAGATCCATGTCTAGGAAAAATCCAACCCTCAATATAAATACTTTGGAAAAGATCCATGTCCAGGGAAGATCCATTCCTAAATATATATACTTTGGGCAAGATCTAAGCCCAGGAAATATCCATCCCTCAATATAAATACATCTGCCATGCCCTAGGGAAGATCCATCCATCAACATAAATACTTCAGACAAGATCCATGCCAAGGGAAGATCCAATCACTCAATATAAATAGTTCGGACAAGATCAATGTCCAGGGAAAATCCATCCCTCAATATAAATACTTCGGGCAAGATATATACCTAGGATAGATCCATCCTCAATAAAAATACTTCAAGAAAGATCCATGCCCAGGGAAGATCCATCCCTCAATATAAATAATTCAGACAAGATCCATGTCCAGGGAAGATCCATCCCTCAAAATAAATACTTCGGACAAGATCCATGCCCAGGGAAGATTCATCCCTCAATACTTCGGTCATACCCCAGGGAAGATGCACCCCTCAATATAAATACTTCGGGAAAGATCCATGCCCCAGAAAAGATCCATCCCTCAATATAAATACTTCGGGCAAGAACCACGCCCCAGGGAAGATCCATCCCTTAATATAAATACTTCGGGCAAGATATATGCCTAGGGAAGATCCATCCTTCGCGCTCACTGTGTGGGGTGCTGACTATAGAGGGGATCCTTTAGCCCAAGCGCTATAATAGCCAGATCCAAGCATAAATAAATAAAATATATTGCGGCGTACAGCCGATCCCATAAATATAGCTCAAAATTTCCAATCTCTCGGGCTCACAATAATATGAAAATCGACACGACATAATGATATGATGTATCAACGAAGGGCAACAAATACTGAGATATGATATAAACTGATAGATGTGACAAAGTACACAATCAGAATCATTTAACAGATAGTTCAATGGTGATTCGACCTATGTGGGTCCTAAAAATATCAGCACGTAGCCTAAGCATGATCTTTAATATGAGCCTCAGCTCAATTTCTCTAACACATGAAGGATACATGGATTATTACATGATTCTTTAATTATACAACTCCACACAATTTACCTAAAGTCACAATTTTTTTGGTGCACGCCGACACGCTCGTCACCTAGCATGTGTGTCACCTCCAACAATTGATGTAAGACAACATTCAGGGATTCATATCCTTAGACCCATGTTTAGAAATATTACTTACTTCAAACCGTGGAAATCTTTATTCCAATAAGAATTTTTCTCGCAAATTGGCCTCCGAACGACTCGTATCTAATCACAATTGGTTTGATTCAGTCAATGCAAATTATAGGAATTAATTTCATATGAAAATATTAATTTTTCCAACAAAATCCGAAATTACACCCAAGAATTGCCAGTGGGACCTACGTCTCGGAACCCGACAAAAGTTACGGAATATGAACATCCATCCAAACACGAATTCAACCATGCAAATTTCACCAAATTCCGACATCAATTCGACCTCCAAATCCTCAAATTATATTTTCAAATTCCTAGGCCCAAGCCTTCGAATTTCACCTCCAAGTTTTCCATGAATTCTTGCTCAACAATCACCCAAAAACGAAATTGAAAACTAAGGTATCGAAATTTACCTCTTTGATGAAGAACTTGAGGGATTTTTTGTTGGATCTCAAGGATCGGATAAGATGTTGATGAAAAAAGCTCTTGAGTTTCTTCCTCTCTCTAGAAACTCTCTTCCCTCTCTATAAAATACCAGGAACTCCCCAAAAATGACCCCCAAAACGAGTTAAATTAAACGGGGTTTGGGTGGAAAAAAATCAGACTCAGAGTGGTCTTTAAATCCTCACAGGTGCGCCGCATCGGGTGCCCCGTGGGGCTCTGCGGTAGTGTAAATTTCTGCCAGGTTTTGGTAATTTGGTCATAACTTCTTGTAAGAGTGTCCAAATAACGAACGATTAGCTCGAAGATATTCAATTTAATAGGTTGTTCATCACATAACCCCTCGTCCAAAGCTTGGTTTCATGCGAACTCATTTGAAACTTAATATATTTAGTCTATAATGAAATTTTCAACTTGGCTTGGACTTAAGCCTCTCTTTCGACTCCTAAGCACTTATAATATGTCTCATACTCTTATTATCATATTCATTATATAAATAGTCCTCGTCTGTAGATAAAATAATATAATTAGCGTATCTCAACTTTTTTAATAGCAGTTAAGTACTTCGAAATTTTCCGGGGTATTGAAATATGAAATAGCAGGAATTAAGCTAGGTGTAAAAACACCAGAAATTTGGACTTGACCCCAGCTAATTAAGAACAATTTGGACTTCTACTTGCTTAATGGATTTGGATAACAAACTTTACCTTAGATGAGCTAAGCCCAACATTCATCTCTGAAAGGCGAGTAAAAGGACTTATCGTCTCTGAAACAGTGACTAATAATTTCAGTATAAACTTCTGTTTCAGCAAGTAGCATATCATAAATAGAAAGAGATTACTATGATCACAAAGTACAAGAACAAGTTGATCATTGATCAAAATGTAATAAAATATGAGGAATATCATAACTGTATTCATTATTTGTAGTAAGAACTCATGATTGTTAAAGCACTAATATCGAAAACCCAACTGGCGTAAAATCTATTTGGATTCAAAAGTTAGAAGTTTAACAAGCAAAAGTCAAAATTAATCCTATAATTGGCCGGTACGGAGAAGTTTAAAATCCACATAATTTTAACTTTAATTAATACTTCTTTCGTCCTAATTTATGTGCTATACTTTCATTTTTAATTTGTTCCAAAAAAATATCATATTATTTTATTGTTAATGAGATAATTTATTGTTTTAGATAAGAGTAGTTGCTCTAACGGTAAGCAACCTCTACTTCCAATCAATAGATGGTGAGTTTGAATCTCCCTCAGAGCAAGGTGGGAAGTTCTTGGAGGGAATGATGCCGAGTTTCTATTTGGAAACAGCCTTTCTACTCCAAGGTAGGGATAAGATCTGCGTACACACTACCCTTTCCAGGTTTCACTAAGTGGGATTATAATGGGTTGTTGTTGATGTCGGGTCACAAGTTTTAAAAAAGAAAATCTTGAACTTTCGTACCCCATTTTAAATCTGAAGAGAGGGAGTTAAACAATTTGCTATAATCCTTCTTCTTTAAATATGAAGACTAGGAATTTTATACTAGTATGTTAAAGAGCACCTATGAGATTAACAAGTTCTAACCAATCTGTCTTAATTTGCAAAATATTGAAACTAAATAAGGAGTATTTACGCGCTAAAAAAGCACGGACGTTACAAATATTACTAGGTTATTACATGTGATGGTGTCGATGGAAATGATGAGAATTGGCAGCTTGCTTCTGGTGATTATTCTCAAGGTGGTGCTGATGTTGATTATTATGGAGATAATCTGAACTGCCATTTGCATTATTTTCTTATAATGGTCTACCCATTTCAGACCACACTCTACTAGGGTTTCTTGTCAGCTCTAGCAAGGACTCCCTCACATTATCAGCTTGAACCATTTCATTATCCCTTTTCTGGTTTAACATACAATTTTCACAGTCAATATTAATGAAAACAAGAAACAATAAGGGTAAATTTGGGAAAAAATGTTTTTTTTCTAAAATATTAAATGCTTAAAACAAATTTAATTTGACAAAACGATTAATATTTGAATAAGTTTGACTTACTTCTACTTTGAAGATACTTGATACCAAACAAGTATGCCTAGTTGCATTTACATTTGTAACCTCCAAACCCAATGAGTTTAAAGCCTCCAATATCCTCACAAATCCACCTCCCTTGTGCTCTCGAAACACCTTCACAAAGAACTCATTCCCATCTAATTCTGCTACTTCCACTTGTGGCTACATATCATCAACAAATTATCTTAAATCCATATCATTGTAGAGATCATTGAACATATAAAAAGAAAAACTTCTAATGATTAAGGAGTTTAACTTCTATATACTAATAATCTAAAAAAACAATTACGCTGTCAGGTTACTAGAAAGAAAAATTATCCCAGTAATTTTACAAGTGAGGTTTGGGGAGTGTAGTGCGTATGCAAACTTTACCCTTTTCTTGTGAATGTAGAGAGGTTGTTTTCGATAAATTATTGGCTCAAGAAAAGTAACATAGTTAAAAAAAATACAATAACGGGAAGCTATGGAAAAAGAAGCAGTAACAATATGTTGATAATATAAGAAATATATTACTGCTATCTGTCTATAAATAAACAAGTTGTACCTCCATTTGCTGCAATTTTTCATTCTCTTCTACCTCTTGATTTTGTCTAGAAGGATCAATGCTGCCATTGGAATTAGCTGATATTCCTGTATGACTTCCATTTGAAAGTTTTCCATTTCCTGATTTAGGCCTGTTATTTTGATCAATTCCATTTTGGCCTAAAACCTCATTTTGGACCTGGCTCTGATTCCTACCACCCTGATCATCATCTGAACGTTCTTCAAGCTCAAGCTGCAGATCTTTCACTTGCTTTTCCAATTCCATCACATATTCAATAGCATCTCCAAGTATTGAAGCTCTATCCAACTGTATACATAATTTCGACAATAATTATTAACCAATCAAGAATTCAAACATGTATATAGTTGTGTTGCAAATAAGGACAAAAAAAGGGCGGCGTGGTGCACTAAGCTCCCCCTATGCGCGGGGCCGGGGAAAGGCTGGACCACAAGGTTTTATTGTGCGCAGCCTTACCCTATATTTCTGCAAGACTATATCGTATGTGGTTTTTATGAACTAAGATTATATTAATATTACCTTAGAAATTTTGGGAACCAAAGCTCTAAGAGCATAGAGCCTTTCATTAAGTTTCTTCCTTCTTTTTCTTTCAGCCTCAAGATTCTTGGATTGACCCTTTCCATTTTTCCTTCTAAACTTAGAATCATCTTCATCTTCATTTTGATCACTATCCGATCCCGAATTCGATCTTCCATTCTCATGTTGTTTAACATAGACGTCATCAATTAATCCAGCTTGATTACTACTATTTCTCATCATTTGCTTCTGTAAATAAGCATCCATTTCACTCATGTACTTATTCTCCATTGAAGTTGAAAAATGTGTCACGGCACTTGTGTTCTGATCGAATAACATTGTCGTTGTGTTGTTTTCGATTTCTGAGGTGTTGTAAGTATTGAAATGTGGAAGGAAGTTTACTGAAGAAGTATCCAAGTTTTTTCTTTTAAGTGGGAAATCATATGATAAGTGATCTGAATGGTCTCTTGATGTAACAGGGGAGACTATTTGCTGATAAAGATTTTGGGAATTTGTATTGTCATCTCCATTTGATGGGAATTTTTGCTGCTCCAAGTAGATGTTGCATTGAGTTGAGACAAAGTCTATGACTTTCTCATCTTCTGGTAGCTGTCACAGTTTTTAATATAGTGGTAACATTAGTCGTTTATACAAGGTTATTATCTATAACAACAACAACAAATCCAGTAAAATCATACAAGTGGAGTTTTTAGAGGATAACGTGTATACAGACCTTATACCTATCTTATAAAGATAGAGAGATAGTTTCCAATAGACCCTCGACTCAAAAATAATAAAAATGAAGTAATAAATAAACAATAACAATAACAAGGTAGTAGGACAACGGAAGCAAATGGCACAGCGTGTAATAACAAAGATCTAGGAATACAAAGATACAAGAATAGTATCAATACTACTGGTAAAAATGATATATGTGTAATAACAAGGAATTAGGAATAGGAAAATACAAGAGTAGTACTAATACTACTGATAAGACTAGGAGAAACTCTCGACTACCACCCAACCCACAATCCTAATTCTTGACCTCCTCACCTTCTTCTGGAGAGACACTGATACGCGAGTTAGGAGGTGTGAGAGGTAGACGATGGATGGTCAGAGAAGGGGTAGAGAGGGCTCCAAAATATACCGGGAAAAGGTGATTAGGAAGACACCATTGCAGCTTACCACGGAATATACAAGGCTTTTATTTGAATATGTTAAATTAAATTGTACTCCTTTGACATAATGTTGGTGGAATTTACACTAAGTGGAGGGAAGAAAATTAGCAACAAGTGAATAAGAGGGTGGAGGGAGGAAGCATATGTTTTACCTGTTTGGCACTGAATAACTCAAGCAATCCAAGAGGAGATGGAATCAAAACTCTGGTTCCAATTATTTCCTGCAATTAAAATCAAAAAACATTTTGTAGAGAAATCAGGAGATTCAAATGGATGTTTACGCTAGGATAATTAATTAACAGTAAAGATATCACGACTTACATTAGACATATTTGATTCAGAGAAAGGTACAAAGTTCAGCCATTTTGCTTGATTAGATAGCAAGGCCTGGGCATAAAACCTGCAATTTTATTGCAACGAGTTAGAATAGATATCGCAAAATTGTTACTTGGATGGATTTATTTCTTATAGGGATCGGAAAACGGCCTCCTGTAAAAATGTAAAGTGAGACTGTGTGCAAGACACAATGTGATTCGACCCCCGATCTTACGCATAGCTAGATCTTAGTGCACCACCAGTCTATTAAGTGATAGGAAGAAGGAATAGGCCAAATTTGTACCCGGAGTCTAATGCCAGAGAAGAAGGCAGTTGAGCCAGTAAATCGCAAGCAGTTGTTCTTGGATGCTGAAACATTACATCTCTACAAGGTGAAGTAGAAGAATCAGGGAAAAGAATCTCTTGCTCACATCTATGCATATTTTGCTCAGCTCCACCACAACAGCAACAAATCCATTCAAGAAACCTACATGGCAAATAATCCACAACATAATTACAAAATGATCCTTTTTTTTTTTTTTGCTTCTTTTTTCTTCTTTTGTTTGGGGTGGTGGGACGGGAGGCAAAGGCCGATCTAGAACAGGTTCAGTGGGTTCAACTAATACTTTCTGCTCGTACTATTATACATATGCAATAAAGCATTAAGAATGCATACATATAATGAAACCACGCTGTTTTGAACCTATTGGTTCTAAATCTTGTATTCGCCTCTAGATGGTGGGGGGAGAAGGGGGGGGGGGGGGGGGGGGGGGGGGAGAAAAGATATTGAGATCATAAATCAAATACCTTTGATCTTCACTCAACTTCCATAAAACACAGTAATCCCAGTTTTCTAAGCCCATAATAGGCCGAAGCCTCTCCATTAGATGCATGAGTTCCATGTTTCCTATTTTTGAGAAAAACAACAATGATTGAAATAAGATGAAAGGAGCCAAGTGATTTGGAAAAAGAATGAAGTACTTTCATCAGCAGATCAAAACAAAATATTAAAGTGAAAAGTGTTTGTCAACTTCTGACAGTGCTTATGAAATCATCATACATATTCACAGCTCAAAACAAAGAAAAACTGGAAAAGGAATGAGAAAAACCTGCCTTAATGTAAAGATTACTGCTTTCCTTTTTGTTGCTAATGGCCATAATTCAGATCATGTTGCTCCTTTTAGCTAAACAAAATAAAAGAAAACAAGGAAAGAGATACTAAATTAAAAGCATAAAAAGTAAAAAGCAAAAGATACTACACAACTTCAGCTGATAGCTATGTTTAACTGATGATAAATTATCCAATATGTTCCCAAGTTTTCAAGAATCAAATTTCAGCAAATTCCCAAAGGAAAGTTTTACTATGTTTTTCTGAACTTTTGATTAAGAAGAAATAAACACAAACTACGTAGCTAAAAAGAAGGAACTAAAACACACTTTCTCTTTGATCTGAAAATCTGCCCTTTTGTGTGGTATAGTTGTGTTTGCGGGTAGGATTGTAGTTTTTAATAGAGAAATTAATAGGTAGGTGAAAAGCAATGCATGCATGAGAAAGAGAGACGTTTGTTTGTTATGATAAGAGCGTCTAAAAAAACAAGAAAATATCTATGTTAGATGAGCACTTTCTCACTCTCTTTGTGTTAATTTTTTTTTATTGTAATTTAATTTATTCTGGTGTAATGAGTTTACCGTTTATACATGAGAAAAAAATTTAAATAACACTGAATTATTAAATTTGAAAAAAAAATTATATCATCCCACGCGCTAGACAATTTATGCAGATGAGTCGTGTCAGAAAATCTAAATACAATAACAATAATAATAACAGTAACAATAATAATTACGCTCCAAATAAGATGGGATCTGTAGAGTTTAATAATTTCACCACACACTTGTGGACTCTCATTCATTGAATATATATAGGATACAAATACAAGTTATAATACAATAAGATTTACACAAATCCCTAACTTGTAGGAGAGCTAACTAATTTATATTTATCTAGGATTCTATCATGATCTTCAATATTATCTCTAATACCCCCCCTCAAGCGAACTGGTGGTGGACCAACATGAAGCTTGGTACGAAAGGAGTCAAAGAGAGGACGAGGTAAGCTCTTGGTAAAAATATCAGCAAGTTGCTGCGTTGTGGGCACAAACTTGGTATGAAGACGTCCCGAGGCAATGAGCTCTCTGATAAAATGGTAGTCAATATCAATGTGCTTGGAGCGTTTGTTGGATACCGGATTTTGACTTAAGAAGAGAGCACTCTTATTATCGCATAGTATGGTTGGGCGGCCAGAGGTAAGCACGTGAAGTTCCTTCAGTAAGTGAGTAATCCAGAGTATTTCAGCAGCAGTATTAGCCAGAGCTCGGTATTCAGACTCACAGCTAGAACGTGCAACAGTTGGTTGCTTCTTAGCACTCCATGAAACCAAATTTCCGCCCAGAAAAACAGAGTACCCGTATGTGGAACGACGAGTTTCAATACATCGCGCCCAGTCAGCATCTGAATAACCAAGAAGTGATGTAGTAGGCGAATGATGAAAGGATAAGCCAAACGACAATGTACCTTTAACATATCGGAAGATACGTTTGACAGCTTGAAAGTGAATGGTGGTTGGTGCCTGAAGAAACTGACTGACCTGATTCACTGCAAAGGAAAGATCAGGTCGAGTAATTGTGAGATACTGAAGCGCACCAACCATAGAGCGATACAAAGTTGGATCGTGAAAAGCATCACCAACAGTAGTGAAATGGTCCGAAGTGGCAAGCGGAGTGGCCACCGGTTTTGCATCAAGCATAGCAGCACGGGACAAAATATCATGAGCATATTTTGTTTGGCTCAAAAATAAACCAGTAGGCGTATAAGTAACCTCAAGCCCCAAAAAATAATTGAGACGACCAAGATCCTTAATCGCAAATTCTTTATGCAAACAAGAAATAAACTGGCGAATAGTAGAAGCATGATTACCAGTGAGAATGATATCATCAACGTAGACCAATAGATATAAAACACACGAGCCACGTATGAAAACAAAAAGTGAGGGGTCCGCACGACTACATGTAAAACCTTGTCGCAGCAAAAAATCACTTAGGCGTTGGAACCACGCTCTTGGAGCTTGCTTTAGACCGTAAAGAGCCTTTTTTAATTTGCAAACATGATTAGGAAACCGAGGATTTGAGAAGCCAGGAGGTTGCTCCATATAAACAGTTTCCGTGAGATTACCATTGAGAAATGCATTCTTGACATCTAATTGATGAAGAGGCCATTTATAGAGAGTGGCAAGAGATAAAACAATCCGCACGGTAGCTGCTTTGACAACAGGACTAAAAGTAACCGAGTAGTCCAAACCAGGAATTTGCGAGAAGCCTTGCGCAACAAGGCGCGCCTTAAGACGATCCACGGATCCATCAGAGTTGAACTTAGTACGGAATACCCATTTGGAACCAACGATATTTGACTTCATTGGGCGTGGGACCAAATCCCACGTGTGGTTTTTAGCCAAAGCTTGTAGTTCATCATGCATAGCAGCAGTCCAAGATGGATCTTTAAGGGCTGTTTTATATCCCTTCGGTTCAGTAGTGGTTAACAAGGCATGATGCAGCCGAGGCAAAGACAAGTGAGTTAAGTCCACAATATGACGAGGCTTGACAATACCAGCCTTTGATCGTGTAGTCATAGGATGAATTGATGAAGTAGCAGCTGGAGGAGGAGGACCCGTAGGTGCAGCAGGTGACGGTGGACGCGGAGGTGTTGCAGGTGAAGGTGGACTTGGAATAGCAGCCGCTGGGGTAATAGACGTCACAGCTGATGGCTCATTGCAAAGAGAGCAATCGGCATTGCTTGGGTGAGCAGATAAATCGGGTAGTTTAGCTGTAGAAGGCAAAGTAGCAGGCGGCATGGGTAAAGCAGGCTCGTCATAGGTGGAGAAGACGAGAGTTGCTAAATCAGAGGACGACGAAGCTCCAGCAAAAGGAAAACTAACTTCATCGAATTGAGCATGGCGAGTAATATAGACTCGACCAGTAGAAGGATCAAGACATCTATACCCTTTGTATTGTGTACTGAAACCAATAAAGATGCATGGAATGCTTCGAGGTGCAAGCTTATGTGGCGCATAATCCCGAAGGTAAGGATAAACACGACATCCAAATATCCGAAAATTATCATAATTTGGTGAGGATAAGTAAAGCATCTCAAATGGCGACTTGGAACCAAGAATAGGAGAAGGAACTCGGTTGATGATGTACGCAGCAGAACTAAACGCATCAACCCAAAGAGATGCGGGAGCATGAGCATTAAATAACATGGCCAATCCTGTTTCAGATGGCTTAACAAGAGTGCCATCAATGTAGCCTGTTAACGTCTGGTAGGCAAGGAGAGGAAGTAATTGATGGCGCCAGAGAAGGTAATTAGAAGACGACAATTTAATTGTCAACATATGAAGAATGGTGTTCAAGGGGAGGGTACCTTCGGTTGCTTTTACAGCGGCAGCCATGGGAGAGAAGAAAGAAGAAGGCGATTAGGGTTAGGGAGGATCGGTTTAGTCTGATACCATGTAGAGTTTAATAATTTCACCACACACTTGTGGACTCTCATTCATTGAATATATATAGGATACAAATACAAGTTATAATACAATAAGATTTACACAAATCCCTAACTTGTAGGAGAGCTAACTAATTTATATTTATCTAGGATTCTATCATGATCTTCAATATTATCTCTAATAGGATCGATGATATAAATCCGCATTTCTTTCATTTAGCTCAACTCGTATGTATTATGAGGATTCTTTCATGGATTGACAAATTTTATGCTGGTTACCATCCTACCATAATCCTCTTTTATTTGGGTTTGGGACTGGTAACGTGAGCAAGCTATAGTGGCGAAGTTCACAAAATCTAAGTAGTTGAAAAAATAATTATGCAAACTTGTTATTTCTAGCTATTTCTTGATCAATGAATCACTGTGGTTTTTAACTGTATAGGCTATCATTACATTTTTAAATATCAATACGTGAAACAATTTGTATTAATTTTATATTCTTTAAGTATTTTTAAGGTTCTCTTTTTAATTTAGAGACTGAAGATAGTATAAAGGAATACCAAAGGAACGCGGAATAGTTAATTAATCATAACTGTCCAAAATGTAAATATAGAATTCTCCTCTTCTTAATAACTAGTTGCTGATAGTGAATAGTTGTTGGTAGAGGCATAAGAGATGAAAGATTATTGAGCAAAAATTAACAATTAGTATAAATTAAGTTCAATCATAGATAATTTGGTTGAAACATGCTTATAATCTCAAAAAGCTAAAAATTAATTGAACAATCCTAGTGATACTAAGGTTGTTAATCACAGGTGGATCCAAAATTTTAAATCAGTAGGTGCAGAATATTATCGTACCTACTAACCCTTTATAACAATCGATTTCAATTAGGCTCAAGTAAAACAATTTGTACAAGATGGAAAGGTAGTTTTGTTACTATCTGGATTTTTCATCATCGGGATCATGATGGCGTTTAACTTTTCAGAATACTAGGCAAGCCAACAGATAGAGATTTGATATGCTAATCACTATCTAGAACGATAAATAACAATAATTAAACCAAAACAGAGCAAAGAAGTATGGAAATTCATAATAATCCAAGTACTAATACATGACTACCCAAAATCTGGTGTCACATTCACAAACTTCTAAGAGTCACTACAAATATTGGTTTAAAGAAAACATATATGTTCTCGAATTAAAAGAAAACAGGAAGATTAGGATAATAAAAGGGGACTCCAAGGTTTGCGAACACCGGCTATCTACCTTGGGTCTTCTGATAAACTAAAGGCTGCAAGCCAACTCTGATCAACGCGGTCCAGTATCGAAATTTGCAAAGAAAGTACAGAGTGCAGTATTAGTATAACCGACCCTATGTACTGGTAAGTGCCGAGCCTAACCTCGGCGAAGTAGTGACGAGGCTAGGATACGACAAAAATATGAACCTGTGTAGTTAAATCATATACAGGAAGATAACAACAAATGAAAATTAAGCAGATATTAACGGGAAGGGGTGGAACATACTGAGGGAAATATCAAATCCTGAAATAGTACAGTAAAGAAACGCAGTAAATAACATGCTTTACACCATTGAAAGTAATAACATAGAAAACAAGTGCACTGCATCACCCTTCGCGCTTTTACTCTCGTCCTTACCATAATTATCAATAGAAACGGCATGGCATCGCCCTTCGTGCGTTAACTCTCATAACATGGCACGGCATCACCCTTCGTGCATTATCACTCACAGAATATGGAACGGTATCACCCTTCGTGCATTATCACTCATAAAATATTGCACGGCATCACCCTTCGTGCTTTAACACTTTCCATCACCGAAATAACAAAATAATAAGAACCCGACAAGGGAATTATCAATAACAAACTTCGTTTCAATATTTAACTTCACAACATCAATCTCAACTTGAGTCAATACTCAACCAATATCTAATTTCAGGAAAAACATGATAAGAATTATTTAACATGAGGAATAACTAGTTTAAGCATGAACAGTACGAATAAAGAATACAACAGGCACAAGAATAAGACTAACTCGCATTTTATGACTCGACAACAACGCATAGGTACCCCTCGCCTTACCTATACATTATACTCAATATCAAAACATGTAGCAAATAGGCAAGCAATACCTAATCCCTCAAGCGATGGTCAGACACAATACTTACCTCGATTCAACGGCCAAACTCAAGCCTCAATCACCGTTTTTCCTCTAGTTTCCACCTCTGAATCACTCGTATCTAGTCATAATATTAATAATATATATTATTGCTAAAGAATCATTTATACACAATTATAGTTTTCCTAACATTTTCCTCAAAAAATCAAAAATTGACCATGAGCCTACTTGTTCAAAACTCGGAGTTCGGACCAAAACCCCATTATCCATTTACCCCCGAGCCCGAATATGTAATTAGTTTGGAATCTGATCCCAAATCGAGGTCTAAATTTCCAAATTTGCAAAATCCCCAAAATTCTTCCTAAAATCCCTAATTCTACCATGAAAGAACAAGATTTAGGGTTACAAATCTATGGATGTTGATGGAAATTGAAATAGAAGAGTTAAAGAACACGAACCTATGATTGATGTTAAAATCCCTCTTTAAAATTCGCCCTAGGTTGAGTTCTAATTGAAGAGATATGAATTTTTTGAAGAATCCCATCTTAGGTTCTGTTTTAAAATCAGTGATCAGCCTTTTTCATGTTCATGAAGCTTTGGCCCTATTGGCCTTCACGTTTGCAAGTAACACATCATGTTTGTGATGGCATACCCCCCAGCCTCCCCGTTCGCGATCAAAGTGCCGCATTCGCAATGAGTTAACTTCCCATCCCCCAGGTCCCATGCTTCGCGTTCGGAGTAGACGGGTCACGTTCGCATCTTGTCCTTCGCGTTCGCAAATAAGAAATTTCCCCCTACCCCTCTTTACCTTTCGCGTTCACGAGACTAACTACGCGAACGCGAAGAAGGGCATATCAAAACAAGTGTTGCAGCAGGAATAACAAATTTTCAAAGTCTAAAATATCCCTTAGCCAATCCGAAACTTAGCCGAGCCCTAGGGCTCCAACCAAATATGTACAATTAAAACATCATACGAATTTTCTTGCGCGATCAAATCGCCAAAATAATACCTAGAGCTATGAATTTAGCATCAAATTGCATGAAATTTTCAATAAAGTTCAAAAGTTCTATTTTCTCAACTAAAGGTCCGAATCATGTCAAATCAGTCACGTTTCTCACCAAATTTCACAAATAAGGTATAAATATTATAACAGACCTGTACCGAGCTCCAGAACCACAATATGGACGCGGTATCAGCAAGATCAATCATTAACCAAATTTTTAAAACCTTGATAATTTCAGTTTAATAATCTTCATCAAAAATTCATTTCTCAGGCTAGAGACCTCGGAATTCATTCCAGGCATACGCCCAGATCCCATATTTTACAATAGACATACAAGGACATTCAGAACATGGGTCCGGGTCCGTTTACCCAAAATATTGACCGCATTCAACTTTAACTTTTTAATCCAAAAATTATTATTTCCTTAGTTTTCTCATAAAAGCTTTCTAGATACATGTCCGGACTGTGCACGTAAATCGAGGAGGAAAAATAAGATTTTGAAGGCCTCGGAACCCCAAATTGGGTTTAAAATACAAGATGACCTTTTAGGTCATCACATTCTCCCCATCTAAAGTAATTGTTCGTCCTCGAATGGACATAGAAAAGTACCTGAGCTGGGGAAAAGATGGGGATATCTGGTCTGCATATCAGACTCGGACTCCTAGGTAGCTGTCTCAATAGGCTGACCTCTTAACTGCACATGAACTAAAAGATAACTCTTCGATCTCAACTGAGGAGCATGCCGGTCTATAATAGCTATCGGCTCCTCCTTGTAGGTCAAATCATTGTCCAACTAGACAGTGCTGAAATTTATCATGTGGGATGGATTACCGTGATACTTTCAAAATATGGACATACGAAACACTGGATGTACCGTTGATAAGCCTGGTGGCGACGCAAGTCTGTAAGCCATCTTTCCCACTCGATCAAGAATCTAAGAAGGCCCGATGAACCTAGGTCTTAACTTTCCCTTCTTCCCAAACCGCATCACACCCTTAATGGGTGACACCCGAAGTAACACACACTCTCTCTCTCTCTCCGACCATAAATTCCACATCCCGAAGCTTACGGTCCGCATAACTCTTTTGCCTAGACTAAGGTGTACGAAGTCTATCGTGAATGATCTTAACCTTATCTAAGGCATCCTGTACTATATCTGTACCCAATAACTGAGTCTCCCCGGCTCAAACCAACCAACCGGTGGTTGACACAGTCAACCATATAGTGCCTTATAAGGAGCCATTTGGATGCTCGACCGATATCTGTTGTTGTAGGCAAACTCTTCTAAAGGCAAGAAATGATCCCAAGAACCTCCAAATTCAATAACACGAGCACATCATAAAGACGAATGATCTCAGGGATATAAATCTCTGCCAACCGTTCCGAAGAATAGGAAGTTTCCATAGAATGAAATGTGCTGACCTTGTCAGTCTATCCATAATAACCTAGACTGCATCGAAATTTCTCTAACACCGTGGGAATCTAACAACAAAATTCATAGTGATACGCTCCTACTTTCACTTAGGAATCTCTATCTTTTGAAACAAACCAACAGGTCTCTGATACTCGTACTTTACTTTGGTGACAATTCAAACACTAAGCTACATATGAAACAATATCATTCTCTATCCTCCTCCACCATTAATGTTGCTGCAAGTCTAGATACATCTTAGCGGCGCCAGGATGAATAGAAATACCGAGAACTCTGAGCCTCCTCCAGAATCAACTCAGAAAGTCCATCCACATTAGGCACACAAACCCGACCATACATCCTCAAAACTATATCATCTCCAACCGTAACTTGTTTGACATCTCTGTGCTGCACTGTGTCCCTAATGGAAAGAAAATGAGAATCATCATATTGCCGCTGCATGATACGCTCAAACAAGGAAGAGCGAGCGACTGTACAAGCTAAAACATGTCACGAACTGATTGGCCAAAGCCAGAAAATCTAAAACAAGCGATCTCTCACCAACTAGAATATATGCAAGACTGCCCATACTAGCCTACTTCCTACTCAAAGCATCGGCCACCACATTGGCCTTCCTGGGATGATACAAGATGGTGATATCATAGTCATTCAATAGCTCCAACCACCTTCTCTGCCTCAAATTGAGATCATTTTTCTTGAGCAAGTACTGCAAACTCGTATGATCCATGAATACCTCACATGACACCCCATATAAAGGGTGCCTCCAAATCTTCAGAATGTGAACAATGGATTCTAATTCCAAGTCATGAACTGGATAATTCTTCTTATGAATCTTCAATTGTTGAAAAGCATATGCAATAACCTTGCCAACCTGCATCAATACTGCACCAAGTACAATACGAGATGCATCAAAATATACTGTATAAGGCCCTAAACCTATGGGCAATACCAACACTGGCACCATAGCCAAAGCAGTCTTGAGCTTCTGGAAACTCGCCTCACACTCATCTGACCATCTGAATGGGGCACTCTTCTTGGTCAATCTGGTCATCGGGGCTGCTATAGGTGAAAACCCCTCCATAAACCAGCGGTAATAACCTGCCAATCCCAAGAAACTGCGAATATCAATATCTGATATGGGTTTGGGCCAGTCCTTGGTTACTTCAATCTTCTTCGGATCCACCTAGATACCCTCTACCGATACAACATGACCCAAGAAAGCAACTGAACTCAACCAAAACTCACATTCCAAAAACTAAACATATAACTGGTTCTCTCAGAGTTTGAATAAGGGGCCGAAGATGCTGCTCATGCTCCTCCCGGCTGCGGAAGCATATCAAGATATCGTCAATAAATACAATCACAAAGGAATTCAAAAAGTGCATGAACATTCGGTTCATCAAATCCATAAGCGTTGTTGGGGCATTTGTCGGTCCAAATGACATCACTAAAAACTCGTAATGCCCATACCGAGTCAGAAGAGATGTCATAGGGACATCAGATGACTTATTCCTCAATTGATGGTAACCATATCTAAAATCAATCTTTGAAAACACTTAGGCACCCTGAAGCTGATCAAATAAATCATCAATCCTCGGCAATGGATACTTGTTCTTGATGGTGACTTTGTTCAACTATCGATAATATATGCACATCCTCATCGATCCATCCTTCTGCTTTACAAACAACACTAGCACACCCCAGGGCGAGACATCGAGCCTAATGAAGCCCTTATCAAGCAAGTCTTGCAACTGCTCCTTTAATTCTTTCAACTCAGGTTGGGCCATACAGTATGGTAGAATAGAAATGGGTTGAGTTCCCGGAGCCAAATCCAATATCCCTGTTGGGCGGCATCCTGGTAGGTCTATAGGAAACACCTCTGGAAACTCCCGAACAACTGGTACAGATCCATGGAAGGAACCTCTGCACTAGAATCATGAACATAAGCCAAGTAAGCCAAACACCCTTGCCATAAGCCGAGCCTTCATATAAGAAACAACCCAGTTGGTAAAATGACCAAAAGTCCCTCTCCACTCTACTTGAGGTAACCCCGGCAAGGCTAAGGTCATTGTCTTGGCGTGACAGTCCAATATGGCATGATAAGTTGACAGCCAATCCATACCCAAAATGATATCAAAATCAACCATATCGAGAAGCAAAATACCTACACAAGTCTCAAGACCTCTTATGACAACCACGTATGAACAATAGACACGATATACAATAATGGAATCTCCCACTAACATGGATACATACACGGGAGCACTCAAAGAATCACGAGGCACAACCAAATATGAAGCAAAGTAAGATGATACATATGAATAAGTAGATCCCGGGTCAAACAATACTGAGGAATCCTTATTGCAAACTGAAATTGTACCTGTGATAATAGCGTTGGACGACTCAGCCTCAGGCCTAGCTGGAAATGCATAACATCGGAGTTGGGCGCCACCACCTTGAACTACATCTCGAGGATGAGCCCTGGCTGGCTGACCTCCACCTCTAACGGCTTGACTTCCACCTCTAATACCTTGACCTCCACCTCCAGTTTTCTGACCCCTACCTCTACCTTACTAGCGGGCGGCAGAACACCCGGTTCCGGGACCATGGCACGAGAACCATGATGCTGAGAACTGCTCGATGCTCGAGGGCAATACCTAGTAATGTGAACAAGTATAACAAGATCTCGATTGCTGAGGCTGCGGACCCTGAAACTGACTTTGACAGCCTGGGTAACCACCCTAAAAACTCTAAAGTGAAGGTGTACTGATAGGAGCTAGTGGTACACTGTAGGCTAGCTTATCGGAATATTGCGTGTGATGGCCACGGCCACCTGAAGCATCGTGAGAAGCCTAAAGTGCCAAATGAAACGGTCTGGGAGGATAGCCTCTACCAAAATATCTCGTGCCTCTAGATGAGGAACCATTTAACCCACCAGAATGAAGAGGCCTCTTGTTAGACTCCTGACTGCTCCCTTGAGCTAAAACCATCTCAACTCGCCCGGCCACATTGGCTGCATCCTGGAAAGAAATCTCGCTCCTCGTCTCCTTAGCCATCTGCAATCTGATAGGTTGAGCGAGTCCCTCAATAAACCTCCTCGCGCTCTCTCTCTCTCTCTCTCTCTCTCTCTCTCTCTCTCTCCCTCTCTCTCTCTCTATCAGTAGGAAGTATAAGAAGACCATGACAGGCCAAATCAACAAATCTAGTCTCGTACTGAGTGAGAATCATAGAACCTTACTGAAGATGCTCGAACTGCCTGTGGTAGTCCTCTCTCTGAGTGATAGGAAGGAACTTCTCGAGAAATAGCTGAGAGAATTGGTCCCAAGTCAAGGCAGGCAACCCAGCTGGTCTAGTCAACAGAAAATCATTCCACCATCTCTAAGCGGACCCTATCATCTGGAATACAGCAAAGTCAACCCCATTGGTCTCCACTATCCCCATGTTCCGCAACACTTCATGGCAACCGTCAAGATAATCTTGTGGGTCCTCAGAAGCTTTCCCACTGAAATGAACCGGAAAAAGCTTGGTGAACTTGTCCAACCTTAACAAAGCATCAGAAGAAATAGTTGACCCATCACTGGTCTAAGCCGCAATAACCGGTTGAGCTACTCCTACTAGCTGGGCTGCTGGAGTCTAAACTGAAGAGCCATCTGCTCCGGAGTGTGGGTGGCGGGAGTCTGGGATCTTCCCCCAACCTAAGAGACGGCTGGTGCTACTGGAAATGTGCCATTCTAAGATACACTCTCCATAATGCCCACTAGACTGACCAAAGCATCTGAAGCACTAGGGTGGCTATGAACCTGAGGCTCCGCTAGTGGTGTTGTTGCTCGAGCTCTAGACCGATCCCTGCCCCTGCCTCGGCCTCGCCCTCTGCCCCTCGTAGGATCTGCCACTGGGGCTCGGGCAGCTGATCACCTGATGAAGTGGTACGTGTTCTTTTCATCTGCGAAAGAGCAAGAGTAGAATGTTCAAATAGCATTGAGAAATCAAATTGCAGACAGAGAAGAATAGAAGTGAAATTACTTCTAAACTCTGTAGCCTCATAGACGTCTCTGTACCGATCCCTCAAACTCTACCTAGCTTGTTCATGCATTGTGAGACCTAGGCAACCTAGTGCTTTTATACCAACTTGTCACAACCGGGATTTCCCACCATCAGGATCGTGATAGCGTCTAACCTTTCAGAATGCTAGGCAAGCAAAGAGATAGAGATTTGATATGCTAACCACTATCCAAGATGGTAAATAACAATAATTAAACCAAACCGAGTAAATAAGTGCCGAAATTCATAATAATCCAAGTACTAATACATGACTACCCAAAATCTAATGTCACAATCCACGAACTTCTAAGAGTCACTACCAATACTGGTTTAAAGGAAATACATTTGTTCTCGAATTAAAAGAAAACAGGAAGACTAGGATAATGGAAGGGACTCCGGGGTCTGTGAATGCCGCCAGATCTACCTTGAGTCTCCTGATGGACTGAAGGCAGCAACCCAATTCTGATCGATGCATTCCAGTACCGAAATCTGCACAGAAAATGCAGAGTGCAGTATTAGTACAACTGACCCCATGTATTGGTAAGTGCCGAGCCTAACCTCTGCAAAGTAGTGACGAGGCTAGGACATGACAAAAACATGAACTTGTGCCGTTAAATCATATGCGTGAAGATAACAACAAATGGAAATCAAGCAGATATTAACGGAAAGGGGGGGAACATGCTGAGAGGAATATCAAATCTTGAATAGTACAGTAAAGAAACGCAGTATATAACATGTTTTACACCAATGGAAGTAATAACATAGCAAACAGAGCAGTGCATCACCCCTCCTGCTTTTACTCGCGTCTTACCATAAGAATCAATAGAAACGGCACGGCATCACACTTTGTGCATTGACTCCCTCATAACATGACACGGCATAACCCTTCGTGCATTATCACTCATAGAATATGGCACGGCATCACCCTTCGTGCATTATCACTCACTCATAAAACATTGCACGGCATCACCCTTCGTGCTATAACACTCTCCATCACCCAAACAACAGAATAATAACAACCTGGCAAGGGAATTATCAATAACAAGCTTCGTTTCAATATTTAACTTCACAACATCAATCTCAACTTGAGTCAATACTCAACCAATATCTAATTCCGGGAAAAAATGTGATAAGAATTGTTTAACATGAGGAATAACCAGTTTAAGCATGAACAGTACGAATAAAGAATACAACAGGCACAAGAATAAGACTAACTCGCATGCTATGACTCGACAACAATGCATAGGTACCCCTCACCTTACCTATACGTTATACTCAATATCAAAACATGTAGCAAATAGGCAAGCAATATCTAATCCATCAAGTTATGGTTAGACACAATACTTACCTCGATTCCACGGCCAAACTCTAGCCTCAATCACCACTTTTCCTCTATTTTCCACCTCTGAACCACTCGAATCTAGTCATAATTAACTTACTAACATCAATTATTGCTAAAGAAATCAATTCCAATACACAATTATAGGTTTCATAACATTTTTCCTCAAAAAGTTAAAAATCAGCCCCGGGCCCTCTTGGTCAAAACCCGAAGTTCGGACCAAAACCCGATGACCCATTCAACCCCGAGTCCAAATATATAATTAGTTTCAGAATCTAACCACAAATCTAGGTCCAAATTCTAAATTTACAAAATCTCCAATTCTTCCTAAAATCCGTAATTCTATCATGAAAGAACAAGATTTAGGGCTAAAAATCTAATGGGTGTTGATGGAAATTGAAAGAGATGAGTTAAAGAACCTATGATTTGGTGCTGAAAGAACAAGATTTAGGGCTAGAAATCTAATGGGTGTTGATGGAAATTGAAAGAGATAAGTTAAAGAACCTATGATTTGGTGTTGAAATCCCTCTTCAAAAATCACCCTAGGTTGAGTTCTAATGGAAGAGATATGAATTTTTTGAAGAATCTCGTCTTAGGTTCTGTTTTAAAATCACTAGACAGACCTTATTCGCGTTCGCGAGTGGCCTGTCACGCTCGCGAAGCTTTGGCCCTATTGGCCTTTGCTGTTGCGGCGGCATATCCCCCCAGCCTCTGTGTTCGCGATCCAAGTGTCGCGTTCGCGATGAGTTAACTTCTCATCCCACATGTCCCATGCTTCGCGTTCGCGGTAGACGGGTCGTGTTCACGAAGGGTAATGCCCCCGTTGCTCTGTGTTCGCATCCTGTCTTTCGCGTTCGCAATGAAAAAATTCCCCCTGCACCTCTTTACGTTTCGTGTTCGTGAGACTACCTACGCAAACACGAAAAGGGAATATTAGAACAACTGCTGCAGCAAAAATACCAGATTTTCTAAGTCTAAAACATCCCGTTGCCTATCTGAAACTCACCCGAACCCTCGGGGCTCCAAATTAAACATGCACACAAGTCTTAAAACATCATATGAACTTGCTTGCATGATCAAATAGCCGAAATAACACCTAGAATTACGAATTTAGCATCAAATTGTATGAAATTTTCAAGAAAGTTCAAAAGTTCTATTTCTCATCCAAAGGTCCGAATCACGTCAAATCCTTCATGTTTCTCACCAAATTTCACAGATAAGGTATAAATATCACAACGGACTTGTACTTGGCTCCGGAACCACAATATGGACACGGTATCAACAAGATCAATCATTAACCAAATTTTTAAAACCTTATAATTTCAGTTTAATAATTTTTATCAAAAATTCATTTCTCGGGCTAGGGGGCTCGGAATTCGTTCCAGGCATACGCCCAGATCCCATATTTCACTACGGATCCATCGGGACCGTTAGAATACGGGTTCGGATCCGTTTACCCAAAACGTTGACCGAAGTCAACAAAAATTAACTTTTTAAGCCAAAAAATATTATTTCCTCAGTTTTTCACATAAAAGCTTTAAGGATACATGTCCGGACTACACATGTAAATCGAGGAGAAATAAAAAATATTTTGAAGGCCTCGGAACCCAGAATTAGATTTTAAAGTACAAAATGACCTTTCGGCCATCACAAGTTTTATCCATTTTCTTCAATTCAAAAAAAAAGTAAAACTAAAATGTATATACATAAAACTTCAAATGGAATATAATTAAATAACACTAAAACAAAAATAACCGAAATGATTTGCTCAAGAAGATACCAGAGGAAATGAATAAAGAATGACTATATAAGAGAGCCTTTCAACTAGCCTCGAAAGCGTTTTGGCCATTTCAATGTTTCACGTCTTAAATTACTTTCAACGACAACAATAACAATCCAGTATAATCTCACTTAATGAGGTTTGGGGAGGGTAGTATGTACGCAGACCTTACCCCTACCCTTGGGTAGAGAGGCTGTTTCCAAATAGACCTCTGGCATCCTTCCCTCCAAGAACTTCCCACCTTGCTCTTGAGGAGACTCGAACTCACAACCTCTCGGTTGGAAGTGAGGGTTGCTTACCATCAGAGCAACCCCTCTTGCCTACGTCTTAAACTACTTTGCGAATCTGATTTCCTTATAGATTCATCTCTTCTTCTCATGCTAAACAACGCCTCAATCTCAAACTAATTAAATATTATATAAAGGGATTTTTACCTATCTATACCATATAGCAAATCTTATTATCAAAAATATTCATAATATTGTATTTACTCGCTTAGTCTATAGTTTGTTTACAAAATCTGTACCAAACCAAAAATAGGTGAATTCTACCCTAAAAGCGCGCCAAAATAGAAGGAACCAGATTTAATGGTGATTCTATCACCATTAATTTCGAGATTTAAAACGGAAGCAAATCCATTGCAGCGTGATTCTCTCATTCTCCATGTATTTTCCACCATTGATAGCCATTAAAAAGCTTGAAAGCTTTGAATTTAAATTTGAATTTTCAAAAATCATTATTTGTTTGGATTGGGTGTTGTTGTAAATAATTTGGAATATGTTTAGGAGTTTATATCTAAATTTTAGGGGTTTTGGTGAAGATTAGACTTGGTTTTGACTGAATTTCAGCTTGAAACTCGTCGTCGAAGAAGAAGAAGACATATTTCCAGAATTGTAGTTAAATTGTAGATAAATTGTAGAATTGTAGATAACTTGTAGATAAATTATAGATAAATTGTAGATTGGAAAGACTAAAACTTCTACAAGTCTTCTACTATTATATCGAAAATTCCAATTATGCTACAATTGAAATGAGAATTGGAATATTAAAATTCAATGTATTCAGTTTGTAGATATCTTGTAGATAAAAATTCTACAAATAAACTACAAATCAATTTAAGTATTGTATAAAGTTGTATTGTTTTTAAGAGTATCTACAAAATTACTACATTTATACTGCAATTAAACTACAATCTTGCGTCAAAAAAAATATTGACAACAAAATTTGCTCTTCATCTACAAAATTTCTACATAAAAACTACAAATAAAATATAATTGCACCCACATTGTCAAATTTATTGTCTTCCACAAAAAAATTATTTCCTTTACAATTGCACAAACTAACTTTAATTAATTTTTCATGAAATTGAAAAAAAAATTACTTTGTACTAACATTATAAAATACATATGATAATGAGAGTGTATGCCACTATAATTTGAATTCACAGTACAAAATAGAGTTAATTTATATTAGCAAAGAAAACTGAAAAAAGAAGAAATAATAATGGGTCATGATTTAGGAGTTAAATACAAAGTTGGAAGTGAATGAAAATGGTGGGGGATTCAACAGAACTTGATGGGAATTGTGGGTAAGAGCTGTGCGAGAATGGGGGGAAAACTGAAGAAAAATCGTGGGGGGAAGAGAATTAACTATAGGTAAATCGTGGGGGAGGAGAGAGAAGCGGGTAATATAAAAATTTAGAAGAGTATTTGAAATTAGCTGGAATTATTAGACGAATGCATAAATCAAGTAAAGCAGTAATTGAAGTCTAATATACAATGGAGAAAACTGAAGGAAAAATTCAATTACGCCAGAGATATAAACTACACCAGTGAAAGATAGAAAAGGAATTAATACCTTTTTACAATAAAATACTAATATCAATATACCTACCGTTAATTTGAATATAATTGAAATTAGCTGGAATTATAAATGAACATATAATTAAAGCCTTAATTTGAGTTATGATACATAAATTAAAATTTGGTATGCTTAAATGTAATAAACACAAACCTTAAACATGGTAGGTAATAAGATTTGCTATATGGCATACATAAGTAAAAATCCCTTATATAAACTATCATAATCCATTTGACCGCCTCGGCCATTTAAAAAATGAATAATAAAACTAGTTTTGTGCTAGATACTTTTTCTTTTCAAGTAATGCGCCAAACACTGATGCCAATAGACTTCTATGGGATATATTCTTAGAGGTAAAACTTTCTCCTCTTCATTCATGACGTCCTTTGATCTCAATCTCACAATGTCATTTCCTGTGAGCCAGAACCTCTGCATTTATTCATGGAAAATATTAAAGACAGTTTGCCACGTCCCGATTAGATTATTTATAACTCTTAGATTTAAGTAGGAAAAACCACAAGAAAAAAAAATCAAATAAATAAAGCGCTCTTGATCCCTGTAAAAAAGATGCATACACCATATTTCAGCATCATAACAAACCAATATGAAGTATATTGTCATTTTGGTCAATGAAAAGGTTCCTGAATCTTGGTAAATAAGACAGCAAGGGATGCAGGCATTCAAGAGATATAGGGGTTTCACTATAACACAAAACTTCCTGAATCTTGATAAACAATCGAGACAACAAAGGGAAAGAATGCATCCAAGAGATAATGGTATCACTATCTTTCCCATAAGAACAGCTTCAACTTCCTAACGATAACAATAGCATATTTAGCTACATGTAAATCAATTTGCTGCAAGGAACGCGCTAACACAAGCACAGATTCAATGCTTGAAGCCTTGAAGGGTTAAATACTATGAGTTGTACGAGTACTGGGCAGCGCCAAGAACCAGGACCGAAGAACTCTTGAGCAGCCTTCTGGTACATTACCCATTTCCCTGGATGCAGACCTAAAACTTGTGGAAATACAGAATATTCAGTGCAGGTGGGAACACAAGCTTCAAGGTTGCCGTGGGAGAACCAGCTTTGGATAATGTTCTGAAATGTGCTAGCTGGGGTAAGTGCATCAGGCCACCTATCCACCAACCTGAAACCAAATGAAAGTATAGATGGTTCATCAACTCTTCGAAAGACATGACAAAGGATTAGAGCTGGTGTACTATCCTCCTTATCGCCTCTGTCAGATCGGATCAGCTCTTTTGCAGTTTCAAACAAAGGAGAGATTGCATCAGCAACATAAGTGACATCTGTGCCTATTATGACATCGAAAGCTCTATCATTTAGCGTCTTGATGGAGTCTACATCATCTCTATTTCCCCACTCAAGCTTTTTTGTTATTAGACTTGCAAGACTTGATGATTGGAGATTCAGAGCGACATTCTGGTTTAACAGATCAAGTGCTTTTATGTCTCCATCAGTGGCAACCACAAGATCAGCAGATTTAGCAGCAACCATAGAGCAAATGCCCCCACATCCACAACCCAGCTCTAAAACACTTTTCCCTGAAACAATGGTCTGGTTAGTAGCAAGCACAGAAGCCATAAGCCGAGCTGATTCCCATAACATTAAGCTAGTTGATTTGCAGGTATGCTGATACTCTTTTGAGAGGACATTTATCTTGAAAGAATAGCCTCTGGAGATGACATCAAGAATCTAGAATGTTGACAAAGAAGTATGTAAGTCAGTAACTAGCGGACAAAACATTAAAACATTTAGGAGTCACTTTATACAAGCTTTTACGGGGAATTCAAGTGATCCCAACTTCATAATTCTAAAGCAATCACGATTAACAACCTGGTTCATATTAGAATATGCTACCCAGGCAAAACTGACAACAGCTATCCTTGACTAAAAGTATCAATCTTTGAATACTGATATTACTATTTAATCAGGAACCTGTATCTATAAACTGGGATCAGATCCCAGAAGTAAATTTGGCGAGATACAGCAAGAACATTTAGTTTATTTGAATTATAAAAAGGATCACTTGCACCCCTGGATCAACGCACGAGCATTACATGTATACATAGGTCATGATTGCTAAACCATAATGTCAGTGCTAATGCATAAACACCACAAACGCTAGCCAGTGTCAGTGCTATTAACTCTATTATTATCCTCACAATTTCAGTATCTTTCATAACAGCAAAGAGGAAATAACGCTAGAAGTGAATGAAAAGTCTGTACCTCCTCCTTAGGAGATGAAATACCAAACATTTCAAGAGCCATCCCCTCGGAGATATCAACTTCAGTCTCATTTGCAGAGTCTTCATGGGCAACTTTTTGTACTTCAGGCTTGTCATTATCCTTACCAAGGAATTTCACCTTGCTTTCAGTTTTCCCTCCAGATTTCCCACTACCAACACGGAATACAGCTTGAACCCAACGCCTAAAACCACGGCAATAATGTGTCTTTATCCAACACAGCAACAGAAAATCAAAAAATAATACTCAAAGTCAAGTACCAAATGGATGAGATTTTGGGGGGAACCCCAATACAAGAGAATATTAATAATGCAACACACTATCTATCTTTGATCTTCATCTAAGCATCAGTTCTTAATTGTATGTGGTCTGCATTTTGAACCCACACCACAAACACGACAAAATTTTTAAAAAATAATTTATCAGTACCACAACCCAACAAACTCAAGCACTGAAAGAGCAATGTTGAGCTGTGTGCAATATCAAGTTTCCATTAAGGAATACCTCCAAAGCTGCTCCGCATGTTGCCTCTCGGTTCATGGGAAACTGCAAATACTCAAGACGAAGGTTGGAGGGGTGTACAACAACAACAACCCAATGAAATCTCACTAGTGGGGTCCGGGGAGGGTAGTGTGTACGCAGACCTTACCCCTACCCCAGGGATAGAAAGGTTGGAGGGGGGGTGAAATCTAAAATCTTTAAGATTTGAACAAACCTCCAACCCAAGGAAGAATTGAACCCAAAGGAAAAAGCATTTCTCTTCACTAGCAAGAGTTAGACAAGAATGGCTAATTTTGCGGGTCAGAAAGGATGGAAGGAATGATACTTATGGATGCTATGAAGGCCAGTTCACAGCTTAGAGAATGAATATTACAGTTCTTTGCATGTCAAGCAAAGAGATTCTGTGGGGAAGGCTGATCTAAATAAGGAAATGCTTCAAGGGCTCTTCAAACTTGTTCCTTCTTCACATTATGAATCCACTTTAATTGGTTAAGAAACTGATTTAGGTTCAATGAGATCATAATCAAGAAGGGAACTATAACTTTCAACAAGCTAGGGGTATACAGTCAACCTATATACCTCCTACCTCCGCATTAATGTAGCTCAAGATGATCAGGTATATACCATCAAAAAGTAGCCTAACATGGAACAAACTAGTAAATATTTTACATATATTTCACCATTTAAGAGAATTGAAGGTTCTGTCAGAAGACATCATCTCATTTTTATACATTAATAGCTATTCTCAACTAATACCTAAAGTAAATGTACTAACGTGACAAACACTATTCTCAACTAATTTTATCGCCTATATACATCTTTCTCTTCCCTTACACCGGTATCTTTCACCAAGATTGCATGGGTTCCAAGACATTGTGGGTCTTTCCAGAAAACTTACTTGGTGTGATTTTACGTCTTCCTTGTTTCCTTAAACACCTTCATTCACCATGATTTCACACCTATGAACTAGTGGATTTGAAGGTCGAGGTACAACATGATTTTGCTAAATCACTTGACCTTTTAGTGAATATGGTCATTTTTAATCTTGTCTAATTTTGTGTGACCGCACATCCATCTTAGCATCTGCATCTCGGCAACACTCATCTTGTGGATGTGTTGGAATTCAGCGCCCAAACATTCACTCCCTGATAATGTTGTTGGTCTTCTAACTTCAAATTCATTGATCTATTACAATGTTAAAGATAAACTTTGATACGATATTTCCTCTATCAAGTTTTCCAATTTATATGAAATTCTTTCTATTTTGGAATGTTAAAAATATTTGAGATCATCTCAATATTATGTAGTACAGTCAACTGTCACAACAGTTACAAATTCAAACTCATTAATCTATTCAAATTTAAACTTTTATGACTAACTTTTCAACAACTATAATATTTTCTTTCAACATCACTAACATAATATTTAAGCCAAACTAAAATCTAACTTAGTATCCAATCAAATACTCGCATACAATAAAATGGAGGAAGTAACAAATAAAAAGGTAACAATCATATACCTATTCATCACCAACTCCCTTGACCGACTTTCCACTTGCTTGAAACACAAGAAGTGCTCCTCAGAATCAAAACCATTTTCATTGAAGAGATTCACTAAGAACTCATCAGAAAAGTAGAAAGCCCGCTGTTGATAGAAATAAGCTGCTATAAGATGCTCATCAACAATATAAGTCCCATTCTATGAGAAAACTCAATTTGTATCAGTAGAACTTACAGTCCCATCACCCAGAACATAGAAGTTATCACTGATTTTTTGTTCCTTGGAAATAAAACCTTTCCTGGTAATACAAACAAGGTACGTATAAATCATTCCCAAATACTTACATTTCAAACAAGTAATATTAAAAAAAATTATATCAGTAAGTCCAGAAATAAAATTTTAAAAAATGATATTACAACCCAAACTTAATCAAGTTAAAATTCAAAGGCCGCCATCCCATCACAGTACTATGCAACTTAAGAAGGAAAATAAGTATATCTGAAATTATTACAAAAAAAAATCAGTACATGCAACATGGCGAACGTACAAGGATAAACAGATCAAGATACTATGTGATGAAGTCTAAACCTGTGCAAGGTCACCAGTTGCATAATCACGAAATAAGACACAGCCATCTTTCTGGAAAGGAAAAAGTATAAAAGTCATGATAATCAAATCAAACAGCACAACCAACAAAATATTTACGAACTTGTATCTCACCTTCAGAACTTTTCTGATATTTTGTAACATCAGAGGCATCTTCTCAGGAGATACTGCAGATAGAACAAATATCTGCTTAACTAGTCAGCTTATTTGTTAAATAATATATGTTGCATAATCTAACCAAAATTGGAACAGAAATAAACATTCAAGTCATGCTTTAAGTAAATAATTACGGGCCAACATAATTTGTTATGCAGAAAGTGTGTCCTCAAAAGTGGAATAGACCACAAATTATATAAAAAACTTTGGTCGCGTACCATGGTAACAACATCCGCTGATGAAGGAGAAATATGCTGGATCAGGTCATCCACAGTTGGATCAGTATCGACTTTCCCCCTATTGAATTCATTTTCTAATAGGAATTTGCTCAAGCGTTCATACCAAGCTCGTGGAGCTTGTTTCAGACCATAGAGTGCTTTCTTGAGCTTAAAGACATAATCCGGAGATTCAGAGTCTTCGAACCCCGGGGGTTGTTCAACATACACTTCCTCTTGAATAAATCCGTTGAGGAAGGCACTCTTGACATCCAATTGATACAATTTAAAATTCATTGAGGAAGAAAATGCAAGTAATAAACGTATAGCTTCTAAACGTGCTACGGGTGCATATGTTTCTTCATAATCAATGCCTTCTTCTTGATTATAACCCTTTGCAACTAACCTAGCTTTGTTTCTAGTGATAATTCCATTTTCGTCTAATTTATTCCGAAAAACCCATTTCGTACCAATTATGGTATGATTATCGGGTCTTGGCACCAATTCCCAAACGTCATTACGTTTAAATTGGTTAAGCTCCTCTTGCATTGCCAAGGTCCAATGCTCATCCCCACTTGCTTCGGAGATGGTAGTAGGTTCAATTTGGGAAACAAATGCCATATGACTTATGGTGTCTTTGAGAAGGTTTCGAGTACTTACCCCTTTCTCGATGTCGCCAATTACCTTGTCGAGAGGATGATCTTTAGACGTCCTCCAAGCCTTAGGCATCATCGATTCTTGTGATTGTGTCTCCCCTTGCGGTTGTTCCATGGGTTCATCTTGAATCTCCTTTGAATTTTCCGTTTGCTCCTTGTCTTGAATATTCATCTTGTTTAAAGATTCTGCAAGGTCATCACAAAATTCCTTTCTCGCCAAGCGAGCATCACTTTCACAAAATACAATATGAGGGGTCTCCTCGACAGTTTCAGTACGATTATTAAATACTCTATACGCTTTACTACGAGATGAGTAATCAAGAAAAATACCTTCATCAGATTTTGCATCAAACTTTCCCAAATTATCTTTTCCATTATTATGGATAAAACATTTACAACCAAAAACTCTAAGATGGGAGATATTAGGCTTTCTTCCCTTATAGAGTTCATATGGGGTTTTCATGAGTATCGGTCGAATGACTGCTCTGTTTAAAACATAGCAAGCGGTACTCACGGCATCCGCCCAAAATTTCTTGGAAACCTTTGACTCATCGAGCATGGTTCTAGCCATCTCTTCGAGGCAACGATTTTTCCGTTCCACCACTCCATTTTGTTGTGGTGTACGTGGAGCCGAAAAGGTATGTTCAATACCGAGTTCGTCACAAAAATCCGCAAAGAGATTATGATCGAACTCTCCCCCATGATCACTTCTTATGGAAATGACGGTTGTACTCTTTTCATTTTGCACACGTTTAAGAAAACTTCTGAAAGCATGAAATGCATCACTTTTATGAGCTAGAAACAATGTCCATGTGAATCGAGAGTAGTCATCAACAATTACAAAAGCATATAAATTTCCACCAAGACTTTTAACTCGAGATGGTCCAAAAAGATCCATGTGAAGAAGTTGTAAAGGTCTATTGGTTGAAACAATATTCTTTGATTTAAAAGAAGCTTTTGTTTGTTTTCCTTTTTGGCATGAGTCACAAATAGAATCTTTTTCAAAAGTAATATTTGGAAGACCAATTACTAGATCTTGTGAGACTAGTTTGTTTAATATAACCGATTTATAAGAGATCACGTTCTCAAAGGTGATGTCGAAATTGAGTTCGTTGAAACTAAACTTCAATTAGCCGACATCTTCACCAAACCTTTAGATAAAGAGTCGTTCTTCCGTATTCGAAGTGAACTCGGAATTCTTGACTCTACGTTGATCTAATGCATACACTTAGGTTGCATTTATTTTTTGAATAATTACTGACTTGAGCGTCGGAGGCGCCTAATTTTCTTTTGCAAGTATCGCCCCAAAGACAGGGGGAATTCTTTAACGCTGGTGTCATATAATCGATTATTTACTACGCATAATCGATTATTTCTAACATCTGAGTTGTGCAGGATTTTTGCAATCATATATAGTAATCGATTATCTGTATCGCTAATCGATTTTGTTAAGATTGTTTTACAAGTTTTTGAAAATAATCGATTATTTACATTGGCAGAATCGATTATCTCTTACCGTCTCTGTTGTCCGTATAACACTGCCTTCATATAATCGATTATCCAAAATTCCATAATCGATTATCCAACAATCACTCGGGACATTATAACTCACTGCCTTAATATAACCGATTATTCAAAGTCCCATAATCGATTATCTCAGAATCACTGAACCATACAATACTTACTGCCTTCGTATAATCGATTACCCCAATCGCATAATCGATTATCTGTCTTCTGACTAATTCAAATATTGTCCATAATCGATTATTCAGGTTTAATAATCGATTCTCAAATGGTCAGTATTCGAATTTTGTTACCGTTTGGCTCCTGCAACACTCACATAATCGATTTTTTTCTTCTGAGTACAATTCAAAAGTCCTTAATAATCGATTATTTCGACTCCATAATCGATTATGCAACGGTCAGTGTTCAAATGTTTTCCGTTTCTGACTGTTTGAAATCTCCAAAATTGCAGCCTTTTCCCATTCAATGCTTTTCTTTCCTCCATTCTATAAATAGGGTCTTCCACCTTCAGTATATTCACCTTAACATCAATCTAAGCTTCAAAAAAATTTCTTGAAAATCTCTCCAAAACTTCTTCAACAGCTCTCAATCTTTCATCAAAATGACGAGCAGGCACACCAAACGCTCTCGTTCCGGCAAAAACGTTGCTTCCTCTTCCGCCGCTCCTCCTCCCGTTTTTCCTTACAAAGACGGCTCTTATTTGCGGTTCGACACTGCACGCGAACTAACTCGATTCACGGAAAAATTTGAAAACCGAGAAATCCTTCCTCCTCGCTTTTCGACTAATCAATATCTTGAATCTAGCGCCCCCGCGGCAACTGCAAACATACTTAGGCAAAGCCAACTCCTTGATTTTCTATATCTTAAATATCCTCACATTCATCCTCCCTTGATTCGCGCCTTCTATTCAAATCTTCGGGAGGACGCAGATGGTGATCTTGTTTCAAACATTAATGGAGTTCCAATTCTATTAACCGCAGAAACCTTACAAATGATCACTCAACTTCCTCGAAATGGGGAAGACATTTCACTTTACACTAGAGAAGCCGGAGCATTATTTGATGAACAACTTCTCTTAAACCAAATAGGGCTTGGAGCATTTGATTTTACTCTAGACAACCGTCGCCCAACCATTAGGGGCATGCTCCCGGAATATCGACTAATCTTCTATTTTATCACTCGAGTTCTCAAACCTCGCAAATTCAATCACACCACAATCTCCCATGAGGACGCAAAACTTATGCATGCCATTATCATCGGGGCTCGCATCAATTGGTGCAAGTTCGTCAAGATCCACATGCTTGATGCCATTGGGGACGATAAACCACTTCCTTATGCCTTTCTTGTAATGAATCTTCTTGAAGCCTCCGGTTTCAACCCCACTGTTGGTCCTCTCAAAAAGGGCACCAAACATTGGTAAATTTCCGAATCTTCCTTTCCCAATGGCGGCGAACACGTGGCTCCTCCTCCTCCTCCAACTTCTCAAACGCGTCGCCCTCAAGCTCCAACTCTTCAAACCATTTCAGACCAACTTGCTTCATTGTCCACCTCCGTCAATCGTATTGATCAAAACGTCACTCGATTGACTTATGAGCTTCATGGATACTTTGATCATGTTCACTATTCTTATGCTGGACTTGTCCTTCATGAAGCAGTGCCGGATGATGAGGATGACAATGAATAATTTTTTCTTACTTGTAGTTGATTAATTTTCTGTTTTTTTTAAGTCTTATTATGTATTCCACTATTTTCTAATAAAAATTTTATTGCTTTTTGTTAATGTCAAAAGGGGGAAGAATATGGGCTATGCACACTAATAAACATTTGCAGGGGGAACTCATAAATTGAGGAGGAATACTTGTCTTGAACTGTCATTAATATGCATATCCCGATATTGGTTTGCCATTATCAAAAAGGGGGAAATTGTTGAAACACGTTCTTAAACTAAACGTGTGTTGATCTGTGTAGGTTTTGATAAATGACAAACCAACGAGCATGGAACGTTAACGTTCAAACACAAGAGAAACAAGAACAAGATCAAGTGAAGCAACGAAGTTATACTTGGGTCGTTTTATAGTGTGATCTTGATTCAACAACAGATTCAACTATTGGCTTCTCTCGTAAAATCATTTTCATCAAAATATGCATCTTTGAATTAAAATAAAATATGAAATAATTGATGCAAGAGTATGTAAGCTTTTGTAAGTTTATGCTCAGTTGTTGTACTTAAAAAAGTGATTTAGAGGTGTATTTATAGGCCTCAAAATGCCCCAGACCGTTGCATAATTGTCAAACAAAATTCCTGATTCTGTGCTCATATAATCGTTATCAGAGAGAAGGTAGGGGTGGCCCCAGTGGATGAGAAGATACGAGAAGCGAGACTGAGGTGGTTCGGACACGTTCGGAGGAGGGGCCCGGATGCCCCGGTAAGGAGCTGCGAGAGGCTGGAGATTGTTGGCGGTCGGCGAGGTAGAGGGAGGCCTAAGAAGTATTGGGCAGAGGTGATTAGGCAGGACATGATTAGAATGCAAGTTTCCGAGGACATGACCCATGATAGGAGCGTCTGGAGGTCCAGAATCAGGGTTGTAGGTTAGGGGCTACTAGAGTCCTTCGCACGTCAGTAGGTTTTCTCATAGACGATTTGTGTGTTAGCGTGTGCCCTCCTGTGGCTGTTAGTTATGGTAGTTACTGCACGATTTTATTGCCTGCGATTGTATGTATGTTTCTTATTATTAGTTAATTATTTTCACTATTTTCTGCGGGAGTCACTAATGCTTTCTGTTTTTGTTTTGTTTTACAGCTGTTTTTCCTTTTGTCCTATGCGCCGAGGGTCGATTGGAAAAAGCCTCCCTGCCCTTTCAGGTAGGGGTAAGGCTTGTCTACATATTACCCTCCCCAGACTCCCACCTGGTGGGAATATACTGGGTAGTTGTTGTTGTTGTAGTTGTTGTGCTCATATAATCGATTAGATGGTCTATATAATCGATTATTTGACCAACGTTCAAAAAATAGTCTCGTGATTTTAGGGAGAATAATCGATTATGTAGATTGTATAATCGATTATATGCAAATCTTTCAAAAGATCATATCCTGATTTTAAGGAGAATAATCGATTGTTTATGAAACATAATCGATTGTACGTTAACGTTCAAAATCAGTTTAAGATTCTGTGCTAACATAATCGATTATCCGCTGTGTATAATCGATTATTTTTTAAAGTTTAAAACAACACTTTGGCAACGGTCTGAACATAATCGATTAGTTGAAAAGGATAATCGATTGTTTTGCTTCTTTGAAAATCTCATTTAAACACTGTCTCAATGTAATCGATTGTGGAAAACATATAATCAATTACTTTGCAGTTTGAAAATTTCAGTTTAAGCACTGTCTCAATATAATCGATTGTTAAACAAGTATATAATCGATTGTTCTGTTGTTTTTGAAAAAATTCCAGTTTTGGCGGTCTTAATATAATCGATAATGTAGCATATATAATCGATTATATATGTCCAGATTTAAAAGACATGTTTAAAAATCATTTTGGCTAAAATGCAAATCATTTTGTTTTAATTCAAAGATGCATGTTTTGATGAAAATGATTTTACGAGAGAAGCCAATAGTTGAATCTGTTGTTGAATCAAGATCACACTATAAAACGACCCAAGTATAACTTTGTTGCTTTACTTGATCTTGTTCTTGTTTCTCTTGTGCTTAACTGTTAACGTTCCATGCTCGTTGGGTTGTCATTTATCAAAACCTACACAGATCAACACACGTTTAGTTTGAGAACGTGTTTCAACAATTTCCCCCTTTTTGATAATGGCAAACCAATATCGGGATATGCATATTAATGACAGTCATATTAATGACAGTTCAAGACAAGTATTCCCCCTCAATTTATGAGTTCCCCCTGCAAATGTTTATTAGTGTGCATAGCCCTTATTCTTCCCCCTTTTGACATTAACAAAAAGCAAGAAAAATTTTATTAGAAAATAGTGGAATACATAATAAGACTTAAAAAAAACAAAAAATTAATCAACTACAAGCAAGAAAAAAATTATTCATTGTCATCCTCATCAACCGGCACTGCTTCATGAAGGACAAGTCCAGCATAAGGATAGTGAACATGATCAAAGTATCCATGAAGCTCATAAGTCAATCGAGTGACGTTTTGATCAATACGATTGACGGAGGTGGACAATGAAGCAAGTTGGTCTGAAATGGTTTGAAGACTTGGAGCTTGAGGGCGACGCGTTTGAGAAGTTGGAGGAGGAGGAGGAGCCACGTGTTCGCCGACATTGGGAAAGGAAGATTCGGAAATTTCCCAAAGTTTGGTGCCCTTTTTGAGAGGACCAACAGTGGTGTTGAAACCGGAGGCTTCAAGAAGATTCATTACAAGAAAGGCATAAGGAAGTGGTTTATCGTCCCCAATGGCATCAAGCATGTGGATCTTGACGAACTTGCACCAATTGATGCGAGCCCCGGTGATAATGGCATGCATAAGTTTTGCGTCCTCATGGGAGATTGTGGTGTGACTGAATTTGCGAGGTTTGAGAACTCGAGTGATAAAATAGAAGATTAGTCGATATTCCGGGAGCATGCCCCTAATGGTTATTTGGTTTAAGAGAAGTTGTTCATCAAATAATGCTCCGGCTTCTCTAGTGTAAAGTGAAATGTCTTCCCCATTTCGAGGAAGTTGAGTGATCATTTGTAAGGTTTCTGCGGTTAAAAGAATTGGAACTCCATTAATGTTTGAAACAAGATCACCATCTGCGTCCTCCTGAAGATTTGAATAGAAGGCGCGAATCAAGGGAGGATGAATGTGAGGATATTTAAGATATAGAAAATCAAGGAGTTGGCTTTGCCTAAGTATGTTTGCAGTTGCCGCGGGGGCGCTAGATTCAAGATATTGATTAGTCGAAAAGCGAGGAGGAAGGATTTCTCGGTTTTCAAATTTTTCCGTGAATCGAGTTAGTTCGCGTGCAGTGTCGAACCGCAAATAAGAGCCGTCTTTGTAAGGAAAAACGGGAGGAGGAGCGGCGGAAGAGGAAGCAACGTTTTTGCCGGAACGAGAGCGTTTGGTGTGCCTGCTCGTCATTTTGATGAAAGATTGAGAGCTGTTGAAGAAGTTTTGGAGAGATTTTCAAGAAATTTTTTTGAAGCTTAGATTGATGTTGAGGTGAATATACTGAAGGTGGAAGACCCTATTATAGAATGGAGGAAAGAAAAGCATTGAATGGGAAAAGGCTGCAATTTTGGAGATTTCAAACAGTCAGAAACGGAAAACATTTGAACACTGACCGTTGCATAATCGATTATGGAATCGAAATAATCGATTATTAAGGACTTTTGAATTGTACTCAGAAGAAAAAAATCGATTATGTGAGTGTTGCAGGAGCCAAACGGTAACAAAATTCGAATACTGACCGTTTGAAAATCGATTATTAAACCTGAATAATCGATTATGGACAATATTTGAATTAGTCAGAAGACAGATAATCGATTATGCGATTGGGGTAATCGATTATATGAAGGCAGTAAGTATTATATGGTTAAGTGATTCTGAGATAATCGATTCTGAGATAATCGATTATGCAGACAAATGCATTCACCCAAGCATCATCAAAATCCTTGTGCGACTGCAATAAACACAATAAACTTTTAACATGAATCCGTGACTGTATTTGCACTTTCGCAACACATCCTAAAAAAGAAACTTACCCTTCACATCGACCACAAGCTAACATGCAACCTATCAATAAAAATTGCTCTTCGACCTGACTCAACTTCAACGAAGCATTGTCCAAAACAATGTAAGGAGAGAAAACACACACTGAACCAACATGGAACACTCTACCCTCCCCCCCCCCAAAAAAAAAGAAAACACACACAGGATTGGACATATGGAGTGTAGACAACAAATATGGAGGCGCAACATTAGATAAACCAAGAATATGGTTGACTCTTGATATCATGAAAAGAAGGGAGACAAGAAGTGATTTTGAGAATGAATGAATTGATTATTCCCTCAACCCTATTGGGATTTAAACACTTCAAGGACCCGTTTGGCTATAGATTTTGCCAAAATTTATTTGAATTTTTTTGGCAAATACATGTTTGTTCATAAAATTTATCCATATTTTGACAAATTCCCAAAAACCCAAATCCCAAAACCAGCTCAAGAGCTGGTTTTGGCCCAAAATATTACTATTATATTTGTTAAAAATTGCCCCAAACTTTTGAATTTTATAAAAGAGCCCACCATTTGTTATATTGTACCAATGTTGCTTCATCTTCTCCGTCATTTGATAGTGTACTATCTAGTTCATTATAAAAATGATAATTTTGTACCAAATTTATTTATGTTCAATACTATGGTTTGTGATAATATAATGAATGTTATTGATGATGGTATTGTTGGGTATTTGTGATAGTTTTTAGAATTTGTGAGTATAAGTCATGTTTCATGTTTTTTCAAAAAAAAAAATTAAATATGTTTTGAAAATTGATGTCCAAACACATTTTCATCTTCAAACCAAAATTCACCCAAATCAGATTTTCAAAACAAATTTGGGAATCTATGGCCAAACACTAGCTAAATCACCTCAAAAAAGGAAACATATAACTACAGTCTAGATATCTTTCCATGTTTAGACGGTGTACACTCTTGTCACATTTACATATTCTTAACACAATCCAATTAGATGTTCCAAGGAAAACCGTTAGAGCATTGGAAAAGTTCCTTTGATCTATTAACTTTTGGCTTTGCGAGAAAGTTACTTCTAGCCTTCAAGCAACTGTTACATAAATTTTGTTATGTGGTGATAACATTAAAAATGAAAGAAATGCAACGTAAGATTATAAAACCCACATATCATGGACTCTAAGGCATTCTAATGTGCCTCAGCTCTACAAACCACATAGCATGGCAATGTGTTCCAAAAAGAACCCAACCCAAAAATAAGAAATCTCATATGATAAATATTACTGAAGCAGATAAATTCAAAAAAGAAAGGGCACATATCCAACACAAGCAGCAAGATGAATCCGATTTTGTCAATGACTCGTTAGAAGTTTTTCTGGTAGGGTTTGAGAAAGGGGCATGCCAACAAGCTGAAAATTCTCAACCTCCACTCGATTCTGACAATATTTAAACAACTAAAGTACAAATACTACATGCCATTGTTACTTTTCGAGGGCCACTGAAAGAACTAAATATATACCTTAACTAAGTTCACAGCTCGAGGTGAAAAATTGCAGGCATGGACAAATATATTTGGTATTGTAGCAAGCAAAGGAAAGATGGTATTTCCAGCCCCACAGCCAACCAGTGATCAGCAGTATACCATCAGCCCAATTGTAATGGAAGAACGGATGAATCAATTCCTTTAACAAACAATATCACATAAATACAAGTTAGATTGTGATCATCACATAACAAGGAGGTTAACTAAGCTTGAGCTTCAACAGCATTTATTTGAACACCGAAAAAGGTGATAAGAAAATTACAAATATCTTGGTGAACACCACAATGGCACCAAAAGTTAAATGATAGTAGCAAATTGAGCTCCTAAGAAAATACAGGAGATAATCTCCATATGATGAAAATAGATGGGCATGTACATCCTGTCACAAAATTGTGCTAAAATAGATTGTTAGATAACCATTTGTTATACTTCCAAAAAAGAGGGGCTCAGAATATTCGAAGGATAAAAAGAACAAAAGCATGCTAAACTAGGGAATTACCTCAAGTATGACTTTCCCATCAGTCCCCTGCAAAGAGTAAGAACAAGATCATATCAATATTCAAATGTACCATCACAGTTTGAGAATAAAAAACCTAACTTTCCATTGTCTAGTTTACTCACAGAAAAGTATTGGCCCCATTCTTTGTCAAGGTAGTGCCTGTCTTTAAAGAACTGATTCGAATGTCACATCCACAATAAAAAACAAGACAAAAAGATAGCAACGCATCGTCAGTTCAACCACTCAAGAAGGATAAAAAATCAGGCATTGAGCAAATGTAACAAGTAAACAGTAGACAAAAAATGGAAAATGGAAATGATAGTTTAGTAAATTCAGATCAAAGGGTTTAAAGAGGGTATAAGAAACTGTACTTTGTCTTGATGGCGCTTGTAGAAGATATCCCAGTACTTCTTTGCATCTCTTTCGTATTTCTCTGTTACAGAAAAAAAAAAAACAAAGCTACAAATTCAGTAACGAAGTAATACAAATAGCGTTAACCCAAAAAACTAGAGAGATGAAGCAGGACCCCGCCAAAAGGGAGAGATTTCACCAGTGGAGGTGGGGTATATCTGTATCTTAGATGCTGGTGGCTGCTGATCCTTTTCCTCCATCCCCAACTTCACCACCCTAACTTGGAAAATATTCTGCCCGAAGTCAAGATTTGGGGTTTTATTCTAGAGAGGGGGGGAGATTTTGGTTAGCTAAGAATGGAGGCTCAAAAAGGCCGGGTAGAGGCGGGAGCGTGACCTATCAGTTATAATTGTAAATCAAAACATTTTGGCTTAAGAAATTATGTGGGAATATAATTTTACAAAAAATAATTATGTTTGAATGACAATATTTTTCAGAATTATTGTTTAAATTAATTTTCTTTAAAGTGGATGTTTTCCAAAGCAGAACATAGTAGCTGGCAATTTGCTACTCTACTGTGATCAAATTTTTTTCTTTTCTTTCTAACAGTGTCCTTATTTTTTAGGTTAATGTAATGGAGGGAAACCGAAAATGGAATAATAGGTTCTTAATTTAACTTGTTTCGAGCTATATTATATGAGTATTTTTATTTTATTTTAGCTTTTCTAAAGCAATAAATATCTATTAAATGATCAAGCCAAAAGAGAGTTATATCAAGGAACTATCTATGTTCTCTAAATGAGAAGCACAGAACAAATAATTTACACGAGTTTTACAAGTAAAGCTACTCAAACAAGAGAGTGAGACGCTTTATTCGCATCCTGCTTAGTCCAATTTGTTGGGATTTTGTTTAAAAATGAAAATGGCCATTGTCCCACATTGGAAAAATGTTGAAGAGTAGCTTGGAGGCTTGCTTATATAAGGGGGCTTAAGTTATGTTTTCAAATGTACCAAACCAAATGTATTTCTAACACTTTTTGTTAGGAGAAAGTACTAAAGTTTATGTGATTGTAAGAATTTTTCACATAGTGGTCGGTTGTTGTCTTTTGACAACGGTTGTGGTTTTTTCCCGGTTTTGGGTTTCCACGTTAAGTTCTTGTATTGTTTTATTTCTCATTTTTTTCTCTTTACAAAAGGGGCGGAGATCTCGGGGTTTACGGGAAAGGGTCAAATTCTTTTTTTTCCCAACAAGTGGTATCAGAGCGAGGTCGCCTAGCTTGAGGGGGAATTCTTAGTATGCTCTGTGGTCGCAGCTTTGGCTGATCTTCCACATCAGAAAAGAATTTCTGGTTCAAGAAGCTTGTAGGAGGGGAAGTTGGTGCAATTGGAGTATCGAGGCTTGTGGTGAATTTGTGGAGGTACATGTCTAGGTAAGCTCTGGTTAGGAAAGACTTGGTAATTGAGTGGCCATGCCGGACCCACCTCTCTTTCCTGAGAACTTACCTGGTGTGCCGTTCACGAGCTACAGACGAGGTTCTAAGCAAGTGTTTTTCATCCACGGATATTGGTTAACGATACGGTTACAATGGGAAGCATCAAGTTTGATATTGAGAAATTTGATGGAAGAATTAATTTTGGCTTGTGACAAGTTCAAGTCAGGGATATATTGATTCAATCAGGTCTACACAAGGCCCTTACGGGAAAACCAGAAGCAGGTTCTAGCGATGATTCATCAAGCAAGAGAGATGAAGAATGGGATGATTTGGATTTGAGAGCTGCAAGTGCGATACGGTTATCATTGGCAAAGAATGTCCTTGCAAATGTGCATGGAATTGCGACGGCCAAGGAGCTATGGGGAAAAGTTGGAAAAGTTGTATCAAACAAAGGGAGTCCCAAATCGGGTGTACCTGAAGGAACAATTTCATACATTGCGTATGGGTGAGGGTACTAAATTCTCGGATCATTTGAGTGTTCTCAATGGGATTGTCTCTGAGCTTGAAGCTATTGGGGTGAAGATAGATGAGGAGGATCAAGCTTTAAGGCTCGTCTGGTCTCTTCCTTCGTCTTTTGCGCACATGAAGCCAATATTGCTCCATAGGAAGGAGCAGGTGGATCTTTCAGTAGTTATCAGCACGCTCATCTCTGAAGAAAGAAGACTCAAAGGAGATGGGAGGGATACATCTTCTGAAGACGTATATATGTGCTACGGGAAAGGAAAAGAAAAGAGGAACCCCATGAAGCGGAATGTTGTTTGCTGGAAGTATGGAGAGCCTGGACACATGAAGAAGGATTGTCCAGCAGGTAGAGCAGGTTCGGCTACAGGCTCCAAGTCAAGTGATGATGTTAATATGGTCTTACCAAGTCAAGTGATGATATTAATATGGTCTTTGATAGGCACCCATATGACCTTATATGACTCAAAGATATGTACATCCTTATGGCATGCCGCTATTTGCCATGGTGAAGGATGTGAGATTAATAGCGGAGTTACACACGGGCATTGGTTTGGCAGGAATGTAAGGTATGTGATGAAACAGTTATGTCGATAGCTGATGGACTTCCAAGGAGAGCCAATAGTGGAGGTTGCACCATAATAATCAGCAAGGTATTTTTTCGACATGAGTCGAAGTGGAAATTCTTAGAATGGTTTACTCTAAGTGGCGATACTCTTTATGGTGGAGTATGACAGGTGTTCAGCAATGTGGAGTATGACGGATAGCTGCTGCTATGATCATTTTTTAATCAAGGTGGAGTTTGTTGGGATTTTGCTTAAAAATGAGAATGGTCATTGTCCCACATTGGAAAAATGTTGAAGAGTAGCTTGGATGCTTGCCTATATAAGGGGGCTTAAGTTATGTTTTCAAATGTACCAAACCAAATGTATTTCTAACACTTTTTGTTAGGAGAAAGTACTAAGGTTTATGTGATTGTAAGAATTTTTCACATAGTGGTCGGTTGTTGTCTTTTGACAACGGTTGTGGTTTTTTTTTTCCGGTTTTGGATTTCCACGTTAAATTCATCTGTTGTTTTATTTCTCATTTTTTCTCTTTACAAAAGGGGCGGAGCTCTCGGGGTTTACGGGAAAGGGTCAAATTCTTTTTTCCCAACACAATTGAAGGATAATCATAAATTCGATTCTTCAAAGATAAATATTCTCAAATGAGAGAGGCGGCTTAACCACCAAGCCAGTAAAGCGGCCCTCACAAAATGAGAGGCCCCAAAAATTACTCTTTTTTATATATAATTTAAATATTTATTGTATTTATTATTAAATAGTGATAAAAAAAATCCAACCACCTTTTGCTACGTTGTCACCAATCATTAATAATATAGTTTTATATTTTATGTGGTCTTTTTTGGAGTTGTTGAGAAAATTCAAATGAAAATGAAAGACAATTAAATCTATAGTTACTTTCGAGTTCTTCTTACTCCCATTTGAATAAATTTTATTTACAATTCTAAATTTGTAAGATATTTTCTTTCAAGATCTCTAATGCTTCAAGCTAAATAGATCGTAAAATATTTATCATCGTTATAAATACAAATTTCTACATGATTATTACTATGGGAGGCAATGTTATATAGTCAGTTGCGGGTGACGGTCTAAAAAAAATTAAAAATTAAACTTAATAAAATCTAATCTAATGTTAGTAATATTTCAATAGAGACTAAAGGGGTTAATTACATCGTCAAGATAAAATTATATCTAGAAAATATAAAAAGAATAAACTTCAACAAAAACATTTAAAATTATTAAACAAGTTTAAGGTGTGTCTTGGCTTTAGGCCTCTAAGACCGTTGAGCCGCCTCTACCAAATGATGGTACTAAATTCAGACAAATTTGAATTAAGAGCAGTGAGCACTTATTGATAATCGAATTCAACCATCACCTTATCAATATTTAGGCCTTTGAGCCGTAAAAGCGAGAAAGCTTCAGCAGTATGGGAATCCAAACCATTGCCAAGTATGATCAGTGTGCCAAGTAATACACACATCAATAATTATATCCACATTCAATTAGAGATAGGTAACAACGTTTTCAGGTCCGACATGAATCATGATTTGAGGTAGCGCACTAAATTGACTCTCTTATATCCTGCTGGTTCTTTTCTTAGTCCAGTAGTTTTCTGCTACAAAGCAAAAACTTTTACAGCTCAACTCTAGTATCCATGAAGGAACAAAACTGTAGTTATGCATTTTACTTATATGGTAATTTAGAATGTGCGTGTATCGTGTGTCATTCTTTCCAATAACTTTTACAAGTTCAATTTGATGAGCTAAGTCCAGATTCTGACCTTTGTGTTCCACTTTCCTTTAACCTGCCACATGATTTTCATCTTGGCCATAAAGTTGAGAGTAGAGAAACAATTTAGTCATACGTATGAACATTTGCTTCTATTGATAATATATGTACCCAACTTCAATCAAATTGGAACAGATAAAAAATAGATCAAGAAAGGAAAACTACATAACTTTGTTCATTCTCTCATATGATACTAGTAGATGAACTGAAAAATGTGATATAGTAATAAATACAATTATGATACCAGTCAAGAAAAACCAATGTTCTTTCTAATATCCTAGAATCAAAAATATACATATACCATCTTGATTTTCAAGAATTATACCCTGCTTCTCTTTTCACCAACAAATGCATAAGAAATGAAAGACCACCATAAATCCAATAATAATGGAGCCATGAAGTGGAAAAGAAGTTGCCTTTGAAACATAAAAATAGTAGTAAGGGTAATTCTTCTGTCCATTGGCCGGTGGCGCCTGAGTTGCTGGTATATTGATAATATTAGGAGGTGTAGGACAATTAGAAGAATGAAAGGAGGAGGAGGAGCACCAGTATATGTAATGTAAGATGGTGGTGGAGATTTAGGTGATGGCTGTGATGAGGAGGGTGATGGCGAATGGGGAGAAGACTGAGATGGTGAGGGGCGGAGTGGGGCGAAGAGTGGTGGCGGTGGTGGTGCTTGTACTAGTAGCGATGATGGTGAAGGTGGTGGCTTGAGTTTGATAGGGGAAGGTGGTGGTGAACAAATAACAGGACATGTTGAACAATCACTTATGCAGAGTAAACCTGCTGGTGTGTTATTATTAGTATCATGAGAATTTGCTAGAGAAAATGTAACACAAAGGAGCAAAATAGACCATTTTGCTGTCATAAGAGCTAGTGAAAGAACTTTGAAATGTTTCATTTTAGTTCAAAGATAGCCCAAAAGAGGAGTTTGCACTGGTTATGTGATTGAAGAAACTTGTGATGCCAAGTGATGGTTGTTTTTATAGAGCCTTTTTTAGCCTTTCCAAGAATCTTATTCATGCTTGTTTGAGGCTCTTTCAAAAAGTAGAATATGAATTTATGCTTCCTTTTGGATAGAAAAGATAAAATGTTTGCTTTACAACTTGGTAAGTTACCATCCTTCTACTTTCAATTCCATATAAATAATTTTTCCCTACACAATGCAGAAAATGGTGAATAGAGATTCAAGTTTTAATTTGTGTTGCTTTTTGACTTGTTTGTCTTAGAGTTTAGTGTCGTGTTTGGATTTTCTCTACACGTTTTCCCACTATAGACTAATTTTCTGGGGTTTTTTTAGCCAGCTTGGTGTAACTGGTAAAGTTCATGTGACCAGGAGGTCAGAAGTTCGAGCCGTGAAAACAGTCTCTTACAAAAATGCAGGGTAAGTATGCATGCGTACAATAGACCCTTATAGTCTGACTCTTCTGCGAACCCCGCACATAATAGTAGTTTAATGCACCAAACTATCCTTTTAGACCAATTGTTTGGATGCCACATAGGCATTGATTTAAATAATGGGATATCTTGTCTTTTCATTATGCCTTTCTCTAAACACAATCTATATCAATAGACACTTTATGTTCTCTTTCTCTATGCATATCCTTTTCTTGAGGAGATAAACTTTGGGATCAACCCCCTTTAATCTTTATCCCAAGTACAGAATTTTCTATCTGCCATTGTAGATTCCAGAAGATTTTCATGATATATGGTCCACAGATTTTGCAGTTCTTGAATAAAGGAGGCATCCGAGTCGGACACTGGATCACTTCAGACCTGGAGAATGCGTGAGTTTGTCGAGGTGTGATGTTGGGTCCGAACTTGATGAACTAACTGGCCGCTCCTCATAATTCTTGAATACAGTAAGGCATGGTACAACAAAATTTGGATATAACTTATAATAGTATGGAATATTATATTTGTCATCTCTATCAGGTACATAATGAAGCTCTAGAAATGCTGCTTATAAACAAATAGATTTGCAGATTCAACACTACAGATAAGAGAAAAGAAATCTCATATTTTGCAGTACAACTTGGGAACTAAAGATTGTTCAGAATATTACCGTGTGTGGAACCTGGAAACATATCTAAACATTTTGAGGAGTGAAAAGAGTCAAGAACACAAATCTTTTTGCATTTTGGACCATAAGAACAGATTGTATTTAATATGTTAGAAGTATTTAAATAATTCAAAACGAAAATACATCCAGATATCATGGCATGGGCGGATTTACTGCAAAGATTACGATCATGATCACGCCCAACTATGTCTTATAAAAGGATTAGGCGGTCGTTTCAAATATAATCTGGTTTACAAGTCTAGAGTTGAATCCCACAGAGAATGAAGGCTTAGCTATAATTGTTCAATATCGCTAAGAAACACAAGTCCAAACAATTTCCTAATTATAAAGATTATAATGTTTATTTTTATTTATAAACAAATACTAGAAAGCAGTAAAACTATCAATTAACAAGGATAAGGATTGGAGACAAGATTAATGAGGTCTAGAGTTATAATTTTCCCTATTGTTGAAATTCTTTCCGCTACATTTTTTATGATTTGCCTAAGTTTTCTCTACCGATCATGAGTGCTTTAGTATTGTAATTCTCTCTCGAGTAACTACCATAATTTAATAGACATATTGTCCCGAATTACGCTAGTTGGCATTAAGTACGACTCACCCGGATCACACCAAGATTTTGTTATCCCCAATCCCACATTTAAACCCTCCGTATTGATCCCTCATATACGTTAGGAGTGATGTTGTTCAAAAACTACCTAAATATACAATCTCACCTGAGTAATACACACTAAATAGGCGCAGTCGATTGAGAGCTCTTCAACCAACCACAATATAAACGTAGTTAAACAAATAGAAAAAAGTTATGGCAAATCCATATTAACATAACAAGAAAATCATTCATCAAGAGGTTCCATCAAAATCCTATATAACAAATTAGCTATTCATAATAGTATGCAAAACTACAATACTAGAACTCATAATAAATAATGGAAAATAGGAAGGAGGAAGTAAAAAACTCGTAGAAGAATTCTCCGCCTTGCTCCTAGTGTGTTCTTGCCTCCTTAGCTCGAATCTCCATCTAAAGTCGGTCTCCCGCTATCCAATCCCCCTTAAAAGTGGCGTTTTTAGGTCTACTTATATGTGTAGGAAAAAATCTAAACGTGTAGGCCAAGTCCTAGTCAAACCAGGAGACGAAATAAGTCTTCAAAACTCGAAATAGATCTCGCCCAAGGCTTGCCGTCGCCAGGCATAACGCCCCGTGGACCTGGCCCCAGTCCTGGCGTTGCCATCTTTCTCCTTTTCTATGTTCTTGATCACGCTTTCAACATTTAAGTATCCCTTTTGCTCTGCTTTTATCTTCAATTCACCTATACATAAAATAGACTCCATTACGCACAAATAAAAATATAATTTATCATTAAAGCATATAAAATGCAAGGAAAATTATGTACAAAACTATGGAATTATAGCCACACATCAATACCTCACACTTAAACATTGCTCGTCCTTAAGCAATCAAACTACAGTTATAGACACACTTTTTTAAGCAATTCTCCTAACTCATCACACCAAGAATCTTTAAAATAGACTAAGCACAAAGGTGTAATATCTCCACCTCAAGATTTGACTCGCAAGTACCATGCACTATTCACAACTCACTCACTTACTCTAACATGGAGGTCAATGACATTACCTTTTCATCATGAATCATGTTTCCTCACTCAACAAAAGAGAATAGTTCCACACACAATAATTTAAGATCGTAGGAACTCAAGATAGGAAGAATTCACTCGCTCTCATAAATAACATTCATCTGCTACAACGGATGCACCTTAGGCTTACCCGTAGTGTACTACTCTACTAATCGAGCTCATTCAATGTAGGATCAAGTAGGACTATAATAGGTTGTAATATAGGCTGCGAGTCGGGTAGGATACATTTGGATATAAGAGCGACTACACCTCCCTAAGAATTTTAATACATAATACTTTAATATTCAAGCCCCACACTTATGTCAAACCATAACTCCACATTCACCTTAATGTATATTAACTCCATATTTCTTTAAGCACAAATACATCAAAAGTCACCACTTAGCAAGGAATTAATAGTTTTCACAGCAATACAACTATTTTTTTTTCTTTTCTTTCTTTTTCAATTCAAATGGCTTCTATTTTTTTCAAAACAATGCACATTTCCCCTTTTTTATTAGTTCCACTTAAAAGCCAAATCAACCAGCCCCCACTTCAACTTTTACAACATTCATAACAATTCAAGTGCTCATGAGAGGTGAACATGTTCAAATTGTTGGCCCATGTAAATGTGAAGTTTTGAAGACTGACAAAAAGAACTCAGACATGGACTAGGTCCATCTTATAGAGCACAGTTGTGGTCAAACCAAATATATGAGATGCACGTGAAGGAGATAAACCTAACTTATTAGAAGTGATATCTCCTAATCATGATCGAAAAGATTGCACATTGGATAAGGAGAAAGACTTCTTACACAAAGAGAACATGGTTTAGGAAAAGGATAGAGTTAGAGTATGAGATCAACTAGAACTCTTCCACCATGGAAGAGTAGCATATGTATCCCAGTCAATCTCTAATTGATAACTCCTTAAATATTAGTGTTGTTCTCTTTTACAGGTAATGCATATAAGCAGAAGTTAAATGTTAATTGAGAGCAAAATAGCGAGGCAATTTTGCAAGCAATTTATGTGTGATTCAAGCCTGCAATTTTGAAGCTACTCGAACTAAATAGAAGAACCAGTTTCAAGTGTCTATCTTTTAGTCTAGTTCAATTGTCGTACGTGATTTTACATTGTACCTTTCAGCTTTTATAGAAGCAATTGTATTAGGTACTTAGAGTTTTCAATTTAGAGTTAACTTGAAGTTGTCGCAACAGTTGAGATTGTGTGCCACAACGGAATTAGAGTTAATCCTAGATTTACAAAAGAGTGTTTGTAAATGCAGTTTTTGGCTCAGTGTTTAGGAAAATCCTACTAGAAGGTAGGTCTTTGTTTTTTCACCTTTTGAGCCAAGTGTTTTTCACGTAAAATCTTTGTGTTCTTTATGTTTTGTACTTATTATTTCGCAACAGTAATAGTTGAAACATATAGAAGAACCAGGTCCTTCTATAAACAAGTTAAGCAAAAATTGGGCACCATGTAAATCACACCCCCCTTGTGTGGTATTGTAGTATAAAATATTAATTGGTATCATAGTTGGTTATCCTTGAAGAGGCTAACACCTTAGAAACATATCAAAATGAGTGCACCACCTGGAAACTGGAAAGATCAATCCACTGCTAGGCCTCCACTCCTTAATGGCCAGTACTATTTCTGATGGAAGAACAAGATGAGAGACCACAACATAGGAAAAGACTATGAAGTCTGGAACATAGTCATTGATGGTCCCCTAGTTACTACAAAGAAGAATGCTGAAGGAGTGGACGTGCCAAAGACAAGAGTTGACTGATGTGAAGACCCAAAGGAATCATCACCTATTTTTAATTGAATAATATGTCTTCGAGGCCTTGAAAACCTTATTTAGAGTTGGCTCAATTTGTGTGTGCAGTCCGGGAACATAGTCGAAAACATTAAATATGAAATTCTGTGAAAAATGCTAAGTTTTTATGTTGAAATGAATAGATTTGACTTTGATCAATATTTTGGACAAACGGACCCGAACCCGTGATTTGACGGTCCCGGAGGGTCCATAAAAAAATGGGACTGGGCATATGCCTGGAATCGAATTTCGAGGTCCGAAGCCCGAGAAATAATTTTTTTTTAAAATTATTTTCTGAAAATATTTAAGGAGACTTGAAATGAAATTTGATTAGAAAGCGATGGTATCGGACCTGTATTTTGGTTCCGGCACCGGGTAGAGGTCTTATATATGTTTTAAGTCCTTCCTGTAAAATTTGGTTAAAAACAGACGTCGTTTGACGTGATTCGAACTTAAAGTTCTAAATTTGAAACTTGATGAAATTTTTGAAAAAATCCTTGATTTTGAGGTTTATTCATTGTTTTTGAGGTTATTTAGGTAATTTGATCGCACCGATAAGTTTGTATGATGATGTTGAGTTAGTGCATGTGTTTGGTTAGGAGCCTCGAGAGCTGGGGAGTGTTTTGAAGGTGTTTCGGAGTGGTTTAGGTTATTAAAAGTTGCAAGTTTTCCAGTTCTTGTATGACCTTTGCGGGAGGACCCTCGCGAACGTGATGATCAAAAAAATTTGCTGAAAGAAACTTCCTTCTATGCGAATGCGTAGACCAGGTCACGAACACGAGGCAGCGGGGGGCTATACCTTGCCAACGTGTTCCTGGCCACACGAACGCAAAGGCCAAGTGGCCTGGGCAGGGGGAAGGGTAGAACAGCTTACGCGAATGCGACTCTAAGGACGTGAACGCAAGGGCTCGAGGAGTTATAGATTCGTGAACGTGAGCCCTTGTACGCGAACGCAAAGGCCAAAAAGCCTGACCCATTGCGAACGCGAGAGGTCTGTCACGAACGCGTAGCATTAAAATGCCCGGTTATTCACTAAAACTCCTTGGGTAAGTAATCTCCAGCTCGTTTTCTTTCATTTTCACCAACGTCTAATGATTTCTAGGCCTAAAACATATGATTAAGGGTAAAAAAATTAGGGATTTGAGTAGAGTTAGGGCTTTTTGATTGTTCTTGATTTAGACCTCGATTTGGAGTCGAATTTGAAAACAAATTATATATTCAAGCTCGTGTGTGAATGGCTGATTTGATTTTGGTCCGAACCTCGTGTTTTGACCAAGCGGGCCCGGGGTCAATTTTTAGGTTTTTGGGAAGAATGATCGGAAAGCTATAATTTGGCATTGGATTCGAATTGTTGAGCATTATTTGATGTTATGAAGTCATTTATGTATAGATACGACTGATTTGGAGCCAAATTCAAAAAAAAGGCTGTTGTTGAGGATTGAGTTGGTCGGGGAAGTTAGAGGTAAGTGTTTGGTTTAATCTTAGCTTGAGGGATTAGGAGTTGAGTCCTATTTGCTATGTGATAATTGTTGAGTACGACGTATATGCATGGTGACGAGTATCTATACGTTAGTGTCTAGCATGACCGTGAGTCTTTATATTGTGAATATCATAATTTTATTGTTTCTTTCATGCCTTGGTGATGATTTCTGTATGTTGTGAAAAGCTTGTTCAAGAGATTGTGACCTTTGAACATCGAGGAGCATTAGCTCAAGTTATATAACAAATTATGAAATTATATGAGATGATTGAATCCTTTGGAGTATTGGCTCAAGTGGTAAAGTGAGATGTGAAGTAAAAGTGAAAGAAAGAGAAAGAGTTATTAAATTATTTCTTTTGCGGGATGTTTGTTACTTGTTGATTATCTCACTTGCTATAATGCTGAGATTTTATATATTGTTCCCTTTCCGGGATTTGACTATTAAATTGTGTTCCCTTGCGGGGATTTCTATTATTATTCGTTTACTCCCTTGTCCCTTATTTGTGATTGTTGTTTGGGTGAGGAAGAGTGTTAAAGAATGAATGGTGATGTCATGCATTGTTTGTTATTGTGAGGAAAGAGTGTTAAAGCATGAAGGGTGATGTCGTGTCGTACGATGTATCATTCAGTGCCGATTCTATTGATTATATGTAAGGAAAGAGAGTAAAAGCATAAATGGTGATGCCGTACACATTTTAATCATATAATTGTTTTGGTGAGGAAAGAGATTAAAAGCACGAAGGATGATGCCGCACACATTTTTATTATATCATTGCTTAGTGAGGATGAGAGTAAAGTACGAAGGGTGATGTCGTGCGCTTATTGATTCCTGATTCTTTATTGATGCCTGAGTTATGCTGCTTTCTTCGTTATTTAATGACTTTTATTCGGAGTTGTTATCTTCCCCACGGTATGCTCCCCCTCACATATTGATTAGTTAATTCATGTATTGCCTTTCTTCTGTATATATATATTTGTACTGCAGAGGTTTTATTGGTAGTCTGGTCCTAGCCTCGTCAATACTTCGCCGAGGTTAGGCTAGACACTTACCACCATATGGGATCGATTGTATTGATACTACATTCTGTGCTCTTTTGCACAAATCTGGGTATCGGACTGTATCATAGTTGGAGGCCTTTCTTCAGTCGACCCGGAGACCCAATGTGGACCTGCATGCGTCTGCAGGCCCTGGCGTCTCCCCTATCTCTATTTCCTATTTTCTCTATCTTTATTCAGAGACAATGTATTGTTATTTCTTCAGACCCTATATGTAGTAATCTTGGACAATCTGTGATACCGCGACACCAAATTTTGGGTATTAGAGGATTTGAAAAGTTGTAATAATCGATGCTTTTAGATATTCCATTGTTACCTTCTACATAAGTATTTACATTTATGTTGTTTTACTGTTATCACTGGTATTTGTTAAAAAGAAGTAATTTGTTAATGAAAAAGTTAGTTAAGGGTTGGCTTGCCTAGATCCCATTTGTAGGCATCATCACGACTCCCGAGGGCGGGAAATCCGAGTTGTGACAAGTTGGTATCAGAGCTCAAGGTTACATAGGTCTCGCAGTTTACAAACAAGCTTAGTAGAGTCTGAGGGATCGGTACGGAGACGTATGTATTTATCCCTAAAAGGCTACGGAATTAGGAAAAACTTCGCATTTGTTCTTTCTTGTCGTGCGGTTTAGTTTCACAATGCTAATTGAATTTCTATTATGTTGCTTTGCATATGGCAAGAACACGCGCTTCCTCATCTACCACTCAGCAGCCCGAGCCCTTAGCAGCAGCTTCCACTAGGGGCAGAGGGCGAGGCCAAGGCCGTGCTAAAGGCCGAGGTAGGGGCAAAGCTCAGAAATAAGCAGCAATACTAGTGGCAGAGCCTCAGGATGATATTGAGGAGGAGGTTCCGTCCCTAGCAGTTTTGGTTAGCCCAGCTCAGGTCCTGGAGGGGTTTATTACTACCCCAATTCTTCAGGACACTCTGGTCCGATTGGTTGGCCTCATGGAGAGTGTCACCCGAGCAGGTTTGCTTCATGTAGCATCGGCCACTTCTCAGGCTGGAGGAGGGGCTCAGACTCTTGCTACTTGCACTCCGGAGCAGGTACCTTCTCAGATTCAGACTCCAGCGATTCAGCCAGTTGGGGTAGTACAGTCGGGTGTGGTAGCTCAAACCGGCGATGGAGCGACTATGCTCGCTGATGCCTTGTGGAGGTTGGATAGGTTCACCAAGCTCTTCACTTCTACTTTCAGTGGTGCATGTACTGAGGATCCCCAGGATTATTTGGATAATCGTCACGAGGTTCTTCGGAACATGGGGATTGTTGAGACCAATGGGGTTGATTTCGTTACATTTTGCTTGTCTGGTTCCGCCAAGACTTGGTGGAGGGATTATTGCTTAGCTAGACCAGCAGAATCTACCTTGACATGGGAGCAGTTTACAGTGTTGTTTCTAGAGAAGTTTATTCCGGTTACTCAGAGAGAGGCCTATTGGAGAAAGTTTGAGCACCTCTAGCAGGGTTCCATGATAGTCACCTAGTACGAGATCAGGTTTATTGATTTGGCTCACCATGCTCTTATTATACTCCCTATTAAGAGGGAGAGAGTGAGACGATTTATTGATAGACTCATCTAGCTGATTCGTCTTCAGATGGGCAGAGAGGCTGGGAGTGAGATATCCTTCCAGGAGGTGGCTAATGTGGCCCGTAGGGTTGAGATGGTATTATCACAAGGAGGTGGTCATAGGGCAGACAAGAGACCTCGTTAATGTGGCCCGTAGGGTTGAGATGGTATTATCACAAGGAGGTGGTCATAGGGCAGACAAGAGACCTCGTTAGTCAGGCAGATTCAGTGATGCCTCGTCTAGAGGCAGAGATTCGTATGATAAGGGTCATCCTCCTATGCCCTTATAGTCAGCACTTCAAGTTTCTCACGATGCTCAGGAGGTAGTGGTTCTCGTGGGCAGTATCCTGGTCAGCAGTCTTACAGTGCACCACTAGCTTCTATCAGTGCACCGCTGTGGTCATTCAGGTTGACAAGACCGTAGTCTTAGCAGCCGAGTGCTTGTTACACTTGTGGTGATCCGGGTCACATTGCCAGGTTTTGTCCTCGAGCACCGAGTAGGTCGCAACATCAAGGTTCTCGTGCCATGGTACAGGCACCAGATGTTCCACAGCCCGCCCAGCCAGCTAGAGGTGGGGGTAAAGGTGCTAGAGGTCCAGGTAGAGGTCCTAGAGGTGGAGCTCAGGCTACTAGAGCTGGAGGTGAGCCAGTTATAGGCCGTCGGAGAGAGGTAGATCAGAGTGGTGGGGCCTAGCCTCGTTGTTATGCTCTTCAGGACAGGCCTGAGGCTGAGGCTTTGGATGCAGTTATTACAAGTACGGTTGTGGTTTGTGATAAAGGTGCTTCAGTGTTGTTTGATCCGGGGTTTACGTATTCGTATGTGTAATCTTATTTTGCCCCTACTTGGTCTTGCCTAGTGATGCATTGGGTGTTCATGTTTATGTGTCTACGCTAGTGGGTGATTTTATTGTGGTCGAACGAATCTGTCGTTCTTGAATTATGGTGATTGGGGGTCTTGAGACTCGTGTACATTTGTTACTTTTAGACATGCTTGACTTCGATATTATAGTGGGGATGGACTGGTTATCACTTTACCATGCTATCTTGGATTGCCACGCCAAGACTGTGACCTTAGCTTTATCGGGTATGTCTCGTTTAGAGTATAGGAGGATTCCTGATCATTCTACCCCCAGAGTTATCTCACATTCCAAGCTCGGCATATGGTCGAGAAAGGGTGTTTGGCCTATTTGTCATATGTTCGTGATTCTGTTACTAAGGTCCCTTCTATTGATTATATGACCGTAGTTTGTAAGTTCCCTGATGTTTTTCTTTTAGACCTGTCGGGTATGCCACTCAACAGGGATATTAACTTTTGCATTGATGTGGCTCCGAGCACCCAGCCCATTTCTATCCTGCCATATCGTATGGCCCTGCTTGAGTTCTAAGAGTTAAAGGAACAGCTGCAGGACTTGTTAGAGAAGAGTTTCATTAGACCCAGTGTATCGCCTTGTGGTGCACCGGTGTTGTTCGTTAAGAAAAAAGACAGTTCGATGAGAATGTGCATTGACTACCAACAGTTGAGCAAGGTAACAATCAAGAATAAATATTCGCTGCCGAGGATTGATGATTTGTTCGATCACCTTCAGGGTGCCAAAGTATTTTCCAAGATTGACTTGAGATCTGGCTACCATCAGTTGGGATTATGGCATCCAATATCTGTAAGATAGCTTTCCGCACTTGGTACGGGCATTATGAGTTCTTGGTTATGTCATTCGGGTTGACAAATGCCCTAATAGCTTTTATGGATTTGATGAGCTGAGTGTTCAAGTCTTATTTGCATTCATTTGTGATAATCTTTATTGATGATATTTTGATATATTCCCCCATCCGGGAGGAGCACGAGCAACATCTCAGGGTGGTTCTTCAGACTTTGAGGGATAGTTAGCTATATGCTAAATTTCTGAAGTGTGAGTTCTGGTTGAGTTCAGTTGCATTCTTGGGTCATGTCGTATCAGCACAGGGTGTTCAGGTCGATCCAAAGAAGATTAAGGCAGCCAAGAACTGGCCTAGACCAGCATCAGCTATAGAGATTCAGAGTTTTTTGGGGTTGGCAGGCTACTATCGACTGTTTGTGGAGGGGTTTTCATCTATTGTGGCCCCGATGACCAAATTAACCCAGAAAGGTGCCCAGTTCAGGTGGTCGGATGAATGTAAGGCAAGTTTTCAGAAGCTCAAGACAACTCTAACTACGACACCGGTGTTAGTTTTGCCCACATGTTCAAGACCTTATACAGTTTATTGTGATGCTTCTCGTGTTGGGCTTGTGGCAGTGTTGATGCAGGATGGCAAGGTCATTGCCTATGCTTCAAGGCAGCTGAAGATTCATGAGAAGAACCATCCGGTGCATGACTTAGAGTTTGCAGCCATTGTTCACGCATTAAAGATTTGGGGGCATTATCTATATGGCGTAGCATGTGAGGTGTTCATTGATCACAAGAGTCTTCAGTACTTATTCAGGCAAAAGGAGTTGAATTTGAGGCAAAGAAGGTGGTTTTTGTTGTTGAAAGATTATGAAATTACCATCTTATATCACCGGGTGAAGGCCAATGTGGTAGTCGATGCTTTGAGTAGAAAGTCAGCAAATATAGGCAGTCTTGCTTACATTCCAATCGGTGAGAGGCCGCTTGCTTTGGATGTTCAGGCTTTGGCCAATCAATTTGTAAGGTTGGATATTTTTGAGCCTAGCCAAGTGTTAGCTTGCACGGTCGCTCGTTCTTCATTATTTGAGCATATCCGTGATCGGCAGTTTGATGATCTCCATTTGTGTGTCTTTAGAGACACGGTGCAGCGTAGAGGTGCCAAGCAGGTTACCTTAGATAATGATGGAGTTTTGAGATTGCAGGGTCGAGTTTGTGTTCCCAATGTGGATGGACTTCAAGAGTTGATTTTAGATGAGGACAATAGCTCCCAGTAATTTATTCATCCAGGCGCCGCGAAGATGTACCAGGATTTGCGGCAGCATTACTGGCGGCGTAGAATGAAGAAGGATATCATTGCATATGTGGCCCGGTGTTTGAATTGTCAGCAGGTTAAGTATGAGCATCAAAGGCCTGGTGGATTGTTTCAGATGATTGAGCTTCTCGAGTGGAAGTGGGAGCGAATCACTATGGAATTTGTTACTAGGCTTCCGCAGACTCAAAAGAAGTTTGACGCAGTCTGGGTCATTGTTGATAGGCTGACCAAGTCAGTGCATTTCATTCCTGTGGCAGTCTCCTATTCATCCTAGAGGTTAGCTGAGATCTTGTTCGGGAGATTGGTCGCCTTCATGGTGTGCCCGTATCTATCATTTCGTATCAAGATACGCAGTTTAGCTCGCATTTGTGGAGAGAGAGAAATTTAGTAAGAGTTGGGCACTCAGATTGAGTTGAGTACACATTTCATCCTTCGGCGGACGGGCAGTCCAAGCGGACCATCCAGATTTTGGAGGATATGCTTCGAGCTTGTGTTATTGACTTTGGAGGCTCATGGGATCAGTTCTTGCCTTTAGAAAAGTTTTCGTACAACAACAGCTACCAGTCGAGTATTCAGATGGCTCCTTATAAGGCCTTATACGTTAGGTGGTGTCGATGTCCGGTTGGATGGTTTGATCCGAGGGAGGCTCGGTTGTTGGGTACGGATCTGGTTTAGAAGGCCTTGAACAAGGTCAGGATCATTCGGGATAGGCTTCGTACAACTCAGTCCAGGCAAAAGAGTTATATGAACCGCAAGGTTTAAGATGTGGCTTTTATGGTTGGTGAGCGGGTATTGCTCCGAATGTGGCCTATGAAGGGCGTGATGAGATTTGGGAAGAAAGGCAAGCTTATCCCTAGGTTTATTGGTCCATTTGATATTCTTGATCGAGTGGGAGAGATGGCTTATAAACTGGCATTGCGGCTAAGCTTATCTGTCGTGCATCCAGTGTTTCATGTGTCCATACTTTGGAGGTATCACGGCGATCCAGCCACGTGTTAGATTTTAACATTGTCTAGTTGGACAAGGACTTGTCTGACGAGGAGGAGGAGCCAGTGGCTATTCTAGACTGGTAGGTTCGTAAGTTGAGATCCAATAGTTTCCCTTCTGTTCGTGTTCAGTGGAGAGGTCAGCCTCCTGAGGCATCGACCTAGGAGTCCGAGTCCGACATGCGGAGCCGTTATCCTTATCTTTTCCCGACTCAGGTACTTCCTTCTTCTGTCCATTCGAGAACGAACGGTTGTTTTAGAGGTGGAAAATGTGAAGACCCAAAGGGGTCACCTATTTCTAATTGAATTATGTGTCTCCGACTCCTTGAAAACCTCATTTAGAGTCGCTTCGATTTGTATGCGCAGTATGGACGCATAGCCGAAAAGCTTAAATATGAAATTCTGTGAAAAATGTTAAGTTTTAATGTTAAAATAAATAAATTTTAATTTGGTCAACATTTTGAACGAACAGGCCCGGACCCGTGATCAAATGGTCCTGGAGGGTCCCTAGAAAAATATGAGACTTGGGCGTATGCCCCGAATCAAATTTCGAGGTCCCAAGCTCGAGAAATGAATTTTTTTGTAAAAAAAATTTCGGAAAATGTATAAGGAGAATTGAAATGAAATCTGATTCGAAAGCGACGGTATCAGGTCGTATTTTGATTTCGGCGCCTAGTATAGGTCTTATATATGTTTTATGTCATGTATGTAAATTTTGGTTAAAAACGGACGTCGTTTGACGTGGTTCTGACTTAAAATTCTAAATTTGAAACTTGGTGAAATTTTTGAAAAAATCCTTGATTTTGAGTTTTGATTCATTGTTTTTGAGGTTATTTAGGCGATTTGATTGCACAGATAAGTTCGTATGATGATGTTGAGTTAGTGCATATGTTTGGTTAGTAACCACGAGGGTTCGAGAGTGTTTCAGAGGTGTTTCGGAGTGGTTTTAGGCTATTTAAAGTTGCAGGTTTTCTAGTTCTGGTATGGCCTTCTTCGCGTTCGTGGGAGGACCCTCGCGAACGCGATGAGTAAAAAAATTTACTGATGGAAACTTCCTTCTACGCGAACGCATAGACCAGGTCGTGAACGCGAGGCAACAGAGGGCTATACCTTCGCGAACGCGTTCCTAGCCACGTGAACGCGAAGGCCAAGTGGCCTTGGTAAGGGGAAGGGTAGAACACCTTATATGAACGCGACCCTAAGGACGCGAACGCGAGGGCCCGAGGAGCTATAGATTCGCGAATGCAAGCCCCTGTACTCGAACGCGAAAGAGAAAAAGCCTGACCCATCGTGAACGTGAGCGGTCTGTCGAGAATGCATAGCATTAAAACACCCAATTATTTTAAAGCTTCAAAAATAGAATGCAAACGGGAATTCTCTAAATTTTACGAAACGTCTTCTTCTCCAAAGATCCAAGATGATCTTTGAAGCACTTTTTCACTAAAACTCCTTGGGTAAATAATCTTCAACTCATTTTCTTCCATTTTCACCAACATCTAATGAATTTCTAGGCCTAAAACATATGATTAAGGACAGAAAATTAGGGGGTAGAGTTAGGGCTTTTTGATTGTTCTTGATTTAGATCTTATTTTGGGGTCGAATTAAAAAATTAAATTATATATTCGGGCTCGTGGGTGAATGGGTGATTTGATTTTTTTCTGAACCTCATGTTTTAACCAAACTGGTCTGAGGTCGACTTTTGGGCTTTTGGAAAGAATGACTGAAAAGCTATAATTAGGCATTGGATTCGAATTGATTAGCATTATGTGATGTTATGAAGTCATTTATGTATATATACGCTTGATTTGGAGCAGAATTCGAAAGTAAAGGCGGTTGTTGAGGATTGAGTTGGCCGGGGAAGTTTGAAAAAAGTGTTTGGTCTAATCTTAGCTTGAGGGATTAGCAGTTGAGTCATATTTGCTATGTGATAATTGTTGAGTACGACGTATAGGCATGGTGACGAGTATCTATATGTTGGTGTCTAGCATGACTGCAAGTCTTTATATTATGAATATCATGATTTCATTGTTTCTTTCATGCCTTGGTGATGATTTCTATATGCTGTGAAAAGCTTGTGACCTTTGAATATCGAGGAGAATTGGCTCGAGTTATACTACAAATTGTGAAAGTATATGAGATGATTGAACCTTTGGAGCATTGACTCAAGTGGTAAAGTGAGTTGTGAAGTAAAAGTGAAAGAAAGAGAAAGAGTTATTATATTGTTCCATTTCCAGGATGTTTGTTGGTTGTTGATTATCTCCCTTGCGAGATGCTGAGATTTTTTATATTGTTCTGTTTCCGGGATTTGACTGTTAACTTGTGTTCCCTTGTCGGGATTTATATTATTATTCGTTTACTCCCTTGCCCCTTGTTTGTGATTATTGTTTAGGTGAGGAAGAGTGATAAAGCACGAAGGGTGATGTCGTGCATTGTTTATTATTGTGAGGAAAGAGTGTTAAGCACGAAGGGTGATGTCATGCTTTATGATGTACCATTCCATGCCGATTCTATTGATTATATGTGAGGAAAGAGTGTAAAAGCACGAAGGGTGATGCCGTACACATTTTTATCACATAATTGTTTTGGTGAAGAAAGAGAATAAAAACATGAAGGGTGATGTCGTGCACATTTTTATTATATCATTGCTTGATGAGAATGAAAGTAAAAGCACGAAGGGTGATGTCGTGCACTTATTGATTCCTGATTCTTTATTGATGCATGAGTTATGTTCTTTTCTTCGTTATTTGACGACTTTTATTCGGAGTTGTTATCTTCCCAACAGCATGCTCCCCATCCCATATTGATTAGTTAATTCATGTATTTCCTTTCCTATATATATATATATATATATATATATATATATATATATATATATATATATATATATATATATATATATATATATATATATATATATATATATATATATATATATTTATACTACACAGGTTTTGTTGGTAGTCTGATCCTAGCCTCATCACTTCTTCGTCGAAGTTAAGCTAGACACTTACCAGCACATGGGGTCGGTTGTGCTGATACTACACTTTGTGCTCTTTTGCATAGATCCAGGTACCGGACAACAGCAGTAGTTGGAAGGCTTCCTTCAGTCCACCGGAGACTCAAGGTAGACCTACAGGCATACGCAAACCGTGACGTCTCCCCCTATCTCTATTTCCTGTTTTCTCTATCTTTATTCAAAGACAATGTATTGTTATTTCTTCAGACTCTGTATGTAGTTGTCTTAGACAGTCTGTTATACTGTGACACCAGATTTTGGGTATTAGAGGATTTAAAAAGTTGTAATAGACGTTGCTTTTAGATATTCTATCGTTACCTTCCACTTAAGTATTTACATTTTCGTTGTTTTCATGTTATCACTGGTATTTGTTAAAAAGAAGTAATTTGTTAATGAAAAAGTTAGTTAAGGGTTGGCTTGCCTAGCTCTCATTAGTAGGCTCCATCATAACTCACGAGGGAGGGAATTTCAGGTCGTGGGAGCTGCACTTTCGAAGATTTAAGTGCTTTGTACACAATAATGGAAAGGACTCCCTAATGCATTGGTGGAGGATGGTTTTTATGACGCGTTTGAGATGGTTTTGAAGAAAATTAAGTTTAGGGGTTTTGAGGATTCGATAACACATGTTGTATTCGTTAAGAGTCTTTGCCAGCAAACGGAGCTGGATCGAGCTGAGGAGTATCTTAGAGGGTTGTTGAGAAATGCAGGGGTAGGGCTGAGTGGCATTGTGGTGGCTTATTTTGTGGATGCTTTGTGTAAAAGTATGCAGTTTATGAGAGCCGCAAGTTTGGTGCAGGATTTTACAGAGTCTAGTTTGGTTCCGATGGGACAGGCATATAGTATGTGGATTAAGGACCTTGCTCAGGCCGGGGAGCTAAGTGAGGCAGTAGAATTTCTGAAAGGCAAGAAACTATTTGATGGGTATGTTCCTGATGTATTTCGCTATAACAGCTTAGTGTGTTGGCTTTTAAGAGAGAACATGTTAGAGCAGGTTTATGACTTGTTGATGGACATGAAGGATCAAGATATAGTACCTAAAGACGTCACCATGAACGTAACTTTGTTCTTCTTCTGCAAGGTGGGGATAGCTAATGTTGCCTTGGAGTTGTATGACTCGAGAACTGAATTTGGACTCTCTGTAAGTAGTATGACCTATAACTATCTGATAAATACTCTATTAGGTGATGCAAGCGTTGATGAAGCGTATTTCGTGCTGAAGAATGCCATCGAACAAGGTTATTTTGTCAGGATTATAAATCCGACTAAAACATAATAGCCTTCGTATCGAATTATTTGGAATAACAACATAAGCGGAAGCGTACCTGAATCCATAAGTGGAAATCCTTAGTCCTTCTTGATGCTTGTCCAAATGTTTGGCTTTGAAAGCTCCTTGATCCTTCTTGAAGATTGTCCTTCTTGAAGTATAGGCTTTCACAAGAATTTATCTAAGACCAAAAATGGAGAATGGTTTTCCACTTGATATGCAAGACAACAATGGTTCTCTCTCTCAATGGGTGGAAGAAGAAGAGAATGTCTTGCATTCTTATGGGAACCATAACCCCCACTTATAACACATGAGATATGAAACTCAAAAGTCATAAGCATGTAACCATGGTTACATACATGTAACCTTAGTTATCCCATCATTAACTAAGGTTACCCTTTTGGGTATCTACACATTAGTCCCACACTTTATATGACAATATATTGGCCCCCTTAACAATGTCCATAAGACCACCAATTTAGGCCAAACCAAAAGATAGCACATAACATATAATTAATCCATATATTGTTCATATGTATGTAGATATAAGTTCATATATCTAACAATCTCCCACTTGGGCGATATACTCATACATATGTACAAACCTTAGCATTATATGTTACAATATAACCTTATGAGCTCAAAATTGCTATCATAATAAAATTGTCATGAACAATCCGGTCCATCAATCATACCAACATAGGAACTAAGAGCTCTTAGTTACTCTTTCGTAACTAGAACCAACATAGATCACGTATATCAATATAACCAACGACATGGATCAAGTATAGGTGTGTAGCATGGAAATAACATAAAGTGTGGTCTGAAATAGAATGTTTATTTCCAACTGGTTCACTTTATTGAGATCAATCATAAACTTTAAGAGTACAAAAACTTTAAAACTGAATATCTGCAGATATAACTTTAAAACTGAATTACTGAATGTAATGGACAATACATAATTGTATAATACAAACTACCACTAAAATTCATAATCCTTAACTGATTTGACACCCATACAAGCAATATGCTCATGAAATACTTTTGGTGTCAATCCCTTAGTAAGCGGATCCGCAATCATGGAGTTTGTACTGATGTGCTCAATGCAATTGTCCATTCTGTTCTTTCTTTAACAACCCGAAATTTGACGTCCATATGTTTTGCTTTCGTCAAACTACTGTTGTTATTAGCATAAAGGACTGCTGATCTATTGTCGCATAATAGCCTAAGTGGCTTTTTAATGTTGTCAACTATGCGCAGTCCACTAACAAAATTCCGCAGCCATAATGCCTCATTGGATGCTTCATAACATGCCATGAATTCCGCTTCCATAGTGGAAGTGGCCGTAAGAGTTTGCTTGATGCTTCTCCAAGAGATAGCACCGCCAGCGAGCATGTAAATATAGCCTGATGTAGACTTCAGACTATCCTGAGATCCAGCAAAATCGGAGTCGGTATACCCGATGATCTCAAGTTGGTCCGATCTCCGATATGTAACCATGTAATCCTTTGTTCTCTGTAAGTACCTCATGACCCTTTTGGCTGCCTTCCAATGGTCCATTCCCAGATTGCTTAGATATCTGCCTAGCATCCCAACAATGTATGCTATATCAGGTCGTGCACATATCTGAGCATACATTAGACTACCTACAGCCGAAGCATAAGGTGTCTTCTCCATTTCCGAAGTTTCAAAATTATTATTTGGGCACTGTTTGAGACTAAACTTGTCTCCCTTAGCAACAGGGGTGTTGCCTGGTTTACAATCCTGCATGCCAAATCTTTTAAGAACCTTATCGATATAGCCCTTTTGTGACAGACCGAGAACACCTTTTGAGCGATCTTGATGTATCTGAATTCCTAATACAAAAGAGGCATCACCAAGATCTTTCATTTCAAATTTCTTTGAAAGAAATTTCTTAGTTTCATGCAATAATGCTATATCGTTACAGGCAAGCAGTATGTCATCGACATATAAAACCAGAAAAATATACTTACTCCCACTGAACTTATGGTATATACAATCATCAGCAATATTCGGTTCAAAACCAAAAGATGTAATGACTACATGAAACTTATAATACCATTGGCGGGAAGCCTGCTTGAGCCCATAGATGGATTTCTTTAATTTGCAAACCCTTTTTTTGATTCTTCCGAAACAAGTTTTCAGGTTGCACCATATAAATTGTTTTCTCAATGTCACCATTGAGAAACGCTGTCTTAACATCCATCTGATGAAGTTCAAGATCAAAATGTGCTACTAGTGCCATTATAGTCCTGAAAGAGTCTTTCGATGAAACTGGAGAGAAAGTCTCTTTATAACCAATGCCTTCCTTTTGAGTGTAGCCTTTTGCGACAAGACGAGCTTTATACTTAATGACATTGCCCCCTGAATCCCTCTTGGTTTTAAATATCCATTTACAACCAATCGGTTTAATACCTTCGGGCAATGTAACAAGCTCCCAAACGTCATTATCGCTCATAGACTTCATCTCATCATTCATGGCATCAATCCACTTTTGAGAGTTAGAACCCTTAATGATTTGACGGAAGTTGATTGGATCATCTTCCTCAAGTCCAATATCACTTTCTTGTTCTTGGAGAAATACAACATAATCATCCGGAATTGCATTTCTCCTCTCTCTAGTGGATCTCCTTAATGGCACTTCAGTTTCTTGAGGTTGTTGAGTTTGATTTTCATTAGTAATATCAGGAACTTGATTGGGGAGATTTTCGAGATTGTCTTGAACTGGAGTTGTGTGATCCGTGTCAGGAATGAGAACACCCTGACCAAGATCAACAACTTGAGGGAAAGACACATGTTCTTCCTCAAAGACAAAATCTCTAATAACTTTATCTCCCCACCCCCCAAACTCAATATCCTCAAAAAACCTAGCATTACTCGTCTCAAAAATAGTTCTAGAAGTGGGATCATAAAACTTAAACCCCCTGGATCTTTCAGAATATCCAACAAAATAGCTACTAACCGTTTTAGCATCCAGTTTCTTTTCATTCGGCCTATAAGGCCTTGCCTCAGCTGGACAACCCCAAATGTGTAAGTGCTTAATACTGGGTTTATGCCCAGTCCAAATTTCATATGGGGTTTTGATTGTAGCTTTAGTTGGAACTCTATTAAGAATATAAGCTGCGGTTTTAATGCTTCTCCCCAGAGTGAGTCTGGTAAAGTAGTACGACAAATCATACTTCTTACCATATCCTTAAGGGTCCGATTTCGTCTCTCAGCTACACCATTCATCGTAGGACTGCTTGGCATAGTATACTGAGGGACGATCCCACACTCATCTAGGAATTTAGCAAATGGCCCTGGACGTTGTTCACCTGAACCATCATATCTACCGTAGTATTCACCACCACGGTCAGATCTAACGGATTTAATCCTTTTGCTTAGTTGATTTTCAACTTCAGCCTTATATGATTTGAACACGTCTATGGATTGGGACTTTTCATGAATAAGATATAGGTACCCATAACGAGAGTAATCGTCTATGAATGTGATAAAGTATTGTTGACCATTCCTACAAGGAGTAGGGAATAGCCCACAAATATCCGTATGTATCAATTCTAAGACATCCGAAGCTCTCTTAGCACCTAATCTCGTCTTGTTTGTTTACCCTTGATACACTCAACACAAATATCCGAATTTGAGGAATCAAGAGAATCAAGAATTCCATCTGACACGAGTTTCTGAATTCTTTGAATGGATATGTGACCCAAACGTTTGTGCCAGAGTGATATAGAATTCTCATTAGTTAATTTTCTTTTGGTACCACTTGAACTTGTATGCAAGGTTTCATTATGTGAGGTTATTATATCAACCAAATATAGGCTATCATATGTTGATAAAAGACCAGTACCGATAAGATTTGAATTTTGAAAGAGACTAACTTTATTGTCACCAAATGAACATGTATAACCGGATATGTCCAATTTGGGAACAGAAATTAAATTCCGTCTAAAAGACGGTACAACAAAAGTCTCATTCAAATCTAAATAAAAACCGGTCTTAAACAACAGCCTAAACTTTCCAATAGACTAAACTTTAACCTTCTTGCCGTCACCCACATAGATGTATCTTTCACCATCATTTGGTTTTCGACAGTTCAGGCAACCCTGCATAGATATACTTATGTGAGTAGTAGCAGCAGAATCTACCCACCAAGTATCCTTAGGTACCGAAATTAAATTAACTTCAAAACAAACAAGAGAAAGAGATGTACCTTTTTTCGCACGCCAAGCGTGGTACTTGGTACAATCTTTCTTCACATGATTAGTCCCCTTACAGAAAAAACAACCTAATTCAGTAATTTCAACCTTAGGTTCCTTATTTTTTTTTTTTCTGGGGCCTTGCAACCGCAACTTCCTTACCTTTCCTCTTCTTAGTATCCTTAGAAGAGGATGCCAAATGAGCACTTTCTGTCTTATCTTGCTTTATCCTTTCCTCCTCTTGCACACAATGTGAAATGAGCTCATTAAGAGTCCATTTCTCCTTCAGGCAATTGTAACTGACCTTAAACTGATTAAAGTGTGCAGGAAGAGATATCAAAACTAAGAACACAAGCAGTTCATCAGGTAATTCCAGCTTGAGTGACTTAAGTTTCGAAGCAAGATGAGACATTTCCAAGATGTACTCCCTTATGTTTCCCTTGCCTTTATACCTTATGGAAACAAGTTTACTCAAAAGAGTACTTGTTTCCGCCTTTTCGTTTTGTGCAAAACGCTTTTCAAGGTTTTCAAGGAAAACTTTGGCATTACTTTCATCATTCATAGTGCCCCTGAATGATTCTGGAATTGCACATTTCATGATCATTAGACTCATGCGATTTGAGCGTTCCCACTTCTCCATCTCCTTCTTTTCATCAGAAGAATATGTATCCTCAAGAGAAGCAGGTTGCTCAATCCGAAGTGCAAGGTCTAGATCCATGCAACCGAGAATGATCATAATGTTCTCTTTCCATTCCTTAAAGTTTGTGCCGTTAAGCACAGGGATGCTATTTATATTAGCAGATATCGAAGCAGCTGAAGAATTCACTGAAAATAGAACAAGGATAACTTAATACATGCTTACAATTACTTGAACTTTAACTTTAGTTTACAGATTCAAAATAGGCAAATCTCATTACAAGATACCTAGCACAACATTGATTTTAGTCTTTGGACAGAAAATCAACTTGTAAGTGGTACTCTTGGTGTAGTGATCAAATATTGACAATAAACTCCTGTCAAATATCAAGCCTTCCTTTGGGCCGACTTAATATTCACATGGAAAACCGAATAATTGTCATATATTTATCACCACAAGCATGTTCGAATTCTTGTCAAATAACAACCTTCCTTTGGGCCGGTGTTAAACGCATGGAAGACTAACATCAACAGTCATCTTATATTTCAAGATTAATCAATCTACACAAAAAAGGTTACTTTGGGAACATAATGCTTCAATTGACTAATTTAAAATATTAGATGCTAAATCATATAGTTCCTTAAGCCATATATTGAATCTTAACTGAAAATTTACATGTTTTGACATGTAACATCTGAATATTAATTGTTTTAGTCTTAATTGGATAATACCAAAATCTGAAGCATGATGGACTAAAAACAATTAATATTAAAAATTGAATATTAATGTATAAAACATTAATAATTTAAAAACTGAATATTAATTGACATATTATTAATGTAAAATTAAAAAAAAAACTTGAAAACTTAATACTTAAAACGTTTCATTAATTATGAAAAACGTTTCTTACATTATGTCCTCATTAAACAGCCAGAAAACAAAACGTTTCTGCAATTTATGGCCAGATAATCGATTATCTAAGCCTGATAATCGATTATCCGGGCCTACTGGAATCTCAAATTTTGCTGAAAAACTACGATAATCGATTATCCTTTTAGGATAATCAATTATCTTGGCTCTCTGGAATTTTCAATTTTGCTGAAAAAACTCCAGATAATCGATTATTTTAACAATAATCGATTATCCTCAGGTTCTGTTTCAAAAATTTTTGATGAACAAAATGCAATAATCAACTATTTAAAAAAAATAATCGATTATTCTCTGTTACTGTTTTGCAAAATTTTGGTGAACTTTAAAATTTATTCCAAGACCTTTTGCGGCGACGAACGCTGCCACTAAACCCATAGAAATCGCCGCTAAATGTATTAGTGGCGACTATGTATTGAAACTGGAAACTGGAGTTGCCGCCACTGAAGGTTATTTGTAGCAACAATTCCTTGTTTAAGTTTCTTGTTGTTCAACAACCAAAATTTTGCAAACTTCAATATTTCAATTCATATAGAGATAACAAGATATTGAAACACCAAGTTCATCAACAACATAACATTCATGAAATCATGCTATATTATGGTACTAGAATTCATAATCAAAATTCTATCTTAACTTAAACATGAAGTTTTATATAACATGGATTTCATGAACTTCCAAATAATCCAAATATGAAGGAGGCTCTGATACCAATTGTTAGGATTATAAATCCGACTTAAACATAATAGCCTTCATATCGAATTATTTGGAATAACAACATAAGCGGAAGCGTACCTGAATCCATAAGTGGAAATCCTTAGTCCTTCTTGATGATTGTCCAAATGTTTGGCTTTGAAAGCTCCTTGATCCTTCTTGAAGATTGTCCTTCTTGAAGTATTGGCTTTCACAAGAATTTATCTAAGACCAAAAATGGAGAATGGTTTTCCACTTGATATGCAAGACAACAATGGTTCTCTCTCTCAATGGGTGGATGAAAGAGAATGTCTTGCATTCTTATGGGAACCATAACCCCCACTTATAACACATGAGTTATGAAACTCAAAAGTCATAAGCATATAACCATGGTTACATATATGTAACCTTAGTTATCCCATCATTAACTAAGGTTACCCTTTTGGGTATCTACACATTAGTCCCACACTTTATATGACAATATATTGGCCCCCTTAACAATGTCCATAAGACCACCAATTTAGGCCAAACCAAAAGATAGCACATAACATATAATTAATCCATATATTGTTCATATGTATGTAGATATAAGTCCATATATCTAACATATTTCCCTGGTAGGAGGACATTTTCAATTATTGTTGATGCTCTTTGCAGAGAGGGGAAGCTCGATAGAGTGAAAGAGTTGGTTCTTGCTGCTCTAGACCGGAATTGCATGCCCAGTGACTCACCTATACCAAGTTCACTTGATTAGTGGCTTTAACAAGTCAAGTAGGGGAGATATTGCAGCAAGATTGTTAATAAAAATGCAAGAAAAAGGTCATAGTCCAGACCGGAGATTGTACAAGGCGATAATTTGTTGTTTATGTCAGATGGAGGATCCAGAGAAGCTATTTTACAGTTTATTAGAGGTTCAATATCCTCGGCATGAACCTAGCTGCCTTATTTATAATTACTTCATCGATGGAGCTGGTCATGCCAGAAAGGCTGAGCTGGCCAGAGATGTTTATGAGATGATGAAGAGAAATGGTATCACACTGAATTTGCAGTCTGAAATTTTTATATTGCAAAGTTACTTGAAAGGTGGAAAATTGTTGATGCTTTAAACTACTTTCGTGACTTGTCCAATAGAATAAGTCTAGGAAGAAAACTATGGAACACCATTATTGTTGGGCTTTGTAAAGCTAACAAGCCTGAAAATGCGTGGAACATGTTCTGGGAGATGAGATGAACTGTTTTGCAGCCAAGTATGGAATGTTATGAGGAACTTGTTAAATTGCTTTGCTCGCAAAGAGATTATTATAAGGCTGTTCTTCTGGTGGAAGACTTGGTGCAAGTTGGTCGTCGGGTGTCATCCTTCATTGGCAATGTACTTTTGTTTCACTCTTTACAAACTCCTAGAGTCTTCAGTGCATGGATGCACTCAAGAGATTTGCGCAATATGAAGGATCACAGCTTAGCGCTAGGGGAGTTGATAAAGACTTTCTCTGGTGGTAGTAATCTGGACGTAGATATTTTGGAAATGGAAGAATTGATCCGACAGTGCTTTCCACTTGACGTATTCACTTACAATTTGTTGTTGAGAAAACTAACCATAAGTGAAATGGACCTTGCTTGCAAGTATTTCGACATATTATGCAAGAAAGGATATGAGCCAAATCAATGGACTTATGATACATTAGTTCACGGCTACTTAAAAGTTGGTCGATCTTCTGAGGCTAGAAAGTGGATGGAAGAAATGTTCAGTAAAGGTTTTGATCTGACTGAGGCTACAAAGACATTTGTCTAAACTCACTTTGATTTTCATTCTAGATGGAATGGGGTCCCTCATTCAGGTATTGAAATGCAAGATTGTTTGATATTTTACTTTGTTGTATTCCTCTTGTAAGGAGAGAAAACATCAGCTTCTTTTAGCTTCATCCACACCCCTTGCACTAAGCTCCCGCTGTGCGCGGGGTCCATGTAGGAGGATGTTTCCATGGTTCGAACCCGTGACCTCCTGGTCACATGGCAACAACTTTACCAGTTACGCCAAGGCTCCCCTTCAAAAGACAATAGAAGTAATCTAGGATCTTAAGTTAAGTGGGAGGATATAATTGCAACTCCGGGAGAAACCATGAGCAATGACCAGGAAAGTTTTTTAACTTCACTTTGTATCTCTCTGGTAGGGAAGTGTTACCTTTAAAAGCAAAATTTGGTGGGGGAATTCTTCTCACATTGTAAACTTCGCTCACTTCCTATACTATTAGCGCGCTTCCCCTTGCCTCTGGAGCTTTTTTCTTTTGAAGTTTTTTCATGGGAGCTCGCCCCTAACCCTTGTTTAGCTTATGGTCTTTCAACTGCCTTTAGAACTGTTGCTAGGGCCACTGGAGTTTCTGTGTTTTCATTCATATTCAATATTCAACTACTGAAGGGAAGAAGCAGCACTTGCATTGTCGTTTTCTTTCGTGTACTCCAGAAATCTGACTTTGAAATTCTGCATTTTAGGTTGGTTTGCTTGGATGTGATTAACTGATGTGGCCGTCTGGAAGTAAGTTGGTGGCACATGAAACCTAAATGGAAATATTAGTGCATTTGAAGATGGAGTACTCGTGGTTGTGGGCCGCAAGAATTTTCTGGATTCAACTCATGAGCTGTGAAGTGGCCATATAAGGGATGTCATGTCCTGTGCTCCATATGAATCCGAAAGGTTGAGAAGTGGTATCGGGACCATGGAGAAAAGCCTCAACGATTGTGATAGCCAACCGATTAACAAGCTTACCTGCTTCAGGTTTCAAACCACTTGATTTGAAATGGTTATAGGAATACTTTTAGCAGTTTGTAGATTTTGGGCTTATTTTCATCTTGTTGAATTCTGGGTCGTAAATGATGTTCTAATATCTTTGGCATGTTGTGGCATCTAGCTGGAACTCTGACTATTCTAGTTAATAATTTCCTAAAACTAAATTTCATGGAAAACTTTGGTGCACCAACAAAGTAATTTACTAGTGTATAAAGTGTTGACCATGTCCTTCTGAATGCATCTATTTCCAAAATACGTATGGGTTTATCTCCGACTCGGATTTTCAATTTCTACTAGATTTTGAAGAGTTTGAATTGAAATAATAAACATTCCCCGTGTCCCTCAATTTGTATTAGACACGAAGATTAAGAAAGAAAGGAAGACTTTCACAGTTAGATATAAAAAATATACCAAAGGTACTGTAATACCAAATAAATCATCTTAGTAGGGGCACCAGGGCCTACAACAAGCATGTCAATCACAAAATGGGAATAAAAGTTAATTGGTCTCTAATTATAGAGAGATGCCAATCTTTGGGAGGGATAAGGAAATAGTGTTAAGCAAATTGGGAGATGGATTAATAATAATGATAATAGTCATTACAATTATTCATTGTTTTGGTTCCTAGAGGAGACAAAAATACTAGGTGATTTCTTTTCATCTATTCAAGCCCTGGTGGATGGAGTACCCGGTACTTGTGCTGGTGGGAGGTAACATGTACCGCGTGTATTTAGTCAAGGTGCGCGCAAGCTGGCCCAACACCACGGTTATCAAAAAAATTCTTTATTGTTTTGATGAAGTTTATGTTTAAGAATTTAACAAGTGATTATGCATCATATGCTCTTTGTCTTTGTTTTTGTTTTTCCTTTCCTTCACTGAGCCGAGGGTCGATTGGAAACAACCTCTCTGCCCTTTCGGGTAGGGGTAAGGCTCGTCTACATATTACCCTCCTATAGCCCACTTTGTGAGACTACACTGGGTAGTTGTTGTTGTTGTTGTTATTTTCATTTATTTCTATCATCATCACCATTATTATTTTTATGGGTTCTGCATAAGTGCATTAAGAGCATTTGAGTGTGATAGGCGTTGTTCCTGCATTACGATTGTGGTTGTCTTCTCCCGTCTTCAAGCAGTAACGTCTGCTTTCACCTGCTTAGCAGTTCATATCATTGGGCTTTAACCTGCTTTGGAGGCCATCCATAACGATACCAACTTCACCTCTACAGGTTAACAATGCATGATAACCATTGGGGCTCAGTTTTAGCAATAAAGTTCTTTAGTCGGTGGGTGGATCAAAAAACTAATCCTGTTCTTTTGCTGTTTCTGATGCAAAATAGAGTTTCTCAGACATGTGTGGTCGGCCTTTTACCCTATCAAGATAATACTTCCCTGCATGAGATGATCCAAAAGTTAGTGAAGTCCTTGAGAAGAACTGATATAGTTTTTCACTGTAAATTGCTTGACAGTTCTAGCTAGCTTGTACTTTCGTTAGCTTATAGCCTTGTACAATGCTTAGCAGGAGTTTTCCAGGTGCCATCTTATGCAGCTACTTTTCTAGATGGTTATCTAGCATACACGGAAATTGTCAGGCCCCATAAAACATATTGAGTAAAAGCTTAATATTCTGTTATATATTGTTGCTGAGTTCTTTAAATGGTTCGTTTTGTTAGAATAATGATTCCGACTAAAACACAATAGCCTTCATATCAAATAATTTGGAAACAACAACATGAACGGAAGCGTACCTGAATCCATATGTGTAAATCCTTAAGGCTCCTTTGATGATTGTTTGAAAACTCCTTGATCCTTATCTTCAAGATTGTCTTGAAGTATTGCTTACACAAGAATATGTTACAACAACCAAAATTGGAGTATAGTTTTCCACAAAGATATGCAAGACAAAAAGAAATGGCTCTCTTGATTCAATGGGAGGAAGAAGAGATTTTGTCTTGCTATAATGTGGGAACCATAACCCCCACTTATAACAAATGAGTTATGAAACTCAAGAGTCATAAGCATGTAACCATGGTTACATATATGTAACCTTAGTTAGCCCATCATTAACTAAGGTTACCCTTTTGGGTATCTACACATTGGTCCTACACTTTATATGACAATACATTGGCCCCCTTAACATAATGTCCATAAGACCACAAAATTAGACCAAACCAAAAGATAGCACATAACATATAATTTACGGTTAAGGGTCAAATATATCCTTGTACTATTCAAAATAGGTCATATTTATCCTCCGTTTGAATTCTTTAACAAATATACCCCCACCGTTACACATTCGGGCCACATATACCCTTCCACCGTTAAAACTTGTTTCCTCAATATTTTTAAACACGTGGCAGTCTTACATTGGTCCAAATTAGCCCACCCAATCAATTGTTTAAACCCGCCCGACCCAAATTTAAACCCAATATATCCATATATTGTTCATATGTATGTAGATATAAGTCCATATATCTTACACGTTTATCATAATAGCTCCTTGTGCAGAGGTATAGCAGTTGCTTATGTAGTGATTGATTGATTCATGATAGTATTTCCTGTAGAATGTTAAGCACTGATTGAAGCAAACGCAGATGCTCATATTTTAGTTTATTGGTTCCTCAGTATAAAACTAGAGGGGCTGTGAATGATGTGGAGTAGAGTCCTTTTATATAATTTCAACTTTGAGGGTAATTGCTATTCTCAAGACATATTAAGGATTTCCTTTTCTGAGACATTGTTGGCTTTTATTTAGCAGATACAGTTCATCAGTGGAAGAAATTGAGACCGTGAACCACTTGTTTATTCATTGCAGATTTGCATGGCAGATATGGATCATTTCCTAAGGTTATTATATGGAATACAGTGAGTGATGCCTGGAGATCTGAAAGTGGTACTGCAGTGCTGACAAGGGCAGACAGTGGAAAAGAGAATAAGAAAAGATTGGAAGATCATACCTTTATGCATATTATTTGACTGTGGGAGCAAAGAAGTGATAGAATTTTTTGAAGGAAAAAAAGAGGAATATTTCTTATGTATAATCTAAAATGCATTCAAACAATTTCGGTGTAAGAGAAATATTGAAGATAGCTTAGATAGAATGCTAGAATTTTTTCACTCCTTTCAGTCATAGGAGTCAACTAGAGACCTGTGTACTATGTCAGTACCTCCTTGGTACCGTTCAATCAATAAAATTACCTATTTATCAAAAAAAAAAGGAAGTTCTCCCTGTCTTTTTGGATAATATATTTCTTTGTTTGTATCAATAATTGTGAATATTTACCTGGGAGAATTTTGCTGCCTCAGTTCCTGTGACTACTTATTGATGTAAGGATCATATGTTAGTTCTTTGATCAAATTCGGACATTATATCTGATAACTATAAAAAAATTCTTCCATGGAGGGAAGAATGTTTCTAATCTAAAGATGGAGTTTGAATTTGAAAACAGATTATTATTGCAACACATACTGCCTGAAAACTTTAGGCAGAATTTGATTCAATCCATATACATACTATTAGGCAGAATTTATTCGGTGTCCTAATATTTTTTTATTTTTTATTTTTTATTTTTATTTTATTTTATTCCCCTCCACTTTTCATTCTCCTTTCATTACCTTCTTTTTCGTAACTCAAACCCATGACCCTGGGGTTGTAGATGAGGAGTGCTGACCGTCTGAGCAACCCTCTTGGATCGAAGAAGAGGCAGATCAAAATATGGTGCGGAAAAACCCAAATCGATGTGAATGGAAGATGCCTCTGGAACTCGTTTTTCTCGTTAAGTATATGTACGAAGTCACTCGACTGAAAGGAGAGGGAACAACCATAACGTTACACCCCAAAACTATACGGAGCCCTTCCGAATGACCTAGAATATAGTCTACTAGACTAGCCAAGAAAGAGTCCAGTAGACTATATTCGCCCGTGGAGGTGAGTGAAGGATTCAATTGCCACTGAAACTAGCTACTCTGCATTGCCAGAAAAAGGGCGGGGGAGAGAATTGAAATTCATCTAGCTATAACAAAAATGTGACAATTCACAATAAGACTTATTGATATTAATAATAACCAATATTTAAGCATCACTTGTGTAGTTTTTCATCTTTTCAAGTAAACACTGGCTTATGTCTTACAAACTCATTTTGAATTCACCGTACATGTCAAGGGTCAAGTCTCTCCTGTATCCCAACCCCACAAAGAATCTAGTCTCTAACAAATGGCAGTTTTATATTATCAATCTACAAATTCTAAGAATAATGTATAAGTCATGTACTCCTAAAACATGGTGGATAAGCAAATGCAACTGCACGTTCAGCATTTCCCATGAATCAGAGCTAAATCCAATATGTGAAGCTCCAATAGGCAATCCACCAGACATTGTTCTATTCATGTAGTATTTTGCGCCAATTGGCGACCCTGATTGCTCAGATGGGAGAGAACAATGTTCTAGCAGTGTCCCTTGCCTGTCTTGTAATATTAAAGTTGAGCAAAAAGAATTTCATTCCATGTATCAGGAATACCAGGCAAGCACCAATGCAAGCAATCCTGCATCCCAGGTGTTGCTTTGATGCTGTATAGAGATATATGACCCTTATCTCTCACCTCAGATACAGTTGCGATATCCAAAAGCTTTACAGCTGTTCCTTTTACTGCCCTTGCTGCAATCGAATCACTGGATTCATCTTGTAGAACCTCCTTTCCACCAGCAAGCGGAGTAGTGTTATCACAAGTGCCTCCAATGTTCCAATCTCCATTAAAGAAATGCCTGGGCGATATAGACCGGTAAAATACTTCAAGACCGGGGTATAATTGTTGATATCGCTGGTGCCAAGAATTGGTATAATAAAATTCATAAGAATTTTTTTAAGGTTATACACATCCCAGGCATCAGAAAGTAATCAATTGCAGAAAAAGGAAAGCATACCTTTTCAGGAAGTTAGCACCTGTAAACTCTTCCATCTCGCAATCTCTTGGCCTCCAACGTAGTTTCTCGTATTCAAAATCCATACGCTGTGTCAAGCGGCATGCCCACATGGATGACAACCATTGCTTGCAGCCAAGTCCAGAATATAGAGGCCTACTATCATCTGTGACCCATCTACCTTTAGCAAAGTTACAACCTGGAAGTTAAGATAAGGGTATTAGTAACCAAATTCGTACTAACCATTGTACCAATTCACCAACCAATTTAAGGATAGGTCGATTGGCAAACAAGGCCTTTTTTAAGATTATCCAGAACCCAAGAAGGTTGAAAAAAATTGGAAAAAGAAAGAAATTAGGAATTAGTTCAATGACAATGTAATCAAATCCATCAGGCTGTGACTTCCGTGAACATTAGAAATTTGTTTTACAAACCTAGATAAATTCTACAGCTAAATGACATCAACGAGAAAGGAAACAGAAAACTTAAAAAGCAAGATGATCACCATGATCTTTTGAGGCAGATGTCAAATTTTTTATAGGGCTGTCTGCAGAATTCACTGGACTAGCAACTTCATTTTCTTGTTTTCTTGAACTACCTTTTTCTTCCAAAGCTCCTTTTAAATCTCCTTTTTGGGAAAAGCTGAGAGGAATACCCGCACTTCCCGGAAAACACCATTAAACCATCAAGCTGTAGAGACTAGAGATTGCTTGAGCTCAATAACATCTCAGGATACAAAGGTATTATAAAACATGAATAGGTACCAGCGGAAGTAGTTCTTTAATGTGGAGAAACTGGCACTTCGGCAAATATAAATCAAGTGAGGAGTTGAAGAAACAAATTTCGTACAAAGTAAGCAGATTAGGAGCTATTTACTCAGGAAAAAGGAAGCTTCTCTTTCTTTTAATTTGAAAGACAGAAAACAGACACATTGATGTATGAAGTAGAGAAAGAAAGGGACTTTACAATAGCACTAATTTTTCAATTTGAGGCACTCAGAAAAGATGAAAGATTGTATTCAAACATACCATACCTTCTATCTCAGTATTAGTAATCAGTTCTTCAGTCACCTTATCCTTTTAGTAGATGAATTTGAAATGGTGGGTTCAAAGTTCACGCTTTCTCATGATTTCCCTAATCTATTTCGTTCTCTTAAGACTTCTCCATCTTTCACTTTATAATCTGCAAAATAACAGAGAATAGATAAGTAACTTAACAGGATTCAGCTACATCTCCATCAAGTTCTATTTACTCTGTCATAATAATGTTGTCCTTTTTGGTTTGTCTCAAAACAACTACTCGTATTAAAGAGGAAAGTTTTTCCCTCAACATTTATAACTGGTGCCAAATACATGCTGTTTCAAACTTAACGTGACAGCTTACCAACTAACATTTCAACTTTTTCTATTTGAAACATTATGTCAAACACTTCCAAACACCTCCTTTCTCATCCTCAAATTTTGCATAGGAAAAAAATACTGACAAAGGTCATGCCGTTTGGTGCTTTCTTTGATGCTTGCATTCTAGTTCCGAAGTGATACTTTCCAATCCAAAGGCACATAGGCCTTACCGTTATAATGTGCATATACTCATTTCAAGTGGGATCTTTAGCTTAATGTAATTATCACTTCTACCTGTAAGCTATTAATGCTTGCGTTTGGACATAGATTTTGGTTGAAACTTGAAAAAAGTATTTTTGAAAAATAATTTTTGGAAGTTAAAGTTGTGTTTGGACATGTATTTTATTTGGAAAAAAAATTGAATTTTTGTGAGTGAAAGAAAAAAATTCACCCAAAAACTACCCCAAATCAGTCTTGGGGAACTTGAAATTTTTTTTTTCAAAAAACTGATCATATTCCATGGACAAATAATATTTTTAATTTTTTTTGAGAAAAGGTAGCCAAAATCTATGGCCAAACGGGAAGTTTCCTATATTGGAGCTGTCATTTCTCTTTAATTCTTCAACTTTTAACTTCTTGTCTTCATTTTCTTTTATTAAGTTTATGCATTTAATCCTTGCATAATTCTTTTGGTCCCTTGACTTTTTCTCCTTCCATTTAGGCCTAGCTATCGGAAGCTTTCTTCCCTGAGAAGTCACCTATCAATTATACCAGTATTGGCTGTGACAGCAACTGTTGTCCCTAAGTAAGTTTGCTTATGTGTATTTTATTAGTAAACCGTATTTGTAAAATAATTTTGGAAATATAAATAAATATAAACAGAAATAAACATAAACAGAAATGATCATAAACAGAAATGACAGAAAACCAATTCGAGCACACTGAATTCATAGAGTTTCCTTAAGGAATTTAATCGCCTCCTAGTATCCAAGGTTATAGATTATTTCCTCCCAGAATAGAACGAATTACACACTGGTGTAGTGGTACTTGAAACCTCAGTGTTTCAGCGAACACAAAGTTCGGTAGCAAATCACACTTACTTTCTGCTTTGTTTGATTCTAAAAGTATGCAAAAGAATGAGAAGAAACTCAAAAAATCGTAATAAAATTCTGAGAAAAATAGTATTGTATTTATAGCCAAAGTTGGGTTGAAATCTGAAGAGGTGCAACTCTTTAGAATGGCTTCTTTTACAAAATGGCCACAACATAAATGGCTATTTAATCAATATTAAAGAGGGAAAATAATGAGGAAAAATTAATGGGTAGTTAATTTTCTGTTACAAAACAGAAAACTGAAATTTGGATAACTGAAATGGATTTAATATTAATATTTATTTAATATTAATATTCTGTTACTAAAAAAAATATTTAATAACATTTATGTTAATATTTTACTATTAACAAATAAATTTGGCCCAAAAAATTAATCAATCAATCGATCATTTGACCAAATCCGAAGCCGAAGCCAAAGCCAAAGCCGAAGCCGAGCCGAGCGAGCAACCACGACGACGATGGCGCGAGGTTTGCCTTCTTCTCAACTCTTTAAGAACTAGAAGAAGAGTAATTGCTTATATACCCATAAAAACCCTCTTCCTCTTCCGATATGGGACAATGTCCATTTACCAAGGAGGGAACTTAAAATTTTACTCAAAACATTCATTTCCCTCCATTTTTCATTCACCCTCTTTTAAGTATTTAATATATTAATTAAATACATCCAAAACCCAACAATGCCCCACATGAATGGGGAATGGCTATATCACGGAAGTCTGAATGAAAGACTATGTGATTCGCAAGTAAGGATTAATTGCATCTGGTAAGCAGATTTTCCTTTGAACTTTCTGTAGAAATCTTATGTCAGATATACTCGATCAATCGGTAGATTTGATATCTTTGAACCGTCAAACATTAGTGTATACCTAGACACCACAAGTCACACAACAAATCCTTACCCATCTTTGGTTCTCATTATTGTGTTCGTTTCAGCCATAACCACTGCTTAGTTTCATAAGTGCGTAGAAAACTGGCCTTACAATATTCTCCTTGAAGCGGCTAACACTTAACACTTACATAGATGATTCCTAAACGTGTCATCCCGTAGATAAACTATTTGATATACCTTGTACCAAATTTAGAAATTATTAAAAAGCCTTAATGCTTTATCCTTGGTACTGAACATTATTTCATCATGAGGATGGACCAAAAGCTTAGTTGACAATGTTGAACCGCCATAAATGACTTTGTTTGATCTCTTTGAACCTAGATCTTGGGATCTCCAGTCTTCTAGGTAGAGTTACCACCGCTATGACTTGTTCTCGGCCACAATCCCATTCCCCTTGATGACTTCTCAACTACCTCTTTAGTTAGGCCTTTTGTAAGTGGATTCGACCCATTATCACTTGACTTTACATAGTCAATCGTGATAATTCCTCTAGAGAGTAATTGTCTAAACATTTTATGTATTCGTCGTATATGACGAGACTTACCGTTATACATAATGCTCCCAACCATTCCAATTGTCGCTTGACTATCACAATGTATGCATATTGGTGCCAACAGTTTGGGCCAAAATGGAATATCTTCCAAGAAATTCCGGCCATTCAGCTTCTTCATCACCTTTATCCAAGGCTATGAACTCAGCCTCCATTGTAGAGAGAGCAATACAAGTTTGTTTGGATGACTTACAAGATACCGCTCCTTCACCAATAGTGAATACATATCCACTTGTGGACTTGGAATCAGTTGATCCGGTGATCTAATTCGTATTGCAGTATCCCTCAATGACCGCAAGATATTTACTGTAATGCAAAGCAAACTCCTGGTATGTACTACATACCCTAAAACTCGTTTCATGGCCATCCAATGAGATTGGAATGGATTTCTCGTATATCGACTCAATTTACTCATAGCACAAGCTGTATCTGATCGTGTACAATTAATGATGTATATTAAGCAACCCAACACATGAGTATAATCCAATTGTGATATGCTCTGTCCTTTGTTCTTTTCTAATGCAAGATTCATATCAATTGGAGTCTTTGCAACTTTAAAGCCCAAGTGCTTAAATTTTTCAAGTACTGTCTTAATATAATGAGTTGTGACAATGCTAGACCTTGACAAGTTTTATGGATATCAATTCCCAGAATTAAATCAGCAACTCCCAAGTCTTTCATATCAAACTTTCTAGTTAGCATATGCTTAGTCGCATTTATGTTGGCATTGTCATTGCTCATTATGAGCATATCATTCACATATAAGCACACAATGACTATGTAATTTGGAACATCTTTAATGCACACACATTTATTATATTCATTTATATTAAATCTATCTGACAACATTGTTTGATCAAATTTAGCATGTCATTGTTTGGGTGCTTGTTTTAATCCGTAAAGAGACGTAACAAATCTACAAACCTTCTTTTCTTTACCTAGAACTACAAACCCTTCAGGTTTTTCCATGTATATTTCTTCCTCTAACTCTCCATTTAAGAAGGTCGTCTTCACATCCATTTGATGAATTTCAAGACCATAAACTACAGCTAACACTATTAACGTTCGTATGAATGTAATTCTTGTAACTGGAGAGCATGTATCAAAATAGTCAAGACCTTCTTGTTGTCTATACCAAAAGTCTTTCCTTATACTTGTCAATAGTGTTATCATCTTTCATTTTCCTCTTAAAAATCCATTTAGAACCCAACAGTTTATTTTCAAGAGGAAGATCAACCAATTCCCATGTATGGTTGTTCAGTATGAATTCTATTTCACTATTGACTGTCTCTTCCCATAACAATAATTCCGAAGAAGACATAGCTTCTCCAAATGTTTGAGGCTTATTTTCCAATAATAAACTCACAAAATCTTATCCAAATGAAGTAAACGTTCTTTGACGTTTACTACGTCTTGGATCCTCTTGGTTAAGTGTACTTTATTTTGTTTCTTCCCGGGGTCGTTTAGATCCTTCACCAATCGATTCACATTCCTTTTTATATGGATATATATTTTCAAAGAACTCAGCATTATGTGATTCTATAACCTTATTATTATGAATTTTGGGATTTTCTGATTTATGAACCAGAAATCGGTATGATTTACTATTAGTCGCATATCCTATAAAAACACAATCAACAGTTTTCTTTCCTATTTTTACCTTTTTGGGTTAGGAACTTGCACTTTTGCCAAACACCCCCACACTGTAAAATAATTAAGTTAGGCTTCCTTCCTTTCCATTTTTCATATGGAATGGCTTGTGTTTTGCTATTGGGTACTCGATTTAGTATTCGGCTAGCCGTAAGAACGGCTTTCTCCCACAAGTTTTGTGTCAAACCAGAACTTATCAATAATGCGCTCATCATCTCCTTTAATGACGAATTCTTTCTTTCTACAATCCCATTTGATTGGGGCGTGTAAGGGGTCGTTGTTTGATGAATAATTCCATATTCTAAACATATTTTTTTCAAAAGGAAATTCATATTTACCACCCCTATCTTCTTATTATTTTGATTTTCTTATTAAGTTGCGTTTCAACTTCATTTTTGTATTGCTTGAATGCGTCTAGTACTTCATCTTTACTATTAAGTAAGTAAACATAGCAATATCCAGTACTATCGTCAATAAAAGTTATGAAATACTTCTTTTCACCGCGAGATAGTATTGACTTCATGCCACAAATATTTGAGTGAATTAACTAAAGGATTTGAATTCCTTTCAACCGTTACTTATAAGGATGTTAAACATACTTAGATTCCACACATACTTGACATATTAATTTGTCACATTCAAACTAGGGAAATACTTCCAAATTAATCATTTTTCGTAAGGTTTTATAATTGACATGACCCAAACGTATATGCCATAATTCATTTGACTCAAATAAGTAAGACGAAGCTGAAATTTTCATTATTATTTTCAACAACCATTACATTCAGCTTGAAAAGGCCCTCACTGAGATAACATTTTCCTACAAACATTTCGTTCTTACTTATTACAACCTTATCAGAAAGAATAATACATTTGAAACCATTCTTAACAAGAAGTCCAGTAGGGACTAAATTTTTCCTAATCTCGGGAACATGAAAGACGTTGTTCAAAGTCACCACTTTGCCGGAAGTCATTTTGAGAAATATCTTCCCACATCCTTCAATCTTCGCCTTTGAAGCATATCTCATTAGATCCAACATGAGTATAAGAAGCAAAAGCTTCTCTAACAGCACAAACATGGCGAGTGGCTCCAGAATCAATCTACCACTCTTTAGGATTGCCTACCAAGTTGCATTCGGAAAGCATGACACATAAATCTTCATTATCATCATTCTTTTCAACCATGTTTTCCTGACCCTTCTTCTTGTCTTTCATCGGAGCACGACACTCCGTGATTTGTGTCCGATTTTTCCACAATTGTAGCAGTTTCCACAAAAGCGCTTCTTGCTTGGATTGCATTTCGGTCGAGAAGCCTTCTTCCTCCTTTTGTTCTCTTCAACAATATTTGCTCCCATTATTATTGAGTTTCCACGGCCTCTCTTTTCAGCAGCTTTGTTGTCCTCTTCGATTCTCAATCGAACAATGAGATCTTCAAGGGACATCTCCTTACGTTTGTGTTTTAAGTAGTTTTTGAAGTCCTTCCACAAAGGAGGCAACTTTTCAATTATCGTTGATACTTGAAATGCTTCATTGATGACAAGACCTTCAATGAAACTTCTGTTAGTAAAAATACTAAGATCATTACTTTCAACATCAATATTAATTTGATTTATACCTTCAGTAAAGGGATCGTGAATAATCACTTGCAATTCCTGGACTTGGGCAATAACAGACTTGCTATCTACCATTTTGTAGTCTAAAAACTTTGCACCAACAAATTTTTTTAACCCGGCATCTTCGGTTTTGTATTTTTTTCAAGAGGAGTCCACAGTTCCTTTGACATTTCCATGCAATTATAGACGTTATACAAAGCTTCCTCTAGCCCGCTTAGAATATAATTCTTGCCCAGAAATTTTGAATGCTTCCACGCCTCAATCACGAGAAAGCATTTAGTTTCTAAAGTTTCATTGGATAGCACAGGAACATCTTCCTTGATGAACTTCTGGAGACTTAGAGTAGTTAAATAGAAGAACATCTTTTGCTGCCAGCGCTTGAAATTAATCCCGAAAAAGTTCTTGAGTTTTTTCACCGGTGCCAATGCTGCCGGTGTCGTTCGGTTTTGTTGAGGCATTGACAGTCACCATTGGAACATCTGGGTTCTTAATCTCATTAGTCATTTCTATAGAAGAATGACACAAACATTAAAATCACTTAGATTTTAATAGAGACAAAGCGACAAAGGTTTTACTCTTCCAGAAACAGTAAGTACAAATACAGAAAATATATTTTAAACTCCTTAAGCTTATAAGTAAACTGTATTTGTAAAATAATTCTGGAAATATAAATGAATATAAACAGAAATGAACATAAACAGAAATGACCATAAATAGAAATGGTGCCCACTGAATTCACAGTGTTTCCTCAAGGAATTTAATCCCCTCAAAGTACCCAAGGTTATGGATTATTTTTTCCCAGGATAGAACGAATTACACACTGGTGTAGTGGTACTTCAAATCCCAGTGTTTCGGTGAACACAAAGTTCGGTAGCAAATCACGCCTACCTTTTGCGTTGTTTGATTCTAAAAGTATGCAGAAGAAGGAGAAGAAACTCAAAAATCATAGTAAAATTCTGAGCAGAATATTGTTGTATTTATAGCCAAAGTTGGGATGAAATCTGAAGAGGTGCAACTCTTTAGAATGGCTATTTTTGCAAAACGGCCACAACAGAAATGTCATTACATAAATGACTATTTACTCAAGATTAAATAGGGAAAATAAAGAGGAAAAATTGATGGGTTATTAATTTTTTGTTACAAAAACAAAAAATTGAAATTTGGATAACAGAATTGGATTTAATATCAATATTTATTTAATATTAATATTCTGTTATTGAAATAAATATTTAATAATATTTCTGCTAATATTTTACTACTAACAAATAAATTTGGTCCTAAAAATTAATCAATCAATCGATCATTTGACCAAATCCAAATTCAAATGTCGTCGCTTGGCGACGACGGCGCGATGCTTGCCTTCTTCTAAACTCTGTAAGAGCTAGAAGAAGAGCAATCGTTTATATACACATAAAAAACTCATTCCTCTTCCAATATGGGACAATGTCCATTTACCAAGGGGGACTTAAAATTTCACTCAAAAATTTTATCTCCCTTCATTTTCTGTTCACCCTCTTTTAAGTATTTAATATATTAATTAAATACATCTAAAACCCAACACATTTTGCTAGAGAAGGAAGTAATTGCGATTTATATGTCAATGAAGATCAATCTCACTGCAACAGGAATTACATGTGATCTTACTCCCCTCTGGCTTTTTCTTTCCCCTTGCCAATTATAGTTTTAAGGTTTGTTTAATTAATAGTGCCTTGTTGCTTATTTTGAAATGATCATTGAAGAACCATGCTTTCTTCATTTTCTCGAACCTTTTCCTTTCTCCGCAGAGTTCGGAAAGATGTCATAGAATCTTTGAATTTGCAAAGTCCTCTAGTCCTGAAATCGTCGTTCAACCGGCCAAATATCTATTATGAAGGTCAGCTCCAAGGATCTCTATTCTTTGACAAAGTGCAAATGTTTTGATATGTAACTGATGAACAACCGGTCACCAATCATTTTCTTTGACTGCCTACTCTTACATCTATGAGGAATCAACTTTCAACAGTTTATTGTACAATTCATTGTTTTGCTTGTACTTCTTCTAATTTTCTTCTGGCTTTTAAAAACTAAGGGGAAAGGAGATTCAAAATGGCCATATATGATTCTGTAGCTTTTGGTTTAAATCATGAGACCAAGTTTTGTGTAAGCCTAGGTTGCTGCATTTATCCTTTATATGTTGTATGCAGCTGTGTGTATGAGATAAAATATCTATGGTCATTTATATGCTCTAAATTTTGGGGAAATTCATGTATCCTATTACCTTTAGCTATCAGGTTATGTACCGTGTCACTCATCGCTCTTTTTTAGTACCAGACTATCAGATTATTTACTGTATCAGTCACGAGTCATCACCGTATTATACCACAAACTTTCCAATTGGGACCTACTTTTAACTATCAGGTTATCTACCGTATGTGTCATCACTTTTGCGATAAAATACCTGATCATATATTTCTATTTTGTAGTTCGCTATAAAGACCTTTTGATGACCCATATGATTATGTATGTATGTCACAACCCCAAATCGGACTCGGTCCTGATGACGCCTCTCGTAAAAACAAGGCTAGCCGACACAATTTTCTAAGTTAACCATTTTCCATTAAAAGTTGCTTTTATACTACTTACAAACCGTTGATCTCATAATGAACATTTAAAAGAAATATGCGGAATAATTACACAAGCTCGACATCGGGGTGTCACTAGTCATGAGTATCTACCAAAGTCTGAATACAACAAAAACAGAAAAATGTGCTAAGTACGGAAATGAAAATAAGAGGAAGGAAGCAGTACTTTGAACGTCGTGCAACCACCTTGCCAACTCTGATGACTCCGCATCGGAGCAACCAACACCTGCTATCGGGTTCCGAAATACCTGAATCTGCACACGAGGTGCAGGGAGTAATGTGAGCACTCCGACCCAGTAAGTAATAAGAGTAAATAAAGACTGAGTAGTAGGAAATACTGAATCTACATTTATGTTAAACTCAATAAGCACACAGGCTACCAAATCAGAATATAAGTCAATCGCCTCTTTTAAAATTCAGATTTTGGTAAAAATCATTTAAAATGCCTTTCGACAGATTCAACAGAGGTTCAATACCATTTTTAATAAAAGAGCTGAAAAACCATAATCGGCCCCTGGGACAAAACATAGTTCGTAAATAGCCTCTCGGGAAAAATATGAGTCATAAACACCTCCTAACAAAAGATCTCGGTGGGAATAACAAAAGCCAAATCAGTGATTAAGTTCTGAACATCTCAAAAACCCCAACTTAAATGAAAGTTGTTTAAAAATATTTATCTAACATTTCCGACAGAGGCTCAGTATAAAGATGAGTGAAAACAGTCATTTAATCAACATATTTGATAGAAACTCACTCTAAAGAGAAGTGAAAATCAATAAGTTCATAATTAGGCCCCTCAGGCAAACATCACCATTGTGCATGTGTATATCTATCGCTCCTCGGGCAAGCCGCTCAGTCACTCGTGATGACTCAACCCCTACCATTCAACGCTCACCCTCAGCACTGGCGCTCAATAGGTACCATATTGTAATCGTTGTTGCGTGCATCCCGATCCATATATCATTGCGGCGTACAATCCGATCCATATATATAGTCGACTGCGCTCACTGGGGGTGTGCAGACTCCGAAAGGGCTCCTACAGCCCAAACGCTATATCACTGCGACATGCAGCCCGACCTATATACATATCTATTATTGAGGCATACACTCTGACCCATAAATATATAATCCTCACAACCAGTCCATCGGCCTCTCTCAGTCATTAACCTCACAATCAGACTCTTGGTATATCTCAGTCATCAACCTCATAATTAGACCCTCGTTCTATCTCAGTCATCAACCTCGCAATCAGACCCTCGGTCAATCTCAATCATCAACCTCATGATCACTCGGACCATCAGTAAAACAGGGAACTCAGCCCAAATGGTGTTCACATTTTTTAAGAAATAAAGTGATAAAAACCATAATTGAACAATAAACAATTAAAACAGGACTGAGGATATGGTTTCAAAACAAATAGAGCGAAGAAAAATAGTGAAAATGCCCCTAAAGGTCTCAGCAGGTTGGCACAAGGTCCCAAACATGGCATACAACCCAAAATATAACACAAATCTCTAGAACATGGAATATCATAAGATTTCAAATTAATTACGCAACTTAGAGTAGTACGGGACGGACCAAGTCACAATCCCCAACGGTGAACAACTCCACGCTCGTCATCTAGCGTGTTCATCACCTCAAAGTAACACAACGATGTGAAATCCGGGGTTTCAAATCCTCAAGACAGTATTTACAATCATTACTTACCTCGATCTGGTCCAAACTCTAGCCCGCGATGCCTCGCCCGCACGAATCGACCTCCGGATGCTCCAAATCTAGCCACAATCGGTACATATTCATTAAAATATGCTAAGGGAACAAAGCCCATTCGAGAATATCCCATTTACATCAATAATTCCAAAATTGCTCATACCCGGCCCACGTCTCGGAATTCAATAATTTTCACATCAACGGATTTCTTATCTCCCCACGAGTTCATACATACCAAGAACATCAAAATCCATTCACAAATGGCCTTTCAAATCCCAAATGTTTAGTTTCCAATTTTCAAGCCCCAACTCTTCAATTTTAGGCTTAATTCCATGATTATTTAGGTGGAATTCACACAAAATCGAGCATTGAGTTCAAAAATCTTACCTCGAAGTGATTCCCTTCGATTCCCTCTTTAATTTTTTCACAAAAGCTCAAAAAATTGCTCAACAATGGAGAAAAATAGACCAAAAGTCGCGGACAAGGGCTATAAAAATATTCCGCCCAGGGAAAATTCCTATTATGCGATTGCGGGAAAATCTTCGCGATCGCGAAGCATAAAAACACAGCTCTTAGATTTAACCATATGCAAACACAACAAACCATGCGAACGCAATACGCTACCATATTACTCTATGCGATCGCCTATCTACTTATGCGAGCACGAAGAACAATTAAACCGGTCCCTCTAAAGCTTCTATGCCATCGCAAAAGAACCTATGCGATCGCAATGAACAAAGTGCATGCAACTGAAGTTGCCAAATTCTACAACTCTCAAAACATGAAATTGATCCGTTTAGTCTCCCGAAATTCACCCAAGGCCCTCGGGACCTCAACCAAACATGTCCCATAATGTCATTCAAACTTGTTCGAGCCTTCGGAACACTCAAAACAATATCAAAATATCAAATTTGGATCGGATTCAAGCCTAAGAATCTCAAAATCTTCTAGATTACGCTTCTGATAAAAAACCCAACCGAACCACGTCTGAATGACCTAAAATATTGCACACACATACCAAATGATATGACAAAACTACTGCAATTTTCGGAATTTCATTCCGACTTCTATATCAGAATCTCACGTATCAACCGGAAACGCCGAAATCTCAATTTTGCCAATTCATGCCTAAACCTTCCACAGACCTCCAAAATGCATTCCAATCACGCTCCTAATTCCCAAATAACCTAACGGAGCTAACCTAACCATAAAAATTTCAATCCGAGATCATATACAAACAAGTCAAATTTTGGTCAAACCTTTCAAATTTATGTTTTAAACTGAGAACTGATCTTCCAAATTCATTTTAATTATTCTGAAACCAAGACTAATGATTAAAATAAGGCATAATACACCACAGGGGGAATATCACGCCCGAGAGATGACGATCAAAGTGCAAAAGCTCAAAACGACCGATCTGGTCGTTACATCCTCCCGCACTTAAACATACGTTCGTCCTCGAACATTCCCAAAGTTGTTACCAAATCCAACCAATCACTGAATAGACTTACCATGCATATACCTGGGGGTGATCCCACGTCACCCCATCTCATTTAGGTTCGATAACACAATGTAACTGCAGTTTCACATTCCAACCTAGCCTATAAGCCTTAGAACCACATTTCCAATTCTGAATTCATTTGCAAGATCTGAATATCACATCTATATTATGAATAAGCCCGAACAAACTGTATTAACTCATACCTGCAATCTCAGGTGCAATTACATGATATACCACATACCTGAAACACTGGTAGCGATTACTTCTAATCACAGCAACTGCACATAACAACCGAATACCGATAGGAAACCTCGTACCAACTAAAGTCTCATTCCAACACCTTCACATCCTGCCAATGATAAATAAAGCACTCAGTAAGCCATAACCATTTCTTAGATCAACCATTCATGAAGCCACTTGCCCTTTGGCAAGGACTATAGTATCCTTCCAACATGCTGAAATTGAACCCGTTTCTATTCATTAAAGCCCCCAACGATCTCATCTAATCCATCACAATTACTTTGGTGACATGGTGCATCAATACCGGCTACAGCCACAACTCGTGTAATCCACTCACCAATACGAAAAAATTCGAACATACTCAAATCATGAAGATGACTCAAATAAAAGAGTTGTACTGCAGGTTCACCTGCACCACCACACACAATGCTGGGAACCCGAAACACGTCATATAAACAAAAAACACGAATCTAACCTACAGGATCATACCTTCACACAGCTTCGCTCCAATGCGCGACCTCATCCAAACACTAGTCCACATGAAACACTTCAAGTTACTATGTTCCAAAATCGACAACCATACACAATATGATGCCTAAAACCAAAGCAATCCTCATAACCAGAGCGAAGCAATTGACATAACATGACTCATACCCGAAGGGAAACAATCGATACGCCACCCGCCAAGTCATCACAATATTTATAATGGAAAAGATTGGTTTTCTACAAGGCGGAAATATGACCATTATCAGCAGCAGCGTCTTTGGCATCACGGTCGGCGCACGACATTGTTGGCTTGTGCCTGCGGTTGGGGGCTGGCGAGGAATATCGGTGAGGCGACAGAGGCACATGCACACTTGTCACTTGGCGCGGCTAAGACTACGGGATCATTCGTGGTGCTAGGCATTGAGAGGCTTGTTATAACGCCACGAGGCATGCCCAAGGGGTCATGAGGCATAGATGGAAAGCCGCCCATGACAAGTCTCGCGTGATATGAAAGACACTCTTTGTGCGAGGGCTGATTTACCTAGCTCGTGTACCTCCTTTGTGGTGCAAGGCTTGGTGGACGAGTTCAACTCTTTCCTCTATTTTTACTATACTCTTTGTACCAAATTATCCTCTTTTCAATCATCTTTCATCCAAATACGTTCCTACCCATAAGTAACACACAAAAGGGTATCAAGTGGGTTGGTTAGGCTCGACCCCATTAGCCCATATGGTAGTGGGCTAAATGGGCCTACCATTTTAATTCTGGGACTAGGGGGTTTAAGGCCCTTGTGGGCTGGTTCACACGCGAAGCCTGTTAAGCCCGGGACTGGCTCCTAAGTGGGCCGGTTCAATCGGTCCTAAACTGGCCCAATGGCTAACTTTTTTTTAAAAATAAAATTTTCTAAAGCCAAAATCTGACATCTGGGGTGTTAAAAAATAGTCGTTATGGGCTGCCAAATAGACGTTGGCAATTTATAAAATAGCCATTTAACCCTCTCTCCCCTTCCTCTCCCAACTTTGTTTTAACCCCAAACTAATTATAATTATATTTTGTTTCCTATTTTAACTATAAATACCTCCTCATTCTTTCATTTTTCTTCACCGAATGATCAATCTTTCTCAATCTCTGTCTAATTTTCTTCTAAAATTGATTACTTTGTTGTTGCAACTTGTGTGAAAATTGTAAAGTTGGTGAATTGAGGTATTCAAGTCTTCAACAATAATTAATTTCAACAAGTTATTCGTCAATTCAGTAAACTCGTTCCAACTCTTAGTTTTAATATTATATTTTTGTTTGTTTTATTTAATTACTTTGAATAATTATGATTAATATGGCATACTCCTTAAAAAAGATGTTTAGTAAAAATAAGGGAAAATCCAAAAGTGGTGAATCTAGTGGCCAATCTATTCCTCCTCTAATTCTCGGCCCTCCCCTGCCCAAACCCCATACCCTCCCTCCACCTGCTCCTATTTTTGATAGTGATAATACTTTATTACAATTTATGGATAGTCAATATATACATAATATTGGTAGTGGTGAACGCTTAGATGATAAATATATGAACAATCTTTGGTTATCCAACTATAGATGAAGAAGATGAGCAAAAAATAGATTTAGATGAAACACAACCAGATGATGCTCCGGTTGACCCCTCCTATTATTATCCCTACCTTTTCTAGATAGTCTTCTAAAAACAGGCCAAAACATCTCTTGTTTGGCTATTTTTTGTTCAAATAAGAGAAAAAATAAAGCTAAGTGTAAAACTTGTAGCAAAGAGTTAGCCTTTAACTATATTGAGCGGGGGAGGGGGGAGGGGGGAGTTTTAGGAGACACATAATGATATACCCTCAAGATAAAGCTAAATTTTTTCAAATGAAAGTTGCAGGGGGTGCAAGTCCAACTAGTCAGCCTGTACCGGGTCAAAACAATTTTAATCGGGAATTAACAGTATTATCGGTGGTATTTTATATTATGACCCAAGAAAAGATAGGGAAGAGTTGGCAAAAATGGTTACTGTTATGTGTTTACCCTATGGTTTTCCGTTTAACCCCCACTTTGTGCATTATATTAGAAGAGTTTTCAATCCTACTTATAAAGGATGGCCTTGCACAACCGTAAAGAGCGATATTTATATATATAAACATGAATATAAACAATATTTTCTATCTATTTACTCATATTAATTTTCGTGTTGTTATTACTATTGATATTGGTATAAGTGATAATGTCTACGATTATCTTACTATTACAAGTCAATGGATTGATGTGGATAATACAAAAGTGCATTATTGCTTATAGAATAATTAATTCACGTTACATAGAGCATGTTATTTCTAGCATGGTTACGAATATTTGTAGATATTTTTGTATTAGTGATAAATAATATCAATTTATGGATAATGCTACTAGTAACACTAATGTTGTAGCCTTACTTATCACTACACTAAATCTTGCATTTAACAATATTTTTTATGTTAGATGTATTTATCATATTTTCCATTTAATTGTGGGTGATGGCATGAAATTTTAAATGTTGAAATTTGAAAAGGTTAAAATGACTCTTAATTGACTTTTTTATTCAAACCGTAGAAGTAGATTTAGAGAATATTTTAAAAGATGCGATGAATTTGGCCTAAGAGAAAGAAAGGTTCCTAATGCTTGTCCAACTAGATGAAATTATATGTATGAAAGTTTAGTTGTTACATATGAATATAGAAACCCCACAAACTCAACGTTTAATGCTTGTAGATTTTTAGCAATATTTTACGTTGCTAAAAATGAATTTTTTGGGCGACATTATCCTACTATTTCAAACTGCTTAGTTTATCTTATAGAGCTTGCAAATTTGTTTGCTCATTTTGCAAAGGTGGGGAAATTTATGAAGTAGCTATTGAGTCTATGAGAAAGAAATTTAAAAAATAGTTTTTTCTATTCTCCTATTTATGGTATTGCTGCATTGTTAAATTCCACTATAAAATTAGGCGGTCCTCAATATTGGTATAGACCTATTTATAATGGTATAATACTTGCACTTGAGGAGTACTTTACACTTCCGGATGCACAAATCTCAATTAAAATAAATGCTCTAACTATTTATAGTGTTTTTTTAAATTGCACTAGATAATGCTAGACCAGATATTCCAATACCTTCTTTTTCTAGTTCTCAATTATCTAAAAGAATTGCAGGAGTAAGAGCCTTAATTCTTGGAACAAGTTCAAGGGTTTTTAAGGTTGTACCACTAGTGATTGTTCACAACTAAATCAGCTTGAAGTTTATTTGTCACATGGACTTGAGCAGGAGAATCCCGATGGCTTATTTAATCTTTTGAAATGTTGGAAGGCAAAAGAAAAATATTTTTCGGTCTTTTCAAAGATGACCCGAGATATTTTAACCATTAAAGTTTCAATAGTGGCATCAGAGAGCGCTCTCAGTCAAGCAAGACTACAACTCGGTGATTATAGAGCGTCTATGAGGGAGAGCTAAGAAAAATTAATATTTTTCAGAGATTGGATCCATTCGGGACGAAGAAATTTTGGACTTGCTGAATTACAACCAAAGGTAGACAGAGCTTACGAAGAAATGCTAGCTGAATTTGCGGAGGAAGCAGCTTCGCCCGAAAGCGGTGATGAACAAGCTTCTTTTTTACCACCACCAACGGAAAAGCCTCCGAATCTTGATGGATTTATGAAATTTTTAAGAGATACCATGTAAAATTATTTTGTAACTTGTATTTTGGTACATCTTGATTAGTTTTTTTTTCTTCTCAACGGTGGTATTAGCACCTTAGTTGTGCTCATTTCATTGGGAGGAGTGGACGCTAAAAAAATAGCGCGCGCGCACACACACACAGATATATATATATATATATATATATATATATATAAAATTTACAAGAAATTGCCTTAGATAAATTTTTTTAAAAAAATAGTCAAGGCCCATTTAGGTCCGCTTGGACCCTGTCCGACCCGACCGGCATATCCCCGGACCATTACTGCATAGTCTCGGCCTGGTTACACCCAAAAGCCCAAGAAGTCCGTGTCTATTTAAGCCCGGCCCAGGAATACTAAATCCGTTTGAGCCCGGACTGTTTGAGCTCAGCCCGCGAAGCCCGTTTGGTACCGGGCCCGGACCGGATGCCACCCTTAGTATAATCACTCCAATAACTATGCAATCTTCATTAAATCATATAGTATATGGGACGTACACATACTCAAGCACATATATTTTTTGTCAATTATCAGTAACATTAGGAATTAAATAATTTTTTAAATAATGAAAAATATTTTTAACTACACGGCAGTATGCTCATGGATTCATGAATTATATGAACAGAGACATATTATTATAAGTCGACTCCATTTACCCCGTTGGTCTTACTATTTGTGACTTAACTAGGGAGAAAATGAAAACGATTAGAAAAACATAGAAGGGTAGATGTTTTTTTTTTGGGGGGGGGGGGGGGGGGGAAGAAGAGCCTATAAATTACGATTCTTGATAAAACAAAGCATTGCAGCAAGAATATACCCTTTTCTCTTTCTCTAGAACTCTTTGTCCTATTGGCGATAGCAATATTATTGATATGGTATTTCTCTCAATTTCCAAAAGTGAAAGTAATTGGAATGAGAGATGTGACTCTTGTGTTTAAGCCGTCCTAATACAACAACAACAACTACTGCTACCCAGTATAGTCCCACAGAGTGGGGTCTGGGAGGGTAATATGTAGACAGGCCTTACCCCCACCGTCCTAACCCTAGTCTTAGCACCATCGTCATGTCCTTGATTACTCTGATGTAGGCTTCCGCACGCTCTACGCCCTCCATAGCACCTCCTTTGGGACCTTGTCATACGCCTTCTCCAAGTCGATAAGCACCATGTGCAGGTCCTTCTTCTTATCCCTGAACTGCTCCACCAGCCTCCTGACAAGGTGGATAGCTTTTGTAGTGGAGCGACCCGGCATGAAACCGAACTGGTTCACAGATATAAATGTCATCTCCCTCACTCTCGCCTCGATCACCCGCTCCCAAACCTTCATGGTGACTTATTAATTTGATACCCCTATAGTTGTTGCAGCACTGGATGTCCCCTTTGTTCTTGTACAAGGGCACCACTGTACTCCACCTCCACTCCTCCGGCATCCTTTTGGTCTTGAAGATCGCATTGAACAACCTGGAGAGCCACTCCACTCCTGACCTACCCATGCATTTTCAGAACTCCACCGGAATCTCGTCAGGCCCGGTCGCTCGACCCCTACTCATCCTACGCAAAGCCCTCATGACCTCCCCCCCTAAGCCGTCCTAATAATACATTGAAATATTGTAAAAGTTACAAGTTGAATTCCAATATTTAATGTTTTCACGGTTGATTGAGTTATTACTATTTGAATTAATTAAGTAAAACAATCAATATGGTTGACGAGCAAATATGACCACTTTTCAACAATTCTCAAGCTTAATATTTATTGGTAATGCAAATCTATCAAATTTCAACAATTCTCAAGCTTAATATTTTGCTAAACAATCTCGTTACCTTCTCAAAAAATAGGTTTTTCTAATCTCAAATTTCTCCATAAACTGCATTATCACCTGCATTAACTCATGTATCTTTCAAGGTATTTTTCAAGCAAGGATTTGCTCATTCATTTTCAGCTCAAAATTTGAGTGCACTACACATTGCAAATGACTCTGCTAATACATAATAACAATAACAATCCAATATAATCTGCTAATATATCTGATGCTAAAAGTATACGAATTAGATAGCGACAAAGTTTCTGGATTGGATTGCAATTAAGAAGTTCAATCTATATAATTTAAGATACAAATATGGTAGAACGAAATATAATTGAATAAAGGACTATTAAAAAAAAAAACTATTACTTTTAGCAATCGATGAAAAAGTCAACAATTGGTCTTATCACGCATCAAATAGTCTTTGATGCGAAATCTTAAATTGGTGAAATGCTAGGTAAGCAGTTGATGGACAAACCAACTATATTGACGTCACATACACGTGAAGAAGCTCAATGGTCACTTCTAATATATATATATATATATATATATATATATTTCAATTGTTTCGCTGTAAAATTTCGGGTTATTTTGGCTTTCTTTAAAGGTTTAATAATATTTGATGATAGATACGTGAAAATTTTAATTTCTAATCCCTAAAATGGTATTGATGAGAAAAAGCTTTAAAGACTAATTTCATCCAATGTTTTAAGAGACTGAGACGTGGGGCGTGGCATTTTACCTCTGATGAGGTGAGGTGTAAGCTATGAGATATGGGGAGAAAATTTTACGGATCTTTAAAATTTACTAATTTCAAGAATCATAAGATAGTATAAAATGAAAAATAAATATAATATTACAATATCACAAAATTATAGCATATAATCTATTTAAAATATTTATAAATTATAATTCAACTATGAATAATATGAAAAGTATGACATATATCATAACATGAAAATTAACTGCAACGTCATTATAACTCAAACATCAAAAATAATGTATTTGATGCGAAATCTTATATGTATCCTTGAAGGACTAGTGAGTCTTGAAAGAATTTTGATATTATAATTTGATATTTTTTTAAATACTCCTTTTATTTAATATGCTTTATATTTGAAAGAGAATTTATATAAAAACATAATTCACAATTTAAATATGATTCTCAAGCATTATTTATTTTTAAGTTTCAACAAATTAATAAAGTGACACATAGTTCACCATGATAACTAATTATTTATAAATAGCTACTAGCTAATAATGAGCTATAATATTAATAAGTGTTGTATCTCGTAAATGTAGAAGAATAATATTTAAAAAATAATTATAAAAAAGTATGGTCTATCATATAATAAAGACGTATCACAAGTTAATGAATAATACTTTTAAATAAAAGATTTATTTAAAACTTATTATCATAGAAGTCTTAGTGGATACCATGCAATAATTTTTATTTTAAATATGACATAAGATATTCGCAACTTAATGACTAATGATTAAGAAAAAGTTAATTTTGAATAGTCAATAATTTATTAAAAAAATTTGAGGATTTACAAATTAACTACATACAATTGCATATAGTTTTATTAGGCGAGCTCAGTACGCTGGACGTTGGGCATGTCTTGGCGTAAGCTCCGATGACCGAGGCGTTAGTCTCATGGAACTAAGCTTCATACATAAGCCCAGGGGCATTTTACGAATGTTCCGCCTCGAAGCGAGCCCTGAACAAATCCTAATTCTGACTTTTAAAACAAATTTTCATCACAACACATGTTCTTTTAATTACACCAGTCTTAAGGTATGCGCTTTGCACATGTATCCCATTTTGATGAATAAGAAAATTAAAAATCACATAAATGTTATTCAAATTTTGTATCTTGAAATATAAATAAAAATTAAAGGAAAATAGTATAAATTCATAACAATGATGAATGTTGATTTTTCTCAATAAGAAAGAAAATATTTGCTCCACACATATCCTCGTAGCCTTAATTCGAATTAATTACTAATTTATTATTATTTGACGGAATATTTAATTTATTTTCAGAGAATAACTTCAAATCATAAATAACACATAGAGTTTTTGACCTTGTTTTATAATTTTATCTCAACAGGTCTAAGATCATGGCAAAAATGATATGGACAAAGTAAAAAAAATAAAAAAGATACTGAAATTCCTAATATAAATAAAAGAGAAAAGTTCTTTTTCAAAAGAGAATCAAATTGTCTTCAGTTTTTGAATTTTGACATAAATAAAAAGAAGAAAAACACATTTTCAAGAAAGATCAAATTATTTTCAATACAAAAATACTGAAGAGAACATTCTTAAAGAAACATATAGTTAAAGTCAGAAATGCCAATGACAAAATTAAACACTTCATAATCCTTCTATGAGCATCTCAAAGATGTTACAAACATATTGAAAGAATACATATTATAGTTCATAAAGAGAAAATTATTTTATATATTTGACTACTATTTTTTTTTAAAAAAATAATATCATGGATTGTGGAAAAAGTATACCAAAGGGATTAAGAACGTAATTGCTCTTTAATAATACAAAGACATAATACATACGACAAAACAAATTTATCAAGTAGCTAGGGCTAAAATAGTTGATTAAATCAAATAAATTAAATAACATCTACACTCAAACACACATGCAGGATAGGTAAATCTTGTGGTTATTCGTATGCAAGACATAGAAAACAAAAAATTAACTTAATGACTGCAATTGAAACAGAAATACTCACCTTAGAATCATTAAGAAAATATATAAAGATAATAATCATCTCTAATCTGCACATTAAACAAAAAAGAAAAAAGAAAAATTCAATTTAATAAGAGCTAAAGTGATAATTTCAGACTTTTTTGTATGCTAGACCCAAAAAAAATAAAAATACAAGAGCTCTTCGATTCGAAGGTAGGACATTCGATTAGTATAAAGTCACTGTAAGTTCAGCATGTGACGAGAGTGTCTTCAGAAGTTGGTTCAAATATTTTTCGAGCCAATTTTTTTTTTAAAACAAAGTTTTTGTACGAAAACCATTGTTATAATATCACATAAAATACTTTATGATATGTTAAACTCTAACCTTTTACATACAAAACTTTACACATGAAATTAATCTTTTGATAAAGAATTCATATTTCGAGAAAAATAAATTACCTCAAGAAATAGGTACTGATATTCTCATGCATCAATGGTTGTTTTAATCTTGAAACAAGTGAACACAACCAAAAATTGAATAGAAAATGCTTATTATACTAACGTGTAAACGTAATACACCGAATTAAAAATTATAGAATGAATTGGAGTGGTTGATAACAAACCATGATTAGATGCACCAAATTAAACTACCGTATGCATATTCTAAAAACCCTAAAATGAATTGTAGAAAAAAATGAAAACCTCTAACCTAAAGAATCTTTAAGCAAAAATAACATTGGTAATACAAGAATGTAAAGAATCCTAACAAAACCTAATACTAAATCTAATTAGTAAATGCCCTACGTCACTGAAGAATCCTAATTCTAAACAATGAAAAGCCTAAAGCACGGTAACCTAAATAAATGAAGAGAATAAATAGTTTTGATTTTTTTCCCCACAAAAAATTAGTTATTACAATTATGATTATATTTAAGAAGAAATATATATTTATATGGGATAAAAAAGACGAACGATATATCATGGGTGACTTTCCAGTAATGTCCCATGACCCCTTGGGCGCGCCCCGTGGCGTCCTAGCAAACCTATCAATGCCTAGCGCCACAGACGACCCCGTGGTCTTGGCCGCGCCAAGTGACAAGCGCGCATGTGCCTCTGTCGCCCCACCGATATCCCTCGCCAGCGCCAAGTCGCAGGCAGATTCCAACAGCACCGTGCAGGCTGACAACGCCGCGTGCGCAGACCGTGATGCCAGAAACACTGTTGTTGACAACGGACCCATTGCTGCCTCATAGAAAACTAAGTCATTTTCATTGTAAATAGAGTAGTTTTATTCCATGTACTTTCATTACGTTTCTCTAGCGTATTCAAGTATAGTCTTGTAGCTTTGAATTATTTTTTTAAGTATTATTAGGGAAATCAAGCAATCAAACATTCTAGCAAGCAAACAATTCTCTGTACTGGTGTCTCTCCCCCTCGACATCGCGTTGTTTTTCTGTAATAGCTTTCATTAATGCAATCAAGCTTTCTTTCATTCTCAATTCTCAATTTTGTTCTCTCAATTGCTTTTGACATTGGTTTTCCCGTACGACACTGACAATCTAGTCTAGCGTAAGGGGGATCTCAGTTGTGGACAGCAACTGCACTGACATCAGCTGCTTAGCCCTACGTTGCCATTCCAAGGAATTTCAGGGAGGAGCTGTAACAGTTGGTATCAGAGCCTAGGCTCAACATCGGACGAGGGAACGCATTGCCATTACCATCATTTCTGACCATGGTGAATTATGGGGACCGCATTACGGTCCTTGAACAGACGGTTGACAGATTACGACCCATAGTGGATACGATGCCTGAACTAAGGACCAGCCTAGGACAAAGGTTGGACGATCTGGACCGCAGGGTGAGCCACGCCGAAGTTGACATAGAAAATTTTTGGCAAATTTGAGGAACTCCAACATGAGCGCCGAGGATTTAGCTTACAGGGCACAAGAGGCAGACAATGTGACTGCCATGCAACAAACTATTGCCGACTTAACAGACAAGCTCAATATTGTCAATGTTGCTTTGCAGGGCCTACTGCGAGGCGGTGGAAATCAAATTGTATACGCTGCGAACCTCGCTTCCGCGACACAAAAACTGAAAATTACTGAGCCAAAGCCATACAGTGGAGCTAGGAATGCCAAGGAAGTGGAGAACTTCATCTTTGATGTCGAACAGTATTTCTATGCTGTTGGGGGCCTAGAAGAAGCTAAGAAGGTAGCAACTGCTGCCATGTATCTTCAGGGTTATGCTAAACTTTGGTGGCAAGTGAAATATGAAGCCATCAAGGCCGATGAAGATGCTCTCCAGACATGGGCGGAACTGAAGGCAGCCATACACTTGCAGTTCTTCCCCGAAAATGTTGAATACAATGCTAGGAGAAAGTTACGGGAGCTCCGCCAGACCAAATCAATGCGAGACTACGTGCGGGAATTCTCCGCGCTTATGCTAAGCATACGCGACATGGGGGACAAAGATATGCTCTTCACATTCCTTGAAGGGTCGAAACCTTATGCCCGTATGGAGCTACAAAGACAGAGAATAGATACCTTGCCCAAGGCGATCCAAGCAGTTGAATGCCTTGGGGACTACCAAATGGAATCTCGAAAAGATAAGCCTCCACCGCCTGATTAAGCGGGATTCAAAGGGGGCCAGCCTAGCAATGGTGGCCCTAGCAGAAGTGGGGGATATCGAAACTCAAAAAAATCTAAGGCTCCCTCCTCAGGCAGCAACAATGCTGCGTCAAACAATAATGACCGAGGAAGGAAGCCTCATTCAGCTTGCCGTCTTTGTGGCAGGCCACATTGGAATAATGAGTGCCCACATGCACCGATGAACGCTCATCAGGCGTGTGACGATGGAACATATGATGACTCCAACGATGCTGACCAGACTGAGCCAGTAGGTGCCTTCAATGCAATTGTTGGCTCTATTTCTCAGGCATTAGCGGAGACCAGTGCTGGTATCCGTAAAAAGAAGAACCCAGGTCCAGTCTCAAAGAAAGGGAAGAAGAAAGCGAACGAGGAGACTCCTCCTAAGCAGGATAAGACCTTAATGTTCATTGAGATGAAGGTGAATGGCAAGCCTATTCGGGATATGATAGACACGGGCGCTACCCACAACTACTTAGCATCGACTTAGGTGGATCGCCTTGGTCTAGTTGTAGGGAAAGGTAGATGAAGTGTCAACGTTATTAACTCATCTCCCCAGCCAGTGGGTGGAATAGCCAAAGAGGTAACGGTGAAGCTTGGCCCTTATGAGGCAAAATTCAACCTGCGAGTAGTGATCGTAGATGACTTTGAGTTGATAGTTACGCTGGAATTCCTAAGACAAACCAACACCATGCAGGTACCATTTGCAGACATGCTACTGAAGATGGGAACCAATAAGGCCAAGCCCTGCATTATCTTGTGCCTGCCCATGAAGTTGGTCGTTGAGAACATCTCGACCTTGCAGTTGAAGAAGGGGGTCAAAAGGAATGAACCTATGTTCCTGGCAACCCTCTGCATTGAAGATGTGGAACGCTCATCGGGTCCCATTCCTGAACCTGTTAAGGAGTTACTACTAGAGTTTGAAGATGTCATGCCACAAGACCTGCCAAAGCGGCTCCCGCCTAGGCGCACTTTGGACCATGAGATTGAGTTAGTGTCGGGTGCGAAGCCATCTGCCCGCGTACCTTACAGAATGTCACAGCCCGAACTCACTGAGCTTCGGAGACAATTGACGGAAATGCTAGATACATGGATCATTGTACCCTTCAAGTCCCCATATGGGTCCCCTGTTCTATTCCAAAAGAAACATGATGGCAGCCTGCGACTCTGTGTGGATTATCAAGCTCTCAATAAAATCACCGTGAAGAACAAGTACCATATTCCTTTAATGGAGGACTTGTTCGATAAACTGGGTGGTGCAGAGGTGTTCACCAAGATCGACCTCAGGACAGGTTACTAGCAAGTTCAGATCACAGAGGGGATGAACACAAAACGACTTGCTTAACAAGATATGGGTCGTACGACTTCCTTGTTATATCATTCGGCTTGACTAATGCTCCGGCTACATTTTGCACTCTAATGAACCAAGTTTTTCGAGAATACATTGATGAATTCGTGGTGGTCTACTTGGATGACATTGTGGTATATAGCAAAACATTGGAAGAGCAACTAGTGCATGTGCGGAAGGTGCTAATTCGTTTGAGGGAGCATGAACTATATGCGAAGCTATCCAAGTGCTCCTTTGCTCATAAGCAAATTGACTTCCTCGGGCATGTCATCGAGGAAGGACGCATCAAGATGGACCAACAAAAGATTCAGGTCATCACAGATTGGCCGCCGCCTAAGGATGTCCACGTCCTATGAGCATTCCTTGGCCTGTGCAACTTCTACCAGTGTGTTGTGAAGAACTACTCCCTTATCGCGGTGCCATTGATAGAACTCCTCAAGAAGGTCACGCTTTGGTATTGGTAACCAAGGAGAGCGAAGGCATTCAATGCATTACAAATGGTTATGTCTAGTAGCCCCGTCTCGGCTCTCCCTGATCTGGTCAAGCCGTTCGAGGTACAAACGGATGCATCTGACTATGCTCTCGGCAGAGTCTTGCTACAAGAAGGGCACTCTGTAGACTACGAGAGTAGGAAGCTAAATGATGCAGAGCGACGCTATGTCGCCCATAAGAAAGAATTATTGGCCGTCATCCACTGCTTACGCCTTTGGAGGCACTATCTGCTGGGAACCCCGTTTGTGGTCAAGACAGACAACACAGCTGTTAGCCATTTCATGACCCAGCCAAAGTTGAATGGCCGACAGGCCAGGTGGCAAGAACTCCTAGCTGAATTCCACTTCAACCTAGAGTATTATAGTGGAAAGACCAGCCATGTTGCTGATGCACTCAGTATGAGAGTTGATCTAGCATCGGTGTGCCTACTTGCCACCCTAAGGGGGAGCGAAGTAGCCACCTCCATCAAGGACCAGATACAGGATCTACTCATCAAGGATCCTGCTGCTCAATATTTGGTTGATTTGGTAGGACAGGGCAAGACTCGCCAGTTCTACACGGAAGATGGTTTTCTGAAAATCAAAGGGAACCGACTGTATGTTCCGAAAGGAGGGGATCTGCGGAGGACTCTTCTAGCGGCATGTCACGACACCTTGTGGGCCGGACATCCCGGTGAAGAACGCACCATGGCGTTACTTCGCTGTGCCTATTATTGGCCTCAAATGGCCGATGATGTCGCTCAATATGTGAAGACTTACCTAGTATGCCAAAAGGACAAGTCGGACCGCTTGACACAAGCGGGACTCTTGGAACCACTTGCTGTTCCAAAAAGAACTTGGGAAAGCGTTTCCCTGGATTTCATCACCGGATTACCCAACGTTGGAGATCTCACAACTATCCTGGTTGTGGTGGACAGATTTTCCAAATATGCCACCTTTATTGCATCCCCACAATATATATCAGTAGAAGATACAACTTGACTCTTCTTCTCTCATGTCGTCAAATATTAGGGCCTGCCCAAAGACATTGCTAGTGATCGCGACTCACGCTTCACTAGCAATTTTTGGACCCAACTTTTTAAGCGTATGGGGTCAAAATTAAGTCACAACTCAAGTGTTCATCCGCAATCTGATGGACAGACGTAGCGGTTCAATGGTATGTTGGAGGAATATCTCCGCCACTTTGTAACAGGATCACAAATGAATTGGGTGAAGCTTCTGGATGCTGTTCAACTGTGTTTCAATTCACAAAAGAGCTCTAGCACAAACAAAAGTGCCTTTGAAATTGTTACCAGGCAACAACCGCTACTCCCACACACTGTGAATGCCCCAAACATGGCTAAGTCTCCTGGAGCTACTAGCTTCTCAGAGGAGTGGAAGCGGAATCTGGAGATAGTGTCGAGCTATCTTGTTAAAGCTCAAAAGCCGATGAAGAGACATGCTGATCAGAATCGTCGCTTTGTAGAATATCAAGTAGGACAAAATGATGGTCAAAATCCTAAAGCGGTACTTATTTGCGGGGGTCCATGATCCTCGCCTGTTATAAAAATACATTGGACCCTTGTCCATTGAAAGGCGTCTTGGGAAAGTTGCATATCGGGTGGATACCCCAGCCTAATGGAAAATTCATCATGTCTTCCATGTCAGTCTCCTGAAACCTTTTCGGGAAGACCTGGAGGACCCTTCAAGGAGCCAGCTTAAAATACCCAGCATTCGAGGTCCCAATTCAACCGGGAAAAGGCGTGTTAAAGCTATCCTTGACGATAGAGTGATTCACGCCTCAAGGAAAGATCACCAAGAATTCTTGGTAAAATGGCAAGGCTGTGATGCAGAAGAGGATACTTGGGAGAGGGAAACAAACCTCGAAGCCTACAAGAACCTCATTGAAGATTATTTTGCAAGCAAGGCGCCGAAGATGTCGCCAACTCAGGTGGGGGAGAATGTCATGGGTGGCTTTCCAGCCATGCCCTATGACCCCATGGGCGCGCCCCGTGGTCCTAGAAAACCTCTCAATGCCTAGCGTCACGGACGACCCCGTGGTCTTGGCCACGCCAAGTGACAAGCGCGCATGTGCCTCTGTCGCCCCACCGATATCCCGCGCCAGCGCCAAGCCGCAGGCAGATTCCAACAGCGCCCGCGCGCGCAGACCGTGATGCCAGAGACACTGCTATTGACTACGGACCCATTGCTGCCTCATATAAAACTAAGTCATTTTCATTGTAAATAGAGTAGTTTTATTTCATGTACTTCCATTACGTTTCTCTAGCGTATTCAAGTCTTGTCTTGTAGCTTTGAATTATTTTTTTAAGTATTATTAGGGGGATCAAGCAATCAAATACTCTAGCAAGCAAACACTTCTCTGTACTGGTGTCTCTCCCCCTCGACACTGCGTTGTTTTCCTGTAATAGCTTTCATTAATGCAATCAAGCTTTCTTTCATTCTGAATTCTCAATTCTGTTCCCTCAATTGCTTTTGATATTGGTTTTCCAGTACGACACTGACAATCTAGTCTAACGTATGGATGGGACCTCAGTTGGTGGACAACAACTGCACTGACATCAGTTGCTTAGCTTTACGTTGCCCTTTTAAGAAATTTCAGGGAGGCACCGCGTACCAGATATTTCGATAGGGCCTTATAGTATAACTATAATTTATGATCAAGGAAGAAAGAGGAAAAAAAAAGATAGTTCAGAATTGAACTCGCACTATTGAGCGGGAGACTTTACAACTGAACAAAAATTGTAAACCTTGCTAGTAAAAATAAATAACTTCCGGAACAAAGAAATTAAGGAAAATTCTCGAGAGGAACAAAGGTGAAACGACGACGTTCGAAAGACGTATTTTAGCACCAATCAATTGAACATTCTATTTCGGTTTTGTAAATTAGGAGTTGAGAAGAGCCATAACCAATTGATGCTAGAAAGCTGCTACTGAATAAATGTCGACAGTGTACGTATTGGAACCGCCGACGAAGGGAAAAGTTGTACTCAACACGACGTATGGGCCAATAGATATAGAACTATGGCCAAAAGAAGCTCCAAAAGCTGTCAGGAATTTCGTTCAATTGTGTCTCGAAGGTTACTACGACAATACAATTTTTCATCGTGTCATCAAATCATTCCTTGTTCAAGGTGGTGACCCTACGGGCACTGGCAGTGGTAAAAAAAATCGATTCATTTTTTTTAATCTACTATGTTTGATAATTTTGTTTAATTTGATTTATTTGAATTTCCTAATTTAATGCTTGATTGTAATTGCGATTTGGGGCTAAGTAGAGCTTAGTTGTGTAATTGGAAGGGGTGGATGTAGAGTTATAGGTATGGGTCACCAAACCTAGTAGCTTTGGCTCAGATGCTATATATGTCTTAAATTATTCACTAAATAAGTACAAATAATTGATTATGTACCTAGTAATAAAATGAGTTGTGGTAGAATCCTGAACTTGAACCTATAAAGTTCAAAGATCCGCCTTTGTCACCAAATGGACTTCTCAAATAGTGAGAATTTGATGATAATCACGATAGGGGCTAAGTGGTGGGAACTTAAACATTATTCATGCATTTCATTTATGTAGCTCAAGAACTAAAATGTTAATTTTATTGGGTCAGGGGATGCCTGTATTGATTTATGGTTTTGTTCATGTACTTGGTAAAAGGAAAAGACAAAAAATTAAATGAAGATACTTGTACACCAAGCTTGATACATGATATGGATCTCATATAAATGCACATGTATCCTAGTCATTTTGTTCAACCCAAGTAGTCCAAAGAAGAGTCATTATAATAAAGAAGAAAGATTAAGGCGTTCACTCTCATTCATCAAATCTTGAATGACAAGATGCTGGAGATGCTCGAGAAGGTTGCCAGTGCAACCACCTCCAAGAAAGCATGGAATGTTTTCCAGCTTCCTTTAGAGATTGGACTAGGTGAAAAGTGTCCGACTCCAAACCTTATGAGGAGAGTTCAAATCGTTCCAAATAAGGCATTTAAGTCCAGCTCTGATTATAGTTCAATAGTTTGGCTATTGTCATTCAAATGAAGAGGTATAGTGAAGATTTAAAGGATGAACAAGTTGTTGCAGAAGTAACACGGCCCTTAGATTCATGATTTAACTATGTGGTTGTTGCAACCGAGAGGTTGTGAGTTCGAGTCTCCCCAAGAGCAAGGTGGGAAGTTCTTGGAGGGAAGGATACCGCGGGTGTATTTGAAAACAGCCGCTCTACCCAAGGGTAGGGGTAAGGTCTGCATACATGCTACCCTCCCCAGACCCCACTAAGTGGGATTATACTAGGTTGTTGTTGTTGTTGTTGCCATTGAAAAGTCCAGACTTGGATACCATGGCTATTGAATAACGTATCAGATCCTTGAAAGCACATGAAGTAAGAGTGATGAAGCCGAAATAATAATCAGTTAAACAAGCTCTGCAAGCACATGTTTCTTTGGAGGAGAAAGATAAAAAGCATGGATTGCAAGAAAGAGGTTGTGGATATGGGAGAAATCATTGTAATCAAGGAGGAGGTGGATACCTCCAATAAATAAATAAAAAAGTTGAGACTCCAACCAAGGAAGAGGTAGAGGAAGAAGGCTGACAAGGAAGGCATGACAATGACAAATCAATGTTGAAGTAATACTTGTCATGAATCTGGTCACTACTTTTGGGAATGTTAAAATAATGTGGAATTAAAAAAATTATTTTGCAGAGAGCAAAATAGATGAAGATAGTACTTTACTTATTAGTCATACCATGAAAGTTTGGGAGAGGGTGGTAAAAGTGAGGGTGAGGAGTACAGTATCTATTTCAGACAACCAGTTCGGGTTCATGTCGTGGCGTTCTATCACGGAAGCTATCCACCTTATTTGGAGGTTGGTGGAACAATATATGGAAATGAAGAAGGATTTGCACATGGTGTTTATTGATCTGGAGAAAACCTATGACAAGGTTCCTAGAGAGGTTCTATGGAAGTGCCTGGAGGCAAAAAATGTGCCGGTTGCTTACATTAGGGTGATTAACGACATGTATGATGGAGCTAAGACTCGGGTCAGGACAGTGGGAGGCGACTCGGAGCATTTTTCGGTTGTTATGGGGTTACACCAAGGGTCTGCGCTCAACCCATTTCTTTTTGCCGTGGTAATGGATGCACTGATACACCATATTCAAGGGGAGGTGCTATGGTGTATGTTATTTGCTGATGACATAGTGTTGATTGATGAGACGCGAGGAGACGTCAACGAGAGGCTAGAGGTTTGGAGACAGACCCTTGAGCCTAAGGGTTTCAAGTTGAGTAAGACTAAGACAGAGTACTTAGAGTGCAAGTTCAGTGCTGAGCCGACGGAAGCGAGATTGGACGTGAGGCTTGATTCTCAAGTCATCCCTAAGAAGGATAGTTTCAAGTACCTTGGATGGTTATTCACAGGATGGAGAGATCGACGAGGATGTCACACATCGTATAGGAGTTGGGTGGATGAAGTGGAGGTTAGCGTCTGGAGTCCTGTGTGACAAGAAAGTGCATCAGATTCTTAAAGGTAAATTTTAAAGAGCGGTGGTTAGACCTGCCATGTTGTATGGGGCTGAGTGCTGGCCAGTCAAGAACTCTCATATCCAAAAGATGAAAGTAGCTGATATGAGGATGTTGAGGTGGATGTGCGGGTACACCAAGATGGATAAAATTAAGAATGAAGTTGTTTGGGAGAAGGTGGGTGTCACCCCATGGATGATAAGTTGAGGGAAGCAAGGCTCAAATGGTTTGGGCACGTCCAGTGGAGAAGCCCAGATGCGCCGGTGAGGAGGCGTAAGCGGCTGGCTTTGGTGGGCATGAGGAGAGGTAGAGGGCGGCCTAAGAAGTATTGGAAAGAGGTGGTCAGACAGGGCATTGTGAGGCTTCAGATTACCGAGGACATGACCCTAGACAGGAAGTTTGGGAGATCGAGCATTAAGGTTGTAGGTTAGGAGGTAGTTGAGACGCTATTTCTGCTGGACTTACTAATGCTCTTTTGTTTTTGTTTTTCCTCTACTTCATTGAGCCGGGGGTCGATTGGAAACAGCCTCTCTGCCCTTTCGGGTAGGGGTAAGGCTCGTCTACATATTATCCTTCCCAGACCCCACTTTGTGCGATATTACTGGGTAGTTGTTGTTGTTGTTAGGAGGTAGTTGAGAATATCTCTATGGTGCCGCAGAGTGAGGCTAGTCTGTTAGGACTTGATCTTTGACAGTTAGTGTTTTATGTTGAGTCCACACTACTTTTTGGTTCCTCTTTGATGTGCTTTATCTACTGGTTATTATTTTGCTTTTCACTTATTTTCTGGTTCTAGTGATGCTGTTCTTTGTTCTATGGTTTCTATTGAAGGTACCGATAGATTGCCTCTTTTCTTCTTCTTTTGTCTTCTTGAGCTGAGGGTCTTTCGGAAACAACCTCTTTATTCCGCGGGGTAGGGGTAAGGTCTGCGTACACACTACCCTCCTCAGACCCCACTAGTGGAATTTTACTGGGTCGTTGTTGTTGTTGTTGTTGTACTTTGCTTATTGGATGCAAAAGGCGAAAAAAGTATAGAAAGAAACTATTGACACCTTGATTTTGGTGGAAATACTCATATTTGTGGAGAGAAACATTTATTTGAAAAGTTTGCAGGTTGAGTGGTGGCAACATTACTTTGAGAGACTCCTTGCGAGTTCAAATCAAAGGCAAAGGGTATAATTCTATTTCATTAGAAATGAGGAAGTTATCAATTTATCTCTGGTGTCATATATACTAGAGATGAAAAGTAATATTCGGAGTTCGGGATAGCTTTTGGAGAAAAATTAAAGGTTGACTATGAAAGATAAAGTTATGAGATTAGTAGCCAGTGTTGCTATAGATATACTCCCTCTACTCTTGCTTTTATGACATAGTTTGACCTGATGCGATGCTTAAGAAAGATATGAAGACTTTTGAAAAAAATGCCATAGCATTTGTGGCTATAAAACTATTGAAGCTTGTGGTTTTAAACATGCAATAACATTTGTGTGACTAAAACAACTTTATTAAGGAAAAATGAGAAGTTTTAACTTACTTTATTTTCTTTATTTTCTTGGCCTTGATACAACAACAACAACTACTCAGTGTAGTCCCACAAAATGGGGTTTGGGAAGGGTAATATGTAGACGGGCCTTATCCCTACCCGAAAGGGCAGAGAGGCTGTTTCCAATCGACCTTCGGCTCAGTGAAGCAACAACAACAAAAACAACATATCCAGTGCTTTTCCACAAATGAGATCTGAGAGGGTGGGTTGTACACATATCTTATCCCTATCTGTGTGAGGTAGAAAGATTGTTTCCGATAGACCCTCGACTCAAGAAAAGCGGTTTTCAGAACAAGAGTGAAAAAGTTAAGATGAAAAAGGTAAGTTGAAAAGTATTGACACCACCAATATATAAAATTATCTTTTCTTATCTTTAAGTGAAATCCTCTTTCTTTGTCATAAAGAAGATAAAAGATTAAGCTCCAAAACAATGGACACGTGACCAATCTGAAGAAGTTGAAGGACTATCTTCCGGAACTTTTTGTTCGCTCTTATTTAATGGCATTATTATTATTATTATTTTTTAGGGTAACTGTTTTGATCTCCGATAAATCTTTTTTTGATGAAGTAAGATAATTTCATTAAATAGCGTCAAGAAGATGCATTGCAAAAATATACAACAAAAGATTGGCTGCTCATATACAAAAACTTACTGAATAACTAAGGAGCAGATACAATCCAAAAAAGATTCAAAACTAGTTACAGGGACCTGGTTGAATCAAGTAAATAAATTGATTAGACAAGCTGCTTTAAGAGAGTGATTAGGAGTTGTTTTCCCATCAAACATCTGTGACTTCTCTCATTCCATATGCACCAAAAAATAGTAGCAGGCAATGCCAAGTTTTTTTGATGGATTTCTCAACTCTCCATGATCGCCAGCTCTCATAAGCATCCTTGATACTGTAAGGCATGACCCAGGCAAGTCCAAAAACTGATTAAAACACGTTCCATATGTCAGTTTCTATCGTGCAATGAAGAAACATATGTCTCACGCTCTCAGATTCCTCCTGGCACATAACACACCTGTTCACTGTTGGAATGCTTCTTCTACTGAGGTTGTCTTGAGTAAGGCAGGCTTCATACAGGCTTGTCCAGATAAAACCAATTACTTTTATAGGGAGTTTGGTATATGAGCTTCCACGGCCATTTGTCAATTAGCTCTTTATTGGAGCATAGATTGTCACATCCTCTTTTGACAGTATAGGTTCTATCTTTGGAATCTCCCATTTCCAGCTTGTCCTGCACCTTAGGGTTGACCATAAAATCTGATAGTTTTGAAAGCAATCTCAGCAGGTCATTTAGTTCCCAGTCTTGGATATCTCTTCTGAACTGCAAGTGCCAATGAGTTACCTTGCCAATAGTGCTCAATAGTGGAATCCTTGTTGCTGGCCAATAGAAATAGACTTGGGTGTTCGTCTTTCAGGATCTCTGACCACTCTGACCATAATCCTGATATGAGTTCCATTCCCAAGCTTGAGTGATGAGAAAGTCACCCATAACTTTGAAATATGGCCCAGAACCATGTGGCAGTCTACTCTGTCTAGTATACCAGTTGTTTGCCACCCCATATTTTGCTTGTATTACAACTTTCCGCAGCCCAGGGTTCTCCATGTTGTACCGCCAGTGCCATTTCATTAACAAACTCTTGTTGTGTAAAGTTAGCTTCAGGGTGGACTGAAATGAAGAATGTTAGCTTCACTGGAAGCTCTCACTAATCAAGCTTATCATTAGTTGGGTTTCTTATATCCTCTTTTAGCATGCATTCCTGAAGATGATTTCCGTGGACTCATGCAGGTGGTGAAAGCATATATGATGGTGTGTTTCCTGATGAATTTCACTCCCGTTTAAGATTCAAACACAGGGGTTTGGTGGCATGTGCTGGTGCAGGCTCACCAAATTCAAATGCGAGTCAATTCTTTATGACTTTGGATCGTTGCGATTTTCTCGACAAGAAGCATACAATTTTTGGAAAAGTAATCTACTTGTCTCTTTCATACCACATCTTGTCAAACCTTTTAACTTGTTTCTGTAGTTTTAGAGCTTCATTCCCTTATTTGCAGGTAAGTGGGGATTCAATATATAATCTTATAACATTGGGTGAAGTTGAAACTGGCAAGGATGATCGGCCTGTGGATCCTCCACCTAAGATACTCTCTGTAGAGGTACCTAGATTTCTCTTTGTGCTCTCTCACTGCCTGTGTATGAGGTTGTGGCTACTGTTGAATAACATATCTCATGCTTGCCTTTGATGCCCACTGGATTATCGTTCGTCTGTGGTGTTACCAAAGTAGTAGTTAGATAGACTCTATGTTATTCAACAGTATTTACTATTTAGAATCAGCTTTTTAACATACTTTTCAGCTGTTTACCTGATTATATTATGCACTTTTAGTGCTATCAAAGGTGAAAAATGCCAAAAGCTCCGAGGTCCATTGGCCTTTCGGCGCAAAATGCATTATGTAGTCCAAGACTAGTAATTATAAGCATGAATAACAAATATATAGACAGAAATTGAAGAACAATTACGATAAAATGAAATATCAACTGTTCAGTATTGCCTCTTCAGGATTACCTTAGAGCCTTGATGACAACTCTGAAGCACCCGCTAAACGAGGCGAAGCGCTCAACATGTTTTAAGCCTCGCGTCAGGAACACTGAGATGAATTGGTGGGACAAGCAGTGATGATTTATGCAGTTGCGCAGGGGACGTGCCCAGATGGATTTACTTTGAACTTTTCCTTAACACTGTTGGGATGCAGTAAAACATCATATGGAGCCTTAAATGCTAAAGAGTTCTAGTTCATCCTTCATAGTTTTGATTCAAAGAAAGGAGTATAAACGAACATTGGTAGTTAGGGCCTTACAAGTCTGGTGGGTAGTGTTAACAAGATTATTGTATTATTGAGGCTTAAAGAGGTGGCAGATAAGCTGATATTTAATTCACAGATCTTAGGTGTCAGCCTTTTTCATATGTTACATGGAGCCTCTGGTTGATGTCCCTCTCCGGCATCGAGACGACAAGACATGGCTACGACATGGGATACGTGCCATATTCGATCAAGCCAAAGTCATCATGTCAATGTTTAGCTCTATCAGGATTATGGTCAGAGTGGCACCAGAAGAATCGTATTTTCTTGAACTATTTTCTTTTGTTCATTTGGTTGTCCTCTGTATGCTCTCCCTGTTCATGATCATATTCTTTGTCCCATAACAGCGTCAATGTCTTTCTTTGGATTTCTCTCATTTGCTGCAGCTTTTTCCTCTTAATTAATCTTCTGTGAAAACTTTGTTCATTTCTTTAGTTCTTTATTTGCTATATTGTGAGATGTGATATGGCTGTTCTTGACCGCCGTAGTTTAATGGTTAAATAAAATTATCTCATTTTGCTTTCTCTTCTTCTATTGCTCCTCGTTTTGTTGAAAGAACTGTTCTTTATGTGTTGTGTTTCTCTCTGTTTTTCCAAATTATATCTAGCTTAAGAGATGTAATTTTCTGCAAATTTTGTTTCCTTTAAAGTTCTTATGTTTTGTGGGCTGTCTTAGACTTATAGATCTTCTTCTACAGCCACTGGATTAGCTAACAGTCTGATGCTTATTTAATTTATTCTGTGAATCATTGATAGGTATTATGGAACCCTTTTGAGGATATTGTCCCAAGACCGAAGCTTGCAAAAGCTTTACCTTCTGAAGTAACAACTGAGACGAAAGATGCAAAACATAAAGCTACTAAGTAAGATTATTTTTTCTCACTTCTAACTGAAGCAGTTATTTAGAAAGTGAAATAGTTTTCATCAATATCTTACGTTTTAATAAACCGTTTTCTTTTTCCCTCAGAAAGTTGAACTTGCTTTCGTTTGGAGAAGAAGCAGAAGAGGAGGAGAAAGAGCTTGCAGCTGTGCGTACAAGGATAAGAAGCAGTCATGATGTCTTGGATGATCCACGTTTGCTGAAGGAAGGAAAACATGATCAAGCTTTGGTAATGACTATGTTTTTGCTATGATATGCCAATCCTGCATCATCTCTATCTACAAAAGCATCAAGCCCTCTACCTTATAGTTGCAATGTCAGAAAAACAAGTAAAATTATGACTAATCTCTGGTAAGGAGTATATGTACATAAAGGAGTGCAGTCAGTTTCTTTGTATCTCATTCTGCTTATACATCGTAAGCAAGGGAAGCTCAATTTTAATTTCTTCAACGCATTAGCCAAGCAGAATTGAGTTTTCCTGCATGGGGGTTAAGGAGGCTTGTGATATCTTTCTAGGTTCCTTGCTTCTGTGTCCCTTTCCCTCCAAGTAAAACAGCCCTTTACTAGCTCATCACAAGTATTCTTTTTGTTAAGTTCAAAGAATGCGCTTTCCTTAAATAGAATGTGCTAAGAAGCACTAAGATTGCATCCTAGTGCTCAAATTTCTGCTCTAAAGAAGATACCTGATATAAGTCCATTCAGGAAGCATGATATCGCCCATAATCACAATTTGATCCACGTCATTGTAAGGTTCTACTCATTAACCTATAGTTTTCTTTTCCCAATAGGAGAGGGGTAACTGTTCATTGGATAGTTGCGTATTTTCCTGAGCATAACGAGGATGGTTGCGTGTTAGCCTACCTGTTATGGTTGTCAGGTTTGGTGTCTTATGTATTAGACTTTGGCTCATTACAACCTAACTCTCCCGAATTACTACAATGTTGCTCTCGCATTATCGGCTAACTTCCTTGTTATAGTCCCAAATCAATGCATACTGCTAATATTATGTGCTAAACATTCCATATTTACCACAACTAGCTACTGTTGGTTTCCTTTCTTGTCCTTGTAATATTTTATCAATACAGCCGGATCCTCTATGTTCACAAAAATATTGGTAATCAGTGCGGCTTTCATTCCACATTCAACCACTACGTCATATCCTATTTGAATCATTTGCATGGAGGTACAGTTATCATTATTGTTAAGCTGATTCCAGCTTCGTCTCCTTTTTATTCCAAATGACTTCCTCTTCAGCATCTCAAAACCTTGCAGGAGTTATAAGATCATGCGTGTCATTCTCAGCATTATGGTCAACTTTTGGATTTTGTAGTCTTGTCACTGTTGTCTCCTCACTCATTGTTACTTTTGCAATTTTTGTTAAGTAAGCTGTCATAAGCACCAGATTGATGTGTTCATGGGATTTATATATGGTTTTGGTTTCAAGCTTTGGGAATAGTCTCTTGCAAATATGCAAGGTAAGACTACGTGCAATTATGTGCAAGGTAAGCCAAGGTATATGCAAGGTAATTATGTGCAGTAAGCCAAGGTAAGACTACGTGCAATCGACTCAATGTGGTTTGGCCCTTCCCCGAACCCTGTGCATAGTGGGAGCATGCTGCACTTGGCTGCCGTTTCTTCAGTACATATTATGTTGTAGGGTAAATAACACAGTGGAAAACTGCTCATGCAGGACTCAAATGAAGGAAAATCGACAAGGGATGTTCAGTTGACAATCAGAGAAGCTTTGGGATCAAAGAAAGAAGCGTCTCGTAAAGAATCAGAAGCTGGTTTTCATGAATCCCTTGATAACAGTGATGAAGACGAGGCTGGCTTTGATGCACGTATGCGTCAGCAGATACTAAAAAGGAGAAAGGAGCTTGGCGATCCACCACCCAAACAAAAGTTGCTCAAAGGTAAAAACATTTATTCAAATACGAAGACTAAAACCACTTATGCAGCACACAATGTGGTCTCGTTTTGTTTGTTTTGTGACAACTCGTCACCACGTATCTTCTTTAAATATCTTGCAAATTCTAAGGCATTGTGTGGTGCTCCTACGTATGCTTTCATTGCTGTTAGTTCTTTTGTTTGAATAAGCTTAGTTACCTGAACTTCTTTTATAAAGTTCATTTGTGGGTGCAGCACACTAAAACTAGGAATTATAGACTCTTTCTTACATGTACTAAATCTTGCTCTATCCCTTCATAGCTTCTCTTGTTTCTCTTTCTCTGTGATCCTTATTATACCCATATGAGTTACAGTGGAGCAACTTTCCATGTGTGCGTCTTTTTTACATTCCTTTGAAAGCCTAGCTGAACAATACCCCTGTCATAATATCAGCCGTGGACATGTTAACTTGAAAGGAGATTATCACACCATAATCAAGCAGTTAACTGGCAATGTAATAGGAGATTATCCACGTCTTCACCCGAGCTCTGTCCCGTTTGTCAAATCTCATAAGGAGTTGCTTTAACATTTTATTCAATTTGCCTGCTACACCGACCGGTGTCTATAATAGGGACATAAAATATGCGAGGATGCTTGATAGTGCTCTTAATCTACTGCCTTCTCTCGACAAATATCCTTTTTTCCATTTTGTGTGTCTCTTCTTACTCTTTCTATTACCGCATTCTATGTTACTCGGTCCTTGTTAGATGCACCTAGGTGCAACAGAGATAGGTGGTGGGAAGAGCGCTAACCTTGTAGTTCAACACCTGTACTAGATTCTCAATGTTCTCCACTTCACCCACTGAGATGATTTCACAAACAGATCAGAATGTTTTTACCATGTAAATTTGCACAAATTTATGTGTTTATAGCCCTGTAACTGTTTAGTACTAGCACACCCCAGTTTTACATGTATACTTTACATTTTTCTTATGTGGCTTCATTTTGGTTAAGCTTTGTTAAATTTTTTGATCATTTTGCGTTTATCAAAGAGGAATTTAATCATTTTGCATTAATCTTCTTATTCAGAGAATGGTAATGCAAGAAATCGTTCGCCATCTCCTCCAAGGTGCAGGTTTAATCTTATTTCTCTCCATGCTGTTCTCGTTCTTATAGCACATTTCCGTCTCAAAATACAACATAAGCTGAATATCTAGTTTCTTGAGCATATGCTCTTTAACCATCTGCTTGTGTCCAGCATTTATTACGTTCTACTTTTGTTGAACTACATGAATATGCTTTTCATATGAGATGGTCACATAGTTCAACAGTGGTTATCCCTAAATACTTATTACTGTTTGCTGGATAGCAGGTTACTTACAATATTAAGTTGTGAAATAGGAAGTTATTGAAGCTTAAATATGAGAAATTTAGTAAATAGGATAGCATGGTTAAGAAAAGGCTTCAAACTTTGATTGAGATGATGGATTTACTTCTTTTCTATATTACATGTTGTATGCTAATGGGCCTTGTTTGCTGGCACATCTCCTTTCGAAAGGGTGGAAAATGCTTTTGTACAAATGAGGGTATGCCTTTTGTTTTCTATTAAATTCTTGAAGCACCCATGAGGTGCTAATTAGTAGAGATGATTGTGGAGAACTATTTTTTTATTAGGTAAATTGTATTAATCAAAAGGGAGAGAACTTCCGTATACAGGAAGTATACCAAAGAGTAGAGAATTTACATCAGAACATGATTCTCTACAAAAGACGCCTAATCTTCTATATAAGTAGGGCTATATGAGTGCACCAAAAAGCGATCAAAGATAAAAGACTATTCTTAAGATGTGAAAAATGAGACTCTATCCCCTCAAAAGCTCTCCTATTTCTCTCCCGCCAAACTATCCACATGAGAGCTAAGGGGGCGAACTTCTATGCCTTTTGCTTTCTTCTTCTACGGAAACTGGCCCAGCTATATAACATCTCTTTAACAGTGCTTGGCATCACCCATTGAACACCAAAAAAATTCAGGACTGCCCTCCACAAAGCCAAGGACACAGGGCAATGCAAAAAAAATATGATCAACTTCTTCCCCTGAGCTTTTACACATGTAGCACCAACTAACAAGTGTAATTCCTCTCTTTCAAAGATTTTCAGCGATCAAGATCACTCCTCTCGCCGCTAGCCATGCAAAAAAGCACACCTTCGTGAGCGCCTTAGGAATCTAGATCGAGGAGTAGGGAAAAGTGGCCTCCTCTCTCACCAACATACTCTGGTAAAAGGCTATATTTTGGCATTGGTTCATTTCGATTGGTATACCACTTATATATTGGGGTTGTTCTCACGAAATTTGTAGAATTGTTACTTTATGGTAAGTCACTGCCTGCTCATTCCTATTGATACCATCAGGCATCTTGGTATGGGCACAGTTAGATGAAAAGGTTGAAATAACTAGGAACTAAAGATGTGGTCAAAGATGAGGTTATCTGATCTAGGATGACTTTAGTATTTTTTCATCTCCTTTTTGCTGACACACTATTTTTCTTAGTAGTTTGTTGCTTACCATGCGTCCAAGGGTGCACGGTTGAGATTGGGGTACTGATAGCCATTAGTGTCACACTCATTAAACTGCGGTTTGATTTCAAGTAGTTTAGGTTGTATGCACTCTCCTGCGACATAATGAACTGTTTGATTTACTGATTACATTCAGAACTATATTCTCTTCTGGTGCAAAAAATGACTATCTTGAGAAAATCCTTTATATAATTTTTTTTCTATCATAAAATTTGTGCTTCTCTTTCCCTCAACATATTTGAAAGCTCATTAGTTGCAGGTTTGCAGCTCAATGATCATAATTTTATTTTAGTAGGTCTGATGCTGAACATGACGATGACCGGCCAAAAGTGGATAAGTTGGCTCTTAAGAGAAAAGGGATAGGCTCTGAAGCGAGGGCTGAACGTATGGCCAATGCAGATACAGACTTACAGTTGTTGTCTGGCCCTGAACGAGAAAGACAGCTACTAAAGCAAAAAAGACGAGGACGAAAAGGACATGAGGAAGATGTATGCCTCTAAATACTGTTAGATTTTCCTTTTCTGGTTTATGTTTTGTAATTATTTTTTATGGGGAACAAAAAACAAAAAAGAAAACAAAAAGGGGACTTTAGGGATGAAACAAAGCTTCACTGAACGAGATGTGTCTTTTTGGATCTGTTTGCATATATACTTTGACCATCCTCCTTCTCCACCAAAAAAAGAAAAAAGAAAAGAAGTTGGTGACTACTGGAAAACTCGCTGTTGCTTTGAACCAAGAGCGATTTCTTCCATTTTATGTCCCTCTTGATACATGTGGCATTTAGGGCTCTTTTTTTTACTGTGGCAGTACGGACAAAAAGAACTAAATTTTCTTTGATTTTCGTTTTCTATGTTTGATGCATTATATCTTTTGCTTTTGCATAGTTTACAGGGTTTGTGTTGGATACCTTTTAATGGATGTTCATCCATGGTCTGTGTTACAGGAGTTCTTCCATTTTCTGAATGTTGTTTAAACATCTGAAATGAAAAATATCTGGAATCTTGTCTCTATGTTAATCCCAATATGTAGGAAAATTTCCATGTTGAGTTTTCTTGGTAATAGTTAAAAGACGTTAACTATCGATTCAGGCTAATTTAAGTTTGGACTTACATGGAATGTATATGTGTTCTTGCTGGCAGCTTTCTCTATTCTATGTGTTTCTGCAGTTTGCTCATTATTTTTGTATGTGTGTTAGGTGCTGGCAAAACTGGAGAAGTTTAAGTCTGGACTTCTTGCTAAAGCCAATGGATCTACTAATGCTGGCAAGGAGGAAGAGTTATCCGATTGGGCGGCAGTTACACTAAAATTCACTCCTGAACCTGGAAAGGTACTTGTTCAATAACTTGTTCTGGGGATGGTTGGAAACTTATGAAAAGCATAATTCTTCATTGTTAGGCTCTATACGTGCTTGCTTTCTGGAGTTTCTTGCTTTGGGGTGGGGTTTGGGCGCATTGAAGATTAAATAGGAATCAAACTTCACTGATTTTGAATGTGAATCCCCAAGATCTTCATGATTATTATGTTCCTTTCTACTTTTTAAAATATTGGTTTCATCGGCAGGATAAAATGTCTCGTACTGAGGACCCCAACGATTATGTGGTACACGATCCTCTTCTGGAGAAAGGAAAAGAGAAGTTCAATAAAATGATGGCCAAGCAAAAGCGACGAGAAAGGGAATGGGCTGGCAAATCTCTTACTTGAGCTGATCTTCCAGCTGAAGAAAGTTGAAGTGCTATTTGTGAAGTTACACTCAGTATTCATATTGAAGTGGCGATGTTGGTTCTCTCTTTTTTTTAAGGAAAGAGCTGTATAGCTCGTTGGACTATGGCATTTTAAGTCCCAATATCCTCTTCCGGAAAGAAGTTACGTAAGTGCCGGACCAAAAATACATCTGGTGATAGGTGTTTTTCCTGTCCTGTGATCATTTCCTTTTATTCAAAATGGATAGGAAATGTTGTACCAATATGCTTTTGATCTCAAAGAATGTAAATATTTAACATTACCATTAAAATGGCTCCAAATCTGTTCATAATGGACTAAAAATTGGTCTCTTATGTTTGAGGTTAGGTTCAAAGTAGTCCCTTAAGTATGTACTGAGTAGTTTTGGTCCTTTAAGTTCGTCAAAAGTTAACACTTTTGGTCTTTGTACGAGATTAACAAATTATGTTTTGTTAGATTTGACGAAAGTTATGAAAAAAACAATTAGCTCTAAACACTGGGATGGTCTCATCAAATCGTAAAAAAATGTTACACAAAAAATTGCAATAGACACTAAAAAGATAGGAAAAACAGTAAAAAAAAATACACCTCAAAAAGCAGAACAAGATTCTAGAAATGGATAAAAAAGTAGCAAAATTTACAAAAGTTGTACCTCTAAATGTGAATTGCTCTTATTTTTAACAATATATGAAATCGAACTGATACAACAACAACCCAGTATAATCCCACTTAAGGGGTCTGGGGAAGGTAGTTTGTACGCAGACCTTACCCCTACCCTTGGGTAGAGAGGCTGTTTCCAAATAGACCCCCGGCATCCTTCCCTCCAAGAACTTTCCACTTTGCTCTTGGGGAGACTCGAACTCACAACCTCTCGGTTGGAAGTGGGGGTTGCTCTAAGCAACCCCTCTTGTCTGATGAAATCGAACTGATAGAAAAACATTTAATGGAGACCAAAAGTGCACGGTCTGCACTTTCGGCAAAACTTGAAGGATGAAAATTGCTTAATGTATACTTAAAGGGCTACTTTGACCCTACCCTCAAACATAAGGGATCAGTTTTGTCATCTTCTCGAACTACATCTCAAACCATTATATTCTCTTTCCCTATGGCCAATTGGCCATTCCCTCCTTGGACCAGTTACTCTATGCCTAAAATTAACTTAAGCAAATGTGTAAAAAAAACAATTCATGGAGAGAGTAACATCTTATCTAGATTATGTTTTCTACTCAACTTGTACGACAGCTTGCAAAAAGACAATAATTTTTTAATAAATTCCATCCTTACTACGAAGGAGTTAGGCCAGACTCCAACTTGTTCATTTAAAAAAAATCATAATTACACGGAGAAGAAGATACACCTTGACTTCTGAAGGTTGATTGAGACCAACCTTTGTAGAAACTGAGAGAGGTTAATAGACAAGATTGAGGGCCTCTTCCCTAAGCCTAGGAAACTTGAAGAGTTTGTAAGTAGGAATTATATAGATATGTAACAACGGACCAAACATTATTGTTAGACTCCATTAGTAATAATATAACACTTCTTTCTTGTTTTGAACTTAAACTTGGGCATCCCATCTTGATCAAACTTCAAAAGAGCTCTAACTTGACTAGGCATAGAAACATCTTCATTGAAGACATCATGAGTGCCTGTAATTACCCCTAAGTTTGCCAAGAAGTATGCAATAGAGTTACTTTCTCTAAAAATATGTACAAACAAAAAGTTGCTAGTTGTTATGATCTCCTAAAACTGATCCACAATGTGTTGTTATGATCTCCTAAAACTGATCCACAATGTGTTTGATTTGCCATTCAGTCTGGCTTCTCTTATTGATCATGTTAACAACCATGAGGGAATCAGATTCAATCACAACATTTGTGAGGCCCATAGTCTTCATATATGAAGACCTTGTAGTATCGATTTTGCTTCAGCAATATTATTGGTACACTGTCCATAAAAACAAAAGAAGCCTTGAGCAAATTGCCATTGTGATTTTTGATTATTCCTCCTCCACCTGCTAATCTAGGATTACCCTTGCTACACCGTCCACATTAAGCTTGACCCAGCCTTGAGAAGGCTTCTCCTAAATAATAACCGGGGATTGGATTACAGGTTTCAAATTATCAACAATTTTACATTTAGCATGCCCTGAAGTAGGAAGCTGTAAGGTAGGAAAGTGACATTTAAGAATGAGGTTGATAAAGTTGGTAACTTGATGGATAATGTACCAGCTAGACATATTCTTGTTATCAATTCTGTCCGTACACCTATTTTTCAATATCTCCCAACAAATTACCAAAGGAAGATACTGAATTATAGTAGCATGGACATCATTCTTAGATTTGGTCAGCCACCACATCATAAGTCTAGGTCTAATGTGATGGTTGTTGTGTTGAACATGGGTAGCATTGCAAAAGTAGGACCAAACCATATCAGCAATCTGGATCCACTAAGAGGTGGTCGACATCTTCTTCCTTATAGATGGAACAGCAAAACCATCAGGATGGAATTACCACATCAAACTTTTTGAGGGCATCATCAGTAGCAAAGTTTTCCTGCAAAAACCTTTTTCACAAATAAAGAAATTTTACAGGGGATACCTTTATGCCAGATTTTCCTACTAGAAAGAGTGCCCCCTTTTTATTTCCCTAACTATTTGCCAAGAAGATTTGGTGGAAAAAATTCCAATTGGTTCAGGGGGCTAGTAAGGGTAGTCTTTACTGCTTCCATTATTCTCTAGCTTTTCAATGGTGTTGACTACATTCATACGGAGTAAAACAAAGTTTATCATAGTTCCATGTCCCATTCTGAATGAATTCTTTTACTTGAGTATGCTTAGAAGCCCTCTCCAGATGGATAAAAGATGCTACAACACCCAAGCCTATCCAATTATCCCACCAGAATGCTACATCCCCAATACCAATCTTTCATAGGATATTAGATTCAACATCCTTCTTGATGTCCATCATCTTCCTCCATGTATGAGAGTAGCCATAATACCATTTTTTTCCCACAGGGTGAGATCTTTTGCGATAATTAGACTCAAACAATTCCTTCAAAAGAGTATTATGGGTCCTAAAGTTCCACCATAGGTTGGCCGAGAAAACCTTGCACACATCCTATAGAGCTCTAAAACCAACTATAATAAGTAATATGTCATTTTTTTTATAATCTAACAAACTTAATATGAGAACAAGATAGGGAACCTGATACATTTGGTTCCTCCAAGTTCAAATCAACAAATCAAGGTATGGCACAAGTCTTAATAAAATCAGATAAGGGAACAACAGAGGAAACATGTAGAGACCATTTTCATCTGATCACAGTACAAGTCAACTCTAGCAACCATTAAAGATGTTGCATTGCACATGGAACAGTACAATATCACTGTTGAAGCATGTTGTATATCAAATACTCCCTTGCATCATCCTAGATGACCTCACTTATATATTACCAATACGAGGCAAGGGAACACATACTTGCAAAACCTAAATATCATTTACTCTCAAGCTTGAAGCCACATTCATTCTCCTAAAAGCATTGAAGAACAAAACAATAACATAACGAAGGACCAGATCTCGGCATTGATTATATCATGTGTCCTCAGTATTGTTGTCTATTTGTTTATGTTATTCACTTATAACTCCTACTCAACTTAATTAGAAGCATCTCATAGGATACTTTGTAAACCATAAACTATGTGGTTGTGTTGACTAAAGTTAGTCAAGTGGTTAACTTTGTAATAAAGTTATTACAAAGAGGCTTGCAATATAGTTACTATAAGTATGTGTGAGTTAAGAGTTTAATTTCTAGGTTACAATATGTTGTAATCTAAAGTTGTTCAGTTAGTGAAGGTTAAATCCTACAAGTGTAGGTTGAGATTTTTAATCCCGTGAGTTGAGAGTTTTCACATAAATATCTTTGTGTTATTTACTTACTAATGTGTTATGTGGGAGCTGATAGAGAACTAGGTTCTCTATACAGTTTGGTGAACTCTTAGTTTACATCAATTGGTATCACTGCAGGTTCTTTCTATAAGGATAACACATAGAAATGATCTACATGGCTGATCCATCAAATTTCGAAGAAGGTCAATCAACCTAAAGACCACTAAGGTTCAATGGACAATACTATGGCTGGTGGAAGACATGAATGCATGATTTTATCATGGCAGAAGATTCAAAGCTTTGAGGTGTTATCTGTGATGGACCATTTATCCCTATGAAAACCATTGGCGAGACAACAATCACAGTTCCAAAGATAAGGAAGGAATATAATGATGTTGATCGTAAAACATTGAGAAAAACTTCAGAGTAAAGAAGATCCCCGTCTGTGCTATTGGACGAGACGAGTACAACCACATCTCATCCTTTCAATCTACCAATGATATATGAGAGTCTCTCCAAAATGTACAGAAGGGAACTACTTAGGTCAAGTAGTCAAAAATTGACATGCTTACTACTCAAGTCAAGTAGTCCATTCAGGACATGCATACTTGCTTTACTTCCTTCATCAATAAGCTTCACTCCCTTGGAGAAATTATTCCAAGGAACAAACAGGTAAGAAAAACACTCAGTGTGTTACCTGATTTCGAGGAGAGAAAAGTCAATGCTATCATAGAAGCTAAAGATCTATAGAGGCTAACGATCGACGAACTCATTGAAAATATGAAAACCTAAGAAATGAAAAAGAAAGAAAGATCATAAAAGAAGAGAACCCAAAAAATAGAAGAACCTAGTTCTCAAAGAAGATAATAGTGAATCAAGTGGTGATAATACTATAAACATATGATTTTTGACCCTCCTCGAGATTTTACACATTTTTAGCGTTTAATTATTTAGATAGGTCTAATATTGATATTGTAACTAATTTTGACCCTTTTACTTTATTTTATAACAAAAATAAAAAATTATAAAAATATTTTCTTTTATTTAGCTAATTAATATTTTATTTAGTTACTTTTAATTTATCTACTTTACATAAAATAAAAAATACAAAATAGTTCCACTATATTTAGGAATATTATTTTAACTTTTGCATTGATTTTAATCTAATTCTATTTTTATCTTTTAGTATGATATTTGAAAAATATCAAAAAATAAATTTGTTTTAACGATTAGTCTTATTTTAATAGTTATTTTACTTAAATATGATTAATTAGTAATTAAATCGTACTTTTAGTCTTGCTCACGGAGAAAGAATGAAATTTGAGTTCAAACAATTTATTTTTAAATATAATTTTCGGACCTAGCCCGTAATAACCCAAACCCAATAACCCAAAACCCACTTAGACTTAAAAGCAACCCCTAACCCAAAAAAAAGGGCAGAACCCCCATGATATTTCATATTCTTCAGCACAAAACAACGTCCACCTTCCAATCAGCCACACCCCCAACTTCTGAACTCCAACGCCGACATCTGCTTCACCACCACCTGACCTAGCCGCTTCACCACGACGACGACCACCTCCAGCCCTTCCAGCGAACCTTCTCCATCTCCTTCACACCGGCGAAGACCTTCTTCTCCACCATAGCTGTACAATGAAACACTAACAGAAGTGATTCCCACTCCCTCCTCTCAAGGACCTGATCTCCGTCTGCTCCACACCCAAACCTTAAAACCCACTGAAAATTCAACGCCTATGCCATCTCCCTCACTCCAAGACCACCAGCGGCACCCCTCCATATGCAAACAATCTCTATCCTTCTGTCACCAATGGCCTTGATCGATGGAAACGCGATGGGAAGTTCTAAAATATCAGATCTGGCCGGAAAATTCTAGCGCCAGCATTTCCCAAATCTTGGAAAATATTGTTGTATTGAGGACTGCCGGTTCGACTTCTCGTCTGTGATTGATATCACAATTTTCTGCCTTTCGATTTTGCTCATGGAATTTTAATTGAGGTTTGATATGCCGTTGATTTGGGGCTGCCGTTTGTGGTGGAAATTTGCCGTTCCCGTGTAAGTTCGTTGTTCTTGCTTGATTATGTCTGAAATTTGAACTTGTAATTTGTATCTTATAATTCTCAAAGTTAAAGGAAATCTTAACATTTTGCTGAGAAAATACACTGTATGGAATTTTCTTCCAAAGAATTTGTGGGAACAATTCAGGTAACTTTTTAAATTTGTTTCATAAAGTTTTTGCATTCTATTCTAGATTGAGTCAGTGAACATGTAGATTTAACATTTTGGGTTTCTCACGAATATTTTGCTATCGCGCCAATTAATTCAATTGTGTTTGTTTCATTACATTATCAATTTTATTTGTAACCTTCTTTCGGGGTCTGTTATTATCCTATTCGTTGTTGTATAGATTGTTTCTTGCATCAAACTTTGTAAAAGGAACCGAGTCTTTCTTAATTTTTTGTGAGCTTGAATTTCTGAATCTATCTCTCCCTTTTCCGAAGAGCCTTATTTTTTTTTGTCTTCAGCCGATTTATGGATAGTATTTTTGTTGATTGCTTGCCTTAAACTATGTTCACTCATCACCCCCCATTACATCCTGCTAGTTTAGTAATAGATTAATAGTTAGACCACTCTTTCATAATAGATAATTATCTCATAATTTCAAGAATAGAGTAGTAATTTTGTAAATATCTCTAAATGGGGATAACTTGTCAATACCTTAAATTGCCAACATATTTCTCGACTTCCAAAATAACTCCTTCCATAACTTTCATTCCTTACAATAATCTTAAATTAGCTTTAGGAAAATAATTCATAAGCATTGTAGCTTTCTTTAGGTGTAATTAATAATAAATCATCGTGACTATGAGTACGGTTCCCGTAGTTACGACACATAATTCCCATTCGGGTGTGCATCTCATGTGACCGATCTTAAATTTTAATAATATTAATGAAGTAAACACATTGTAGACCATATGTATGGTTCCCGTGATGCGATTCGCAATGTGTACCAAAACAACAAGTGTACGACAGTCGTGCCTCGTTCTAAAAAACAATTTCATAAATAATTAAAAGTGGTAGAAGGAATAAAATGCACAGTAGGTTTTGAACATGTGATTAATCAGATAATTAGACCAATAATAATAGTTGAGCAATTGTGTCAAAATCACGGAATTCGGGAATGCCTAACACCTTCTCCCGGGTTAACAGAATTCCTTACTCGGATTTCTGTGTTCGCAGACTATAAATAAGAGTCTAACTTCCTCGATTCAGAATTTTAAATCAATTACTTGGGACACCATAAATTATCCTAGTGTCGACTCTGATTTATAATAAATAATCTCGTTTCGATTGTCACTTTAATTGAAAAAAACTCCCTTATACACTTTTGGGGTAGAAAAAGATTTATAATAGAATTGCTAGTCATGATAGTTACAAGGGAGGATACAAAAATGCTCTCGGCGCACGTTAGCTGTCCAATAGAACAGTGACTGGCGCATGATAGAAAGGCAGTTATCGACGACGAAATGGCTCGTCGCCGGCGAAACGTCCCCCCCTCTGATACGAAGCTAGTTACACCTGAGAATGGCACAACCAAGGAGCTGAAACCACTGACTTTTGGCAGTTTTTTGCCTCAAAAACTTCAATCGATGACCCATGCAGAGGCAGTTTCATGCGAGATTTCAGTGATGGAGACGGAAGCAGTATCACCTGTTGTTGTAAAGCGATTACAATTCACAAATCTCGTTGCTGAGGAGGAATCTAAGGAGTTGCATGCGGAGAAAACAAAGCTTGTTGCTGAGAAGATATCAAAGGAGATGCATGTGGAGAAGCCAACAGTTGCGGATGTGGTGCGAGGCAATCGCAACACACAAATGGGCAAACAACTCTCATTTGTTCCTCCTATTGAGCGAGAGGGGAGAAAAGTTGTTAAGATTAGTTTTGAAGATCTGCAACCACAAGTGGATTATTGGCAAAATGCACTGATTGGATTTGTAATTGGAGATCGACCTAATGAGCAATCTATGGAGAATTTTGTAATCCATGTGTGGAATTTTGTTACTAAACCTCAGGTACTTATACATGCAGATGGCTACTGTATTTTTAGATTCAGTTGCTCTGAAGATAAGGAATTGATCATGCAATCAGGTCCCTATTCATTTAGAAATAGGCCAATGGTTCTTCGACCATGGGAAGTTGATTTCAATTTCCAGAGTGATGTGATTAGTATTGTGCCTATTTGGATTCGATTTCCAGGTCTTCCTGTTGGCTATTGGTCTACTGAAGTGCTTAGTAAGATGGCTAGTGCTGTTGGTAGACCACTGTACACAGATAAATTCACTGCATGTTATGAGAAGATTTCATTTGCTAGGGTTCTTGTTGAAGTGGATGCTGCCTATCCCCTTCCGGATGAATTGGAGATTGATACTCCTTATGGCCCTAAGATACAGACAATTGAATATGATTGGAAACCTTCCTTTTGTAATCATTGTCTCAAATTTGGTCATAATGCATTTGAATGTTGGTATTATAAGGATGATCAATCTGTGCAGAGCAAGGAGGCTCAGATCAAACCTACAAGGCAAAGAGGAAAAGTGAATCAGCAGGGGAATCAGAAGGGTAAACACATCAGAACTGAATGGATTGCTAAGCAGACTGTTGTTGAGCAACCTAGCCTTGTAGACCCTGCTGAAGAGGGTCAGTTATTGCAGCACTCTCATGTGGAGATTGACATTGCTACAAGTAGGCCACAACAAACTATGCATACTGAACCTGGTCCTTTAGTCAGTTCAGAAAATGCATTCACTATTGTTGATTCTGATAATGGTGAACAGCAGACTGATCATGTTAATAATGGTAAAGCTGTCATGAATGAGATTGGAAGTAGTAGCTACAAAATTGAGCCTGGTCCATCTTATAGGGGAGAACCTCATTCCAAATGATTATAGTAACTTGGAACATAAGGGGGCTTAATCAGCCTCACAAGCAAAAGGAGTTGAAAAACTTCTTAGCTATTAATAAAGTAGATGTCATGGGAGTGCTTGAAACCAGGGTAAAGGAGCCTAAATCAAGGAAAATTTTAGGAAAGATTGCAAAGAACTGGATAGTGCAGTGTAATTATTCAAATGCTACTAATGGGAGAATATGGTTGATTTGGAAGACTCATATTCAAATGCACATATTAGCTATGTCTGATCAGATATCCATTGTCGATTGGAAGATATTAGAAGTCAGATCAGTATTCACTTAAGTGTAGTATATGGCCAAAACACTGCTTCACTTAGGAAACATCTTTGGAATGACCTTAGATCATTTCAGATTCCTAATCAAGCTGCTTGGCTGATTAGTGGAGATTTTAATAATGTACTTGATTCTGATGACAGGATTGGATCTATTGTGACTGATGCTGAAGTGAAGGATTTCAAAGAAGTTATTTCTGTCCTCCAGCTGACTGCCATCAGATCAAAAGGTTGGCATTTCACTTGGTCAAATAAGCAAGTATATAGTAAGATTGATTGGGCACTAGGTAACTATCAGTGGTTGCAGCAGTTTGGACACTTGGAAGCAGATTACTTGAACCCTTCAATATCTGACCATTCCCCTATTCTTGTTAAGTTTGGAATGCAGAAACCTTTGCATCCTAAACCTTTTCGATTATATAATGTAGTCATGGAGCATCCTAAATTTCCTAACATAGTCCAGCAAGCATGGAAACAAGAATATGTGGGCAATCCCATTCAGCAGATTTGGCAGAAATTGAAGAGTCTAAAACAACAATTAAAGGAGATCAATTCATATATGGCAGCTTACCAGTAGAATGTTATTCAGGCCAGGGAACAACTTGACATCATCCAAACTCTGATGGAAAACAAACCTTGTACACATGAGCTCATCCAAAAGGAAAAGAAGGCACTTGAGGAGCTTGAGAAATGGAGTAATATTGAAGAAAAAGTATTGAGGCAGAAGTCAAAAGCTACATGGATTGAATGTGGAGACTCAAATACAAAATACTTTCATGCTCAATGGAAGATTAGAACAGGGCAAAACAACATTACATCCATCTATACTGAAGCTGGAATAAAACTAACTGATCCTTTATTTGTTGAGCAGGAATTTTTGAAGGTATTTCAATCTTTAATGGGAGAATGTGCATCTGAACTTCCTTGTGTGAATTCTCAGATTATGAAGGAGGGGAACTATCTTCCTCTTGATCAACAAAGACTTCTCATTAGAGAGGTAACAATGGAGGAAGTTAATGCAGCAATTAAAGATATGCCTACAGATAAGGCCCCAGGGGTTGATGGCTTTCCAGTAGAGTTCTTCACTAAAAACTGGGAACTGGTTAAGGATGACATTCTCTCTGCTGCTAAAGATTTCTTCTCTTCATGTGAGCTGCCCTATATGATCAATACAACAGCCATAGCTCTTGTACCAAAGGTCAGATCACCCTCTACTGTCAAAGACTATAGGCCAATTGCCTGCTGCACTACAATATACAAGATTATATCCAAGGTACTTACTAGAAGAATGAAAGGGGTCATTGGTGACTTAGTAGGACCTGCACAATCAGCCTTTATTGAGGGAAGATGTATTATTGATAACATTCTGTTAAGTCATGAAGTGTTTAAGGGGTATTCTAGAAAAGGTATCTCACCTAGATGTGTCCTCAAAGTTGATTTGAGGAAGGCTTATGATACTTTAGAATGGTCTTTCTTGCAACAGATTCTCATTGATTTGGGCTTTCCAGCAAAGTTCACACATTGGATTATGGCTTGTGTCTCTTCTGTATCTTATTCCTTAGTAATGAATGGAGGTTTCACTAAACCATTCAAAGCTAAGAGGGGTATTCGACAAGGGGATCCTATGTCACCTTATCTCTTTGTATTGGCCATGGAATACTTAAATAGATTACTGCAGCAACTACATAAGGATGGAAACTTCAATTTTCATCCTAGGTGTAGGAAGCTTAATATTTCTCATGTATGTTTTGCAGATGATTTGCTCATGTTCTGTCGAGCTGATGTAATATCTATTCAGATATTGCATAACACTTTTGTTAAGTTCTCAGCAGCTTCTGGTCTTCAGGCTAATATTAGCAAGAGTGCTATTTACTTGGCAGGGATACAACAGCATACTAGAGAGCAGTTAATTAATGTCCTGGGATTCACTGAAGGACACCTTCCTTTCAGATACTTAGGAATCCCTCTGGATTCTAACTGGCCATTTGGCACTACTTGCCTCTCATTGAAAGGATAACAAACAAAATCACTTGTTGGTCAGCCAAATTCCTTTCTTATGCTGGCAGAAGCCAATTGATAAAGGCAGTGGTGTTTGGCATTCAATCTTATTGGGCTCAAATCTTTATTTTGCCTAAAAAAGTCCTAAAAGTTATTGAAGCTATGTGTAGAACTTTTCTTTGGACTGGCAAGGCAAGCATTTCAAGAAGAGCATTGGTGGCTTGGGATAAGGTATGCAGGCCAGTATCTGCTGGTGGCCTTAATCTACTGGATTTGTCTTTGTGGAACAAGGCTGCCATATCAAAGCTACTGTGGGATTTGGCAAACAAGAAAGACTGCTTATGGGTTCGATGGGTTCATGCTTATTACATTAAACAAGGCAATATATCTTCTGTTAATACCCCTAAAACATCATCTTGGGTGATCAGGAAAATATTGGAATGCAGAAACTTTATATTGGAATGTCCTCAGCTGCAAGGTGATATCACTGTTCGATTGAATAGTGTATGCAAACTTGGCAAGTTTAGCATACAGAAACTATATACTTCACTGCTTCCCAGCTTTACAAAGGTTACATGGAAGAATTTGTTATTAATTGGTAATGTCCTTCCTAGGCACAAATTCACTGCTTGGCTTGCAGCTCATCACAGCCTTCCTACAGTAGATAGACTACTGGTAATGGGAATTCAGATTCCAATGGATTGTGTCTTCTGCAAGGCTCAAGTGGAAGACTTTAACCATCTATTCTTTGGCTGTTCTAGCACAAATAGTTTATGGAGAAGAATTTGCAATTGGTTGGGATATTCACGAACTGTAGGATGTTGGGAGTCTGAACTCAACTGGATATGCAGCATTGCCAAGAGCAGGCAATGGCACAAGGTGACAACAGCTGCTGCTTTCATTACCACAACTGCACTCATCTGGAAAGTGAGGAACCAAATGCGATTTGATGGTGTCACATATGTGGAGGATTTGTTATGCCGAGAGATTGCACTATTGATACATATACGAGGCAGTAAACATAAGAAATGGCAAATTGGACTTAGCAAGCTCAATTACTTTCCTTAGCTTCTGATTTTACATACTATAGCGCAGATTGTATATACATAGCAAATAGAGTAAAGAGATTCTTGTAATAGTATAGTAGTTAGTCCAAAACTACTACCATGATCTTTGATGTACATATACTTTGTTATCAATGAAAGCTTAACTTTACTGTAAAGAAAAAGATTTATAATAAATAATCTCGTTTCGATTGTCACTTAAATTGAAAAAAATTTCCCTTATGCACTTTTGTGGTAGAAAAATGAGGTGTGATAGATGCTGACATGCCATATCTTACATAAAGGTTTCAGAAAATGGTTCGTAGAAATAGAGGATTCCCTAAGAAAGATAGCTCTAGCAGAAACACAAAAGGCTATGATTGTTGTCACAAATGCGGGAAGCCAGGATATTTTATCAAAGATTGCCCTATCAACAAGCAAGACCATTACAAACACGTGTACAAGACGACAATCAGAAACACGGTCCATGACAGGAAATTCAGGAGAAGGGATGTCGATGATAATGTTTTGAAGCAAGCTCTTGCTGCCTGGGGATATTCCTCTAGTGATTCTGAGGGTGATGATGAATAGGAGACACCTCCATGATAGTCGTTGGAAGCGAAGCTGCAGAATATACTTCCATATTTTCCCTGATGGCAAAAACTAATGAGGATGACGCTGAGGTAAACTTTCTAAATGTTCAAAGAAAATTTGAAGTCTTACTCTCAAAAGAAGCATGTATCTTTAGCTAATGTCTTAATTAATGCTTACTATAATCTCATAAATGATAAAAATATTTTAACTGAGAAAACTAGAGAGATGGAACATGAGAGAGATAATTTGTTGGTTGTAGTTGTTGATATGAAGGTAACGATAGAGGAATTAAAGAAAGAAAATGCTCTCTTAAAAAATTCAATGGAAAGTTACACGAACTCCTCCAAAGGAAAGGAAGTAGCAAGTGTGGCACACCTTACGCTTGAAATTAAACTCAAAAAGGTAAACTTGAGTCTTGTTGCTGAATTTGAAAGAAATAGATAGCTTTAGAAAGATTTAAGTTGTGTTAAAAATGACCTAGATAAATCTGTGAAATGGACCTAGTCCTCTGATACAATTACTTCCATGTATAAAAATTATAGGGAGAACATGCAATGAATTCCAAAACAAAAAGGTTCCTTATAACCTACATATCAAGCATGTTATTGTGCTTGATAACTAGCTTTGCACTCACTGTGGTAATACTGGTCATTACGAAGTTTCATGTCAAGTAAAACTTCATTCCCAACAGAAAAAGAAGTTTTTGTTGAGAAAGTATCTACTACTAGAGAACGTGATTCTCGTAAAAAGAAAAGTGTGATGCCTGCATGGACAAAAAGAAACAGTAGTGAAATGAAACAGTCAAAAATGGTAAATGGATAGTGGCTGCTCTAAATACATGACTAGAAGAATATATGCTCTCCTTTCTCTCAAGGCCCCACAAAGTGAGAGTGTGTTCTTTGGAAATGGAAAAAAGGATACATTCTAAGAGTTGGAAAGATTGGAAAATTACTCACTCACTGAATTGAAAATGTGTATTTTGTGAATGACTTGAAATATAGCTTGCTAAGTGGCTCTCAAATCTGTGACAAAGGAAACAAAGTAGAGTTCTTGTCAAAGTCTTGCGCTGTAACCAAACTTATAACTGGTAAAATGGTTCTGATTGCAAAAAGATTTTAAAATATCTATGTTGTAGACTTTGATTCTCTTAATGGTAGTGATCTTACATGTCTGAGCGTTGTTGATGATAATGATGAACTATGGCACAAAATAATGAGACATGCAAGCTTTGCCTTGTTGAACAAGCTGATCAAGAAGGACCTGGTTCATGGGTTGACAAAGTCAAAGTTCAAAGATCATAAGGTGTATGATGCATGCGTGAAAAGTAAGCAAGTCAGGTCCTCATTCAAGCCAAAGAAGGCAGTGAACACCTCAAGTCACTGGACTTCTTCGTATGGAGTTGTGTAGACCTATAAAGAACGCCCAATAGAGGAGGAAAGAAGTACATCTTTGTTATTATTGATGACTATTTCGGATTTACATGGACTTTATTCCAAGAAGTCAGGTCCTCATTCAAGCTAAAGAAGGAAGTGAGCACCTCAAGGCCACTGGAACTGTGTGAACCTATGAGGATGCCCAGCAAAGGAGGAAAGAAGTACATCTCCCTTATTGTTCATGACTATTCTAGATTTACATGGACTTTATTTCTCAGAACCAAAGATGAAACCCTAATTTTTGCTGCTTTTGTGAAGAAGATTCAAGAGAAGATGGGCCATAATGTTGGGAGCATTATATATGATCACAACACCGATTTGACAACGGAAAATTTGATGAATTATGTGTTCAAAATGGCATAAGTCATGATATTTCCGCTTTTAGAACACCCAACAAAATGGTATTATGGAGAGGAAAAATAAGATTGTTAAATATATGGCAAGGACGCCACTGATTGACAATGGTGTACCAAAGAGTTTTTGAGCTGAAGTAATGAGCACTACATGTTGTAGGATTAACATGTGTATGATTAGGTCCCTAATAAACAAGGCCCCGTATGAGTTACTTAATAGGAGAAAACCAAAGCTGACTTGCTTGAGAGAATTTGGGTGCAAATATTTTGTTCTCAATAAGGGTAAGAAAGCTTTGGGAAAATATGATGTAAAAGTCATGAAGGAATCTTTCTTGGATACTCTTCACAAAAAAAATCATATAAGGTCTACAACAAAAGGACTCAATGTGTAGAGGAAAGAATACATATAATCTTTGATGAATCACATCACTCAAGCGGGAAAGATTCACATGATAAGGATGATCAAGATGTAGATTATTCAAAGGTCCCTGGAGAGTTTATTGGTATGGAAAATGGGAAGGCAGATCTAATGAGTGATGTCAAGGAATTCAGTGAAGAAGATGCAGTAGAACTTCCTGCTGATTTGGAGGAATCTGGTCCCTCCATCAGAGCAATTGAAGTTGACAATAGAGTTATTGATGTTGTTCCAGGAGCTCATGATGCAAAGCAAAGAAGTGTTATTCACTTTTCCAGCGATGCTTATGATGGGTATCACATGGCGGGACTTGGTTCCCCAAATCTTGAAATAGAGGTGTATAACTAGAAGCATAAAAGCTTATATCCTCTCCAAAACATAATCGCTGCTTGGGATTCAGACTAGATCCAAGGCAAGAAACATGTTTGCCTTTTCAGCGTTCTTGTCGCAAATTGAGCCAAAATCTATCAAGGAAGCATTAAACGATGCTAACTATATTGTTACTATGCAAGATGAGCTCCATCATCAGAGAGGAACAATGTGTGGCACCTGGTTCCTCGACCTTCAGATAGACCCGCTATTGAAAATAGGCGAGTGTTCGAAAACAAGCTTGATGGGTATGGCAATACAATAAGAAATTAAGCCATTCTGGTGGTCCAACGCTATAACCAAGGACAAGAAAATAATTATAATGAAACTTCCGCTCCAGTTTCATTAATGGAAGCCATCAATATTCTCATTGCTTTTACATCTCATATAGAATCCAAACTGTTCCAAATGGATGATAAGAGTGCATTTCTGAATGGATATTTAAAGGAGGAAGTTTTTGTTAAACAACCACTTGGTTTTGAATGCCATGAAAATCTTGAACATGTCTTCAAACTTAACAAGGCTTTATATGGATTGAAGTAGGCCCCTCATTCATGGTATAAAAGAGTGTCCAGGTTCCTTCTGGAAAATGGCTTCTCTAGAGAGAAAATTGACAACCTTGTTTTTTAAAGAAAAGAGTGAGGTACTTGCTGATTGGGCAAGTCTATGCTGATGACATCGTTTTTGGTGCAACAGATGATTTCATGTGTGAGGAGTTTGTAAAGCTTATGAGAATCGAGTTTAGGATGAATATGATAGGGGAACTGAATTTCTTCCCGGGGCTACAAGTTAAGCAAACATCTAAAGGAACAATGATAATTTAGTAGAAATATATTAAGGTGATTTTGAAAAGGTTTGAGATGGAAAGCTCAAAGACCATTGATACTCCCATTGCTACTGCCACTTGTCTAGACATGGATGAACTTGGTTTCCCTATAAATGAAACTATGTATCGGGGTATCATTGGATCTCTCTTGTATCTAATAGTTAGAAAACATTACATTATGTTTAGTGTTGGGTTGTGTGCTAGATTCCAATCAAGTCCTAAAGAATCTCATTTGAAAGCTGCTAAAAAAATTATGACGGATCTCAAAGGAATGCATGACTTGATCCTTTATTATCCTTGAGGAGATAATTTTAATTTAATTGGGTATGTTGATGCTGACTATGCTGGATATATGGTGGATAAGAAGAACTCATCTGCCATGTCACATTTTTTGGGATCATGCTTGATCTTATGGGGTAAGAAGAAACAAAATTTTGTGGCCCTCTCTACTGCAGAAGCTGAAAATAGAGTAGCTGCCTACTATTGTGCCCAACTATTGTGGATCAAGCAACATTTGGAAGACTTTGGTGTATTCTCTAATTGTGTGCCACTGATGTGTGACAACATAAGTGCCATTAATATGGCAAAGAACCTGGTTTATCATAAAAGGAACAATCATATTGTTGTGTGATATCATTTCCTAAGGGACAATGTTGGAAAATGACTCATCTGTATGAAGTTGTGCAAGACAGAGGACCAAGTGGCATATATCTTTACCAAAGCACTAAGCAGAGAGCACTTCAAAAGAAATCAAATGGGGTTGGGTTTGATCAAGCTGAACTGAGACAAACACGCATGCTATTATAAGTAAACACACATAACAACTACAGGAAAAACAAGTAGCTAATGACATTGTAATTTTTTGGAAGGATGTTGTTCATATTTTCAAAATTAGTCAGGAAACCTGGTTCCCATGACTCAGTATTTCCACATATACTCATCAGCATTTTTGAAATACTAGTGTGGCACATTATTAATTATCTCTACCTTTTCCCATATCTATTTAACCCAAACGAAACGCTCGTTACAAATCGACTCGTCTACATATTTTATTAAATTATCTCTACTTTTAACCGGTACCTCCTTTCCCTCTAAATACCCCCAAAAGCCAGTCTCTTTCTCAACTATCTACATCAAACACCCTTCTTCTCAAAAAACCCTCTTCAATCTCTCAAAATCGACCATGTCTTCACCACAATCTGAGTCTCCAAAAGCTACTATTGAAGTCCTTTCTATGTATTCCTCTCATGTAGCATGGCCATTAGGATCGGTGCCCCAACCTTCACCCACTGAAACCCCAATTTCCAACCAAGTTGTCATGCCCCAACTTTGGGGAGCGCGATCGGCACTCAACCTATAAACCCGATCGAACAAGCTTGCGTTACATCAACCTCTCATTATTACTCATGCATGAATTACCACAATATAATTAGATCTTGAATATATTTGGCTAAATGGACCAAATTTTTTCTCATGATGGATACATAGCTTTATAAATAAATGTAAATACCGTGAATATCAATACATGACAAAGCTCAAAACTTTAATTATCCACAGTGTACATGGAGCTTCTATGACAATAAATACCTAAATACATAAAACGAACTACACCCAAACACCCACTTGAACTGTAGCGGGCTCACCATAAGTTGAGTAGTGAAGAAGATCCTATCAAAGATCCATATCATCATGTAGAAGTATACCTACATCCATTAAAAGATGCAACTCCTGGCAAAAGGGATGTGAATACATGTGGAATATTAGTCGTATGTAAACAGACAAAACAACATATGTAAAGAGAGTAACTCAAATAAGAGGCAAATGAAGTACATCAAGAAACTATGAAACGCCCCGTGAATCACATTTCAAGTCTTATTATACTTACATCATTCTGAGCTTCTTTTGGGATCAATTGAGCCTTATGAATTATGCATGGGATACCAAATATAATGTAAATTTAACAACATGTGCAAACAAGGGAAATGAAAGTGGCCTCTATGTTTCGTGTTTGCTATGCGTCTTACTAGACCGTCCATAGCCCTCCCTTACTATGCACATTATATACCTATGCGTTTCATAGACCATACATAGTTTTCATCCATATTATACACCTATGCATTTCATAGTTTGTCCCTAGTGTTTATTCATATTATACACCTATACATTTCATAGATCATCCATAGTATTTATTCATACCGTACACCTATATGTTTCATAGACCGTCCATAGGATCACATATACGATACACCTATGCATTTCATATACCATCCATAGGATTTTATATACAATACACTATGCGTGTCATGGACCGTCAATATGATTACCTATAGAATACACATATGCGGTTCATAGACCATCTATAGGATTACCTATACAGTACACTTATGCGTTTCATAGACCGTCTTAAGGATTACCTATACAATACACTTATGCGTTTCATAAACTGTCCATAGGATTCCATACACAATACACCTATGCGTTTCATCGACCGTCTATAGGATCACATATTTTATTATATACCTATCCATTTCATAGCCCGTCTATAGGATTCACATATACAATACAACTATGCATTTCATAGACCGTCCATAGGATTCCATATACAATACACGTATGTGTTTCATAGACCGACCATAGGATTACATATACAAAACACCTATGTGTTTCATAGGCCGTCTATATGATTCCCATATACAATACACCTATGCATTTCATAGACCGTCCATAGGATTCCATACACAATGCATCTATGTGTTTCATCCATAACGCTTCACACCATATATTACTTCATTCATACTTTCGACCACTTACAACATCATTATTTCATTGGCTCTCTTGGCCATACCTATTAATTTCCTTTCATGGCACAATGACCATATTTCATATTCCACACTTTCATTTCTTTACTTTCAAGGATCATCATCATAAAACTCAACATATAGAAAATTCCAAAAATCACAAATTTAAGTTCATTAGAAATGAAGACTTTAAACACAATGGATTTCATTATGAGAAATGGATAAAATGATTAGTATCGAAGCACAAGTAAAAATCATAAACGAGTAACACACGATTTATTCTTGAAATACTTTTTCCCAAAAATAGCACTACATAATTTCAATTCATGAATATGCAAGTACTCAAAACACACTGGAAATTCTTACAAAGCATGGCATTAGTTAAGACAGCTACATTTGGGTATGACTTGAGTACATAAGCTTTTAGGAAAATCTATTTTCGAAGTCATTTTGGAACAGTTGAATCAAGGCTCATTTCATAACGTTTCTCACATCATTTTATTTCATTGGTACCATTGGCCACAAGTATAACTGTCACTATTGGAATGGTGGCCACACTTTACATCTCCAACCCACTTCTTTCACTTTCCATCATCTTTATAGGTTATCAACAACAAGTCATTTCTAATCAAGACTTTAGGTACACATATGAGCAATTAAGAGTCTTAAGCACATCGAGTTTTTCTCACACAATTTGGCATCATAACTTTTATTTGAAACATGACTCAAAGTCATAAATGTTCAATGCACATCATTCTTGAACATATTTTCGAAGGATAACATAATGTGGTAGGAGCATTAAGAACTCGTTCTGAACACATAACTTTCAACACTTTGTTTACTCGGGGTAATCAAGTTTATTAGGAACAACTCGGAACATGAGAATAAGGAACTTGAGCCAACCATACTTGAAATTTATGGAAACATCATGGAATTCAACTCTAAGAGAGTAATTTAGCCAACATACCTCGCTTTGAGCTTTCTTTAAATTCTACAATGTTTTAGAAATCCTAGCAATCCTGATCTATTTAGAGACATAACAAAATTGAATACAAATTAGGAAGATATTCACGGGTTTGACTCATTTGATCATTTTATCTAACACTAGGTGTACAAATTTGATTACAAGGTTCTTCCACAAGATTTCCTTCACTCCACAACCCAATCTTTACCCATTTAGGATCAACAATCTTCCCACAAACCTTATTTGTACATGCATGTATAAATAATACTCTCATACCCAAGTATCAAACTCCCAATCAACCATCTTATACTTAAATTCGAAATTGAAAACTAGGGTATGGAACCTTACATCTTAGATGAAGACCTTGTGAGCTTTTTTGTTGACTTTCAAGACTTGAGCAAGATTTTGATGAACAATTAGCTTAGGGATTTCTCCTCTCACTTTAGGGCACCCCCATCCCTCAAAATATCATATATTCCCTTCAGAAATAGTCTCTTACGTCTATTTATCGAGATAGGGTCGGGTTATAAAAGTAAAAAAAATGCACTATCCAAAATTCGTACCGGCCTACAGACCAGGCTAGGCAAGCTCAGCAGCGAGCTACAGACAAGGATATAACACAGTCTAGCGTGCTATAGACCAGGCTTCGCAAGGTCGAAATGATTCAACTCCCCAATGCATTGTTCAACCCAAAAATTGCAAAATATAATATATTAGCCTACCTTGGCACCACGGAACCTTAAATTACTTGCCGAAAATTTTTTGGGACCTTACACAACCACTACCTACAGTCTCCTTCCTATTCCGTCCAATTCTGGTTCCCATCTCAATAGGAAAAAACCAAAACTCCTAAAAAGTTTGTTATCTCTCCCTCATTGACTGCTTCTATAGAGAAAATAGAAATCGAAGGACCTTCGTCCACCTCTCGCTTTCTACAAACCACAGAAGAAATAGTGGAAGGTGATGAAGGTTCAAAGGTTTCTCGTCAATGCGTTGAGGAAGAAACTGTGGCCAAATGGTTGTTACTAGTCCAGGTGGTGGTAAGTCAGTATTTGGTGTCACTAAAACCCCAATCGTTTAGGGTTTTGATCTGAATCTCTTGTCATCATCAGATAATGTTCTACCCTATTTTACCGGAACTACATTGTTAGATAATAAGGGTGAGAAAGATGAAAATTCTTTGACTGTTATTATTGAGAGAAGTCCAGTTGGGGTGTCACGTCCTGAACAAGAGAGGCGAGACTAGCACCCGATGCCTCACTTAAACTAGTGTACCAACTTTCCACTGAGGGAACCTGAGCATACAAGGTTATACTTTGGCCATGGGGCCACATTGCAAGACAATTTGCAAAGCGAAATATAAAACTGAATGGGAACTAGTTTTGACTAAACATCAATATAAAGCTGGGTCGATAAGGCCGTCATAACTACTACAACTGACAAACCAACAAAATATACATACAAGGCCTACAAGCCCAATACACTGCACTAATTGACAAGATATGTCTACAAGCCACTATTGAAGGATATATGTGATAGGAACAAGGCCCTGACCTACCCGTAATATATATATATATATATATATATATATATATATATATATATATATATATATATATATATATATATATATATATATATTAACTCTGGAAGATGTGGAGCTTACTGATCAAGCTGAACTCGGGAAACATCTACTGAGGAGGTCTATCTTTGTGTCTATCTGAACTTGCATGGAAGAAATGCAGCATCCCCAGAAAAGGGACGTATGTACGAAATAATGTATCAAGTATGTAAGGCAATAAAATAACTGAAAATTGAAACTGAACTGATAATATAATAACTGAAAGTAACTGGGAGTTAAAGAGATCTGCAGATATACTTACCTGTTGGTGATGACTCAACTCTCTCAATATAGTAAGTATAATAAATGTCTGACCTTATAAGGCTTGGTACGTGTAACTGCTCATCTGTAGTAGTCTCACACATAGGCGCTCGACCATACTAGGCTAGGTATCTCGGCAATTTTGGGATTTCTCATAGGCGCTTGGCACAATAGGCTCGGTATATAACTTACAATCTAATCATAGGTTGCCAAATAGAGGCTTGCCCATCGATTATAGCTCGATCGTGGTGAAATTATTGTAGTACCGTATATATGTATACATAAACCCTCTACTCTATTGACTAGAAAAAGAGAATACTTAAGTGAATATAAAGTCCCTATAAGGGAAAATACTGTAACATATGAGACTAGGATAATGTGAATGAATTCAGGAATACGAACAACTCTTTATATTTCATATCAAACACATTTAAGTACGAGATCATGCCAAAATGATGAAAATGTTAGCCTTAACATGCCTTATCACAATCTTTCCAATCACCAAGTTGAACTTCTCTTCTCACCTTAATCTACAACAGCGATAATAATACTATCATTAAGTTACTAAAGGTACAACTATCGCACCACGAACGACAAGCTTATTTTGTATTAAAATGGGCGACATCTCCCCTATAATCCTTACTTCCTCCAAATTCAAGATAACACCAACAATATAAGAACACAACAATAAAAACATATGTATATTATTTCCAACCTTATATACACCGTAAAATACTACAAAATAGCCCAACACACCACAATCTCTTCATACACAAAACGACCACCGTAGTAGTGTCAAACGACCCATAAATATTACGAAGAACGACCAGCCCACCACCATGAATTCATGTGGTGTTTCTCCACACCCTTCCTCCTCCAACACTCCAAAAAATAGTAGTAAAACATGCAGCAACACAAAACAATCTACAAAATAGTCCGCTATAAGTGAATATATCAAACTTACGACTTCCGATAACCATCCCGTGAGTTATTGAAATTAGAATGACTTTCCATACATATCCAGATAGCAGAAAGAGATCAGTAAACTTAACTTATTTGTTGAATAACTCAGCTCCTATCTTGGTTCTTCAAACTCAAGATTTTTCCTCCAACTAGAACTTGAAAAGGAGAGAAATTCAATTAGGGTTTGTGTTTAATTTTTGGGAGGATATTTGCAGGGTCTTAGGTCTGGTTATTGTGACCTCTTATCACCGTAGTGTATTATATGAAAGAAATATTCCTTTAAAAGGACTCTTCAGACGACTCGGATTGGCCCATTTTTGGACTTTTATTTAAGCAAGTAGGTGACACACCTACTTGTCATCTAGCAGTCTGCACAGTCTCGAAAAAATGCATATATCTCTCTACTCAGATGTTTTTGACAATCAATTTAATAAGTTAGAAATAGACTCACAGATCTTCAATTTTATGGGTGGAACGCCGCATAATTCTAAGTATATTGGGAGTAAATCACAGTTACATTTTAACCAAATTTCAGTAAAACTTATGAATGTAACTTGTGATGACTTTCATCGAATTTTGTTCCATAACTCACTTGACTTCATAATATAACATACAACTATCATACAACTAACATAACTCAAAACATAACCTCCTTATCATGTTAAGAATCCAGTCTCACCCTAAAAGTACATGTTATAACATTCCCAATTTGTCGACTTTCGACGAAACATTATTTTCTTCAATTCCTTAGCTTCTAAACCTTCCAACCCTCTTTGTATTTGTTTTTCATGATCTTCAATATATGTAATATCCAAGGTAACATGATAACTTACTTTATATACTTCCAAATATGATCTCATTTTTGGTCTTACATTAGTTTATTTATGATGCACTTTTACGTAAGAAAATATAGGGTGTAACATCATTCCTCCCGCAGGAAAATTCTTCCTCGAATCTTTACTCTTAGAGACATAGGAAAAGTTTTCCAGAGTCTCCTCCGTACACTAGATTAAAACCAATGCTACACATGAACATTGTCTATAAATAGTAATACTTGGCCTCACAGATGTCAATTATAAATACTAATACTCAAAATAAAAGCTTACCTGATGACATATTGTCCTGAATAGAGCTATTCTGAAGTATCCCATCTCGAACAAGATCTTCAATTTGAAATTGGTGGGGGTATTTGGACTTCTTTTCTTCCTACTCTTCCCACTTCATCTCTTCCACATTCTTCTCTAAACCTTCACGAAGGCTACCTCCTTATTTTGTAGGTTGCGATTTGTCGGTCTAGGATGGAAACTAGAACTTCCTCATAAGATAAGTCCTTGTAATTTGTACATCATTAGTGGACACCTCTTCGGTAGGATCGTCAATGCACTTTCGTAGCATAGATACGTGAAAAACGGGATGGAAAGACTCCAATTTCAAAGGCAATTCTAACACTTAAGCTACTTGGACCACTCTCCGAGTAATCCTATAAGGCCTAGTATACCATGTGTCACACCTCTTTTTTACGCTACACCCCGTGAAGGGCGTATTAAGGGAGTTATTTCCAACTTGAAGTGACAATCGAAATAGGATTATTTATTTAAAGAATTCAGAGTCACCACTTGGGATAATTTTATGGTGTCCCAAGTCACCGGTTTAAATCCCGAGTCGAGGAAAAGATTGACTCTGTTTTACAGTCCGTGAACCAAAAATCCGGCCAAGGAATTTTGTTAACCCGGGAGAAGGTGTTAGGCATTACTGAGTTTCGTGGTTCTAGCATGGTCGCTCAACTGTTATATTCGGCCTATTACTTGATTTTAATACATGTTCAACCTATGTGCATTTTTAATTTTATAAATGCTTTTATTTAATTATTTTTAGGAAAATTTCAATGATATTTAAAATACGTCTTGAGCCACGTTACATAAATGTACCCACGGTCCCCGACATATCTTATCTAACATTGTTGAGATTTGGATTTGAGTCACATAAATGCGCAGTCGAGTTTAGGAAGGTAATATTATTAAAAGAACACGCCTAAAGGAACTATGCATTTTTAACTTTGTGAGGGCCATGGAAATTCCACTAGATGGCACGCCTCGAATTCTAAGGATCAAAATTAATTAAGTGAGGGCCATGCATTTTGAGATTTCATTTGGCCTAACACACTTCAAATTATTCCAAAGGGCTTTACTTAACTAAAACAAACTACGGATGTTCAAGATTGTCTTCTAAACTACTTTAAAATTATTGTAAGGCCAAAAGTTATGGAATGAATTTGTGGAAATATGGGTGTAATACTCTGGCTAATAAGACCCGAATCAGTTATGTATAAATCAATCAAGAATAACACCAAAACTACAATTAATTCCCATTCTTAGCTTTGCTCAAGACATGATTATCTTTTAAGTCCTTGGAGACTAACGTTACTAATCCAAACAACCACATTCATTTCAACCAAAAAGAAAAAGAGTTCCTTAAATGGAAATATAGAAATGCAGGAAGCTTACCCGAAGCATGCTCAACTATGGCGTGTAACATCTGGAAATACTAACTAATTCAAAACAAGCATGCATTCTGCATTCTCAAACAAAATAATTGGATTTACCCATCATTTACCAACAAACACCAAAGCAACCTGATCCAGGTAAAATCCAAAAAAATCAAAGCGACACCTCTGTTACTCAAATTTGCTATTCATGCACCATTAAAATAATTTTATTAACAATAGACTAAAAGAGAGTGAACCTTTATGTAGCAAGCTTCTTTTTCTCTTTGGAAAATAACGATGAACAAAATCTCGGACGAATCTGAGATGGTTATCTACCTCTGACCTTATGCCGAAACCTCGCTGGAAACTCGAATGAACATGAACAAAACCCAACAAACTCGACGGACTCGACTCAGTCCAACCTTCTCATTTTTAATTCAGGTCTGGACGTATTCTTTTCGTTGGTCGATGAAGAAGATGGGATGTTTATGGAGTTCTTTGGTCATTTCTGGTTAACGTTGCTGGAGCTTAGGGGTGTTCATGGGGTTCTGTGGCTGTTCTTGATGGCCTTTTATGAGAACGACGGATGGTTTTGTTTCTTGAATAACGGGACTGTTATGGTGGTTATGGAGATGAGGGGAAGGTGGGGGATCCGATCTTATCACTGTTGCGGTTGAAGCTCCATTGTAGCTCTATGTTATTTTCATTGTTTTTTAATCACTGAAGAAGACGATCTCAGGGGGTCCTTTTTTGGAGTTATACGGCTGAAGCTTTTCAGTGTATGTTCCAGAGTGTCCCCTCTGTGTAGGTTTTTAGGTGTTCTTTTATAGATAGAGTCTAGGCTTATGTGTAATTTTTGTGTAATTCTCAATTAGTCATTAGGTTTTTTGTGTATTAAATTTTTAGGATTTTTTTTATTTTTATTTCAAAGAAGAGTCTTGAAGGGTCCCTTAGGCTTGATGGACTAATCTGAATTGGGCCAAGAACTAGGCTCTAAAACTCTTAAAATTGTGATCCAACACCTTCATTGACTCATTTTAAAGTAAGATAAAAATACTACACAATGCAAAAACTAACATGAAACTATTATATCTTTTTGTATTTTAAAAAATTATATAAAGATAAAAATAAGGTACTATTTTTATATATATATTTTTAATTTTTTTTATGAAAGATACATACTAAAATATCTTTCTTTTTATTTTTCTTGTAATAAATAAAGTAAAAGAGTAAAAATGAGTTGAAATCGCTATATTCGACCTAAATTAAATATTTACATGCTAAAATATAAAAAATCTTGGGGAGGGTCAAAAATCACATTTCTACAGCTGCACCTCTTTGACTGAATGAAGTATTTTCAGACAAAGAACGACTAGACAAGTTTTTTGACCCGATCCTTATTTCAAGAAACCGAAACCAAGCGAAAAGAGAATGTGACCGAGCCCTGGTATCTGAGCTACCTACATATCCTTTGCTATAAAGGAATCAGGCCACACGTAATTTAGAAATGAGGGAGATGACGGAGTATGCCGAGGTAGAGATCTAGTTGAGGTGCCGATTCGCCGAAGTTCCGGTCCACGGTCCTGTTATTAAATCCAAATCAAAAGATTAAAAAGACTAACTAAGCCTATCAACTATGAGTTACAAGATTCCTATTTATAAGTCTTCTGAAGCTTGATCTTAAGTCGTGAATGGTTCTTCATGTGGAATTTAGATTTGAACCTTGACACTTGCTAGTTGCAGGTGCTAGTTCATACTTCTTCATCTTTTCGGATCAAGACCATGCATGCAGTGCTGGTGACCTCGGCCATGTCTTGAGCAGCTCACATCTTTCATCAACTTCTGTGTTTGGATTAACTTCTTGCCTTTCTCTTTTTCTTTATTGTGACTAACTTCTGTTGATCACCTCGGATTGTTGACTCGCTTTCTTGACGCGAGCTTCTTTTGTTGCTGACCTGAATTGTATCTTGAAGTGAATTTCCTTATTCTCCAGGTGGCATCTGATTGACTATATTTGAACTGTATTCCCTTGTTCTCCAAGAGAGCGCATGATTGCCAAAGACTTGAGCTATATTCCCTTGTTCTCCAGGTGGCCCCTGATTGCCAAAAACATGAACTGTATTCCCTTGTTCTCCAAGTGGGCGCCTAATTGCCAAAAACTCGAACTGTATTCCCCTGTTCTCTAAGGGGACGCCTGATTACCAAAAAGCTTGAATTGTGTTCCTTTGCTCTCTAGGTGGGTGCCTGATTGTCAAAACTTGAATGCATTCACTTACGCTCCAGGTGGGCGCCTGATTACCAAAACTTGAATTGTATTCCTTTGCTCTCCAGGTGGGCGCCTGATTTCCAAAACTTGAATTGTATTCCCTTGTTCTCCAGGTGGGCTCTTGATTTCCAGAACTTGAATTGTACTCCTTTGCTCTATAGGTGGGCACCTGATTGCCAAAACTTGAGTTGTATTCCCCTGTTTTCTAGGTGGGCTCCTGATTGCCAAAAACTTGAGTTGTATTCCCTTGCTCTCTAGGTGGGCTCCTGATTGCCAAAATCTTGAACTGTATCTCCTTGTTCTCCAGGTGGGCGCCTGACTGCTAAAACTTGAACTGTCTTCCCTTGTTCTCCAGGTGGACGCCTGATTTCCAAAATTTGAATTGTATTCCCCTATTCTCCAAGTGGGCGCCTTATTGCCAAAAACTTGGACTGTATTCCCTTGTTCTTCAGGTGGGCGTCTTATTGCCAAAACTTAGATTGTATTCCTTTGTTCTCTAGGTAGGCGCTTGATTGCCAAAACTTGAACTGTATTCCCTTGTTCTCTAGGTGGGCACCTGATTGCCAAAAACTTGAACTGTATTCCCTTGTTTTTCAGGTGGGCGCCTAATTGTCAAAACTTGAACTGTATTCCCTTGTTCTTCAGGTGGGCGCCTGATTGCCAATACTTGAACTGTATTCCCTTGTTCTCCAGGTGGTCGCCTGATTGCTAAAACTTGAATTGTGTTCCCATGTTCTACAAGTGGGCTCCTGATTGCCAAAAGTTCAACTATATTTCCTTGTTCTCCAGGTGGGCGCCTGATTGTCAAAACTTGAACTGTATTCCCTTGTTCTCCAGGTGGGCGCCTGATTGTTGAATCTTGAATTATGTTCCCTTGTTCTCTAGGTAGGCACCTGACAAAACAAGAGAAATTTTTCTGGCCCAGTTTGGGATCTGAGCATATTTGTGAGTGTTAATCGGATCATGTTACCTACAGAGCTCTAAGAATTTGAAAGCTAAATCCTATTATCTAGAGGGTCTTGTAAACTTCAAATTAAATCTCATCTTAAGAGTGATAACTTTAAAGATAAATTATATTTTCTAAAGGGAGAACTTATGCTAAAACTTAAAACTAGATCCCATTATCCAGGATGGTCATGAAAAGTTAAAACTAAATCTCATTATCCAGGAGAGTCCTGAAATATTTTAAAACTAAATCCTATTATCCAAGAGGGTCCTGAAAATTTTAAATGAAATCTCATTATCTAGTAGGGTCCTGAGAATTTTTCTTTTAATAATTAAATCCCATTATCCAGGAGAGTCCAGAGAATTTAAAAACTAAATCAATTATCCAGAAGGACCCTGAATTTTTTTAGTTAAATCCCATTATCCAGGAGGGTCTTGAAAATTTTAAATTAAATTCCATTATCAAAGATGGTCCTGAAAATTTTAAATTAAATCCCATTATCCAGGAGGGACTTGAAAACTTTTATAAATTAAATTCCATTTTCCATGAGGGTCCTAAGAACATGAAGCCTAAATCTTATTATCTAGGAGGGTCCTGAAGTTTTATATTAAATCTCATTATCCAGGAGGGTCGTGAAAAACTAAATTCCATTATCCAGGAGGGTCTTGAGAATTTTAAATTAAATACCATTATCCAGGATGGTCCTGAAAACTCTTTTAAAATTAAATCTCATTATCCAAGAGGGTCCTGAAAATGTTTAAAATCAAATCCCATTATCCAGGAGGGTCCTGATAATTTTAATTTAAAAAACTTTTATAATTAAATCTCCTTATCCATAAGGGTTCCTAAAAATTTAAAAACTAAATCCCATTATCCAGGAGGGTTCTGAAACTTTAAAAACTAAATCCCACTATACAGAAGGGTCCTGCGAATTTTAAAACTAAAATGTATTATCCAGGAGGGTCGTGAAAAGTTTAAATTAAATTCCATTATCCAGGAGAGTCCTGAAAAGTTTTAATTAAATTCCATTATCTAGGAGGGTCCTGAAAATTTTAAATTAAATCCCATTATCTAGGAGGATCCTGAAAATTTAAAAACTAAATCTCATTATCCATGAGGGTCCTGCAAATTTTAAAAACTAAATCTCATTATCTAAGAGGGTCCTGAAAATTTTAAAAAATTAAATTTCATTTTCCAGGAGGGTCCTGAGAACATGAAGCCTAAATCTCATTATCTAGGAGGGTTCTGAGAATTTTAAATTAAATCCCATTATCCAGGAGGGTCATGAATTTAAATACTAAATCTCATTATCAAAGAGTGTCCTGAAAAGTTTAAATTAAATCCCATTATCCAGGAATGTCCTAAAAACTCTTTTAATATTAAATTTCATTATCCAGGAGGGTCCTGAAAACTTTTAAAATTAAATCTCATTATCTAGGAGGGTCTTGAAAATCCAAAGTCAAATTTCATCCTAAGAGTGACCATTCTTTACGACTGAATTATACTACCATACAGTAGAACAAACGCTAAATATTGTTATCTAATAGAAATCTTAAAGCTAGGTCTTATTGTTCAGGAGGGTCCTGAAAATTCCTAATTGACTCCTATCTTAAATATGCAAACTTTGAAGTCAACTTATATTCCTTCGGGGTACATTTATGTTAGATTATGCTACTCATGATTATTTTGAATTTTAAACTAGGTCTCATTTTCCACGAGTGTCCTGAAAACTCCTAATTGAATCCTATCTTAAACATGCAAACTTTGGAGCCAACTTATATTTCTTGGGGTACATTTATGCCAGGTTTTTCTACTTATGATTGTTTTGATTTTTAAACTAGGTCCATTTTCCAGGAGAATCCTGAAATTAAAACAAATAAAACAAAAGAAATTTTCTACCCAGTTTGTACTAGAAAGATTTGTGAGTTGTTAGCAAAATTGTATACCACTTATACTACTGATGCAATGTTGAGAGTAAACTAAAGACTAGATTAGGATGTGCGAATCCTATGAGTAAAAACACTTTGACTAGCAAATGTGTATGCTAAAAATAAAATCAGAATGAATCAAACTGGGAAGTGCGTCTCTCATGGGTGAGACTTCAATGAACCAAACTAGGAAGTGCGTCTCCTAGGGCCGAACTTAAATGACTCAAACTAGGATGTGCGTCTCTTAGGGTTGAAATCTCAATTCAGGAAGAGTGTCTCCTAAAATAAAATATAACCGGGAAAAGCCAGACTAGGAAGTGCGTCTCCTAGGGGTGAAACTGCAATGACTCATGCTAGGAAGTGTGTCTCCTACGGATGAACTCTCAATTTAGGAAGTGCGTCTCTTATAGCTGTATCCTGAAAGACCCATACTAAGAAGTGTGTCTCCTAGGGGTAAAACTTTAATGACTCAAACTAGGAAGTGCATCTCCTATGAATGAACTATCAATTTAGGAAGTGCGTCTTCTATGGGTGAAAATAAACTTAGGAAGTGCTTCTCCTAGGGGTGAAACTTCAATGACTCATACTAGGAAGTGCGTTTCCTAGGAATGAACTCTCAATTTAGGAAGTACATCTTCTACATGTGTATCCTGAAAGACCCAGACTAAGAAGTGCGTCTCCTAGGGGTGAAACTTCAACGACTCGAACTAGGAAGTGCATCTCCTATGAATGAACTCTATTTAGGAAGTGCGTCTCCTATGGGTGAAACTTTAATGACCCAAACTAGGAGGTGCGTCTCCTATGAATAAACTCTCAATTTTAGGAAGTGTGTCTCGTATGGGTAAAATCTCAATTTAGAAAGTGCATCTCCTAAAACAAAAATATAACTTGAAAGACCCAAAATAGGAAGTGCGTCTCCTAGGGCCGAACTTAAATGACTCAAACTAGGAAGTGTGTCTCCTAGGAACGAATTTAAATGACCAAAGCTAGGAAGTATGTCTCCTAAAAAGTATAATTTGAATGATCCTTACTAGGAAGTGCGTCTCCTAACAGGTAAAATCTTAATGACTCCAACTAGGAAGTGCGTCTCTTGTGAATGAACTATCAATTTAGGAAGTGTGTCTCCTATGTGTAAGGTCTTAGTTTAGGAAGTGCGTCTCATGTGAATGAACTATCAATTTAGGAAGCGTGTCTCCTATGTGTAAAGTCTTAGTTTAGGAAGTGCGTCTCCTACAACAAAATATAACTTGAAAAACCAGACTAGGTAGTGTCTTTCCTAGGGGTGATGTGTGATCCTCTCAATAGCCTTTGCATAAGCAACATTGAGGCATTATATCTGAAAAATTCAAGCTTTCGAACTTTGATATGAACATAGCCTTCATCCCTGTTTCAGATAAAGAAAACTTGTGAATTTAAATATGGTGGTTGGTTTGTGCACTTGACTTTGAGGGCGATTGCTCCTTCACTTTCCATGATAACTTTGATTTCACCTTGAAAGACATTGTTTGCTTATTGACTAACTCTTTTTCTTCCTCCCTTATCACAAAAAATACCTCTTCTCCGTTCAGACCCAATACCCTCTAACTGTTGCATTGCTCATGAATTGACATTTACCTAACCTTTGTGATTCACATGAATCCCAAAGCACGTCAATTGCCACCCACTCAGTGCGTATGTTGTTATTTCTTGACTTAAACAACTAGCCTTGTCCTTGAGGTCTATTGCTCCTTCACTTTCCATGATAACTTTGATTTCCGCTAGGAAGACCTTGGTTTTCGTTGGTTAGCCACTTTCTCTGTCAACCTCATCACAGAGAATAGCTTTTATCCATTTACCCAACATTCTCTATCTGTTGCATTTTTCATGGATTTATATATATCAAACCTTTGTATTTCACATGAATCCCAAAGCATATTGAATGTTATCAACTCAGTGCCGCATTGTTCTTTCCTGACTTATGCCACTTTGATGTGCTAACCAGATCCTGTTTTGTGTGATTGGAAAGCTGGTGGCAAATTTTGAAGTGATTTCTCACTTGTTCTAACCAAACAGACTCAAGAAAAGGTAGTAAACAAGACAAAAGTAACTGAGTAATGGAGAATGGCTAACAAGAAAACTACAAAGTAGAAACCTATCAGATGTGGATACCAACTCTAATGACCTTGACATGCACCTGTGGCCTATTCTGCCATGCAAGTATGATATTCAACTCTTGTTATACTCCTAAACCGTGAAACTGGGCTTCAATGCTCCATTTTTTCAATCTGATTCATGATCCTTATTCGGCTTGTAGTGTTCGAAGGGCTTTTACCATCAAGCCACTCTCATTTTGTTTATTTCTCTCAACTCACCGTCGCCTTATGGTGCCCCTGAAGGTTTTAATCGATAAGACTCTCTCATTTTTATTTTCTTTGTTCAGAACAGAATGTTGCCACTTATATGAATCACCTCTACTTGCTCGACTTGGTACCTCTCGCAGACTAGCCGGAAGGTCTTTCTTTGGACCGTAATGTGGGCCTTTGGATAGGGTTAGAAAGAAAGGGTATCTCGAAGGCTCAAAACCACTTGAGTGGGTTCAAACTTACAACTTTTGGAATCAGATCTTTTACACAACCACAACTTCTGCCCCAACTTCTTTGCCTGGGGGCTTTTGGATTTTTATTTTGATGGAATCGAAACGTGAGGCTGCCTACGTATCCTTAAAAGGAATCATGTCGAACGTATTTCATGAATTGGAATTGCTTTTTTTTTTGCTTTTCTTTTTTTTTTTCTCTTTTTGCTTTTCTTTTATTTACTTTACTTTTTCCATTTTTCTTTCTCTTTTCTTTTCCTTTTTTCTTTCTTTTGTGTCTGCATTTCTAATCTCTGCTTCTAATTCCAAAAGAGGGATATGAAAGAAAATAAATAAGGCTCAAAGGGGTAACAAAGGATAAAGTGTTTAAATAGCAGAATAAAATGCCTTCGTCATTCTAATCTTCAAAGCATGCCAGATATGAACAACACAATTAAACAAACCGAAGAAATCATACATAATATCTTTTGACTGCACCAGAATTGATAGCCCTATCCATATATTTGCTTTCTACATCTGTTAAATACAAAACACCATCGGACAATATTCTCACTACCATGAACGACCCCTGCCAATTAAGGACAAACTTGCCTTTAGTTTCTACCAGATGCGGCATGATACGTTTCATTAGAATTTCTTTAGGTTCTACCTACCCCAGTTTCACACAATTCAGGCTTGAAGTGATCTCAAAATGCTTTTACTTATTTCACTCAAATGACCCTATCATCTTCAAAATTGTTTCATTGCTTCATGACTAAACTAACTTTTTAAGACCAAGCTGAGAATTAGGCGTGCATGTCATGTCACTAGAGTTAACAGGAAAAGAACTATAAAAGGAAAAGAGAACTAAAGAAATGACTACAAATAACAGAAAACAGAAAATTGCATTAGACAGATGGTGAAACGGTTTGAACAACAAAACAACCAAACTGAACCGAGGTTACAACCTTGGAACAAACCTAAGTAATAGTAAACGAGCTACTATGACTAAACAAACTAGGCAAAATAAAAGGATACAAGGGTTTGAGTCACAAGACAATATCCGAATTACAACCCTGAAAATAACCCGGACAACAGAAATGACAACAACATAAGCCACCAAAACTCCTCTCCGGCTAACCAAGAAATGGAACGTCTTTCCAATTACCAAGCACAACATCTTAGCCACTGAGTTCCACATCAATATTTCCAAAACCATTAACAACTTCATTATCATTAACTTCAGTCAGCAAGTTCCCAAGTGGATTCTCATGCTCCCTGTCACTATCATTGATCATAATTACCTCTTCTTGAATCATTCTTTCTATTTCCCTTTTCAAAGAACGACGATCTTCAATGCTATGCCCTTGGACATTAGATTGGTACATGCATCGTACAGTATGATCAAAGCGTTTTGCGTATGGGTCTGGAGTATAGCCGAGGAGCGGCTCAATCTGGCCATAATGCTTTAACTTTTCAAACAAGCTATGTAGGACTCCCCAATTGGTGTGAAGTTATTTCTTTGCCTTTGTTCTACCCTGGCCCTGTTTTCTAGAGCTGTTGGGTGCTTGAAAATGTTGTGAATGCAAGAATGCATTATGCGGTGCTGGCGCTCGCCATAGGGAGTGACCTGGTGGTTGGACAGATAACCGGACATTGTTCGGAGGATAATACTGAGGTGGATTATGTGGAGCTCAGGGATAGGTTTGGGGTTGGAGTTGAGGCTGGGTAGATTGGTGAGGCGGACCCTATGATCCATGTCGTGACTCTGAAACAATTGTGGCAATATCATCGTGTTTCTTCTGACCCAACAAGCTTCCTGTGTCATTCTGAATTGCTTGTGTTGTGGCTTTTAAAGTAGAATGACTCATGATCTTCCTAGACTTCAGCTGATCTTCTACCATTTCTCCCATTTTTACCGCATCATTAAAAGGCCAACCCACAGCTGTGATCAAATAACCAAAGTAAGTTGGCTCTTGAGCTTGAAAACGAAAGTACTCGACCATCTTTTTTTCTCCCATTGGGGGATTGACTCTAGCAGCTTGCTCTCTCCATCTGAGCCCGTATTCCCTAAAGCTTTCATTAGGTATCTTTTCCGTCTTGGTGAGGGACATGCGATATGGGACAATTTCTATGTTGTTCTGAAAGTGCCAAGCAAAAGCTTGAACCACATCGTCCCATGTGTACCACTTGCTAACGTCTTGGCGGGCGAACCACTCTAGAGCTTCCTCACCTAGGCTTTGACTAAAATATGCCATCAATAATTTGTCTTTCCTACCGACGCCTCTCATCTTACTGCAGTAATCTCTCAAATGAGCCACAGTATCTTCGTGCCCGTCATAAAATCAAACTTTGGCATCTTAAACCCAACAGACAGTTGGACGTCAGGAAACAAACACAAATCTTTGTAAGACACACTCATCTGGCTGCCTATCCCTTGCATGTTTCTTAAAGACTGCTCTAAAATTTTCACCTTCCTGGAAATCTCATCTTGCCCTGCTATCTTAGCAGGCTCTTTAGTTTCACCAGGAGACTCAAAATGAGGGGTGTGAGAGTATGGATTCGAGACTTTGAAAGTTTGTTCTGGAGCATAGTTTTGGGCATCAGGGAATTTGAACACAACCTCATTAGAGGATCGAGGAAAAATAGCTGGAGGAAGAGCTACAAGAGCATGAGTGGTCAGATGAGCGAGATACGAGGTGGTTTTGGCGGGTAGAGTGTGAAAAGGTTGTGGGGGAAATATCAGCAGTACTGAGAATCTGGATCTGTGATAGTGTTGGGATAGTTGCGGGGTTTTTGTGTAGTTAGCAGGGAATGAAGATGGAGGATGCCCCCTGATCCAAGACTGATACATTTCTGCCATATGTTGTTTCACCCTTTGGACCTCCTTTTTCAATTCGGACTCTAACTCCGCAAATTCCCTTGACGGGTCAACAATTCTTATGCCCAATTTTTTGCTAGCCATGGCTGTCTTGCCATTTGGCCTTTTGTTGTACGTACGAGTTACCTTAAGAACCACAAACCAACCACCCTTCTGCTATAATGAGGAGAACAAAGAGGAACAAGATAAAGTCATATGTTAGCGTTAGGGCACTTAACAACTAAAAATATCACATTTCGTGCAATGCACCTAGCAACAATTAACGGTACAAAAATGACTTCGAGGGTACAAAGGTCAGTTGTCATCATCACAATTTGTTTATTGCAACCTCTCTTTTCTTTGCTTTTCTAGCACTTGCTTGCTCATTTTCCTTCCTTTTTTTGGGCTAATTATCACTCTTTCTTTCGTCGCATTTCTCGCATCCTGTAATTTCACATCTTTTTTTTCTTTCTTCTTTCTCTTTTTTTTTCTTTTTCTTTTGATAAAAATAATTCGATCGAACCTTATGTTGGTTGCCTACGTATCATGACGCAACATGAATAAGATCTTTGCGTAGTTCGGAAAAATTGAGAATAGATTAAACAAATCGACGTCCTTTTTTTCTTTTTCCTTTTCTTTTCTTTTTACCTTAATGACTACTCTGATGAGAAAGGAGAAATACAAGAAGAAATGCCTTTTTTTTGAATTTTCTAGACTTAACGTTCTATAATCTATTCCAAACTCAAGCTTCGAGCCTATATATATATATATATATATATATATATATATATATATATATATACATATGTGTGTGTGTGTGTGTGTATCTTTTTTTTTGAATTTTTGAGTTACACCACATCTTTCAAAAACAAAAGAAAAGGTACAATAACTAAAAACTTGACATTACTGTACAAAACTAGAAAATAAATGTACAAAACTAGAAAATAAAAGACAATATAAAAAAACATACTCAAAAAATAAAATAAAAATAAATCTCCTTAAGCAACTCTTGAATGTAGTGATCCTGGGGTATCTGTCATGCTCAAACTCTAGTAAGTAGATCCACACCTGTATGAGAAGACTTAAACCAACACCATGTGAGATAATAACATTCCCTATTAGACATATGCGGGACATAGTTGCGATTATTATTACAAAATAACTTATTTAGCCAAAAGGTGGCCAAAAGTGCAAAATTTGGCTAAGATCCATAAAGCAAAGAACCTAAGATTTACTAGAAAAATCGAATCCTATGTGGGTTGCCTACATATCACACCCCGAAAGACGAGAATCAAGTTTGCGTAATTCGAGCAAATTGGATACATCCAAGAATTAAAATCACTACTAATTTTAGAGAAACATTTTTTGTCCCCCTTTTTTGAAAAAAAAAAATGAAACATGTAAACTCTTTTTGGATTTTCTTTTAACTTTTTTTTTTGATTTTTGATTTTTGAAAAATGATTAAAAAAAGTGCAAAACCTTTTTGAAATTTTCATGCATTTTTTGTCTTTTTCTTAATAAAAATATAGCAAAATATAACTAGGCCCTACTTGCTTTATTTTCACACTTCACCCTCTTTTTTTTTCTTTCTTCTTTCTTTTTTCATGTATATTTTTTTCATTTACACTTAATTATCATTGGTCCGCCAAATGACCCTTTTACCTTTGAATAAATGCAACATGTAGCACACAAGATGCATCAGGATGATCTTTTATTTGTTGGGGGATACCTGTCCTAGATGGACCTTACTACTGTGTTGAGCCCCCTAAATCAAATGCACATGATGCAAACAAACGTTCCTACTATGGATCCGGCATGGGGCTGATTTATTCTAAGCTCAAAACTTGGGTATGTGTTCTGGACTGTATACCCGAGAGGACAACTCGAGTCGAGAAGGGGGCTTCGTACCGGGAACCAAAAGGCCATCCAGCTTAGTAACTTGTCAGAGTCTCTTTCTTATTTCAAGGTATGAGACTAACAGAATAGGGAGTCTCGACGAGCACTTCCCCGAAGATGAGAAGAGAAGGGTTTCACGGTAGTTTATATACAATTCAAATAATATCAAAGCAGTAAAAACGTCATTTAGCACATTAGACCCAAACATGTAACAAAATCAGATAATGGATAAAGCCAAATATAACAATTCATCTAAGCTTGAATTCTGAATCTTGAACTAGAGATTCTGGGTTTGATCCCCAGCAGAGTCGCCAGAGCTGTCACACCTTCTTTTTACGCTACACCCCGCGAAGGGCGTATTAAGGGAGTTATTTCTAACTTGAAGTGACAATCGAAAGGGGATTATTTATTAAAAGAATTTAGGTCGCCACTTGGAAAAATTTTATGGTGTCCTACGTCATCGGTTCAAATCCCGAATCGAGGAAAAGATTGATTCTCTTTTATAGTCAACGAACCAGAAATTCGGGTAAGGAATTCTGTTAACCCGGGAGAAGGTGTTAGGCATTCCCGAGTTCCGTAGTTCTAGCACGGTCGCTCAACTATTATAATCGGCCCATTACTTGATTTTAATACATGTTCAGCCTATGTGCATTTTTAATTTTATAACCGCTTTTATTTAATTATTTTTTAGGAAAATTTCAACTTTATTTAAAACACGTCTTGAATCACGTCACATAAATGCACCCGCAGGCCCCGACATATCTTATCTAACATTGTTGAGATTTGGGTTTGGATTACATAAATGTGCAGCCGAGTTTAGGAAGGTAATATTATTAATAGAACGCGCCTAAATGAACTACGCATTTTTACTTTGCGAGGGTCATGAAAATTTCACTAGATGACACGCCTCAATTCTAAAGATCAAAATTAATTAAGTGAGGGCCATGCGTTTTGAGATTTCATTTGGCCTGGCATGCTTCAAATTATTCCAAAGGGCCTTACTCAACTAAAAAAAACTACGGATGATCAAGATTGTCTCCTCAACTACTTTGAGATTATTGTAACGCCAAAAGTTATGGAATGAATTTGTAGAAAAAGGGGTGTAATACTTTGGCTAATAAGACCTGAATCAGTTATGTATAAATCAATATCCAAGAATAACACCAAAACTACAATTAATTCCCATTCGTAGCTTTGCTCAAGACATGATTATCTTTTAAGTCCCTGTAGACGAATGCCACTAATCCAAACAACCATGTTCATTTCATCCAAGAAGAAAAATAGTTCCTTAAATAGAAATATAGAAATGCAGGAAGCTGACACGAAGCGTGCTCAACTATGGCGCGTAACATCTGGAAATACGAACTAATTCAAAACAAGCATGCACTCTGTGTTCTCAAACAAAAAGTGCGATTTACCCATCATTTACCAATAAACACCAAAGCAACCTGATCTAGGTATAATCCAAAAAAAAAATCAAAGCAGCACCTCGGTTACACAAATTTGCTATTTATGCACCATTAAAATAACGGTAAAGGGTCAAAACTGTCCTCAACCTAGCGACTCCGGAACAAAATTGCCATCCATTAACCATTTGCAAAGAAAATGCCCCCACCGTTAAATTTGTAGCATACTTCTGCCCCCAAAATCTAACAGATGCTTGTATTAATTTTTAATTATTTTTAATGCCACGTGTCACGTAACATTGGCCATTAAATAAACTTGACCCAAAATCAATTCTCACCCAAGTTCCGACCCAACCCAACCCGACCGACCCGACCCAAAAAAGATTAACGAAGGGCAATTTTATTCCGGAGTCAATACGTTGAGGGCAGTTTTGACCATTTTTCCGTTCTTTATATGTCCCAATTTGCTAGTAACAGGCTTGAAGTGTAATGAGATTTCCCGCTTTCCAACAAATGTAAAGAGCTTGATATATCACATATATTCATCTTCAGTTAAAGTGGATTGGTCATTCCTATCCAATGGGGGGCTGGTTTTTCATGGCTTGGTTATGGGGGACGGGCTGGACGCCTGGTTCGTGATGGAGGAGGGCTGTTTGGTATTGAAGTTTTCCGGTGATGTGAAGGTGGCGGACTGGACGGGGAAGATGAAGCAACGGGGTAGCCATGGGAGGTCGTTTGGTCGTTTAGGGTTAGAGAGGGTGTGTTGTGAGGAAGATGAAGAGACTGTTTGGTGTTTTTTGGATCGGGTCGGTCGGGATGCTTGTATTTAATTTTTAAATTTTTTTCATTCCACGTGTCACGTTTTGATTGGTCATTAAATAAACTTGACCCAAAATCAATTCTCACCCAAGTTCTGACCCGACCCGACCCGACCCGACCCAAAAAAGGTTAACGGAGGGCAATTTTGTTCCGGAGTCAATACGTTGAGGGCAGTTTTATCCCTTTTTTCGTTCTTTATATGTCCGAATTTTTAACCTTTTTTGGGTCGGGTCGGTCGGGTTGGGTCGATCTTGGGTGAGAATTGATATTGTGTCAAGTTTATTTAATGGCCAATCGTTACGTGACACGTGGCATTAAAAATAATTAAAAATTAAATACAAGTATCTGTTAGATTTTGGGGGCAGAAGTATGCCACTAATTTAACGGTGGGGGCATTTTCTTTGCAAAAGGTTAACGAAGGGAAATTTTGTTCCGGAGTCGATAGGTTGAGGGCTGTTTTGACCCTTTGCCGTTAAATAATATTATTAACAATAGACTAAAAGAGAGTAAACTTTTATGTAGCAAGCTTCCTTTTCTATTTGGAAAATAACGATGAAAAAAATCTCGGACGAATCTGAGATGGTTATCTACCTCTGACCTTACGCGAAACCTCACCGGAATCTCGGATGGGACATGAACAAAACCCAACGAACTCGACGGACTCGACTCAAACCAGCCTTCTCATTTTTGATTCAGATATGGACGTTTTCTTTTCTTTGGTCGATGAAGAAGATGGGATGTTCATGGAGTTCTTTGGTCATTTCTGGTTATCATTGCTTGAGCTTAGGGGTGTTCATGGAGTTTTGCGGCTGTTCGTGATGGCCTCTTATGAGAATGGCGGATGGTTTTGTTTCTTGAAGCAAGGGACTGTTATGGTGGTTATGGAGATGAGGGGAAGGTGGGGGATCCGACCTTGTTCACTATTGCTGAAGCTCCATTGGAGCTCTATGTTATTTTCGTTGTTTTTTATCACTGAAGAAGACGATGCCCTTTTTTGGAGTTATATGGCTGAAGCTTTTCGGTGTATATCCCAGAGTGTCCCCTCTGTGTAGGTTTTTAGGTGTTCTTTTATAGGTAGAGTCTAGGTTAAGGTGTAATTTTTTTACCGACTTCAAACCATCCAATTGGTGATCAGCATCTTCTCCCGCACAATGCCTCGTACGTAGCCATTTAATACTGGAATGATAGCTATTATTGTAAGCAATTTCTATGATTGGTAGATGATCATCCTAATTCCCCTCGAAATCTAGAACACATGTTTTTAGCATATCTTCAAGTGTCTAAATGGTACTTTCAGCCTGTCCGTTAGTCTGCGGATGGAATGCACTGCTGAGATTCACTTATGTGCTTAAATCCTTCTGAAAAGACCTCCAAAAGTTAGCCATAAATTGAGCTCCTGGTCTGATATAATAGATATCGGCACACCATGAAGCCTAACAATCTCCTTGATACACAACTTCACATAATCTTCAGCCATGTAAGTTGTGTTAACTGGCAGAAAATGGGCACATTTTGTAAGTCGATCAACTATCACCCAGATGGAGTCAAACTTATGATAAGAGCAAGGTAATCCAATAATAAAATCCCTATTAATCACCTCCTATTTCCAGGTAAGAATTTCTATATTTTGAATTAATCCACCAGGTTTTTGATGCTCGATCTTTACTTGTTGACAATTATGAAACTAGGCTACAAATTCTGCAATAGACTTCTTCATGTTATCCCTCTAATACTGCTCCATGACGTCATAATACATCTTTGTCGAGCCGTGATAGATGGAATATCAGGATTGATGAATCTCAATCATAATTTTCTCTCGCAACCCTACCATATTAGGCACACATAATCGGCCTTGGTATCTCAGTGCCCCGTCTCATCCAATCTTGGAAGCCGTAATTTTACACTGCTGAATGCTCTCTCAATCTTACTAAGGTAGGATCTTCATATTGTAGTGCTTTTACCTCGGCTACGAAAGATGATTCTATTTTTTATTATGTACAGTACACCTCCGTCATAAGAGTCTAACAATATGATTCTCATATTGGTTAGCTGATTAAGCTCTTTAGTCAACCCATGTCTACCTGACTCACTGTGTACTAAGCTACCCATTGACTTATAATTGAGAGCGTTTGCCACACTGTTGGCTTTACCGGGATGGTACAATATCTCAACATCATAATTATTTAGTAATTCAAGCCACATACACTGCCTCAAATTCAACTCCTTCTACTTGAAGATATATTGTAAACTCTTTGATCTGTGTAGATGTCAACATAGACGCTATATAAGTAGTGCCACCATATCTTTAGAGCATATATTACTGCAGCCAACTCCAAATCATGGGACGGATAATTCTTTTCATGCTTCTTCAATTGTCTTGATGCATAAGCAATCACCTTCTCACGTAGCATCAATACGCACCCCAAACCTATACCTTAGGCATCACAATATACCAATAACCTTTTGTTCCTTCTAGGAGAGTGAGCACTGGCGCAGATGTCAATCAATTCTTTAGCTCCTGAAAACTTCATTCACAAGCGTCAAACGACTAAAACATAGTAGCTTTCTGTGTTAACTTAGCCAATGGTGTTGATATAGAGGAAAACCCTTCTATAAAATTGCCTATCATATCCTGATAGCCCTAGGAAGTTGTGTACTTATGATGGTGTTGTAGGTCTCGGCCAATTCTTTACTACATCGATCTTTTAAGTGTCAACACTAATACCCTCACCGGATATCACATGGCCAAAGAATGCTACCAAGTTCAGCCAATATTCACATTTGGAGAGCTTAACATATAACTTATGATCCTGAAGCGTCTGTAATACTATATGCATGTTCCACATTCGAACGAGAATACACCAGAGTGTCATCAATGAATACGTTCACAAACACATCAAGATAGGGCCAGAATACAGTATTCATGAGATCCATAAAAGTTGTTGGGACATTTGTTAGCCCGAACAACATCACCAAAAACTCAAAGTGCCCATATCTTGTCTGAAAGGCCATCTTTGGAATATCGTTCTCCCACCCTCACATGATGATACCGGAACATAAATCAATCTTGGATAAATACTTGGCACCCTAGAGTTGGACAAAAAGGTCATCAATCCTTGGAAGTGGATACTTTTTCTTTATAGTAAACTTATTCAATTATAGATAATCGATACACATCCTTAATGACCCGTCTTTCTTCCGCACGAACAAGACTGGTGCACCCTAAGGTGAAATGTCACGCCCTAAAATCGAGGGGCACGATCGGAGCTCAATCGAGTAAACCCGACGAGCAAGCCTGCTAGATTTTATTCTACCCAAACTAGTTCATGAATAATGAGGGAATGTTATCCCATTTATTCAAAACACTAAACAATCTTCCATTAGCAACTATCATTTCATTTCGTTAATGACTTCATTCACAGTTTACAAATTATTACGAGTTTACAAGATTAATGAAAACATGTTTATCAAGTACAAACCTTTCTAGTCCAGACCCCCAACATCGACCACCATCCACAAACAGTATACGGAGCCTCTATGTACAATAGAAGAGAAATAGGGAAACGCCGGCAACAAGGCTCCAGCTATACCTCAAAACTTGATGAGAAATAAGCAAAAGATGTATGACATGACCGCGTGATAGAGTGGGGCTCACCAAGTCTGTTGGGAAGAGAATACTGCTATCACTGGCCGATACCTCTCACTGTAGAAAAACCTGTATCATATAACGATATAGTGCCCCCAGCAAAAAGGATGTTAATGCCGTCGAATAACACTAGTATGTAAGGCTAAAAGTTCTCTTTTAGAATAGAATAACCATACAAGCAAAGAAACACAAAACAGCAAGCCAAAATCAACAGTATGCTAGCATCCAACTTGAAACATGTAAATTTTATGAAAATAATACATATAATTTTTAGTTGGGAGATCACTAGCACCGATATGAGTTTTACCGCCGTCTTTGTTAGCACGACGTCCGATCACGACCAGATCGTCTAGGTGTCCCTTTAGAGACATATACCACAACAACAAATTTCCGTTTTTTGAATTTCCAATTTTTATGATTAGCACAATACCACCATGTGTGCGGCATGATGTCCGATCACAACCCCATCGGCTAATCTGCCTTCCCACATATTTCGTGTAGGTTGGCATTACAATTTTACAAATGTTACCAAATTCATCCCAATTAAGGGTAATAACCACGATCCACCCCTACACCGGCACGTGTAGTTTCAGGTGTGAGTCTTATGACGCACCCTTCCTCAGTTTTGCTAATGATACTCCCAAAAACATTCTTAATTTATTTTGCGATTTAATATTTCACACAATTATTGTATAAATACAAGTATACAAATATAGTATAAGTGCAACCGTGCTTACCTTAATACTTTCATATTTTATAGCTTTTATTAATGTTCTCAGTCTCTCTCTCGATAACAATATCTCTTTGGGACTTTGGGCCTTTCACAATGTTCATTTTTCTCATGGCACGAAGGCCGCATATAATTTTCTATATTTTCACCTCCTTTATTTTCAACTATCACCAACCAATATAAATAATCCTGAAATTATATATATTCGAATTCAATAGTAATAGAATCATCAAGAACAAAGGATTATTCCCAAAGAGGGACATGTCAACCAACAATTTAAATACACATTGGCATTATTAGCAAGAAATCACCTTAGTTATCCATAAATTGTTCCTTTCTTATTTTAAAAATTGAATAATTTAAACATCGGAATGTATATGGACTCACATTGTATTGTGTGTTTGTAAAGAGGCAAGGTAATGTCTAGAACAACCATTTATGGGCTTAGTTCAGGTAACAGACCTTTAGGTCATTCTATTTTTGAAGCTAGTTCATAAAAGTTGGGTCAAGGCTTATTCCATGATTTGTTTAACATTTTCCTATTCGATTCCTTTCCAAACATTTTTACAGTTTATCAGTAAATGGACACATTCAATCAAGGCATTTTGCATACATAAGAGCAACTAGGGGAATTAAACCAATTGAATTCTTCTCACCTAATTAAGATTCTAAAATTCATTTAAAGTGACTCAAGGCTATACTATTTTGGTAGACAAAATACACTTAAACTTACGAAAACAATATGGAATTTACTTTCGAGAGAGAAAGTTTAGCCTACATACCTCGATTGAGCTTCCCTTAAGTCCTACTATACTTCGATACTCTTAGAAACGTCAATATTTCGGGAACATGACAAATTGAACCACAAATTAGAGAGGTGATCATAGTTCTAGCTCACTTAAGCATATTCTCAAACATAAGTGTGCATTATGCTTTTAAAACCATTTTGTAAAAGATCCTACCATCCCTCATCCCATCATTAGCTCAAGACCTAACCAAATACCTTTAAAAACTCATGAATTCAAGATATCCTCTTTCATCCTCATCAATTACCCTTCTAATGGTCTACCCTAGTTATATCTAGTAATCAAGAGCTTGGGTTATAGAACCTTACCTTTTTGGAAGAAGACCTAGGTGCCCTTCTTGACATCTTCAAAGCTTAAGCAAGATTTTTGGATAAATGTTGATGAAGAAACCATTCTCCCTCTAGGACCCTCTCTCTCTCTCTCTATAAATGCATCAGAAAATACGCCTAATATGAAGGGTGGTGTGTAATATATCGACATGGGTCGGGTAAGAAAATTAGAAATTTAGAGCCTCGGAAGGATCTGTGATCGCATAATGGACATGCAGTCCGCAAAATGGACCACAAAAATGGTCCCAACAACTGAACACACTGACTGGGTTTGCGGCAGAAATGCGGTCCGCATTCACATTCTGCGACCGCAAAATGCACCACAGAACTACCTTTCACAAAATTCCAAAGAAATTATGTGATGATTATGTGGTCCTCATTTTGGTTATGCGATCACATATTTTACTGCATAGTTGACTTCAAATTTGGCCAACACACTGACTCCCTCTACGGCAGAAATGCAGTCTGCATACTTGATATGTGACCACATTATTGACCGCGAAATTATACTTTTCTGGAAAACATAATTTCTTTACTTTTTAATGCATAGCTTAGTCTAAAAGGGGTTCGAACTTCTAACAAATATTCCTATGTTAGCACTATGAGATCTCGGGTTTTGAGCAAACATTTTCACGGGGCCTTACATGAAAGTTCTAAGTCTAATGAAGCCCTTATCCAACAAGTCCTTCAACTGTGACTTCAACTCTCACCAACTTTGCCTAGGCCATCCTATATGGAGGAGTAGATATGGGTTGAGTGTCAGGCAACACATTTATGCTAAACTCAATCTCCCTTTCAGGAGGAAGTCCTAGGAGTTCATCTAGGAAAACATGTGGAAATTCATTAACCACAGGGATTAATGGTAGAGTAGGCAGCGTCGCCTCCGATTCCCTAACGTGAATGAGATAATAAATGTTACCATTTGAGATCATCTTCCTTGCCTTAAGATAGGAAATAAGCCTACCTTTTGGTGTAGTGATGTTCCTCTTCCATTTATGATGAGTTCACCAGGAAACTGAAACCTAACCATCTTCTTACGACATTCAACATTTGCATTGTATGAGTCCAACCAATCTATTCCCATTATCACATCGAAGTCAACCATTTCTAACTCAAAAAATTCACCGAGGTTTGATGACTACAAATCATCACTGTGAAACCTCTATATACCCTTCTGGGAATCACAGGATCTCCTATCAAAGTAGATATCGCAAGTGGTTTACTTATCAATTCAGGTTCAATGCCAAACATATTAGCCAAAAAAGGTGTAACATATGATAATGTAGATCCCAGATCAATCAGCACATATCGTAGTAAAACACAGACAATATACCTATAATAGCATCAAGAGACGACTCGAGATCTTGTCAACCTACTAGAGCATAGGTTTGAATTGAGCAGCACTTGAACTCGGTACTCCACCTCTACCTCTACCTCTACCACGACCTATCGACTGCTGAAAACCCCATGCTAGGGGTCGAAGTGATGAGGAATAACCAGACATAGATCCAGACAGCTGAGCATACTACCACCTGCTCTGTTAGGACTATCCCGCATCGTATGGCTAGTTGTCCACAAGAATAACACGCATTAGAACCTCGACGACACAGTCCAAAGCATGCCTTACTGCACTGATCACAATGTGGTGTTGGGGGTCTCGTCTGAGTAGTATCCCTGTGATATTGTGAGTCTGATGCCCGTGAACTCTAACCTGGACCAGAATAGGTAAATAGATAATATCGAGGCCTCTAAAATAGTGGAGGAGTACTAGATATATTTGGCGTCGAACCCCTCGAAGACTGGGGCCTGACACTACCTCTAAAGTCATCAAAATACCCTGCAAATCTCGCCCTCTTATGTTGTCCCTTACCTTCTCCCTATTTGCCCTTTGCTGGTGCTTACAATCCTCTAGAGTCTTGGCATAAACCTGAATACAGGAAATATCCATTCCCTCAACCAAGGAGGATGTCGTTCACCTATTTATCAGATGTGGTCCTAACCTATTCATGAATAGATGAACCCTATCGCTCATCTCGGCCACCATATGGGGAGCATACCTTGCTAAAGAATCACACTTCATATTATACTCTCGCACACTTATATTACTTTGTCGAAGGTTCAAGAACTTATCATCTCCAGCTCGTCGTATCTCAACTGGCAAATAGTGACGAAGAAAGGCTTCAAAAATTACTTCCACAACTGGAGGAGCGTTCTAACCCATGGATCTCTCTAATTATCATGCAAAAAAAACCGCTAAATCCTGTAACTGATAAGAAGCCAAATCTACTGCCTCTGTATAACTAGCATGCATAACCTGAAATGTACGATGAACCTGATCAATAAAAGTCTGTGGGTCCCCCTGGGGGTCTGATCCGGTAAACACTAGAGGGTCTAGATTCATAAAGTCACGAACTATCATTCTAATCGTTTTATCAACAACATCGGTCGTTTGCCTCTGAGCCTAAGCAGCTACCAAGCTAGTTAACAACTGCATCGTACTCTGCATATCCAGTTTGTAGTGCCAGACGGAAGAATTGGTGGGGCTGGGCACCTCCTAATATCCTCTAGAGGAGACGGAGTAGATGAGGTATGAGACGTCATCTCACTCTTAGCCTCACATTGGCATACTCTAGTTTAGGGCACCTGACTTGTAGCGTCTCCCGCAGTTGTATCAAGCCGTCTAATAATCGTTGCTTCCTAGCTGAAGGCATCGATGAAAGAAAATAAGGTGAATATTAGAGACGAACAGTTACGACTCAACACTACGCCCGATCATATAACCTCCTAATTATAAATGTGGCGCACTACACATAATTAATCAAGACTCTACTAGACACGGCTCATAGACAACCCCTAGGATAGACTTGCTCTGATATTAAGTTTTTCACGACCCAAACTAGAGGATCATGACTAGCACTCGGGCCATATTTTCCGAACGCCAATGTACATTTTACCTAACCTTCGTTATTGTCTTTAAGGGCCGTTGCCTGGATCATGAACAACCAACAATAAAAGGTAATGGCATGAACATATATAACATAGGATAACCAGACAGTTAAGAAACTATATATAAGGTACGAGCTACTACGCTGCTATGAAAGACTATACAATAAAAATCAGTCGACAAGGCATTCCCAACTATACATGAGTAGACACTTGTCTATGAGCCTTTAAAAGAGCATAAGTGCTGCAACACTACTAAAACATGGCCCCGACATACCCATAATGTCAATAACAAAAATGCATACCAAGACCACGACAAGTCTGGAGAAGGGATCTCGCCAATAGCCGCTGAACTGGGCAACCTAGTATGGTGGGGAAGCTGCGTCTGCCTATCCATCAACACTATCAGTACGACAAACAATATCTATAGATAAAAAAGGCGTCAATACGAATAAATTATTGAGTATGCAAGGCAGGAAAGCATAAGTAAGAACAATAATGTAAACAAGGATAGAAAATATACAACCTGTAATATCTGAGTACCTCTAAGGGATATTGACATGATATACATGATACATAGATATATATACATAAATATTTAAACATACGCCTCTATGGGCATCATCATCATCATATCGTACCCGACCATAATAGGATCGGTAAAAACGTACCCAGCCATCATAAGGCACGGTAGAATGGTACCCGACCACGTGGAGCTTGGTAAAACACAATTGATCAGTGGTTGCACAATAGGTGTTGTTCCATGCTAACTATAGCGCAGCTCGGTAGAGTAAACTAGATACATATATATAATGCATGCTTCACTCATAGAATCATGTTCTAACCCTTTCAGAGTAATATAAGGTCGATATCCTCCGTACACATTATTAGGACTAAATCTTCATCATGAATCATATAAGAATCAAGAAGTAACAACAACATTGATAAAATAAGAATAAGATAAGCAACATCAACATCAATCATTCCATAAGAAAGGAAACAATGTAAATATTGCTAGCTTTTAGGAGTAGAGTATCTTTAAAAGCTCATTAATTACATTATGTACAATCAGAGTCGTGAAAAAAAAGGAAAAGGATAGCCTCACATACCTTGTATATATTTCCCAAACTCAAGCTATGCAAATTTCATGACTCCTTAGTCTACAATAAGAGAAATGACACTATCATTATCGTTTAGGCGTGGTAACTATTATGTATCGATCACAACCTATTTTACGAGAAAACGGACAAAATCTTACCTATTTGTATAACTTTCAAAAATGCAAAACAATCACCATACAGCCCAAACGACATCAATAATAATCATATTGAGCCTCCCAAAACAGTCCACCAACCAACAACACTACTACCAAGTCTTTCTATGTATTTTTCACAAGTTCTAGCTTCAACAACTTAGCCGCAACTTAGATAATCTTATATACATGTAGATTAATAGGTTAATTAACTTTAAAAATAAAGTACAACTCCGATCTGACCTTAATTTTCCATGAAATATCCCTCCAACGCTTCCACGAGAACAAGGAAGCGAAATTAGCAATCAATTAGGGTTTCTCCGCACTAGAATCACTTTAGAAGACTTGAAATCACCTAGGGATGATATTAAAAACTTGAGGGATTATCTAAATAACATAACCATTTAAAAAAACCTCCCACATGAGCTGGAACAACATAAAAATTAGCAATAACAAGAAGAACAAGAAACTTACTAGCACCATGGAATTTCCGACATTTGATTTGTATTGTTTGCCCTTTGTTTGGTCTTGGATAATGATATAAACTTGAGAGAGTGTTTTAAGGGTTCTAAGTTTTGAATATACAGAAGAAGAATGGCTAAAAATGGGCTTGGGGTATCTTGTTTATATCCATATTTCTTAAACCGCCTATATGAGCCCCATAGAGAGCTGCTTGGCGAAATATCGCAAATATACGAATATCTCTCTACTCCGAGATCGAATAGATGAATGATTTAATAAGATGGAAACTAGAATCATAAATGTTCAATTTGGTCCCCTTAATTCCAAGTAAATTGGGAGAAAATAACATTTGACCTAAAATTTAAGTAAAATTATGAACCTAAGTTGCGACAACTTTTGTCGACTTTTATTTCATAACTCGTTTGACTTTAAGACTTATGAGACTATAATTATTATTTTTTAGTTGACTATTTTATTTCATTCAGTATTTCCTTTTTTGTCTCTATTATATACTGCGCGTAGGTTGTAGTGTAGGTGACCCATCTTAGGCTCATCACTACTTCGTTGAGGTTAGGCTCGGCACTTATAGAGTAAATGGGGTTGGTTGTACTCATACTACACTTTGTATTTCTTATGCAAATTTCGGAGTCGGTCCCAGCGCGGTTGTTAGTGAGATCGGATTGGACAGCATGCGAAGACTTGACGTACAACTGCTCAGTGCCCGCAGATCCTGGAGTCCTCATTTTTTTGTTTAGTTGTGTACCTTCTTTTTAGATAACTTTATGTTATTTCAGACTCTTTTATGTACTATTCTAGTAGCTCGTGCACTTGTGACACTGAGTTCAAGGATGTATTAAACGTTTGGCTGTTTTAGCTTCTGCGTTATTACTTTGGATTATTGCAATAGTTTTGGTTCTCTCTCATTAACTAATATTAAACTTTTAAATTCTAACGTTGGCTTGCCTAGAAAGTAAAATATTAGGAACTATCACAGTCCCGACTGTGGAAACTTTGGGTCGTGACACACATCTCGTGAAGCATGGCTTCAAATTGAACGTTTGTTTCAAAATCAGGTTAGCTCTCGTACCCTTCAGCTGAATGTTTAGTTTCGTAATATAAAAAAGGGAGAGTCTCCATCAATGATTATGTTCATCGTCTTAAATCTATAGCGGATTCCTTAACCTTTATTGGCAACCCAATCTCTGAAACTGATCTTGTTCTTTATATCCTCTATGGCCTTCCTGATGACTACATCTCTGTAAGTACCTCCATACCTACTCGTGTTCCTCTCCCTACTTTCATATAAACTCTATCTCTTCTCTTTCTTCATGAGTCCCAGCTTTCCAGCACTACACCTCCCTCCCTAGATTTTACTACAACAACCTTTGTGCGAAAACAACAACCGTTATATTCTAATGTTCGAGGTTGTGCTAGGTATTCCAATGTTGGACGAAATTCCAATGGTGGTCGTGGAAGAGGTTCTATAACCAAGGGTACAATAAAACCTATGGTTTCAACCCTGAAAACCTGAACACTCGATCTCGAGGTCCTTCTCTTTTGGGTCCACTGCCGACCTCATTCTTTCTTTTATTGTTCATTGTCAACTTTGCTTTCGCCCCAATCACTGTACCTGTGACTGTCCTTATATTGCCTGTATGGCCTTCTTATCAGATATTCAACCCAACCCAATTCTTTTGCTTCTTATACGATTCCTAGTAATGGCCGTTGGTTTGTCGATACCGGAGCTTCTTCATATACGACTCCAACTGCTACAAGTGTATCATCTGATAAACCTTATCATGGTAATGATCAAGTCATTGTAGGAAATGGTACTCAGCTTCCTATATCTTTTACTGGTCATGGTATTGTTTCTACTCCATCTTCTAAGTTTCTTTAAAGAATATTTTAATTGTTCCAACTCTCTCTGCCAATTTTCTTAGTGTTCAACATTTTATTTCTAATAATAATTGTTCAATTGAATTTGATTCTTTTGGTTTGTCTATCAAGGACTTCAAAATGAGGAAAACACTTCTCAGGTGCAATAGTCACAGACCCATGTACCCTCTGTATTTGAAAAAATGTAGTTTGCATATTGGAGATAACATGACATGAAGCGTAGACTGGTCAAATAGTCAAAGAATTAAGGTTAGTTAAGAGGTACGAGCAACAACATATACGAGCAAGGCAAATAGAAAAGGCATGATCAGTCGTACAAGCAATTCAATGCTCGTACCTATTCAAGACATTTGAAGCTCAAAGATCGTGAAGAATCAAAGGAATGAATCTTGTAGAAAATAAAAGTTCCGATACAGTATTTAATGAGTATTAAATACTAGAAACGTTAGAGAATATCTATTTAATGTATATGATTGTATAACGTAGAATTTAAAGTCATTAATTTTCCATAATAGCCTTATTATGACAAAGGTAAGGCTCATATTCCCGAAATAGCTATAAAAGGGGGATGAACAAATAATTGTATGGACAAGAAATACTATTGGAATATACTTTGATTTACTTGCATTCTAATCATATTATTCGCAGATTTCTTTCTTTATATGCTTTTCTAATTATCAGTAACCAGTATTCTTTTAAATTCTAGCTTTGACTAAAAATCTAATTTTTGGTTAAACAAATTGGTTCAGTCACCGGGAATCTGATAATCAATTATATCTTAGCGTAATTTTGTTTGTTGCATGAACTATGTCAAACAACAATTACAAAACCCAAAGAAACCTAGAAAATCAAACAAACCAACAACTTTAGGGAGATTTGCGAGACAATAATGCATTAGTTCCTTCTCTACAAGGTTCGCCACGATGATCTCGTGAAGGAACCACTGAAGGATCTCACACAGATGGACAAGTTCAATTTGAGAATGTTGAAACTATGGATGAAGCCTTACAAAAACTTATCGCTACTCAGGTCAACAAGGCTTTACAAGCTTTTGTTAGTCAATTACTTGCTGTTCCACCCACACCTAATCCAAATAACAATACTTTGGAGAATCCTCATTCTGGACTGGTTAATTCAGGTAGCGGTTGAATCCCCAGAGAAACACATGAGGGAGACCCAGGTAATCTAGTTAATTCTGATTTACAAAATCTAGTACTAACATTGTAGAAATAGCTAAAGGATTATAGTGACCACATGAGCAAATACCCAGGGAGCAGATATGGATAAGTAATCTCAACAACCCTGGAAGCCAAGTGCCGCCCCTCTCCCAATTCCAAAGAAGTTTAAGATGCCTAATATTCCAAAATATGATGGAACAACAGACTTGCGGGATCACATTATTGCGTTTACAACAGGTGTCAAAGGCAATGATTTGGCCAAGTAGGAGATTGAATCAGTCTTGGTCAAAAAATTCTGCGAAACGCTCACTCAAGGAGCACTAACATGGTATTCTCGTTTACCTGAAAATTCTATAAATTTTTTTGTTGAGCTTGCAGATTTATTTATCAAAGCACACTCAGAAGCTCAAAAAGTAGAAAAGAGAATGAAAGACATCTTCAAAATCAAGTAAGGAGATTCAAAGTTGCTTAGAGAATTCGTGGACAGATTTTAACGGGAAAGAATGACATTTCCACGAGTACCTGACAATTGGGCAGCCATAACCTTCACCAACAATTTGAATGAGAAGAACAGAACCTACGAGATGACTCAAGGAAAGCCTTCGAGAATTCCCAGCAACAATGTAGAATGATGTCTATAATAGATACAGTACAAAGATGAGGACTGAAGAGAAAATTATTGTACGATATAAAAAAGAAGAAAAAATAAGTTCAAGGCGCATAGAAATGAAAAAAGATTTGGTAAAAACATGTACGTGCCATATATGGGATCTGCGGGAAAATACTCATGATCAAAGCAAGAAATTCAGAGGTACGATCATTGATGGAGGAATAGAGAATCAGATTCGACTTCAAAATTTGGGAACAATCGGAACACACGCGAGACACGAGATGATGATGGAAGTCTAAAGGCAAGATTCAGTGGTTACAATTTCAACGTAAGCACCTATGAACTTGTAGCTATTTTAAGAAGCATGAGAGATAAGTTACGATGGCCGAAGGAGATGAGATCAACTCCGAACATATGAAACCCTGATCATTGGTGTGAATTTCATAATGATCATGGACACAAAACAACAGATTATAGATTTTTGCAGGGAGAAGTTGATCATTTGTTAAAGCAAGGGTATCTCACTGAGTTCTTCAATGAGAAAGGAAAACACGCATATATGAAAAATAGACATGAGCCACCAAAACCACCTTCTCCCAAAAGAACAGTTAACATTATAAGTAGGGGCGAAGACATCAATGCTCTGTCATATACCACAGCTAATAAAATTTTAAAAGTTATAATTACCCACGGGAAGCGGCTACGGCACGTCTTAGAGGAAGAAACATCACGTTTGCTGATGCAAATGCTGAGGATTTATTAACTCCACATAACGACGCACTGGTAATATCTTAACTTGTACATGATACTAACATCAAACGAGTTTTAATTGATCTAGGAGTTATGTGATTTGTTACGAGTGTTACGAGAAATGCAAGAAGAAGAAAAGTTGGTGCCAAAAGAGCATACTTTGTCAGGTTTCGACAATTCTAGTGTCGTAACAAGAAGGAAAGTGATGCTTACTACATTTGCGGAAGGTGTTGTCAAGGATACAAAATTTCAAGTAGTAGAAATGGAAATGGCTTACAATACAATTCTCAGTAGGCCGTGGATCCACGACATGGATTCTGTTACAACAACATTACATCAAGTCATTAAATTTTCGGCACCATAGGGAATATGTCAAATCAAGGGAGACCCATAGAACATTAACTTCGTGGAAAATTCAAATGGGAAAGGTGAAGAGAAATAGAAATTACATAATTCAGTTGGGGAGAATATAACATCAACCTCAGCTGATTCAGGGCAAATAAATATGGATTTAAGACCTGATTTCATTCAAGAACCGGAAGAAAATGAAAACATCAAAACTGCAATAGAGGAATTGGAGGCAGTGGTCTTGTTTGTACACTGGCCAAAAAGAAAAGTATACATACGAGCCTATCTTAGCCCGGAGATGAAACGTAAGTTGATTGAATTTTTAAAATCTAACGCAGATTGTTTTGCTTGGTCCCATTATAATATGACAGGTATACCACCAGAGGTAATGACTCACAAATTGAATGAAGATCCATCTCACCCACCTGTCAAACAGAATAAAAGAAAGCAAGACGCTTTAAAAAATCAGGTGATTCAGGATGAGGTGAGCAAATTATTAAAAAATGGGTTTATACGCGAGGTATAGTATCCTGAATGGCTAGCTAACACTCTCGTGGTACCAAAAAGGAATGGTAAATGGAGAGTTTGTGTAGATTATATAGATCTCAATGAAGCTTGTCCTAAAGATTCTTTTCCCTTACCTCATATATATTAACTAATTGATGCTACTGCAGGGCACGGACTGTTGAGTTTATTAGATGCATATTCAGGTTAAAATCAGATTAAAATGGATCCAGATGATGAATAAAAAACATAATTCATAACAGACATGGGGACTTACTTCTATAAGGTAATGCCTTTCCGTTTAAAAAATGCAGGAACAACGTATCAAAGGTTAGTTACCAAAATGTTTCAAGAACATTTGGGAAAGACTATGGAGGTTTATATAGATGATATGCTTGTTAAAATACAACATACCATAGATCATATATCGCATCTATCTAAAACGTTTAATATTTTGCGAAAATTTAATATGAAATAAAATCCTGAAAAATGTGCATTTTGCGTTGCATCAAGTAAGTTTTTGGGTTTTCTTGTTTCTAACCGTGGTATCGAGATAAATCCTGCACAGATTAAGGACATTGAAGAAATCCTGATGTACTTTTAAATAAGAAAGAAGTTCAAAAATTAACATGGAGGATTGCAGCCTTGGGAAGATTTATATCCAAGTCATCAGAGAAATGTTTTAGATTCTTTTCAGCTCTTAAAAATCAAAATCATTTCGAATAGAATGAAGAATATCAGCATGCACTTAGAGATTTGAAAGCATACATGTCAAATCCACCTTTGCTCGCAAAACCAAAGGCTGAGGAAAGACTACTCATCTACCTTGCTGTTTCAGAGGTAGCAGTAAGTGCTGTTTTGGTTCGAGAAGAACAAGGTAAACAATCTCCTATCTATTATATTAGTAAATCTCTATTAGATGCGGAGACAAGGTATCCTCAGTTAGAAAAGCTAGCGCTTGCATTAATCATGGCATCTAGGAAATTGAGACCTTTTTTTCAATGTCATCGAATTGCTATAGTTACCGTATATCCTTTGCGAAATGTATTACATAAGCAAGAATTATCAGGTAGGTTGGCTAAATGAGCCATAGAGTTAAGTGAATATGAAATCACATACCAACCTAGAAATGCTATTAAATCATAAGTATTAGCTCATTTCGTGGCTGATTTTAGCCAAGAGATGCAACCAGAAGCAGAAAAAGAAGTACTTATACTTAATGGGGGCTAATCCAGGAATTTGGACTTTGTTTGCTGATGGTTCGTCATACGTGAAATGAGCAGATTTAGGGATTGTTTTAGTACCACCTATAGGTGAAACTATACGACAAGCAAGAAAATATCATTCAATAACCAACAATGAAGCAGAGTATGAAGTTGTGATTGCAGGTTTAGAATTAGCTCGAGAACAGGGCATAAATCAGATTATAATAAAGAGCGATTTGCAGCTTGTAGTTAACCAGATGCTGGGGACTTATACAGCCAGGGAAACCAGGATGCAACAATATTTAGAGAAGGTGCGAGAACTAATAAAAAAATTTCAAACCTGGAAAGTTATGCAGGTACCAAGAGATGAGAATCTTGAAGCAGGCGCTTTAGCTAATCTCGCGTCTGCAACTGATGTGACAAGTAATGCAAATTCCTTGGTTATTCAACTATTTCATTCAGCTCTTGATCCCGATAAAAATGAGGTAAAATTTAATAATTTAATTTAGGATTGGAGAAACGATATTGTTGCTTTTTTACAATATGGAACCGTTCCTGATGGCAAGAAAAAAGCTCATGTACTTCAAAAAAAAGCTGCCCGTTACTACCTATGTCAAGGTAATTTGTATCGAAAAATGATTAGTGGCCCCTTAGCTAGATGTATCGAACCCTCTCAAATAGAATATGTAATGAGGGAAATACACGAGGGGCATTGTGAAAACCACGCCAGAGGAAGATCACTTATAAGAACCTTGATTAGGGCGGGATATTATTGGCCTAAAATGGAAGAAGAAGCAGGAAATTTCGTGGCTAAATGTGATAAATGCCAGAGGTATGGGAACAACATGCATAGACCCGCGGAGTTGCTACATCCGGTCATTACACCTTGGCCATTTATGAATTGGGGGATGGATATCGTGGGTCCATTACCACAAACGAAAAGGCAGGTAAAGTTTCTCCTATTACATACTGATTATTTCACTAATGGGTAAAGACAGGAGCCTTCAAACAGGTACGAGAAAAGAAAGTTAGAGATTTCATCTGGCATTTGTCGATTCAGAGTACCCAAGGAGATTGTATGTGGCAATGGTCCTCAATTTATAGGGGCCCAAGTCACAGAAGTTTTTCAAAGTTGGCAGATTAAAAGAATTACATCCACACCTTATCATCCAATAGGTAATAGGAAAGTAGAGTCAACAAACAAGGTTATTATTAATAATTAAAAGAAGCAATTGGAAGAATCAAAAGGCAATTGCCGGAAGTGTTGCCTGGTGTTTTATGGGAACATCGCACAACAACAAAAGCAAGTACGGGAGAAACACCATTCTCATTGGTTTATAGTGCTGAAGCTTTAATTCTAGCTGAAATAGGAGAGCCAAGTACAAGGTTTACACACGCAACTGAAGAATACAATAATAAAAAAATGGGTATGAGTCTCGATCTACTTGAAGTAAGAAAGGAAGTTGCGTTGGTAAGAATGGAAGCACAGAAGTAGGTCATAGAGAGGTACGATAATAGGAAAGCTCGCCTCAGATTTTTTAAAATAGGGGACTTTGTGCTCAAAAGAGTTTTTCAATCCACAAAGGCAGTAAAACAGGAAAATTAAGTCTAACATGGGAAGGACCCTATAGAATTTGTGGTATTGCTGGCAAAGGAGCATATGAACTGGAAGCAATGGAAGGTAAAAAGCTACCAACACATTGGAACGCAGTTCACTTGAAAAGATATTATTTCTAAGAAATACCCATGATCAGGTACTCATCTTTTAAAATTCATTTTTGAATTGTTAATTACTCACGATTTTAGATGCTAGGCAAAAATTCAACCCGTACTAAATGACAAGTCACGACCTGTAAGGCATACGGAATAAAATAAATTCCTGGCCTAAGGTTACAATTATTCTGATAGAAATACAAACTGGTTAGTCAGTCTTCATTTAAAATCGTAACTCCGAGTCCCGTACGTTTTTCCTTTTCAGGAGAAGTACCAAAAGAGGGGAACAAATGAAGTGCTCGAGGCTTCATACTTCAACACTCAAACACTTGGGGGACTACATAGTATATACAAGTACGTATACGAAGGCAAAGAAGATTGAAGAAAAATCAAGACTGAACAAGTTAAGTAGTCAAGTGCAGAGTAAAAGTCACGAAGTCATGAGCCAAGGCTAAAAGAAAACCTTACTGTAGTTAGGGTAAAGCTATGTACTAAAGGAGGTTATAAAGAAAAACCTTGCATTTGTTATTTTGAAATGAAATGGGTTGTACACACAAAACCTCGTGTTTATTAAAAATTCGTTACAAGAAAAACAGTTACGGGAAAGTTATAGATGTAATTCAAATACATGTAAAGTATTATTTAAAACTTGTCAAAGTTCAAAAGACAAAAACTTTTCAAGTTAATTCAAAGAAACATGTGTGTTCCTATTTCTTTTATCGTATGTCAACGCCGTTATGAAGTTGAGATGTCTTCATCATTAAGTGTCGAAATATAAAAAGGCTCTCTTTCATGAAACTCATGTTATTTAGTCATGAGGTTAACAGAAGCATTTTCAAAGCATAAAAATGCAGACTATTCTTTAAGTCCTTGAAAATAAAGGGCAAGAATAGAACAGACAGAAGTTTAATGATGACAAAAACTTCTCAATATTTAAAATTAAAGACTAAGTATAAACTTAGTGATCAAACTGTTTATAAAAAATTCCCCATGACATGACTTGGGGACTTATAATAACCAAGGGTTTGATTACAAAAAATTTTCAAAAGAATCCAAAAACTTTAAACACAGTTTTCCAAATAGGTACCTGCAAAAAGGGAATTTAAAGCAAATATAAATCTTTTCACTAAGAAGAAATAACTGAGGAAGGATCATCAACGGGCTCAACCGGAACAACATCGTCAACAGAGGTAGGTTAATCTTCAGTCGCAGTAATTGGTGCGTCAGCAGATGGAGTTTCAGCCTGGCTTGCAACAAGAAACACGATTGAGCTTGAAGAAGGTGCGATACCCGAAGCAATTTCAGCATTCATGGCGACTTCAACTGCGAGGGATTCAGCCAGGAAGTTTTAATCACGAGAGCGTCACTCACGGGAGCTTCAACTCTGGGAGCTTCAACTTCAAGAACTTCAATCGCGGGTGAAGGGAAGTCCAATGGTTGTTGGGCTTTTTCAATGATCTCCATAACTTCAGCTAACTCTGACTCCAGATTGAAGCTTTCTTAGCTAGCTTCAACTAATGCATCAAACCGATAGTTCAGAAAATCCCAGCTTATATTGACGGCAGCCTTATCTTCAAGAAGCTCATAATCTCTTTCCCAAGTAACAATTCCATTCTTGAGTTCTTCATTTTCAGCCAAGGCTAAGTTGTAAGAAGCTTGGAGGGAAGCATGAGATTTTTCTAAGGCAAATTTTTCTGAGCATTAGAAGTTCGCATATCTTCTTGTGTCTGAGTCAAACTTTGCATCAAATCTCCAGCATAAACTTCTTTTTGACTTAAAACAGCTTTCAACTCTCTATTCTCTTCACTTGCCTTAGACAATTGCTCTGAGAAAGAAGACTCAAGACGCTTTCTTTCTTTCTCTTCCTGACTTGAGGAATCCTTAACAAGCACAAACTCTGAAGATAATGCTCTTATCTGCTGTTCCAGGTTATTCTTGTTCTCTTGCAAATTTTCTATAGTAATTTGTGCACTATCAAATTGTTCCTTCCAATTAGCTGCTTCCAATTGAGAGTCGGGAGCTACCCTCTATGAATCAAGAACAACCTTTTTAGAGTCACGTGCCACCTTCTCTAATAGAGAAACTCTACTCATAAGCTTTGTACCAATGAGATTGGCCTAAAAATTATAAGGGAGGAAAATAAGAATTCTAGAGGAAAAATTTTGCAAAGTAAAGAAATAAGGAAAATAACTTCAAGGTAGAATGAACTATGTCGTTCATCAAAGTCAGACAACTATAAGTATTTATTTTTTCTTTTTCAATTGGGCCAAATAAAGGCTCAAGCCAAATATTTTCCTGACCAGATTTCCTCAAAAGTCTGTAGTTAGCAGGAACATCAATAGTCACGCTCCTCATAGCAACACTTCTACTTGTAGAACCCACTTCTATATGATGGACAATAGAAGGAGGAGCGGTAGAAGAAGTAAAACAACAGAGGAAGGTACATAAGTAGTGGAGGTAAGGAAGGGATCAAAGGCACGGCAGGAGAAGGAAAGAAGGAATTGAAGATATGGGAGTTGAAGAGGAAGACAGGGGAAGTTCATCCAAAATAGGCCCTAATTCACCACTCTCAAAACCACTAACGAAAAGCTGGTTAATAAAGTCATGAGTGGTAGCGACGTCGTCATCAGAGGCGAGATGAATATGCCCAGTAGGTGAAAGATCAGGAGAAACTTCAGCTTCGTCAGAGACGATACGTCTCCTAACTCTTGGCCTTGTCATTAAGGAACCACCTTCACTTTCTTCCTCGGTGTCATCCTCTCCAATGGTTATTCTTTTCAAAAGTATATCTTGAGCCCTTTCTAAGGAAATTCGAGTTCCTGAAGAGGAACGAGAGGCCGCAACTGCTTCAGCAGTAATACCTCGAATAGCAAATCCTGACAAAGAGAAGAATGAAAGATAGGGCAATAAAAGGAAAAAATTTTACATACGAGAAAGACAAAAACTCTTATCGTGAGTCTTTACTTTCCAACCATAACGATTGGAAATATATTTCCAAGACCTAGACTCGATAGTTGCGATCTTCAACTATTTATCTACCCAACCACGAAAATTGGGAACGTTCTCCACAACTTCCATGGTTGCTAAAAAATAGAGTTAAAGAAATTGATAAACTCGAAAGAAAAAGATACAAAAAAAGGATGAGAGACTTACGTGCAAAGTTCCACTTATCAGGAAATGGAATGTTTTCTTCACCAATTAAACCAACATTGGGGGTAGCAACAAACCGGGCATACCAGCCACGATCCTTATCGTCTTCAGGGCTCATCAAAACCCTCTTACTCCTAGCCGCTAAGGTAAAAACGCCATTACGAAAAAGTCTAGGGGTGTAGAGACGAATTAGGTGAGGGAAGGTGAAATTAACCTCCGCCAAATTGGCTAGATGTCTTAAACAAGCAACAACCCTCCATACCAGCGGGCCAATCTGTGCTAAACAGACTTTGAAGAAACGATATAAATCGAGGATTACTGGATCAATAGCTAGTTTAAACCCAAGAGTAAAAGGTATGTGCAAACAAACGAGAGTCTAGTCATATAAGAAGTAATTCTTTGATTTGGATTAGGGATTATAATGGGAGAATCGCCAGTCCAGTGGCAATCTTTGTGGATTATCAGAGCTAAAGCCTCTATTATCAAAGTGGGGTAAGCGCCGGCACGATGACCAGAAACTTGGCTTTGAAGTGATTGTCTATCATGATGAAAAGATAAATCATTAGGGACTATCTCTTCTACCAAAGGCTCCTGTAATGGTTCAGTGGGTTCCTTGCCCTTAGAAGATGGTTTTTGGTTAAAAGAATCTCTAGGTCTAGAAGAAGGACCAGGGTTAGGAGAAGGCATGGCAGAACCACTACCACGAGAGGATTCTAAGCTACAAAGTCTACTACCCATTCTATATTTAACAGGGGCATTAGGAAAGTTGTTTAAAATAGGAACTCTCCTAGGGTTAAGGTTCGAAGAAGACATGATGAGGAAGAAGAAGGAATGAACAGAGATTTGCACAATTCAACTGTTCGAAAAAGTGTTACGTGGTAAAAAGTAAAAGGTAAAATTATATTTATACTGATGGGCAACCGACAAAAGCGTAAATGCGATAATGGAATGGTCATAATAATGGTAACTGGTACTTCGTGAATAGTGGAGCTGTGAAAAAAAAAAAGACCTTGAAAAGGGGTGCAAACTGCAGAATAAATAAGGAGTTGACACGTGTGAAGAGCATTAAATAGAAGTGACCATTGAAGCGTCAATCTTATCATAACATTAATGGCAACAAAAATTCTCCTTAAATGAAATTCACTTCCCAAATATTCAACTGATGAATAAATGGAAAGTGGAGGGACTATCTGTATTGAGAAAAATTTAGTTTGCATATTGGAGATGACGTGGCACGACACATAGACCGGTCAAACAGTCAAAGAATTAAGGTTAGTTAAGAGGTACGAGCAAGGCAAATAGAAAAGGCACGAGTAATCGTACAAGAAATTCAATGCGCGTACCTATTCAAGACATTTAAAGCTTAAAGATCGTGAAGAATCAAAGGAATGAATCTGACAGCAAATAAGCGTCCCGATACAGTATTTAATGAGTATTAAATACTAGAAACGTTAGAGAATATGTATTTAATGGATATGGTAACGTAACATAGCATTTAAAGTCATTAATTGCCCATGATAGCCTTATTATGACAAGATGAGGCTCATATCCCCGAAATAGCTATAAAAGGGGAAGGAACAAACAATTGTAAGGACAAGAAACACTATTGGAATATACTTTGATTTACTTGCTTTTTGATCATATTATTCACAGATTTCTTTCTTTATATACTTTTCTGATTATCAGTAACCCGTATTCTTCTAAATTGTAGCATTGACTAAAAATCTAAATTTTAGTTAAACATCCTCCCTCTTCTCCTTCCAGTGATCTTGATGTTTCTCCTACAGCTTTTGCCGCAGTTCGTGCTATATCCTCTCTTTGGCATCGTCATCTAGGTCATCCAAACTCTATAGTTTTAGATTTTTTAGTTCAAAAGTAATAAACTGTCTTGTAATTCTTTCAAGCGTTTTGATTCATTATGTAATGCTTGTCAGCTTGGCAAGCACCAAAAATTGTCATTCAGTAGATGAAGTTACTTTACTTATTATCTATTTGAGTTAATACATAGTGATAAATATACTTCCTCAATCCCATCTTTCACAAGCTTTCGCTACGATATTCTTTTTTTATGATGATTTTACCAAGTTTTTCTGGGCATTTCCTCTGCGACAAAATTCTGAGTCATTTGCTATGTTTAAGAATTTTACGCCTTATTTTTAACTTAGTTTTCCACTAAAATCAAATGTTTCAATGTGATGGGGCTGCTGAATATGTCAAGTTTAAATTATTTCGTTTTTTTCTCAATAATAATTAAATTTCTCTTCAAATCTCTTGTCCTCGTACACACCAACAAAATGAAAAGGCTGAGCGAATATATCGCACAATCTTGAATATGATTCACTCTCTTCTTTTTTAAGCCTTCCTTCTTTCTACATTTTGGGTAGAAGCATTACACACTATAGTCTATCTCCTAAATTTTCTTCCTACTTCTCCTAATTATCACAAAACACCATTTGGATTATTATTTGGTAGGTATTATGATCATTTACATGTCTTTTGTTGTCTTGTTATCCATTCTTTGTGATTATTGCGCAAACAAATTAAGTCCTCGTTCCATGCAATGTGTTTTCGTTGGTTATCTCTCTAACTACAATGGTTTATGATGTTTTGATCCATTAAGTGATAAAGTCTATATCTCAAGACATGTTGGTTTTGATGAGACTTTATTTCCCTATCCTCGTCTTATTTCTTCTAAATATTCTAATTTAAATAATAATTTCTTGTTCAAGTCTCCATTTTATAGTTTCTTTTCTATTCCTTCTCACTTATCTTATTCTGGAAAGATACAAAAAAGGCACAAGTTCCCTGCTCCTGTTTATCTCCATCGTCCCACTCTCCCTTTTAAATTAGTAATTGTAATTTGCTTCATTCTAATATTCAAAGTCATGTTGCTGGACAACTCTCTCCCAACAATTTTTAAGATAATAGGCAACATATCTCTTCTCAATCTCAAATACCTAATCCAAAATAATATATAGTTTCTAATCCTCAGTTATCTCACAAAGGTTCTATCCTAATCCATATCTTCCCAATTCAAAATTAGTTCAATACGAATCCTCCCACGACAGAATATTGCATGCCTTGCACCAAATCTTATTCCAATTCCAACCACCTATTCTCTATGTAATTCTTCCTTACTTCCTGTACTAACTCTAAATATTCTTCCTACATCTTCTATTATTTCATGTTCAAAAAATATTTCATCTACACCACTTAATTCTCCAACTCCCCAGCCATCTCCATTCCCAAATGTTACTCTCTGTAGGGCCTTGTTGGTGCTCTTCAATATCTTACATTTACTCGTCCAGATATTGCATTTGCTGTTAATCAAGTGCCCCAGTTTATGCATTCACCCCCGATGACTCATTTTACTGTGGTGAAACATATCATACAATACTTGAATGGCTCTTTTACTCATGGTTTGTTCATTCCCTGTGGTTCTATTGATAGTTTTTCTTGTTATAGTGATGTCGACATGGTTGGATGCCCTACCATTCGATGATCTTTTTCAGCTTTTTGCTTGTATCTTGGTCTTCTATGTAACACAGTGTTTTCTATTAGGTGTTTGTCATAATTTTTTTATCATATTTGATTTTCCTATGTGTTGAAGGAAAAGGACAATATAATTTCCTTAATTGGGTTTTCCTTCTTGTAGAGGGAAATTACAAATCTCCCATATCTCGCTAGTCTTTTTTCTTATAGGAAAAAGTTTGGACTTCTATAAATTAAGGATCCTTCCTTCTCATTCAGTAGCATTCACAATGTAGCCATAGGGAGCTTGAGAGTAGTGTATATGGGGAGAACTTTATAGGACAAGTGTTAGTGTGTCACTTGTGTTTGCCTCTTCGTGAGATTGTTTTCTCGATATTTTGTACTATCTTTTTATATAGTGGATTGCTCATCTCCGTAGTGGATGTAGGTCAATTGACCAAACCACGTTAAATATTTGTTTCTCTTTTGATAAATTTCTCTTTTGTTGTTAAATTTATCATCGCTCAAAATTTGCGTCACTATCTTTCGCATGACCCTGATTTTTCTGATTCTAACAGTATCTCGCTCCACTGCTGAGGCAGAATATTGATCAGCTGCTGTTGAGATTACTTGGGTGCAATCTCTCTGACGAGATCTACATATGCGCCTTTCTTCTCCTTCCACTATCTTTTGTGATAATATTAGCAACACTTACTTGGCTCACAATTCTATCCAACATGCTCGTATAAAATATATTAAAATTGATATTCATTTTGTAGGGGAAAAGGTTGCTTCCAGAGTAATTCAAGTTCAATATGTCCCTACTCAAGACCAACTTGCTGATTTATTAACGTCTTTTCCATATCCGAGGGTGTTGTTTTTATGTGACAAGCTCAGTGTTCTTTCATACCGTGCTTCGTTTGAAGGAGAGTGATAAACATAATATATAAGATAGACATATAATTCAAATTATTTGAAATTGTCCTTATACTTAGAGTTATCTTATGTTTTAAATATATGTGTACTCTATATATATGTCATTGTACTTCTCCGAATATTTGATCAATAATATAACTCTTTCAATTATAGCTAAAAGGTGTAAGTGTAAGATATATGGATTATATCTAGATATATGGACTTATATCTACACACATATGAACAATATATGGATAATTATATGTTATGTGCTATCTTTTGGTTTGGCCTAATTATGTGGTCTTATGGACATTATGTTAAGGGGGCCAATGTGTTGTCATACTAAAGTGTAGGACTAATGTGTAGATACCCAAAAGGGTAACCTTAGTTTATGATGGGCTAACTAAGGTTACAAATGTAACTATGGTTACATGAATGCTTGTGACTCTTGAGTTTTGTAACTCTTGCAAGACATAACTCAAGACATAACTTTTGTCTTGTAACTCTTGTCTCTTGGGTTATGTAACTCCTAGAGTTATAAAGTGGGGTTATGGTTCCCATTCTAGTGTAAGACAAGTTCTTCTTCCTCCCATTGAATCAAGAACTCAAACAATCCATTGTCTGGTCCAGTAAAGTTTAAGAAAAAACGTTTCAACTCTCTTAAGTTTCAGTGAATGTTAATTGTTTTAAAGTCCATCAATTCTTATAATATATTTAGAATTGTCCGATTCAATAAACAACGATTAATATTCAAGTGTTACACTTCAAAACTTGTAACACATTAAGTTGAGATTCATAAAATGGCTTAAGGAACTAAAGTTTATAGCATCTAATATTTTAGTTATTCAATTGAAGCATTATGTTGCCAAAGTAACCTCTATTGTGTAGATTGATTAATTTTAAAATATAAGGTGACTGTGGATGTTAGTCTTCCATGCGTTTAACATCGGCCCAAAGGAAGGTGTTATTTGGCAGGAATTCGAACATTCTTGTGGTGGTAAATATGAGACGATTATTTGGTTTTCCATGTGAATATTAAATCGGCCCAAAGGAAGGTTTAATATTTGACAGGAGTTTATTGTCTATGTTTGATCACTACACCAAGAGTACCACTTACAAGTTGTTTTTCTGTCCAAAGACTAAAAACAATGTTGTGCTAGGTATCTTGTAATGGGAAATGCCTAATTTTGAATCTATAAAGTTAAAGTTCAAGTATTTGTAAGCATGTATTTAGTAATCCTTTTGTTCTATTTTCAGTAAATTCTTCTGCTTTTATGATCTCTGCCAATATCAATAGCATCCCCGTGCTTAACGGCACAAATTTTAAGGAATGGAAAGAGAATGTAATGATCGTTCTCGGTTGCATGGATCTTGACTTAGCACGTCGGACCGAGCAACCTACTCCTCTTGAGGATACATCCTCTTCTGATGACAGGAGGGTGATGGAGAAGTGGGAACGCTCGAATCGCATGAGTCTAATGATCATGAAGCGTGCAATTCCAGAATCATTCAGGGGCACTATGAATGATGAACCTGTTGCCAAAGTTTTCCTTGAAAACCTCGAACAACGTTTTATTCAAAACGAAAAGGCGGAAACAAGTGCACTATTGAGTAAACTTGTTTCTATGAGGTATAAGGGCAAGGAAAACATTAGGGAGTACATTTTGGAAATGTCTCATCTTGCTTCGAAACTTAAGTTACTCAAGCTAGTATTACCTGAGGAGTTGCTTGTGTACTTTGTTTTGATATCTCTTCCGGCACACTTTAATCAGTTTAAGGTCAGTTATAACTGCCTGAAGGAGAAATGGACTCTTAATGAGCTCATTTCACATTGTGTGCAAGAAGAGGAAAGGATTAAGCAAGATAAGACTGAAAGTGCTCATTTGGCATCTTCTTCTAAGGAAACTAAGAAGAGGAAAAATAAGGAAGTTGCGGTTGTAAGGCCCAAGATTAAGCAACATAAGGAACCTAAGGTTGAAATTACTGGATTAGGTTGCTTTCTCTGTAATGGGACTGATCATGTAAAGAGAGATTGTACCAAGTACCATGCCTGGCGTGCGAAAAAAAGGTACATTTCTGTCTCTTGTTTGTTCTGAAGTTAATATAATTTCGGTACCTAAGGATAATTGGTGGGTAGGTTATGCTGCTCACATAAGGATATCTATGCAGGGTTGCCTGAACTGCTGAAAACCAAAAGATGGTGAAAGATACATCTATGAGGGTGACGGCAAGAAGGTGCCAGTTGAAGCTATTGGCAAATTTAGGCTGTTGTTTAAGACCGGTTTTCATTTAGATTTGAATGAGACTTTTGTTGTACCGTCTTTTAGACGGAATTTACTTTCAGTTCCCCAATTGGACATATGCGGTTATAAATGTACATTTGGGGACAATAAAGTTAGTCTCTTTTGGAATTCAAATCTTATTGGTACTGGTGTTTTATCAACATTTGATAGCTTATATTTGGTTGATACAATAACTTCAAATAAAGAAACTTTGCATACAAGTTTAATGGTACCAAAAGTTAACTAATGAGAATTCTATTTCACTCTGGCATAAACATTTGGGTCTCATATCCATTCAAAGAATTCAGAAACTCGTGTCAGATGGAATTCTTGATTCTCTTGATTCCTCAAATTCGGAAATTTTGTATTGAGTGTATCAAGGGAAAACAAACAAACAAGAACTAGATTAGGTGCTAAGAGATACGGACGTCTTAGAATTGATACATACGGATATTTGTGGGCCATTTCCTACTCCTTGTCGGAATGGTCAACAATACTTTATCACATTCATAGACGATTACTCTCGTTATGGGTACCTATATCTTATTCATGAAAAGTCCCAATCCATATTAAAAACCGTAGCTTATATTCTTAATAGAGTTCCAACTGCAGCTACAATAAAAACCCCATATGAACTTTGGACTGGGCATAAACCCGGTATTCGGCATTTTCACATTTGGGGTTGTCCAGCTGAGGCAAGGCCTTATAGGCCGAATGAAAGGAAACTGGATGCTAAGACGGTTAGTAGCTATTTTGTTGGATACTCTGAAAATCCAGGGGTTTTAAGTTTTATGATCCCACATCACGAACTATTTTTGAGACGGGAAATGCTAGGTTCTTTGAGGATATTGAGTTTGGGGGATGGGGAGATAAAGTTGTTAGAGATTTTGTCTTTGAGGAAGAACATGTGTCTTTCCCTCAAGTTGTTGATGCAACTCCGGTTCAAGACAATCTCGAAAATCTCCCCCATCAGGACCCTGATATGACTAATGAAAATCAAACTCAACAACCTCAAGTAACTGAAATGCCATTAAGGAGATCCACTAGAGAGAGAGGAGAAATGCAATTTCGGATGATTATTATGTATTTCTCCAAGAACAAGAAAGTGATATTGGACTTGAGGAAGATGATCCAATCAACTTCCGTCAAGTCATTAAGTGTTCTAACTCTCAAAAGTGGATTGATGCCATGAATGATGAGATGAAGTCTATGAGCGATAATGACGTTTGGGAGCTTGTTACGTTGCTCGAAGGTACGAAACCTATTGGTTGTAAATAGATTTTTAAAACCAAAAGGGATTCAGGGGGCAATGTTATTAAGTACAAAACTCGTCTTGTCGCAAAAGGCTACACTCAGAAAGAAGGCATTGATTATAAAGAGACTTTCTCTCCAGTTTCATCGAAAGACTCTTTCAGGACTATAATGGCATTAGTAGCAAATTTTGATCTTGAGCTTTCATCAAATGGATGTTAAGACAGTTTTTCTCAATGGTGACATTGAGGAAACAATTTATATGGTGCAACCTAAAACTTTGTTTCGGATGAATCAGAGAAAAGGGTTTGCAAATTAAAGAAATCCATCTATGGGCTCAAGCAAGCTTCTCGTCAATGGTATTATAAGTTCCATGCAGTCATTACATTTTTTGGTTTTGAACCAAATATTGCTGATGACTGTATATACCATAAGTTCAGTGGGAGTAAGTATATTTTCTGGTTTTATATGTCGATGACATACTGCTTGCCTGTAACGATATAGCATTATTACTTGAAACTAAGAAATTTCTTTCAAAGAAATTTGAAATGAAAGATCTTGGTGAAGCTTCTTTTGTATTAGGAATTCAGATTCTACGAGATCGCTCTAAAGGTGTTCTCGGTCTGTAACAAAAGGGCTATATCGATAAGGTTCTGAAAAGATTTGGCATGCAGGATTGTAAACCAGGCGACACCCCTGTTGCTAAGGGAGACAAATTTAGTCTCAAACAGTGCCCAAATAATAATTATGACATTTTTGGAAATGTAGAAGACGCCTCATGCTTCGGCGGTAGGTAGTCTGATGTATGCTCAGGTATGTACATGACCTGATATAGCATACATTGTTGGGATGTTAGGCAGATATCTAAGCAATCCGGGTATGGACCATTGGTAGGCAGCCAAAAGGGTCATGAGGAACATACATAGAACAAAGGATTACATGCTTACATATTGGAGTTCGGACCAGTTTGAGATCATCAGGTATACCGACTCCAATTTTGCCATTTGTGCTAATAACATATGTAACCATGGTTGCATATGTTAATAACAACAGTAGTTTGACGAAAGCAAAACATAAGGACGTCAAATTTCGGGTTGTTAAAGAAAGAGTACAAAATGGACAATTGTGCATTAAGTACATAAGTACAAACTCCATACTTGCGGAATCACATAGTGTATCTACGGGATGACACATTTAGGAATCACCTATGTAAGTGTGAAGTGTAAGCCGCTTCAAGGAGAACTCTGTAAGGCCAGCTCTCTACGCACTTATGAACCAGGAAGTGTTCATGGCTGAAACGAACAAAACAATGAGAACCAAAAACGGTTAAAGGGTTAATTGTGTGACATGTGGTTGTCTAGGTATACACCAAAGCTCGACGGTTCAAAGATATCAAATCTACCGATTGACCGAGTATATCCGACATATGGTTACTACGGAAAGTTCAAAGAGAAATCTACTTATCCAGATGCAATTAATCCTTGCTTACGAATCACACAATTTTTTTTTGTCATGCATGTTTTTCATCATATAGCCATTCCCCATTCATGTGGGTGATTGTTAAAGCTAGTTAATGATTAAAGCTAGCTAAGTTGGTGTGAATGAGAAATGGAGGGAAGAAGACAATAGAAGGAAAATGAAGTTTCAAAGCAAAGTTCCTTTGAAAAGGAGCTTTGTACCACATTGGTGGTAGAAAGGGAAAGTTATGTGCTTATATTAGAAAGCACTTCTTCTAGCTCTTAAAGGGTTAAGAAGAGGGACTCCCCTCGCGCCGTCGTCGTCGCTCGGCTCGGCTTCGGCTTTGGATTTGGATTTGGATTTGGTCAAATGATCTGATTGATTGATAATCTTTTTGGACCAAATTTATTTAAAATTCAATCTTCATTTTCTGAAATTATTTTTAATTCCCGCGGGAAAAATATTAATTTGTTAACTGTAAACTTCCCAACGTTCTTATTTTTCAGAAAAAGGCATGGCCTTTCCCGAACAGGCACCAAGCCTTTCCAAACAGTCACAATTCGAGGCTATATAAACTGAGGCAATGCCTCATTTTCGAGTACTGAAAAAAAAAATATATATTCGTGCATTAAAAATTCTGCATTCTTTTCTGCAAACTGAAACATATCGAGTCATAGTGTGATTTCGTTCCCGAATTTGAGTTCGTCGAAGTCGTAGGCATTTGAGGTACCGCCACTCCTACGACAGGTATATCCGTTATATCCTGGGAGGAAATAATCCACAACCTCGGGTACAGTGAGGGGGTTAAATTCCTTAAGGACACACAGTGAATTCTGTGGTCTCGGATTTATTCATTTCTGTGATTTTTTTTTTTTTTTTAACGTTACATACGTTCTGGTTTTTGTGTCTCTTCTTCTTACTGGTTTCCAGTTTCTCGTTGCTTTGAACACGGACAATCGATAACATCTTTTTCTATACACATCCTTTTCATCTGGTGGAAGAAAGACATACAGGACATTAAAAAGGAGAATATATAAATTTCATCTTAAGATAAAAGGGGAACTTGTGATCTTTTTGACTTCAAGCAATGTAAGTCTTCGATGTACAGTGTTGCCGTCAATGATCTAGCTGAGGCACCAGCTCGAGCATAACTTGTTACTTTTGAGATTAAGACTTAAATCTACAAAGAGGTTGTAGGATGCAAATTTAAACGTCAATGATAAATGAGATATTGGTCGACTATCACTTTGTCTTGCTCGAGTAAATCAACTAATTTAATCATGAAGTTTTCACTTTCTTTCTTTTTCAGTTTTATTTTAATAAAAGATGATGAATATTCAAATATCCTTCGCGTATCGCCCCATACTTAGAGGAGGGAGTTGTAAAATCGAACTATTCCAAATTGGTTTGTGCTTGATTTTATATTGGGCATAGGTAGGTTTGTTTTGATGATCCAAGATGTAGACTTTAGCTTTTGTGTGGGCTTGGTTTTTCTTTAAACTTAGCGTAAAATTTATCCGCACGCTTTATTTGATTGCCCTTATTTAATATATATTTATTTTTTTTAAAAAGATTTAACTTGTACCTGCTGTTTAAACAATTACATGCCTCTTTCTCATCTTCCTTCTCCTCCTTTGTTTTATGAATACCGAAGCTTGAGATATTGTTATGCGTTCTAGCCTGATAATTCATATATATCTGCTTGTCTCATTATGTTTACTTTGGTCTTATTCACAATAATTTAACCTCTTAGATATTTTAGCTTTACATGCACATTGATTTTTGGTTCTAATTTATCTGTAGTAGCTTATTTTCATGTCGAAAATATTTTTTATTCTTTAATCTTTGAAATGAACAATATCGATCGCTGCTAATTATGATTTATTAAATTCATTATTGTTTAGAACTACAGCTCTAAGAATGCTGAAAATCAGCAAATACCAAACAAACTTCAGCCCTAGAATGCTGAAGTTCATCACAAGTAAAATAAAGCTTCAGCCAAAAATATGCTGAAGTTTAGCAGATACAGAAGAAAGCTTCAGCTAAAACATGCTAAGTTTAGCAAATGTAGAACAAAGCTTCAGCTACTAGAATGCTGAAATTTAACAATTACAAACAAAAAATTTCAGTCAAAACATATTGCAATTTTATTGAACCGAAGTTTGCCATATGCATTATAAATTGAAGTCAGGCCAAACTTCATGCAAAAATATCCGATGTTTTGCTACACCTCAGCAAAACATTCTGAAGTTGAAACTTCAGACATAAATTTTTGTTACTTCATGTCTGTATGTCTAAAGTTACGCGAAAAGTTAGTACGTTTGTAATTCTTTTACAAAGTAAATATAAGTTAAAAAATATGGATGTTTACATAAACATACCATATAGCAAACCTTATTACCACCCATGTTTAAGGTTTGTGTTTATTACATTTAAGCATACAAACTTTCAATTTATGTACCATAATTCTATTTAAGTCTTTAATTATGAACTTATTAATTGTAGCCATGATTTGTGGAACCGTGTATCTTCTAAGATTTTATTCTACACACTTTTTCTCTCTCTGTCAAACAAAACCCACGATTTTCTCCCCTGTTTTAATTACCCCCCTCCCCCCCACGTTTTTTATCAAAACCGATTTCTCTCTCTCCGGTTGAAGTTCTTCCGCCATTATCGAAACTTCCGTACTTTCAGTTCGAGAATTTCTTCTCAATCCACCACAGTTTCAGTCCCTAAAATTGTATACAAGTCATAAATGGTGAAAAAAGCTAATGCTCCAAAAATATAAAAATTACCCGATATTCCATCTTTTGATTTGGGTGTTTTAACACCTAAATCACCACCAAAAAACCAACAATCTCTCCATGCAAGTGGATAAAATAGAGGTCCTGCATCTCCAAAACAAATCCGTGCTGAAATGCGAAGCAAGCATTTGCACGATGTTGATGCTACCGGTGTAGAAAAAGAAGTGGACAAACAACGTAAGCGCAAGGGGAAAAACTTGATGGTAGATAATGATGATTTTGTAGAATATTCACCCAAACTTCAAACTCCGAAAAAATAAAAGGTGTCTCCTTCCCCCTCAAAATAAAAAAAGAAAAGAAACCCTCTAAAAAATCAACAAAATTGGTTCCACAAAAAATTTCATTGAAGGTAAACATTTTATTTCTCCTCACTGTTTTGTAGTTTAATTTTTTTTCCAAAAAATAGTATGCAAGTGTTTTTTTTGTGTTTAAGTTTTTTTTGGAAAAATGTACTATTGACTCAATTTTGTAGATTATTTGTCGCAATTTTGTAGTGTTATTTCGAACTGTGATAAAAAGATAGTGTATAAATGTAGTTTCATTGTAGTTGATTTGAAGTCTGCAAAGTAAATAGCTATGCTTTTTGTATTGCAACTTGTATAGCAGATACATTTATATTGCAAATTAGCAAAATGTACTATTGATTCAATTTTGTAGATTATTTATCGTAATTTTGTAGTGTCATTTGGAATTGTGATAAAAAGACAGTGTATAAATGTAGCTACATTTGTAGTTGATTTGAAGTCTGCAAAGTAAATTGTAGCTATGCTTTTTGTATTGCAACTTGTATAGCAGATACATTTAACTTCATGCTCAATAAATTTATAGTTACAGTTTACTTGATTTGTAGTCTGCAATTTTGTAGTGTTATTTGGAATTGTGATAAAAAGACATTATATAAATGTGTTTACAGTGTAGTTGATTTGTAGTCTGCAAGGTAAATTGTAGCTATGCTTTTTGTATTGCAACTTGTATAGCTGGTACATCTAACTTCATGCTCAATAAATTTATAGCTACAGCATAGTTGATTTGTAGTCTGCCAAGTAAATTGTAGATATGTTTTTTGTTAAATAACTTGTAGTTAGAATGTAGTTTAATGTAGTCTGTTACAATGTAGTTGATCTGTAGTCTGCAATTTTATAGTGTTATTTGGAACTGTGATTAAAAGATATGGTATATATATAGTTACAGTGTAGTTGATTTGTAGTTTGCAAAGTAAATTGTAGTTATGCTTTTTGTAAAATAACTTGTAATTAGAATTTAGTCTGTTGATTAAAATTGTAGGTATGATATGTTATATTGTATCTTGTAATGCTGAAATCTATCGTCATTTAACCACAGTTAATAACTTTTTTTGCAGAATGGACCTTTGCTCAGTAAAATATTGATTATGGTGTGATCCGATTCCACAGCTTGTGTGATCCTACAGTACCTAGCCAGATAAAGGCTTTAATATCCCCAAAACAATTACGTGTTTTCAAAACAATGTGTTTTGGTTATTTATTAGATCTGCCCCCAATCTGCATGCAAAACCAGTCCATTCATCTTCTAATGAAGTATGAGTTATCAAAGTCTACGGACAACTACTTTTCTGTTCTTTTAAATGGTCAAAAATTGATTTTTTCTTTGAGAGATTTTTGTTTGATTGCTGGTTTTAATTGTGTCAATAGTTTCTCAGACTATGGTTACAATTCGAACTATGTTAGCCATTTAATGACTAAATATTTCCCTAACAAAGCTCGGGTTGAGAAATGGCTTTTGAAAAATATAGTGACTAAGAAATCATGGACAAACGATTTGGATGCTGTACAGTTGTGTATCCTTTATATGTTGGAATTCTTTGTTTGTCCTTCTGATAAGGACAATGTTACTTTGATAGACAAGTTTACGTTATTTCTTATCGAGAGTCGTACCCATGGGGTACAAAATCCTTCAAGCATGTTGTTGAATCTGTCAGACATCGTCTCAATCCCAACGTCCATTCTTATCTTATACGTGGATGCTCATTAGCCTTACAAGTGTTGTTATACGAGTGTTGATCTTCTGTTAGCACCGAGCTTGCTACACGGTGCTCTGACTCGATTCCTCGTATTTTAAGATGGTCATCTACAAAGGACAGATTTGGTTAACTGTCCTTGACGACAAGATCATCAAGCCTGAGTGGCTCAAGGTTTTTTTTCAACCTTTGTATAATTCTTCAATTACTACATTACATCTACAATTTTCTTTTCAATTGAATTAACTGTCATTTCCATCATTCAGTTCTCAAACATGGTTGAATCTGGGGAGATTGGAGTGCTCAATCTCCCAGAAAAGATTAAATATGAATATGAAGAGGTTGGTCAACCATCAAAAGTCCCAACTGCTGCTTCTCCGACTGTTGAACCAGAAGAGGCTAATTCTCCAAATGACATGGAATCTGTCAGTAGCCAGATTAGGAAGTTGGAAATGAAGCTTGAGCAGGTATTGTGAGAAAATACAGTATTTTGGTCATTATTTAGCACCACTTAAATTCATTCCTGCTACTTTGTAGTTTCTTCTAATTTAAGTGTAACTAATAGAATATTCTTACCAACTAATAGACATAATTAATTTTTAGGTTGATGGAAAGTTAGATCAGTTAAAGAAAAATATTTTTGATGAACTCTCAAGCCTTCGAGAGTTTATAGATGAATCTTTGAAAAGTGTAATGAATGCTGTCAACAGGAGGAATGAATGGATGAGTCAAAGGTGAGAATTTACATATAATTTATGCTAACAATATATAATAGTTATGACAAAAAAGCACTCTCAAACATTCCTCAAAAAATGTAGTTTGCTGCTAGTTCAACAAAATATAACGAACAAAATCATGCAGACAAATACAATCATTTTCAGTTCAATGTTGGTGCTCAACTCCGTGCAAGCACCAGTAATACAGGTATCTACATAATTCCTACATACATATCTACAAACTTCAAGAATTGCTAATAAATAAATAACTTTCTTTTTCAGCTCTCACTTCTCCTCAACATGTTGAACCACAAGCTGACTTGTATGCTGACTTCCAACAAGCAGCTGAGGTAGCAAAAGAAGGTATTGTTTAATAATGTAGTTTTAATAGAAAATAGTTGATTATACACTGGTATAATGCTGTTAAGTATTTCATTTTTTTTGTAGCAGATGTTGAAGACAACATTCCACAGTCACCAATTCATGGTGTAACTGTGACTGAAGTTGTCCATGAATGCCTTGAAAAAAAAGAGGAGACTGGAGTTATGCGTGCAGGAATTGAAAAGAAAGGTGTGACATTGGATGATTTTGAACTTCCTGAAAACCTATCACAGATGGTCATGTACGGTGAGCCCATACAAGTTGATTCAACCCCCATTCATCAAGGAAGAACAAGGTTACCCGGAAAACATGCACGATCACCATTTACTCCACTTTATAGTACTGAAGGCAGCACCTCGGTTGGGCCAAAATTTTTTTACCTAAAGAACCCATTCACAAGTGTCATTGGTGAAGATGTTGATCTTGAATTAATAGATAGGTTCACAACCTGGTAATACCATTGCACTGACAAAGTATCTAGGAGGCATGGTGCTTAAATGTACACTGTCTGTATGTACTTGTTTTCTGTATCTTTCAACCTTTTTAGACTTTAAAGTTGTAAATATTTTTGAATTTTTTTATTTGTTTAATTATATTATTATTACAGGAGGAAATACTTCTATTCAAAGAAGGATAACCATCTCAATCCTTGGTTGGACTTGGGTTGTGAAAAAATTGATAAGAAGGACTGGTTCTATGCCCTTGCTCACCCTGGACAAGTAATCAATAGTACAGTAAGTATATAGTTTATAATTGCAGTTTTGTCTTAAACTATTATGTTTAAATATAGTTAAATTGTACACATCAATTGTAGATATAGTTCTAGTTTTCTATATCTTTCATCCTAAATTCAATCAAATTACATTTTGTGATGCACTTGGGCTCACTTATATATCTGTAGTTATGGCGTTGTTATAGTGAAGCAAGCTGATTTGTCTAATTGTAGTTAATATGTAGTTATTTTGTAGATGTGATTTGTCTACACTAAAACTTATTGTAAATTGCACTTTTTGTGATGCACTTGGGCACACTGTTATATATCTGTAATTATGGCGTTGTTATAGTGAAGCAAGCTGATTTGTCTAATTGTAGTTAATATGTAGTTATTTTGTAGATGTGATTTGTCTACACTACAACTTATTGTAAATTACACTTTTACTTTTTCAGCACATTGATGTTATAATGTACTATTTGAGAAAAAAGGGGAAATATGGCCCCAAGATCCAAACTAGGTTTAAAACAACCGATTGCTTGTTCAAAACAAAAATTGAAAGAGTACGAGAAGTTCACTACTACTCCAATGGATCAAAGGAATTCTGTTGTTAAAGCCGAGGATGATATTGGAGAATATATTATGGGCTATAGAATTCTTGCTAATGTAGCATGGGCTCTTGTGGACTATGTGCTAATGCCTGTTAACCTTGTAGAGAACTTTCATTGGTTGTTGCTAGTGTTTGACATAAAGGACCGGCAACTTTATATTTATGATTCAGTGGTGAGGGCAAAGCGTAATCAAACTGTTCAAACCTTGGTTGACAAATTTTCAGTCATTATTCCTCTTTATTTGTCATGCACTGGTTTCTATGGTAAACACAAAGACATTGACTTCAAGACTACAAAGTCATACATAGAGAAACTAGTTACAGACCCTCTCGACATACAATGGATGGTTGCTGAGATTCCACAACAAAAGGAAGGCTCACTGTAAAAAAAACTTATCTCCCTTTATATATGTTTAATTAATTTTTTTATCGTTTGGTAAATAATGAAAAATTCTCATACTTCGCATGGATTGTGGTGTATTTGTGGCTGCTTTTGCGGAGTATATTAGCAATGGTGATTTGTCTATCCAAAGGAAGATCTTACTGATATTGACAAACATCGTAGATGCTATGGAGCTCTATTGTGGGACTACGCCACAAAGAAGCTAACAGATGGTTCAATCAGTGAGAGTGAGGTTACTGGCAGACTTGCAAGGAGGAATGGTGCACCGACAAAGAATGAGAGGACTAAAGTTCAACGAAAGAAGAAGTAGACTATACTGTTCATATTTGGTAGTTGAATTGGAAAACAATGTAATCATTAAGTCATTTTGGTTGTAATCAACAATTTTTCTTGAATACATTATACTCGAGTATTCGAGCTATCTAATAGCATATTTTTCGTAACAGCTTTGTCTAATACTCGAGTATTCCAGCTATCTAATATCTAATAACATATACAATTTTTCTTGAATACATTAATGTTGGAGTTACTTTTATGTAATACCTTCAGTTGACATTTAATATGTTTATATAATTGTCATTTCTTACACGGCAACAAGATGAAATGTATATAGGTCTCAGATAAATAATTTATCTATCCCTCATCAACAATTGTTGTGGGAATAAATTATTTATCTACAATGACTACAATTTAACTACAATTGCATATAACTACAAAATTGCACTACATATAACTACAATTGCATATAACTACAAATTGGAACGACAATGCTACAAACTATTGTTGCAGTACATTTCCGCTGTATGAATGTTTCGTCCATTCGGCAGCTGTTGTGTTTTCGGCTAAAACTTCTTATACTGAACAATGAAGAATCATGAATTGACGTTGCCTAGAAATGCCATTTGCAGTTTTCTGCTACACATACAAGCCAGTAGATACAAAAAAATACATTATTCAGACATATTTATTAAACACTACAATTAACTACAACTGACTATAATTTAACTACAATTGCATATAGCTACAAAATTGAACTACATATAACTAAAATTCCATATAACTACATTTGCATATAACTACATTGAAATACAGTTTAACTACAAATTCCCATTAGGTGATTCCGAGTACTACATTTAGAACACACTTATAGTACATTATAACTACAATCTGCTAACAGTTTACATTATAAAGAATTGATGCTTGATGGAATACATAAAAATGTAAATAGTGCCAACACTCAAATATATGATTATACTTCTTTATTATCGTCAAAACGTAGAACAGTTACACAATAAATTCCGATAATTTGGGCTCACTAACATGTACCTTGAATAACTATTCTAGCTACATTATATTCATCTCTTTTTCGGCGCATTCTTGCAAGTTCTTTTGTTATGCACTTCACCTCCATAATTAACGCATGACACCTTGTACTTCTTTGAGTTTATTTCATCAAATATTTTATATCTTTCCTTGTGAGGTCTACCCGGCTGCCTTTTATCTCCCGCCGGTAGCTTTATGAAATCATCCAAAATATGTTGTGGAACATCCCATTTGGCTTCATCAGGAAGAGGATTAACTGGCATTTCATAGGTAAGAAGAAGGCTCTCCGTTGTGTAATATGGAGAGCAATAGTTGTCAGACCTTTCATTCCTATGCCTTAATGCTGCCAAAGCATGGGCACATGGAAGTTCATCAAGTTGGAATTGTCCACAGCTACATTTCTTGTTTTCTAAACATACAATGTACTGCTTCACACCATCTAACACAGTATGTATATGATCTGTTGAAGCCCTCACCTACAATTCAAGACCAAAAAGAAAATAATAATACATCAATCAGTTAACTATGGTAGCAACAATCAGTTAACTACAAATCAGCTACAAACAAACTATATATAAACGATAACTACATTTACCCACAATTTGACGATATTTTAACTGCAAACTGGAAACACTGCAGCAGCTACTACTATTTTTGTTTTTTCTCCTGCACCAAACAAGAATATATTACCTTTAGTTTCTGGGATAATGTATTGTTATCTTCCAATTCTTTGCTGAATTTGTGACTAAGTAATGTGAAAGTACCCTTTGCATTCAATAACTTTTCTTTTTTCCAACGTTCTAGAATAGTCCTCATATACTCAAATAGATCAAATATTGGCAGCTCTCTTGCCTATTTTGTTACAGCGTTCAACGACTCTGCAATGTTTGACGTCATAGTGAAAGTTCTATTTACCGTTGCATGTACTCTTGACCATCTACTATAGCCAATATCATAAAGGTAAGACGATACACGTGGGTCTACCTCTTCAATCTTCATCATCCTTTCATTGAATTCATCCAGAGTATATGACCGTGCCGTAGCAAAGTACAATTCATGTAATTGTAGATGTGCCTTCTTGAATTTTGACCTTATATTTGTCCATATATGCCACATGCAAAAGTAGTGTGCCATGCCCGGATAGACAACTGATGTTGCCTTCGATATACTCTCATGCCTATCTGAGGCAACACACATTGAAGGTCTTTCACCATATGCCTCCTTGAATTGTTCAAAGAACCACTTCTAAGACGCGTCGTTTTCAGAATAAAGAACAGGATATGCCAAGGGCAAAGTAGAACCAACAATTTGTAGTCATAAAATAAGATTAACTATTAAATACAAATATAAATTGAGAATTTAGGCAATTTAACTTCATTGATTTATATAAATACTACCTAACTACAATATAACTACAATTTACCTACATTGTTTAAACTGTCTACAAAATAACTACAAAATTATTGCATCTAGTACCCGCTGCATCCATGGTGCTTGCTGTCAGCATAATACCCCTATATGCTGATTTTAAGAATGTCCCATCAACCACTTCTACCGGCCTACAATGTTGCCAACCATTTATTGATGTACAAAGAGCAACAAATGCATACAAGAAGCAATCATCTGCTGCCTTCTTCAATTTAACAACAGAACCGGGATAATTCTTCTCAAGAATATAAATATATTTTGGTAATCTGTTGTACGAGTCACACGGATTCCCTCTCAAAAACTGTAATGCTTTTTCGGATGTAGCTTAGGTTCACTCCATGTTCGGATAACATGTCAGTTTGTATGTCCTTTGGCGTGTAAACAGTCTTAGGATCACAATACTCTGGAACGACAATGTTACCAACTACTGTTGCAGTACATTTGCGATGTATGAATATTTCGTCCATTCGGCAGCATGTGTGTTGTCGGCTAAAACTTCTTATCTTGAAAAATGAAGAATCATGAATTGACGTTGCCTTGAAATGCCATTTGCATTTCTCAGCTACACATACAAGCCAGTAGCTACAAAAAAAGCCAATTTTCAGCCATATTTTATTAAACACTACAATTAACTACAAACTGACTACAATTTAATTACAATTTGTATAAACACACCTAGCTTCAATAATACAGTAATTTTTCAAATCCATAACTAACTACATACCTTCTATTACTTGATCTTTTCACTCTGAACTGGAACTTGTGCATAACTGCATAATTCTTCATTGCAACAACTATTGTCTTCTTATCCTGGTACACTTGTCCTTCTTCAATACATGTTTGCGTAGATTCAATTATTATTTCACTTTGATATTCCTCAATAGCTGGTGAGGGTGGAATTTCTATTAACTTTAGTGATCCTGAAGAACCTGCAGACAATAGATTCACAAATGTAGTAACTATGTAGGTAAATTTGAAAGCAACATCGCTGTGTCATTTCCAGTACTACATCATCATTGTAGTTTCATTGTAGATAAATGTCGTTAAATTGTAGATTACAAGGTAACACAAAGACTCTCAGCATTGTCGAATCAAACATACATGTACTGATGCATTCATTGTTGATTGCCAATTCCATATTGAAATCTCTTAGGCTAATACATAAGGGATACGAACCTAAGTTTTTATTCTCTTTTTTCGTTTCCACATATACACGAACACCCATATCATTCCTAATCTGCAAAGGAGGACAATTCTCATTCACAATGTATTTTATTTCTACAATTTTATCCGATGTATCAATCAATAATTGTTCTGCAATTGTAGATTGGAGAATTCCGTAGCTTGCATTATCATCTACCAAAATGGCATCAACTTCAAAATCTCGGGATCTGCCATAGTTATCCCAATAACCATTAGATTTCAGCATTATTGGGATTTTTGACATAATTTTGTGTAGTTGATAGAAAAACAGACGAAGAACAGATTTAGATTTGGCTCAGATTGTAGAATTTCGGTACTGATGTAGAAGAACTGTATTAAAATTTTTGGAAGAACTACAATTTGATTGAGTATCATGGTGTAAATTGTGATTTTCGGTATTGATGTAGAAGAATGAGAGAATTTCGATACGATGGCTACGTATGAGAGAATCACGCTGGGCTTAGATTTTTTTCGTTTTAAAACGATCATTTAATTGCGACAGAATCAATTAATGATCTGGTAGCTAATAATCTGGCGCTATTTTAGGCTATAAATTTAGCCAGATATGGTTTGGTACAATTTTGGTAAAAAAATATGGTATAGGCGGATAAATACAAAACAATGCACAATTTTAATTGTTATATGGTATATTTAGGTAAAAGTCCCTAAAAAATAACTCAAAAAACAAGTATAGATAGAAATGCCCCAAACTTAACAATGTGCATATTTGCGTGCTTTGACCTTTTCAACTCACAATGTCAAAAGTTTTTATTCCGTGTAAACTTTTCACATTTTCCTTGCTTTGAATTAACTTGAAATAATATTGTGGTTGATGATGAGTGCATGAGCAGAAAGTAAATACTTTTTACACTCAGTACTTAAACCAAACAAAAATATTTATTTAATCTTAAAGGTCACCACTTAGAGGATTTTTGTGCTTGTACATATCAGTTAACAATATAAAAAAGAGATTTTTACGTTTCTATACATTATATGAAATTATATTATTTTTTCTATTCAAGTTTTACTATAATTATATTTTATATATCTAATTACCATTTATATTCATTTTAAGAGAATTAATGATAATTATTAATGTCCGAAAATCACTTTAATGTATCTTCCACTCTCCCACCTTTCTCTATCCATATCCCACTTTCCTTGCGTATCTTACACAAGAAAACAACAATTCCATCATTGACAATTATTAAAAAGCTCTAAAATTTTGAATCAATTTAATGCTATGAAACTTAAAGCTTTGAAGTTCTTTAACTAATGGTTCGAAGATCAATCAACAAAAATATTTATTAGTTGTTCAATATTTTGTAAGTTCACTTCAATATTTTGCACAACCTAGCTGGTCACCTACGCATTCAAAGTCAGAGAAAAAGTTTATCTTTTTGTTTCGTTTGTTTTCCTTTAATTCGAATTTGAGTTGTGGAAAATTATTATTTGTTTGAATTAGGTGTTGCTGCAAATAATTGGGATTCTCTCTACGTTTGTTTTTATCGCTCAATCCCTAATTTCAGTAATGTAAAGCAAAGGAAAAGATAGCAGCAATTCCACCATTAACAGCCATTAAAAATCTTTGAAGCTTTGAAGTCGAATTTTAGTTTTAAAAAATCATTATTTGTTTGGATTGGGTGTGGTTGGAAACAATTAGGAATAGGGTTGGAGTTTATATCTCAATTTTGAGGGTATTTTGGTGAAGATTAGACTTAATTTTGGCTAAATTTCAGATTGAAACTCGAAGAAGAAGAAGAAGAAGAAGAAAAACAAGACATGGTATACATTATATATACGAAATTGTAGTAAATTTATATATATATATTATTTAACTATCGTATGAATTGTACAATATTGTATAAAAATTATATTTATATGTATGATGATAGACTATAATTGCGTACTGTAGTCGCTTATTCCACTCTAATGTACTACATTTTAATTGAGTTTTAGCTGTAATCACTAGTGTTTTGCGCTAATTATATATTTTATGCCTTGCATGAGTGATTCCGAGCGATGTAGATGTATAGAATGAGTTCAAGTGATTTGGAGCTTTTAAGTTTGAGTAAAAGCCCAATGAATCAGGTCGGGATCGTGTTCGGGAATCAACGGATGATAGTGAAGAACGAAGCGGAGAAACGAGCGGGCATATATCGCATTGTCTAGTAAAATACATATAAATTTTCACTTATAATTCCATTTGGGCTCCACAATATATCGTTGAAATCTATTTAAAACGGCTACAACTTTCAAATTTTGCATTTTTGCGAATTTTCACTACCGCGTCGCACAGTGCGCCACATCTGTGCAATTTTCCAGCAGTCTGTCAGAAAACAGCTCTCTGAACTTCCTCACTACTGCGTCGCACAATGTGCCGCAACGTGCATTGCGCCTGTACAAATTTTACACAGCCAGAGTCCTATTCCGCGTAGGAAAAGGTGTTTTGTCGACACTATTTGGTATAAATACGTGTAAAAGAGCTATTTTGAGAGACTTGGACAGTTGACATACTTTTATATAATTTAGACCTAAGGAGGCTATGGAGGCCGGAGATTCGACCTAAGGAGGCAAGAACACACTAGGAGCAAGTCGGAAAATTCTTCTAGAAGTTTTTCACTTCCTTCTTCCTATTTCTATTATTGGTTATGAATTCTAGTATTGTATGTATGCATAATATTATGAATAGCTAATTTTTCATCTAGGGTTTTGATGGAACCTATTGGAGGATGATTATCCTATTACGTTAATATAGACTTGCTGTAGTATTTTCTCTATTTGTTCAACTATGTAATTATTGTGGTTGGTTGAAGAGCTTTCAATCGACTGTGCCTATATAGTATGTATTACTCGGGAGAGAGTGAATATTTAGGTAGTTATTGAACAACATCACTCTTAACGTATATGAGGGATCATATGGAGGGTTTAAAGGTGAAATTAGGAATAACGAAACGTTAGGTTCGATTCGAGTGATTCGTACTTAATGCCAGCTAGCATAATTTAGGAGAATATGTCTAGTAAATAATAGTAATTACACGGGAGATAGTTACAACAGTTAGAGAGCTCATGATCAGTAGTGAATACTTAGGTGAATGTATAGAAAATATTGCGGGAAGAATTCCGAGAATAAGAGAAATTATAATTCTAGACCTCCTTAATATTGTCTCCAACCCTTAGTATCTTTAGATGTTAATTTACTATTTTAATTGTTAATTAATTAGTTAAACACAAGAATCTTATTATCTATAAGTTATGAATTGTTCAAGCTTGTCTTCTTGGTGATAGCGAACAGTTGTAGCTAAGCCTTGTAAATGGAATTATATTTGCAACGACCATTAGTCTTTTTTATAAGGCATAATTGGCGTGATCAAATGTTCGCATTGTTGCCGGGGAACTAACAACGTAGTTATAATGGTATATATTGTTATTTTGAGTTTGAATTTTTATTTTATTTTTTTTGTTTTGGTTTTTTATATTTTTATTTTTATTTTATTATAACCATTGATTTGAGAAACATGACATCTAGAAATTATGAGAATTGAGGTGTAGATTACAATTGATCCTCATACATATTGTGAAGGAAACCACCCATATCAAAATTATCAAAATATTTCCGAGAGCAAGTTTTGTGAAACAACTCAATATTACTTGTGGAATGTGTGTGATGTGTGGCGGTAAAAATGGTTATTTCTATAGTTGTGCTTATATTTATTATCTTCCCCCAACTCCTTACTATGATGGTTCTACCTTTTCTTGTGAAGTTAATAGGACCAAAGAACTTGGGAATGCGAACCTGAAGGAGATCAAGAATATGTTAAAGTGCCTTATGAAACAAAATAACGAGAAATAATTGCAAAAAGAAAGGCAAGAGGCAACTATTCGTAATTTGGAGGTTCAAGTGAGTCAAGTGGTTGTATCATTTAATGCTCAGCAAGCTAATTTTGAGGATATGGGCCAAGAAGAGCGTGAATTTGAGGTGCTAGTGGAGGAGGTCAGAGTAGAATCAATAACCTAGACAATTACAATTTGACGATGTCGATATTGAAGAAGTGAAACTAGAGTCAGCAAGGACATTGAGGCTATAAATTTTTTTTACTCTAGTATCATTGATGTTGAAAAAGTTGAAAGACCTGAAGTTCACATGTTTGTGCGCATTGAGTGTCACGACCCCGGTTCTCCCTCCATGAACCATCGTGATCTACAATTAGGTAAGCCTAAATTGTAGAAGAAAAACCAAATTTACTAAAGTAAAACAATTTAAAATAGGCATAAAGAAATAAACAGCATTTAAATGTGCCGCTCAGCATACACAATATTTAACTCTCAAAACCAATACATAAATCCAAGACTAGAAAACCCACGAATCACAAGTTAAGGATACTACATAGCTATAACTCTAGAATGTCTAACGCAGAACAGAAATACATAAGGGCTAATACCTAAAAGCAGGAATAGAAAGGGACTCCTCGGTCTACGAACCCAGCAGATATACCTCGAAGTCTCTGGGCAGTCGCCTCGCCTCAGGGTGATAGGACTAAGTCAAAGTACCTGGATCTGCACATAAAAAACATATGCAGAAAGGGCATGAGTATGCGGTACTCGGTAAGTGCCAAGCCTAACCTCGGTTGAGTAATAACAAGGAAGGTCAGGGCCCTACTGAGGTTAAATAAAAGATAAAGTTCGATAGTGTAGAACATAGCAGTATAAATAAGTACATCAGCAAAAGTAACACATGATATAAGAGAAAACAACAACTATACATAGGCAACGTAAATACTAAAGGAAATACAACTCAATACCAATAATATCAATCGGGGATCTTCCAGGATACCATCATGTGGTCCCAAATATACATATCCAATAAGTCTTTCGGGATGCCGCCGCGTAGTCCAGCTTGTAGTACGCGAGGATCTACCGGAATCCCGTTCTGTAGTCCCAAACATAAATACCCATTGCTGGGGAAATCTATCAGATGTATTTCCCTAGTTGCAAATAAATGTGCAGGGAGATCTACCGGAATCCCACATCTGTAGTACCAAATGTAAACAAACAAGGGGAGCTACCAGTATCCCACATTCGTAGTCCTAATGTAAATACATAGCAGCAACAGGAGAAATACTCAGAAATGTAAAACTTCATAATAAGGCAAACAAATAGTCTAGCCTAACAAACATCACAAAATTTAGGTAAAGCAGTTGAACAAATAATTCAATTTAATCATTTAGACATGCTTCTAAGCTAACAACAGGTTTAATAGTGCAAGTAATAGAACATGAAAGAAAACATACTAGTAGTCACTTAATAAAAATCGAATTTCCAACAACTAGCACAAGTACGCACTCGCCACCTCACGTATAAGGCATTTCAATAATAAAATATACCAAATCCTAAGGAAAAAGTCCACCACACAAGGTTAGGCAAGCCACTTACCTCGAACCAGCTTAAAATCAACCCGAAACCACGTCTTTGCCACAAGTACTCGACTCCAAATGGCCCAAATCCGTTCAATTCAATTGCATATTGTAAATTACACTTCAAGGAACTGATTCTACAATTAAATTCTAAGCTAATACGCAAAATTAGGTAAAATTATCATAACGCCCCTTGGGATCACATCTCAAAATCAGGTAAAATTTATATTTTCAAAATCCACACACTCTCACGAGTCTATGCATAACAAGAACACTGAAATCGGAGTCCAAATGACCCCTCAAATTCTCATTTTAAATTCTCTTAATCTCAAGCCCTAATTCCTCAATTTTTGGCTTAGATTCCATGATTATTAGGTAGATTTCACGATAGGATCGAGTTTTAAGTCCAAAATTCTCACCTCCAACAAGTCCTCCTTGATCCCCTCTTCATTATTTCTCAAAAAGCTTCAAAACCTAGTCAAAAATGGTAGACTTAGTGCAAAACTCGTGAAAATGGCGTTTTAAACATTTTGCCCAACGATCAAAAATCCTTCTTCGCAAATGCGGTCAATGCCTCGCATTCGTGAAGCACAATAATTCTATCGACCAAAACTGTCCTTCGCGAATGCGATCACACCATCGCAAACACAATGCCTCAGCTTCACCAACCTTCGCGAACGCGGGGGCATCTCGCGAACGCGATGCACAAAGATCCTACTGGCCAATTTCCTCTTTTGCAAATGTGAGGTGCACTCGTGAACACACAACTTACACTGGCAGACTCTACTCGAGTGCGGGGATCATATCGCAAACGCGAAGACTAATAGGTCCATACCTTCGTAAATGCGGAAGATTATCGCGAACGCAGAGCACAAATGAGCTGCTTCACCCAGATGCTCCACGCGAACGCGATGAGTGTTTTCTTCGCAACACAACAATAGAAAATCAGCAATCTTTCCAAGTCCAAAAATGATCCGTTGAGCATCCAAAACACACCGAAGGTCCCCGGGACCTCAAACAACCCTACCAATATATCATATAACTTCATTCAAACCTGATCCAACCTTTGGAATGCTCAAAAAACACCAAAACACCTATTTTTCATCAAATTCAAGCCTAAGAATTCCAAAACACTAAAAACACGCTTTCAATCAAACAGTCGATCTAACCTCGTCCGAATGACCTCAAATTTTGCACATACATCACATTCAACACTACAGAGCTACTCCAACTTCCAAAATTCTGTTCCGACCTTCTGATCAAAATCTCACTATCGAACCGGAAACTTCAAAAATTCCACTTTCGGCATTTCAAGCCTAAATTAGCTACGGACCTCCAAACCAAAATCTCAACACGCCCCTACGCCTGAAATTGCCCAACGGAGCTAACGGAACTGTCGGATTTCCATTATGAGGACGTTTTCACACTGTCCAACTACAGTCGACTTTCCAACACTTGAGCTCTTATTTAGGGACTAGGTGTCCCAAAACTCACCAACAATTAAAATCGAACATCCCGACAAATCAAAATTGTAGAAATAAATACGGGGAAAGTAGTTAATAAGGGATCGGGGAGTTAATTCTTAAGATGACCGGCCAGGTCGTCACATCGTCCTATACTTAAACATTCGTTTGTTCTCGAACGAGTATAAAGACATACCTGAAGTAGTGAAAAGATGAGGGCAACGACTGTGCATATCCTGCTCAGTCTCCTAGGTCGCTTCCTCGACCGGCTGACCTTGCCACTGATCATTCACTGACGCAATGTCCTTTGACCTCAGCTTTCTAACTTGTCTATCCAATATTGCCACTGGATCCTCAACATAGGATAAATCCTTGTCCAACTGGTCTGAAATGAAATCCAACATGTGCGACGGATCATCGTGATACCTCTGGCACAACGAGACATAAAATACCGGATGAAGTCCTGCCAAGCTGGGAGGTAAGGCAAGCTCCCCAACACGCCTCAATATCTCAAAAGGGCCAATAAACCTCAGACTCAACTTTCCTTTCTTCCCAAATTTAATAACGCTCTTCCTAGGCGAAACTCGAAGCAGTACCCGCTCTCTAACCATATAGGAAAATCACGAACCTTCCAGTCCGCGTAGCTCTTCTGTCTGGACTGGGCTGTATGGAGTCTATCCTGAATCACCTTAACTTTCTCCAAAGTATCATGAACTAAGTATGTGCCCAATAATCTAGCCTCACCCGGCTCGAACCAACCCACTAGAGATCTAAATCGTCTACCATATAAGCCTTATAAACGCCATCTAAATGGTGGACTGATAACTATTGTTGTATGAAAACTCCACCAATGGCAAGAACTGATCGCAAGACCCTCCAAACTCGATAACACATGCATAGAGCATATCCTCAAGAATCTGAATAGTGCACTCAGACTGTTCATCCATCTGAGGGTGAAATGTTGTACTCAACTCTACCCGGGTACCTAACTTATGCTGAACGGCCCTCCAAAACTGTAATGTGAACTGAGTGCCTCTATCGAAAATGATGGAAACTGGAATACCATGCAGACAAACAATCTCCAAGGTATAGAGCTCTGCGAACCTCTTCGAAGAATAAGTAGCACACACAGGAATGAAATAAGCGGACTTGGTCATCCAATCCACAATCACCCAAATATCATCAAGCTTTCTCAAATTCTGCGGAAGCCCAACTAAAAAGTCCATGGTGATTTGCTTCCACTTCCTCTCCAAAATCTCTATTTGTTGAAGCAACCCACCCGGTCTCTGGTGCTCGTACTTCACCTGCTGACAGTTGAGGCATCGAGCTACAAACCTAACTATACATTTCTTTATCTGCCTCCACCAATAGTGTTGCCATAAAACCTGGTACATCTTCACAGCACCTGGATGAATGGAATATCACAAATTGTGGGCCTTGTATAGAATCAACTGTCGAAGCCCATCGACATTAGGCAAACAGACCCGCCCTTGCATCCTCAATACTCTATCCTATCCAATGGTCATATCTCTAGCATCACCATGTTGAAGTTTGTCCTTGAGGACAAGAAAATGACGATCATCATACTACCACTCGCTGATACGATCCAATAAGGAAGATGAAGAAACCATGCAAGATCAAACCGTACTGGGCTCCAAACGATCCAATCTCACAAACTGGCTGGCTAAGGCCTGAACATCAATTGCCATAGGCCTATTTGATGCTGGTAGATAAGTCAAACTCACTAAACTTTCTCCCCGGTGACTCAAAGCATTGGCCACGACATTGGACTTGCCCGGTTGATACAGAATAGTGATATCATAGTCCTTCAGGAATTCTAACCACCTCATCTTACGCAAATTTTAGATCCTTTTGCTTGAATAGGTGATGCAAGCTCTGATGGTTAGTATAAATCTCACAAGGCATACTGTATTGATAATGACACCAAATCTTTAGTGCGTGAACAATGGCAGCTAACTCAAGGTCGTGGACCATAGAACTCTTCTCATGTACCTTCAACTGTCTGGATGCGTAGGCAATCACCCTACCATCCTGCATCAACACCGCTGTGAGGCCAATCCTCGAGGCATCACAATAGACCGTATAAGACCCCGAACTTGTAGGCAATATCAAAATTGGGGCTTTAGTCAAAGATGTATTGATCTTCTGAAAGCTTACCTCACATTCTTCCATCCACTGGAACGGAGCACCCTTCTGGGTCAATCTAGTCATAGAGGCTGCAATTGATGAAAAACCATCCACAAAACGATGGTAGTATCCCACCAAGCCGAGAAAACAGCAGGTCTCTGTAGCTGAGGATGGTCTGGGCCAACTCTGCACTGCCTCTACCTTCTTAGTATCCAACTGAATACCCTCACTCGATACCCCGTTGTCACGCCCCAAAATCTGAGGAGCGCGACCGACGCTCAACCGAGTAAACTCGTCTGAGCAATCCTGTTACGTCTCATTCTACCCAAACTAATTCATGAACTCCATTAATCAAATTCTATGAACATGTCATTAACGATTTCCATTTCATTTTCATTAGCAACTTAATCCACAATTTTGAAGGTATTACAAGTTTTATACATCACTGCCAAACATCAATACTACTACTTTAATTTCAATACACGACGCTACCCGCAACGTGTCTACGGAGCCTCTAAATACAACTGAAGAATAATATCAAAATGCCGACAACAAGGCTGTAGCTATACCTCAAATACAAAGTACATGATTAAGAGATAAAACAGGACCCCGAAATAAAGTGGGGCTCACCAAGTCAACTGAAAAGATTATACGGCACTGGCAGCGACCAACATTGCTTGCTATAGAAACACCTACATCAATTAAAGACGTAGCGCCCTCGTCAAAAGGGACTTTAGTGCCATCGAATAGCACTTGTATGTATGAACAAACTTTACTCTAAGTAGAATCGAACAATATACAAGTAGAAGACAGTCATGGAAACCAATTAATGATGCACCAAAATACAGAGAACACAAGTGAGAGTTTCATAGTTTCTTATTTCATCTTTTCATCCTTTTGATTTATAGTCTTTTATAGTCTGGCCGACCGGCTAATCCATCCCAAGTGAGACATATCCATATTCACAATAATGTTCTGGAACCTAATATAAATACCACCATTTGTATAGAATGGAGTTCGATCTCGACCCGATTGGCTAAGCCATCTCACTTGGGAGATAACCTCTTTCAGTCATCCCTCAGTTCAAATTGCTTTCCATTTTCCCATTACATGGCGCCACACACCTCTTTATAAGCTTATTTGTTTGCACTTGGATACATTGTTACAATTCAAATATTCAAGTCTTTCCCTTATTTTTTCATTCATATAATATTATCTTTCATGTTGATAAGTTCCAACATATGATGAATTGTGCACATAATAGGATGAGAACAAACAATCATGATTCACAACTTCAAGCAACATGGTAAAATGGTAAACAACTAAGACAACTAGGGAACATAATCTTTCACTTCAACATATTAGAACAAACAATTCAAGTATGATCAAGCAAGGAACTCATATAAAATGCACGGACCTAACATGATGGTTCTACAAAGATTAAAGTTAGCGATACATGCCTCGTTTAAGGTTTCCTTAAGTTACTTCAACGTTCCAGAAATTATAGCAATCCCAATCTACTTTGAGACATAACAAAATTGAACACAATTTAGGAAGGTCTTCATAGTTTAAGCTCTTTTATGCATTTTATCAAATACTAATTGTGCATTTTGATTTCAAATCTCTTTTACAAGATTTCCTTCATTCCCCAACCCAATATTTACTTATTTATGTTCAAAAAAGTTTCCACAAACCTAATTGATAAATGCATGTATACATAATAGTATTACACCCAAGAATTGCACCTTAATACCCTATCTTGTACCCCAAACTCGAAATTAAAGTCTAATGTATAGAATCTTACCTCTTAGATTAAGAACTTGTGATTGGGTTCTTTGATTCTTGAAGGTTGACGCAAGGTTGGATGATTGAATATTGGGTTCCTTCTTCTCTCTCTAAAATGCTCTCAACTCTATCTAAAATCAGTAGAAAAATTACCCCAAATGAATCCCCAAAGACTATATATTAAAATGGGGTCGAGTTATAAAAATAGGAAGATTTGCCCTCCGAATGCGGATATGCGATCGCATAATGGACCGCAGAATGGGTATGCTGGCTGCAAACGTGTCACAAAGCTCGATGCCCAAAACTCTAGTCCAGTTTGTGACATGATTTGCGATCGCAAATCAAGTATGCAGACCACATAATGGATTTTGCGATCGCATATCTTACACATGATCGTATTTTTCTATCCTTTTATAATTTGATCATAACTTTGTGTAGAAACAAATGACGAACGGTTTGAAGCATTGGAAACTAGACTCAAAGATCTTTCATTCAATAGGTTTTTCAGCACATAAAACCTTACACATATCTAGATTTTCTTGTTAAAAATATGGACTAGTGCAAGTACCTTTGGAATCTTAGCGTATTATGAACTTTTTTTCAATTTTTCCTTAGACTTAGGCCTTTCATTGGTCCCCAAATTACTTACCATAAGACATATACACATACTACCAAGTCCAATTGATGTACACCATGTTAATAGCACATAAATTATTATATAAGCTTACGTGGCACCACGAAATCCTAGTTTACTTAGCAAAATTTTCTAGAGCCTTACATTCTCCCCTCTCAGGATCATTCATCCTCAAATAAGGAGTAGAGTCCGACCTAAAAGCTTAAAATAATAAATCTCTTTATAACCTACCTCAAGTCCCTAAATTTGACTAACTCCCAAATTTTTCATAAATTTCAACAGAGTCTCCTTTGTAACTAGGCCTATCCATCTGTCAGAAAACCACCAAAATCATCCTAACAACACTTCCAAAATGAGACAAAGCACCACAATGTATATATCGACAATACCAATTTTTTACCATTACAAGCACTACATTATCATAAGGATACCTGGACATGAACCACACATTTTTCTAAATCATAATACATAGAAGGTATCTTTCAAGTCAAAGCTTTTTGATATACAATCAAGAGAAAATATTTCCCTTCCACGATACTTTCGACCTTCAAGGTGGCGTCCTCGATTACAAGCTTTGCCATAATACATTCACGGAAGCAATTACCACCTCCAAACTTACCTAACAAGGATGACAAGTAGATATCTCACATAAGCTAACTATCCATTAACTTCACCTTCAATAATTTTCACCTGAATGATACGCAATTTATCTCCACTTGCCTTCTTAGACATAGGCATATGAAAACACAAATTCATGAGGAACAATTATGGAGAAACATCATACTCCTATTGCGACCTAATGGGAAATGCGCTTATGTACTCTTCATTATCAATTCTCATAATATCTATAGGGGAAAATTTTGAGAATAACCTGCTCACCCTCCAAACTCTAAATCTCTAGGCTAACACTCACATTAAACCCTTGATGACCTTCAACAATTACTCCAAAATGTGTTATCATAAACTTACCATAAACTTACCAATCAAATATATATGTGATCACCATGAAAAGCTTCCTTTTTTAATTGTCTGAACTTACAATACCCAATAGATCTAATACAATGAGGAAGAACAAAGTTCAAGATCAGGCTTGAGTTATTCAGGAATCCATTAATGTGCTGAGCAGAGCATTTTCATGAGGTTATATGCTAAGAGATACAAAGATTATTGTTAACAATACTGACATGGTTAATTATTGTGATGCCATCAATAATTAGACAAACAAGGAATACGGATAACTCGTACATTGGTAATATGAACCATTGAGGAGGAATACTCAAGTACGTGAACCACTCGTCTTCTACAACGTAGGGAAAATCTGTTTATCAAGAATGAGAATACTCTGGCACCTTGATTGCAATATGGATTTCAAAATACATAAAGTTGTACTTGACACACAGAATCTATGCCACAAGCTCATGAGGATAAAAAGGAGTTGAACACTTATGAGATTATCATGTTTCAAACAGCTTAACCCTTCATGATAGTTGATCTTATACGAGAGAACTAAATATACGACAACTTGTCTTTCAAATCAATATGCTCATGATATGTGTTAACATATAAGGGCATCTAATCTCAACCTTTCACGAGTGAAACTACATAGCTTGGACATCCTACCATAGGGGTGAAATTATGTATTGGTTAAAGGAGTTCCAATGATTGACGTAATGCTCCGGGAAGAAAGACAATTAAAAATCATATCCTCCTGGAACGCCAGGGTTAGCAAAATTTCCCGCACATGACAATGGCATTTTCAATAATCCTAGAAGCCGAGTGAGAAGAAGACCATGTAATCCATCCAACCCGACCCATTTAAGACTTTTGAAAAGGGGACACACTTTGGTTTGAAACCATGGCAATATAAGCTTGAACTTAGGGGAAATAATTACTTTTGGAACCCACAAGACAATCCCACATAGCTCTAGAAAATTGATAACAATGGCGAGAAAGTACTTAAAACCATTACGAGTTGGTATAAAACAAGGCCTTAAAGTGACCACATGGATAAGATTGAAAGAATGAGACATCCGAATGCATTTATCGGGGAAAAGTAACCTAGGTTATCTAGTCACATGGACAAGTAGAGCAGGTAGATGATTGTGTAGGAGAACATCTCATAAGGAGTGCGAGCAATATCTTTTTATACTAACCAAAGGTACATGTCCCCATCCTATTGCTATAAGACTTCCTCTTTGATGCCATGAAACGTAAATTTATTTTACAATGAGATATATCAGATGAAATAGATAGTAGGGTAGCAAAACTATTGAGCACCATTTGGAACCAACAAGCTTAAACCAAGTTGAAGACATTAGAAGTCTCTACGAAGGAGAAATTTGCCCACTTTCAAGGCTCTTGTAGAATACATAAAAGTGAGGTTAATTGAATCAGATCATATAGTTGGGTAACTAGTCGAGATATTGAGATAATATTGCATTGAAGATTACGGGTAAACAACACATGATGCAAGACAAATCAAAACAAAGTGAGAGAGCCTTATGGAAGTAACATTTACATTGTAACCACTAGGAATAATGGTAATATAAAGGGATTACGAGAAGCTATATTTTTTAAAGAAGATCTCTGTATAAAGTCACATGATGTATAGCTCTAGAATTCAAAAATCCAATTATGTTTAGCAACTCAACTTCACAATGAAGCACTATAGCACACTTCTACACAACCAACTATTACCAGCCAAATTGGGAGACGCTATAAGACTTGATTGAGAGAAAAGTTTTGGCATACGAATGTGTTGCTAGGTGTATTGATACTTGGTCAACCCAAAACCAAAGGCGAGAGTTAGTCTGATAAGCAGATCATTGAACTAGCACATGATTAAATAATCCATTTTCGAAAGAAGATCATTCAATCTCAGCAATTGCGACATGCTATCAACCCTTGATGAACTTGAAGTGAGGTGGGAACCCATCGGGATAGTATAAAATGATCTTGGAAGGTTTGCAGATGTTCATAATGAGTTCTCCATGGATTTTGACCTGAGAACTACCCAGACACTTATGACAGACAGAAAAAACATAAGAAATAGGCGTTGCGCTGTAATAACCCTCCCAAAGATGTGCTTGGTCCTGATGGAGAACCTAGTAAGGGTCCTTCCAAGAAAAGAAGTGTTACAGTGACTCACAGAAGGATATGTGTTCACATGGTGATCGAACAAGTGTGGGGAAACTAGCACAATGAGTTCACTAACTAAGGAACACCATTAACACCTGCTATGGAGGTGTAAAGAGAAAATAAACATTTGTCATAAGCTAGACATGCTTCTGCTATATTATCTCCCAACTGCAATATACGACCATGCCACGGGCAACCATAATACTAGAACAATGTGAGCTACTTACTGCAATCCCAAGTGGACACGAAAGTTATGGCGGCACAAGATCTTCCTATGACGGGGATGTGAGGATCTCAATTTTTAGAGAGTCTTTATACGCACGGTGACCATTTTGATTGACATGCATTCATGTGAGGTGTTAAGGTATGCTATTATGTTACTAGATAGTGAGAAGCTTTCATGATGATATTCGCAAGAGAGTAGATTGACTGTTCAAACCTTATAAGCCATATACACAACTGAGTAAAAGAGTGACTCGAGAAGGATCGCAACGCTGGGATGCTTTGCATGGAACTTGACACCGCATAGGTAAACTTTACTATGGTGCATGTATAGGCACAAGCGAGTAGATGTTGTCTATTTAAATAAAAAGATCCTGTAAGAAATTCATCAGGTATAGTCCCTTGTTGAGAATTTAAGAAAATCAAGTGGGTAGTATTAATCCTAGAGTCATAACTCCATTCAAGGAATCAATTACAAAACTAAGTCATAACTCCATTCAAGGAATCAATTACAAAACTAACTTCCACAGGAATGTAAATAAGAGATTTCGTAATACAGTGGATTCACAAATAATGCGTCTCATTCAAAGAGTCGATACATGCAATATTTTGTTATTCAACACCTTGTTAAGACCATGTTTATAAGAATTCTTCAATATGGATGTACATACATACATATATATATATATATATATATATATATATATATATATATATATATATATATATATATGTATATATATATATATGTGTGTATATATATATATATATGTATATATATATATATATGTATATATATATATATATATGTATATATATGTGTGTGTGTGTGTGTAGAAATTTTGATTTGACTCACATAATGATGTTAGTTGATAGGGCAATAGCTTAATTGATACACCTCGACTCTACAACTCTAATGTACATAGGTGACATACTGAAATATTACATGATCTGATGGTGCAGAGACATCAATAGGGACAAGGACACTCCCCTCTTAATGATAGGTTTTACCAATCCCTCCATATCTCAATACATTCTCCTAACAAGTCCTTGGGCAATACACTCAGACTCAATGGTAGGATCAATCCCTCCTTACATGCTTCAAATTCACGGATTATGGTATCAAGGTTACCAATCTTGAGAATAAGACTTAGAGAGGATATCATCTCCCTAACCTGAGCTCTATCACACGATTGGAGTATCAATCAAAGAAGGGTGAAATTCCTAAATGTCCGAATAGCCTCCAACTTATAGATGTGGTTGACTACACACTATTAGACACGACTCTGAGACATCCTAGGACACTTTAAAACCATAGGCTCTGATACCAAGTTTTTCACGCCCCAAAATCTGAGAAGCGCGACTAGCGCTCAACCGAGTAAACTCGTCTGAGCAAGACTATTAGGTCTCATTCTACCTAAACTAATTCATGAATAAATTGAAGATGGACTCCATTAATCAAATTCTATGAACATGTCATTAACAATTCCCATTTCATTTTCATAAGCAACTTCATCCACAATTTTGAAGGTATTACAAGTTTTATACATCACTGCAAAACATACATATTTCTACTTTAATTCCAATACCCGACACTACCCACAACCTGTCTACGAAGCCTCTAAATATAACCAAAGAATAATATGGAATGCCGGAAACAAGGCTCCGGCTATACCTCAAATACAAAGTACATGATTGACAGATAAAATAGGACCCTGAAATGAAGTGGGGCTCACCAAGTCAACTGAAAGGATGATGCGGCACTAGCTGCGACCAACACTGCCTGCTATAGAAACACCTACATCCATTAAAGACGTAGAGCCCCCGGCAAAAGGGTTGTTAGTGCCATCGAATATCACTAGTATGTATGAACAAACTTTACTCTAAGTAGAATCAAACAATATACAAGTAGAAGACAGTCATGGAAACCAAACAATGATGCACCAAAATACAGAGAACTCAAGTGAGAGTTTCATAGTTTCTTATTTCATCTTTTCGTCCTTTTGATTTATAGTCTCTTAGTGTCAAGTTCCACAATTCTTAATTCCACCGTAGGGTTTTTAACAAGGATTCCGGTCTCTGCCCGACCGGCTAATCCATCACAAGTGAGACATATCCATATTCACAATAATGTTCCGGAACCCAATATAAATGCCACCATGTGTACAGCTTGGCGTCCTATCTCGGCCCGATCTGCTAAGCCATCTCACTTGGGACATATCCTCTTTAAGTAATTCCTTAGTTCAAATTTATTTCCACTTTCCCATTACATGGCACCACACACCTTTCTATAAGCTTATTTCCTGGCACTTGGATACATTGTTACAATTCAAATATTCAAGTTTTCCCCTTATTTATTCATTAAAATAATATTATTGTTCATGTTGATAAGTTCCAACATATGATGAATTGTGCACATAATAGGATGAGAACAAATAATCATGATTCACAACTTCAAGCAACATGGTGAAATGGTAAACAACTAAGACAACTTGGGAACATAATCTTTCACCTCAGTACATTAGAACAAACAATTCAAGTATGATCAAGCAAGGAACTCATACCAAATGCACGGACCCTAAAGTGATGATTCTACAAATATTAAAGTTAGCCATACATACCTCATTTAAGGTTTCCATACGTTACTACAACGTTCCGGAAATTACAGCAATCCCAATCTACTTTGAGACATAACAAAATTGAACACAATTTAGGAAGGTATTCATAGTTTCAGCTCCTTTGAGCATTTTATCAAATACTAGTTGTGCATCTTGATTTCAAATATCTTTTACAAGATTTCCTTCATTCCCCAACCCGATCTTTACTTATTTATGTTTAAATGTATTACCACAAACCTATTTGGTAAATTCATGTATACATAATAGTATTACACCCAAGAATTATACCCCAATACCCATTTTGTACCCCAAACTCGAAATTAAAGTCTAATGTATAGAATCTTACCTCTTAGATGAAGAACTTGTGATTGGGTTGTTTGATTCTTGAAGGTTGATGCAAGGTATGATTGGATTTTGGGTTCCTCCTTCTCTCTCTAAAATTCTCTCAAGTCTCTCTAAAATAAGTAGAAAAATGACCCTAAATGAAGCCCCAAGAATATATATTAAAATATGATTAGGTTATGAAAATAGGAAGATTTACCCTCCGACTGCGGGTATGCGATCGAATAATGGACCGCAGAATGGGTATGCTGGAGGCAAATGTGTCGCAAAGTTCGGTGCCCAAAAACTTGGTCCAGTTTGCGACCTGATTTGTGATCGCAAATCAAGTATGCGGACCGCATCATGGATTTTGCAATCACATATCTGACACAGATCGCATTTTTCCAGCCTTTGATAATTTAATCATAATTTTGTGTAGGAATGTCCAAATGACGGATGGTTTGAAGAGTTGGCAACTAGACTCAAAGATCTTTCATTAAATAGGTTATTCAGCACATAAAACCTTATACATATTTAGATGTGATTGTTCAAAATATGGACTAGCGCAAGTACCTTTGGAATCTTAGCGTATTATGAATGTTTTTCCAATTTTTCCTTAGACTTAGGCCTTTACTTTGTCCCCAAATTACATACCATAAGACATATACCCATATTTACCAAGTCCAATTGATGTACACCATGTTAATAGCACATAAATTATTATAATAAGCCTACATGGCACCACGAAATCCTAGTGTACTTAGCGAAATTTTCTGGGGCCTTACACACGTGGCCTAAGAATGCCACGTAATCCAACCAAAACTCACATTTTGAGTAATTCGCATATAACTTCTTTTACCTTAGAGTATGAAGCACTATCATCTGGTGCTGCTCATGATCTTCCCGATTTCGGGAATACACTAGAATGTCATCAATAAAGATAATGACAAATGAGTCAAAATATCGCCAGAATACACTGTGCATAAAATGCATAAAAGATGATGGGGCATTGGTTAGTCCAAATGACATAACAGGGAACTCCAAATGACCATACCGAGTCCCGAAAGCAGTCTTCGAGATACTAGCTCTCGAATCATCTATCGATAGTAACATGAGCGTGAGTCAATCTTAGAAGAAACTTGTGCGCCCTCAAGCTGGTCAAACAGATCATCAATACGAGGCAAAGGATAATGGTTCCTAACTGTAACCTTGTTCAATTGGCAATAATTAATACACATATGCAAAGAATTATCCCTTTTTCTTCATAAACAAGACATGAGCACCCCATAGTGATACTGGCGAATAAAAACCTTATCAAGCAATTCCTGTAATGGGTCCTTCAACTCCTTCAACTCTGGAGGAGCCATACGATACGGAGGAATAGAAATAGGCTGAGTGATCGGCAACAGATCAATACCAAAATCAATATCTCTATTAAGCGGCATGCTTGGAAGAGCAGCAGTAAACACATGGGGAAAATCCCATACTACTGGAACTAAATCAACTAAAGGGGTATCAATACTGACATCTCTCACATAGGCTAAATGCACGTCACACTCCTTCTCAACCATACGTTGAGCTTTAAGGAAAGAAATAACTGTACTAGGAGTGTGATATAAAGTACCCCTCCACTCAACACGTGGTACACCTGGCATAGCCAGTGTCACGGGTTTGGTGTGACAATCAAGAATAGCATTATGGGGCGACAACCAGTCCATGACCAAGATAATATCAAAATGATGAGCAATAATAAATCAGCTTTGGTCTCAAAACCACTAAGAGCAATCAAACACGACCGATAAATGCGATCTACAACAAGAGAATCTCCCACATGAGTAGAAACATAAATAGGGGAACTCAAAGAATCTCGAGGTACACCCCAAATGCTGAGCAAAGAAAGAAGAAACATAAGAGTAAGTGGAGACTAGATCTAATAGAACCGATGCATCCCTGTGACAAACCAGCATAGTACCTGTGATAATAGAATCGAAGGAAGCGGCCTCGGTACGGGCAGGAAGGGCATAATATCTGGCCTGGCCTTCCCCTCTAGTTGGCTGAGCAGGTAGGGTAACAACTAGTGATACGATCATAGCCTAAGAACTCTGCAAAGTGCGCTGTGGCTGAGAAGTCTATGGAGGCGCACTCCTCCCAACTTTAGGGCACTCCCTCACCACATGGCGTGTGTCACCACACTTAAAAAATTCTCTAGGGGGATGTGGCAGTGGGAACTATGCGGTACGGGTACTCCAATACCCCTGAACACCTGAATCACTATGTGAAATCTAAGATGAAAACTGAGCTAGCTGACCTACAAAACCTCTACTATGTTGTACTCTCCCTCCAAAATAAGGACTAGTGGGTATCTCCAGTACAGGAGGTCTACTCACTCCCCGATACTCTCTCTCCTGACCTCGTCTGTGCATTCTCTTTTGGACCCACCTGGCTCGTACTCGGCGAGAGGTCCTCACCGCCCGATGAACTGGGACCATAGGCTGTGTGGCTATGACATCTGGAACCCGATCAATGAGAACTCGCTGCTCTAGAGTGGGGGTAGTGGGAGTCTGGATCCCTTCTCAAATATTTTAAGTAGTTGGTACAACCTGAATCAACCTCGCATGAACTAATGCACCAAACATGTTCAAGAACTATGCTACTTTCTCCTGAAGTGCTGGAGTAGTAGTAGTAGGCGTATCAGGTGCCTAGGCTCTAGTTAGAACTGCTGGTGGCTCCACGGTGGATGCTCATAGGGGTGCTCTGGCTACACCGAGTGTGCACCCTCGGCCTCCCCGACTTCTAGCGACTCTCGCAGCGGTGCGAGTGTCTGATCACATCTGATAGCGCGTGTCCTCACAATTGGTGAGAGAATAGAAGATAGAAGTTTAGAATTGTGATATCAAAAATCTCGCACGACATAGAATTCAAATAAAGTGGAATTTTCCAAACATTTACATAGCCTCTCGTAGATAGGTACAGATGTCTCCATACTGATCAATGATATTCTAATAAACCGGTTTGTGATTCATGATTCCTATGAACTTAGAGCTCTGATACCAACTTGTCATGACCCCGGTTCGCCCTCCATGAACCATCACGACAGTACCGAGTCTCTACGACTAGGTAATCCTAAATTGCAGAAGCAAAACCAAATTTGTGGAAGTAAAACAATTTAAAATAGGAGTAAAGAAATAAACAACGTTTAACCGTGCCGCTCGGTAGACACAATATTTACCTCTCAAAACTAATTCATGAATCCAAGACACTAAGACCCACAAACCACAAGCTAAGGATACTACATAGCTCCAACTCCAGAATGTCTAACGAAGAACAGAAATACATAATCGCTAATATGTAAAAGTAGGAATAGAAAGGGACTCCTCAATCTGCAGACGCGACAGATATACCTCGAAGTCTTTGGAGCAGTCTCTTCGCCTTAGGGGTGATAGGACTGAGTCGAAGTACCTGGATCTGCACATGAAAAACATGCGCAGAAAGTGCATGAGTACACCACAACGGTACTTAGAAAGTGCCAAGCCTAAACTCAGTTGAGTAGTAACGAGGAAGGTCAAGGCCCTACTAAGGTTAAAAAAAGATAAAGTTCAATAGCGTAGAACAGAGCGGGTATAAATAAGTACATCAGTTAAAGTAACACAAAATATGGAGAAAAAACAACTATACAGAGGCAACATAAACACGGAAGGAAATACAACTCAACACCAATAATATCAATTGGGGTTCTTCCGTGATACCGTCCTGTAGTCCCAAAATACATATTCAGTAAGTCTTTAGGGATACTGTCCCGTAGTCCAGCTCGTAGTACGCGGGGATCTACCGGAATCCCGTTCCATAGTCCCAAACCTAAATGCCCAGTACTGGGGTGATCTACCAGGTGCATTCCCATAGTTCCATATAACTGTGCAGGGGGATCTATTAGAATCCCATATCCGTAGTCCCAAATGTAAACAGACGAGGGGGAACTACCTCAATCCCACATCTGTAGTGCTAATATAAGTACACAGCAGTAACAGGATAAATACTTAGAAATGTTAAACTTCATATTAAGGCAAACAAATAGTCTAGCCTAGCATACTACACAAAATTCAGGTAAAGCAGTTGAACAAATAAGGCAATTTAATCACTTAGACATACTTTCCTAAGCTAACCACAAGTATTATAGTGCAAGTAATAAAATAGGAAAGAAAACATACGAGTAGTTACTTAACGAAAATGGGATTTCCAATGATTAGTACAAGTACAAACTTGTCACCTCTTCAACTATCAAATATACCAAATCCTAGGGGAAAAGTCCCCCACATAAGGTTAGGCAAGCCACTTACCTCGAACTAGCTCAAAAATAACCTGAAACCACATCTTTGCCACGAGTACTCGACTCTAAATGATTCTACAATTAAATTCTAAGCTAGTACGCAAAATTAGGTAAAATGACAAAAATGCCCCTCTGACCCACATCTCAAAATCAGGTAAAATTTATAGTTTTAGAATCCTCACACTCTCACGAGTCTATGCATAACAAAAACACTGATATCGGAATCCAAATATCCCTTCAAATTCTAATTTTAGATTCTCTTAATCTCAATCCCTAATTCCTCAATTTTTGGCGTAGATTCCATGATTTATTAGGTAGATTTCACGATAGGATCGAGTTTTAAGTTCGAGATTCTTACCTCTAACAAGTCCTCCTTGATTCCCTCTTCAATTTTTCTCAAAAAGCTTCAAAACTGAGAAAAAAATGTTGGACTTAGGCCAAAACTCACGAAAATGGCCTTTTAAACATTTTGCCCAGTGATCAGAAATCCTTCTTCGCCAATTCGGTCAAAGCCTCGCATTCGCAAAAGACAAAAACTCTATCGACCAAAACCTTCCTTCACGAACGCGATTCCTTAGCTTCATCAACCTTTGCAAACGCGTCGGGCATCTCGCAAACGCAATGCACAAAGATCCTACTAGCCAATTTCCTCATTCGCGAACGCAAGGTCCACTAGCGAACGCGTACCTTACACTGGAAGACCCTACGTGAAGTGAGGACCATGTCGCGAATGCGAAGACCAATGGGTTCTTACCTTCGTGAACATGGAATATCATCGCGAACGCGAAGCACAAATTAGCTGCTTCACCCAGATGCTCTATGCAAACGCAACACCCTCTCGCGAATGAGATGAGTTTTTTCTTTGCAACACAAAAACCGAAAACTTCAAAAGTTCCACTATCGTCATTTCAAGGCTAAGTAGCTACGGACCATCAAACCATAATCCAAACATGCCCCTATGCCTGAAATCACTCAACAAAGCTAACGGAACTATCAAATTTCTATTCTGAGTTCGTCTTCACACTGTTCCGACTATGGTCGACTTTCTAACACTTAAGCTCTCATTTAGGAACTAAGTGTCCCAAAACTTACTCAAAATTAAAACCGAACATACAGGCAAATCAAAATAGTAGAAATAAACACATGGAAAATAATTAATAGGGGATCAGGGTGTTAATTCTTAAGACGACCAGCTGGGTACTCACATCCTCCTACACTTAAACATTAGCTCGTCCTCGAACTAGTATAAAGACATACCTGAAGAAGTGAAAAGATGAGGATAATGGTTGCGCATATCCTACTCGGTCTCCCAAGTCGCCTCCTTGACTAGCTTACCCCCCGTTGAACCTTCACTAACGTAATGTTCTTTGACCTCAGATTTCTAACCTGTATGTCCAAAATTTCCACTGGGTCCTCAACATAGGATAATCCTTGTCCAACTAGACTCAACTGAAATCCAACACGTGTGTCAGATCACCGTGATACCTCCGGAGCATCGAAACATGAAATACAGGATAAACTCCTGCCAAGCTGGGAGGTAAGGCAAGCTCATAAGCAACCTCCCCACCTAAATATCTCAAAAGGGCCAATAAATCTCGGACTCAACTTCCTTTTCTTCCCAAATCTCATAACGCCCTTCAGAGGCGAAACCTCAAGCAGTACCCGCTCTCCAACCATATGGAAAACACTACAAACCTTCCAGTCCGTGTAGCTCTTCTGTCTGGACTGGGCTATACGGAGTCTATCCTGAATCACCTTAGCCTTCTCCAAAGCATCATGAACTAAGTATGTTCCCGATAATCTAGCCTCACTCGACTTGAACCAACTTACCAGAGATCTACACTGCGTACCATATAAAGCCTTAAACGGCGCCATCTAAATGCTGGACTGATAACTAATGTTGTATGTAAACTCTGCCAATGGAAAGTATTGATCCCGAGACCCTCCAAACTCGATCACACACGCACGGAATATATCCTCAAAAATATAAATAGTGTGCTCGGACTGTCCGTCTTTCTGAGGGTGAAATGTTGTACTCAACTCCACCCGAGTACCCAACTCATGATGAATGACCCCCCAAAACCATGATGTGAACTGAGTGGCTCTATCAAAAATGATGGAAACTAGACTACCATGCAAACGAGCAATATCGCAGATATAGAGCTCCTCCAACCTCTTCGAAGAATAAGTAGTTCACAAAGTTATGAAATGAGCAGATTTGGTCCACTGATCCACAATCACCCAAATAGCATCGAAATTTCTCGAAGTACGAGGGAGACCAACTATGAAGTACATGGTGATACGCTCCCACTTCCACTTCGGAATCTCTATCTGCTAAAGCAATCAACTCGGTCTCTGGTGCTCAGACTTCACATGCTGACAGTTGAGGCATCGAGCTAAAACCCCAACTATGTCTTTCTTCACCCACCTTCACCAATAGTGTTGCGCTAAAACCTGGTACATCTTTGTAGCACTCGAATGAATGGAATATCGCGAAATGTGGGTCTCCTCTAGAATCAACTCCCAAAGCCCATCAACATTGGGTACACAGACCCGACCCCGCATACTAAATACTTCGTCCTCGCTAATGCTCACATCTCTGGCATCACCATGCTGAACTTTGTTCTTGAGGACAAGAAAATAAGGGCTATCATACTGCCGCTCCCTGATATGATCAAATAAAGAAGACCGAGAAACCATGCAAGCTTGAACCCCACTGGCTTCGAAACATCCAATCTCACTAACTGGCAAGCTAAGGCCTAAACATCCATTGCCATAGGCCTCTATGATGCTGGTAGATAAGCCAAACTCGCTAAACGCTCTACCTGGCGACTCAAAGCATCGGCCACCACATTGGCCTTGCCCGGGTGATACAGAATAGTGATATCATAGTCCTTCAGCAACTCTAACCACCTCTCTGGCGCAAATTTAGATCCTTTTTCTTGAACCGGTGCTGCAAACTCCAATGGTCAGTGTAATCTCACAAGGCACACCGTATAGATAATGGCTCCAAATCTTCAGGTTGTGAACACTGGCAGCTAACTCAAGATCGTGGACTAGATCATTCTTCTCATGTACCTTCAATTGTTTGGATGCGTAGGCAATCACCTACCATCCTACATCAACACCGCTCTGAGGACAATCCTCGAGGCATCACAATAGACCGTATAAGACCCCAAACCCACAGACAATATCAAAATTGAGGTTGTAACCAAGGTTGTCTTGAGCTTCTGAATGCTCACCTCACGCTCTTCCATTCATTGGAACGGAGCACCCTTCTGGGTCAGTCTGGTCATAGGGGCTACAATCGATGAAAACCCCTACACAAGACAACGGTAATAACCCGTCAAGCCGAGAAAACTGTTGGTCTCTATAGCTGAGGATGGTGTGGTCCAACTCTGCACTACCTCTACCTTCTTTGGATCCGCCTAATACCCTCACTCAATACCACGTGGCCTAAGAATGCTACGAAATCCAACCAAAACTCACATTTTGAGAACTTCACATATAAATTCTTTTCCCTTAGAGCCTAAAGCACTGTTCTCAAGTGTTGCTCATGATCTTCCTGACTCCGGGAATACACTAGAATGTCATCAATAAAGACAATGACAAATGATTAAAGATATGGCCTTAATACACTGTTTATCAAATGCAGAAAGGTTGTTGGGTCATTCGTCAGCCCCAATGACATAACAAGGAACTCGAATGACCATACCGAGTCCTAAAAGCAGTCTTCGGGATATCTGGCTCTCCAAATCTTCAACTAATAGTGACATGAGCGCGGGCAATCTTAGAAAACACTCATGCGCCTTGAAGCTTGACAAACAGATCATTAATATGAGGCAAAGGATAACAGTTCTTCACTTTAACCTTGTTCAACTGCCAATGGTCAATACACATATACATAGAACCATCTTTTTTCTTCACAAACAAGACATGAGCACCCCAAAGTTATACAGTGGTCCAAATAAACCCTTATCACGCAATTCGTGTAACTGATACTTCAACTCCTTCAACTCAGGAGGAGCCATACGATATGAAGGAATAGAAATGGGCTAAGTGTCCGGCAACAGATCAATTCCAAAATCAATATATTTATCATGCGGCATGCTAGGAAGATCAGCTGGAAACACATCAGAAAAATCACGTACTACTGGAACTAAATCAACTGAAGTGGTATCAATACTGAAATCTCTAACCTAGGCTAAATACGTGTCACACCCCTTCTCGACCATATGATGAGCTTTAAGGAAAGAAATAACTCTACAAGGAGTGTGACCTAAAGTACCCCTCCACTCAACATGTGGTGCAGCTGGCATAGCTAGTGTCACGATTTTGGTGTGACAATCAAGAATAGCATAATAAGGCGACAACCAGTCCATGCCCAAGATAATATCAAAATCTACCATACTGAGCAATAATAAATCGGCTCTTGTCTCAAAACCTCTAAGAGCAACCAAAAATGATCGATAAATGCGATCCACAATAAGAGAATATCCAACATGAGTAGAAATAGCAACAGGGGTACTCAAAGGATCCCGAGGTACACCCAAATACAGAGCAAAATAAGAAGACACATAAGAGTAAGTGGAGTATGGATCAAATAGAATCGATGCATCTCTATGGTAAACCAATGAAGTACCAGTGATGACAGAATCGGAGGAAACAACCTCAGTACGGGCATGAATGGTATAATATCTGGCCCGGCCTTCCCCTCTAGTTGGATGAGTAGGTAGGGTAGCAAGCGGTGCTGTAATCATAGCCTGAGAACTCTGTGAGCGCGTTATGGCTGAGAAGTCTGTGAAAGCGCACTCCTCCCAAGTCTAGGGCAATCCCTCACCACATGGCTTGTGTCACCATACTAAAAACATGAAGAGCAAGTGGAAATGGGAACTGTGCGGTACGGGTATTCCAATACCCCTGAACACCTGAATCACTGTGTGAAATCTAAGATGCAAACTGAGCTGGCTAACCTACAAAACCTCTACCATGTTGTACTCTCCCTCCAAAATAAGGACCAATGGGTCTCGCCTGTATACGAGGTTTACTCACTCCCTAATAATCTCCTTCCTGACCTCATCTGTCCTTTCTCTCCTAGACCCACCTGTCCTCTACTCTGTGAGAGGTCCTTACCACCCGCTGAACTGGGGCCATAGGCTGTGTGACTATAACATTTGGAATCTGAACAATGAGAACTCGTTGCTCTAGAGTGGGGGTGGCGGAGATCTGGATCTCTTCCCCGATCTGTGAAGTAGTTGGTACAACCTGAATCAACCCCACCTGAATTAATGCACCAAACATGCCCAGGAACTGTGCTAATTTCTCCTGAAGACCTAGAGTAATAGTAGTCGATGGCGTATCCGGTGCCTAGGCTCTAATTGGAACTGTTGGTTGCTCCTCAGTGGCAGCTCGTGCGGGTGCTCTGTCTCACCGCGTGCGCATCCTCGGGCTCTACCCCAGACCCTACTTTTGGTGACTCTCGCATGGGCGTGGGTGCCTGATCATCTCTGCTAGCACGTGTCCTCACCATTGGTGAAAGAATAGAAGATAGAAGTTTAAAATTAGGATATCAAAAATCTTGCACGACATGAAATTCAAATGAAGTGTATTTTTCTAATGGTTACATAGCCTCTCATAGGTAAGCATAGACGTCTCCGCACCGATCAGTGAGACTCTAATAAACTCATTTGTGATTCATGACTCCTATGAACCTAGAGCTCTTATACCAACTTGTCATGATCCCGGTTCTCCCTCCATGAACCATCGGGACAGCACCTAGTCTCTACGACTAGGTAAGACTAAATTGCAGAAGAAAAAAAAATTTACGGAAGTAAAACAATTTAAAGCAGAATAAATAAATAAATAAACAATGTTTAAATATGCCGCTCGACATACACAATTTTTAACTCTCAAAACCAATAGATAAATCCAAGACCCAAAAACCCAAAAAGCAGAAGCTAAGGATACTCCAAAGCTCTAACTCTAGAATGTCTAACGAAGTACAAAAATAGAGAAGGGCTAATACTTAAAAAGAGGGACAGAAAGAGACTCCTCGGTCTGCAGACACGGAAGATATACCTCGAAGTCTCTAGAGCAGTCGCCTCACCTCATGGGTGATAGGAGTGAGTCGAAGTACCTGGATCTGCATATGAAAAACATGTGCAGAAAGGGCATGAGTACACCATAACGGTACTCACCAAGTGCAAAGCCTAACTTCGGTGGAGTAGTGACGAGGATGGTCGGGGCCCTACTTAGGTTAAATAAAAAATAAAGTTTGACAGTGTAAAGTAGAGCAGCATAAATAAGTACAGTAGTAAAAGTAACACAGGATATAAAGGACATCAACAATTATACAAACACAACGTAAACATAGAAGGAAATGCAGCTCAACACCAATAAAATCAATTGGATATCTTCCTGTATACCGTCCTATAGTCCCAAATATACATATCCAATAAGTCTTTCGGGATAGTGTCCCGTAGTCCAACCCGTAGTATGCATGGATCTATCAGAATTTCGTTTCGTATTCCCGAACATAAATACCCAGTACTATAGGAATATACTGGGTGCATTCCCGTAGTTTCATGCAACTCTGCAGGGAGAGCTACTGGAATCCCATATCCATAGTCCTATATATAAACAGAGAGGGGAATTGGGGGAGCTATCAAAATCCCACATCCGTAATCCCAATGTAAATACACAGCAGCAACAGGAGAAATACTCAGAAATGTCAAACTTCATATTAAGGTAAATGAATAGCCTAGCCTAAAGTGCTGCACAGAATTCAGGTAAAGTAGTTGAACAAATAAGGCAATTTAATCACGTAGACATACTTTCCTAAGCAAACAACATGTTTAATAGTGCAAGTAATAAAACATGACTAGTAGTTACTTAATGAAAACCGGATTTCCAAAAATTAGTACAAGTACGCACTCATCACCTCACGTACAAGGCATTCATTTATCAAATATACCAAAATCTAAGCGAAAAGTCTCCTACACAAGGTTAGGCAAGTCACGTACCTTAACCAGCTCAAAATCAACTCGAAACCACGTCTTTACCACGAGTACTCGACTCCAAATGGCTCAAATCTATTCACTTCAATTGCATACTGTAAATAACACTTCAAGTAACTAATTCTATGATTAAATTCTAAGCTAATATGCAAAATTACGTAAAATGACCAAATCGCCCCTCGAGCCCACGTCTTGCAATCCGGTAAAATTTATATTTTTAGAATCCTCATACTCTCATGAGTCTAGTCATAACAAGAGCAATGAAATCGGAATGCAAATAGTCCCTCAAATTCTCATTTTAAATTCTCTTAATCTCAAGCCCTAATTCTTCAATTTTGGCTTAGATTCCATGATTTATTAGGTATATTTCACGATAGGATCGAGTTTTAAGTCCATAATTCTTTAATCCAACAAGTCCTCCTTGATTCCCTCTTCAATCTTTCTCAAAAAGCTTCATAACCGAGTAAAAAATTGTGGACTTAGGCCAAAACTCGCGAAAATGGCCTTTTAAAGATTCTGCCGAGCGATCAGAAATCCTTCTTCGAGAACGCGGTCAATGCCTCGCGTTCGTGAAGCACAAAAGTTCCATTGAACAAAACTCTCCTTCACGAAAGCGATCAGTGCTTTCTCTGCAACACAACAACAAAACATCTGCAATCTTTCCAAGTGCAAAAATGGTCTGTTGAGCATCCGAAACACACACGAGGCCCTCGAGACCTCAATCAAACCTACCAACATATCTCATAACTTCATTAAAACTCGAACCTTCGGAATGCTCAAACAACATCAAAAGACCTATTTTACATTGGATTCAAGCCTAAGTATTCCAAAAACTTAAAAATACGCTTTCGATCAAAAACTCTATCAAACCTCGTCTGAATGACCTGAAATTTTGCACACACATCACCTTCAACACTATGGAGCTAGTCTGACTTCCAGAATTTAATTTTGACACTCGAATCAAAATCTCAATATCGAATCAGAAACTTTAAAAATTCCACTTTCGGAATTTCACGCCTAAATTAGCTATGGACCTCCAAACCACAATCTGAATGCGCCCCTAAGGCCGAAATCACCCAATGGATCTAATAGAACCATTGGATTTCCATTCGAAGCCGTCTTCACATTGTTCTGACTACAATCGACTTTTCAACACTTAAGCTCTCATTTAGGGACTAAGTGTCTCAAAACTCACTGAAAATTAAAACCAAACATCCCAAAAAATTAAAATAGCAGAAATAAACATGGTAAAAGCAATTAATAGGGGATCGGAGTGTTAGTTCATAAGACTGGCCGGGTCGTCACATTGGGCCTTACTCCAAATATTTTTCTACATTATGCTTGGATGATGATATGGAAATAGATTCATCCGAGCTGATTGAGAAGTCAAGGAATGAGGAACAAGGTGCCTACATTATGGAATTTTTCTTTCCAAAAAGATGGGACTATATACCTCATCTAAAATCCAAAAAGTGTAGAATAGTACAATGGTTGCTTGGGCCAATTAGATTTGTTCCTCCAACGTTGGAGCATAGCCTAAAACTTGATGCCAAATTGGGGGTTTAATTCATAAGCTCAAGGTGGAGGAAAATGCGGGTTATTAGGCATGAGGGAGGCCTAAGAGGTATTGGGGAGAGGTGATTAGGCATGACATGGCTAGAATGCGGGTTTCCGAGGACATGACCCTTGACAGGAAAGTCTGGAGGTCTAGTATCAGGGTTGTAGGATAGGGGCTCGTAGATTTTTTTGTTTTTTACCCCTCACCCGGGGTTGGGTGAGGCTTGGCAGGGCTATCCATAGATGATTTATGTTTTGAAGTGTGTCTCCCTTATGGTAGTTACAGTATGATATTATTGCATGCTATTTTATTTATGATTCTTATGTTTAGATAATTAGTAACGCTATTTCTACTGGAGTTAATAATGCTCTTTTATTTTTATTTTTTTTGTTTCTCCTTTCCTTCACTGAGCCGAGGGTCGATTGGAAACAGTCTCTCTGTCCTTTCGGGTAGGGGTAAGGCTCGTCTACATATTACCCTCCCCAGACCCCACTTTGTGGGACTATACTGGGTAGTTGTTGTTGTTGTTGTTGTTGTTGTTGTAAGGTGGAGGAAAAAATGGTTCGTGTCGTGCCGTAACGTTAAATCAAGTTCTTATTGGGAGGCAACCCAGCTTTATTGCTTTATTTTATTTTTTATTTCTTTAATTGTATTATGTTTGTAGTGTCGAGTTTTTATTTTCTAGGATCATGAAAAACAAAGTTATTGGAAGGATGCAACAACAAACCATATGGTTGGAACTAAGTGTGAGGTACCCACACGAAGTACCAGGCCTGGGAGAAGTCTGAGTATCCTTTGAGATGCTAATACTTCGCCTTTGGCCTACCAGAGAGTTTCTTTTACCCTCTTATTAGATATAGTGTGCATTGGGGATATTGCATAATTTTAAGTGTGGGGTGAGGAGATTGTATGGGTGACTTTCTATGTTATTCTAGTTGTGTTAGTTTAATAAGTCTTTTTTTCTTGAGGGATTTAATTCAATAAAAATATTTCTTTGTAGATATTGTAGTAATTCCCCCTTGATTTTTCTTTGTGCCGCAGTTCTTTCCAAGGGTTTTGTTTGAACTGGGTATAATTAGTTTTCTTAAGGAGCAGGAGCTAGTGAGACATGAATTGAGTCGCAGCGATAACTCTTGAATTTTTTATGCCTTGAGAATAGAGAGTACTACGGTTGTGACGCTTAGGCTCAGTTTTTAACTCTTGTAGAAGTACCTTAAATTATATGACCTTAAATTTGCTTAACTGCTTTGACTAGTGTGTCTTGATATAACCAATCCTGCACGATTTATGTGCCATCTGTGTATAAGATTTTGTGTTATTTTGTGCATGCATTTGATGTCTAGAACTTTTCCCGTGTATTTGCACAGGGAAATAGTAGTTTTGTTCAGTCTTGGAAGTGATAAAGGTGTTTCTTTGTTGAGCCAAATATGTATATTTTACCTGCATAATTGCTTTGTATCGTAGTTAACTCTTTTGAGCCTATAATCTTGTTTCTTTGGCAACCACATTACAAGCCTCACCCATTTGTTTGAATTAACCATCTATTTGAAACTTTTAACCTCTAATGAGCACTTGAATAGTTATGAACTTTGTAAAAGTTAAAGTGTGAGGTGGTTGGTTTGGATTTTGAGTGGAACTAATGAAATAAGGAGAAAGGTGCACTGTTGTAAAAAAGTAAGAGCCTGTTGGATTGAAAAAAAGTTGGATTGTTGTGAAAATTATTCCTTGATAAGTGATGACTTTTGATGTAGTTGTGCTTAAAGAAGTATGGGTTAATAGTCATTGATGTGAAGGTGAAATTTGGTTTGACATAAGTATGAATTTTGAATGTTAAAGTATATGTATTAAAGTACTTAGGGAGGTATAGTCACTCTTATATCCAAATATATCCTACCCGACACGCAGCCTACATTACAACCAATGAAATTCCTATTTGATCTTTGATTGAATGAACTCGATTAGTGGAGTATTACTATGAGCAAGCTTATGGTGCGTCTTTTGTAGCATATGAATGTTATTTCTGAGAGTGAATGAATTCTTCCTATCTTGAGTTCCTAATTGTTCTTAAATATTATTTTGTGTGTGAAACTACTCTCTTTTGTATTGTGAGGGCGCTTGATTCATGAAGAAAATGTAATGTCATTGACCTCTATGTTAGAGTAAGTGGGTGAGTTGTGAATAATGCGTGGTACTTGTGAGTCAAATCTGAAGGTGAAGATGTTACACTTTTGTGCTTAGTCTATTTTAAATATTCTTGGTGCGATGAGTTAGGAGAATTATTTAAAAAGGTCATGTCTATATAAAGTGTAGTTTGATTGCTCGAGGACGAGCTATGGTTTAAATGTGGGGTGTTGATGATAGGCTATAGTTGCGTATTTTAGTCGCTTATACACTCTAATGTACTGCACTTTAATTGAGTTTGAGCTTTAATCACTAGTGTTTTGCATTAATTGTATATTTTATGCCTTGCAGGAGTGATTCCAAGCTATGTAGATGATATAGAATGAAGTAAAGTGATTTGGAGCTTTGAAGTCTAAGTAAAAGTCCAAAGAATCAGGGCGGGATTGTGCTCGGGGATCAATGGATAATAGTGAAGAACCAAAAGGAGAATCGAGCTGGCATACATCGCATTGTCTAGTAAAATGCACATAATTTTTCGCTCAGAACTTCGTTTGGGCTCCACAATATATCGTTGGAAAGCTATTTGAAAAGGATACAACTTTCATATTTTTCATTTTTGTGAATTCCCACTACCATGATGCAATGTGTGCCCTATCTATGCAATTTTCCAACAGTCTGTCAAAAAATAGGTCTCTGAACTTCCCCGTTGCCGCGCAGCACAATGTGGCGCGTTTGTACAAATTTTATAGAGCTAGTGTCCTATTTCGCGTAGGAAAAGGTGTTTCGTCTGGGCCGGACCCTATTTGTTATAAATACATGTAAAAATATTATTTTGAGAGACTTGGACAGACCTTTGACATACTTTTGGCATAATTTAGATCTAATGAGGCTAAGGATGCTGGAGATTCGACTTAAGGAGGCAAGAACACACTAGGATCAAGGAGGAAAATTCTTCTAAGAGTTCTTCACTTCCGTCTTCCTATTTTCATTAATTGTTATGAATTCTAGTATTATATTTATACATAATATTATGAATAGCTAATTCATTATCTAGGGTTTTGATGGAACTTATTAAAGGATGATTATCCTTTTACGTTAATAGATTCGCTGTAGTATTTTCTTTATTTGTTCAACTACGTTATTATTGTGGTTGGTTGAAGAGCTCCCAATCGACTGTGGCTATTTAGCATGTATTACTCGGGAGAGAGTACATATTTAGGTAGCTATTGAACAACATCACTCCTAACGTATATGAGAGATCAATACGGAGGATTTAAAGGTGGGATTAGGGATAACAAAACTTTGAGTGCGATCCGAGTGAGCCGTACTTAATGCCATCTAGCATAATTGGGAAGAATATATCTAGTAAATTATGGTAATTACTCGGGAAAGAGTTATGACAGTCGGAGTGCTCATGATCAGTGGTGAATACTAAGGAGAATTTATAGAAAACATAGCGAGAAGAATTCCGGTAATAGAAAAAATCATAACTCTAGACCTCCTTAATCTTGTCTCCAACCTTTAGTATCTTCAAATGTTAATTTAGTATTTTAATTTTTTAATTAATTAGTTAAACACAAGAATCTTATTATCTATAAGTTAAGAATTGTTCAAGCTTGTCTTCTTGGTAATAGCAAACAGTTGTAGCTAAGCCTTAGTTCTCTGTAGGATTATATTTGCAACCACCGCTTAGTCCTTTCTATAAGGCATAGTCGGGCATGATTATTATGATATTTGTAGGTATATATAACTGAGTAGAAATAATGTATGAAAACTGTAGATAAGTTGTATAATATATAACTAGTTGTATAAAATTTATTTTTACTACGTATAAATCAGATACAAAATATACAAAAGACATATTGTATAAATTTAGTATTAAATTTGTATTTAAGTTATATGTTATATGTTATTGTATATGTATTTAACTGGGTAGAAATAATGTATGAAAATTATAAATAAGTTATATAATATATAATTAGTTGTATGAAATTTGTTTTTACTATGTAGAAACCAGATACAAAATATACACAAGACATATTGTATACAATTTGAATGAAAATTATATTTAAGTTATATGATATTATAGTTATATTCTCTACCCCTTCGGGGTAGGGATAAGTTTTGTGTACACACTACCCTTCCCAGAACCGATTAGTGAAATTTTACTGGATTGTTGTTGTTGTTGATCTTGTAATTATATTTAACTAGGATAAAAATTATGTATGAAATTTGTAAGCAATTTAATAATATGTATTATACAAATAGTAAATCACCTGTGATAAGCATATCATTTTAGTTATGCAACAATCCAGAAACATGAAAATACAACACAAAAAAATTGACCACCGGCCATGTCTTTTGAAACACATGTTTATTTGTTAAAAATAGATTTTAAAATAAACTTCACCTACCAAGGTTAGGCACCGGCCATGGTGTGTTAAATTTTTGGTTCTTTGTTTCACATTATTTGTTCACACTAGGGGTTAACTAGTATAAATAGGCCTTGTAATTCATTTGGTTATTATCAAGTTTTCAAGCAAGTATTGAGTGATCAATAACTTGAGTGTAAGGAGTGTTTGCAAGAAATACTTTTGTATTTGAGAGTTTCCGAGTTGTATTAATAAATCCATTTTCGGTATTCTTTTGTCTCCATAAATTGTTTTGGGAATCATTAATTATTTTTTGGTTCCTACATTTGGTATCAGAGCTAGTTTGAGTCTTGTGAGGTGTTAGGAAATTGAGTCATGTCAGGCAATAACTCTATTCAGTTTCAACTCCCAAAACTCAACGGTAAAAATTAAAACAATTGGGCTATCCAATTGAAAGTATTTTTCCGATCACAGGCTTTATGGGAAGTGGTGTAAAATGGCTATACCGAAGTTCCAGACGCCAAAGAGTTCGAGGCGTTGAAGTAGGAGGAAAAAGACGGTTTAATTGAAACTCGGAAAAAGGACCATAAGGCATTGTACGCTATCATTCAGGCTATCGATGAACTGGTATTCGAAAAAATATCAGTGGCAGAGACGTCAAACCAAGTGTGGGTTATTCTTGCAGAAAGCCTACAAAGGTGACGATCGAGTGAAGCGGGTCCGATTACAAACACTCCGTGCAGATTTTGAGTTCTTGCGCATGAAGGACTCGAAAAATGTTGCAAGCTACTTTGACTGTGTGCAGTCAGTTGTATACCAATTGCGGGCTAACGGTGAATCGTTGGACGAGCAGAGGGTGGTAGAAAAAATCTTACGCTCTTTGAGCACAAGATTTAACCACGTAGTAGCTGCAATCAAAAAAGGTCAAGATACAACTATGTCGGCAGACCAGTTGTTGGGTTCGTTAAGTTCTCATGAGCATAGAATGAACCAGACGACGAGTAGCAGTAACCAAGAACAAGCTTTGCAAAGCAGCTATGTCCCAGGAAATCGCGGTGGCAGTCAAGGCAAAAACAGCCATGGACGCAGTGGCGGACAAGGTAGCGGGCAAGGTGGAGGAAATTGGAAAAATAATTCTTCTGGTAAAATTGACAAGTCCAAAGTCAAATGTTACCGGTGTCAATAACTTGGCATTACAACAGGGAATGTCCACGTGGCAACCGACACGGACGAACGCAGCAGGCGTATGTTGCAGAGGCAAGTGACGATATGGTTCTACCATGCAACGCTGGAGAACCAAATAAAAATCACTCAGATATTTGGTTTCTTGATAGCGGTTGCTCGAATCATATGTGCGACGCAAGGACCTGTTTACGAAGCTAGAGGAGTATGAAGGCGGTGAAGTCAACTTTGGCAACAAGACGAAGGTGAGTGTCAAAGGTAAGGGTGACATCAATATCTTGTCAAAGGATGGTACGGATGTTACTATCGCCGATGTTTTCTTCGTACCTGGGATTTTTTGGAACTTATTAAGCATTGGGCAGCTTTCAGAAATGGGGCACAAGATTCTTTTCCAAGACGGAGTCTACACGATCCGGAGCAAGAACAACAAGTTAATCATGCAGGTAGAAATGACCAAAAACCGAATGTTCGCTCTTACTCTTAATACGAAGGGAGTAATGAATTTTCAAGCTGTGGCAATGGATAGCAATTGGCTATGGCATCTTTGGTTTGGTCACTTACACTTCAGAGGCTTGAAGTTGTTGGCGCAAAAGAAGATGGTGACAGGTTTACCAGTGATTGATGTTCCAGATCGAACGTGCGAAGAATGTCTACTTGGGAAGCAGCACAGAGACGCGTTTCCAACAAGGAAATCCATACCGGTAGAGCAACCATTGGAGCTAGTACACACGGATCTTTGTGGCCTAGTTGAGGTAGAATCTTTTGGAAACAAAAAGTACATGCTTGTTTTCGTAGATGATTTTACAAGAAAAACCTGGGTTTATTTTCTGCGTGAAAAATCTGAAGCATTCGAAAAGTTTAAAGAGTTTAAAGCCTTTGTTGAAAAGCAAAATGGCTTTAGCTTGAAGACTCAGAGATCCGATAGAGGCGGTGAATTTACCTCTAATGAATTTCATAATTACTGCAAGTCCCAAGGAATTCTTCGTCAATTAACTGCCAGTTATGCACCGCAGAAAAATGGCGTGGCAGAAAGAAAGAATAGGACGATATTTGAGATGGCACGAAGCATGTTGAAGGCCAAAGGCTTACCAAAGGAATTTAGGGCGGAAGCTGTTGCTTGTGCACTATTCGTGCTGAATCGGTGTCCTACAAAAGTTGTGCTCAAGAGGACTCCGCAAGAAGCGTGGAGTGGCAACAAACCTGATATTTCTTTGCTGAGGGTGTTTGGTTGTATTGCATATTCCCATATACCAGGAGAACGTAGGAAGAAGCTGGATGATAAAAGTCAAAAGTGCATCTTTATTGGCTACAGCGAAAGGACTAAGGGTTATAGACTTTATAATCCTATCAGCACAGAAGTCATCGTAAGCAGAGATGTGCAGTTCGTAGAAGATGGAGCTTGGAACTGGAGCAAAAAAGATGACACTGGAAGAGGTGTGCTGATGAAAATAGAAGAGGCAGATGAGCAAAATGTCTTAACCCCAGAACCATCAGAAGATATTCTATCTCCGGAGCCAGTAGATATCTCTGCAGGCAGTAGAGATTCCATCTTCACAATCAGAAGAAGAAGTTGAACGAGAAGAGCGGCCTCGTCGACAAACAAACATGCCACCACATTTCAAGGATTTTTATATGAGGAGAAATGAAGAAGATTGTGATCCAGTTTCGTTCGAGGATGCTGCTGATAATGAAAGGTGGATCAAGGCAATGAATAAGAAATTCATTCCATTGAAAAAAATGACACATGAGAATTAACTTCTTTGCTAGCCGGAAAGAAGCCTATCGGTGTCAAGTGGGTGTACAAGACCAAGTATCGACCCGACGGTCAGGTGGACCGATTCAAAGCAAGATTGGTAGTCAAAGGCTATCGACAAAAACCTGGAATTGGTTACTATGAAGTCTTTGCACCAGTGGCTAGAATGGATACTATTCGCATGATAGTAGCACTTGCAGCTCAGAACAGGTAGAAGATCCATCAAATGGATGTCAAGTCATCTTTCCTGAATGGCTTTCTTGAGGAGGAGGTCTATGTTGAGCAACCACCAGGTTTTGTAAGAAAAAGACAGGAGAATCAGGTCTACAAATTGAAGAAGGCATTATACGGACTGAAACAGGCACCACGAGCATGGTATACGCGCATTGATACGTACATGTTGCAGGCAAGATTCCAGAAGTGTCCTTATGAGCATACATTATACATCAAGTCAAAAGTGAATGGCGACATGATGTTTGTATGTATTTATGTTGATGATTTGATTTTCACAAGCAATTGTGAATCAATGTTTGCAGAATTCAGGGAGGCCATGACTAGTCAGTTCGAAATGACAGACATGGGGCTTATGTCTTACTTCTTGGGCATAGAAGTACAACAACGTAAAGATGGCATTTTCATTTCGCAAAAGAAATATGCCAATGATGTCTTGAAGAAATTCAAGATGGAATATGCGACTCCAATCCGAACTCCAGTGGCTGAACGCCTGGAAATGAAGAAAGAAGGAAGCGGTGAGCTGGTTGATCCCACTTATTTCAAAAGCATAGTTGGAAGTTGCGTTATTTGGCTTCAACTCTGCCAGATATTGTTTATGGCGTGGGAATTATCAGTCGATTCATGGAGACACCACATCAGTCACATTTGCAAGCGGCAAAAAGGATTTTGAGGTATATTAAAGGTACCCATGATCATGAAATTTTCTATACCTACTCTGACAACTGCATTCTAGTAGGATATACAGAGAGTGATTGGGAAGGTGATGTGGAGACTCGAAAGAGTACTTCAGGTTATGCTTTCTTTATTGGGAAAGGAGTATTTTCATGGTCATCAAATAGACAACAAGTAGTTGCTCTTTCTACAGCAGAAGCAGAGTACATGGCAGCGACTTCTGCGGCTTGTCAAGCAGTTTGGCTTCGAAGGATGCTTGGAGAGCTGAAACACGAGCAGATTGGTCCGACAAGAATTATGTGTGATAACAGGTCAGCAATCGCATTAGCCAGGAATCCGGTATTTCATGGCAGGAGTAAGCATATCGGAATTAAGTATCACTACATACGGGATCTTGTTAAGGATGGTGAAATCGAACTTGAGTTCTGCAGATCTGAAGATCAAATAGCGGATATCCTTAGAAAACCGCTGAGAGCAGAATTGTTCGAGAATCTGAAGTCAATGCTTGGTATAGGTAATTTTTGATAAATTAAGGGAGGCTGTTGAAATAATAATTTATCCAAAAAAATTGACCACCGGCCATGTCTTTTAAAACACATGTTTAGTTGTTAAAATGGATTTTAAAATAAACTTTACCTACCAAGGTTAGGCACCGGCCATGGTGTGTTAGATTTTTGGTTCTTTGTTTCACATTATTTGTTCACACTAGGGGTTAACTAGTATAAATAGGCCTTGTAATTCATTTGGTTATTATCAAGTTTTCAAGCAAGTATTGAGTGATCAATAGCTTGAATGTAATGAGAGTTTGTAAGAAATACTTTTGTATTTGAGAGTTTCCGAGTTGTATTAATAAATCCATTTTCGGTATTCTTTTGTCTCCATAAATTGTTTTGGGAATCATTAATTATTTTTTGGTTCCTACAATTTTTATTTCAATTGAAGCACCACTTAAAGTATCCTCTATGGTTTCGTGTCTAGCTTTATATTTCTTTAACGTTGTTTCGGACTGATGGTAAGCAACCCCCACTTCCAACCGAGAGGTTGTGAGTTCGAGTCTCCCCAAGAGCAAGGTGGGAAGTTCTTGGAGGGAAGGATGCCGGGGGTCTATTTGGAAACAGCCTCTCTATCCAAGGGTAGGGATAAGGTCTGCGTACACACTACCCTCCCCAGATCCCACTAAGTGAGATTATACTGGGTTGTTGTTGTTGTTTCGGACTGATACATGTAAGATACTCGTATTTAAGAGTATCATCTCGAAAAACCAGAATATGGAGGTAAAAAGAAAAAGTGTAAAGAGGCGGCAGATTAAGATACATTTCATATTAAATTAGAAGTCTTCAAAAACACTTTTAATACTCGTATCTAAGAGTAACCCGCATACTTTGGCACTCAATTAAGGGAGTTTTGGGTGGAGAGAGACGGAAAAGAAAAAGGAAAGATGAGAGGAGAGGAGAGAAAATAAAAGGATATAATTAAATTTTTCATTTAAGGCACTAATAATTAATTATATATATTTTATGATTAAATCGTGTTTAGGCCGGGTAAATTTGAAAATATGAATATTTTTTGTAATAAGATTTCAAATAATGTATAGAAATAAAAAAATCCTAAAAGAAAATTATATCGAAGATATTGAATTGGTGTAAACACCGAATGAGTATAAATTTCCATGAAACAGCCATATGACCTACTGCCTCAGTACGTTTTAATTTCGCGTAAATAATTAAGCTGCTGTACTCGTATTATATGTCTGAAAATACGGTGCCTCGATCAGCGGTGATTCAATTTAATTATAGAATTATTGATGACACTTATATATTATGATAAACGTCACTATAACAAAAGGCAACGGTTTCCCATATATCTGAATCATATATTTTAATTATAATACTTGTTTCCATCGTTCTGTTTTGTTATATCAGTCTAGTGTGAATAGAATCTGTACTTGGAAATAAGATTAGACTTTAGGAACTACATATGCTAATCTTGCCCCAAGTAGATGCAGTTCAATACCCAACGTTTCATATAGAATGTATATTGTAGTAAGTATACTTTAATCAATAATTTATTACCCCAGCGGGTATTTGAATCAATTTCCCACTGCTTTGCTGTCCTATTTTTAAATTGTCAACAAGATTCATACAACAAACTTACTTATCCTCACTTATATTTATAGGTTACTAACCATTTCAAACTTGTGGTCCAATCATTTCGACAAGTTTTATTTTCTGTCTCGTACAACTAACATTAATTGTATGAGATTCTTTTTTGTCTCACAAAATTTATAAATCACAATCTTACACTTCTAGTATCACAATATTATGAGACAAAAAGGTTGTATCATACAAATTGTATGAGATACTAAATAAAAATTTTCATGGTCCAGTCCTTTCCTGGACCCTGCGCATATCGGAAGATTCTAACCCTTTTAAGCTAGTAGATTTTAAATTGATAATTTATACGTATTAAACAGGGGCGGCTCAACATCATCCGGTACCTAAAGCAAACCCTTACTAGGAGGCCTATATATATGGTGTTTAATGAGCACCATTTTTAAAATAAAATTAGACAATTGAGAATGAGAATAGAAAAAAATGAGAACTTAGTTTAACACAGTACAAAAAATTGAATGAATTTAACTTTAATTGCATTACAAATGAAATAGAAGAACCTAGAAAACATACTTTCTCTGTACCAATTATATGACTCCTTTTATTTTTTGTTAGTCCCTTTTTTTATTTAGTAACAATTCTAACTTTAGGTTTTTTTTTTTATCCTTAATGAGATGATTTATGGCCTACAAATTTTTATGATTTGTTTTAGATTACAAGTTCCAAAAGTCGTCCTTTATTTAATAAACTTCATATCCAGTTAAATACTTTCATATAAATTGAGACAGAGAACATATAATTTATATAAGGAAAATAAATAATAAGTTCGATTATCAGATACAGTTACGTTATTAATTAGAGGAAGAAATTGAATTATCAAAAATTAATATGATTATTAAAAGATAAATTTTTTAATAATAAGAAATAATTATATAAATAATATACTGTGTTATGAAATAATATAAAGATAAGAACAATAATACAAGAAAAAGAGCAATAGAGAGAATAGAGAGAAAGGAGTATTCTTATTGATACTTAGAGATTGTTAGGGATGTATTACAATGGTAGAAGACCCCTTTATTTATAGGGAGTGGGATGATCTAGCTACCAATAATAGGACTCTAGAATCTCTCTAATTAAAGACATTCACCTTAAATAGAAGTGTATTTATAACACTCCCCCTTGAATGTCTATTCAATGATGTGCCTCGTTAAAACCTTAAAACAAAACCCAATGGGAAAAATTAAAGTAAGGAAAAAGAGTACACATGTTTGAATATGCGCCTATTGGTTGCCTCGTTAAAAACCTCGCAAGGAAAACCCGGTGGGACAAAACCTTGTAAGGGAAAAAGAGTGCAACGCGCATTAAACTCCCCCTGATAAGAACATCAATTTATGTCCTTAAGTCTTCGCATCCCGATCTTGTGAACTAGCTTCTTGAAGGTTGACTTTGGTAGAGATTTTGTGAACAAATCAGCCATATTGTCGCTTGAACGAATCTGTTGAACATTGATATCACCATTCTTTTGAAGATCATGTGTGAAGAATAACTTTGGTGAAATATGCTTCGTTCTATCTCCTTTTATGAATCCTCCCTTCAATTGAGCTATACATGCTGCATTGTCTTCATACAAAGTTGTGGGTAGTTTATCACACTTCAAACCACATTTGTCTTGGATATGATGTATTATAGACCTCAACCACACACACTCCCGACTTGCTTCATGAATAGCAATTATCTCGGCATGATTAGATGAAGTAGCCACAATTGATTGCTTAGTCGATCGCCAAGATATGGCGGTTTCTCCACAGGTAAACACATAACCCGTTTGAGATCGAGCCTTGCGTGGGTCGAACAAATATCCAGCATCAGCATAACCAACAAGATCCGGGCTGCAAATTCTTGCCATACAATAAGCCCATATCGGTAGTTCCCTTTAGGTACCGCAATATGTGTTTGATCCCATTCCAATGTCTCCTCGTAGGAGCCGAGCTAAATCTTGCTAAGACATTAACTGAAAAGGATATGTCAGGTCTTGTAGTATTTGCAAGATACATTAGTGCGCCAATTGCGCTAAGATATGGTACTTCAGGACCAAGTAGCTCTTCATTCCTTTCTTGTGGTCGGAATGGATCTTTGTTCACATCAAGTGATCGAACAACCATCGGTGTACTTAAAGGATGTGCTTCATCCATGTAAAACAGTTTAAGTACCTTTTCTGTATAGGTAGATTGATGAACAAAAATTCCGTTTGCCAAATATTCAATTTGCAAACTAAGACATAGTTTAGTCTTTCCGAGATCTTTCATCTCGAATTCATCCTTTAGATAATCAATTGCCTTTTGGAGTTCTATAGGGGTTCCAATAAGGTTTATGTCATCGACATATACGGCAAGTACAACAAATTCTGATGTTGTTTTCTTTATAAAAACACACGGGCAAATGGCGTCATTTATATAGCCTTCTTTTAACAAGTACTCACTAAGACGATTATACCACATTCGTCCAGATTGCCTTAGACCATACAAGGATCTTTGCAATTTAATTGAGAACATTTCCCGAGATTTTGAATTATGCGCGTTTGGCATCTTGAGTCCATCGGGAATTTTCATGTATATCTCATTATCAAGTGAGCCATAAAGATAGGCAGTAACCACATCCATTAAGTGCATGTCAAGCTTTTCATGGACAGCAAAACTTATGAGATAACGAAAGGTTATCGCATCCATTACAGGCAAATATGTCTCTTCATAATCGACACCAGGCCTTAGAGAAAAACCTTGTGCAACAAGGCGTGCCTTATATCTTTGTACCTCGTTTTTCTCATTTCTTTTGCGTACAAAGACCCATTTATAGCCGACAGGCTTAACACCATTAGGTGTTTCAACTATAGGGCCAAAAACTTCACATTTTGCCAGCGAATTCAATTCTGATTGAATTGCTTCTTGCCACTTTGGCCAATCCTGTCTTTTTCGACATTCTTCAACAGATTGAGGTTCGAGATCCTCACATTCTTGCATAATGCTAGATGCGACATTATAAGCAAAGGCATTATCCACCACAATATCCACTCAATTAATATTTGCCTCAATATTAATTGGATTTAGGGATAGTTCCGTATTTTCCAGAGTCTCGGGCTCAATGGATTCTTCATGATTCTCAGAATTTGTTAAATCATGAGATTCTTTCGTGGTGTCATTTTGATCATTCTTTTTCCTCTTTCTAGGATTTCGATCTTTGGAACCTAATGGTCTGCCACGCTTCAGGCGTGCATTTGACTCATTGGATATGACACTAGATGATTGTCCAACAGGGACATCAATACGGATTGGAACATTTTCCGCGGGAATGTGGGATTTCGTTATCCTCTTCAAGTCCGTAAATGCGTCAGGCATTTGATTTGCTATTCTTTGCAAATGGATAATCTTTTGTACCTCCCTTTCACAAATAGAGGTATGTGGATCAAGATGAGATAATGATGCATTTTTCCACAAAATTTCCCGTTTGGTTTCACCAACTTCTCCCCCTAATTTTGGGAAAAGTGTCTCATCGAATCGACAGTCTGCAAATCATGCAGTAAACACGTCGCCTGTCAATGTTTCGAGGTAGCGAATGATGGAGGGCGATTCAAACCCAACATATATTCCTAACCTTCTTTGCGGACCCATTTTGGTGCGGGATGGCGGTGCAATAGGCACATATACTGCGCATCCAAAAATTCTTATATGGGATATATTGGGTTCATGACCCAAAACCAATTGCAACGGGGAATACTTGTGGTAATTCGTCGGTCTGAGACGAATTAGCATTGCTGCATGTAAGATGGCGTGACCCCATACCGAAGTGGGCAGCCTCGTTCTCATAAGTAATGGCCTTGCAATCAACTGCAGGCGTTTAATTAACGATTCTGCAAGACCGTTTTGAGTGTGAACATGAGCTACAGAATGTTCAACTTTTATCCCGATTGATAAGCAATAATCATTAAATGCTTGGGATGTAAACTCAGCAGCATTATCCAGTCTAATGGACTTGATTGGATTATCTGGAAATTGTGCTCGTAGTCGAATTATTTGTGCCATTAATTTCGCAAACGCAAGGTTGCGTGATGACAACAGGCACACATGAGACCATCTACAGGATGCGTCTATCAAGACCATGAAATACCTAAACGACCCACTAGGTGGGTGAATAGGTCCACAAATGTCCCCTTGTATACGTTCCAGAAACATGGGTGACTCAGTCCCAACCTTTGTTGGTGATGGCCTGATAATCAACTTGCCTTGATAACACGAAGTTCAAGGATATTCATTATTCGAAAGAATTTTGAAATTCTTTAACGGATGCCCATATGAGCTTTCTATGATCCGTCTCATCATGATCGATCCTGGGTGTCCCAATCGATCATGCCAAAGTACAAAGGTATTGGAATCAGTAACCCTTTGGTTTACTGTTGAATGTGCCTCAATTGCACTAATTCTTGTCCAATACAGGCCACAAGATAAAGACGGGAATTTCTCAATAACCCTCTTTTGGCCGGAGACATTCTTTGTGATGACGAGATATTCAAGATTATCTTCATCCATTGTCTCAATATGATAGCCATTCCGGCGTACATCTTTAAAACTCAACAAGTTTCTCTTAGACTTGGAGGAGAACATTGCATTCTCTATGATTAACGTCGTGCCTTTGGGCAGAGTTACAATTGCTCTTCCGGAGCCTTCAATCAATTTACTACTTCCAGAGATTGTAGTAACGTTTGCCTTACACATATTTAGTTGAGAGAAATATTTCTTTTCTTTGAGTATTGTATGTGTAGTACATGAATCAACTAGGCAAATACTTTTACAGTTGGACGTTGATCCAAGTTCGCTTTGTGAGATATCCATATTTGCTATCCCATAGTTTGACATACAAAAGAGATACACGAACATAAGAATAAACAAGTTCAATTCGTTTGTGTCACATAATATTTTCAAAATCTGCTGCTAACAATTGACTAACAAAATCAGATATGTTATCCATAATTGATTACTTTGCAGTTTGAAAATTTCAGTTTAAGCATTTTCTTCAAACAATCGATTGTTAAACACAAACAATCGATTGTTGAACATTGACAATCGATTGTTAAACACACACAATCGATTATTTGCTATTTTGAAAAACTTCAGATCACACTGTCTTAAGACAATCGATTGTTAAACATAGACAATCGATTGTTGACTATTTTTGAAAAATTCCAGATTACACTGTCTAACGACAATCGATTGTTAGACATAGACAATCGATTGTGGATGATTTTTGAAAAATTCCATATTACACTGTCTAACGACAATCGATTGTTAGACATAGACAATCGATTGTGGATGATTTTTAAAAAATTCCAGATTACATTGTCTAACGACAATCGATTGTTAGACATAGACAATCGATTGTGGATGATTTTTGAAAAATTCCAGATTAGACTGTCTAACGACAATCGATTGTTAGACATAGACAATCGATTGTCGATCAATTGTTTTTCAGCTTTAATGCGAAAATATTAGATAATCGACTAGTTTTTCAGGCTGGTCGATTATCCCTACTGGAAAATAAAAATATTATTGATATTTGAGCATATTGAAGACATTCTAAAGAACTACTGCTAACATTGCATCATGAACTAACTAATACGAGCTAATACTAATGACTATTAGTTTATTCACTAACTAATACAAATAAGTAGAACAAAATCAAATAACTCCATCTTCTTTCATCACGGACCCATCACCGATTAGGTGGTCTATTTTCCCCTCGGGTTGCTCAAAGAAGTCTGCCACATCCAGGTGGGTGATGTCCAAGTTGTCGTCATAGACAAAATTTGTTTCAGGGCCTTTACTCTTTCGAGATGCTTGATAAAGGTCAACCAAGTGTCTTGGTATATGGCAAGTCTTTGACCAGTGCCCTTTCCCACCGCAACGATAACATATAGTTTCTGAACCATTTGCCTTAGGATCTTCATGATCCCGTTTCTGCTTTCGGCGGTTATCTCTCCTTGGGGGTTGACGGACTTCATTGGAATTTCTTCCTTGTCTACGTCCCTGGCTATGACCCCGTTTACGACCATGACCATGACCCTTTTCATGTTTGGCATAATGAGAGTGCACCTTATCTGCTTCAGGCAGTGGTGTAGACCCAGTGGGTCGATTTTCGTGATTTCTCATGAGCAGGTCATTATTTCACTCAGCCACTAGTAGAAGAGAAATCAGTTCAGAGTACTTTGTAAAGCCTTTCTCTCTGTACTGTTGTTGCAGTACCATATTGGAGGCATGAAACGTTGTAAACGTTTTCTCAAGCATATCATAATCGGAGATTTTATCTCCGCATAGCTTCAATTTAGAAGTAATTCTGAACATTGCAGAATTATATTCAGAAACGGACTTAAAGTCCTGGAGCCTCAGATGAGCCCAATCATATCGTGCTTGTGGCAGAGTGACCAACTTCAGGTTGTCATATCTCTCCTTTAAGCCGTTCCACAAGATGAGTGGATCCTTGACGGTGAGATATTCAATCTTCAAACCTTCATCAAGGTGATGGCGCAAGAAAATCAAGGCCTTCGCACAGTCTTGGGTGGATGCTTTTTCTCTATCTTTGATGGTGTCTCCGAGACCCATAGCATCTAAGTGGATTTCAGCATCCAACACCCATGTCATATAGTTCTTGCCCGAAATTTCAAGGGCAGCGAACTTTCTTTTCGTAATGTCAGACATAATCGAAAATTAAATTAGGAAGAGGAAAATACCTTAGATTTTTCGAGAATGGTTCTTGAGACGGTAGAGTCTCGTGCTGATAACTTGTTATGAAATAATATAAAGATACGAACAATAATACAAGAACAAGAGCAATAGAGAGAATAGAGAGAGAGGAGTATTCTTATTGATACTTAGAGATTGTTAGGGATGTATTACAATGGTAGAAGACCCCTTTATTTATAGGGAGTGGGATGATCTAGCTACCAATAATAGGACTCTAGAATCTCTCTAATTAAAGACATTCACCTTAAATAGAAGTGTATTTATAACATACTGTTATATATAGAGCAATAGTAATTTTGGAGCCCTTAAATTTTTGGGGCTTAAAGCAACTGATTTACTTGCTTTAGGGTCTGGCCGCCCATGATATTAAATAAAATTGTTAAAATTGTGCAAAAGTTGTTGAGTTCGACCAAAGCCGTAAATGCAATCTTCCAAGAATGTTTCGTTGCTGTTATAAGCATATTCTCTTAAACCACAAGAATAACACACAACGGATGAGAACATAATTAAACTAGTGTAGTTGGTTTTGATGTACAATAATAAGAGGAGAAATAGAGTAACATGTAACTAAGAAAGAATTTGTGTTTTGCGAGAGTCCATTTCTTTTATCAATCGCTAATTCAAGTATGAAATACAATGTTTGTCTTCAATTTCAGTATATGTCTATGGCCTAGAAAACAACATTTTCATCACTTTGCACAAAGGGAAGATTAGACTATCCCCTTGACAAACTTTTGATGGAACAAATATAATACAACTTTAAGAAAAAACAAATGTAAAATGTAATAACTTTAAAGAATTACATAAATCAAGAAGAACACATCAAAGTTAACTCCTTTTTCATGACAGGAAGGAAGTACCAGCATGGTTATGGTGCAAAAGATTATGAGCAATTGCATCTCTTGCAAGCCTAGCATTAGTCGATCTCAATTGAATCTCGGGAACCATCTCATCATCGATGAGCTCGAAATTGAGCTCTGGATCCATTTCCTCATTCCTCATCTCGCATATATTATGCAACACGCAGCACGCCCCAAGCACGACTGGCAAATCTTGAAGTTTCACCTCCGTTCTCTTCTGTAGACAAGACCATCGCCTTTTCAACCTCACAAACGACTCCTTCGCGACTCTCTGAACCTCTCCAATCTTCTCATTGAAAGCATGCTGAGTCCAAGTCAGATGCTGCTGCGTATAAGGCACTAAAACCCAATCCATCAAAGGGTATCCAGAACTGCCAACAATCCAAACACCATTCAATAACCCTGTATTCGCCCTCTGGAAAAGGGCGGATTTTTCCAATACCTGATCATCAGGCATTGAACCAGGCCAACCAATACAAACATCCGTAAACACCCCCCTCGGATCTACCACACCTTGGACAGTAATCGAATACGATGTCTTCTGATTCCTCTCTGTATGCCTCTTATTAAAATAAGCTGCGACACTAATCTTAGGAGCAATTATAGGTATATGAGTAGTATACATTGATCCCACAACATTAGGGATCCCTGACATAGCCTCATACTCATCCTTTACGTTCCTCATTTTCTCTTCATCAGGCCACTGAAGATACTTGGGCATCAACACAGTCCTAATCGCGGTACAAACCTCTAACACGAGCTTATGACAAGTCGAAATACCCAATCCAAACCTCTTCGAAACCAACCTAAGAGGCTCCCCAGTGGCCAATCTCCATATACAAACCGCGACACGCTGCTTCACAGGCACAGCATCTCTTAACATAGTATTCTCTTTAGCAACCACAGAGCTCAATTCATTACATATCATCTCAAATGTATCTTTCCCCATTCGAAACGCCTTTTTAAACTCTTCTTCGGGGAAATCAGCACTGTTACATTGATCCCACCAAGCTTTCGATCTATTTTTCACCCACAACCGCCTTTGGGGCGCTCCTGCTCCTCCCTTTTCGCTATTACTGTTCGCTTTACTGCTCGAAACTATTTCATCCTCTGCAGCAGCAGCAGCAATGGCACATCTAGCAGCTGAATTCCCTCGCCCTTTTCGTTTTCGAGCACCATCTAACTGTTCTAAATCATTTTGATGCTGTTGAACATTTGAATAATAATCCCACATGACCTTAGTTGTTTTTTTGTGATTCGCCTCGAGTAAGAGCTTATTTTCTTCCTCTTCCTTAACAAATTCCTCTTGTTCCGACTTTTCTTGCTCCTCAAGTAACAACAACGATGTTATTATCTCTTTCAGCTCCTTTGTTTTCACAGCTCCACCGCCTTGATTTTCAAGCCCACCAAATTCATCATTTTCACCTCCACCGCCACTAGTATTACTGTACAGATTGCTGGTGGGGGTTTCTGGAACATGATCTTTTCTTCTTCTGCGACGCTTATTGGATACGTTATCATTCATCTGAATGAGAGTTTTCTCGAGCAATTCACGGATATAGGAACGGGAAAAGCTAGAATTTTCTGGGAAAGAAGGGAGTTGTTGCTTCATATATGGCAAAAAGGGGATGCAAGCAAAGTGTTTGAAGAAATGTTTGAATGATAGTGTGAACGCATAGAGACTCCGGAATATACAAGAAAGATATAATAAATGAGGTTGAAAGATGGGACATGTATATATGTAGAAGAAAAAAGGGTGGAATAAATTAATGTAGAAAATAGAAGGATTTTCACGAAAACGTGTGTGAATGGTATGAACGCCGCTTTGGATTTTTGGATTTGAAGGAAGTTTCGAGGGGAGAAGAAAGCAGATTTGTTTTTGTGGGGGGTGTGGTGGTGAGGGGTGTGGGGGTTGGGGGTTGGGGGGGCAACAAGATAAGAGGTAGGTGATAAAGCCGGTGACTTAAGACTTGGGAGAGTTGAAATTAACATGGTTGGACAATTTGGGATGGTTTTGGCCTTTCTACAACGATACAAATCTTTGACAAGGATGGGTGGGGTGGGGTGGGGGTGGGGTGGGGGTGGGGTGGGGTGGGGGTGGGGGTGGGGTTGGTGTGAAATGTATAGGCTTGTATGCTCTCTTGCTTTATGAGTTATTTAATTTGAGTTTATCCCCTTTTCATTAAAATTATTTTTATAACCGTTTTTCGGATCAGTATGTGCATTATTTTCACGTAATTTATCAGCAAATGTACCGATAATTTTGTTATTTAAGAGTTAAACAAATAAGAAGTAATCAGTTAACGTTCAGGTTACGAGGCATGAGCTATTCTAATTCACTTGCGCAGTATTTTTGTTTTTGTTTTTGTATTTGTTTTTGTTTTATTGTTGTTTTTCCTTTTATCCTATGAGCCGGGGGTCAATTGGAAACAGCCCCTCTGCCCTTTCGGATAGGGGTAAGGTTTGTCTACGTATTACCCTCCCCAGATCCCACCTGGTGGGAGTATACTGGGTAGTTATTGTTGTTGTATTATTTTTCACTAGAGGTAACTCTTCCCACTTGTTTAGTCAAATTTAAGGAAATTACAGTAATATTTTTGTTTCTATTGAAAATCGAGCATGGATCTTTCATGATTTTCAATCCATTGATTATCATTAATAATTCTTGACTTTTTCCTAATGTGAAAATAATTATTACAGTATTGCTGTTTTTTCTAAATACTACTAACTGGGGATGTACTTAGTATGGTATTTACTTTTAAAATAATTTGAAATGATACTCCCCAATGTCATACTAATATTGAAAATATTAATGGCATTATTGAATTATTAATCTCAATATATCTATCTTCTCTTACACGTTTTTAATTTATCTTTGAATTGTTCCCAATATGATTGCGAAAGAGTTGTTTCATTAGTTCAGAACTTGACAAATCTCTTTTCTTTTTCTCTTTTGTATATTTATAAATAAATAAATAGATAAATGAATAAATAAATAGATGAATCCTTGCTTTTTATTTAATTCTCTTTTGACTACTTGTTATCGTCTGATTGTGTTAGCTTTAAAATTATATCATTTGATTTGTCATAATTCACTTTTTTTTTTTTAAAAGAAGAAGAAAGAAGCTAAACACATTTTCTCCGCAACATAGTTTCAAATGGATCGTTGCCTCAATTAATATTTGATATATTAGCTAGAACTAGTAATACTTATTAATACTCTTATTTGGACGAATACTTAAATGATGAGTAGAGTTTGACATTAATTAATGACATGGAAATATTAATTAAAAACTGAAGATTCTCAGTTCATTTTTTAAAGTTTCATGTACAAAGATTACAAATATTTATGATTATTTCTCATTTTTTTAAGATATTAACCAAATGAATTTACTTATATTCTGACCGCGTAGACCAATTCAACTAAATATTTGTCCTTACTATTTTTTTTTGTCCTCTTTAAATGCAAATATATTAATTTGCTACAAGTCCCTTGATTCTTTTCATAGAAATGATATAATTTTCTATTTTTCCCAATTATCAAGAGAACTAAATTATTGAATGAACTTGCTGATTTGTTTCTTTGTTGAACATTATAGGCCCCATTAATAATCAATCTGCTTCTGTGATTCGTTTGTTATACAGCTTCTTTACTAATTTAAGACCAAAATTTTCTTCTTATGTTGACATTTAGCACCTAGATATGCAATCATTAAATCCTTGTTTAATAACTTCATTATGGGAATCAATTTATTTAGAATCGTTGGAATTAATATTATCCCAGAAAGGCCCTAAAACTTGATGATTATGATTTATGTCAATTGCCATCAAACAACTCCCTCTAAGGGACTTCACTAATTAAATTTTTTTGATGATGTAAAGTAGTCGAGTAAATTAGGTCGAGTTACATCACTAAATAGGGGTGTTATTTAATACAGCTAACCAAATATTGCATAATTAGGTATTCGATGATTATTTTTTCTTATATAGCCAATCAAGGACGATGACTATTTTTCTTATATATCCAATCAAACTTGTATTATTTTATGCAAAATTTTGTAATTTTATTAATTGTTCCAACATCTTAACCGTAGATCCTTATAGGAGAACGTTGGAAAAAGAGAGGAAAGGCAATACGAAATTAAATTAGAGGGAAAACAAAGAAATGATATAATTAATGTTGCATGCAAGGAACAAATAAATGGAGACAAATTTCTAGTTACTTTTTCCTAAAGAAAAGACGAATATTTGATTCTTTAACATGAAGAAATTGGACCCAGTTGATATAAATTATAAGGTAGGAAAAGAGCCTCCAAAAGTCAGCAAAGTAGAACCAAACAAAATCTTGAGTTTGACCTAATTATTATTACTTTTTTTTTTTTTATTCTTCCTCGCCCAAAAAACAAAAAAAAAAAAAAAAAAAAAAGATGATGGAAATTTTTTTGAGAAACTAAAATTTATTTCCCACATATCACGGCTAAGAGGTTTTGGCTTCAACTTGATTCCTACGATTTGTAAACTCTCAAGATGTTGGATAATAATACATCATCAGCAAAGTAAATAGATTAGGTAGGCTCACATGTATAAGGCCCAATTTTATTTATATGTAATTAGGCTTCTTACTTGTATAATTTATTTTTAGTCCATTTGTTTATGGGTTGTTAGACAAGAGGTGCTTGGTCTGATGGTAACCAACCCTCACTTACAACCGAGAGGTTGTGAGTTCGAGTCTCCCCAGGAGCAAATTCTGGGGATTTATGCCGGGGGTCTATTTGGAAACAGCCTCTCTACCTAAGGGTAGGGGTAAGGCTGCGTACACACTACCCTCCCCAGACACCACTGAGTGGTATTGTACTGGGTCGTACTTTTTTTTACTTTTTTTTGTTTTTGGGTTGTGATCCGATTCATTTTGATTTTTTTTTTTTGTATATACACACAGTAGGCAGACTAGAACAGACGGTGATTCCATGTTTCTCAATACACAAAATAGCTTCATATGTTCTCTCTTCTCTTTCAAGATCTTCTAGAATTTTATTCCGCAAATTCCAGCTCCTAATGAGCTTGACATGGTATCAGAGCGTTTCGTATCCAGATAGATGAGAGAGCATCTTTCAATTTCATGATTAGCTTTGTTCATTTTCATCATCTGATGGTGGTGACTTTTTCTCGACGTCTCATCGGAGTCTTGTGTTTTCTTTCAATCGGTGATTCCTTCTCTTTCTTTCGGTGACTTCGTCTCCTTTTTGTGTGCATTTACAGTGTATTGTTGTATTTTCCACAATAGTTGTGAAGGAATTTTGTATAGAGCTAATATAGAACCATAATTTTTATTTCAAGCCCTAATTTCATTTTGTGATGGATCAAAATTCTTCGGATAAGTCACATGCTAAACCTTCTATGCCTTCTTCTCATGATACTTTACCTGATGAGTTGATCGAACACAATCATCCCTTTTATATTTATCCATTGGATAATTTGGGCTTTCTCTAGTGGGGACTGTTTTTGATGGAACAGGATATAGCGATTGGAGAACAAGTATGCTTATTGTCCTTTCTGTCAAAAAAAAATTGTATTTCAATCAGCCTGACTGTCAAAGGCCATCATTAAATTCACCTATGTATAGTCAGTGGGATAGGTATAACAGCATTGTGACTTCGTGGATTCATAACCTTCTTTCGCACGTAATTCGCAAAAAGTGTTCTATACTATCAGCTTGCCAAAGATGTGTGGATGGAATTGGAAGATAGGTATGTGCAACCTAGTGGAATTAGAGTATATCATGTTAAGAAATAACTTGCTTCTATTTCTCAAGGTTCCATGAGTACTCGTGATTACTATGCCAAAATAAAAAGTGTTTGGGATGAGCTCAGTACCTTGATAGTTCACTATGAAAGCCATTGTACTTACGGAGGTGGTAAAAAGGATATCCAGAAACTCGAGAATGATATGAGGATGTATCAGTTCCTCATGGGGGTTAAATGAGAGTTATGCAAATGCCAGAAGCAACCTACTCATGACGAGTCCTTTCCTTTCCATAAATAAAGCTTATTCCTTGTTGGTAAATGATGAACGCCAAAGGAAAATTCAGCCTACCATTCCATAATTCTCTTCAGAGTCAACATCATTCTCAGCGGGTTCTCAACAGTTGTACTCTCCATCATCAAGTTCTTCGTCAAGGTCTCAAAAATTTCCTCCCAGGACTACTTTTGATCTCAAAAGAAATACTGTGTTGTGAAGTTATTGCCACAAACCTAGACATACAATAGATACATGCTATAGAAAGCATAGGTTTCGTGCCAATTTTAAGTTTACCAAAACTAGAAGGGCTGCTGCAAACGTATATTCTGAAATAACCACCTTCAAAATAGTTGTTGCAAACGTATATTCTGAATTAGACACCTCCAAGAAATTCAATCAATCTATTTCTAAGCAAGCCAATGAACCTGATTCAGAGAGAAAAATGACCAAAAGTATACCTGACCTGAACAAGTACATCCGACCTTTCGTCTTGATTCATAATCAAGAAATCAATTGCTGTTTTTCTTTCTGCATTTCAGATTTATCCACTAGGTCAGTCTGGTTGGTTGCACCTAGTTTTTCCCAAGCCAATGGTGACCGAAAAGCACATTTTTTGGCAATTGACTTTAAAGCAGTCATTCAAGGCAAAAGGGAAACTCCGGATCGGATCGAGCAATAAGTGAAGGAGCTTGACCAATCCCAATGAGGGAAGGGATCGGGTGTTTTCACGTCTTACCGTAGTGCCCGCTTTGTCTTGATTTCGGATTGATGAACAAGAAGGAAGATGGAACAATTCTATTTTTGACTCGCCCCCGGCTATGTGTCCTTTGGACCCTTCTCCCGCCCGCCACCAGTGGAAGCAAGCTAGCCCCCTATGTTGGAAAGTTGGGGGAAGAGTGCATTTCCATCTCGAAAGATTCAATCCAGCCACAGGTTCCCCTACGGCTACCTTGTTACGACTTCACCCCAGTCGGAGACCCCACCGTGGTATGCGCCAATAAGTCCATCGAACCCTCAGTTCGAGGGCCTTCCTCAACATGTTACGAAGCTTCAGTCTTCGGTGGGTTACCATTACTTGACTTAGAAAGGCGAACATCTGGGCAAAGGAAAGCGCAATGCTCCTGGTGTGAGCCCAATGCAAAAAAATGCATGTTGGGTCTTTGAAACAGTTCAGATCATTTTAATATAATAATAAGTTTGACCTGTATTACCGAGAAGGTCTACGGTTCGAGTCCGTATAGCCCAATAAAAATGAAAAATGCAAAATCACGAAAGGGGGGTCTTTGCCGGGACCGATGCTAGTAGTTAGATTCAATATTCAAAAAGTCTTAATGTGAGGCTTTCCCAGGGGATCTTAGAAAGAGTGGCTAAATGATCGGACCAGATAGGCGCAGGTAGCTTGACCGCCTTACCCGTCATTGAAACACAAGCTGGAGACGCACTCCTGAAGTCACGTCTTTCAATACTGGGACTGAAGTAAAGTACTTTCGAGTTGCTCTTTGCCCAAATCCCTCCTTCCGACTTAGTTAGAAATACTAACTCTAAATAGCTTTAGCATTTATTGAGTTGATAAGGTATTTATAGATCCTAGATCTCAAGGGAAGGTTTGGAACCCTAGTAGCAGAATGGAATCAGTTTACCGGGCTGACTTCCATGCCAACACGAGTAGTTTAACTCATCACTACCTCGTAAGGGCGTTGAGAATTGTTTTTATTTTTTTTGCTAAAAACGTTTTCAAAAGTATTCAAAGAGCCTTTTCATAGTATACAAATTCTGCTTAGTAGGGATCTAAACACAGGAATTTTTTTTCTCAGAGTCAGACTACGCCTTATGACGAAAGGGGGAGAGAGGACGGATCACCTGTCGATTTGTGATCAAAGAAAACTATACCTGAAGAATGGGATACAGATTTACAAGCACAAAAGGTAGGCTTGGCTATTAATCTACGCTCATTGATAAGACGGTGACATAGAGAAGAAAGTATACCCTTTGTCACCCCCTTGTCACTTAAAAGTAAAGAAGAGATACACACTTTGGCTATTAAATGGAGAGGTCATTCATTCATAGCAGAAAAAGAGCTCGCTCACTCGTCATCAGTTCATAATGCTTCAACAGTCAACTCCGTCATTCTAGGTTTAACACAAGAGCAGTGAAATCATCTGATGTCTCTCCTGCAGCAGCATCACATACCGGATCAAGAATCTTCTTTGGCTCCCACTCTTAGTTCTTCTACAAATTTCGCAGGTATTCTTATCTATTTTTCCAGTAATAGACCCGAGTGTTCTATTAGTAATTGTCTATTGTGTAAGGTTAGTGAAACCTCTTGGATTTTGGACTCTGGGGCTACTGACCATATGACTTCTCATAGTAACCTACTTCAAAATGTTAAATCATTACCTATTGCTTACTTGGTAACTCTATCCAATGGATATAAAGTTACAGTAACTTGTCTTATGGAATTACCCTTATCCAGTAATACCATTCTAAACATGTCCTCTTAGTTCCTAGTTTTCAATTCAACTTAATCTCTGTGCATAAATTAGTATCACAATTAAAGCGTTTACTAATTTTCAGTTCTCATTCCTGTTTCATATTACGGGGCCTTTCCATGAAGAGCCCTCTGGAATTTGGTAAAACACAACATGGACTTTACATTCTTCAATTTCCTTCATCTGTCTCATCCACTTTACTCATAGCTACTACTCATTCATCTGCTTTTGATTGTTCTAATAGTTCTGTCTTTCCTGTTTCTAATGGACATGGTGTAGAGTGTTCTGTTTCTTCTCATTTTACTGTTCCCATTGTAAATACCAGTCATCTGAATAAATTGAACACTCTTTGGCATATTAGATTGGGACACATTCCATTTACTCATTTGAAATATATTTCTTCTATTGCTTCTGAACTTTCTAAGTAAACAAGATTTTATTTGCAATATTTATCCAATGGCAAGACAAACTAGGCTACCATTTCCAGACAGTAAAATTCACACAAACTCCCCTTTTCAACTAATACATATTGACACGTGGGGTCCATATCGTGTCCATACACATGATGGATGTAAATACTTTCTCACTATAGTAGATGATTTTACAAGAAAAACCTGGACACATTTGTTAAAGACCAAATCAAATGCATTTCCTTATACTTAAAGCATTTATTGCTATGGTCCAAACTCAATTTAAAACTAGAGTTTCAACTATAAGATCTGATAATGCCTTGGAATTGGGGTCTAGTTCTTCTGCTTCTCCTTTCTTTGATGAACAAAGCATTGTACGTCATACCTCTTGTCCATATATCTCTCAACAAAATAGGGTAGTAGAAAGAAAACACAGATATCTTCTTGAAACATCCAGAGCTCTCCTTTTTCACTCCAAAGTTCCTATAAAATACTGGGGAGAATGTATTCTCACTTCTACCTTTTAATCAACAGGTTTCCTTCTAAGCTTCTCCAAAACAAATCACCTTATGAATTACTATTTAGAACACCTCTTTGTATCTTCACCTTAGGATATTTGGTTGTTTGTGCTATGCATATACGGTTCCTGCACACAGTGATAGGTTTAGCAGCAGATCTATCCCATCTACTTTTATGGGGTTTTGGGAAAAAGGGTTATAAACTCCTTAACTTGGAAACTAAATCATTCTTTGTTTCTAGGGATGTTGTGTTTCATGCAATCCCTTTGATAAAATCCACCAAAACGCATACAAAACTTGCTTATCTATCTGACTACATTTGCATATCAGTATCTACATCTTTTCCTAAGTGATCGAAGTCCAGGTCTTTAGATTTATAATCTGCATCACACGTAATACTATTTGAACCTTACACCTATTCTCAAGCAACTTTGGTGCCTATATGGCAAGAGGCAATGAAAAAAGAATTTGCTACTCTTGAGGCTAACAATACATGGGATGTTGTTCCATTACCTGTTGGGAAGAAAGCTATTGGGTACAAATGGGTGTACAAAGTAAAATTAAAGGCAGATGTGTCCCTGGAAAGGTATAAGGCTAGATTGTGATACGGGGTGACACACAAATTGCTAAGGTAGATTATAATGAGACTTTTTCTCCCATCGTTGAAATGACATCTGTCAAGTGTCTTATTGCAGTGGCTGTAAAAAATGGCCTTTATTCCAATTGGTGTTAACAATGCCTTCCGTCATGTGGACTTGGATAAGGAGGTGTATATGAAATTGCCTTAAGGTCTCTTCATTGATTTTCCTTCCTCCTCTTCTCAGCCTTTTGTTTGTAAACTCCAAAATTCTCTATATGGTCTTAAACAAGCCTTAAGGAAGTGGATGCAAAGCTCTCTAGTGCCTTGTGTTCAAAAGCTTAGTACATTCTTTCAATGACTATAGTTTGTTTACTAAATGATGTGGGAATTCTATAGTTTTATTGGTTGTCTATGTCGATGATATAATACTTACTGGAGATGATATTTCAAAAATTTTAGCTTTGAAATCATTTCTTGATGATCAATTCAGAATAAAAGATTTGGGATATTTAAACTATTTTTTGGGTATTGAAGTTATCCCTACTTCTTCAGGCATTCTGTTAAATCAAAGAAAGTTTATAACAGACCTTTTGTCTGAGCATCACTGTAATGATGTCTCTCCTATTGTTTCCCCTTTGGAACTCAATATGAAATTGAAAGTTGATGATGGGGCTTTACTTCCCAATCCAGAAATGTATAGAAGCCTAGTTGGCAAGTTTAATTTCCTAACTTGTACTAGACCTGATTTGAGTTTTGCGGTACAACATCTTAGTAAATCTCTTCAGGCTCCTCGACTCCCTCATTCGAATGCAGCACTACACTTGCTGTGTTAACTTAAAGGTACATCTGATCATGGGATTCTCCTCAACAAGTCTTATGATTTTACAAGGGTACTGTGATAGTGACTGGGCAGCTTGCCCAGATTCACGTAAATCTGTTACTGGATTTTTTGTCTTTCTTGGTGATAGTCCTGTATCATGGAAGTTAAAGAAACAACCCATGGTTTCTCTTAGCATCACTGAAGCTGAGTATCGTGCTTTAAGTAAGTTGGTCGCATCATTTGAAAGACAAAATAAAATTTGTATTACCTTATAATCATTTTTTTTGGAATCAAACCATAATCCAAAATCACTCCACGTACTGTTGAACCAACTAGACGTTGAATTTGTGATTGAGGCAATATTTTATAATTTCTAATTGAAGGATTCCATATAACAATATTATCTGGATATCCACATAAACAAACAATTCCATTACATGGACCAATAAGTCTAAAATGGACCAAATTTGTCATTGAAATATGATGGAAAATCTTGATTAATAAACACATCAAATGTGTCATTTGTACATAATGAGACCACCCTTTTATTTGTAATATTTCCGCGGCGACTAATTAACAAACGAAGGTAATTTTTTCATCCTAGAATAAATTAAGCAATAATTATACCATTAATTTGAATTATGGTACATAAATTGAAATTTGGTATGCTTAAATTTTTTTGACACAAGATTGCAGTTTAATTGTAGTATAAATGTAACAATACAACTTTATACAATACTTAAACTGATTTATAGTTTATTTGTAGAAATTATATCTACAAACTGAATACCTTAATTTTTAATATTGCAATTCTCATTTCAATTGTAGAATAATTGGCATTTTTGACATAATTGTAGAAGACTTGTAGAAGTTTTAGTCTTCCCAATCTACAATTTATCTACGAATTATCTATATTTTATCTATAATTCTACAATTTAACTACAATTTCTGAAAAAATATGTCTTCTTCTTCTTCGACGAGTTTCAATCTGAAATTCAATCAAAACCAAGTCTAATCTTCACCAAAACCCCTCAAAATTGAGATATAAACTCCTAAATATATTTCGAATTATCTACAACAACACCCAATCCAAGGGATTTTCAATTGTAGCATAATTGACATTTTCGACATAATTGTAGAAGACTTGTAGAAGTTTTATTCTTCCGAATCTACAATTTATCTACAAATTATCTACAATTTATCTAATTTTATCTACAATTTAACTACAATTTCTGGAAAAATGTGTCTTCTTCTTCTTCGACGAGTTTCAATCTGAAATTCAGTCAAAACCAAGTCTAATCTTCACCAAAACCCCTTAAAATTGAGATATAAACTCCTAAACATATTTCGAATTATTTACAACAACACTCAATCCAAACAAATGATGATTTTTGAAAATCTAAATTTGAATTCAAAGCTTTCAAGCTTTTTAATGGCTATCAATGGTGAAAAATATATGGAGAATGAGAGAATTACGCTGCAATAGATTTTCTTCCGTTTTAAATTTCGAAACTAATGGTGATAGATTCACCATTAAATCTGATTCCTACAAATTTGGCGCCTTTTAGGGTAGAATCTATCTATTTTTGATTTGGTACATATTTTGTAGCAAAACTATGGACTAGACGGGTAAATACAATATTATGAATATTTTTTATAATAAATTTTGTTATATGGTATAAATAGGTAAAAATCCCTATTAATTAAGTATCATAGAGATTTTTCTTTAATCATACAATAACTGATCCTAGTAACAGTCAAAAATACAATTTCTATACGAGTTTTGATAGGAGGGAACTTGAGTCGGTACTACATAGCGTCCTTAAAGTCAGAATCTTACAATAACTAGTGTGTCTTATAATAAGGGACAGCCAACAATTTTAAATTAATCGCAGCATTTTCTTCTAACAGGATAATTGTTTATGCTTAGCATTGCTACATCTAGCTCAATCATGTTCTTTTTGGGTAATATTCTTCAAAATGTGTTTTGACTAACATAGTTTTAGTACACTAATCCAATGTAATATCTTCTAGAAATGCAAATTAATTCACATTTTATTTTAAAACAAATAAACTCTAATATTCTCAATAAACAATATATGAGAACTGTGACAGAAAAAAGAAGAAGAGAGAGATTAATTTCAAGATCGATATATGGAAATAAAGACGAATGCATATGATTTCAAGGGCTAGGTTGAACCTACAGTTGATATGAAACTTAGATATATAAGTATGTGAGAAATTATTAATTGTTTTAAAAAATTTAATAAATATTAAATTCTTAACCTATTATTTCCAAATTTCAGTAGGATCCAGTAGTAAGAATATAAAAATTAAATCCCTCAAATTTAAATAGCATTTGAATTATTATTGAATCCATGCCTACTTGCAGGGTGTACTCAGTGTGAGGCTATGATTTCATCTGAACCCGTATAAAGTTTTATTACTACACAATATTTTTTCCCTAAAAATTTATTAGATATGGATAAACAATAAATTTTGAACTCATTAATTAAATAAAATATCATAAAATTGTAAATTTAAACTCATATAAAATTTAAATTTTGAAAAAAATGAAAGAGTATTTCAAGATGTGTAAGAGTAGTATATAATATTGGGTGGCAGAAGAAGTATAAATTTGGCAAGGATGCATGTGAAGTTGGCATGCACGTCAACGGTCGACAGTTTTGGGTTTGCTGTACTTACGCGGTAACAGCTAAATTACAGTTTCTCTTTTTTCTATTTTCTAGGACAAAAAACAAAGGAACTTCTATTCTAGGATACAATAACAACCTCTCTCTCTTTCTCTCTGTCGCATGTAAGAAAAACATAGGATTAGTCAAAAAAACAGCATGTGCCATTATGTTTTCTAGGAATACTAAGGTGGTAATTGACTCTTTCCAGTCACCAAAAACGTGATTGCAGCATTGTATTCTTCATTACAGATTCAGAGAACGATTTTCTCACTTTAGAGAGATCTCAAGTTTTCCAAGGTGGTTTCTTGTCAGGTGGAGAGGGAGAGCAATTTAACCTAACCCATTATTTTTTATTAAAACTATATATTTATTTTAAAAATTCATTCAATATATACAAATAATTAATCAAAAACCTAGAAACTTAAAATATTTAAAATTCGAATTCAAAAATTTTAAATTATAGTTCCGTCTCCGTTTCTAATCAGTGGTCCAATGTTGGGTAATAGTCAGAGTCTAATATGTTTTTTGGTTCTTGGGGTCAAAGTGGGGATGGCCGCAATCCATCCATAATGTTCACACTCTAAAAGTGGAAAGTGATTTTGAGTTTTTAGCCCCAAGAAGGTTTCAACGTGGAACTTTTGTAAGAAATGATTTGGTGTGAAACCAACCAATTTCGTGTTGTACTTCTACTTAGGTCATTATTACGCAATTTTTTAGTAATATTTATACCAACTGGACTTGCATTTTCATTGTTAGGTCCTACAGTCATAAGTTTTATAGTGCCCCAAAACTTAATTAATCAATCATATGTGCTACAAATGAAAACGACAAGACTAGTATTAGAAGTCAAATTCTTAAGTCGAGTACATTATAGTTTAAACAATGACGATATGTTGTTTATTTATCTGTTTTTCTCTCATTATTATCAAATCACATTTATTTAATAGGAGTGTAGAGGTTCAGAATTAAGATAGAAAATTAGTAGATAATTGAACATAATTTTTTCGTACATATAATATCAATATTATTCCTGTATTACTTTTCATACATGTAGATATGTAAGTATCAATGTTTTTCATGTACTTTCTTATACTTAAACTTCTAGTACTACCAGTTGTTTATGTTGCTTCCATTTCCTTATTAGCTTGCTCTTGTTATTGCTTCTTTTCGGTTATTGTATCCATTATTGTATTTCTTTCAACAATAGTGTGATTATGTTTTAACTGAGCCAAGGGTCTATTAGAGACAATCTATTTATTTTCACAACGTAAAGGTAAAATATATATACATATTACTATTCTTGGACCTTATTTATGGGAATATATTGGATTTGTTATTATTATTCTCAAATCATATTTATTGTAGAAAATTAAAGATATTTTTTTTTATTTCGAATCGATGTAATTAGTTAACTAGAAAAATATAGAGTGCAAAAACTAGTGGTTTAAAAAATAGATATATTTCAACTTTCACACATGGCTGTAACAGTAAGTAATTTCTTAGTGCAATTAAAGGAACGCACCCCATTCCTAAAAATATTAGTAAAAAAGAAGGAATCAGCAACATTAAGGGTGTGTAGTATGAAAGAAAACACCAATTATTCATGTTCGATTGACTTAAATAGTTTGAAAAATATTTTTCTTATGAATTTATTTAAAAATATTTTTCGAAATTCCTTCACAACCTTTCCACCCTATTTCCCACTCTCACTAACCCCACTCCCTCACCCCCACACCCATCCACCCAACCCCACTTCCATGCTCTTCCCCTTCTCTCTCCAAAAAAGTTTTATATTTTTTTCAAATTAAAATTTTTTCCGTCACCACTCATCCTGCTACCTCCCTCCCCCCTCCAAAAAAATTATCTTTTTTTAATTTTTTTTTGTAATTTCAAATTTTGTTTTGCTTGTTTTTCTGCACCCCCACCCCCAACCCGCCAAACCCCATCCGATGCCCCCTACCCCTACCCCAACCCCGCAAACAAAAAGTTTTTTTTGATAATTTTAAATTTTTTTATTTTTTTTTGTTTCTGATCTGCAGCACCCAACCTACCCTCCAACCCCTCTCCCCCTCTCCTCACAATTTTTCTTTTAATTTTTTTTGTAGTTTCAAATTTCTGTTTTTTAGTTTTTCTGCACAGCCCCCTACCCTCCCCCTTGTATTTTCTAATATATATTTTTAGTTTTAGTTTTTTCATATTTCGGTTTACATGTTCGATTTTACAAGTTTCAAAGTTATGAGTTTGGAGTTTTATGTGTTTGGAAGTTTGAGAGTTTAGAAATTATAAAGTTTACGGGTTCGAAAGTTCACAATTTCGAAAGTTTACCAATTCATAAGTTTGGGAAGTGGGTTCGGAAGGTTGGTGATTCGAAAGTTTATGGCTTCATGTTTATTGTATTTAAATTATTTGTGAATACTCTTGAGAAGTTATTTTTCTTAGTTTAATATCGAATACCGAAAAATAAATAAGATTACTACTTGTTTTTTATGAAAATATTTTTCGTAAACACACCCCTCATTCAAATTCATTACACCACTCCACCAGAATTTAAATTTTTTTTACTGCAATTCAGGTTAAAAGAATGTGGTTAATATTGAATTACTGCACTGACCCATTGTTTTTTACGAAGATGTTACAACTGTCATTCCGACTAAATTGTTATTTGTTCGCATTCATTTTTCTGAGTGTTTTGAATTACTTCAATCATTTCATTGTAGCTAATTTCTTCTGGGGCAAGAATGACAACAGGAGCAAAAGACACTAGTATGCATGGAAAGAGTTATGCTTTCCAGTAGTTGAACAAGGAGTTTGATGTAAACTAAAAGTCCACCAAACTGTATTGAGAATTTGGTTCGTTCTTTATCAGTTCCCACAAAATACAGCAGTAAGAAAATAAAACAACAATATTTATATGAAAAACTCCTAGCTCACGGGATTAAAAACCACAACCTACACTTGTAGGATTTCAATTTCACTAACTGAGCAACTTTAGATTACAACTTATTATAACCTAGGAATTAAACTCTTAATCCCTCACCTACTTACAATAACTATATTGAGCCTCTTTGTAGCAATAACTCTATTACAAAGCTAATCACTTAACTAACTATAATCAACACAACCACATAGTTTATACTTTACAATGTGTCTTATGAGATGCTTCTAATTAAGCTAAGTAGGAGTTACAAGTGAATAGCATAAGCAAACACACAACAAGGCTAAGGACACATGATGTAATCGATGGTGGGATCTGGTCCTTCGTTATGTTGTTGTTTTGTTCTTCAATAGCTTTTGGGAGAATGAAAGCGGTTGCACACTTAAGGGTAAATGATACTTTGGTTTTGCAAATGTGTACGTTCTCTTGCTTCATTTTAGTAATATATAACGGGAGTGTCTGGTACACAACATGCTTTAACAATATTGTTGTACTGTTCCGTGTGTAATGCAACAACTTTAAAATCGGTTAGAGTTGACTTGTACTGTGATCGGAGGAACTGAACTCTATTTGTTCCCTATGTTGTTCCGTTATCTGATTTCATTGAGACTTGTGCCATACCTTGGCTTTTCGAGTTGAACATGGAGGAACCAAATGTATCAGGTTCCCTATCAAGTTCTCATATGAAGTTTTGTTAGATGATCATAACAAATGACGCATTACTTATAATTCTTCCCTTTTTGATGATGATAAACCTAGAATTGATTTTTCACTTGTGAAAGAGATCTCCACAATATTTCCCCTGCCTAATAACTATATTCGCCCTGAGAACCTGTTTCTCCCCTTCAATTTTTACTTTCAATTTTCTTCCCCCTTTTGGCATAATCAAAATAGATAAGTAAATGCAAACACAAATCCAACAGAGTTAACTCATGCCGCTTGTGTGCACACAACATAGCTAAAAACATAACACAAGAGTATAAAATGCGTTTAAAATGATGAAGATGCTCATTAATGGAAGGAAAAAGAATTTGTAGTAGTACCATCATTATACAAACATACAAAAATTAAACATATCTAGAGTACCACAACCATATGGGATAAATAAAAAAAAGGACACTGTAAGATTTGGTAGGGACTGACAAAGTGACATTAACAAAGGGACAAATTAGGGGAACTAGATGAGAAATGGAAGGACGAGGGAGCAAGAACCTTGAGGAGACTGTCCACACGAGCATTAGCAGCTCTCTGATCGTTGATTATCGTTGACCAAATGCTCTTTCAGGTTCTCCACATGTTTCTTCAACTTTATATTCTCAGACTTCAAGCCGGCAACTTCTGCACCCTGAGCAGTACTGGAACCAGGTTTCATGCTAGATTGATTGAGCTTACCCTCAAGAATAGAATTCTAGCCCTTCAACCGCCCGATTTCCCCATTAGCAGCAACCTAAGCATCGATAAGTTGAGAGCTGCCTATACCATACTTTTTTTCAAAACACTCATGTTCATCCAATGTGTTCATTGAGAATATTTTTTTACGAGCTCCCACAGATGCTTTCCCCAAGGGGACCTCAAATCGTTCAAAGACTTTTGTGAATAGGAACCTATATAGCAACCCACAATTTTCATCCTTGAAGTCTGCCACTTTCTTCAGATATTTAATCACAATCCTAAGTAGATTGATGGGAGCGTAGTCGTCCAGTGCCTCCAAAAGAACCAGGTCCGCTATAGAGGTAATGGATCGTCTTCAGATCTTGGTAGCAGGACCTTATTCCCCAACTCTAACAAGAGTTGGCATTGTGGAAGCAATGCCTTTTGGTGCACTCGTTCCTCTTGTTGAACAACTTGAGGCTTGAGGATAATCTTCCTAAATCATGGGGAACAGGTTCCTTCAAAGTGGAGAGCCCTTCAGTAGTCACCCCAAGAATGTCTCCTAGCACAGCTTCATCAATCACAAAATCTACCCCATTGATCTTCGAATAGATGGTGTCACTTTTCACTGCGAACAAATTAGCATAGATATTGTGACTTCCTCCTTATAAAACCTTGGACTCTAAACAGTAAAGAGATGAGTTCACTTCTTGAAGTCACATATATCAACCAACTACCTCATTCGAGATTGATCGAGAATGTCGATGTCAAAAACTCTACCCTACAGAACTTTCTGATTTTTCAGTTTAGCTTTCCTTTCAAGCTTAGACACATCAACTCTAGCTTCTTTGAGGAGCCAGGTTCCTCACTGCTGCTTGGCTTCCTTTTAAGAGACTTCTTTTTTCCAATGCTTGTCTCCTTCTCAACAGAATTCTCCTTCTAATCTCTTTATTCTCCATGAACTTCAGCAGCCTTTGCAGATGATACCTTAGTCTGTTTCACAGACACAACCTTCTTAGATGTTTTACGGACAAGAGGAGCAGGTTCCTCATTGAACTCCTCATTCTCAACTTCCATAACGGTTGCCGGAGGCACATCCACCTCATCAACCAGTCTTATTTTTCACAAGTATTACCCTCTTCCTTTTATCCTCATTCTCCTTTAATACACTGCTAAAGAGCAACTATTTTCTGTTGCCTAGTGGTGGGTCTTTTAGGAACAGACTCTTATGTAGCTGTCCCACCACTTCTCGTTGTCATCTCCTTCTCCTTCTGAGACGAACTTCATTACATAATACATAATATCTAAAAGGGGTGCATCAAGGTAAGCGGATGAGGTAGGGTCAGTACTTTCCAGGGGCTGATTAGTAGAGCATGGAGTTTCATCCTAAGTAGGAGATGAGAACTCTTCTTGGGCAGTGGGTGCCCTTATGTAACCTCCCATGTAGTACTGACCATTGCCTTGTCACCTTGAGGCAATTGGTTCCCCATTCCCATGTTATTCCCCTTAATCCCAATACTCACACAACCAGACAAGGAATCCCAATGTTACATCCCATATTTTCGTACGTAAAAGTACGTCATAATTAAACTAATATAAGATCAAAAAATGAGATCATCTTTGGAAGTATATAAAGTAAATTATTATGTGATCATGAAAAACAAGTACACATAGGGTTAGAAGGTTTAGAAGCTAAGGAATTGAAGAAAATAATATTTCGTCGAAAATCAACAAGTTTGGAATGTTATAACATGTAATTTTTGGGTGAGACTAGGGTTCTTAACATGATGAGGAGGTTATTTGAGTTATTTTAGGTGTATGTTATGTTTTGAAGTCAAGCGAGTTGTGGAACAAAAGTCGATGAAAGTGATCACAAGTTACGTTCATAAGTTTTACTGAAATTTGGGTAAAATGTAACTGCAGTTTTATCCCAATATACTTAGATTAAAGGGGTGTTCCACCCATAAAATTGAATATCTATGAGTGTATTTTCTAACACTAAATCGTTTGTCAATACGATATCATATTAGATAGATATATACGTTTTTGCGAAACTGCACAGACTGCTAGGTGACAAGTAGGTGTGTCACCTACTTGCTTAAATGTGAGTTTAAAAATGGGCCTGTTCGAGTCATCCAAAGAGAAATTTTAAAGGAATATTTCATTCATATAATATACTGATAAGAGGTCACAATAACCATACCTAAACCCCTACAAACATCCTCCTAAAATTGAAAACAACCCCTAATTGAATTTCTCTCTTTTTCAAATTATAGTTGGAGGAAAAACCTTGAGTTTGAATAACCAAGATAGTAGGTGAGTTATTCAACAAATAAGGTAATTTTTCTACTCTCTTTCATCTATTATTTATGCTGGATATGTGTGGAAAGTCATTCTACAGTTGTAAGAACTCACGGGACGGTGGTTGAAAGCTGTGAGTTCGAGAAATTCACTTGTAGCGGATTGTTTTTTGTTGCTATTGAATTGCATGTTTTAATACTATTTTATGGAGTTTTGGAGGAGAAAGGGTGTGGAGAACCATCACATAAATTCAGGTCGGTGGGCTAGTCGTTCATCATAACATTTTTGGGTCGTTTAATAGTACTACGGTGGTCGTTTTGTATATGAAGAGATTGGGGTATGTTGGGCTATTTTGTAGTATTTTATGGTGTATATAAGGTTGGAAAATAATGTATATGTATTGTTAATGTTGTATTCTTGGTTTTTTGGTATTATCTTAAAATTTGGAATAAGTAAGGATTATAAAGGATATACTACCCGTTTTAATACAAAATAAGCTTGTCCTTCGTTGTGCAACAGTTGTAACTTTAGTAACTTAATGATGGTATTATCATTTTTGTAGATTAAGGTGCGAAGAGAAGTTCAACTTGGTGATTGGAAAGATTGTGATAAGGTATTTTAAGGCTAAACCTTTCCTTCATTTTGGCATGATCTCGTACCTACATGTGTTTGATAATGAAACATAAAAAGATGTTTGTATTCCTGAATTCATTCACATTATCCTAGTCTTATATTTTATAGTATTCTTCCTTATCAGGACGTTATATTTGGTTAAGTATTCTCTTCTTCCAATCAATATAGTAGAGGGTCTATATATATATATATATATATATATATATATATATATATATATAAAAGGTATATATATATATAAAAGGTATTACAGTATTTTCACCACCATCGAGCTATAATCGATAGGAAGGATCCTATTGGACAACCTATCATCAGATGTTAAGTTATATACCGAGCCTACTATGGATGAGCACCTATGAGCGAGCCTAGAATGGCCGAGATACCTAGCCTAGTATAGTCGAGCACCTATGAGCGAGAGCCGAGCAGTTACACGTACCAAGACTTATAAGGCCGGACATTTATTATACTTACTATATTGAGAGAGTTGAGTCAGTATCAGCAGGTAAGTATATCCCCAAATCATCTTTTACTCCCAAATATTTTGAGTTATTATACTATTCATTCAATTCTAACTTTCAGTTATTTTATTGCCTTACATACTCGGTACATTATTTCGTATTGACGTCACTTTTTTGGGGGTGCTGCATTTCATGCGTTCAGGTTCAAATAGACAGATGGGTAGACCTCCTTAGTAGGTGTTGCACGAGTTCACCTTGATTGGTAAGCTCCACGTCCTTCGGAGTTTCCAGATTTAATGTTTTGTGTACATATTGCGTATATATGTATATATGTTATGGGTAGGCGGGAGCCTTATTCCGATCACATTACATCCATCAGTAGAGGCTTTTAGACATATCCTTTCAGTTAGTGCAGTATGTTGGGCTTGTAGCCTTGTATGTATATTTTTCATGTTTGACAATTTTAGTAGTTATGACGGCCTTGTGGGCCCGGCTTTATATTGATGTTTAGTCAAATTTATTTCTCATTTAGGTTTATATTTACTTCACAAATTGTCTTTCAATCTGGCCCCAGGGCCTAAGTATGACATTGTATACGCAGAGTCCCTCGACCGTAAGTTGGTATGCTAGGTTAAGTGAGACACCGAGTGCTAGTCTCGCCCCCAGGTTCGAGGCTAGACAAACTAGGTATCAGAGCATGTCTGTCCTAGAGAGTCTACAAGCCGTGTCTAGTAGGGCCTTGTTTACAGATGTGTTATGCACCATATTGTATAAGCAGTGAACTACAGGGCATGTAGGAGTTGGTCACCCTTGTTTCAAATCTCAATCGTATTGTAGAATTGAGTTATAGGAAATTTAAGTTAAACTTACGTGTTGGTGTTTGCATACACAGATGACGGTGACTAGGAAGATTACGGCTAGCTAGAAGAGAGATGCAGCAGTGGGTGAGTGGACTAGTATGGTATTCCCAGTTGATGGGGCCCATTTTGAGGCTTAGGACGAGACCCCTACTCATCCATTACCCGCTCCACCACCACCTGAGAAGATTCATTGGGATACCGCACATACAGTTACCCTCCCTCCACTTAAATCAGATTAGGACTTGAGGAGTGTGATGTATTTGTTGACATAGATTGTAGCTACCCAGCAACAGTCTAGGGCATTAGCTGGTGCAGGATCTTCTAAGGGGTCTGGGAGTTCAAGGGTTCGAGAGTTTATCTCTTTGAGTCCCCCAAAACTCATGGGGATAGATTAGAGGGAGGACCTACTGGATTTCATAGACCAGCTTTACAGGATCTTTTAGGTTATGCGTACCATGGAGAAAGAGGCAGTTGAGATAGCAACTTTTCGATTCCGAGATATAGCTATCATTTGGTACAAGGGATGGGAGAGGTCCAGGGGACGTGATGCACCTCCAGCTGTTTGGGAGAATTTTTCAGATGCCTTCCTTAACCAGTACTTACCGCGAGAGATCTGACAGGCTCGAGTCGATCATTTTCTAGCCCTGAACTAAAGCAATATTAGTGTTCGAGTGTATAGTTCAGTTTTGACTCATTGGCCAGATATGCACCATCCGTAGTTGCTATTATGGGGGACATGATGCACAGGTTTATAGTAGGGTTGGCTCCAGAGTTGACCGAGGCATGTTCCACTACTGATTGCAGGATAGTATGGATATCTATCGGATTGAAGCATTCACCTAGAATATAGAAAGGGGCAGGCTTCGGTAGCAAGGTACAAAGAGAAAAAAGCAAAGACAACATAAGAGGATGAGATTTGCCAAGTCTCAGGAGTAGTCTCAAGGTAGTTTTAGGCCCCAGTATTTCAGATAACCACCTAGGCCTCCACCACATCAGTTACAAGGTTACACGTATGATCGCTATACTCAATACGGACCAAGTGAGAGCTCATAGATGTCGGGTTTGCAGTGACAGCGAGGTTTAGGTCAGACATGGTCATATTTATATGGTGCGACATTTGTGGTATAGGACACTTGGGCTAATGCCGAGCAGGTTCTGATACTTTTTATACATGTAGGCATTTGGGGCATGTGATGCAAGATTGCCCAAATAGAGATTTTGGAGGTATGGCGCAACCAGCAAGTTCAGCAACGGGATCATCTATGTCTATACATATTTTAGGGCGTGAATCTCAATCTTTGGCTGGTAGAGGTCAAGGCAGAGGTAGATGTTCCAGTTCATATGGTAACAATAACCGTATATATGCTTTAGCGGACGATAGGACCAGGAGTCTTCAAGACATTGTGACATGTATATTGACCATTTGATTTTATGATGTTTATGCCTTGGTAGATCTAGGATCTACTTTATCATATAATACCCCATTTGTCGTGAGGAAGTTTTGTATAGTTCCTGAAAAATACTAAGTGATCCTTTTGGAAATATCTATACTGGCCCGAGAATCGATTATTGCTAGACGCGTTTATCCAGGGTTGTACGATGTCGGTTTGTAGTCGTCAGACCTTAGCCAACCTAGTTGAGCTAGAGATGATGGATTTTAGTGCTATATTGGGCATGGACTAGTTGGCAGCTTGCTATGCCACAATTGATTGCCGAGCAAAGGCAGCCAAATTTCTTTTTTCAGGTGATCCAGTCTTTGAATGGGTAGGTAATACAATGAAACCTAGTAGTAGGTTTATTTCCTATCTGGAGGAGAGGAAAATGATCGCAAAAGGTTGCATTTATTATATTGTGCGAGTTAGAGATGCAAATATTGTGATACCTACTGTCACAACCTGGATTTTCCACCCTCGGGAGTCATGATGGCACCTACTAATGAGAGCTAGGCAAGCCAATTATTGAACTATCTACCTTTTTACCAATTTTATTCATATTAACAATTACGAAGAAATAACATTTAAACAACGGAGTATAACATAAGCGGAAGAAAACAATAAGCCATCTGAACATGAATATCTATTACAACTGTTTGAGTCTCGACTACCCAGAACTGGTGTCATAGTTTCACATATGGTCTAAGAATACTACAAGTAAAGGTCTGAAAGAATTAAATACAACAATGTCTCTAGAAATACATGTAAGAAACAGAAAAGTAGATAGAAGGAGACGTCAAGGCCTACAGTTTTCTGCAGGGCTACCTTGGGTCACCTGAGGAACAAGAATCAGCAATCCCACTGCAGCCCAAAGTCTATACACTAGGGTCTACACAAAAGAGTGTAGAGTGTAGCATCAGCACAACCGACCCCATGTGTTGGTAATTATCTAGCCTAACCTCGACGAAGTAGTGACGAGGCTAGGATCAGACTACCAAATAAACCTGTGCATTTCAAATATTTTTATACAGCGAAAAAGAAATACATGAAATAACTAGTCAATATGGGAGGGGAAAACATGTTTTGGGCAGGGGTGTTCTTAAAAATCCAAAAAATCGAACCAACCAAAAACCAAACCAAACCAACCAAAAAACCAATACTTTTTGGTTTGGTTTGATTTTAGTTTTCAATTTTAAAAACCAATCAAATATAGTTTGGTTTTGGTTTTAATAAGAAAAAACCGAAGAAAACCGAACCAAACCGACTATAGGATTAGCTATTTCAAATTTATTCTATATATTGAATATTTTTATACAAAGTTTCAAAATTTTAATGGTAAATGTTAATAGTTTGCACTTTTAGTATAGTTCTTTACCTTTATATTCTACTTTGATTGGTAGTTTTATTTTGTAAAGTGTAAGAATCTAGTTCATGTTAAAAATAATATATTTTAATTGAGTCCTTAAATTATTCATCACTATTTGATTCAATTATCATTAATATATCTTGGTAAATAAGAGATTTCTCAAAGGGCAATTGATTTGATAATGTTACGTTGAAAATATGGTCGCAGAAATATGTGTTTGGTAGTGTATGTATTATATCTAAGAAAAATTTGATAAATAACCGAAAAACTGAAAAGCCAACAAAATCCAACATAAACCGAATCGAGAAAAACCGACTTAATTGGTTTGCTTTGGTTCTAATATTTGAAAAATCGACTTAATTGGTTTGGTTTCTTTTAAGGGAAAAACTAATCGAAAACAAACCATGAACACCCTAGCTGTAGGGGAGGTAACAGTTTCGAATAGAAATAATAAGTAAGGAAAGAAACAACATAACTAGAATATCAACAAGAATCAGAAATCAAACAAGTTGCATGGCATCATTATTCGTGCTTTTACTCTCATCCTCACCAAAATAATTTTTTATAATAAAAGTGTGCACGGCATCACCCTTTGTGCTTTTATTGTGGTCCCACCAAATTAATCATATAATAACAATGTGCACGGCATCACCCTTCGTGCTTTTACTCTCTTTTATCACCATATAATCGATGAAGATTGGTATAGAATGGTACATCGTACGCCATGGCATCACCCTTCATGCTTTACACTCTTTCCTCAGAATAGAAAACAATGCACGACATCACCCTTCATGCTTTAACGCTTTTCCTCCCCTAGACAACAATCACAAGGCAAATTGGGTAAGGGAATCTATAATATCAAAATAAAATCAAGTAACAACAAAAATTCAGTAAATAAATGTAAAGGACAACATAACTCAATTATCAGCAAGAATCAGGTAAAATCAAGGACAAGTGCACGGCATCACCCTTCGTGCTTTTAAACTCCTTCCTCAAAAAACAAACAATGTACAGCATCACCCTTCGTGCTTTAACTCTCTTCCTCACCCAAACAACAATAAAAAATAATAGGGCAAGGAAATAAAGGAAATATGCAATAAGAATCCCGACAAAGAAGCAACAAGTCGACAACTAAATCCCGGCAAGGGAATAACATCAATAATATATGCATCTCGACAAGGGAGATATCAAATAATAAAACAATATCCCGATAAGGGTGACAACATAATGATCTCTTCTCTTTCTCACTTTTACTTCACAATTCACTTCACAACTCGAGCCAATGCTCTAAAGGTTCAATTATCACTTGCACTTTCACAATTTGTTATACAACTTGAGCTAACGCTCCTCAATTATCATTGGTCACAATTCTTTCCACAAACTTTATATAACAATTAGAAACTTCACCAAATGCACGAATAATATAATGAAGTCATGAAAATCACAATATAAGACTCACGGTTATGCTTGACACCAACATATAGGTACTCGTCACCATGCTTATACGTCGTACTCAATAATTACTACATAGCAAATAGGACTCAACTCCCGCTTCCTCAAATTACGGTTAGACCAAACACTTACGCCGATGCCTTGAACACAACTGAAGTCTCAATTATAGCTTTATCCCTTGATTCCACCGCCAATCCACTCGTATCTAGTCACAAGTTACTTAACTACTTTAATAAATGCTAAATGAATCAATTTGAATGCATAAAACAAATTTTCCAAAGTTTTGCCCAAAAAGTCAAAAATCACCCCGGGCCCACATGGTCAAAACCCGAGGTTCAAACAAAAACCCCATTTCCCATTCCCCCATTAACTCAAATATATAATTTATTTTGAAATCAGACCCCAAATTGAGGTCCAAATCCCTAATTTTTGAAAAATGTAGGTTCTACCAAAAACACCCAATCTCCCCCATAAAAATATTTGATTTTAGGTTGAATCATGTTAAAATATGTTAATGATTGAAAGAAATGAGTACAAACTAACTTACAATGGATTTGGAAGAAGACTTGTTCATGGAAAATCGCCCAAAGGAGTTTGTGTTTGAGAAAGATGTGAAAAATGACTTAAAATTGGCTAAGTATAGAAAAATGCATGTCTCAGATGTGGCAATTGGGAAAAAGGGTTTGCAATTGTGAATCCCGACCTCTGTAGATGTAGGAATGCGAAACAAGGTTTGCATTTGCAAACCCTTCATAAATTCCCAACTATCGCATTTGCGATATATATGTCGCATTTGCGACCCTGCAATTGCGATATATGTATCATATTTGCGACCTTAAGCGAAAAAAGGGAAACTTCGCATTTGCGATCCCAAACGCTGCCTTGCGATTGGCCTTTGCATTTGAGAACATATTGGTCGCATTTGCGATCGAGCCTGCCAAGGTCTCATCTTCGCATTTGCGATGCAAGGCTCGCATTTGCGATGCAAGGCTCGCATTTGCGAGACCTGCTTCGCAAATGTGATACCTGCAGATCAGAAATACCAGCTATTTTTTCAAAGTTAAAATTGCACCCATGGTCTATCCAAAACTCACCCGAGCCTTCAAGGCTACAAATCAAATATACACATAACCTCAAAAACATCCAACGGACTTACTCGCGCAATAAAATCGCCAAATTAGCATCATAATGATCGGATTAAACCTTAAAATCTATGAATTCTTTCAAACTTCATAAAACATCAAATTATCCAATTCTGGTCCAAATCACGTCAAATTATATCTATTTTTCATCAAATTTCACATCAAGATCTTAATCATATGTAAGACCTTTACCGGGTGCCAGAACCAAAGTACGGGCCCGATATCATCAAGTTGTAATCAAATTTCATTTCAAAACCTTATAAACAATTTCAGAAAACAATTTATTTGAAAAACTCATTTCTCGTGCTTGGGTTCTCGGAATTTGATTCTAGGCATACACATAAGTCCCATATTTTCCTATGGACCCTTCGGGATTGTCAAATCACGGGTCCTGGTCCATTTACCCAAAATGTTGACCATCAAATTAACTCATATTGTTTGTAATCAAAACTTATCATTTTTCACAAATTTTCATATTTAATTTCAAGGCCTTAGAGACATAGAATTCAATTAAAAGCAAGTAATGACCTTTTGGGTCGTCACATTCTCCACCTCTAAAACAACCATTCGTCCTCGAACGGACATACGAAAGAAGTACCTAATTTGGGAAAAAGATGGGGATAACGGCTCCGCATATAGGACTCAAACTCCCAAGTCGATGCCTCAGTAGGCTGACCTCTCCATTGAACACGAACATAAAGGAAACTCTTCGACCTCAACTGATGAACTTGCTGGTCTAGAATAACTACCGGCTCCTCCTCATAAGAAATTCCTTGTCCAATTGGACAGTGCTGAGATCTAACTCGTGAGATAGATCAGCGAGATACTTCCAAAGCATGAACACATGAAACACTGGATGCACGGCTGATAATCTCGGCGATAATGCAAGTCTATAAGCCACCTCGCCCACTCGATCAAGAATCTCTAATGGACCAATGAATGTTGGGCTAAACTTGCCCTTCTTCCCGAATCTCATCACGCCCTTCGTAGGCAACACTTGAAGAAATACCCGTTCACCAACCATAAGAGCCCCATCTTGAACCTTGCGGTCTGCATAACCTCTTTTGCCTGGACTGAGCTGTACGGAGCCTATCCCGAATAATCCTCACCTTGTACAAGGCTTCCTAAACCAGATCCGTACCCAACAACCGAGCCTCTCCCGGCTCAAAGTGTCTGACTAGAGATCGACACCGCCTACCATATAAAGCCTCATAAGGAGCCATCTGGATACTCGACTGGTAGCTGTTGTTGTAAGTAAACTCTGCTAAAGGAAAAAACTGATCCCACTATCCTCCAAAATCAATGACACAAGCTCAAAGCATATCCTCCAAAATCTGAATAGTCCGCTAGGACTGACCGTCCATTTGGGGATGAAATGTTGTGTGCTCAATTCAACCCGTGTGCCCAAATTTCGCTGAACTGCTCTCCAGAAGCGCAACGTAAACGTCCGAAATGATTGATACAGGCACACCATGAAGGCGAACAATCTCCCAGATATAGTTCTCGGCTAACCTCTCGGAAGAATAGGAGACTGCCACTGGAATGTAATGTGTTGACTTTGTCAGTCTATCAACAATGACCCAAACTGCGTCAAACTTCTCCCTAGTCTGTGGAAGTCCAGTAACAAAGTCCATAGTGATCCGCTCCCACTTCAACTCGGGAAGCTCAATCCTCTGAAATAAACCACCAAGACTCTAATGCTCATACTTAACCTACTGATAATTCAGTCATTGAGCCACATATGTAACAATATCCTTCTTCATTCTACGCTACTAATAATGCTACTGCAAATCGACTCTCGGAGCCCATCTACATTAGGCACACATACTCGACCTTGAAATCTCAAAACTCCATCATCATCTAATGTAACTTGATTGGCACCTCCATGATGCACCGTATCTCTAAGGATACACAAATGGGGATCATCATACTGCCGATCTCGGATATGCTCCAATAATGAAGAACGAGCATTTGTGCAAACTAACACACGGCTGGGATTTAGAAACATCCAGCCTCACGAATTGATTGGCCAAAGCCTACATCCAAAGCAAGCGGTCTCTCACCGACTGGAATATAAGCAAGACAGCCCATATTGGCTGATTTCCTACTCAAAGCATCAGCCACCACATTGCTTTCCCGGATGATATAAATAATGATTTCATAATCTTTCAACAACTCCAACCACCTCCTCTACCTCACATTCAACTTCTTTTTCTTGGATAAATATCGAAGACTCTTATGATCCTTGAACACCTTACATGCTACATCATATAGATAATGCCTCCAATCCTCAATGCATGAACTATGGCTGCCAACTCCAAATCATGAACCAGATAGTTCTTCTCATGAATCTTGAATTGCCGCGAAACATAGGCAATGACCTTCCAGTCCTGCATTAACACTACACTAAGCTCGATACGAGAAGCATCAATATAAACTGTATAAGGCCCTGAATCTGTAGGAAAAACCAACAGCGGTGCCGTAGTCAAAGCTGTCTTAAGCTTCTGCAAGCTCGCCTCACACTCGTCCGACCACCTGAACTAGGCACCCTTCTAGGCCAACATGTTCACCGGGGCTCCGATAGATGAAAACCCCTCCACGAACCGACAATAGTAGCCTGCCAATCCCAAGAAACTCCAAATCTTTGTAGCTAATGCTAGTCTAGGACAGTTCTTGACCACCTCAATCTTCTTCGGATCAACTTGAACACCTTAGCTTACATAACATGACCCAGGAATGCAACTAATCTCAACTAGAACTCACACTTAAAAAACTTAGCATATAACTAACTATCCCTCAATGTCTGAAGAACCACTCTAAGGTGTTGCTCGTTCTCCTTCCGGCTGCGGGAATATATGAGAATATCATCAATAAAGACAAACACGAACAAATCCAAATAGGGACTAACACTCGATTCATCAAATTAATAAAAGCTGATGGGGCATTTGTCAACCTGAATGACATGACCAAGAACTCATAATGCCCCTACCGAGTGCAGAAAGCTGTCTTAGGGACATCGAATGCCCTAATCCTCAACTGATGGTAGTTAGATCTCAAGTCAATCTTGGAAAATACCTTGGCACCCTGAAGCTGATCGAACAAATCATCAATCCTTAGCAGCGGATATTTATTCTTGATTGTTACCTTGTTCAACTACCGGTAATCAATGTACATTCTCATCGAACCATCGTTTTTCTTAACGAACAACACTGGCGCACCCCAAGGAGAAACACTAGGTCTAATGAAACCCTTCTTAAGCAAGTCCCGCAACTGTTCCTTCAACCTTTTCAACTCTGGCGGTGCCATACGATATGTAGGGATAGAAATGGGTTGCGTTCCCAGAACCAAATTAATACATAAGTCATTATCCCTTTCGGGTGGCATACCTGGTAGGTCTGAAGAAAATACCTCAGGGAACATACGAACAACGAGCACAGAATCAATAGAGGGAACCTGAGCACTAAAATCACATACATATGCAAAATAGGACAAACACCCCTCTCAACCATACATCGAGCCTTCACATAATAGATAACACTACACATATAATGACTAGGAGTCCCTATATACTCTAATCGAGGCATACCCAGTAAAGCTAAGGTTGCAGTCCTGGCATGACAGTCCAAGATAACGTGGTAAGGTGATAACCAGTCCATCCCCAATATAACATTGAATTTGAACATGTCTAGAAGCAACAAATCCACACGAGTCTCCAGACCCTCAATCACAACTACACGAGAATGATGGACTCCATCTACCGCAATAGAATTACCCATCGTCATAGACACATAAACAGGGGCACTCAAAGAATTACCGGTCATGACTAGATACAGAATAAAATAAAATCGAAGCTTCTCTACCACAAACCATAACAATACATGCACCTCCACCTTTAATACATTTACCTCCACCTCTAGCATCTGTATCTCCACCTCTAATGCCTCTACCTCCACCTCCACCTCTAGCTAACTGAGCGGGATGTACGAGTCCTTCAATGAACCTCCTCACTCTCCCTCATAGTGGGAAGTATGATAAGGGAATGACGAGCCAACTTGATGAATCTGATCTCGTACTGGGTAACAACCATAGGACCCTGCTGGAGAGGCTCAAACTGCCTCTGATAGGCCTCTCTCTAAGTGATGCAGAGAAACTTCTCATGAAATAGCTGTGTGAACTGTCCTTAAGTCGAAGGTGATGACTTAACTGGTATGGACAATCAATATTCCCTCCAACAGGTCTTATCAGATCCAGACAAGCGAATGGTAGAAAAATCGACCCTATTGGTCTCCATGATCCCCATGCTCCTGAGAACCTCATGAAAGCTGTCTAGAAAATCTTGGGGCTCCCCAGAAGGTTCATCGCTGAAAGTAGTTGTGAAGAGCTTGGTGAAACTTATCTAATCACCACAAAGACTCCAAAGACGTAGCTGACCCATCACCGGTCTATGCTGCTGCTCGGCTAAAGAAGCGGTACATGACCTCGCCATTCGCGAAAGGATAAGAGTATAGGTTTCAATTTAGCACTGAGAGAATAAAAATAAATGACGGGAAAGAATACAAGTGAAAATTTTTCCTAACTCTATAGCCTATGTGGGATAAATACAGGCATCTCCGTACCAATCCCTCAGACTCTACTAAGCTTGTCTCTGAACTGTGAGACCTATGTAACCTAGAGCTCTGCTACCAACTTTTCACGACCTGGATTTCCCACCCTCAAGAGTTGTGATGGTGCCAATGAATGAGAGCTTGACAAGCAAACTACTAAACTATCTACCCTTTACCAATTTTATTCTCATTAACAATTACGAAGAAATAACATTTAAACAACAGAATATAACATAAGCAAAAGAAAACAATAAGCCATCTGAACATGAATATCTATTGCAACGGTTTGAGTCTCGACTACCCAAAACTAGTGTCCCAGTTTCACAGACGGTCTAAGAATACTACAAGTAGAGGTCTGAAAGAATTAAATACAACACTATCTCTAGAAACATATGTAAGAAACAGGAAAGTAGATAGAAGGAGACACCAAGACCTACGGATACCTGCAAGGCTACCTCGGGTCAACTGAGGAACAAGAATCAGCAATCCCACTGCGGTTTGAAGTCTATACACTGGGGTCTGCACAAAAGAGTGCAAAGTGTAGCATCAGCATAACCGACCCTATGTACTTTAAGTGTCTAGCCTAACCTTGGTGAAGTACTGATGAGGCTAGGACCAGACAACTAAATAAACTTGTGCAGCTCAAATATATATATATATACACACACACACACACACACACATCAGAAATAAATACAGGAAATAACCAGTCAATGTGGGAGGGGGAAACATGTTGTGGCAGAGGTAATAGTTCTGAATAGAAACATCAAGTAAGGAAAGAAACAACATATCTAGAATATCAACAAGAATCAAAAGTCAAACAATTTGCATGGCATCACCCTTCGTGCTTTTACTCTCGTCCTCACCAAAATAATATTTTATAATAAAAGTGTGCAAGGCATCACCCTTCATGCTTTTACTCTCGTTCTCACCAAATCAATCATACAATAACAATGTGCACGACATCACCCTTTGTACTTTTTACTTCTTTCCTCACCATATAATCAATGAAAATCAGTACGGAATGGTACACCGTATGGCACGACATCACCCTTCACGCTTTATACTCTTTCCTCACAATAGCAAACAATGCACGGCATCAACCTTCGTGCTTTAAAGCTCTTCCTCACCCAGACAACAATCACAAGGCAAATAGGGTAAGGGAATCTATAACATTGAAATAAAATCAAATAACAACAGAAATTCAATGAATAAACGTAAAGGATAACATAACTCAATTATCAGCAAGAATCAGGTAAAATCAAGGACAAGTGCACGACATCACCCTTCGTGCTTTTACGCTCTTTCCTCACAAAACAAATAATGCACGGCATCGCCCTTCGTGCATTAACTCTCTGCCTCACCCAAACGACAATCACAAACAATAGGGCAAGGAAATAAAGGAAATTTGCAATAAGAATCCCTACAGGAGAGCAACAAGTCAGCAATTAAATTCCAGCAAGGGAACAACATCAATAATATCTGCATCCCGGCAATGGAAATAACAAATAATAAAATAATATCTCGTCAAGGTGACAACATAATGATCTCTTCTCTTTCTCACTTTTACTTCAAAACTCGAGCCAATGCTCTAGAGGTTCAGTTATCACTTACACGTTCACAATTCGTTATACAACTTGAGCTAACGCTCCTCAATTATCATATGTCACAATTCTTTCCAAAAACTTCAACAATTAGAACTTCACTAAGGCACGAATAATATAACGAAGTCATGAAAATCCAAATATAAGACTCACGATCATGCTTGACACCAACGTATAGATACTCATCACTATGCCTATACGTCGTACTCAATAAATACCACATAGCAAATATGACTCAACTCCTAATCACTCAAACTAAGGTTAGACCAAAAACTTACCTCGATGCCTTGAATATAACTCAAGTCTCAATTATTGCTTTATCCCTCAATTCCACCGCCAGTCCGCTCGTATCTAGTCACAAATTACTTAATTACATTAAAAATGCTAAATGAATCAATTTGAATGCATAAAACAAATTTTCAAAGTTTTGCCCAAAAACTCAAAAATTGCTTGCGGGCCCACATGGTCAAAACCCGAGGTTCAAACCAAAACCCTATTACTAATTCTCCCATGAACTCAAATATATAATTTATTTTGAAATCAGACCTCAAATTGAGGCCAAATCCCCAGTTTTTGAAAAATCTAGGTTCTACCCAAAACACCCCATTTTCCCCATAAAAAACTTTGATTTTAGATTGAAATCATGTTACAAGATGTTAATGATTGAAAGAAATGAGTAAAAACTAACATAATCGATTTGGCAGAAGACATGTTCTTCAAAAATCGCTCAAAGGAGTTTGTGTTTGGAAAGATGTGATAAATGACTTAAATCGGCTAAGTATAGAAAAATGCAGGTCTCAGATGTGGGAATTGCGACAAAGAGTTCGCAATTGCGAACGCCGATCTCTGCAGATGTAGGAATGCTAAGCAAGGTTTGCATTTGTGAACCCTTCATAAATTCCCAGCTATCACATTTGCTATATATATGTTGCATTTGGGACCCCCCATTTGCGATAGATGTATCGCATTTGCAACCTCAGGAGAAAAAGGGAAACTTCCCATTTGTGATCCCAAACGTCGCATTTGCGAACACATTGGTCACATTTGTGATCAGGCCAGCCCAAGTCTTATCTTTGCATTTGCGATACAAGGCCCGCATTTGCGAGACCTACTTCGCAAATGCGAAGCCTGCAGATCAGAAATACCAGCAATTCTTTTTTCAAAGATAAAAATGGACCCGTGGCCTATTTAGGATACACCCGAGCCCTCGGGGCTTCAAACCAAATATATATAACCTCAAAAACATCCTATGGACTTACTCGCGATCAAATCACCAAACTAGATCATAAACATCAGATTAAACCTCAAAATCTATGAATTCTTTCAAACTTCATAAAGCATCAAAGTTTCCAATTCAGGTCCGAATCACGTCAAATGATATCTGTTTTTCATCAAATTACACAAAAATATCTTAAATTATTTATAAGACTTGTACCGGATGCTAGAACCAAAATACGGGCCCAATACCATCATTTTCTAATCAAATTTCATTTCAAAACCTTATAAACAATTTCATAAACCAATTTATTTCAAAATTTTAGTTCTCGGGCTTGGGACCTCGGAATTCGATTTCAGGCATATGCCCAAGTCCCATATTTTCCTGCGGACTCTTTGGGACCGTCAAATCACGGGTCCGGATCTGTTTACGCAAAATACTGACCGAAGTCAAACTAACTCATATTATAATTAAAACTTATCATTTTTCACAAATTTTCATATTTAAGCTTTCCGGCTACGCGTTCGGACTGCGCACACTAATCGAGGGAATTTTAAATGAGGGTTTCAAGTCCTCAGAGACATAGAATTCAATTAAAAGCACATGATGACCTTCAGTTTATTCCAGTAGTCAAAGTGTACGGAGATGTGTTTCCAAATGAGCTTCCAGGTATTCCTCTAGAGCGAGATATTGATTTTAGTATTGATTAGCCTCTAGGAACTCAACTAATATCCATCTCTCCACATAAAATTGCAACTGCTGAATTGAAGGATTTGAAGGAGCAGTTAAAAGATTTGCTGGAGAAAGGTTTTATCAGACTCAGTACCTCACTTTGGGATGCACCAGTACTGTTTGTGCAAAAAAAAAAGGCTCACTGAGGATGTATATCAATTATAGGCAGTTGAACAATGTAACTATTAATAATAAGTGTCAACTTCCAAGGATCGATGACTTGTTTAATCAGTTATAGGGATAGATGCTTTTCAAAGATAGATTTAAGGTCGGTGTACCACCAGGTCAGAGTTCGAAAGAAAGATATTCCAAAGACAACCTTCAGGACTCGATATGGCCACTTTGAGTTCCTTGTCATGTCCTTCGGGTTGACAAATGCACCCGCGATATTTATGGACTTGATGAATAGCCTATTTCGACCATTTTTAGATTTGTTTGTGATAGTATTTATTGATGATATTATGGTTTATTCACGTTCAGAGGAGGAGCGTGCAGACCGCCTACGAGCGGTACTCCAAACTCTCTGTAATCGTAAGTTGTATGCTAAGTTTTCTAAATGTAAGTTCTAGTTGAGGTCCGTAGCATTATTGGGGCATATTGTATTCTATATAGGTATAAAGGTAGTCACTCAGAAGATTGAGGCCGTTAAATCCTGGCCTAAGCCTACCACACCGAAAGAGGTTTGTTGCTTTCTAAGTTTAGTAGGCTAATATTGGAGGTTTGTAGAGGGTTTTCTTCCCTTTTGTACCATTGACGAAGCTGAATCAGAAAGTAGCTAACTTTTAGTGGACAGAGGCTTGCGAGCAGAGTTTCTAAGAGCTCATGAATAGGTTGACCTTAACACCAGTTCTAACATGTCTAGAGGGTTCAGAGGTTTATGTCGTGTATTGTGATGACTCATGTGTCGAGTTAGGATGTTTTCTGATGCAAAATAGGAAGGTGATTGTGTATGCTTCAAGGAAGTTGAGGAAATATGAGAGGAATTATCCAACCCACGAAGTCGAGTTCGATGTTGTTGTCCATGCACATAAGATATGGAGGCATTATTTTTATGGTGTTCATGTTGATGTATTTACAGATCATAAAAGCCTAAAATATATCTTCAATCCATAAGAGTTGAATTTTTTATAGAGGCGATGGCTAGAGTTTCTTTAAAGATTAAGATGTTAACATTCTCTACCATCTAGGGATAACTAATGTTGTAGGAGATGCCTTAAGTTGCCGATATATGGGTATCTTAGCACATGTAGAGGCTGAGAAAAGACAATTAGCTAGAGAGATTCATCAATTGGATTGTTTGGGGGTTTGATTAGCAGATTCTAAAAATGGTTGAGCAGTACTCTAAAACACTGCAAAATCATCTCTCATAGCTGAAGTCAAGGAAAGGCAGTACGAGGACCTAGAGTTGGTTGAGTTGAGAGAGCAAATTATGCAGCAGAAGAAGCCATCATTAGAGCTCAAGGGATATGGGGTTCTCAAATATAAGGTTCGTCTGTGTGTTCCAGATATAGAGGGGCTACAAGATAGGATTATGTTAGAGGCACATTATTCATGGTACCCCATTCATCCTGGTTCGACGAAGATGTATCATGGCATTAAGGATGTAGACTAGTGGAACGATATGAAAAAGAACATTGTTGAATTTTTAACTCAGCGTCCTAGTTTCCAGCAGGTGAAGGTAGAGTACTAGAAGCCCGGAGGGCTAATAGATATCTCGATGATTAAATCTGAGGCAATAAACATGGACTTCGTCATGTGTTTACCTCGTTCTCATCATAAAGTTTATTCTATATGTGTGATAATCAATAGACTCACAAAATTAGCCCATTTTGTACCGATCAGATCTACATATACATACGAAGATTATATGAAGTTATATATTAAGGTGATAGTGCGACTACACGTAGTACCAGTATCTATTATATCTAACCATAGGTCCCTATTTACGACACATTTTTGGAGGTCATTTCCGAAGAGGTCTAGGGACTCAGGTGAATTTCAACACAACTTTTCATCTATAGACCGATGGACAAGCCAAGTGCACGATTCAGACGCTCAAGGATATGTTACGAGCATCTGTGTTGGATTTTAAATAAGCTAGGATGAACATCTACCTTTCATCGAGTTTTCAAATAAATAACAGTTACCACTCCTGTATATTGATGGATCCGTACGAGGCTTTTTATGGGCGTAAGTGCAGATCTCCTATAGGATGGTTGATGCTGGAGAATCCGGGTTAAATGGGCCAGACTTGATTCAGCAGGTGGTAGAGAAGGTAAAGCTCATCCAAGAGCGACTGTTGACAGCCTAGAGACGTCAGAAGTTATATTCTAACGTGCAGCGATGAGACTTAGAGTTCGGGGTTTCGACTTGGTGTTCTTAAAGGTATCATCTATGAAGGGCGTGATGAGGTTTGGCATAAAATTCAAGCTTAGGCCATGGTGTAGACAAGTGATTTTTTACCCTTCCCAAGATTTTTTATATTTTAGCATGTAAATATTTAATTTAGGCCTAATATAGCTATTTCAACTCATTTTTACTCTTTTACTTTATTTTATTACAAGAAAAATGAAAAAGACACTTTAGTATGTATCTTTCATAAAAAAATTTAAAAAATATAAAAATAATACCTTATTTTTATCTTTATATAATTTTAAATATACAAAAAAGATATAATAGTTTCATGTTAGCGTTTGCATTGTGTAGTATTTTTATCTTACTTTAAAAGGAGTCAATTAAGGTATTGGATCACAATTTTAAGAGTTTTAGAGCCCAGTTCTTGGCCCAATTCGGATTAGTCCATTAAGCCTAAGGGATCCTTCTAGACTCTTCTTTGGAATAAAAATAAATAAAAAAGACCCTAAGGATCTAGTACACAAAAAACCTAGGGACTAATTGGCAAATACGCAACAGAATTATATGGGCGAGATTTGATTCACCAAGCCATTGAGAAGGTGAAAGTGATACAAAAACGCCTGAGGACGGCACAAAGCAGGAAAAAGTCTTATTCCGATGTCCAACATCGTGATCTGGATCTTAAGGTTGGTGATTGGATTTTCCTGAGGATCTCACTGATGAATGGTGTCATGCGTTTCAGGAAGAAAGGTAAGCTGAGTCTGCAGTATACCCGCCGTATAAAACTCTTCGACGAACTAGACATGTTGCTTATGAGTTGGAATTGCCATTCAAATTAGAATTTGTCCATCCGGTATTCCATGTATCTATATTGAGAAAATGAACTGAATACCCTTCTCAAGTTATCCCTATCAAACATGTACAAGATACAACGGATCTATCATATAAAGAAGTGTCAATGGCTATATTAGATCGATAAGTCCGCAAACTGAGAACAAAATATGTAGCATTTGTCAAAGTAGAGGAATAAGAATATGGAAGAAAAGACATGGGAAGAAGAAGAGGAAATGAACATGTTCCAGAATAAAGATAACGAGGATGCAAGGGAAATGCATGACGCATTAGAAAGTGAAACAGCTCTATGAGGTAAGCAATAACTTGAGAATACTCTTCCTCAATACAAAATGGTTATATGCAGATAATGTACATATCCATATTTCTTTATGTAGTTTTGTGAGCCAATACACTGGTTTAACTGCTTGCAAATTTAGCTTGTGTCCATTTTATAGGGGAAACTCGGCTAGAAATTTCCGTTGGAATCCATGATGATTTAGACTCCCCATAAACCCTTACAATCGAGGATGAATATTCCTGGGGGGGGGAGGGTGTTACAAACCATATTCACGTACGTTAGTTCATGCTGTAAGTTATTGGACATAAATTCATGAAGAGATTATCTTTAAGATGATAAGAATTAATCATATTGGTCTTAAATGATACAAGAATATATAAGGATGGTTAACAAGTATTAGAAGTTAAACGAATCAAGGATGTTGTAACTCGCATTTTCGGGTAAATCTAGAGGTGATTAATATTATCAAGAGGTTGTGTTTTAAGGTATTTGAATCATATAATATCTGTATCATTAGTCTTGAAGTCAAATGAGTTATGAAACAAAAGTCGACAAAAGTAGTCGCAACTTCAGTTCATAACTTTACATAAACTTTAGGTCAAAGATTACTAAGCGTTTATCACAATTTACTTGGAATTACGAAGTGATATACCAACCAAATTGAATGTCTATGAGCTTAATTTCCAACACATTAAACCGTTTTCCGATATAATCTCGGAGTAGAGAGATATTTAATTTTTTGTGAGACTGCGCCAAGCAGCTCTCTATGGGGCCCACATAGGCGGTTTAAGACATATGGATATAAAAAAGGTGCCTGAACCCAATTTTTAGTCATTTATTTTCAGTATATTTGGACCTTAGAAACCTAAAAACACTCTCTAAAGTTTCTATTATTATTCAAGACCAACCAAAAGGGCAAACAACACAAATCAAGTGCCGGAAATCCCGTGGCGCTAGTAAGTTTCTTGTTCTTCTTGTTGTTGCTCGTTTTTGTGTTGTTCCAGCTCGTGTATGAGGTTTTTTTAAAATGTTTAATGTTATGTAAATATTCCCCTCTCAAGTTTTTAATATCAACCCTAGGTGATTTCAAGTCTCATGAAGTGATTCTAGTGCCGAGATAGTTTTGCTTCCTTGTTCTCGTGGCACAGTTGGAGGGATATTACGTGGAAAATTAAGGTCAAATTGGATTTTTTCTTTCTATTTAAAGGTAAGGAACCTTTACTAACATTATCCAAGTTGCGTCTAACTCGTTGAAGCTAGAACTTGTGAAATATACATCGAAAGGATTGGTAATAATGTTGTTGGTTGGTAGACTATTTTGGGAGGCTCAATATGATTATTATTGATGTTGTTTGGGATGTTTGGTGATTGTTTTTACTTGTGGTAAGTTATATAAATAGGGGAGGTGTTGTCCGTTTCCTCGTAAAATATGTTGTGGTCGATACATAATAGTTACAACTCCTAAATGATAACGATAATGTCATTTCTCTTATTGTAGACTAAGGAGTTGTGAAATTTACATAGCTTGAGGTTGAGAAAATATACAAGAAATGTAAGGCTAGCATTTTTCTTCTTTTGCATGACTCCGATTGTATATAATGTAATGAACAAGCTTCCAAAGATACTCTACTCTTAGAAGCTAGCAATACTTATATTATTTCCCTTCTTATGGAACGATTGATGTTGATGTTGCTTCTCTTATTCTTATTTTATCAATGTTGTTGGTACTTCCTAATTCTTACAAGATTCATTATGAAGAGTTAGTCCTAATAATGTATACGAAGGATACCGACCTTATGTCACCCCTAAAGGGTTAGAACGCGATTCCATGAGTCGAGCATGCATTATATATATGTATATATTTTACTCTACCGAGTCGCGTTATAGTCGGCAGAGTGCGACACCTATTGTTCAACCACCAATCATTTGGGTTTTACTGAGCTTCACGTGGCTGGGTACGATTCTACTGAGCCTTATGACAGCCGAGTACGTTTTTACCGAGCCTATTATGACTGGGTACAACATGATGATGATGATGATGCCCACAGAGGCATATGTTTTAAAGGTTTATGTATGTATATATGTATTTTTGTATGTGTATGTGTATATATATATATATATGTGTGTGTGTGTGTGTATCATGCATTTCATGTCGGTTTCCCTTGGAGGTACCTAGATATCACATGTTGTATATTCTCTATCCTTGTTTACATTATTGTTCTTACTTATGCTTTCCTGCCTTACATACTCAGTACTTTATTCATACTGTCGTCCGTTTTATTTGTGGATGCTATTTGTCGTGATGTAGGTCCTGATATACAAGTAAACGTAGCTCCCCCAGCACAGTAGGCTGCCCAGCTTAGTGGTTATTGGCGAGATCCCTTCTCCAGACTTGCCATGGTCTTGGTATACATTTTTATTATAGACATTATGGGTATGACGATGCCCTGTTCCGGCAGTATTGCAGCACTTATGCTCTTTTAGAGGCTCATAGACAGATGTCGACTCACGTATAGTTTGATATATTCTTTTAAGGCAGCGTGGTAGCTTGTACCTTATATATAGTTTCCTGATTGTCTGGTCATCTCATGATATGTATGTTTATGCCATTACATTTCTTTGTTGGTTGTTCGTGATCCATGTCTCCATTTATATTGATCTCGTCGGTCTTTAAAGATAATAAGGAAGATTAGATAAAATGTACGTTGGTGCTCGACAAATATAGCCCGGGTGCGAATTATGACCCTCCAGTTTGGATCGTGACAAAACAATAAAGATATATATATATATATATATATATATATATATTTATATATATATGTATGTATGTATGTATGAATGTTGCGTTGCGTAACCCGATCCTATCATATATCAATATTAGTATCATAATTTACCCTTATTTCACCATATTGATCTACCTTTATTCCACTTGTTGCAGCATGTAACCCGATCCCACAGTATAGTACAGTACAAATTTACCTTTATTCCAGTATATCAATCCACTCTTATTTTACATTTGCAGCGTGTAACCCAATTCAATCATATCAGTACCAAATACTCACTGTGCACAGTCAAATTAACAATTCAAACCACGAAAACCTTTACGATCAATAAATACCAAACTAAACAAAAAAAGGAACCTTGCACAACATAGGAATCTACATAACTTATACTACATAGAGAGACCAGTCCAGTAATTGACAATTAGACCTAACACTTACCTCGCTCCAAAGATCACTCTAGGCTCAACCACATCTTTGTCTTTCAAACAAGCCTCCAAACCAATATTATCTAGCAAATTACCAACCAAACGATTCAAAATAAGGCTTAAGAATTACCCATAATTGCAAAAAGTTCGATTTATTTCATTACTGAAAAAAGTCAACAAAAGTTAACTCCCGTCCCGCTTGGTCCAAACCTGAAATTCGGACCAAAACCTGATTATCCATTCACCGCCGAGCTCGGTTATGTAATTTGTTTAGGAATCCAACCTCAATTTGAGGTCTAAATCTAGATTTAACAAAAATCCCTAATTCTTCCCAAACCCCCAATTTTACCATGAAAACACTAGATTTTAGGTTGAAATCTTAGGAAATGTAACGAAAGATTGAAAGAAAATAGATTAGAATCACTTACCAATGATTTGTAGAAGAAGGGTTCTTAGGAATATCGCCTCTAGTGTTTTCTGTTTTTAAAAAATTGGAAGAATGGGAGAAAATCTTATTTTCAGCTATTAGGCTGTTTGCAGGTGTCGCAATATCGACATGGGGTTCGCAATTGCGAACCCCACAAATACGAGCTTTTCTTCGCAAATGCAAAGTGTCACAATTCGTGCTATGAAAGCAATTAAAATGACTTGTTCACAACTACGAACAGTGGCCTCCTCGCAATTGCGACCAAATGATCGCGTATACAAACTTAGTGCTGACCCATCCCTCTTCGGAAATGCGAACCTGACAGAGGCCTCAAATGCGAAGCCTGACCTCACAATTGCAAGATCAGAGACTGCACCACTACTGAAGCACACAAGCAATGTTTCTAAATCCAAATTCACTCTGTAGTCTATCCGAAATTCACCTGAGCCCTCGGGCTCCAAAACAAACATTCACACAAGTCCAAAAATATCATACGAACTTGCTTGCATGATCAAATTGCGAAAGGTACACCCTAGAACTACGAATTAAACACCAAATCAAATGAAATTTTTAAGAAAACTTTGAAACTTCTATTTTAACAATAGGACATCCGGATCACGTTATACCAACTTTGTGTTATGCCCATATTTTCATACGTGAAAGTACGCCATAAATAAATTGATTGAAGCTCGAAAAATAAGATGTTACATCCCCCATTTTCGTATATTGAAGTTTCGTCGTAAGTTAATCGACGTAAGTTTGGGAATGAGATTGTTTTGAGATTATAAGTATTATTCTAGTTCAAGCAAGTGATAACTAAATTCGTGAAGGTGAGAGGGTAAACCAATCGATGAAAATGAATTTCGTCGAAGTTTGGAATTTTGAGATAAAATACAGTCCGGACCATAAATACCCGGTATTTATATATTAGTACCACACCCATGATAGTATGATATATAAAAGGGTATTAAAAATAAAATAGAATTTTAAGTAATTTATGATAATTCTTAATTATACGGATAATTGGTTAATTATCAAGTAGCGGAATATTATCTAATTAGTTAATTGATTATTGGATAAGAATAAAACCCCTCCCCAACCCTATGTGGCAGCAAGCCACAACCCAAACCAAATGACTCATTAGTTATGTTGGGTTAGGTGGCAACTAGCCAAAAAACCTGGAAATTCAACAAAAAGCTACATCACCTAGCTAATTAAAAGGTTTCATCTATCTAACATATGAGGGATTAGGAAAGAGCTCTCCATGAGACTCTCTAAAGCCAACAGGAACGTTTTTCTTTTGAGAAAGGTGAAGTATGTCCAATTATGCGAGCACCACGTACAAGTACTAAAAAAATACTCCTAGTTGAATATCGCACTAAGGGAGCGTTGCTACCATCTATTTTTCTTGTATAAACATGGCAGGTACTAGTGTACCATTGTTCTATAAAAAGCAAGAAAGCATGCAAAGAGAATCACATTGGCAGCTAGTGACACTCTGAAAGCATGATCCTTTCTGATAAGTATGTTGACAGATAATTTGCACCATCCCACCATTTATACACATCGCATAACTCCCAAAATACTAATTAAATTCAGAACATACAACATAAACGTTATTTGAAGCCAACATGAAGGAAAATTGAAGCTAACATAGAAGGGTACGAGTCTTTAATAGATCCAATAGAGATTTTGTAATTTTAAAGGAGTACGGTGTAAACTTTCTCAAAAATATCATACGGATTTTTTCCTACTCTAGGTATGTTAAGGCTAATCCTTTATTTTATTTTGCATGATCTTGTTATTACACGATTTTGTTAATGAGCCATAAAGAAAAATTCATATCCCGGAATTTACGTATATTTGGCTAGTCTCACAAATTACGTATATTTTCTCAGTTTTGTAAGTTACAATATTCTCCTTATTAGGCCTTCAATTGAGTATTTTTTTCTTCCAGTCAAGAAAGCAGAGAATTTACATATGTACAGTATTAAAAGTATTTTTACTATCATCGAGCTATAATCGATGGGCAGACCCCTATTGGATAATCTCTGATCAGACGGTATGTTATATGGTGATCCTACTGTGGCCGAGCGCCTATAAGCGAGCCTAGTTGGTCGAGATACTGACCCTAATATGGTCGAACGCCAATGAGCAAGTATATATATATATATATATTGAGAGAGTTGAGTCAGTAGCAGTAGGTAAACATATCTTCAGATTATCTTTGACTTCTAGCTATTTGTAGTTATTTTATTATCAGTTCAATTTCAGCTTTCAGTATATTGCCTTACATATTCGGTACATTATTTCGTACTGATGTCGTTTTTCTGGGGGCGCTGCATTTCATGCGTGCAGGTTTAGATAGACAGACGGGTAGACCTCCTTATTAAGTGTTACCCGAGTTCAGCTTAATCGGTAAGCTTTATGCCTTTCGAAGTCACGAGGTCTAGAGCTTTATGTACATATGTTATGAGTAGGTTGGGGAGCTATTTTGATTACAGTATATCCACCAGTAGAGGATTGTAGACATATCCTGTCAGCTAGTGTACTATGTTGGGCTTGTAGGCCTTATATGTATATTTAATTGGTTTGTCAACTGTAATAATTATGATGGCTTTTATCGGCCCAACTTTATATTGATATTTAGTCAGCATTCACAATTGTCTTGAAATGTGGCTTATGGCCACGGTATGACGTCATATGTTTAGAGTCTCTTAGTTGCAATTTGGTACGCAAGGATAGGTAAGGCACTAGGTGCCGGTCTCGCCCCCCAGGTTCAGGGCGTGACACTCTGTTTCTCACCAAATTTGACTAGTAAGTTATAAATATAATAATTGACCTATAGTGGATTGCGGAATCAAAGTAACAATAACAACAAACCCAGTTTGATCCCAATAGGTGGAGTCTGGGAAGGTAGTCTGTATACAGACCTTACCACACAGGTAGAGAGGTTGTTTCTAATAGACCATCGCTCAGAAAGGACAAAAAGAAGAAGTGAAAAGTAAGGAAGGAAGAGAAAAGAAAAAGGGGGTGGGATAAAGGATAAGTAGTACCAAATAATAGCAGCAGGGAATACAATTGTTGAGCCGAACTAAACCACATAACGTAATAGAAATGTAAGAATATGAAGAGACATGCATGCTACTAAGACTATCGGTGAACAACTATACACTACATACTAACCTTCTACCATAATTTTTGACCTCCACACCCTCTTATCAAGGGTCATGTCCACAATATCAATAAAGTCAAACATTGGTCAAACTTTCAAAGTCAATAAGCTTTTAAATTTAAAATTTCAACAAAATATGATAACTCGAGCTAGGGACCTCCGAATTTCATTCCTAGCATACGCCCAAGTCCCAGATTATGATACATACGCATCGAGACTATCGAAACACAAATTTAGTTCTGTTTGCTCAAAATGTTGACCCAAGTCAACTCAAATGAATTTCCTGGCAAAAAATTCATATATTATCAGTTTTTAACATAAAATATTTTCGAAAGAATACCCGGACTGTGCATGCAAATCGATGAGGGTTAAAATGGCGTATTTGAGGCTTCGAAACACTGAATTAGGTTCTAAAACATAAGATGACCTATCGGCTCATCACATTCTCCACCTCTAAAATAACTGTCCATCCTTAAACAAACATAGGAAAGTAATTGTATTAGTGAAAAGGTGTGGATATCTACTCTGCATGTCCTAATCGGACTCCCAAGTAGCTGCCTCAACGGGCTTAGCTCTCCACTGCACTCGAACTCAAGGATAACTCTTTGACCTCAACTGACGAACCTGTAGGGCTAGAATAGCCATCGGCTCCTCCTCATAAGTCAAATCCTAGTCCAACTGGACAGAGCTGAAATCTAACACATAGGACCGATCACTATGATACTTCCAAAGCATGGACACATGGAATACCGGATGAACTGCTGATAAACTAGGTGTCAATGCAAGCTTGCAAGCTGCTTCTCCCACTCCTTAATGAATCTCAAAAGATCTGATATACCTAAGGCTCAATTTGACCTTCTTTCCGTACCTCATCACACCCTTCATGGGTGAAACCCAGAGCAATACCATCTTTCCGACCATGAATGCAACATCACGAACCTTACGGTCGGCATAACTCTTCTGCCTAGACTGAGCTATTCGAAGTCTATCCTAAATAATCTTACCTTATCCAAGTTATACTGTACAAAATCTGTACCTAATAACCAAGCCTCCCCTGGCTCAAACCATCCAACTGGTGATCGACATCGCCTACCGTATAATGCCTCATAGAGAGCCATCTAAATGCTCGATTGATAGTTATTTTTGTAGGCAAACCCTGCAAGTGGCAAGAACTAATCCCAAGGACCTCCGAAGTCTATAACACAAGCGGGGAGCATATCCTCCAATATTTGAATAGTGCGCTAGAACTGTCCATCCATCTGAGGATGAAATGTTGTGCTCAACTCAACCTGCGTGCCGAACTCGCGATGTACTGCCCTCCAAAAGTGCAAAGTGAACTACATACCTTAATAAAAAATAATAAATAAGGCCACACCGTGAGGATGGACGATCTCGCGGATGTAAATCTCAACTAACCCCTTTGAAGAATCGGTAATTTCCACATGAATGAAATGCGCTAACTTGGTCAGTTTGTCCACAATGACCCAAACTGCATCGAACTTCCTCTAATCCCATGGGAGTCCAACACCGAAATCTATAGTAATATGCTCCCACTTCCACTCAAGAATCTCTAACTTCTGAAACAAACCACCAAGTCTCTGATGCTCACACTTTACCTGCTGACAATTTAGACACTGAGCTACAAAATGCAACTATATCCTTCATTATCCCCCTCCACCAATAATGTTATCGCAAGTCTTGATACATTTTTGCTGCATCCGGATGAATAGAATACTGGGAACTGTGTGCCTCCTCAAGAATCAACTCACGAAGTCCATCTACATTAGGCACACAAACACGACCCTACATCCTAAAAACTCCATCATCTCAAATTGTAACCTGCTTGGCATCACCGTGCCACACTATGTCCCTAAGGACAAGCAAATGAGGGTCATCATATTGCCGATCCCTGATGCCCTCAAACAAGGAAGACCAAATGGTTGTACAAGCTAAAACACGACTGGGCTCAGAAACATCCAACCTCACGAACTGATTGGCCAAAGCCTGAACATCTAATGCAAGAGATCTCTCACCGACTGGAAAGTACGCAAGGCTACCCATACTCACTGAATTTATACTCAAGGCATCAACCATTACATTGGCTTTCCGTTGATGATACAAGCTGGTGATATCACAGTCTTTCAATAGCTCAAACCACCTCCTCTGCCTCAAATTGACTCCTTTTGTATGAACAAATACTGGAAGCTCTGATGATTCGTGCATACCTCACACGACACACCGTAAAGATAGTGCCGTCCAATCTTCAGTGCGTAAACAATGGTTGCAAACTCTAAATCATGAATAGGGCAATTCTTCTCATGAATCTTCAACTGCCGCAATGTATATGCAATCACCTACAATCCTGCATCACTACTGCACCAAATCCAATATGAGATGCATCACCATATACCGTATAAGATCCTGAATTTGTGGGCAACACCAACACTGGCGCCATAGTCAAAGCAGTCTTGAGCTTCTAAAAGCTCACCTCACACTCGTCTGACCATCTAAATGGGTCACCCTTCTAGGTCAACCTGGTCAACGAGGTTGCTACAGATGAAAATCTCTCTACAAACCGATAGTAATAACCCGCCAAACCCAAGAACTCCGGAGCTCCGTAGCTGAGGTGGGTCTAGTCCAGTTCTAAACTACCTCAATCTTCTTAGGATCCACCTAAATTCTCTCTATTGATACATGTCCCAAGAAAGTGACTGAGCTCAACCAAAACTCATATTTTGAAAACTTAGCATATAACTTGTTATCTCTCAGAGTCTGAAGAACGATCCAAAGATGCTGCTCATGCCCAGTCGACTGCGGGAGTAGCTCAATATATGATCAATAAACACAATCACAAAGGAATCCAAATAGGGATTGAACACCCGGTTCATAAAATCAATAAAAGTTGCTAGGGCATTTATCAGCCCAAATGACATCACTAGATACTCATAATACCATATCGAGTCCGCTAAGCTGTCTTAGGGACATCAGGTGACCTAATCCTCAATTGATTGTAGCCAATCCTCAAATCAATCTTCGAAAACACTTTGGCACCCTAAAGCTGATAAATAAGTCATCAATCCTCGGAAATGGATACTTGTTCTTGATTGTGACTTTTTTTAACTGCCAATAATCTATGAACAACCTCATCGATCCATCATTCGTCTTCACAAACAACACAGGCACACCCCAGGGCGAGATACTAGGACTAATAAAGCCTTTATCAAGCAAATCTTTCAACTTTTCCTTCAATTCTTTCAACTCTGGCGGGGTTATGCATTATGGTAGAATAGAAATGGGCTGAGTGCCCGGAACCAAGTCAATACAGAAGTCAATATCTTTGTCCAGTGTCATCCCCGGTAGATCTGCAGGAAATACCGCTTGGAAAATCATGAACAACGGTATGGGATCCAACGGAACCTCTGCACTGGAATTATGAACGGAAGCCAAATAAGCTAGACACCCTTTCTCAACCATATGTCGAGCCTTCACGTAAGAGATAACCCTGTTTGTAGAATGGCCAGGAGTTCTTCTCCACCTTAATCGAGAAAACCATGGCAAGGCTAAGATCATCGTCCTGGCATGAAAATCCAATATAGAATGCTAAGGTGACAACCAATCCATACCCAAAATTACATCAAAATCAATCATATCGAGAAGTAGAAGATCTACACTAGTCTCAAGACTCCCAATAATGACCACATACGAATGATAGACACGATCTAGAATAATAGAATCCTCCACATGTGTGGACACATACATAGGAGCACTCAAAGAATCACGAGGCACATCAAAATATGAAGTAAAATAGGATGAAACATAGGAAAAAGTAGAGCCCGGACAAATAGAAATGAAGCATCTCTATGAAAAACTAGAAAAATACCTATAATAATAAGATCTCATGACTCAGCCTCAGGCCCGCTTGGAAAAGCATAACATTGGGGCTGGACTCCACCACTCTGAACCACATCCCTGGGATGGCCTCTAGCTAGTTGGCCTCCACCTCTAGTAGTTTGATCTCCTCCTCTAGCGGCCTGGCCTCCATCTCTAACGGCCTGACCTCCACCTCTAGCTGCCTGACTCTTGCCTCTAGCTAGCTGAGCGGGTGGTGGTACAATCGGTGCTGGAATCATAGCACGAGAAATCTACTGTGGTGAGCCGCCCAATAATCTTGAACATGTCCTCCTGATATGCCCAAAACACCCACACTCATAACATCTATCCTGGTGCTGTGGCTATTAAAACTGACCCCAACAGATCAGATAACCATGATGATAACTTTGAATAGGAGGTGTATTGATAGGAGATGGCGGTGTACTGTAGGATGGCTGCCTGGAATGAGGCATATAAGGACCACGACTCCCTGAAGCACTATGGGTTGCCTCAAGCACTGACGGAGATGGCATAAGAGGATGTCCCCTATCAAAAGTACCCTTGCCTCCATATGAGGCCCCACTAAAACCACCAGAGTGACAAGGTCTCTTATCAGACCCCTGCCATGTCTCCTGTGAAAGAACATCATTGATCTGCCTGGCGACATTAGCATCAGTCTAAAAAGAAATCTCACCCCTAATCCCCTTGGCCATCTGAAGCTTGATAGGATGAGTGAGTCCCTATATAAACCCCCTCGCCCTCTCTTTTAGTAGGAAGCAGAAGAATAACATAACAAGCTAGATTCACAAAACAGGTCTCATACTGTGTGACTGACAAATTTCCCCTGGAGACGCTCAAAATGCCTGTGGTAACTTTCTCTCAGTGTGATAGGAAGGAACTTATGAAGGAATAACTAAGAGAACTGATCCCCAAGTAAGAGCATAAGACCCAGCTAGTCTGGCAGATACATAATCCTTCCACCATCTCTTGGCGGAACCCGTCATTTGAAATACAACAAAATCGACCCTATTGGTTTTAAATATACCTATGTTCCACAGCACCTCATGGCAGCGGTCAAGATAATCCTGTGGGTCCTCAGAAGGTGCTATACTGAAGTGATCTGGGAAGATCTTGGTAAACTTGTCCAGTCTCAGTAAGCCCTTAGAAGACATGGCATGTCCATCATCGGCATGTGCTGCAACAAGTAGCTGAACTATCCCAAGTGGCGGGGTTTCTGGAGTCTGATAATGGGGAGCCATCTGCTACAGAGTGTGAGTAGCGGGAGTCTATGCTTCCCGCCCCAGCCTGAGAGATGGCTGGTGCCATAGGAAATATACCGTCCTGGGCTACACTCTCTATAAGGCCTACCAAACAGACCAAAACATGGCATGTCCTTAGAAGACATGGCTTGTCCATTATCGGCATGTGCTCCAACAACTGGCTGAACTATCCCGAGTGGCGGGGTTGCTGGAGTCTGATACTGTGGAGCTATCTGCTACAGAGTGTGAGTAGCGGGAGTCTGTGCTTCCCGCCCCATCCTGAGAGGCGACTGGTGCCATAGAAAATGTACCGTCCTGGGCCACAATGTCTATAAGGCCTATCAAACAGACCAAAACATCCTGAAGATTAACCCCTCCAGTACTTGAGCTGGTCTGACAGGCACTTATGGGTTGGAACCTTCTCATCAAACTCCGCCTGAGGCTCCATCGTTGGTGCTGCTGCTCGAGATCTGCACTGAGCTATGCCTCTGCCTTGGTCTCGACCTCTGCCCCTAGTAGGAGCAACTAATGGGGGTTGCGGCTACTTTACAGGTGAAGATACGGTGTGTGTTCTCGCCATTTACGAGAGAACATATTAGAAGGGTTCAATCAGCAATGATAGAATAAAATCGCACGAGAGAGAAAAATAGAAGCGAAATTGTTCCTAACTCCATAGCCTCTAGAAGATAAGTACAAATGTCTCTGTACCGATCCTCCAGATCTACTAAGTTTGCTCGTGAGTCGTGAGACCTATGCAACCTAGTGCTTTAATACCAATTTGTCACTATCGAGAATTCCCACCGTTGGGACCGTGATGGTGCCTAATATTTTTCTTGCTAGGCAAGCCAACACTAGAGCATTTTATCCATTTTGAGCAGTTTAATATTAGTTAATGAGAAAGAACTGAAACTACTGCAATAATCCAAAGTAATAATGCGAAAGCTAAAATAGCCAAACGTTAATACATCCTTGAACCCGATGTCACAAGTGCACGAGCTACTAGAATAGTACATATAAGGGTATGAAATAACATAAAGTTGTCTAAAAAATACACAGCTAAATAAAGAAAGAAAGAAAAAGGGACTCCAGGGGCTGCAGGCGCGGAGCAGCTGTCACCTCAAGCCTCCGCAAGCTGTCCAATCCGAGCTCAATAATAACTGCTATTAGGACTGACTCCAAAGTTTGCATAAGAAATGTAGAGTATAGTATGAGTATAACCGATCCCATGTATTCTGTAAATGCCGAGTCTAACCTCGATGAAGTAGTGACGAGGCTAAGGCGGGCTACCTACACTACAACCTGTACATAGTATATAAAAAAGACAGAAATTGAAATACGGAACAAAATAAGACAGTCAACTAAAAATAATAGTTACAGTCTCAAGAAATAAGCCAGTGTTGTTCAGAATTACTAATCCTTAGAGTTCCAAATGAAAATACCGAAAACCAATACAGCTCAAGGAGTAAGACACATAGGTTTTTGCAGTGTGCAATCCGATCCCACCTTACAATATAGAATCCTTCCTTGTTTCACTATAATAGCATCAAAAACATTTATATATATTGCAGCGTAACCCGATTTCCACCATATATCAATATCAATATCATAATTCACCTTTATTTCACATCAATCCACCCTTATTCCATATGTTTCGGCGTGCAACCTGATCCCATATTATAGTACAAATTCACTCTTATTCCACCTTATCAATCAACCCTTATTTCACATGTTGCGATGTGCAACCCGATCCTACCAAATCAGTACCAAAAACTTAATGTGCATAGTAAAATTAACAATTCAAACCACGAAAAACTTTACGATCAATAAATACCAAACTGAACCAAAAAGGAGACCTTGCACAACATAGGAATCTACATAAGTAATACTACACAGTGAGACCTGTCCATTAATTGACAATTAGAAGGTGTAAGTAAGTTAGTTTGAGAAAATAATATGGAATCATGAAACTATTAAAAGACCTAACATCATTAACATGAGAGGACATTGATTAACAGGTAGCAAATAAGCATGAAAAATATTTAGGGCATATAACATTTAAGACAGGGAAGGAGATAATTAAAGAACGACGGAAATCAGGGAAAACAAGTGATTCGGCGACATATAATCACTTGTCACCTCATATATACGCAGCTCACATGAAAGTCATATAGCACATAGTCCGGGGGTTCTATTTCCCTTAAGTCAAGGTTAGACTCAACACTTACCTCGCTCCAAAGACCACTCAAGGCTCAACCACACCTTTGCCTTTCAAACAAACCTCCGAACCAACAATATCTAGCAAATTAGCAACCAAACGATTCAAAATAAGCCTTAGGAACTACCTACAATTGCAAAAGATTCAATTTAGATCATTATTGAAAAACTCATCAAAAGTCAACTCCCAGGTCCGCTTGGTCCAAACCAAAATTCGGACCAAAATCCGATTACCCTTTCACCCTCGACCCCCATTATGTAATTTATTTTGGAATTTGATCACAATTTGAGGCCTAAATCCCAATTCTACAAAAATCTCTTATTCTTACCGGTACCCCCAATTTCAACCATAAGAACACTATATTTTTGGTTGAAACCTTAGGAAATATAATAAAAGATTGAAAGAAATAGATTAGAATCATTTACGAATGATTCAGGGAAGAAGGGTTTTTGGGAAAATCGCCTCTAGGATTTTCTTGTTTTGAAAATTTGAAGAATAAGAGAAAATCTCATTTTTTCAGCCATTAGACTAGTTGCAGGTGTCGCAATTACGACTTGGGTTTCGCAAGTGCGAGATTTTCTTCGCAAATGTGAAATATCACAATTCCTGCTATCATCATAATTGCGATGACTTGTTTGCAATTTCGAACTATGGCCTCTTCGCAAATGCGAACTCAATGCTGACGCACCCCTCTTTGCAAATGCAAACCTGATAGAGGTTGCAAATGCGAAGCCATACCTCGCAATTTCCAGATCTGAGGCCTGCACCAGAACTGAAGCACCAGCAATGTTTCTAAGTCTAAATTCACTCTGTAGCCAATCCAAAACTCATCCTAATCCTCATGCCTCCAAATCAAAAATTCACACAAGTCCAAAAACATCATATAAACTTGCTCGCGCGATCAAATCGTCAAAATTACACCTAAAACTAGGAACTGAACACCAAATTAAATGAAATTTTCAAAAAAACTTTGAAACTCCTATGTTAGCAACCGAACGTCCAAATCACGTCGAACCAACTCCGTTTTTCACCAAATTTGACAGACAAGACATAAATATAGTAATGGACCTATACCGAATTCTGAAACTAAAATACGAATCCGATATCAATAAAGTCAAACATTGTTCATACTTTCAAAGTCATTAAGCTTTTAAACTTTCAAATTTCGACAAAATGCGATACTTCGAACTAGGGACCTCCGAATTTGATTTCGTACATACGCCCAAGTCCCAAATTATGATACACACCTATTGGGACCGTCGAAATACGGATCCGGACCCGTTTTCTTAAAATATTGACAGAAGTCAACTCAAATAGATTTCAAGGCAAAAATTTCATATTTTTAGTTTTTAGCATAAAAGCTTTTTGAAACAATACCGAGATTTTACACACAAATCGAGGAGGGCTAAAATGAAGTATTTGAGGCTTCAAAACATAAAATTAGATTCTAAAACATAAGATGACCTATCGGATCATCACAATGTGAGAGTATGATTTGGCTTTACAATTGCTTTTAGAATTTCTTGAGAAATTGTTGCTTGAATCCATGATAGAGTAATAGAGTTAAGTTGAACCCATTGTTGAAATGCATGATTGATCATGGAGACACTATTCTCAACAAGAATAGTGGGTTCAGGAGAGGAATTACTACCAACAATAAAACCATAAACTCCATGACCTTTGAATATAGGCAAGAAGAGCTCTCTTCACAAGATATAGTCTGTAAAATCAAGAATTGTAGGAATAAGTTTTAATATTTGAGAGAGAAATAGCTGAAGGCAAATAGGCTACTTGAGATAATAGGGTAACCATGGAAGAGGGACTTGAAGAGTTAGAAACGGTTGAAGAAGATACCATGAGGATGGAAGCATAGGAAAAAAATAAAAGAACCTAAGCCTTTGATACAGTAAAAAAGTTCTATTCTTGATCAAATATTCTGAGAAGTACGATGATATATATATATATATAGATATATATATATATATATATATATATATATATATATATATATATATATATATATATATATATATATATATATATATATATATAAAGTATACGTATATCTAAAATATAAGATAATTCTAAGTATAACAATAATTTAAAATAGTTTGAATTGCATGTCTATCCAATACATTAGTTTTATCAGTTATTTTTAAATTAATAGATAAGACAGGGATTCTTACCAAACATTATATCATTTGGAAACAAACATTTCTAACACACAGACGTAAGAAGTAAATAAGTGTTCAATGTACACACAATATAAATTTGCCAAAGTTTTTTGTTGACAAAATTGTAAATGTATTTTCTTGATGTGTTCAATGTTTACAGTATTAAATTATATAATTTTTCTGATTATATTACATGAGTATGATGAAAACTCCAACCAAAATTACATAACCCAAAAGCGAAAGAGTTAAAGTTTGGTTAGCATACAGATATCAGTTCCTCAATTTAACGCCAAACAGTGATTCATATTTGGCACTAATTCTATGAGATCCGAAATAAGGAATGATATTCTATTAAACTTTAGATGTATTCTTTCGTTATTTTAATACGACAAAATCATACTATATAATCCTCGTAAATCTTAGTATCTAAATGATAGTAATCAATAATCAATTTAATCCAATTAAAAGTTTAAATGATAAATAAATTAATGGCAAAATAAATTTGGAGACACTTAAAGATGACACTATTTTTCATTTAGACACGTAAACAGAAGGTTGTTCCTACTGAGCATTTGTACTACACTAAACTTGTTCCAATTAGGCATTATTTTGACTATTAACCAAACTTGCAAAATTGTGCAATTGCATTCGCGGCTGACGTGGCGAATGACAAATAAAAAAAGAACATATATCATTTTGAGTTTAAAAAAAACTATTTTAAAATCTATTTAGTTAACACAAAATAAAATAATATTATCAAAAAGAAAAAAAATTTAATTTACATCCAATCAGAAAATGACATTATTACTAACAAAAGCAAAGACAAAAGGACACATTGGTGTCTTGAATCATTGTTCTTGGTGTTCTTCATTATTTTGTATCTATTCTTGTTCCAATCACATTTTAATCCAAAATTTCAAAAGAACCTCCTCAAAATTTGTTATAACTTTAACTAAAATTCCCCACCAAAACTCGAAGACAACCCTAATATTAATTTCTTAATTTTTCATCAAATCAAGTAACTTATTTTAAACCTTCAAGCTTTCTTAAAAACTTCACTAATAATATTTTGACTTCAAATAAAGAATACGTTCCGACTTCGAATTCAATAAACTGATACGGTCCTCCACCACTATTAGCTAAGGAAATGAGACACATTTTTTATGTTTAATTTCACAAGAATAGAAAATAAGAATGTAAAGGAGCATAGATCCATATCTATGGATGTCTAGCTGTTAAGTAGGGCAACATGATTTTGATTATTTTTACGTAAAGTAAATTAATGGTGAAGGCACAACAACAATGAAAGTGAAGAAGATAACGGTGGAAGTTATGGTGGAGAGAAAAAAAGAAGAAGAAAGAAAGAAACAAAAAGAAGAATTGAAGACAATTTATTTTCTGGATTCTTCAATCGCTTATTTTGGGTGAAGCTAATTTTATGCGCCAACCCAACAAGAAGTATCTAATTAAAAATGTTTAGTATAGTATAAGTGCGCAATAAAATAATTTAAATCTAGGTATTTAAATAAAAAATAACATAAAATAACACCAATTTTAAGTGTCTCTATATATATTCTGTCTAAATTAATCCATAGTAAGCAACCTTCATAAAATAAATTTACTGATTTACCGAAAAAGAAAAACAAACAAATGGTGTTTGATGTCCTTTGTCCACCATTCAGTAACAGCAGTAGCATTTTTCTTTGTACTAGACTAGAAAATGGTCTACCTTAAAACTTACTCCGTTTTTTATAAACTGAATTGTGTTTTAGTTTATTTTAAAATAAATGATATATTTTTAAATTTAAAAATAATTTAATTTTAAATTTTTTATTTTACTTATTTATCTTTAATAAAATAATGATTTTATAAAATTTTAATCCCTTAAAATTTTAAAATCAGAATTTTTAATATTTAAATTTTATGCCAAGTCAAGTTATGTAATTTATAATACGAAAAAACGGAGGGAGTACTAATTTAGAACGCATATCCTTCCCGGCGAATCATCGGTTTTGAGATTGCTAGACACGCGCCGACATTAGCAGCTGGGTTTTGTGTTCCTCTTTTAGCTGTACTGACAAAAGGTTTTAGTAGCATAGATCTGGGGAGTTATACAATCTGCTCATCCACTGCCACGTGGCAGTCAGAAACTTTATTCTTTAGACTGATTATAAAAAGAAAGTTATTGAACAATAGCAATAATGCAACTAATGAGTTTAGCTTTGTATGAATAATAATTTCATATTACGAAATTATTCTTACGAATCAATGATTATTCAAATAAGACGCAAAGAATTGCCAGTTGTCTCAGTGAAATTGTTGAAAGCTGTGAAGTGCAGCGAATCCCTCTCCCTCAACCTAACTGTACCTTCTGAAGTTTCACTCTATACATATATATAGAGAAGAAGAAATTTAAAGGGTTGGTTTTTTTTTTCTGGTTTAATAGAGGGACCGAAAATGGAGGAGGAAGGGAAGAGGGATGAGGAGGTGGTAATTGGATCAAGGTTGACAATGGAGAAAGTAGCTGCTGCTAAGCAATTTATTGAGAATCACTACAAGGCCCACATCAACACTATTCAACAACGCAAACAAAGGTATGATTACTTCTTTTTAAGAAACATTTTTTGTTTATTTATTAATTTGATGGTCTTGTTTGTTTCTGCTTGTTTTTCATTGTCTAATGTGTTTCGAAGCTGGAATAGATAGAACAAGAGTTATGGGTTTTTTTCGGGATTCATTGTCATTCTTTCTTGTTTGGACCAATTTGACTTAATCTAGCTATACTCATACGGATCAGCTGGTTGAACTAAGGGAGTATTTTTGTGTTAAATAATTAGGGCATTTAGGTGGTGACTTGTCACGGGGTTAATGATGCATTAACTATAAGTAGTGGAATGAAACGGGTCCAAAATGAAGGTGAACAGAATAACGGACATTGAGGATTCATATGGTTGATCCAACTAGGATTTAGGCACAGTTATTGTCGTAGTACTATGTGTGAAGGTATCACTTGACATCATGAACTATTGCGTTAAGAAGCTTACACTATGATGGTCACATTTTCGTTCTCCACGATAAGCATTTGGTTTTGATGTCACTAGGAAGCATTGAAATCTGTATATTGAAAGCCCCACTTTTAAGCTGGTTGTTTGTGGATCTCACAGTTTTAAAGATTCCGATTTTACTAGTTTGTTTCCTTTGGTCAGAGGACCAGCTGGCAAAGTGGCAAAATCACAAATGACAACTTCGGAACCCGTTAGAGAGAGCAGTTTTATGCCTTCTTTCCCATGGGTATGGAAGTTTGTAATAAAACTTGAAAATCTATTAGTGTAAATTGTACGGTGAGACCTTGTCAAGAGTTAATGGGGCTCAAATTTAGTACGTATAAGCGTAATATGTCCAACCTCAAAAGTTAAGATATAAATGGTGATCACAATTTTATCCAACAAGGAATGTAGCTTAATTTAATTTTCGATGGATATAAAAGGTAATCAGCATTTTGTTTTGAAGTACTGTGCTTTTATATAGTATACATCAGGAGCACATATGAGATGCAGGTTTTGTAATGTGCTAAAAAAATCCAACATGACTTCTACATCGTTAAAAGAAGCCATATTTACTTTTGTTACGTCTTGTATGCAGGCTTTTTCTCAATCACATTACTTAATCAAAAAATAAACAGATAGCAATTTAAATTTTAAGAAAAAAATTTACTTGATCTTTTTCTGGAGTTCACTTGTGAATCTCGACTTTTCTTTGACTATATTCACTAAGAATCATAATATCTGAGTGTGACTGATTAAAAAATAAAGAAAAAGAAAGAATAGCATCTCAGTGTGCCACTTACTCCCCTTTCGCGTCTCCTGCTAAAAAAAAGGAGAGAGAAGGTAAAAGAAGCTTAGCATGCTGTGTGTACTTGCATATTAATTTATAAGAATACATTATAATTATACTATATGTTCCTATAAAAGAAGTTCTATATGTATGTGTGAGTATGCATATTATATGTACATGCTCATATTAGACACACACATAGACATGCAATTAGGATGTGTAAGTACCATTATGAATGTTAATTTCCTGTAATTATGTAACCTTGATACTCCTTCCTATTTTAGAATGTGTACATCACTATCTAAACCTGCAATAGCTTGAGGGTATAATTGAGGGAAGCTTCTCTCAATCTTTTCCTCATCTCTTGTTTGTTATATTATTTAAAAATAGGCGTTGGATTCTAGAAAGAAAGCTAGCATCTTAGGATGTGCCTAAAGATGAGCAAATGCACCTGATCAAAGATCTAGAGCAAAAGGAGACAGAGTATTTGAGACTAAGGAGGCATAAAATATGTGTGGATGATTTTGAACTTCTTACAATTATTGGCAGAGGAGCCTATGGCGAGGTCAGTATTTTCCCTTTAAGGTCTGTGTTTTATTTTGTTCTGATTGCAAGTAAAGGATTTTGTTTCATAATTTTCTAGTTCCATTTCTACTTTATTTGCATTATGCTCATGCAAACTCTTGGATACGGACAAACTTATAGTAGAAAGTAGTAATCCGCTCCTTCCATTTATATGAAACTTTGTATTTTGTTAAATGCCGAAAGGTTTGACATTTCTATTTATAATATTTTTTTTATGAAACTTTTACAGATTGCAATAGTTCAAATTATCCCTTCGGGTTCCTTTGGGGACAACCGACAAAAACAGTTCAAATTCATTTAATATTTTGATCTAATTTAGAACGATTTTTTTTTTATCAAACAAACTTTTCTCAGCCGGTAGAATATTTATTTCCATAATCCTTGACATAGTACACAAGTCAAAATGAATATTTTAAATTTCGTACTCGTCAAAATTCGTTGAATAAAATTGATGGAGGGAGTAGAAAGTACATTCTATTTTCAGCCCTCACTTTAGACTCCTCTCAAAGGGGAGCCTTGGAGCAATGGAAAAGTTGTCTCCATGTGACCTTTAGGTCACAGGTTTGAGCTGTGGAAGCAGCCACTAATGCTTGCATTAAGGTAGGTTGTCTACATCACACCCCTTGGGTGCTGCCCTTGCACGCATCCTTCCTGAATGCGGGATGCCTTGTGCACCGAGCTGCCATTTTACTTTGGACTCTTCTCCTGGTATACCACACACATCTTGAGGAATGTTACAAGGCCATATGTCAAGAAGGTTTCTCATTTTATAAGCCTACCAGGTGTGTAAGATGGTGATCCTGACCCCTAATCTGGTTGGTTTAATTTATTTATTTTTTAAAATTGTGAACAATTGAACATAAGAGTACCATGTTAAGATGCTGATTTATTGGGTGCGCAGCCTTCAATTTTATTATTACAATCAAGTGTTCCCTGGTCTCCTGCCTTTGATAACTCATTCCAACTGCCTAGATGTGTCAGATGCAACACTTGAACCCAGAAGTCATCTGAACCTATTCAGTTTCATATGCGAAATATAAACTATTTCATATGTGAAATATAAACTCAGTTAACTTTTTTGTCTGGATTTCACTTTCTCTGAAATGCGATTACGTCTGCTTCCCATGGGTGCCGCTGAACAAGTCGTAAGACATGTACCACGTCTAATTTATCACATGTTGAATCAAGGCATCTCATGTGCCGAATCAAAACAAACTCAAAGTATTGGAATTTAACGAAAGATTAATGCCGTGTAGTTGACCTGTTTAGGACCAAAAGAGTTAGAAACCAGGTTTGTCCCTCCCAAGAACACCAGAACAAAAGAGAAAAGTTAATTGAAGCAAAATACAGAAAACATTAGTTAATAAGATTATGCATTTACTTATCATAAGGCAGATAGAAATTTAAAAGTTTGATCACCAAGCGTGGGTATTGAAATGCAAGCATGAACTTCTAGAAGATTCCAGGTGCTTACCAAGATGAACTTATGTCTTTATGAAGAGAATCAACCTAGCGGGAAATGGGATCAAGAACACCAATTCTAATTAGAGAAAAAACCTTGTAGATAACGACATATTGATCTGGCCTCAGATTGAGATTAGGGTTTTCGATTAACTTAGACAAGATCTTGGAGAACCCTCTTGATAATAGGTTCAGCAGGCAAACCCAAAAAGAACGACAATTTAGATTAGTTGTGGTCTCTGTGTAGGAAGAAGTGGACATTAACTTTTTGTTAGTTTATTGTTCTATTGCGTATATATTGTATGCATTCTGGAACATGTTTGGAGTTGACTGGGTGACAAACAGTAAGATAGACGCTTGAGATGGAAATCTACAAGGAAGAAGAAGAGCGTTAGTTGTAACTCCTTTGGAGCTCATGTGGATGAAAAGGAATAGGGGTTGTTTTGTGGTGAATAATGTTCTATGGATTATCTACTTTAAAGGCATTTTTGTCGTTAGATACTTTTATCTCCATATTTCTAATAGACATTTTTTTTTGAATAAATGTGATATTCGGGCCAACTTGTGCGCACATCAACCATCCACGTGGCGCTTAGTACGTCTCATCAACACAGGACATATATTCACTTATCCAAAAAAATCTCTATATTTCTAATTCATGTATTTGTATCCACATTTTATCCCGATAAAATGGTACATAAATTCCTGCATAACTTAATGCAGGTATTATTTTAGTCCAACCAAAAGCAGTCCAATGGAGAAACATGAAGATTCATATAGCCGACCCAATTTGTTTGGGACTAAGGCATAGTAGTTGTTGTTATGACCAACCAAATGTTGCATAACTTATGGAGAGATTATATTCGTTCTAGCAAAACTATGTTATTTTATGCTGGGATATTGTTTCAACCCTCCAACCAAATGGCCTCTAAGGCTATGTATTGTTGTCTCTTTGTATCGTTTTAGGAAATCCTCATCTGATGAGCTATTTTTTGGGGTTTGGGCCCAAGATCCATTCTCTTTCACGCCTTTCTTCTAAGATGTCGAATAATGAAGTACATACAAAAATCAGAGAGATCTCTTTTAAAAAGGCTGCTGTTCAACAGAGTACACAAGAACAAAGCTTTTATGGACCATGAAGATCTTCTCTATCTGATCCAATACCTATGTTACCGATGCTCTCAGTTGGTTTCCGTTGTTGAAGATTAGTCAGTATTTAATTATCTTTGGAGGAGAAAATCAGGATTGTCTATCTGATTCTTTACCAACATCTTCCTCTTCCATGTACGTGGTTGTGTTGCTATAACTGAACTTATGTTTTTACTGATCATTCCTGATTCTAGAATGTGGATACTTGTGTTCTGCAGGTAAGATTGTGCAGGGAGAAGAAATCTGGCAACATTTATGCCATGAAGAAGTTAAAGAAATCTGAAATGCTTATCAAAGGACAGGTGAGAAGAGGAATATTGTCTCCATTATTCTTTTGCGTTGCCATTATACGCCTAGTTTTAGCAATTTTCCTGCTACTCTTTAGTAGATTATGTTATTATGATGCTAAGAAACCTCTGAATTGGAAATTGACTGCCTATACGCATTGACATACCACGGGTGATGGTGATATATTGCCAATCTGTTTAGCCCAATTCAGCTTATATCCTGCCGCTCTTACTTTATTTTTTATGTTTGTATGTCCATTATTTCTAAATTTCATCTCTATTTTCTTTTCTACTTGCTCGCTAGTTTTCTTTTTCCTTTCTCGTGGGAGGACGGGGGGATGGCAATGGGTTGTCTTTGGGTGATAGAAGAACATTTCTAGAGGATCAAGTCAAGCAGAGGTGGCAGACGTACTATCGAGACTTACTTAACGAGGCGGGGGATCGTAACATAGATCGAGGAGAGTTGGGGCATTCACAGCAACATAGAGACCTTGGGTACTGCAGGCGCATTAGGACGGAGGAGGTCATGGGGGCTTTGCGTAGGATGAGTACGGGTCAAGCGACCGGGCCTGACGAGATACCGGTGGAGTTCTGGGAGTGCATGGGTAGGTTAGGAGTGGAGTGGCTCTCCAGGTTGTTCAATGCGATCTTCAGGACCAAAAGGATGCCGGATGAGTGGAGGTGGAGTACAGTGGTGCCCCTGTACAAGAACAAAGGGGACATCTAGTGCTGCAACAACTATAGGGGTATCAAATTAATAAGTCACACCATGAAGGTCTGGGAGCGGGTGATCGAGGAGAGGGTGAGGGATATGACATCTATATCTGTGAACCAGTTCGGTTTCATGCCGGGTCGCTCTACTACAGAAGCTATCCACCTTGTCAGGCGGCTGGTGGAGCAGTTCAGGGATAAGAAGAAGGACCTGCACATGGTGCTTATCGACCTGGAGAAGGCGTATGACAAGGTCTCAAGGGAGGTGCTATGGAGGTGCTTGGAAGCGAAGAGCGTGCCGGAAGCCTACATCAGAGTAATCAAGGACATGTACGATGGAGCTAAGACTAGGGTTAGGACGGTGGCTGGCAACTCAGACCATTTTCCATTGGTTATGGGGCTCCATCAAGGATTGGCGCTTCGCCCTCTCTTGTTTGCCTTGGTGATGGATGCTCTAACCCGACATATTCAAGGGGATGTGCCTTGGTGTATGCTATTTGCTGATGACATAGTCTTGATAGACGAGACGAGGGTCGGTGTTATTGAGAGGTTAGAGGTATGGAGACAGACTCTCGAGTCTAAGGGTTTCAAAATAAGCAGATCTAAGACAGAATACATGGAGTGCAAGTTTAGCGCCGAGCCGAGCGAAGTACGCAGGGACGTGATGGTTGGATCTCAGGCATCGCCAAGAGGGACAATGTCAGATATCTTGGGTCGGTGATTCAGGGGGACGCAGAGATTGATGGGGACGTCACTCATCGTATAGGAGCGGGGTGGTCAAAGTGGAGGCTTGCATCACTAGTCCTGTGTGACAAGAAAGTTCCACAGAAACTCAAGGGGAAATTTTATAGAGTTGTGGTTAGACCTGCAATGTTGTATGGGGCGGAGTGCTGGCCAGTGAAGAACTCTCATGTTCAGAGAATGAAGGTTGCGAAGATGAGGATGCTCAGGTGGATGTGCGGGATCACCAGGTTAGATAAGATTAAGAATGAAGTTATTTGAGAGAAGGTGAGAGTGGCCCCGGTGGATGAGAAGATGCGAGAAGCGAGGCTGAGGTGGTTCGGGCATGTGCGGAGGAGATGTCTGTTAGATAATACGCTTAACGCTAGAGGGGGGGTGAATAGCGTTATAATAAAAATTAGCGTAAACTTGCGGAATTTAAAAATTGCAGGAAATAAATAAGTGCGATAAATAAGAAAGAACGCACCGACGTATCCTGGTTCACCACAACCCGTGGCTATTCCAGTCCCCGAGAGACTCTCTCGAGATTTCCACTAACTTCGTTAAGCTTACGGGTGCTTAACAAACCTTTACACTTGCTCAAGGATACAACACTTTTAAGACTTCACTTGCTCGAGGATACCTCACCCCAAGACTTCACTGTTAAGCTTACCGATGCCTAACAACCCTTTACAACCTGAGGACACAAGCCTCAACAACCTTTGCTCGGAGATACAACACTCCAAGACTTCAACCAAGGAAACACAAGTTCCTTCTTACAACAAGAGAATAACAATTCTCTTCAAGTGTACAAAAACACTAAGCACTCAAACAAGACACTCCTTAATGAGTAGATATGAGTAAACAAATACGCTCAAGAACACAACAATAAATTCAAGACCTTGGCTTTCAAAATATGATAAAAATGATCAATAAATGATATTGGAAATGTATGAAAGCTTATGAATGTTTTGGTCAGAAGTTGTGTGTTTAATGAGTGATTTTGAGGTGTATTTATAGTTCCAAAATCACTCCTAGCCGTTGCTATCATAAATGCAGATTCTGAAAATCTGTTAGATAGTCGACTATCCGATATGGTTATTCGACTACTTGGCAACGGTCACAAGGATAGTCGACTATCTGATATGGATATTCGACTATCTTGGCAACGGTCATCAGGATAGTCGACTATCCAATATCAGATATTCGACTATCTGACCCTGAAAACAATAAAAATATTTATGATATGCATATATTGTAAACCATTTATGATATGCATATATTGTAAAATCATTTGTGATATGCATATATTGTAAAATCATTTATGATATGCATATATTGTAAAATCATTTGTGATATGCATATATTGTAAGATCACTTATGATATGCATATATTTTAAAATCATTTATGATATGCATATGTTGTAAAATCATTTTATGAGAGAAGCCAAGATTCAAACTTAAAGGCGGATCAAGATCACAATAAAGACTATAAATAAGACTCAACAAAAGGTCTTCATTTATTTTCATTGCTTCTCTCGATCTTGTCTTGAACTTCTTGGACTCCTATTCTTGTCCGCTCAAATAACGTTGCATAGCCTTTTCTTCCTCTATGCTCATTGTAATTTTGCATATCAATTCTTTATTTTCCTTTTGCATATCTACAAAAAGAATAGCACTTTAGTTAAAATATAAATTAAAGTGTATTCAATAATAACTCACATTTATTTGGCATATATTATTTTCCCTTAAATTGGTTTGTCAATTATCAAAACATATAAGTATGAACATATACATATGTTCCAACAATTTCCCCCTTTTTGATAATGGCAAACCTTCATGGAAATATGCATATACCCTTTATAAAAGACTATGCCAAATGTAAGACAAGTTATTATTGAGTCCCCCCTCAATTTATGCAATAAATATTTAAAACAAATAAATATGCATATAAATAAATAAGTATGCATATACCCTTATCTTTCCCAATGCATGAAAAATAAATATACCCTTAATCTTCCCAAAAGCATGATTAAAGATAAATATGCATATACCCTTAATCTTCCCCCTTTTGACATTAACAAAAAGATAATTTCATTAATGAAGAAGGAAAATTACAATAAGAGTACAATAAATGAAAATACATTTCAAATAATGAAAATACAAATCAAGAACTTTCATCGTCGTCGAAATCATCGTCATCGGTAGAAGTACTTGCGGAATAGACGTGAGAATACGAATAGTTGACATGGTCAAAATATCCGTGGATTTCGTCACTAAGCCTACGCACATTTCTTTCCGTGCGAGACACATTACTATCAATTCGATTAATTGAAATACCCTTAATCTTCCCCCTTTTGACATTAACAAAAAGATAATTTCATTAATGAAGAAGGAAAATTACAATAAGAGTACAATAAATGAAAATACATTTCAAATAATGAAAATACAAATCAAGAACTTTCATCGTCGTCGAAATCATCGTCATCGGTAGAAGTACTTGCGGAATAGACGTGAGAATACGAATAGTTGACATGGTCAAAATATCCGTGGATTTCGTCATTAAGCCTACGCACATTTCTTTCCGTGCGAGACACATTACTATCGATTCGATTAATTGAGGTCGATAGAGAGGCAAGTTGATCCAAGATGGCTTGAGACACATCCGGTTGGGCACGAGGACGACGAGCTTGAATTGGAGGAGAAGGATTTGGAATTTGATTATGTGGTTGGTCATGGCCATGAAAAGAGGTCTCTTGAATTTCCCAATGTTTGGTGCGAGTTTTCTTGATACCAACATTGGTGTTGACTTGAGATGCTTCAAGAAGATGCATTATAAGTAATGCATAAGGAAGGGATTTGTCATTTCCTATTGAGTCAAACATATGTGTAAGAACAAATTTACACCAATTTATGCGTGCTTTGGAAATAATAGCATGCATGATTTTTGCATCTTCACGGCCAATTGTCGTGTGATTGCTTTTTCTCGGTTTAAGAATCCGAGTGACAACATAAAGAATCAAACGAAATTCCGGAAAAATTCCTTTAATAGGAGCTCTCTTTTGCTCTTGAGAGAATTCAAATTGTCCAATTCCAATAAGGTTGAAGAGGACATTTTCATCATAGAGAATTCCTTCGACACCGGTATATTGTTCGATGTCTTGGCCATCACGAGGAAGATTTGTGATAGCTTGAATATTTTCTTCACTTAGAAGAATATGAATACCATTTACTTTGGTAGAAAGAACTCCATCTTCATCTTTCTTAAGATTCGAATAAAAGGCTTGAATCAAAAGAGGATGAATAAAATCATACTTCAAATAAACAAAGTCAAGGATTGAACTTTGTAGGAGTATATTGGAATGATTAGAATCCGCTAGGTATCTTGCGGTTGTGAATCGAGGTGGAAGAATATCTCGATTTTCAAAGTTTCTAATAAATCGTTGAAGCTCATTTTCTTGTTCAAACCAAAGAACGGATCCATCATCATAACAATGTAGAGATGGAGGAGGATTTGAAGAAGAAGGGTGATTCTTTCCGGCACGAGAGCGTTTAGAGCTTCTATTTGCCATTGAAATTTGTAGGCAAGTAGAACTTTTGGAAGAAGTTTGGAATAGAATTTTTGAAGAGAATTTCTTGAACAAGAATGATTTTGGTGTGAAACAAAGAGTGCACACTATTCCTATTTATAGAGTTCAAGAAAACATAGCATTGAATGACAAAAATCAGATTTTTGGACTGATTGGAACGGCTATAAAACGGTCAGAGTTTTGAAATTTGACTGAGGATAGTCGAATAACTTATTGGATAGTCGACTATCTGGGAACGATATTCGAATATCTTCTAGGATAGTCGAATATCTGGAAACAAATATACTCGAATAACTTTTGGTTAGTTCTAATATTTGGAGAAATAGCTTGATTTTCTGGATAATCAAGTTATTCGAATAACTTCTAGTTAGTCGATTAACTTCGACGACTTTAAAAAAATCGTTTAAGCAGAAAATATTGGAAAAACAATTTTCATTTTATGGAATTCGTTTATTAAAGAATAAACTATATTTTTGGTAAAAAAGTATATCATAATTTTATGAACATAATTTTATCAAATCAAATATGCTATTTCTAAATTCACAAGTCAAGTAAGAAAAATAATATTGACTTGAATTGAAACTTTATCTTGGTTCCCCCTGAATTTAGGGCGATACCTGCAAAAGAAAATACGCATCTTCCACGCTCAAGTCAGTAATATTCAAAATATAAATGCAACAAAAGAATGTATGCATTTAGATCAACGTTTAACCACATTAGGACGTGACTCCTTTGAACATGATTTATATTTAGCACTTCAGTAACCGCTAAATATTATATCAATTCTGCTAGCAATAAGGTAAAGTGAGGAACGATCATACCTTTGTAATTCTTGGTATTGCTTTCCTTACCTTTCACATTTCTGTCAAGACGGTCATATGAATTCATTGAATTGGCCATTGCTTTGGTGTTGCTTATTTCAAAGCGATTTAGCAACTCATTGCAATATTGAGCATGACAAATGAAAGTTCCCTCTTTCATTTGTTTCACTTGCAACCTCAAGTTGAAATTTAGTTCGTCCATCATGATATTTCAAGAATTTGCTAGTCATGAGTTTTAAACTCCTTGCATACAAATTTATTAGTTGCTCCAAAAATAATATCACCAATAAGAATACAAGAAATATCATCAATGAAATTTATGCAATCTATTTTCCTTAAAAAAAAAATTCCCTTTCAAATAAGGCAAACTAGAATGTGAAAACATTCCCTCTTACTTGAAGCATATCACCTAAGCACTTCTTCTTTTTGGCATTTAGCAAGAAGAGAGTATATTAAGGAAAAACTATGAGAAGTATGCAGTATGAAGATTTATAGAAATTTATCAAGACATACCAACAAAACATAAATCTACCAATTGTTATAAAACAATGATAAAACCATTTGTTGAAAAACATACACAACAGTTGCCTAATTGCCAATTAAGAGTTGCTGAAATTACTCAGTGACAATCGATTGTCAGGAAGCCACAATCGATTGTTTGCCAATCGTTCCAAAAATCAATCCCAGATTTTACGCTTAACAATCGATTGTCCAAGATCAACAATCGATTATTGGCAACGTTCAAAAAAATCATTTCCAGATTTTACGTAAAACAATCGATTATATAAGATCAATAATCGATTACTGGCAACGTTCAAAAAATCCTTTCCAGATTTTAATTAAAACAATCGATTATAGGAAATCAATAATCGATTACCTGACGGTATTTGAAAATATTTTGGCAACGGTCAGTTATACAATCGATTATACTAAGTTAACAATCGATTATATATCAGTCTGGAAAAATCGATTGTCATAAGTTCACAATCGATTATTTAATAACTTTGAAAAAGTTTGAAAGACACTGCCTCAACACAACCCATTGTCATTAGCTTCACAAACGATTATTTTGAGCGTTGAAAAACTTTGATGTACACTGCCTCATCACAATCGATTATCATTAGCTTCACAATCGATTATTCTGAGTTTTGAAAAACTTTGATGTACACTGCCTCATCACAATCGATTGTCATAAGGTTCACAATCGATTGTCATGCAGGTTTGAAAAACCTGATGCTCACTGCCTTAACACACTCGATTGTCATTAGTTCACAATCGATTGTCATGCAGTCTTGGCTTAACATAATCGATTATCATAAGTACATAATCGATTATCTTAGTCCAGATTTTAGAGGCATGTTTAAAATTCATTTTGACTAAAGTAAGTATGCATGATTTAAAATCATTTAGCATTAAATTAAATATGCATGATTTTGTAAAAATAATTGTTATTGGAAAACATAACAGATGTATCAACTGTTATTTAACAACTATTACGATTAAGCATATCAGAAATTTCAACAGTATAAGAACTAAATTAATAACAAATATGTTAACATTGGTTGCTTGCACATATCAACAATTCGGTTTTTATCGAAAGGATAACTAACCGAAATTCCCCCTTGATGCAATGAGGTTCCGTGCTTGGTGCATCTACTACAATATTGTAGTCTTCAAGCACACCTGCAAAAGTACCCAAACATAGGTTTTTGGTACCCAAACACTTTTGGGTCCTCGGGGGTTAGGCAAATAATAATTATAGCCACAAGATAAATCCCTATGTTTTGCAAAACATGTGGGTGCTATGTGTCCTACCCGGTTGCAGTAGTGACATACAACATTCGGGTTGTGCATATGCCTAGGTTGTGCCAAATACGTTCTAGGTAATCTAAAATCAACATTCCAGGGAGCGTTGAAATTCCTAGAGTTATTTCTAGTCGGTCTAGAATAATTATTTCTAGATTCATTTGCACAATTTCTAGAATCGTTTCTAGGTGATCTAAAGTTATTAATTCTAGACTCATTGAATACTCTAGTATCGTTTCTAGGTGGTCTAGTCTCATTCCTAGAATTATTTCTAGGTTGCCTAAAATCATTATTTCGAGGCTCATTTGTATGATTCCTAGAATCGTTTCTAGGTGGTCTAAAATTATTAATTCTAGACTCATTAAAAAAACTAGGATTATTTCTAGGTGGTGCATCACGATTTCTAGCATGATTCTTATTCTTTTTACGCCTTCTGTTTTTCTTTTTCTTCTTGATCTCTTCAATAGTTTTAGGAGCATCTACACTATGTTTTTCTAGTGTGTTCCTAAGTTCTATGTTTTCTAGTTTCAAGGAATCACAAGATAAACAAATAGAACTTTTATCAATTGAAGAAGATTCATTCACTGCTTTAATCTTATTTCTAAGATCAAAAATGTCATATTTCAAGAAATCATTTTCTTTTTCTAAAACATCAATTTTATTTTTGAGAACACCATTTTCATTAGTTAATTTTTCAAAATCTATTTCTTTCAAATAAGAGGATTTTCCAAAATCTTTTTCTTGTAAAGAAAGTGTTTTCTGCAAAGAAAATGTTTTCTTCAAATCTTTTATCATTTTGGAGGCATTAACAAATTCACCATACAGTTCATCATAGGCACTTTGTAATTCTCCAAAAGAGTGAGAGTTAGATGTACTTACCTCTTCTCCTTCGTCGGCCATGAGGCATTTGGCAGTTGGTTCATCACATGAACTGTCTGCTTCTTGAGGCGCATTTTCATAAGTGTCCTCAAGCTTATCCCACATCTCTTTAGCAGTTTTGTATTGGAAAATTTTCCGATAGTCCTCCTGTTTCAAGGAACTATACAACATATTGATAGCCTTGGTATTGTATTCACTTACCATGGCTTTTCCAACTTGTTTCGTCATTTGTTCACCATACTTGATGATTTGCCATAGACGAAAGTTGTATGATTTGATGAAGATTGTCATCCGATCTTTCCAATGTGTGTAATTGCTTCCATCAAATATTGGAGGTAAAAGGATAGAGTGACCTTCACCTATTCCTGCAAAAGCACTACTAGTAGAAGCCATAGAAGGATTCTCTCAAACTGTTAAGTCTTTCAGAGAGTTAGGCTCTGATACCAATTGTTAGATAATACGCTTAACGCTAGAGGGGGGGTGAATAGCGTTATAATAAAAATTAGCGTAAACTCGCGGAATTTAAAAATTGCAGGAAATAAATAAGTGCGATAAATAAGAAAGAACGCACCGATGTATCCTGGTTCACCACAACCCGTGGCTAGTCCAGTCCCCGAGAGACTCTCTCGAGATTTCCACTAACTTCGTTAAGCTTACGGGTGCTTAACAAACCTTTACACTTGCTCAAGGATACCACACCTTAAGACTTCACTTGCTCGAGGATACCTCACCCCAAGACTTCACTGTTAAGCTTACTGGTGCCTAACAACCCTTTACAACCTGAGGACACAAGCCTCAACAACCTTTGCTCGGAGATACAACACTCCAAGACTTCAACCAAGGAAACACAAGTTCCTTCTTACAACAAGAGAATAACAATTCTCTTCAAGTGTACAAAACACTAAGCACTCAAACAAGACACTCCTTAATGAGTAGATATGAGTAAACAAATACGCTCAAGAACACAACAATAAATTCAAGACCTTGGCTTTCAAAATATGATAAAAATGATCAATAAATGATATTGGAAATGTATGAAAGCTTATGAATGTTTTGGTCAGAAGTTGTGTGTTTAATGAGTGATTTTGAGGTGTATTTATAGTTCCAAAATCACTCCTAGCCGTTGCTATGATCATAAATACAGATTCTGAAAATTTGTTAGATAGTCGACTATCCGATATGGTTATTCGACTATCTTGGCAACGGTCACAAGGATAGTCGACTATCTGATAAGGATATTCGACTATCTTGGCAACAGTCATCAGGATAGTCGACTATCCAATATCAGATATTCGACTATCTGACCCTGCGGAAATGGTCCGATTTTAAAACAACTAACATATTGAAAATAAGTTATAAAATGTTTTTCAAAGCTTTGTTTGAAGATATAAAATATTATAAATATCTTAAACATGAAAAACAATTGTAATGACCATTCCGAAACAATAAAAACATTTAAAATCATTTTGTTTTAAATGTATTGAAAATATTTATTATATAACATTTAAAACCAATTTGTTTTAAATGCAATAAAAATATTTATGATATGCATATATTGTAAAACCATTTATGATATGCATATATTGTAAAATCATTTGTGATATGCATATATTGTAAAATCATTTATGATATGCATATATTGTAAAATCATTTGTGATATGCATATATTGTAAGATCACTTATGATATGCATATATTTTAAAATCATTTATGATATGCATATGTTGTAAAATCATTTTATGAGAGAAGCCAAGACTCAAACTTAAAGTCGGATCAAGATCACAATAAAGACAATATAAATAAGACTCAACAAAAGGTCTTCATTTATTTTCATTGCTTCTCTCGATCTTGTCTTGAACTTCTTGGACTCCAATTCTTGTCCGCTCAAATAACGTTGCATAGCCGTTTCTTCCTCTATGCTCATTGTAATTTTGCATATCAATTCTTTATCTTCCTTTTGCATATCTACAAAAAGAATAGCACTTTAGTTAAAATATAAATTAAAGTGTCTTCAATAATAACTCACATTTATTTGGCATATATTATTTTCCATTAAATTGGTTTGTCAATTATCAAAACATATAAGTATGAACATATACATATGTTCCAACAAAGTCCTGATGTCCCGGTGAGAAGTTGTGAGCGGCTGGCGATTGTCGGCGTTCGGCGAGGCAGAGAGAGGCCTAAGAGGTATTGGGGAGAGGTGATTAGGCATGACATGGCTAGAATGCGGGTTTCCGAAGACATGACCCTTGATAGGAAAGTCTGGAGGTCTAGTATCAGGGTTGTAGGATATGGGCTCCTAAAGTTTTTCGTACTCCTCACCCGGGGTTGGGTGATGCTTGGCAGGGATATCCATAGATGATTTGTGTTTTGGGATGTGTCTCCCTTATGGTAGTTATTTATGATAGTTACTGTATGATATTATTGCATGCTATTTTATTTATGGTTTTTATGTTTAGATAATTATTTACGCTATTTCCACTGGAGCTACTAATGCTCTTTTGTTTTGTTTTTGTTTTTCCTTTCTTTCACTGAGCCGAGGGTCGATTGGAAACAACCTCTCTGCCCTTTCGGGTAGGGGTAAGGCTCGTCTACATATTACCCTCCCCAGACTCCACTTTGTGGGATTATACTGGGTAGTTGTTGTTGTTGTTGTTATTGCTTGCCTTTTGATTGTGTGACCTTAACATTTGGTGCACCACTCGAATAAAATAAGATGAAAGAAAAGCCGAAAATTACTTTGATGCAATGACTTCTCCTTACAGGAATTGATTAATTTGCTTTCTAGAAGTCCTGCTTTTGAAGGAAGATAGGTCTTATCTTCTTCTATGTTTAGCTGCCATTGCACAATAAATACCTTCAAGTAACTTTCTGTGTAAATTAGATAACATTTACTCCTACTATCCCATCTTTTACAGTTCCATTATTACCTGGAAAGTGAGATTTTCTTCAACTATGAGCTCGGGAACATTATTAAAAAAAATTAATTTCTTGAATGTCATTTGTAGAACTTTTTTTGATGCAGTGACTTCTCCTTAACAATAAGTTCCTTCAAGTATTAGTAGTGTAAATTAGATAACATTTACTCCTACTATCCCATCTTATAACAGTTCCATTATTACCTGGAAAGCAAGACGTTTTCTTCAACTCTGAGTCTCGGGAACATTATTAAAAAAAAAAATTAAGTTCTTGAATGTCATTTATCGAACTTTTTCTCAAGTTTCCAAATATGTAAATTTAATTCCAAAAGGTGTAGAAATTGATATCCAAAATCAGCCCGAAGGAATACATAGTTTAACCTTTGTATTCTGAATCTTATCATTCATTCTGAGAGATATTAAGAGGTTTTACTTCTTGGGATATCCCGCAGTAACATTCTAGTCCAGTTACTGTCATCTTTCATCTTTAAACATATTAATCTTTTTATATTCTGCAAAGATCTAAGAATGTTCAAAGAAGACTTTTTATGAAAAGCTTGTGACTAGTGACAAGGTTGATTTTCCTCATACTTCTGTGTGGATCCGTGGGATACCGAGGAAGGTATATGTTGCCTCACTTAGCTAGCAGCAAAAGGGTGATTTTGATGGCCGAGAACTTGAGGAAGAGGCAGGGCACTTATGTTAGTGCTTTATGTATAAGGAGTCAGTGGAAGATGTAGAGCACCTTCTTCTACATTGTCGGGTTGCCTCGATGTTATGGTGGGAAATCCTAACATGGTTTGGAACCTATTGGGTGATGCCAGGTACTGCGAAGGGTTTAACGTTCAGTTGGATCTGTGGAGTAAGAAAGAGAAGACACAAGGCTTAGAGTGTTGCCCCACTTGCACTCATGTCGGTTGTTTAGAGAAAAAGAAATAGGAGAGCTTTTGTGGGCATAGAGATGAATTTTGTACATTTGAGGGATAGCCTTCTATCCCTTATTTCCTTTTGGTGCACCCATGAGATTCCTAGTAGTCTAGAAGATTGGGTGGCTTTCTTAGAAAACCATCACTTTTTGTAGGTTTACTACTTTTTGGTATACCTCTTGTATAGGGGCTGTTTCTTATTAATGAAATTTATTTACCTTATCACAAAAAGACCAAAATAATTAGCAGACTCTAGAGCTAATAATTTTGTTCTGACAAATTCCCATTTAACCTTCAGTCTCTTAGTATTAATGAGGATTTAACTAAGAATGGTTTACGAAAAGCAAGGATCCATATATGCAGTACCAACTAGTTGAGATTAAGGTTTAATTACACTTGCGCATGTCCAGAAAGGGACAATTGCGAGATTCAGAGAACTTCCCGTCTCAGGAAAATCTGTATTTTTGACTTAAAAGACAAACTGATTACCAATATTAGAGTGGTATGTTCGCCCAAGGGTGTGGCCTAGTGGTCAATGAAGTGGGTGGACAACCACGAGGCCCGGTCCTAAACGAGCCTCATGGGTCGGGCTTAAACGGACCCGGTCTTCGTGGGCCAGGCTTAAATAGACCCAGGCTTTATGGGCTTTTGGGTGTAACCACACCGGGCACCATGAACTAATGGTCCCAGGTTATGTGGGCCGGTCCCGGTCCTAAACGGGCCTAAACAGACCTAAGTGGGCCTGGACTAATTTTTTTTAAATTTTTTTCTAAGGCAATTTCTTGCAAATTGTATAGCTTTTATATATATATGTTTGGGGGGGGGGGCAAGTGGGCCTATTTATTTGTTTAAATTTTTTATCTAAGGGATTTTCTTGTAAATTATATTATATAATTGTGACTTAAAATTTTTTAATTCAAATTTAAAACACAAAATATTGTAATAAGATATTCAAAGGAATGCATTATAATTTTTATTTATGACATTAAGAAAACATGGCCCAATCTCTCTTAGCTCCCCCCCCCCCCCCCAACCAAATGGAATGAGCACAACGAAGGTGCTAATACTACCATTAAGAAGAAAAAGAAACTAATCAAGATGTGCCAACATACAAGTTACATATTAATTTTACATGATATCTCTTACAAATTTCATAAATCCATCAAGGTTTGGAGGAATTTTCGTTGGTGGTGGCGAAAAAGAAGCTTGTTCATCACCGCTTCCGAAACTGCATCCTCCGCAAGCTCAACTACCATTTCTTCGTAAGCTTCATCTACCTCTAGTTGTGATTCAGCAAATCCAAAATTTCTTCGTTCCAAACGGATCCAATCTCTGAAAAGTACTATTTTTCCAAGCTCTCCCTTATAGACGTTCTATAATCACCGAGTTATTGTCTTGCTTGACTGAAAGCGCCCTCCGATGCCACTGTTGAAGCTTGAATGGTTAAAATGTCTCGGGTCCTCCTTGAAAGGATCAGAAAATGGTTTTCTTTGTCATTCCATCATTCCAAAAGATTAAATGAGCCGTCGAGATTCTCCTGGTCAAGTCCCCATGGCAAATAAACTTCAAGCTCATTTAGTTGTGAACAATCACTAGTGGTACAACCTTGAGACCCCCAAACTCAGTTCAAGCAGTAAGTGTTCTTACTCCTGTAGTTCTTTTAGATGATTGAGAACTAGAAGAATAGGAGTTGGAATATCTGGTGTAACATTATATAGTGCAATTTGTCAAGCACTATAAATAGTTAGGGCATTTATTTTAATTGAACCTTGGACATCCGAAAATGTAGACAACTCCTCAGGTGCAAGTGCTAAACCATTATAAATAGAAACGAGGCAGCAATACCATAAATAGGGAGAATAGGGAAAAATTATTCTTTAAATTTCTTTCTCATAGAATCAATAGTTACTTTATAAATTTCCCCACCCTCTGAAAAATGAGCAAACAAATTTGCAAGATCTGCAAAATAAACTAAACAGTTCGAAATAGTAAGATAATGTTGCCCAAAAAATCCATTTGTAGCAATATGAAAGCTTTCTAAAAAATTTACAAGCATTTTAACATTAGCCCAATCTGCATTTGTAAGGTGCTCATCATCATCACTTATGTGAGCATTAAATGTTGAGTTTATGAGATTTCTATATATGCAACAACTAAACTTTCATACATGTAATTCCATCTAGTTGGACAAGGTTTAGGAATTTTTCTTTCTCTTAGGGCCAAATTAATCGCATCTTTTAAAATATTCTCTAAGTCTACTTCTACGGTTTGAATAAAACAGCCAATTAAGATCCATTTTAACCTTTTCAATTTCAACATTTAAAATTCTCATACGATCATCCACAATTAAATGGTAAATATGACAAATACATCTAACATGAAAAATGTTACTAAATGCAGGATTTAGTGTAGTGGTAAGCAAGGCTACAACTTTAGTGTTACTAGTAGCATTATCTATTGAAATTGACATTATTTTATCACTGGTGCAAATTATCTACAAATATTCGTAACCGTGCTAGAAATAAACTGACCTATGTGACGTGAATTAATTATTGTATAAGCAATAATGCGCTTTTGCATTATCCATTCCCCATCAATCTAATGACTTGTAACAGTAAGATAATCGCCGTCATTACCACTTCTACCAGTACCAGTAGTAATAGCAACATGACAATCAATATGAGTAAATAAATAGCGCAAGTATTGTTCATGTTCATATTTATATTTATAAATATCTCTCTTTATGATTGTAAGATGCCATCCTTGGTAAGTAGGATTAAAAACTCTTCTAATATAATGCACAAAGTGGGGGTTAGACGGATAGCGTAAGCACATAACAGTAACCATTTTTGCCAATTCTTCCCTATCTTTTCTTGGGTCATAATATAAAATACCACCGATAATAGTGTTAATTCTTGGTTGAAATTGATTTTTGACCCGGTATTAGGGTTAGGCTGACTAGTTGGACTTGACCCCCCGGCCGAAGCTTTCATTTGAAAATATTTAGCTTTATCTTGAGGGTGTATCATTATGTGTATCTTCAAACCTCCCATCCCCCCAATCAACATAGTTAGAAGATAACTCTTTGCCACAAGCTTTACACTTAGCTTTATTTTTTTCTCTTATTTAAATAAAAAATGGCCAAACAAGAGGTCGGTCCGTTTAGAAGGTTGTATAGAAAAAGTAGGGGTAGTAACTGGGGGTCAACCGGGCATCATTTGGATTAGTTGGGTTAACTTGAGCAATAGGACTAGTGGGTGTATCGTCATCCGGTTGTGTTTCATCTAAATCTATTTCCTGCTCATCTTCTTCATTAATAGTTTGATTACGATAAAGAGAATTCATATATTCATGGTCTAAGTTTTTACCACCTCCATCATTATGCACATATTGACTCTCAGTAAGTTGTAATAAAATATTATCACTATCAAGAATATGAGCAGGTGGAGGGTGTGTATGGGGTTTGGGTAAGGGAGGTCGAGGAATTAGAGGAGGAATAGATTGGTCACTAGATTCACCACTCTTGGATTTTTCATTATTTTTACTAAATATTTTTTTAAGGAATAGGCCATCTTAATTATAATTATACAAAGTAATTAAACAAAACAAACAAAAATATAATATTAAAACTAAAGAGTTGGTACGAGTTTGCCAAATTGACGAACAACTTGTTGAAATTAATTATCGTTGAATACTTGAATTCTTCAATTCAACTACTTCACAATGTTCACATAAGTTGCAACCACAAAGTAACCAATTTTAGAAGAAAATTAGAGAGAGATTGATGATTTGGTGAAGAAAAATGAAAGAATGGGGGGTATTTATAGTTGAAAATAGGGAAAAGGGAGTAAAGAAGGCTTCTTTATACTCCGTGGAGTGACAGTGTTTCAGTACTTTGCTCTGATTCAAGACGTGCTGTTGAGTTGTCCCACATCGGAGGGATTTGAGGTCCTTGGTCTCCTTATATGTCTTGGGCAATCCTCACCTCATAAGCTAGCTTTTGGGGTTGAGTTAGGCCCAAGATCCATTCTTATCATGGTATCAGAGCAAGGCCCATCCCAATTATTGTTACCGATGTTGGGCCCCATTTATGTTGTCCACGCTCCAGAGATCTGGGCGTGAGGGGGGGTGTTGAGTTGTCCCACATCGGAGGGATTTGAGGTCCTTGGTCTCCTTATATGGCTTGGACAATCCTCACCTCATAAGCTAGCTTTTGGGGTTGAGTTAGGCCCAAGGTCCATTCTTATCACGTGCAAAAAGACCAGTTTGAGAATCATTCAATGCATGTGATAGCAAGCCCTTATATCCTGCACGGTGCGTGATTGCTTGAGCTGTTGTGTAACCATACTTTCAAGTAACTTTTTATTTTTTGAGCTGATAACACTTGTATATATTAATAAAACAAGTACATAGATGGTACTGAAAACCATATTTACAGGTAAGTAGAAATAAGAGAGCTAGTATGCAGTCCTAGCAAGACCCTAGAATATCTAGGATTGACACAGTATCTTCTGTGTAAATCTGTTTACACCAAAAACAAAAAAGTAGATCACAACTAAGCTTGATCTTCTGCACTGAGTTGCAAGTATTTCTGCATTGTTCCTTTGCTAGGTAGAAATGGGTAAAATTATACAGTACATTTCATAGTTACATTATCTCATCAACTTTGACTAAGAATTTGAATTTAGGACATAAATTAGGAATACTTCATAATTGGAATTTAAAAATAAAAAAATACTTCAAAATTGGATTTTTTTTTACTCATGTTCTATTTTCTAGGGTTCTTTGTGGTTTAAAGCTAAAGGTTTTCCCCTTAGTCCTCCATAGTTGTATTCTAATACCCTCTCTCTCTTCACCAAGAGAAATAAGGTTTGTCTATTACGTGTTTTATTTATTCATCTATCTAACATGTGATGCTAGATTGTATTATCAATTTATCACCCCATTTGCTCCAACTTTAGTGGTCAGGATTACTGTGGCAACTTGTGCTTTCGGGATGGACAGGCTGTCTAGTGGATTAGTCGAGGTTCTTGTTAGCTTGACCAAACAACAAATATCAAAATAAAAAACTTGTCACTAGAAACACTTATAGATCGCTTTTTCAGATTCCAATTTTCTGTATCTTTTAAATTTGAGTGTATCATGGGAATTTTCAGAGAATTCATAACATGCTCTTTAGGGCTATATCTTATTTGCATGTTTAATAGGGAGACTGGTTGTTCTCCTCATTTTCCCGGACAGCTTTTATTTTGAAACTTAACCGAGTTAACCTTCTTTGCGAGCCCCTTTTCATGAAGCTTCTGCAATGATTCTTTCAATAAAGAACCTTATTGCCTTAGAGAACAGAAATGATCGAGTATCATACCAAGTTCATTTATTTCCCTTGTGAAATGAAATGATTGAATGTCATATTAAGATTGTTTTTACTGGCTCCAGTGTATGAATGATTAAGACTTTTGCTTGGTGCACTGCGGAGCTTAACATAGCCCATGCATTCTCTATTTAATAGGAAGTTGGGGGGGCGGGGTCTGTGTCATGTTTGCATGTAACATCTGCTTTTTGTGACGTGTTCAAATGTAATTCCTCAAATGCGTATTCCCTGTTGACAAAATGATTTTCGCGGGTGGAGCATGTGAGAGTGGAAAGAAATCTATTGGCGGAAGTGGCCAGCCATTGCATTGTAAAATTATACTACTCATTCCAAGATGCGGAATATCTTTACCTTATCATGGAGTATCTTCCTGGCGGTGAAATGATGACTCTGCTCATTAGAGAAGACACATTGTCTGAAAGTGTAGCTAAATTTTATATTGCGCAGACTGTCCTAGCTATAGAGTCCATTCACAAGCATAATTAGATTCGCAGGTATATGCTTGCATCAACTTCTGATTTGTGAAAGTTATTGTTGTGATATGATTAAGACGTAAGATAATTTATTTCTATGATATTGGATGCAAATATGCAATAGCTTTCTTGCGGTATATTTCTTTTGACGGGGAGACTGATTGGTGTTCATATTTTTCATTTTCTCTTTTTCAGAGATATCAAACCTGACAACCTTCTTTTGGACAAAAATGGTCACATGAAGCTCTCTGATTTTGGTCTCTGTAAGCCTCTTGATTGTAGAACTTTATCCACGTTGAAAGAAAATGAAACTATAGATGATGAGAATAGAGATGATCCTATGGATATAGATAGCAGCTTCCCAGATGCCCGTGACGGAAGTAAGTGGAGAAGTCCCCGCGAACAACTTCATCATTGGCAGATGAACAGGAGGAAATTGGTATGTCATGTTACTGATAAATGTTTTTTTTTTCCTTTGGGCTGTGTGAGGATTTTGTCATAAGGCATGCAGTTATACTGTTGTTGACGCAAAAATGGGAAGCAAATGCTCCTAAAATGAGAGAGTTTCTCCAACAGCACACTTGATTAGTGAAGGTGCCTTCAGCTTTGCTGTTACTAATTATTGCAGGCACAAAAACTCAATGAAAGGAAACTATTTATAGCAGACACTAGGACTCTCCAAATCATGAAATATTCTGTGATTTGGTCACTTTATTTTCCTACTTCAAGTCAAATAATCTGCTTTAGCATAATTTCTGTCACCATTTAACTTGTGTGTCAAATCCACCATTTTGCATGCAACTTCAATTCTATTTTAACTTCAACTTCGGGCTAATACCAGAAGAATACCAAACTATTTTAGAGTACAATAGACCATTCTGAGACTGAAAAGTTGAAAGAACTTATTTCGGGGTTCAATTTGAATCTTTCGAACTGATCGAGAACGGGAACAACAAGAATAGTGGTTGACACATACCACGGATTCAAACTTCTTAAGAGAACCAACTCCGATAATTAAGTGGAGAAGGGTAGAGGAATTGGTCCAATCTACCATGGATTCAAACTTATTGAGAGAACCAACTCTGATAATTAAGTGGAGAAGGGTAGAGGAATTGGTCCAATCTACCATGGATTCAAACTTCTTGAGAGAACCAACTCTGATAATTAAGTGGAGAAGGGTAAAGGAATTGGTCCATGAGCCATTGAATGTTGAAGCTATAAGTAGGTGATTTCATGGTTATCAACAAAATACAATGCAAGCTGGTGAAGGAAGCGTGTTTCAACTTGGCCTGTGAAAGAAGGAAGAGAAAACGCAAAGCATAGAATGTTTGCCCACTAGCTCTTATGTGGGCCCTGCTGGCGTAGAGAATAATTTTGTATATATGAAGAATAACCTCTTATTTCTAGTTTCCCCTTTATCACCACTAGGTTCTAGTATGTATAGAAAATTGGATACTTCATGGAGAACCATAGTTTGTTGTAGGCTATCAACTTGGTGGCATATTCTTGTATACAGAGATTTCCCATATAAATATATTATTTGACCTTGTAAAAAGTAAAATGGACCAAAAAAGTGAATAATTGAGTTAGTTCACAAAACTTTAACAGCCAAATTTGCCCAAAGATGTCAAAACTATAGCACATCAATTGTGAAGCAGGGAGTCTCTTCTACTATTAAACGATGAAAGATCTATGTTTTAACAAAGGTTTGGTCAACGGTACTTCCCATTTGAATACTATTTGGATATACTGTTTGGTATGCTCTTTGAAACCTAACTATTTGATGTGTGTAAGATGCAATTTGCTGTGTTATAATTGAACTAAGTTTTGTTGTGCTCCCAAACATATGCACTTATACAAAGACAGATCATGGCAGGAACCAGAAGTTACATGGGCTTGTATTTCAGTCAACGGAATAATGCTTCTTTTGCATATGACAATAACAACAACAACAACAACAACAACTACCCAGTATACTCCCACCAGGTGGGGTCTGGGGAGGGTAATATGTAGACGAGCCTTACCCCTACCCGAAAGGGCAGAGAGGTTGTTTCCAATCGACCCTCGGCTCATAGGATAAAAGGAAAAACAGCAGTAAAACAAAAACAAAGATAAAAACAATGCATATAACAATAACTCTGTCATATAATCTAAATATTCACTTGACAACCATAGTTCTCTGTTATTCAGCAGTATTAAATTCTTTTATGTACTTGAAACTAATTTTTGCCTTCATTATCCAAAAGGCATTTTCAACAGTCGGTACACCAGACTATATTGCTCCTGAGGTTCTATTGAAGAAGGGATATGGAATGGAATGCGATTGGTTAGTGTTTATTCTGAAACTATAGTAAGCTTTTTTGCAATAGATCACCAAGATATCTTGGATTCTCTGCTCAAACATGTCAGTGCTGTGCATGACTCTATTTGACAAATATTTATAGTGAGACTTGTTCAGTTTGGTGCATAAATCTGACAAGAGGACTTTACTGATCATTTAACTAATTGATGGATTTCCCTCCCAATGTATTGCCTACTATGCTTCTCTCTTTATTAGTTTGCTTTCCAACATATGTGGTGGCATGTGTTTACTGATAATGATAATTAAAAACAGTATTCTCTATGTTTTATTTTTACAAAATACTCTTTCCTTTTCAGTCTGTTCCATGAAGATTGACATACTTCGATATTTGGAAGTCTCCATTATAAAATGATAATGATAATTAAAAACAGTATTCTCTATGTTTTATTTTTATAAAATACTCTTTCCTTTTCAGTCTGCTCAATGAAGATTGACATACTTCGATATTTGGAAGTCTCCATTATAAAATGAAGCAGGGCAGAATATATTTGTGGTACCTCTATGTCCATCTAAACAAAATTCAATCTAGCAGATACCAATTAGCGGCAAACGAAGAAATGTAGCAGCAAAAAAAAAAAGACCTACTAGACGAGGAGTGGAATGGTTAAATAACCTCACTCTAACTGAGAAAGCAGTCTAAGTTTATCTTTTTTTTAATAGGCAGCTTGCTTGTGTTGGGGAACACGAAGGAGAAGTAGGGAGGAGCAAGGACTTCAGTGTAAGCAGGGGAGGGTGCTGCATGAGGCAATGGGGACAGGAGAGGGATGGGAGTCGAAGGAAAGATTTTGGTGCAGGTGCAAAGGGAGAATTCACTGTGGGAGGAGAGAGCACGTTAAGTTGAAGGGAAAGGGAATAGAGAGTTTCTAGATGCTGGGCCATTGAGGGGGTAAGGAAGAAGGGAGTAAAAAAAATCAGTGAAGGGTTTGCCCTTCGTCCTTTTATGTCTAAGTGTAAAACTGTCAATTCAGGGCTTAACCTTTCCCCTCATGTCTTAACCATTCGGGGGATGATATAGGCTGGAATTGGCAGATAGTTGGGTTTGGCAGGATATCTGATGCTACCTGATCCAGTCCCTCATCTGGCTATCAGTGAAGTTTGGTATTCCATGGAACTTCACTGATACCCAGACCATTTCCACAGATGTACTCCCTATGTTTTCACTTTAGTTTGATGAGTGCTGCAGGAAATGCTTTTAGTTTCTAACCCATTGTATAATATCTACTCGTTATTTTCTATAAATATAAATAAAAAATGAACCATGCTGTGCTTTATCTGTTTCTCATCTTTAATCTGCTATACTGCATGCAGGTCGTCCCTTGGTGCAATTTTGTACGAAATGCTCGTTGGTTACCCTCCATTCTACGCTGATGATCCAATAACTACTTGCAGAAAGGTAGCATCTTTGCTTCTGTTTTTTTTACTTCTTGCATTTCTTCATATATGTTGTTTTTCACCTTTGTATGATAGGATATCTGCTGCTGCTGCTGAGATAACAAAAGGTGCCCTGCTGCTTTCACTGTTAAAATCTATAGATAATAAAAGAAAAGTTTAATGCTAAGAACTTGTTGCAAAATGTCCACAGAGAAAGAACTAGAATTCTTATATGTAATCTAAGTAAGAACCAACTTTCATTTTTGTGTTGTGGAAGACAACTTGGACAGTTGATGCCTAAGACCTTTCCACTTGATACTTAACCACATAGATTAGCCTGTGCTGTTTGGATCAAATGGGTTCAAGTTTTCTACCTTTTTGCACTAGAAGTCTCAGCAGATGTATTGCATTCACACTGATATGCTTGCCACTGCTGCAATCAATGTTTACTATGAGATGTGTAGCATTAGTGACACCCATTTCTGTAGTATCCACAATGTTCTGGTTGCCTTCATGTTGAAACTAACCTTCTTTGGGGATTCTCCTGTTAATCGCCAAACCGATCATATTATGACTCCATGTGTGTGCTTGCCAGATAGTTCACTGGAGAAATCAGCCAAAATTTCCGGAAGAGGCCAAACTCTCACATGAGGCAAAGGATCTTATCTGCAGGTTACTATGTGATGTTGAACATAGACTGGGCACTGGAGGTTCAAACCAAATAAAGGTACTATTTAAATCATTAGTATTCAATTGCTTTCGCTGGAACTTTCATGTTTATTCCGTTAAATTTATTCCAAGTGGCTGGTATCAGGCTCATTCTTGGTTCAAGGATATTGTATGGGATAAGCTGTATGAAATGGAAGCAGCCTTCAACCAGAAGTTAATGGAGAGCTGGACACCCAGAATTTTATGAAGTTTGATGAGGTATTTCACAAAAGTCAAGGACTCATTTTTTTTAATTAGAATATTGGTGATGTGTGAATTGCCTCATCGAAAAGGTTAAGTTTTCTGCACCACACCCTCTCACATGCAGGTTTGATTATTTTTGTTGGTCAAAGTACGTAAAAATATTTTGTTGGGTGGTGTTGGTGAAACTCGAATAAGGATCTGTGCTTCCTATGTAACCATGGGAAGTGTGCAGACCCCCTCATATAAGAGTTCTATTCCTTTATGCAGGTTGCCCTTCATAAGATATAAGTCACACAGTAGGCATGTGTATAACCTTTTACAATAGCAACTTCTTGAAGCCCATTTTTTTCTGAAACAAATTACACCAACCATGATTGGTTATTCTCATACACAGTAGCATGTGTTTCCTCAATTTCGCGTTCTCTTTTATACGTCTTGCAAGTTGTTGACGATTTGCTGAAGTTCGAACTCGATAGCTATGGGCATGCAGTGAAGTTAGGTTTAAAAGGGGCCAAGAGATGGGAAATGTGTGATTCTGCAGAAATAGAGGAGTTAGGCAAGCAATAAGAGAGATTGATGCTAAAGAACTAGTTTTGGTTTCAGATAAACAATTTTCCAGAGTTCTCCAAGAATAATAGATATAAAAAATGTGTGTTAGGAGGGAAGGTCCTCTGAAACCAAGAATGATTCTCAGAATCAATTTGTCTCTCTACTTTCGTGCAACTTCTTCATTTTTACAGAGACAGGCACATTTCCACATTTCTGCATATTTTTCTTTACTCAAGAACTAGTTGGCCCTTTTTCAATCCTAATTTCATCTGATAGCCGCAGTTCTCTAGTTTGAATGTCAACAACTTGTCGACTACCTTGAATACTATCCATTCAACCCCAGAATAAATGAACAGTGCAGTTGAGGGGACACACTGAGTTGTGTACAACTATAACCATCATAGGATTTTTACTATTTGTTTGAGTAAGATAATGCTCTTCAAGAAACTGTCATTGCAGCAGCTTGTGATCATACCTACTGTGTGACTTGTATCCTTAGGTAGGCAACCTATAGAAAGGAGCCGACATGCCACTTTTTTTGGGTTTACTTCTTTTTTTCTTAGGCCAAGCACATACAGAATTTTGTTGATGTGTAATATTCAGACTCAAATCTAGGATCTGCGTTTACTTTGGTACAGTGTTGAAGTTTGAATCGCCTCATTTCTTGAGGTTTAGATTATAAGAGTGTGCACTTTTGTTTATTTATTTACATCTGCAAAACGTCCCCTAATACCATTTTCAAAAGACTTTTCTCTCTTCTTCCGTTCTCAATTCACAATGAAACTGGTGGGAGTTTCTTATAAAGCAATTTGAATCCTTCCTAGTCATCTCACTTTTTAAAGTTAGTCTTTATCATTTCTTTGTATGACTCCATGAATAGCTTATTCTTTTCAGCTAGCTAACTTTATGCCGAAATCTAAATGTTATCCTTACTGCTATACTTGTGTTAGATTAGTCAAACTTTCTCCTTATCTTTAATTCTAGTCAAACTTTGTCAACTCAATATGTGCATGATCTACAGTTCTGGCATCTTTTAAAGACAACTCCTGGTGAGGATTTTGGGTTTGATTCTCAAACTTGCAGTCTTCACTATTTGATTTTCCTATTTGCAGGAATATGCTTGATTCACAGTCTATGCCTTCCGCAACTAAATCTGGATTATTATACTTTGTCACCAATCTTATTCTAGTTCAAATATAGTCTTCTAGTGGTTTATTTATCTTATACTTCATGCATGTCTTTCTCCTTGTAATTTTGTTCTTGCCTTCTGGACTTCTTAGATGGTTACTACACCATCAGCAAGATCTGGTTCGGGACCTTCTCGGAAGGTTAGTAACCAAGTGTTTCTTTTCTGTATCTATTTCAGTACCTTATTAATAATAAGTATGGTAGACTGTTATGACCAATAACCTGATAAAGTATGTGCATCCTTAACCCACAACTTGCCTGAAATTCTGCAGCAACGAGCAAAAAGAGTGAAGCTTAGAAGGGTTTACTACTCAGAATATACTATCGAATGGTGTTTTGGTTCCATTTTAAATTAAAAAAAAAGGACTATCTGAATATGTTTTCCCATCTCTTATCCATAATATATGTACAAGCTATGTCAGATATTGCAAACAGTTGCTGTCAGAATATGCATATATATACTGCAGAGGCCTGTATATTTTTTATAAATTTTCTATATATACTGCAGAGGGGTTGCTCTGATGGTAAGCAACCCCCACTTCCAACCGAGAGGTTGTGAGTTCGAGTCTTCCCAAGAGCAAGGTGGGAAGTTCTTGGAGGGAAGGATGCCGGGGGTTTATTTGGAAACAGCCTCTCTACCCAAGGGCAGGGGTAAGGTCTGCGTACACACTACCCTCCCCAGACCCCCACTAAGTGGGATTTACTGGGTTGTTGTTGTTGTTGTTGTATATATACTGCAGAGGCCTGTAGATTTTGTATATCCTTTTTTTTCTGAGAAGGTTATACCTCTTCTTTTTTAGTAATACATATATAGATCCAATTGACACCACATAATTGCATAGACATTGGGTAAAACTTACCCATCTGGACATGTATAACATGCTTTATGAATTGTCAGTAAAGTAGATAACTCATATCTTTACTACCGAAAAGAAAAAAAAAAAGTGAAGTGAATCTTTAATTTGATCTTTTTGTTTTGTTTCTTGTATATCAGCTTGCATTAGTTCTCCTAAAAGTCATGACATTTTGCATTCAGAATACATGTCCATTTCCTGGGCTACCTGTCCTTACATGATAAAATGATGAAACAAAGCTTTGATGCAATTTAAAAGTGGATATAAAAGTGTAAACATGGGCTTGAGCATAACTTTTCAAGATTCTAAAAGGATGATAAGTTTTCATTAGTGTTCCAGGTGCAGCCTGCATGATTTGTGGTACATCTAGAAATTTATGTGTCAGTAGTCCCATTTATCTTAGTATTCTTGTACCAAACCACTAAGAAGATTACCAATATTTCAAGTTAAAATATTTGATGCAAAAATAAGGTCCTACTAATTTTTCTTTGCATCCTCTGAAAGTTATCTGACTTTGGGTTTCCTGTTTATAGATGTTATTAACTCCTAAAGATTTAAGTTTTGTGGGCTATACGTACAAAAACTTCGATGCTGTCAAGGCACTACGCAACTCTCCTAGTAAGTCATCTGTTTCATGGCCTTCTACCACTGAGTGATATACTTTAGTTTTCATGTTTTCGATTGCTTTATGAAATGGAAAAAATTAGTTGTATCCTTGTCTACTTCTAACTGCAGAGAGTGATATCATCGTTATTTCATTTTTTCTCAGATCCTACAAGGGACACATCACCTAGACGACCATCTATTGATTCCATATTCAGTAAGTGTTATGACCTTGCATATTGTTTAATACCAAACTTGTATTTCTACTAGTCTAATTAATATGTCTGCAGGTGATTCTACGGTCTATCCTGCAAGAAAAGGAAGAGCTGGAGATCTGGATACGGAGATGATAACGTCTCCTGTTAATGCAATATCTCCATGATATTGCCAATGTTTAATTGGAAAAGAAAAGGGTACTACAAGGGGAGATAGCATACACCTGGGAGGTAGCATACACCTGTTGCTCACCCCTTCATCAGCATTCAAGATGATTCCCTCTGCAACAACAACAACAACCCAGTATAATCCCACTTAGTAGGGTTTGGGAGGGTAGTGTGTACGCAGACTTTACCCCTACCCTAGGGTAGAGAGACTGTTTCCAAATAGACCCCCGGCATCCTTCCCTCCAAAAACTTCCCACCTTGCTCTTGGGGAGGCTCGAATTCACAACCGCTCGGTTGGAAGTGGGGGTTGCTTACCATCAGAGCAACCCCTCTTGTCTTAAGATGATTCCCTCTGCATTTTGCAGAAATATTGTGTAAGTGTACAGTAGTGTTTGAGGAACTTCGTTGATTCTAGCACATGGAAAATTGTTTGTATGGATGATTTGTGCAATAGAAACTTAGGCTGATTGCTGTATATTGCCCTAGCTACCCAGGTTTGCAATCAAATGCTTTCTCTTGTGGCAGTTTCTGGGCATATGAATTTTATTTAATGGAAATAAGCGTAGTCGTTGACTTTTGGCCAATCATAGTGTTGTTTTTATTTTCATATACTGGCAAAACTGCATCTGCCTGTGAGGTTTAAACTTTGTATTTTCATGTTTTCATCTATAGCAGAGCACAAAAAAATGATATCATGTTCTAACTTCTCTATTGGTTGTTCCTTCGCCTTTTCTTGAGAGGCTTTTCCATTGCTGAGGACCACGATATGTTGGACCTTTTGGACAGAAGCATTGGGACATAGCAAGATAGCTTTCCTTGAGCGTCAAGGAAAGAGCATTCCCAAAGTCCAAAACATAGTATTGCATGCAAAAGATAACATGCCATCATCAGTTTTATATGTATACATAATAGTGGTGTCTAGATCATCTTTTTTTTTGTACCGGGTGTCCGAGTCTCTTCGAACTCCGACTAATCCCACGGATGCACAGGCCCTCGGCAAGGAGTTCTCCGCAAGTGCATCACGGTTAATTCAGGTTTTTCCTAGTCCGATGGCTCTTAAAAATTGTTTGCACCCAATAGGTTTCGAACTTGCGACTTTGAAAGGGAGCAAATCCCAAGGCTCAAGTCAATTATCACTAGATCAACCCCTGAAGGTTAGGTGGTGTCTAGATGATCTTGCGACCACTTCGACTATTCCAGCCAATACAAAGTACAAACTACTTCCAACTAGCACTTGCATCGGATAGCAGTTCATCAAGACTTCAAAAAGATTACCTGCCTTTCGTGTCGGCCTGATTTTAAAACAGTAACCCAAGTTTTTCACCACTTTAATGATGGCTAAGCCACATTCTTGGGCTATTAACAAGCTGTCCTTGTATTCCCTCCAATGTCCTTAAAATTTACATTTTGGTTTTCATTCATCCAATGCCTTTTAAGAATCTGGCTCGTGTATATTGAACCTTTTGGTACGTAAACACAGGAATAAAAGGAATGGGATGTAATGTCACGACTCAAAACCAACCATCATAGTGCCTATCGTGGAATTATGATAGTCTCAACTCTACAATCCAACACGGCAAATAACTTAAACAATATTGACAGAAGCCGTTAACACTAGAGAAACTCTTTTGAAAACAAAATAATCCAAAAACATGATACAATCTAGCCCAAAATTGAAATGTCACTGAGTACATGAACGTCTATTCGGAATATCGTTCATTACAAAGTCTAAAGAAAACAATTGAAAATACATCAAATGATAAAGGAGAGTCAAGGCCCGCCAACGCAATGGAGCTACCTTGATAGTCTCCGAACTCTGGGATCCTGAATCAGCAACCGCCGCCATAAACAGAGTTGCCTGGATCTGCACACGAGGTGTAGGAAGTAATGTGAGTACACCAACTCAGAAAGTAACAAGTCCAAACATTGGACTGAAAGGTAATGAAAAAATCACCACAACAGATATAACAAAAATAAATGTAGAGAAACGTAGGCATGCTTTCAAGCTAAATAGACAACTCAAAACAATAAAGTAAATACATATCTGAACAGTGTAAGATATACAATTCAATTATCTCTATATGCCAATGCATAGACTGTAGGATATGCCCATGTGCTCCCACTCTCAAGTGCTCAACCATTCTTAAGTGCTCAACTACTCAGTACTGTATATGGCCAATTGGCCTAGGGAAATCTATCCCGGAACATATACAACACTGACTATAAGTCACCCAGTACCGAGGAAAAGGGCAATCCAACACTGTGGAGAAATCCATCTCCAGGTATTAAGTACTTCGGACAAATCCATGTCCAGGGAAATCTATCCCTCAATAATATCACTTGCGCTCATTGGGGGTGTGTTACAGACTCAGGATGTGTTCCTATAGCCCAAGCGCTATCATGATAATCAATATAACCACTGCGGTGTGTAGCCCGGTCCCATAACTGTCACTCATAACCAGGCTCTCGGCCTCACTCAGTCACCAACCTCTCCAGTCTCACCCACGGGCTCACAATGTCATGAAAACAAACGCGGAATAAAGATATGATGAATCAATAAATAACTGAGACTGAGATATGATATAAAAATGCATGAACATGATTGAGTACGGAATATTAATGAGAATAGTGAGATGACAACAAGAAACTACAACTAAGGGTCCATTAATACCGGCATAAAGCCTAAACATGATATCTAGTAATTTACGGCTCAATTACTTTATCACATAAGGTTGTATTGTGGCTCTGGTCCAAGCCTAAATAGGCTAAACGGGACGGGCCTAATGGTCCTGGGCTTTGGCAGGCCGAACTTTGGCGGTCTCGGGCCAAAGGTTCCCAGGCTTAATGGTCCTGGAGGGTGGAACCTGCCCATTGTAGGCCTAAGACAACATAGCCCCGGGCTAAATGGGCCGAGCCCACGGGCCTAAGTGTTCCGAATTATTTTTAAATTTTTTTTATCTAAGGCAATTTCTTGTAAATTATATATATATATATATATATATATATATATATATATATATATATATATATATATATATATATATATATATATATATATATATATATATATATATATATATATATATATATATATATATATATATATATATATATATATATATATATATTGCCTTATATAATTTCTTACAAATTATATTATATAATTTTAACTTAAATCTTCTAATTTAAATTTAAACACAAAAAAATTGCAAAAAAATATTCAAGGGAATGCCATATAATTTATATTATTACGACATTAACAAAAAATGACAATATCTCTCTTAGTCTTCCTCCCCCCCCCCCCCCAATGGAACAAGCACAATAAGATGCTATCTAATGAAGATGTGCCAAAATACAAGTTACATATTAGTATGTATATTATCTCTAACTAATTTCATAAATCCTTCAAGGTTCGGAGGAATTTTCATTGGTGGTGGCGGAAAAGAAGCTTGTTCTTCACCGCTTCCGGACGAAGCAGTATCCTCCGCAAGTTTCGCTGGTATTTCTTCATAAACTTCGTCTATCTCTGATTGTGATTCAGCAAGTCCAAAATTTTTTCTTTCCGAAGGGGTCCAATCTCAGAAGAGTACTGATTTTTCCAAGCTCTCCCTCACAGACGCTCTATGATCACTGATTTGAAGTTTCGCTTGACGGAAAGCGCTCTCCGATGCCACTGTTGAAGCATGAATAGTTAAAATATCTCGAGCCATCCTTGAAAAAACCTGATAGTATTTTTCTTTATCCTTCCACCATTCCAAAATATCAAATGAGCCGTCAAGATTCTCTGGTTCAAGTCCCTGCGACAAATAAACTTGAAGCTCATTTAGTTTTGAAGTATCACCAATATTATCACCTCGAGAACCTCTTAACTCCATTCAAGAACAAAGTATTTTTAGGCCCGCAGTTCTTTTAGATGATTGCGAGCTAGACGAAGTATGAGTTGGAACATTTGGTCTAGCATGCTCTAAGGCAAGTTGATAAGCATTATAAATTGTTTGAGCATTTATTTTAATTGAGGATTTTGCATCTCCAAGTGTAGCAAATTTCTCATATGAAAGTGATAAAGCCCTATAAATATTTGTATACCAAAAGTGAGGACCTCTTAATTTCATGGTAGGATTTTACATGTCAGCAACACAAAAAATAGGGAGGATAGGAAAACATATTTAATAATTTATCTTTTAGAATCAATAGCAAGTTGATAAATTACCGCACCCTCTGAAAATTGAGTAAACAAATTTAGAAGTGCTGCAATATAAACTAACCAGTTAGAAATAGTAGGATAATGTTGCTAAGATAATTCATTTACAGCAACATGAAATTATTCTAAAAAGTCTATAAGTATTTTAACATTAGTCAAATCCTGATTTGTAAGGTGCTCATCATCATCATCATCACCATCATCTTCATCTTCATTATCGCCTCCAACACGAGCATTAAACGTTGTGTTTATTGGTTTTTTATATGCAACACCTAAACTTTCATACATGTAATTCCATCTAGTTGGACAAGGTTTAGGAACCTTTCTTTCTCTAAGGCCAAATTCATCTCTTTAAGTCTACTTCTATGGTTTGAATAAAAAAGCCAACTAAGAGCCATTTTAACCTTTTCAATTTCAATATTAATATTTTATACCATCACCGACGATTAAATGGTAAATATGACAAATACATCTAACATGAAAAATATTACTAAATGCAAGATTTAGTGTAGTTGTAAGGAACCCTATAGTATTAATGTTACTAGAAGAATTATCCATTGAAATTGACATTATTTTATCTCTAATTCCAAGATATCTACAAATATTTGCAAATGTGTTAGCAATAAACTTACGTGTGTGATGTAAATTAATTATTCTATAAGAAATAATGCGTTTTTGCATTTTTCATTCCTCATCAATCTAAGAAGTGGTAACAGTAAGATAATCACAGTCATTACCAATTCTACCAATATTAGTAGTAATAGCAATGCGATAATTTATATAAGTAAATAAATAACATAAATATTGTTCATATTCATGTTTATATTTATAAATATTGCTCTTATGGTTGCGCAAGGCCATCCTTTATAAGTAGAATTAAAAATGCTTCTAATATAATATACAAAGTGAGGACTAGAAGGAAAACTATAGGGTAAGCACATAACAATAAGTATTTTTGCCAATTCGTGACAATCTTTATTCGGATCGTATTATAAAATGCCACCGGTAACAGCGTTAATTTTCTGTTGAACTAAATTTGACCCGGTACTAGGGTTAACCTCAATACCTACACTTGTCCCATCTTGTGCAGCTTTCATTTGAAAATATCTAGCTTTATCTCTAGGGTGTATCTTTATGTGTCTAATCAAACTACCCGTGCCACTACGGTCTCCAGTATAGTTATGAGTCATCGAAGACCTACAAGTTTTACATTAAGCCTTATTTTGAGCTCTAAGTTGAGTAAAAAAGTGCCAAACAAGAGATGTTTCAGGCCGTTTATAAGGCTGTCTATTATAAGTAGAGGTTACTACAGGAAGGTGAGCCGGAGTATCATTTGGATTATTATCAGTTGGGTTAACAACGGGACTACTAGGTGTATCATCTAAATCAGATTGTGTTTCATTTTCCTCATCATTTTCATTGATTGTTTGATTAGGATAAAGAACATTCATATATTCATCATTTAATTGTTGACCTGGTGCAACATCATGACAAAATTGACTATCTATAAATTGAAAACAAGGGTTATCACTATCAAGAATAACAGGTGGTAGAGGACGGGTAACAGGTCTGGGTCGGGGAGCTGGGGGAGGAGTAGCAGCTTGGCTACTAGATTCACCAATTTTAAAATTTTCCTTACCACCAAATATTTTTTTTCAAAGAAAAGACCATATCAGTTATAATTATACAAACTAAAATAAACAAAACTATAATATTAAAACTTAATAATTGGAACGAGTTTACCGAGTTGACGAACAACTTCTTGAAAACTGTATCATTGAAGACTTGAATACTTCAATGCACCAGCTTCACAATTTTTGACAAATTGCAATAGTAAACAATTATAGAAGGAAATTAGAGAGAGATTGAGAGATATTGATGATTTTATGAGTAAAAATGAAAGAATGAGGGGGTATTTATAGTCGAGAATAGAGAAAAAGATATAATTATAAAAAATCCTAATGGCTAAATTGGCAGGCTAACGACTAGTTTTTACTTCCAACCGTTGGCCAATATTTTTAAAAAAAATTTTATAAGTAATCGCCGGCCCCGTTTGTCCCGTTAGGCCCGGTTGAACCGACCCAGACCTTCCAGCCGGTCCCGGGCTCGCGGTCTCAACCTGGAGAATGGCCCACAACTGTTTGGGACCAGCCCGTTTGGCCCGTGGTCTCGCGGTCCCACAGCGGTCCCGGGTTGGGCCCGGTCCACAATACAGCCTTATTATCACATGATGAAAACATAGATATCAATAGGATAGAGTCACTAAATAGTGCCGTGGAATCATCCATGTTACAATTCTTACGGTGTACGCTTGCACTCCCGTCACTTGGCATGTGCGTCACATCAATATTAATCATATAACACATAGTTTTGGGTTTGAAACCCTCAGAACCAAGTTTGAAAGTGTTACTTACCTCAAACCAAGCAAAATCCTACTCCGCAATGACTTTGCCTCTCAAATCGGCCTCAAAACGTCCCGGATCAAGGTATAAGTACTACAATACAATCAATATAGCCTAAAGGGATCGATTCCACAAGAAAACTATCAAAAATAGAGTTAAAGTCCGAAATCGACTCAAACCCGACCTCTGGGTCTACATCTCGAAATTCGACTAAAGTCACAAAACCCGAAAGCAGATTCACTTACGAGTCTAACCATGCTAAATTCATCAAAATCCGACATCATTTCGTCACCCAAAACCCCAAAATTCACTCTTCAACTCTCACGCCCTAATCTCCCAAATTTCACCTCAACACCGCACAATCTAGTTGGAAAAATCAATGGGGAAACTAGATTTATGATCAAAATCAAGCACAAGAAGCTTACCTCAGAATTCCCATCGAAAATCCTCTTCAAAATCGCTAAGCCCAAGTCCAAAATGTTAAAAATGGTGAAAAGTCACGAAGTCTCGTTTTTATATGCTTTGCTCAAGTTTTTCGCACGTGCGGCTCATTTTCCCCATTTATGGAGCCGCATCTACGGACCAAGCTCCGCTTTTGCGGAGAATCACTTAAACACTGCCTCCGCTTCTGCGATCTAGAGACTTCATCTACGCTCATCGCAAGTGTGGATGTCACATTGCACCTACGGTCCAAGCTCGCACCTGTGCCTGAAGTCCGCTTCTGCGACCATAGCAGGTGCTGGAATTCCATCGCACCTGCGTTCTCTTCCCAGATCTTCCTTAGCCGCATTTGTGACCCTTTCGTCGCTTCTGCGGGCTCGCACATACGGTTCCCACTCCGCAAGTGCGGTTACAGCAGTAGCAGTAGCACTTTAGCTACATTTCCCAACTCAAATCAAGCTGTCAACCATCCGATATCACCCCGAGGCCATCGCGACCACAACCAAACGTACCAACAAGTCCTATAACATCATACAAACTTGACTGAACCTCCGAATCACTCAAAACAACATCAAAACACCAAATTACACCCGGATTCAAACTTAAAGAACTTCTAAACTTTCAAATTCCACAAACAACGTCGAAACCTACCAAACCATGTCCGAATGATCTCAAATTTTGCATAGAAGCCAAAAATGACATCTTGATCCTACTCCAACTTTTGGAAATCCAATCTAACCCGATATCAAAATTTCCATTGCCGGCCATCATCACTAAAATTCTAACTTTCACCATTCAAGCTTAATTCTACTACGAACCTCTAAATCACATTCCAAACACGCCCTTAAGTCCAAAGTCACCTAAATGAGCTAACTAAACCATCAAAATTCAAATCCGATGTTGTTAACACATAAGTCAATATCCAGTAAACTTTTCCAACGTATGCCTTTAATTAAGAGAATATGTGTCTCAAATTCATTCTGAAACCACTCTGGCTGAAAAATACAAAAGAAGTAGGAAATGGAAGAATGAAACTATAATTCTCAAAACAACAGACCAAGTCGTTACATGTAAAGTAAAAGAATAGTTTTCTTTCATATTTAAGACGAAGAGAAACAAGGCACTCCTTTGGTTCAACGTTAAAATTTCCTGCAGATTCATCTCCTGAAACAAAGTTTAAGAGAGGCCATTCAAAAAATGATTAATTCACCTTTCAACTTTCTCCTTTTGAAAAAAACCAAAAAGAGGAACGCTAAGTTCCTAATCCTTTCTCCATTTCCCAAAGAAAGTAGAAATCACATAAACTATACCACGAAATAACCTTAGTACAACACTAAGGTTTTGAATCACGTTTCTCTTATACTGGCTGGTGTACCCTGTGAACCAAAACTTCAAACTAACAATAAATAAGTACAAGATGACGGCAAAGACCATTAAAATACGAAATTGCACTCGACTCCAGACCCCAATTAAAATCCAAACCACCACAAAGACCAACAAAAAAGACCCAAAGATACATTGCTTATATCTATCATACCTATAGGATCAGACAGAAACAATGAATACTATAAACCTTTCAAAAAGAAAACCCTGACCGACAAATAAACATTTTAATTCTTCTCAACATTTTCCTCTGTTTTTGCAGGGGCTTCTTTGCCTTCAGGCTTGTCTTCTTTATCTTTGCTTTCAACACTAAGTTTTTCAATAAGTTCAGTAGCAGCAGCAACAGCTCCTTCACTTTCTTCAGATTTCGTCTGTTGAGATTCAGCAATTTCTTCAACTTTTTCTTTGAAAGATTTGCAGTCTGACGACAAGATAAAAAAAAGTTATACTCTGGTGTTGAAGCACTCAGGTGTAACCAATTATCCCATAAAACTCTACTCTACAAATCTTGATAAATACCAGACAGTTGTCCAGTGTTGATTTAAGATGACTTACTCCTTTACAGCCCATGCAAGGAATGTTAACAAGTTTAATGACTGTAACTCAAGGAGGTTGGAGCCATTAATCAGCAATCACTATAATACGGCATGGATTCAGAAATTGTGCTTTACAAGTCAAGAATATCTCAGGAAATTCATTTCTGATACTAGATTCATCAACCTCAAAATCAAATTAGTGAATAAAGATTGCTGTATGACATAACCCACTATCCAGAAATTTTAGGCCGCCATCAGGGAAAATTAGCTAGACAACTCCTGAAGATGCACTAGCAAGAGCGCAATTCAGTGCCGCATGGAGTGTGTGCCACATTAAATATGTTAATTACCATAACTCCGGCAAACTCTAATCAGTACCTAAAAATGTACAAGTACCAATTCCCAAACACCATTCCTTAGGTCAACACAATTATGCTATCTCAATCTTATTGAGATTGTTTATGCTACTTCACTCTTCAAACCATATCCCAGTCTACCTCCAAATAACAGAAGATATAAACTATTTGTCTCTACCAGACATAATTCTCTTGGTATTATCATATAACACACCCTAACATTTGGACATTCTAAGTAAATGTCTTTCGAACTAGAAAGTAGAAAATCATGGTTTCACGCTCACTCCTCTTTTTTCTTCTTTTATAAGTAATCTCCCTCTAGATTTACTCCATGAAGTTGCAACAAAAAAAAAAGGTAGCACGGAACAACTACTACTATACATCAAACTCAAACTAGTTGGACTCATCAATATGAATCCTCAATATCCATTTCATTCGGAACCATTTTAATTCATTACTACTAATGCCTTTAAATACAAATTGGAGCACTCTAAACTAGAGGTTCCCCAATCTCAACACCTACAAAAGAGGTTGCATGTGATTTAACTGGTGACCCAATCCATGTGCCAACTTATTTCACTTTTCATCTGGCACTTGATAGATCACCTTTTGACATAGAAAACGTAAAATAGCATATGACAATTGTATCCAAAGGACTTTCTTGTGGTAAGCAGACATAAAATACAAAGAAGACAAATTACTCGAAAAGCATCTTTTAGCTAAAAACAGAACAACAAAATCCAAAAGATGCATAAACAGAGTACTCACTCTCAATTGAAGCAAAACGAATGCAAAAAGTCTCCTCTTTTAGTTCCCCATCAGCAAAATCAGCAGCATGCCACACGCAAGATTTCTCATTTCCAGCATGTTCTTGAATCGACATAGTAGGAAGGACTACACAAACAATTATCAAACAACACTTCAGAATAAATACAATCACAAAGACATGATAGAAAAACAAAACAAAACGAGAAACAGAGATTCTGACCCAAGTGGTTGGCGCAGATTTTCAGTGTCTTGGATTGTCTCATGACAAGCCTAACCTTTCCAGTTTCCTTGTGCTTGAGAAGCTTCACAGTCCCAGCACCTCTCTCTTTCCATGCATTCCCTTCCTTATCAAATCTGTATAACTTTGACTTCCTACAACACCCACAACCACGTCACAATTACAATCATCGTTCTCTTTTTTTGCTTCACAAAAGGGATAGTTAACCAAATTTTTATGCATAACTCCATCCCTCCCTAAGAATGGGGTTGGCAAGAATAAACTCAATTCACTTTCCTTGAACTTTTGGAATAAGATTACATACATAAAAATGACATAAAAGATAGTAATATAATTATGCATTGTACTTAAAAATATTTTTTAGTCATGTGGCGGCATGCTTCAACTATTCCAGGCGATATCTGCTAACACTCAGCAACATAGGTACGAGATAACTCTACAAAAAGCTTTTTTTATACTTAAAACAATTTTAAAAAATATTTGAAATGATAATCAAATAAAAGAGTCTAAATGGAGCAACATGATTTAGCGATCATTCATACAGCCGACCCCAACTAGATTAGTATTCAGACACAGTAGTATTTTATGCAATCTCGAAGAGCTTAAAGTTTATTTTTAACAAATATATACTCATTAAGTGGGTAAATACAAGGTTAGGGGATACTAACAGATCAAGAAGAACGTCTTCATTTTCTTCACCAGTGGAGACAGAAACTTCTTGCAGCTTCACAATTGGAGCAACTTGAGCACCAGTATCTTCATCATCTGCAGCAGCGCTTGGGTTTTCTTCTACTACTTCCTCTTCTACTTCTTTCTTCTCCAATTCAGGCTCTCCACTGCTTGCCATTACTCGATATGATTTTGTTTCTTGCTTCTGTATTTGTGCCTTGGAACTTTTTTGCTGTGGAGAGATACGGCGGGGTGAAGAAGAATGGTAGGGTTTGAATAAGAATGGAGGACGTAGGGTTTTAGATTGGAGAGAACTTCCTTTTTTCGCTTTTTTGCTTTTTTTGTGGTGGAAATTGTATTGGTAATCCTCTAGGTTCAATTAAACTACAGATTTAGCCCCTTTTCAACCTTTATTTATTTCTTTTAAGAAAAAAAATTCTTGTGTAATTTATAATCACAATAACCCAACAAAAATTTACGGTTAAGGGTCAAAACTGCCCTCAATCTATCGACTTCGGAATAAAATTGCCCTCCGTTTACCTTTGGCGAAGAAAATGCCCCCACCGTTAACTTTGTGGCATATTTCTACCCCTAAAATCTAACAGAATCTTGAATTTCATTTTTAATTTTTTTTTAATGCCACGTGTCACGTTTTGATAGGGACATATAAAGAACGGAAAATTGGGACATATAAAGAACGGAAAAAGGGTCAAAACTGCCCTCAACGTATTGACTCCGGAACAAAATTGCCCTCCGTTAACCTTTTTTGGGTCGGGTCGGTCGGGTTGAAGTGTAATGTGATTTCCCGCTTTCCAACAAATGTAAAGAGCTTGATATATCACATATATTCATCTTCAGTTAAAGTGGATTGGTCATTCCTATCCAATGGGGGGGCTGGTTTTTCATGGCTTGGTTAAGGGGGACGGGTTGGACGCCTGGTTCGTGATGGAGGGGGGCTGTTTGGTTGTGAAGTTTTCCGGCGATGTGAAGGTGACGGGCTGGACGGGGAAGATGAAGCAACGGGGTAGCCATGAGAGGTCGTTTGGTGGTTTAGGGTTAGAGAGGGTGTGTTGTAAGGAAGATGAAGAGAGGGTTTGGTGTTTTTTGGGTCGAGTCGGTCGGGATGCTTGTATTTAATTTTTAATTTTTTTTAATTCCACGTGTCACGTTTTGATTGGCCATTAAATAAACTTGACCCAAAATCAATTCTCACCCAAATTCTGACACAACCCGACCCAACCCGACCGACCCGACCCAAAAAGGTTAACGGAGGGCAATTTTGTTCCGGAGTCAATATGTTGAGGGCAGTTTTGACCCTTTTTCCGTTCTTTATATGTCCCAATTTTCCGTTCTTTATATGTCCCAATCAAAACGTGACACGTGGCATTAAAAAAAAATTAAAAATGAAATTCAAGATTCTGTTAGATTTTAGGGGTAGAAATAGGCCACAAAGTTAACGGTGGGGGCATTTTCTTCGTCAAAGATAAACGGAAGGTAATTTTGTTCCGGAGTCGATAGTTTGAGGGCAGTTTTGACCCTTAACCATAAAATTTATACATAAGATTTGGAAGGATAATATGTAGACAAAGCTCTTACGAAATAGAGAGGTTTGTTCATAAGAATTATTCTTGTCTAATTTAAGTATTCCGTTTTCTTGCCTTTACAGATTACATACCAAATCGTTTAGGTAAACGTAATTGGTTCAATATAATAGAAATCATATCTTAGTTCTTTTAGATCTATATTTATTGTTTCGATTAACGAAGATCAAAAGCATTAATGGACTATATTTGGCGAGGAATTGATATTTCACAATATTAAAAATATTGACGGACCCGGTCAAAACAATTTTTCAATCGAAAATTAAATTTATAAATTAAGAAATAACCAGCAAATACTCACTCAATGTGTGGTATAAGGGAAAATATTTTCCTGAAGAATAAATAATTACCTTACTTAGTTTTTGATATTTTGTTATTAAGCAAAAAAGATATCCAAAAATTATTTATATAAAATTTAGGGAAATACGAGGGAAAAAAGGATAGGTGGGTGAGCGGTTGGTTTCAGAAATTGAGGTCGGTCTTGGGGCATGGGGTGGGCAAGGGGTTCAGGGAAGGAATTGGTGGCTTAGGATGAGGGCGGTAGGAGGTGCGGCAAGGATGAGAGAGTTGGTGGATATAGGGAGGGGGCCAGGGTGCGGAGAGTGGGGTTGAGTCGGAGCCGGCGTGGATTATAGTATGGGTTGGAAGTTTTGCTTTCCTCCTCTTGAATTAAAGGATAGGAAAATCATTTTTCTCGAATCGAAAAAAATTAGTTCATACGAAACAAAATTCAAATATCTTAGCTAATAAAAAGATATTTTGTGGAAAACGTATTCCTCCACACAGAGGTAGATTCAAGATTTGACGGTCGTGGAATATTATGATACTCAATAAATTTATTATCGCCTATAATAATAGATATGAGGCCTATGCTAATATCTAATTATTTTTTTAAGATATTTGTAAATATATATAGAGTTTTTGTCGAAATTTTTAGGTGTCAGCGACCCCTCAACTTAACTTTGTGTGTCTGCCTCTGCTTCCACACCAAACACACCCTCAATTGATTTTTTTTATTTATCTATGGAAATATGGGAGACAATTATTTTTGTGGAATTCGATCAACGTTGTTGTCCTCGTTGAAAAATTACTTGACAAGGAAACGTTAGTTTATATATGTTAAGAATAAAATTCTATTTGGAGTGAATGTCTATCTTATAGAGAGTTTTACTTTGAGGCTAAGCCATTTTTCCTCCTATAAATAGAGGGGTCTTACCCCATTGTAAATTACCCGAAAATTCAATAAGAATTTTCTCTCTCTTTCTCTGCAATATTGCTCTTGTTCTTTTATTGTTTTATAACACGTTATCAGCACGAGACTCTACCGTCTCAAGAAGCTCTTTGAGAAGATTAAGCAACAGCGGAAAGAGGAACCCATCCCCCAGGTATCTATCTTCTTCATGAAGAAGTGAAAAACCCTAGAAACTAAATAGAAGAGCAGCCGCTACAGTAGGTCACCTTCTTCACGGAAACAAGTACAAAATCCTAGGGAACAAACAGTCGCAACACTGTTGAAGAAGACACCCACCACCCCTGTATTGTCTTCTGCCAACGACCCCCCTCTCTCCCGTCGTCGCACCAGTCCTCATCGCTGCTCCAGTTTTGTTGTCAACGGAACCAGCCCTCCCTCACGTCTGCAAACAACCAGTAGTGAACCACCTGCCAAAACCACTCGTGTCATCCGCTGCACGTCGCACCAGCAACTCTTCTCCATCAACCAAACACATCAGTCCTGTTTCTATCTGTTTTGGAGTTCGCCGCTGATCAAAGATTGTTCGACAGCGATTCCGATTCGAAGCTTGCCGCTGCTCGAGGTCGATTCTGTTTGCGTTCGAAGTTGTCGAGGTTCTGTCCGTTGGTTTTCCGTCTTAAATTTAGGAGGACGTTCATGAATAATATTACGTTTATCTCCATATGAGGGCCTCACGCAAATCTTCAGAACTATGGCTTTGGATACATGCGCGATGCTCAATTTTTACATAATATTGAGCATAATGATTGTTAATCGTTCTATGAACTTCCTTCAAGATTAATTCTGGATTTAAGGTAAGTATTTTACTTTTCTCTTTCAAATTATGGATATTCTATAATTTGTTTTTAAATACAAGCAAAGACGATAAATTTTGATTGCAACTCTAATGGAGTTTGTAAGAAATTATAACCACATGAAGTGGTAAAATTTCTATGGCTTGCCATGATCAATATCACGTATGATTGTAGGAAAAGAATTAAAAATCCGTCCCATTGAATTTTCTCCATTCTCATTCCCCATAGAGAATGTGATAGCAGTATGTGATAAGTCTAAAAGAAGACAAAAATATTACCGTGAAGGTATCAATGGATGTGGACGTGGCAATAGACGAAATTATAATCGTCATCATTGTGATAATGAGATAATAAGGATTCTCAAAATAATCCTTCACTCTGTGAAAGTAATATTTGTCATCAATTTGACAATATGAGATTTTATAAAGCACATATAGATGATTATGGTTCATTTATGATGTGAGTGTTACAACATCTAATTTATGAATACATATTCATTCTTGGAAGAATATGAACGTGCTAGTGGTAGTGAATATACCACACTCACCTCTAGAAAGAGGTTTGAGATGATATAAGAAAATAATATCATTATTATGGCATGAATGGTCATTGGTCACGTACCTATTGTACACCAAAATATTTTGGACTTGTGATTAAAGAATTATATTAATGCAAGAAACATATCTTGCATATGATTTTGACCGTAACCATAATGGTATAACTTTCTCTTTAAAAGAGATATTCACCATATGGATGTTCATGGATATGTGGTAGTACCAAATTAATTGAGAACTCTGCAAGAGCTAATTATATTATTTTGGAGAAACATAATTGATTACCAATAAGGTATTGTGTTGTAGTAAGTCTCAAAGAAACTTATTCAGTTTCCAAAGTATATGCGAAAGCGGTTGATTATATTGAGACTATAAATAAAGAAAATATTTGATATCTTCTATTACAACAATTTGTAGCGGGATAATCTTTATATGAAAAGCTACCCGCTTTATTCTCCAGTTTGTACTACACAAACAAAAGAATGCCACAATAAAGTGGATGTTTATCGATATAAAAATCCATATTATTATAAACTTGGAGTTTATTGATAATTGCACACGTCATGGTGTAAATCTTAAGTTTATCAATATTAATAATTTACTCAGTTGGCATAATTGGTTTAGCCATATCAATTTAAGTATGATGTGAAAAAATAATAGAGAATTCACATGGGTAAATATTGAAAGACTAGAAAGTTCTTTATGAATTCTCTTATATTGCTTGTTCTCATTAATTAATAAATCAACTAAAATTGGAATTGAATCCCATGAATTCTGGAAATATCAAAGGTGAATATAGGCCCATTCACCTGCCATGTATATCACATAAGATGCATCTATGAGATGGTTACATGTGCGATTATTATTAACCCACAACATGGTGTTTTGCGAGGTAACTTGCTCAACAATTCAATTTAGAGCACAATTTTCATATTTTCTTTTCAAGATAGTTCATCTTGATAAGTTGGTTTACATCATAGTTGGGTTAGCAAAATTCCACTTAATAGCTAAACTATTGCTTATGACAACAAAGGTATCTGTATCACTATGATATACGTTAGATACGGTAGTATATCATATTCTCCCCTCACAAGTGGTTCAGGGTCAGGAACCAAATAACTCCATCTTATTATTATTGATGTGCGCTGTATATTTTCGTTAACACCATAATGCACAAAGATGGATCCTCAAAGTTGAGGAAATAAGTTAGTTTTTCTAACATGAGGGGGAGACATGATAAACAATTGAGAAAAAGTTACGTGGAATGAATTATCATTTGTATATCTAGATCCTCGAATAAGATACTATGAATCTGAAGTTCATAAAAAGATAATCCATCTGCAATATATTGCAAAGTATGCTAGACGCATTTTGCTGACCCAAATAAAGTAACTATATTCTCATTGCAAATGCTCATATTAAGTCTTAGAAGGACAAAATCGATGGTACCTTAAAGCGTATAGACAAATGATTTCAAATACACTTCTTGATAAAGAAGATGAGAAAATGATCAAAGTGATCATAATAAAGATGGCAAGTGATCTAGAAGATCACATGACACAACACTTCATAAAATCTCATGAGAGATTTAGGTATCTGAATATATGAATGAAGATCTCTATGTTATGTCTTTATGAAATTTTATTGGAACCGATATAACATGTTCGTCGACGATATCTATCATAGCGCTAAGTTTAGATGAGGATCTTAAGTCTATCGAATATAGACTCAAAAGTATTGGCCAAATGGAAGAGATACAATTCAAATAGAATTGATTCCATATGAAAGATATTTAGTATTGGACATGTAGTTCAAATACTTAAAAGTATAAAGTAAATGGTATGCAATCAGTTTTCGATATCTTATTTGTCTAGCATGACATGAAAACTTTATATGCATCTAAAGTCTATAACATGGCCTATATGACTTAACTTATATGACAATCTATGAATGATTTAAGTCGCTTAAAGCATATATAATTTTTGGTCTTGAAGTACCACATGCTAAGTGCAATTTGTGCACATTTGTATCTTGCTATAACTATAAGCATGATAATGTGATAGTGAGGATTTTCAAGGTGCAATATATTCATTGGAGTTAATATGGCTGATTTATTCACCAAAACTCTACCGACGTTAACCTTCAAGAAGCAGGCCTTACGCTTAGAAGGCGAACCATTGCTCCAGGCGCAACTGCAATATTTAAGCTACTCGCTTGATGGTCCAGATGTTCCTTCAAGCACAACAGAAGAACATGATTATTTCTTGGCTATCTATAGCACAATTTGTAATCCACATTCCATTGTCTTGGCTACTGGTTATCAAGCTAAACTATGGAGTCCCTGGTGCCATGATTGCGTCGAGCATATCATCGTGGTTTGTAATGGTCGGGGAGTTTGTGTACATCTTTGGAGGTTGGTGCCCTAACACATGGAAAGGATTCTCTTCAGCATCATTGAAAGATATACTACATGTGGTGAAGCTTTCAATATCATTCGGTATCATGGTTTGCTTGGAGCTATGGTACAATGTTGTTCTGGTCCTGCTCGCAGGATATATGAAGAACGCTAAAGTTGCTATATCTGCCTTCTCTATCTGCCTCAATATCAACGGATGGGAGTTTATGATAAGCCTTGGCTTTCTTGGTGCTGCTTGTGTCCAGGTCGCAAAATGAACTCGGGAAGGAGACGTTAAGGCTACAAAATTCTCCATTAAATTCTTAGTGGGCACTTCAATTATAATTGGATTGTTCTTCTAGATTCTGTGCTTGATCTTTGGCAACAAGCTTGGTTACGTATTCAACAATGAGAAGGCGGTAGCTGACAGCGTCGCAGACCTTTCGACTTTACTCGCTTTTTCAATTTGGCTCAACAGCATTTATCATGTACTATCAGCTGTGGCAGTAGGAGCAGGCTTACAAAGCACAGTTGCAATCATAAATCTGTGTTACTTCTATTTGGTTGGAGTACCTATTGGAGCTTTGCTTGGTTATGTGGTTTATCTTCAAGTGAAGATTCCTCTCCATAGGTGGCTTGCCTTATCTTGAAGTCCAAAAGGACCAAACAGAAAGCCTCGGTACTCCTTCAACAAATCCTTCATATTTGTTAAGGCGATGGGGATGCACTGCTGATGATATTTCCAAGATTTTTCAGTGCCGCCCATCTTTGCCCAAAATGGAACACAATAACCTTCAAGAAGCTAGTGCACAAGATTAGAATGTGAATACTCAAGGATGTGAATTGATGCTCTCTTCAGGGGGAGTTAATGCGTGTTGCACTCTTTTTCCCTTACAAGGTTTTGTTCCACTGTGTTTTCCTTGCAAGGTTTTTAACGAGGCAACCAATAGGTGCATGTGTACTCTTTTTCCTTTTCTAGAATTGTTTTCCCACAGGGTTTTATTTTAGTTAAGGTTTTAACGAGGCACATTATTTATTGAGTAGACATTCAAGGGGGAGTGCTAAGAATAAAATTCTATTTGGAGTGAATGTCTATCTTATAGAGAGTTTTACTTTGAGGCTAAGCCATTTTTCCTCCTATAAATAGAGGGGTCTTACCCCATTGTAAATTACCCCAAAATTCAATAACAATTTTCTCTCTCTTTCTCTGCAATATTACTCTTGTTTTTTTATTGTTTTACAACAATATACTCTTTCTTTTTTTTTTTGGTTTAAATAGTTCGTAACCTTTTGCAATGCCAAATGATAGCCCTTGATGGAAGAAGTTCAAAAAGAATCCAAATTATCAAAGTAGCCCTTACAATCTTTTCTTTAACAAAGGGCGTATTACAGTTAAAAAAAATGTACCTCTCAACTTAAAATTTAATGCAAAATGTAAAGACTTATTTGCGTCGTAGAATGGGACATATATGTAAATCTATCATGCTTAATTTGTTAATAAATGATTATATTGATCATATATAGTTAGGAATCGAAGTGTGAAACATAAGAATACCGGTTATAGTGAAGAGTGAAAGTATGAGACATTATTCAGTTTCTTTGATAACTTAAAGAATTGTACTACGTTATGACTTTATATATTTCAGTTGCTTGTATTTAATTCAACTATATTTTGAATAGTGCAATATAAATTTAATCGTATTTAATATATCATTTTGGGCTAATTATCTAATTTTATCAAGAGATTTTGTCTTTCTTTTTTTACATCAAGAAACCTAACGGAATTTTAGTTTGCTTTGAGCATATGTAGGTATTAGAGAAGATTAGGCTTGGGAGATGGTGCATATAATTTATAGTGTACAAATGAATATTTAACGTTATGATTAAAGTTATGTGTGCATACGGTTAAAATCGTTGCATGAATAATCGATAATAAAATATGATAGGTTAAGGTTCGACCTTGTATTATATCGAACCATAGTGCAAAATTAGATCATCGAGCTCATGACCTAGAGACCGATCAAGATCGAGGGAAAATTACCGAGCCAAATAACAGAAAGTGGAAATATCTGCACTCGATCGAGGATCACGCCGAAAATCACGGCACGTATCATGAAGAGGCAGATTAATTAGCTAATCATGAGATTTCTTACCTCGTATAGAGTTGTAACAAGAGTAGAAATCCCCTACTATACAAAGGAGGTTTGATTATTTGTAAGACACATCATATTCACCGCAATACAAAGCAATATCGTGTCATTTTCTAGCTGGCATTATCTTATTACTCTGTTCATAAGTCAGTTGAAGCATTTTTTGGGGCATGAGCGCTCGGTATCAACTATGCATCAACGACTTGTGATTTCCTGATCAAGGGGCGAGATGTGATCTCTGTGTGTTGATGTTGGGCCAGTCTAGAGGACTTGAGGCCGGGCCTTGCCTGTAACTTGAGCCCCCGAGATGTTGATTGCACGAGCTCGTGTTTCTAGATTTATATGTTTGATGGTGTCCCTATTAAGGGAAGTGATGACTGGATAGTTATGTGATGAGTATGACGTGATTGCGAGATGAGTTCATGTGATTTGAATGATACGAGAAGGGTTTGCTTGGGGGTAGCAAGACTTATCTGGTGCTTGATTTCCCTCGTGATTTGATGTATAGCCCCGAGTTGTGGGTGTGTTGAAGGATATTTTCATGTTTCCTAGTTGGGAAGTGAAGTAAATTTCACGTTATGATATGAGTTCAGACTCAAGAATATTAAGTGATTATGTAATAGTTATGATTATAGAAGAGTATAGAGAGATATCAGCTGGAGGCTAAGCAGATGGATTTTCTCCTGCGAGGTGTTCTGAGGTTTGTGTGATCCTTACGTAGTTAGTTAGGAGTCCTTTTTTACCAGTGAAATATATATTTATCAATCTGAGTTTGGGTCGCTTATGAGAGTGGCCTTGTCTGTTACGAGGGTGAACGCGAGATTCGCAGATGATATAAAATACTAGATGGATGTGTTGCATGAGCTTATGGATGATTTAGTTTAATCTCACCACGGTATTATGGTAGTAGCAGAGTATCGGTATTGTGAATTCTGTGTGTTTTGACCTATGGCTTTAAGCCAAATTGGGGAGTCTGCTATTGATTAGTTGATGGCATGGTTATGTGTTGTATTGGTTTCAGTTTGAGGTACGTTGGTGAATCAGTTGTGGCTTTCAAGGGTTAAAATCGAGAATGGTTTGAGTAAAGTAAATTTCAATAAATGTTATGTTATGCTTTATAAGTGTATGAGAATCACAGAAGGAATTAAGTTGTTATTGATAAAGGATGTACGGTGTACAGAGCAGGAATTTGTTTGGTTGCATTAAGTTGGGGTTACTTCCTTAGGCATTGTTGTACTAATGAGGCACAGGTTGTTCAGTTCATTTGGTCAGTCTAATTGTGGTTTGAGTAGAGTGGATGACTCTCGAGAATGGTTCTAGTGGTTCAAGATTTTACATGTAATAATTGGATATTTTCAAGTTGTATATTTGGTTAGATACTATGGTTTGCATTGGAGGGTATCAAGACTCATGGTATTCTATATCATAATGGATTATACAAAGCAGTATCAGGAAGGCGGAGGTAATGGCTTTAGATTTGCAGGAAGTATCTTCAAGGAAAGTATTTCAAATGTGGTGCTTTTAGAGATATTTGAGAGAGTAGTCAGCGACTTATGAACTAGAGGCGGTGTGGCTTTATGCTTGGGGTCTCGTGTGGCAAATTTGGGTCGAGGATTGTGGTGTTATAACAAGAAAAAGTATCCAGTTGAAGGTAAACATAACGAACTTAGATGGATGGGATAGCTTGGTAGTAGGCCGGATCGGCATGGTAAAGATATGATTAGTTCTTTGGGTGCTTACGAGGTAATGAGTTTGTACAAGTGTTTCGCGACAATGTTCTTGGGTTTTAGTGGCATGCGTAGCTTGGTTGAGATAGAAGGATTCAGTCCTGACGGTTTAGTTTTGTGCAAATGGAATTCGGAGAGTTCTTGATGCATGGTTTCTACCACAGGTAGAGATATATATTTTCTACTGGCGTGAGGAGTATGTGATGAATAGAGATTTTCTTCTAGATGAGATCAAATGAAAAGTTCTTGGCTAGTTTAGTACATAGTTGCTTGTGGGTCGGAGTGGATATGAATTTCCCATGTTTATCCTAGGATGGTATGGTATATGCGGTATGTTGTGTATGATTGAGATTTACATGTGTAAAGTCACGGTTCAGTTTTGAAAGGGAGGTCACAAATTCTTAGGCAACATGGACAGGTTTAGATGACTAGATAAATGGGATACCTGATTGGTATGGCTTGAGAGAGATATATATTTCAGGAGGGGCGATGTGTTTGAGTTAGGGATACTTGATTAGTATTGCGACACTCTCTTATTTGATTGACTACTGATGTTCGAGTTTTCTTGGCCGCACAGAAGAGTTATGGGAGTACCTCTCGTGGGATGATTGGGTATTAGAGGTGTGTCGTATATTCGGACGGTGGAGTTGGGATCAAATATGGTGATTCGCATGCTATATTGATTTGGAGATTGGGAGTTCTCATAAATAGGATATATCGTGGTTGTGGACCACGTATATCGGTCTTGTGTGGTAACTATTGGAGGTTTGGAGACCCGAGTGGATCCTTGTTGCTTAATATGCTATATTTTGGTGTAATATTGGGTACAGACTAGTTGTCTTTGTGTCGTGTTATTTTGCGATGTTGCGCTAGGATGGCGACGTTGGGTATGCCGGGAATTCCACAGATTAAGTGGCGAGGTTCAACAGATTATGTTCCCCCTAGGATGGTTTCATTTGGAAGACCCCGCAGATGGTTGGGAAGGGTTATTTTTCTTATTTGGCCTTCGTGATAGATGTCAGTGTAGAGACTCCTACCATTGAATCACTCACGGCAGTGAGGGATTTTTTAGATGTGTTTCCTATCGCAGACATGTCACCGAATAGGTTGTTGACTCAGTATTGATTTGGTGTCGGGCAACGTATCGTATGGCACCGGCGGAGTTAAAAGAGTTGACGAAGAAGCTTCAGGAACTCCTTGATAAGGGGTTCATTGGTAGGCTAGTAAGGATGTGTGTTCTACATCGAGTCGGCTTGGTTAACCCGAGTTGTATTGTTGAGGGATGTGTTGATTCGACTGTTATTGAGCTTATTAGTCATCTAAGGAGATCTATTAGTTACCTTTCCATGTTGCGAGGCATTAGGATTTGTTTGTTATAGGCACATGTGGTGCTGTTTTTATTGGAGTCCCTCAGTGGAATTCGAGCGGGAAGAGTATAGGTTATTGTTCCGCGGATGGCGTATCGGTTGTGTCCCTTCGCGTTTGTGTAATGTTATGTCAATTGCTTCGCCGTGGTTATGGTGATTTGCTTTGGTCCTAAACATCAAATTGCACGAGGTTGTCAATTTAGAGCATATTGACTTGAGGTGTTTCATGTGGACCAGTGTCTGGATATGGTTGTATATTGCATCGAAGTTATGTGGAGGTACGACCCTTCAGGTTAGATTCGTGTGTTCTGTTTCTACGATGTGTGACGGGGTCTCAACATTGTGTATGGTGGTACTGGTGAGCTTGCGGTACAACTGTCTTATTTGAGTCATTTTTCATGATTTGAGTACGATCAAATTGTTGCTTATTGGTGCGCAGATTGCACGATTTGTGGCTTTAGATTGTATTGATGTGTCGTGTCACCAGAGTTGTTGTGTTGGACTAGATGAGATCATTGGGGTCTAGAATGAATACAAACGGATTCGGTTTCAGCGTGTTGGAATATCGATGTTCGGCTCAGAAATTTGCTATGGTCTTTGCCAAAAGGAGAAATGGCTTCACGAATGGTTGATCTGAGGAGTGGTTATGACTTTTTACGTGTTTCATTTATCATTGTCAGTATACGAAAGTGTTGGAATGAGGCTTTATTTGATAAGAGGTTTATTATCGATATTCGATTGTTCTGAGCAACTGATGTGATCGAAAGTTATTGCTACGAGAGTTTGAGCTATATGGTATATCATGTAATTGCATCTGAGGCTGCAGGTATGGTTTGTTAGAGTTGTTCGGGCTTATTCAGAGTATATATATGAGAGATTTTAGAAGTGGCAATGTGATTCTAAGGTTTATAGGCTGGGCTAATCTCAGTTACATTGTGTTATCGGACCTATATGAGATAGGGTGATACAGGATCACCCTCGGGTATGTTCATAGTAAGGTTACACAACGATTTGATGATTTTCGGAACAACATTGGGCACGTTCGAGGACGAACGTATGTTTAAGTGAGGAAGGATATAATTACCCGACCGGTTGTTTTGTGCTTTTGCACTTTCCTCTCCGATTCTCGGGAATGATTAGCCCGTGTGATTTATTATGACTTATCTAAATCGTCGATTTTGATTTCCAGGGTAATTAGAATTTGGAAGAACATTTCTTAGTTTGAAGCTTAATATTTGAAAGGTTTGACTCTTTAGTATTCGATCTCGGATTTGAATTTTTATGATTTGGTCAGCTTCATTAGGTAACTTTGGAATTGGGATCATGCCCGGAATGCGATTTGGAGGTCCGTGGTAGTTTTAGGCTTGAATTGGCGAAATTCGAAATTTTGGCATTTCCGTCGATAGTGGAAAATTTGATATCGGGTCGAAATGGAGTGTCAGAAGTTGCAGTAGGTCCAATGTGTCATATGTGATATATGTGCAAAATTTCATGTCATTCGGACGAGGTTTTATAGAATTTTTAATCAAAAGCAAAATTCAGAAGTTTTAGAAACCTTAGGCTTGAATTCGTGGATGTTTTGATGATTCGATGTTGTTTTAAGTGTTTCGAGGGTCTACACAAGTTTGAATAGTCCTATGTGACTTGTTAGCATATTTGGTCGAGGTCTCGAAGGCCTCGGGTGAGTTTGGATGGTTGACTGACTGATTTTAGCACTTAGAGAATGCTGGTGTGTTGTTGTTCTGTGATTTCTGCAGGTGCAGAAAGGTGGTCGTAGGTGCGGTCACCGCAAGAGCGAAGGGTCGTCGCAGGTGCGAAGTTTGGGTTGGTTAAGGTTCATCGCAGATGTGGAAGGGTTACCGCACTTGCGAGCTTGCAGGTGCGACGCACTGGGTTCAAGTGCGGAAAAAGGGGGAGTTAATGAGTTATTGCAGGTGTGTACCTGGGACTGCAGGTGCGAGTATTTTAACCGCAGATGCGGTATTTCGGAGGCAGAACATATAAATAATGGATTTTGCGATGTTCAGCTTTCTTCACCATTTTTAAGACGACTTTGGAGCTTTCGGGGAGGCCTTAGAGAGGAAATTCAAGGGAACTTTGTTGAGGTAAAATTGTTGAACCTAATACTCGTTTCATGGTGTTATTTCTCTGATTATGCTTGAAATTTATGGAAATTAGTGGTTAAAAATTGAATAAGTAGGGCTTGAAATTGGAGACCTTTGGATTTTGGTATATATGGTGTGTGTAAACTCGTGAGAGTGTAAGGATTCCAGTTTTTTGAATTTTATCGTTATCCGAGACGTGGACCCGGGGGTCGGGTTTGGCCAATTTTGGAATTCTTGGTATAAATTGGTTATTTTCGAGTGTGCTTTGTTCGCTTAGCATATTTTGATGGTATGAATCTATTTTGGTTAAATTTGGAGCATTCAGAGACTGAGCCGAGAGACAAAGGCATCGCGAGCTAGAGTGTGGACCGAATTGAGGTAAGTAATGATTGTAAATGTTATCATGAGAGTATGAAACCTCGGATCACATCGATGTGCTACTTTGAGGTGATGCACAGGCTAGATGACGAGCATTAGGTCGTGCATCGTTGGGGATTATGACTTAGTTAGTCCCGTATGATTGTTAAGTTGCGTATTTGATTGAAAACTCTTGATATCATTGTGTTTTGGGAAGTATTATCGTATTTTTGGCTGAATGCCTTTGGGCCTCGTGCCAACTGCTTTGGACCCTTAGGGGATTTTTACTACTATTCCTTACTGTTTTAACTTTAATTTGTACGCATTCATGCTGTTCTATTATTTTCATAACTCAGCCATATTTACTCCATTTTGATATTTTCAATGATATTTTGGGCAGAGCATCATATTTTATTGTTGCCCGAGTGGCTTGAGAGATTTTTGACTGAGTGAGACCAAGGGCCTGTGTTGTGAGAATATTATGGGATTGAGCTGCGTGCCGCTGTATTGATTCATGATTATGAGGTCGATGGCCTGATTTGTTACGCCATGAGGTGGCTTGTTATGAGGCCGAGGGCCTGTTTGATTATGCCACGAGATGACTTGTTATAGCGCTTGGGCTGTAGGAGCCCTTCTAGGAGTCTGTACACCCCCAGTGAGTGTCGTTTTAGCGCTTAGGCTATAGGATCCCCTCTGGAGTCTATACACTCCTAGTGAGAGCGGGTACACAGTGTGAGATGTGATATTGCCCGATGGGCTGTTGTTGTTTCTTGATTTTGCTCGAGGGGCAATTCTTGATTCATGTTATGCTCGAGGTGCTAATTATGAGTGATTGTGAGGTAGTTCGAGAGGCTAGTTCTGTTGATATTTTTCCCAAGGGGCGATGCATGGTACATGTTTTTACCGAGGGGCTACTTATGTCCTGTCATTTTTACTCAATGTTTTATCACTCGTTTGAAATTATTGAAAGTTGTTATAAAAGGTTTTACTGAAACTGAACTTGATTTACAAAGTAAATCATTTCTGTACTATTTTGAAAACGCATTGCATTTACTGTAGCGTTAAGATGTGGTTTACGTATTTTCTTACTACTCAACTTTCATTTACTTTTATTACTTACTAGGTTGGAATACATACATTACTCCGTGCATCTTGTGTGCAGATTGAGGTATTTCTGAACCCCGTAGCGAGTGTCGATTGCTCAGTGGTAGAGTCATCGGAGTTAGTAAGGTAGCGCTCGGCGTTCGCAGCCCTGCTCTTCTCCCTCTTGTCTTCCTTAGATTGTTTTTAGTGTATTTTCAGACTCTTTGTTGTATTCAGACTTGAAAGATGCTCGTGACTATGACACCTCGATGTCAGCCTATGTATTTATTCAACACTGTTCATTTAGACTTATGTAATGAGATGTTTGATTAATTAAAGGCTTAAAATGACTTTAATTGAATAATAGTTAATTCAAGAGTTGTGTCGGCTAGCCTAGTTTCACGATAGGTGCCATCATAATTAGGTCAGTTTTAGGGTCATGATAAAATTAGACCAAACATTCCAGATTATTCCAATAATTCATTATCAAACTCCCGGATGTCTCGAAATCAAATTTTGGTCTCTAGAATTAAAAATGAATCTTTGCATCATGACATGCTTATACTCAAAACAATTTTATCTCGTGTGCACCTCATATGCATCTCGTACTTCACATGTGCATCTTTTATATATTAGTAAAAACTTTTTAAAAATCTTATATAGAGTCAAAATTTGTACGATCTGCTTGAACGAGATGATTGAAGAAGACATTGAGATTCCATGGGCCATAAGTTTCACCCGCATTGCATCCATAGATTGATGTCCAGATCTACTACCTACCCAATTTGTCACGGCATTATATGAAATAAAGTGCTACAATGTACAAATTGGATTTTGGGTTAATTCTAGTGTCCGAAAACTATGTTGTTGCACAACACATGCACCCCCATGATAGCTGGTCAAAGCCCGCGTGGAAATCCTATGATTTTATAGGGGTTGTGATGGCACTCACGTGTGCGGTGACTATTGGCATCAGATAGTGGTGTGTACATGATCTACCAGAGAGGTATATAGAGATGCATGAGCGTCCTGCAGAGATTTATGCTTGAGCGAGATGACTGGAGGCAAAGTTTAGCTTCGATGCATTTCTATGCTTGAACGAGATGATTGGAGGAGATATTGAGCTTCCATGGGCCATAAGTTTCACCCGCATTGCATCCATAGATGGATGTCCAGATCTACTACCTACCCAATTTGTCGCGGCATTATATGAATTAAAGTGCTACAATGTACAAATTGGATTTCGGGTCAATTCTACTGCCCGAAAGCTATGTTGCTACACAACACATGCACCCCCATGATAGCTGGTCAAAGCCCGCGTGGAAATCCTATGCTTTTATAGGGGTTGTGATGGCATCACGTGTGCGGTGACTATTGGCATCAGATAGTGGTGTGTACATGATCTACCAGAGAGGTATATAGAGATGCATGAGCGTCCTGCAGAGATTTATGCTTGAGCGAGATGATTGGAGGCAAATTTTAGCTTCAATGCATTTCTATGCTTGAACGAGATGATTGGAGGATACATTGAACTTCCATGGGCCATAAGTTTTACCCGCATTGCATTAGATGGATGTCCAGATCTACTACCTACCCAATTTGTCGCGACATTATATGAAATAAATTGTTACAATGTACAAATTGGATTTCGGGTTAATTCTACTGTCCGAAAGCTATGTTGCTGCACAACACATGCACCCCCATGATAGGTGGTCAAAGCCGGCGTGGAAATCCTATGCTTTTATAGGGGTTGTGATGGCACTTACGTGTGCGGTGACTATTGGTATCAGATAGTGGTGTGTACGTGATCTAGCAGAGAGGAATATTGAGATGTAGGAGCATCATGCAGAAATTTATACAATATGCTTGAGCGAGATGACTGGAGGCAAAGTTTAGCTTCGATGCAGCCACAAATTTCACCCGCAATCCAAGGATGGATTCTCACATCTGCTACATGCCCAATTTGTCACGAAATTATATAAAATCAAGTTGTGTATAAGTTAACTAATAATTTTAGTTTGTTACAATTGTAAGAATTTTAGCTACGTGAATTATGTATCAAGTGTTATAAAATAGAAGTCTATTTAGAGTGAATGTCTAAGAGTTTTAGCTTGAAGCTAAGTCATTCCTCTTCCTATAAATAGAGGGGTCTTACCCCATTATAAATCACCCCAAGTATTAATAAGAATACTTCTCTCTCTCCCTATTCTCTCTCTATATTGTTCTTATTCTTGCATTATTGTTCTTGTCTTTATATTATTTCATAACACGTTATCAGCACGAGACTCTACCGTCTCAAGAACCATTATCGAGAAATCTGAGGTATTTCCCTCTTCCTAATTTAATTTTCGATTGTCTTAACTTTTGTTTGTGCAAGGTTTTGCTTCAAAGAAAGAATGAAGAAAGAAGGAAAAGAAACGAAAAAAGGGGAGGAAAAGAAACGAAAAACAAAGAGAAAAGGAAGAAAACATTGAAAATATAATTGGTATACCTTAAAGGTAAGTAACTTATTTTTCCCTTTCAAATTCTTGGAATTCTATAATCTAATTTTATATACAAACATAGACAACAAAGTTTGATTATAACTCTAATGGAGTTTGTAAAAAATTGTAACCACATGAAGTGGTAAAATCTCTATGTCCTGCCATGATTAAATTCATGTATGATTGTGGGCAAATAATTGAAAACCCGTCCCATTGAATTTGCTCCATTCCCTTTAGAGAATGTGGAAGCAGTATATGATAAGTCTGAAAGAAGACTAAAATATTACCATGAAGGTACCAATGAATGTGGACGTGGCAAAGAATTCCGTCCAATTGAATTTGCTCCATTCCCTTTAGAGAATGTGGTAGCAGTATGTGATAAGTCTGAAAGAAGACTAATTACCGTAAAGGTATCAATGGATGTGGACATGGCAATAGACGAAGTTATAATCGTCATTATTGTGGTAATGAGAACAATAAGGATTCTCAAAATAATCTTTCACTTTATGAAAGTAATATTTGACATGAGATTGTGTAAAGCACATGATTTTGATCCATTCCCTGAAGTGAATGTGATAATTGTAATAGAGCCCGTAAGTATGAACACGCTCTTGATGTAATTTTGGATTATGTCTGACATTATGAAAAGAAAGTTCGTTACCCTTGAAATTTCGGGCAAGAACTATATGATATGGGTGTTGGATACTTAAATCCATTTTGGATGCTATGGGTCTTGGAGACGCCATTAAAGACAGAAATAATGCATCCACCCAAAACTATGCTAAGGCCTTGATTTTCTTGCGCCATCACCTTGATGAAGGTTTGAAACTATGCTAAGGCCTTGATTTTCTTGCGCCATCACCTTGATGAAGGTTTGAAGATTGAATATCTCACCGTCAAGGATCCACCTATCTTGTGGAATGGCTTAAAGAAGAGATATAACAACCTGAAGTTGGTCACTCTGCCACAAGCACGATACGATAAGAATCCAAAAGCAAATAGTTTATAAACTATATATTATCGTTGTGGTGAAAATGGGCACTGGTCAAAGGCTTGCCGTATACCATGACTTTTGGTTGACCTTTATCAAGCATCTCGAAAGAGTAAACGCCCTGAAACGAATTTTGTCTCTGACGATAACTTTGACATCACCCACTTGGATGTGGCAGACTTCTTTGAGCAACCCGAGGGGAAGATAGACCACCTAATCGGTGATGGATCCGTGATGAAAGAAGATGGAGCTGTTTGATTTTATTTTATTTGTTTGTATTAGTGAATGAATAAACTAATAGCCATTAGTATTAGCTCGTATTAGTTAATTCATGATATAATGTTAGTATTAGTTCTTTAGAATGTATCAATATGCTCAAATATCAATAATATTTTTACTTTCCAGTAGAGGTAATCGACTAACCTGAAAAACTAGTCGGTTATCTCATATTTCGCATAAAAACTGCAAAACAATCGATTGTCAATGATCAACAATCGATTGTCTTTAAAACAGTGATCTCGAATTTTTCAAAAACAGTCAACAATCGATTGTCTAAGTTTAACAATCGATTGTCGTTAGACAGTGTAATCGAATTTTTCAAAAATCATCCACAATCGATTGTCTATGTCTAACAATCGATTGTCGTTAGACAGTGTAACCTGGAATTTATCAAAAATCATCCACAATCGATTGTCTATGTCTAACAATCGATTGTCGTTAGACAGTGTAATCTGGAATTTTTCAAAAATCATCCACAATCGATTGTTTATGTCTAACAATCGATTGTCGTTAGACAGTGTAATCTGGAATTTTTCAAAAATCATCCACAATCGATTGTCTATGTCTAACAATCGATTGTCGTTACACAATGAGGTCTGGAATTTTTCAAAAATAACCAACAATCGATTGTCTATGTCTAACAATCGATTGTCTTAAGACAGTGTGATCTGAAGTTTTTCAAAAATAGCAAATAATCGATTGTCTATGTTTAACAATCGATTGTCAATGTTCAACAATCGATTGTTTTATGAAAATGCTTAAACTAAAATTTTCAAACTGCATCGTAATCGATTATGGAAAACATATAATCGACTATCTGATTTATTTTAGTCAACTGACATCAGCAGATTTTGAAAATATTATGTGACACAAACGAATTGAACTTGTTTATTCTTATGTTCGTGTATTTCTTTTGTATGTCAAACCATGGGAATTAAATTGATTGAAGGCTCCGGAAGAGCAACTGTAACTCTGCCCAAAAGGCATGACGTTTATCTTAGAGAATGCAATATTCTCCTCCAAGTCTAAGAAGAACTTGTTGAGTTTTAAAGATATCATTCAAAATGGATATCATATTGAGACAATAGATGAGAATAATCTTGAATTCTTCATGAAAACGAGGCTGCCCATTTCGGTTTGGGTTCACGCCATTTTGCATGCAGCAATGCTAGTTTGTCGGTTGCCCACTTTGGTTTGGGTTCACGCCATTTTGCATGCAGCAATACTAGTTCGTCGGCTGCCCACTTCGGTTTGGGGTCACGCCATTTTGCATACAGCAATGCCAGTTCGTCTCTGACTGACGAATTGACACAAATATTCCCCGTTGCAATTGGTTTTTGGGTCATGGACCCAATATATCCCATTTAAGAATTTTTGGATGCGCAGTATATGTGCCTTTAGCACCGCCATCCCGCACCAAAATGGGTCTGCAAAGAAGGTTAGGAATATATGTTGAGGTTGAATCGCCCTCCATTATTCGCTACCTCGAAACATTGACAGGAGATTTGTTCACTGCACGATTTGCAGACTGTCAATTTGATGAGACATTTTTCCCAAAATTAGGGGGAGAAGTTGGTGAAACCAAACGGGAAATTTTGTGGAAAAATGCATCATTATCTCATCTTGATCCACAGACCTCTATTTGTGAGAAAGAGGCATAAAAGATTATCCATTTGCAAAGAATAGCAAATCAAATGCCTGACGCATTTATAGATTTGAAAAGGATAACAAAATCACATATCCTCGAAGTGAATGTGACAACATTTGATTCACGAATACATATTCATTATTGGAAGAATATGAACATGAAATTGGTATTAAATATACCACACTCACCCCTAGAAGGAGGTTTGAGCTGATACCACACTCACCCCTAGAAGGAGGTTTGAGATGATATATGGCATGAATGATCGTTGGTCACGTACCTATTGTACGCCAAAGTATTTTGGAAATATGACTATTAAAGGACAACGATAATGCAAGAAACATATCTTGCATATAAGTTTGACATGACCATAATGGTATAACTTTCTCTTTAAGAAAGATATTCACCACATGGATGTTGATGAATCTGTGGTAGTACAAAATTAATTGAGAGCTCTAGAAGAGCCAATTATTACTATGTTGGAGAAACACAATTGAGTATTGTGCTGTAGTAAGTCTCAAAGAAACTTATTCAGTTTCCAAAGTACACGCGAAAGCGATTGATTATATTGAGACTATAAATAAAGGAAGGCTTTGATATCTCCTATTACTACAACTTGTAGCGGGGTAATTTGTATATGAAAAGCTACCCGCCTTGTTCTCCAGTTTGTACTACACAAACGAAATAATGCCACAATAAAGTGGATATCTATTGGTATAAAACCCATGTCATAATAAACCCGAAGTTTATTGATAAGTGCACATGTCATGGTGTAAATTTGAAGTTTACCAATATTGATAATTTATTCAGTTGACATTCGTGTTAGCCATCTCATTTTATGTATGATGTGCAAATTCACATAGGTGAATAATAAAGAACTAGAAAGTTCTTTACGAATTCTCTTGTATCACTTGTTCTCATTAATGAACTGACCAACTAAAGAATTCGGGTTGATGCCCATAAATTCTGGAAATATCAAAGGTGAATATGGGCCCATTCACCTGCCATGTATACCACATATGATGCATCTATGAAATGGTTACATGCGCAATTGTTGTTGACCCGCAGCCTGGCCGGTGCTTGTGAGGTAAATTGCTCAGTAATCTAACTTCGAGCATAATTTCCAGATTTTCTACTCAAGATAGTTCATCTTGATAAGTTGGTTTATATCAAAGTTGGTTTAGCAAGATAATTATTGAGTGCTTCCACTTAATAGCTAAACTGTTTCTTATGAGAACAAAGGTATATATATCAGTTTGATATAAGTTGTATACGAGAGTATATTCTCCCCTCACAAGTGGTTCAAGGTCAGGAACCAAATAATTTCATCTTATTATTAATGTGCCGTGTATATTGACATGATAATGCACAAAGATGATTTCCCAAAGTTGAGGAAACAAGTTAGCTTTACTAACATGAGGGGGAGACATGATAAACACTTGAGAAAAGGTTACATGGGATGAATTATCATTTGTATATGTATATCCCCGAATATCATGATATGAACCTGAAGTTCATAAAAGGGATAATTCAATTGCAACATATTGCAAAGCATGCTATACGCATTTGCTGACCCAAAGAAAGTAACTAAATGGAAGAGATACAATTCAAGAAGAATTGATTCCATATGAAAGACATGTAGTTTTGAACCTATAGTTCAAATGCTTGAAAGTATAAAGTCAAAGGTATGTATAGTCAGTTTTCGATATCTTATTTGTCTAGCATGACATGGAAAACTTGATATGCATCTAAAGTCTATTATATGGCTTATATGACTTAACTTGAAAGATTTAAGTTGCTTGAAGCATATGCAATTCTTGGTCCTGAAGTACCACATCCTTAGTACAATTTGTGTACATATGTATCTTGCTATTATAAGCATGATGGCATTGAGAATGCATCTATGGAGATATTGAAGAGTTATTCCACGACATTATATGAAGATGTTCATATCTATCAAGAATGATGATTTCAAGGTGCGGAATATTTATTCAAGTCAATATGGTTGATTTGTCAAATGTCTACCAAAGATCGTTTTGAAGATGATGCACAAGATTGGAATGCAAATGCTCAAGGATATAAATTGATGTACTCATTAGGGGGAGTTAATGCGCGTTGCACTCTTTTTCCCTTACGAGGTTTTATCCCACTGGGTTTTCCTTGCAAGGTTTTTAACGAGGCAACCAATAGGCGCATATTCAAACATGTGTACTCTTTTTCCTTTCTTTAATTTTTTCCATTGGGTTTTGGTTTTAAGGTTTTATGAGGCACATTATTGAATAGACATTCAAGGGGGAGTGTTATAAAATAGAAGTCTATTTAGAGTGAATGTCTAAGAGTTTTAGCTTGAAGCTAAGTCATTCCTCTTCCTATAAATAGAGGGGTCTTACCCCATTATAAATCACCCCAAGTATTAATAAGAATACTTCTCTCTCTCCCTATTCTCTCTCTATATTGTTCTTATTCTTGCATTATTGTTCTTGTCTTTATATTATTTCATAACAAGAATATTCTTCTTTACTATACTATTTTGTGGGATGAGATATATTTTAATGTCCAGTAATTTTATTGTCACCTAAATGTAGGCCACATGTGCAGTTGAATTTCAAGGCTTGGAATTACTTTATGTATTTTAGTATTTTTTTATTTACTTTATTAATTAGATATAATTTTTACATGTTTTTTAGTTCTTAAATGAAAAATGGCAAGGACATTTTAGCCACTCTTTTCATTTCGGTCCAACTCCTCTCTACCCTTACGAACATGTTCTTTTCTTTTTTTACCTTACTCCACCTTTGCCTTTACATTTTCAGCTTATTGTCGATGCTGCAGCATAATCAACGAATTTTTTTTCAACAAAGATTAAATTTTAAATCTTAAGTTTAAGAAAATCCAATCATTCTCATCAAGTCTATCTATAAATAAGGTGGGTTTGCTCTAAAAACTCCCTTGAATTTTCCTATACTAAGTGAATGCACAGAAAATGGACAATCCAAAAAAAGAGAGAAGCAAATCTAATTTTGTGTGTTTCCAGATAATGTGAAAGTGTAATGTTTACTCTCTTGATTTTCATAGAGTATTAGTGTATTTGTGTGAAAGAAAATCACAAGATTGAAAGAATAAAAAGTTAGTGGGGTTGTGGCTTGAGGTGGAGATGGAGGAAGACGAAGAAAATAGCATAAGATGATCCTGTTATTTTCTGTTTTTTTAAGCATTATTGGTTTAATAAAGCAAATAAAAAATATAATAAAGAAAGTAATAGTATGAAATGAACCCAAGCCAATGAAACTTTAACTATACACATGCATCATCAAAATAGTCCATTGAGAATTGCTGGACATCACATTACTGGAGGGATCCTATCCCCTATTTTGTTATCCTCTACCATAATAAGTGATATTCTCTAAAAGCAATGGCTGAACCAATGTATCACTTAAGTGCATGATTCAAATTCCTCTTCTTCCTATACCCAAGAACAATTAAAAAGACCAAAGGGATTTCCTTATTAAACTCTCTATTTTACTTCACAGATGGCATGTGTCACATCTGTTTAGGAGTGTTTGAAAACACTATGTATGTACGGTTCTTCGTTGTAATCATATATTTCATCATAAGTATATAGTTAAATGGATGGCTATAAACATAACATGTCCAGATTGTCGTCATGATTATAGGCATCTTGTACGATTAAAATCAAGATGCTTGAATCACTAGAATAACATATTTTATTGTAAATTTTACATATTTTATTATTGTATCAATACAGAAAGCGAAAAACGGCTAGTTTTGGAACAAATCCAATCTTACTTGTCGGGGAGATGGTACTCATAGTTATTATAGTTATTTTTATTACTATTGCTATTGTTTTACTTTATTTGGAAGTTCGGTATTGGATTAGTCGCGATGCCGCTATAAGAACCATTAGACAAGTAACTAGGTTATTCCCTTGTGTACAATAACAAAAGGGCATAAACTTCACGTATGGTGTGCGTTATATCTTTTTAGGTGAGTTTGAAAAGACTAAGTATGTATGGGTTCTTCCTTGTAATCACATATTTTACTATAAGTGTATATTTAAATGGATTATTATAAACATGACATGTTCAGATTATAGCCACCGGCTATAAATATGATATTGTCGTCATGATTAAAGCCATCTTGTAGTTTAAGAGATTTTTACTTCTTACCTCTAATAGTTTTAGTCATATTAATCATGATGGCTTATGTTTATTTACAAAGTGAAAAACTCAAGAATCAAGTAAGTTGTTAAGAAAATGTAATGATCATTCGTGCAATTTTAATTTCGTGCACTTTTTTCAAATATTATAAAATTCGTGCAATTTTCGTGCAACTTTATTTTAAATGAAAAGCTAGATGAAACTGCAAATCCTTGTAAATTAAGTACTTAATTTGTTCGTGAAATAATAAGAGAAAATGTAGGGAAGATAAGGAAGTGCACATAAAATACTTACCGAGATGCATAACTCGTTCCTCCTTTTCAGCAACGTTGGGCAAGCTCGATTACTTCCTTGGTTGAGAATGTCGGATAATGGAGTTGGCGCTTGTAGCGGGTAAAAACTTACTCATATCGAATGTTTACACTAGATTAATTGATGTATAATATGTATTTGCTCATACTCTTTTTTCAATAAACCATAATTAATTATTGCATATTTTGACCTTATTAAATCACTTAACAATAGTAAGTTAATATAGTTTGATGTAATATCTAGTGCGAATAAATTTTTACCGTGTGTGCTTAAGTGATATCGAAATCATTGTGAATTTCTCCATAAGCTTAATCACAGCACGACTAAATGGTTCAACCACATGGTTACATTATTGAATCTCTATTACTTTCTGAATGAGCTTTACGCCCTCCAAAGAATAACAGCTTCAAATTTATGAAAATGGTCCATATTAACTACTCTCTGTTTCAATTTAGATGAGATAATTTGACTCGGCACGAAGTTTAAGGAAAAAAGAAGGTTTATAAAACTTGTGGTGTTAAAAACTTAAAGGATAAAAGTTTTGTGGGGCCATAATGTTTGTGTGGTTATAAAAGTTTACTAAAAACTTTAAACTCTTCTTCCTAAGGCACTATTCAGTGAATAGTATTTCCGTCACTATTCATCGGCTATAACGCCGGAATCCGGTGGTGGATTGTCACAATTCTGGTGTCACGACATCCCCTTCTCGTTGCGAATAATTCCCAATAGATTTTATACTCAAATCTATAGCCAAATTTCTCTAAATCTTGAATCTAGTTTCCTATTTACTATAGCATTTTCGAATTTTCAGAACTTCATCTTTCTGATGGATCCTGGTTGACGTTCATCGCAACTATGGAAACTACACCCTCTCCCCAGCCTCGTGCTGTGGGAGAGGATAATCAAAACCATTTGGAAAATCATACAGTTCAACATTCAAAACAAACTTATGCATCACAACTTGTTCGACAACATTCTGTCGCAACAAACTCAAATTTAGAACTCTGTCCTGTTACGTTTGGGAATGGAATTCCTACTGTTGAATTCACAGTTGAGGAAGTAAATTCATCCACCAAGGAGGAGGGTCTTCAACAAGCAGTTGTGATTAAATTCTCTTATGGAAAACCCGAGCTTCAGGAGCTGAGACAGATTTTACCGAAGCAACTCGATGTCAAAGGTAAGTGCAATATAGGACAGCTAGAATGTTGGAAATCATGTATACCTTTGATATGTGCGCTTTGGTTGTATGAGCATGATTTTCAGGTATAGGTTTTGATGAATGACAAACAATGAAGTCAAGTGTATAATCAAATGGCGAGAAGCATACTGATGACGGAATTGCATGAACAAGCTAAAGAAGTTCAAGACCGAAGACCCAAGACGTAGGTCGTTTGGTAGAACCAATGTAAGGACAACGTTTAAGTTATCTTATCCTTTGGCTCAACATTAGGTCATCATAAACATGCATAAAATCACTTTATTAAATTATATATATCATAAATATTTTTAATATATTTTTAATGTATACCTTTGATATGTGCGCTTTGGTTGTATGAGCATGATAGGTTTTGATGAATGACAAACAATGAAGTCAAGTGTATAATCAAATGGCGAGAAGCATACTGATGACGGAATTGCATGAACAAGCTAAAGAAGTTCAAGACCGAAGACCCAAGACGTAGGTCGTTTGGTAGAACCAATGTAAGGACAACGTATAAGTTATCATATCCTTTGGCTCAACATTAGGTCAGCATAAACATGCATAAAATCACTTTATTAAATTATATATATCATAAATATTTTTAATATATACTTCAAACAAAATGATTTTAACGTTTTCATTTCAACCAAAATGGGTTTAGAAGTAAGTTTCCAATTCTGGTATACACAGTGTAGATCAAGTGTATATCAAGTGTATATAATCGACCGTTGCCAAAGTTTTGAACACTGGAACATAATCGATTGTATACATTAACAATCGATTGTTGACAATCGATTGTCCACTTTAACAATCGATTATTTTGAGACTGCAACCGGTTTTTAAATATCAAAACAATCGATTGTCTTTGTCCACAATCGATTATCCAATCGATTGTCCATACAATCGATTATATTTTGACCGTTCCCACAATCCTAAATTGATTTTTGAACGTTGAAGACAATCGATTATTCAGGTTTAACAATCAGTTGTTTGGCCTAAAATCAGGAATCTTTTGAACGTTGGTCAGACAATCGATTGTCACCTCCAAACAATCGATTGTTTGAGCACAAAATCAGGGATTTGATTTGTCAATTAAGCAACGGTCAGCACTACTTTTTCACCTATAAAAAGAGGTCTTTTGAGCTGATTTTAAACACACAACTCCTGCATATATTGATATACATATTGATCATTTTCAAGCATCATTTTAGAGCTTTTGTTGAGCCATTTGATAGACAACTTTGTGTTGTTCATAGAGCTTATTTTGTTTCTCTTTATCTACTCTATTGAGAGAGTATTTGTTGTAAAAGAGAGTTGTTTGAGAAGAACATATCTTCTCATTTGTCGGGTTTGCTAAGTACCCAAAGTCTTAGTGGTTGAAGTCTTGGGGTGAGGTATCCTCAAGAAAGTGAAGTCTTAAGGTGTGGTATCCTTGAGCAACTGTAACTGTTTGTTAAGCACCCGTAAGCTTGACGAAGATAGTGAAATCTCGAGAGAGTCTCTCGGGGACTGGACTAGCCACGGGTTGTGGTGAACCAGGATAAAATACGGTGTGTTCTTTCTTGATTATTTCAATTACCGTATTTACTTATTCCTGCAATTTTAAATTCCGCAATATTTCAATATTCTCGTGCCTCACTATTCACCCCCCCCCCTCTAGTGAACGGCATAAATACTAACAATTGGTATCAAAGCCTAACTCTCTGAAAGCCTTAACCGGTTGAGAGCTATATATATTTTTGTGTATAGAATATTGAAAGCAGGAATGATGAATGAAGGACAATCCACCACTTGCGTTCCACTATTTGACGGAACAAACTATACATATTGGAAAGGGCGGATGAGTATCTTCCTCAAAGCAAACAATTTTCGTTTGTGGCAGATCATCAAAAACGGTGAACCAATGCCGACAAAGAAAGTTGGAGAAATCACGGTTCCAAAGAAGGAAGATGAATATGATGCCAAGGACATGAATATAGTTGAAAATAATGCAAGGTCCATCCATGTATTATATTGTGCGGTGAAGCCGAATGACTATCGGAAAATCTCTTGCTGCACAACCGCCAAGGAGATGTGGGACAAACTCGAGATCATTTATGAAGGTACGCCTCAAGTCCGGGAATCCAAAATTGATTTTCTAACTCATAAATATGAAACTTCTAAAATGGAGAAGGAACCTATTGGTGTTGTGTTTGAACGATTTTTAAGAATCGTCAACGATCTCCATGCTCTCGGGAAAGTTTACACGAACAAAGATCTTGTTCGAAAAGTCCTACGGAGTCTCACTCCCGAATGGCGTTCCAAAGCCAATGCCATCCAAGAGTCGATGGAATACACGAATATCACAATTGATGGACTAAGAGGTAACCTCGAAACTTATGATAGCACAATTCTTAATCCTTATCTTACAAGTGATTCGAATTTTGCCTTCAAAGCCTCATCCTCTAAAAGAGAAGAGGTAAGTGATTCGGAAAGGGATGATGAAAATACTTCCAGTGATCTATTTGAAAAGTTTTGTAAGTCTTTGAAGAAGGACAAGAAAAAGAGGAAACACCATAGGCGCGTATCACGGGACTCAGACAGCTCGGGCAATGAAGCCGGCACATTATGTCTCATGGCAAACGGAGAAGAAGAGGTAAGTACATCTAACTCTCACTCATTTGAAGATTTACAAAATGCCTATGATGAATTGTATGGTGAATTTGTCAATGCTTCCAAATTGATAAAAGAATTGAAGAAAACACTTTCTTTGCAGAAATCACTTTCTTTGCAAACAGATTTTCAGAAAACACTTTCTTTACAAGAAAAAGTTTTTGAAAAATCCTCTTCTTTGAAAGAAATAGATTTTGAAAAATTGACTAATGAAAAGGGTGTTCTTAAAAACAAAATTGAAGTTTAGAAAAAGGAAACAAATTTTTGGAAAATGACATTGCTGTTTTTAAAAATAAAATCAAGGAATTGAATGAAGCTTCTTCTATTGATACATGTTCAAATTGTTCTTCTTGTAGTTCTTTAAAACTAGAGAACACAGAACTTAGGAAAGCACTAGAAACACGTAGTGTTGATATTCCTAAAGCTGAAACAAAGAAGGAAAAGCCTAGGAATAACTATAGGCGTAAAATGAATAAGAATCATGATAGAAATGGAGTTGCGCAACCTAGAAATGATTCTAGGATTTTTGCTAATGAGTCTAGGAATAATTATTCTAGACCACCTAGAGATGACTCTAGGAATTTCAACGCGTCTAGGAATGACTTTAGATCACCTAGAACGCATTTGGCTCAACCTAGACATATGCACAATCATAATGTTATATGTCATTATTGTAATCGGGTAGGACACATTGCACCCGTTTGTTTTGCTAAACATAGAGATTTATGTGTTGATTACGATTATTATTATCCTAACCCCCAAGGACCCAAAAGAAGTTGGGTACCAAAAACCTATTTTTAGGTACTTTTGCAGGTGTGCTTGAAGACTACAAAATTGTAGTGGATGCACCAAGCACGAAACCTTGATGTATTAAGGGGGAACGTCGGTTAGTTATCGTATTTTGAATAAAAACACAATGAGTTGATATGTGCAAATAATCTATATCAGTTTTGGTTGATACATGCTTTAATCAGTTCTTTTTGAATAACAATTAGTATCAATTTGGTTTATAATAATTGATTGATTCATGTTTTGATGAACATTCTTAGTTTAAAATAACAATTGATATTGTTGAGAAAAATGACCGTTATCATTAGTATGCCATTTACTAACATTTGATATGATCTTGTTTATAACGATTGGTATCGTCAATGGTTTAAATTTTTTTGGTATAGTCTTTTTGCAAATGCCAAAAAGGGGAAGAATATGGGCGATATGCATGCCTTAATTGAGGGGGAATATTCAATTAAGGGGGAATTATGTTGAATTGATTTCTATGAATTGTTTGCATAAATTGTATGTTGAGATATAGCATGAATTTAGGAGGAATTCAATATGCATATCTTCCGTTGTTTGTCATTATCAAAAAGGGGGAAATTATTGGAAATCATGTATACCTTTGATATGTGCGCATTGGTTGTATGAGCATGGTTTTCAGGTATTGGTTTTGATGAATGACAAACAATAAAGTCAAGTGTATAATCAAATGGCGAGAAGCATACTGATGACGGAATTGCATGAACAAGCTAAAGAAGTTCAAGACCGAAGACCCAAGACGTAGGTCGTTTGGTAGAACCAATGTAAGGACAACGTTTAAGTAATCTTATCCTTTGGCTCAACATTAGGTCATCATAAACATGCATAAAATCACTTTATTAAATTATATATATCATAAATATTTTTAATATATTTTTAATGTATACCTTTGATATGTGCGCTTTGGTTGTATGAGCATGATAGGTTTTGATGAATGACAAACAATGAAAGTGTATAATCAAATGGCGAGAAGCATACTGATGACGGAATTGCATGAACAAGCTAAAGAAGTTCAAGACCGAAGACCCAAGACGTAGGTCGTTTGGTAGAACCAATGTAAGGACAACGTTTAAGTTATCATATCCTTTGGCTCAACATTAGGTCAGCATAAACATGCATAAAATCACTTTATTAAATTATATATATCATAGATATTTTTAATATATACTTCAAACAAAATGATTTTAACGTTTTCATTTCAACCAAAATGGGTTTAGAAGTAAGTTTTCAATTCTGGTATACACAGTGTATATCAAGTGTATATAATCGACCGTTGCCAAAGTTTTGAACACTGGAACAACATAATCGATTGTATACATTATTCGATAGGTCAGCATAAACATGCATAAAATCACTTTATTAAATTATATATATCATAAATATTTTTAATATATACTTCAAACAAAATGATTTTAACGTTTTCATTTCAACCAAAATGGGTTTAGAAGTAAGTTTTCAATTCTAGTATACACAGTGTATATCAAGTGTATATCAAGTGTATATAATCGACCGTTGCCAAAGTTAACACTGGAACAACATAATCGATTGTATACATTAACAATCGATTGTTGACAATCGATTGTCCACTTTACCAATCGATTATTTTGAGACTGCAACCGGTTTTTAAATATCAAAACAATCGATTGTCTTTGTCCACAATCGATTATCAACAATCGATTGTCCCTTCATACAATCGATTATATTTTGACCGTTCCCACAATCCTAAATTGATTTTTGAACGTTGAAGACAATCGATTATTCAGGTTTAACAATCAGTTGTTTGGCCTAAAATCAGGAATCTTTTGAACGTTGGTCAGACAATCGATTGTCACCTCCAAACAATCGATTGTTTGAGCACAAAATCAGGGATTTGATTTGTCAATTAAGCAACGGTCAGCACTACTTTTTCACCTATAAAAAGAGGTCTTTTGAGCTGATTTTAAACACACAACTCCTGCATATATTGATATACATATTGATCATTTTCAAGCATCATTTTAGAGCTTTTGTTGAGCCATTTGATAGACAACTTTGTGTTGTTCATAGAGCTTATTTTGTTTCTCTTTATCCACTCTATTGAGAGAGTATTTGTTGTAAAAGAGAGTTGTTTGAGAAGAACATATCTTCTCATTTGTCGGGTTTGCTAAGTACCCAAAGTCTTAGTGGTTGAAGTCTTGGGGTGAGGTATCCTCAAGAAAGTGAAGTCTTAAGGTGTGGTATCCTTGAGCAACTGTAACGGTTTGTTAAGCACCCGTAAGCTTGACGAAGATAGTGAAATCTCGAGAGAGTCTCTCGGGGACTGGACTAGCCACGGGTTGTGGTGAACCAGGATAAAATACGGTGTGTTCTTTCTTGATTATTTCAATTACCGTATTTACTTATTCCTGCAATTTTAAATTCCGCAATATTTCAATATTCTCGTGCCTCACTATTCACCCCCCCCCCCCTCTAGTGAACGGCATAAATACTAATGTGAACGGCATAAATACTAGCGAACAGCATCCACTTTTCCAGCTCACAGTGAACAGGTTCCTAATGTGACTGCTGAGCCAAGTCAAAATATTGCCTCTGATCCAATTGATTCAGCTGCTGAAGCTCATTCAACATCTAATGCTGATATTGTTCACTTGTGTAAAAATGCTGCTACTGTTACATTCAATTTTGAATGGTACCAGTGAACAGATGATATCAAATTTGGCTGGGGATCCTCCTAAGGTCAATGCTGATGAAGTTGTTTCAGTTCCAATTTCTCCAGCTGCAGTAGCCCAGTCAATGCCGAATGCAGATACAGCACAGCTGTATGAAAATCCAGTTACTGTTTCATCCAGTTTGAATATGCACAGGCATCAGGTGGTGTCAAAATGGGCTGGAGTTCTTCCTAATGAGAATACTGATGCAGCACAAATTTCTGGTCCAAGTACTCTAGCTGCAGAAGCTCAACCAACAACTAATGATGATATTACACAGCTGTGTAAAAAGATCTCTACTGTTACATCCACTTTGAATGTTCCAACTGAACAGATAGTGTCAAAATTGACTGGGGTTATTCCTAGTATGTCTGATGATGCAGAAAAAAATATTGGTTCAGTTCCATGTGCCCCAACTGCAGAATCTACTGTTTCATCCAGATTGAGCTTCCTAGTCAACAGTTGGTGCCAAATTTGGCTGTTGCATCTGCTGAGGCTGCACATCACAACACAAACAGGAGTGAACACTTGGTGTGTGAGCAGCAACCAATGTTACATAATAAGAACAGTAACAAACATACACTGTTTGTCAAGGAAGTGATGCCAAATTGGAGGTCCCGGATCCTTCCAGATCTGTTACAAAGCATAATGTTTCCCCAGTTCAACTAGGGGAGAACTGCAGAGGGCCAAAACTGCTGGATGCTTCAAAAATTTCTGCAGGATTAGTTTTGAACATATCTAAGCATGGCAGAATCCATCCTTCAGGTACAGTTGCTGATGCTGTCTGTAACAATGCATTACCTCAAGCAACCACTGCTGTAGAGTCTACTGATAATCAACTACACAAAAGGGAAGATGGAAAATGCTCATCGAGGGACAACAAAGCAGTAACACCAAAATCCAAAAATAAAATTCAGATTGCAGAAAACAATCCAGCATTACCTTCAAGTACAAACTCATTTGAAGTTCTTGCCAATGTCAATGATGATGAAGGAAAATTCTTGGGTGAAAATCTGCAGATTTGTGACAGCCAATATAGCTCACAGAATACAGAGGCAAAGAATAAATCCCATGTTACTGGTACAAATATTCAAATACAGTCCAAACTTCAAACCTCTGTAACCACAGCCATTCCTCCTATGAACATCGTTGTCAAAGATCATGGGGAACCTTCAACTTCAGGTATCAAAAAAGATTGTCAACCAAAGAGGAGGGACTTGGTCATTAAACCGAAACTGTGGAAAGACCAACGAGATTATGATGATGAGGAGAGCTGGGGTGAAGGACTCGCTGCTTTTTCATGGGAAGAAGAAGAATCTGATCAGGACGACGACAGTGAAGATTCAGTCGAGCAAAAAGTTCAAAGGAAAACGTCATCCAAGAACTGTCGTGCAATCTCGCGACACACAGCAACACCTAACAGTTTTTTAAACCACAATGCCTCAGTTTTTGTTCCAAGAAATAATGGAAAAGCAGTTATTTCAAGTGCAGGGACATCAAAATTCATCCAGAATGAAACTGAACACAATCGTCAACTAAGCTCGACCGAAGCATTAGTTGGAGATCGAAGCGCGAATGCACTGCCATCAACTAACCAGAATCAGGAGACAAAAACAGAACCACTCTCTAATTTAGAGGACAGGAAATTGTCGGATGCCATGGCGCAAACTATGCTTCAAACCAGAAGCAACAAAGGAGTGAAAATACTGAACCTATTTTTAATGATGATGGTAATACAGAAGCATGTTCACTGGACGGACAGCTCGTCACAACTGTTTCAATGGAAAGAAGTTGGGACGGCAGGATGTGCGCAGGCGTAAACATAAGGAGGCCCCCAATGCGAAATGCAAAACAAAAACAGGTCGCTCAAACAATTCCTTCAAAATCCAATCGCACGAAGAACAAAACATGAATTTTGAAGTTCTTTTGAAAAATTTTGTGGAAGAAGACAGCATTTTACAAATCGAAATCTTCACAACAAAAGAGAAAAGAGGTCATCTTTATGATCACTTCATCTGCTTATTTTACCATCACATTAGTATTATTCTATGTAATATCATCACAGAGCATGTTATAAACTCTGTGATGATCATTCAATTCCTAGTTCTTGCGAGCTCTTTCTTTTTACATGCTTGCTAATCCAGAAGGCTTTATTTGCCTCAATAGAATAGCTAAGGTAAGGTCTATGCCGGATGTGTTATATGGGTAACATTACCGGTGTAATCCGCCTTATTTTATTTCTCCTATTTGTTGTATTTTTCGTTTTCTATTATTTATGAAAATTAACCCTAGGCGTTTGCCTAGTGGACCAAAAAAAAAAAAATCTGAAGAAGAGGAAACTACAAGAAGGTATCGGTATACTATATTGGAATTCCACTATATTATGCTGAAAGTAAAGTATATTGTACTGAAATTCTAGTATTTCCAATATACTATACTCCAGTATATATATATATATATACTGGAACATTTTTTTGATTTTGAATAATATTTTTATTTAGATTTATTTTTATATAAAAAATAATTAAATTTCAATTTTTGAAACAATAACTATTTTTAAATAAATAATTATAAATTTGACTATTTTCGAATTTCTCTCTTAAAGAATTTGCCCCACAGAATCCTCTAACTCCAAGGTTCAGATTCATTTGATGCCCCTTCTTTTATTTTTGTCAAGTGGACACGTTGAGCTTGAATGTTGTGATTTTCACAAGTGCTTTGAGCCTGGCTTGAGCGAAATTGAAAGAGAGATCGCACGCGCTCTATTATGGAATTTGATAGAAATTTCCTTTAGAGAGATGGAAAAAGGTAAAATTTTTCGGGTTCAAATCTTGAGAATAAGGTTGTCTTAGTATGTGGTGCTTTATCCTTCCAAAGTTGGACTTCACGAAACAAATAAATTAATCGGGTATCAAAGCATATATTAGACATTAAATGAAATACCAAAACAAAAATCGATCAGTATTATACCGAATAAGTGAAGGTAAGATATATTTTTCATACACACATTTTATCACTTAACAATATATGCATCTCTCACGCAAGTTGAATTAATTAGCATATACTGTGATGAACTAAGTAAAGAAAAGGGGGAAATAATGAAGAAAATGAGTGGATTAAGAAAGATAATTTAGTACTTAAGTAACATTCTTGATGAGTTCTTAACTCATTTTGGTGAATATTCTTTGAATTTAAAACTTTTTTCCAGAATTTATTATTAAACTGTTTTGATATCTGATTTCAATTGTACTTACCAAACCTAGTTAATTACTTACTCTGTCAAAATTGACTGGGGTTATTCCTAGTGTGTCTGATGACACATTTTACAATTAAAATAATGCAACTTTAAACTCTCCATTTTATTCATTTTACCCTTTATGAAAAACTTTTATAACCACACAAACATTATGGCCCACAAAATTTTTATTCTTTAGGTTTTTAACACCACAAGTTTTAAAAACCTTCTTTTTTCCTTAAACTTCGTGCCGAGTCAAATTATCTCGTCTAAATTGAAACAGACAGTAGTTAATATGGACCATTTTCATAAATATGAAGCTGAATTATTCTTTGGAGGGCGTAAAGCTCATTCAGAAAGTAATAGAGATTCAATAATGTAACCATGTGGTTGAACCATTTAGTCGTGCTGTGATTAAGCTTATGGAGAAATTCAAAATGATTTAGATATCACTTAAGCACACACGGTAAAAATTTATTCGCACTAGATATTACATCAAACTATATTAACTTACTATTGTTAAGTGATTTAATAAGGTCAAAATATGCAATAATTAATTATGGTTTATTGAGAAAAGAGTATGAGCAAATACATATTATACATCAATTAATCTAGTGTAAACATTCGATATGAGTAAGTTTTTACCCGCTACAAGCGCCAACTCCATTATCCGGCATTCTCAACCAAGGAAGTAATCGAGCTTGCCCAACGTTGCTGAAAAGGAGGAACGAGTTATGCATCTCGGTAAGTATTTTATGTGCACTTCCTTATCTTCCCTACATTTTCTCTCATTATTTCACGAACAAATTCAGTACTTAATTTACAAGGATTTGCAGTTTCATCTACCTCTTTTTATATGTGCATATAACGTGCACATTTAAAATAAAGTTGCACAAAAATTGCACGAATTTTATAATATTTGAAAAACGTGCACGAAATTAAAATTGCACGAATGATCATTACATTTTCTTAACTACTTACTTGATTCTTGAGTTTTTCACTTTGTAAATAAACATAAGCCATCATGATTAATATGACTAAAACTATTAGAGGTAAGAAGTAAAAATCTCTTAAACTACAAGATGGCTTTAATCATGACGACAATATCATATTTATAGCCGGTGGCTATAATCTGAACATGTCATGTTTATAATAATCCATTTAAATATACACTTATAGTAAAATATGTGATTACAAGGAAGAACCCATACATACTTAGTCTTTTCAAACTCACCTAAAAAGATATAACGCACACCATACGTGAAGTTTATGCCCTTTTGTTATTGTACACAAGGGAATAACCTAGTTACTTGTCTAATGGTTCTTATAGCGGCATCGCGACTAATCCAATACCGAACTTCCAAATAAAGTAAAACAATAGCAATAGTAATAAAAATAACTATAATAACTATGAGTACCATCTCCCCGACAAGTAAGATTGGATTTGTTCCAAAACTAGCCGTTTTTCGCTTTCTGTATTGATACAATAATAAAATATGTAAAATTTACAATAAAATATGTTATTCTAGTGATTCAAGCATCTTGATTTTAATCGTACAAGATGCCTATAATCATGACGACAATCTGGACATGTTATGTTTATAGTCATCCATTTAACTATATACTTATGATGAAATATATGATTACAACGAAGAACCGTACATACATAGTGTTTTCAAACACTCCTAAACAGATGTGACACATGCCATCATTGTACACGAGGGAATAAACTAATGAATCGTCTAATAGGTTTTAGAGCTGCATGGCGACTAATCCAACACCAAGCCGCCTTAAAAAATAAAAAAGATAACAATAGCAATAAAGATAATATTAAAAATTACGAGGAAGGATGCCTCCTGGGGAAATAAGCTTGAATTTGCTCCAATAGCATTAAACCATTTTTCTCTTTTTGTGTTGACACGACCAATGTATGAAAATACTGCTAAAATCTGTCTTAGATAAAGGCAAGAAAAAAAATTGAATTAGTATTTACCCTAAAATTCGAGTAATAATTAAATTTATATTGTGATTTTAAGGATATGTGATTTAGTCCAATATCAATTGATAAGCAAGGAATTAAATATATAAATTGAAGAATCAAGTAAGTCAAACCTGTATGCAAGTCAAATCTTGACCTCGAGCTATGACAGTCTCGAGGTAGGTTAGTAAGAACAGTAAATTATAACGCAACTCTGATGAACAGTAAGCAAGAAAGTGATGAATGCATATCCTCTTGTCTATGAATCAGGTGTTACAAATGCATGGGCTCCCCTCTATATAATAGGGAAGTCTTAAATAAAGTACACTGCTAATTATAGTAGGGAATCATATTGGACATCTATTTAACCGCCAAGGACTAATTTGTTCCAGAATTTACGCCGTGATATTTGGACCATTGCGGGAATCTCGCTCTTTTTGTTATTAAATCATAACGGTATTATCTTGAAGTGGACCTTCTTCTGACCTCGGCAAATAATAACGACCTTGACCTCGATATTGGAAAGGAGCCTTGACCCCGAGCTCGACATCCTGGTCTCTCGACGTGGTATCATATTTTTCATTGAAGAGCGAAATCAGGCACATTATCAGGGGTATGGGCCCTTTTCACAGACGATGCTTCTAATGTGCATGGGTCTGGGCTAGGCATCATTTTGATGCCACCCACAAGTAGCACTATTAGGCAGTCTATCAAAACTTCTAGATTGACTAACAATGAGACCAAGTATGAGGCGATAATTGCAGGTCTCGAGCTAGCTAAAAGCTTAGGGGCAGAAGTCATTGAAGCCAAGTGTGATTTTTTATTGGTGGTGAACCAAGTAAACAATAGTTTCAAAGTTTGAGAGGATAGAATGCAAAGGTATTTGCACAAGATACATGTAACTTTGCACCGCTTCAAGGAGTGAACTTTAGACCACGTACCTCAAGAACAAAACAATGAGGCTAATGCACTTGCAAATTTGGGATCATCGGTCGAGGAAGATGAGATCATCCCGGGGAATATCGTCAACTATCGAGATTACGATTGATGAGGGTCATACCGAGATAAACTCTACAAGCTTGACCTGGGAATGGAGGAATAAACATATTGAATATTTAACGAACAAAAATCTCCCATCGGACCCTAAAGAGTCAAGGTCCCTACGAACCATAGATGCCCGATTCATATTGGATGAAGATGGAACGTTATACAAAAAGACGCTCGATCGATCACTGGTGGTATGTTTAGGGTCGGGGGAAAATGATTATGTTTTACGATATGTCCACAGAGGCACTTGTGGGAACCACTCAGGCGCCAAATCCTTGATTCGAAAAGCCATTAGAGCATGGTACTACTGGGATAGCATGGAAAAAGACACTAAGAAGTTTATTCGAAAATGTGATAAATGTCAAAAGTTTTGCACCTATGATCCATCAGCCTGGAGAAGAAATTCATCCAGTCCTATCCCCATGGACATTCATGAAATGAGCGATGGATATCGTCAGCCCTTTGCTAATGGCCCGAGGTAAAGCTAAACTCATTTTGTTTATGACTGACTACTTTTTTAAATGAGTAGAAGCACATGCCTTCGAGAAGGTCTGAGAAAAAGAGGTTATAGACTTCATTTAGGACCACATCGTCGATTCAGGATACGTGCCGAAATCGTATGTGATAAAGGAAAGCGATTCAGTGGCATCAAGGTAACAGATTTCCTCCAAGAACAAAATATAAAAGGATCTTATCAACTTCGTATCACCCAAGCGGAAACAGACAGGTCGAATCGACAAACAAGACTATCATTCAAAACTTAAATAAAAGGTTGAGCGACGCTAAAGGTAAATAGAGAGAAGTTCTACTCAAAGTTCTTTGGGCGTATCGAACAACATCGAAGTCCAGCATGGAGGCAACCCCGTTCTCCTTAGTATATGACTTTGAGGCATTAATTCCAGTCAAGGTCGGGGAACCTAGTGCTAGATTTTGACATGCAATAGAGGAAGAATTGAGATACGATGAATACTAGCCTCGAACTATTGGATGAAAAACAAGAAGCTGCGCTTGTTCGGATGGATGTACAAAAGTAAAGAACTGAGAGATATTATAATAGATGACCCAACACACTTCAGGATTGGGGACTTAGTTCTAAGGGAATCCACCCTCAATATTCGAGACTCAAACAAAGGGAAACTAGGGCCAAATTGAGATTGACCATATCGAGTCCTTGGTGTCATCGGAAAGGGATCTTACAAACTTGGCACAATGGAGGACGGAAAATAGCCAAACAATTGGAATGTATCACTACTTAAACGATATTATTGCTGAGGTATGACTTTCTCCCTTTTGTATTTGTAAATGATACTAACTTATTGCAGGTGTTCGCTTGAGGCGTTGAGAAAACTCTTCAACATGAAGATCTTAGGTTATAAAGCATGTGTTGCACTCTTTTTCCCTAGGATTGGTCTTTATCCCGAATGGGTTTTTCCGGTAAGTTTTTTAACGAGGAAACAATTATGTGCTATCTGAGTAAAATTCAACAGTATCCAAGGCTTCTTTTCAATCAACCTCGAATACTGGGGGCATCACCCTCGAAGATTATAGTTTCGAGAAAAATACTTCATGTCAAAAGGTCTTGATAGGGAAACCATGTAATGGAAAAATGTCTACATAGATTAGCCGAGCCCCGATGGCAAAACATGTATGCATGTATAAATTATTCAAAGTAGCATTCTTTCTGTATCAAACACTTTGTGTCTCAAAGAAAATTTGCTACTATATGATCTCCATACTTATGATTTTGTTAGAAATGGCTCAAGGGAAAAGTGCAAATATACCTCGAACACTGGGTGATTGACATCAATAATCAATATATTCGAGTTATCTAAACTTGAATTCATAAGACCTTAAAAAGGCACCTCTTTATCTATAGGCCAAGGCCATATTTTTTCGGGGACTAACACCTCAAACAAGTTCAAAGTGTTATTAGGGAATAAGACCAAGAGGCATACCCAAGGGATACAGTCTAATTAATATGACTCGGAGACGTTCAAAACCCGCAATCAAAATAGGACTTCAAGTTCTTTGAAAACCAGTTAAAAAAGGCTAACCTCGGCAAATAATGAAAGGGCTTCGATAATATTAGCCTTCAAAAAACCATAAGAGGAATTAAAATTATCTTAACACAATTGTACTAAGGCACAAAAAGAAGAAGGGTTCAATCAACATCGAACCCTCAAAAAACACAATGTAAAAAAAATATACATGTTAAGGCATAAAGAATTTCACCAAGTATTTTAAGCCAAAAGAAGGGAATAGTAGCACTCTTTAAAGGCCATAATCGCCCAATATAAAAGAGCCTAAGGGTAAATACACTTAGATTTCGAGATATTTTTCTTACTCAATCCGAACCCAAGGGTTCAATTATACCGAGCCCAAATAAGCAGTAACTTGATTATGGCTCAGGCACTCACCGTTATCCGACACAAAACCTTAAGGGTATATGTTTCAACGTTCAAAACTTATTCGAACTCGATCAAGGTAGCTTGGAGGAGGTCACACGAGAAAAAGTCTCTAATACACCGTTTAAAGCATAAGATTGTGCTAAACTTTTACAAGGCAAAAGACACATTTATAAAGATCAGTAAGGCATTCAAGAGAAAATTTCTTTTATACAACAACAACAATCCAGTATAATACCACAAGTGGGGTCTGGGGAGGGTAGTGTGTATGCAGACCTTACCTTTCCCTAGGGTAGAGAGGCTGTTTCCAAATAGACTCTCGGTATCCTTCCTCCAAGAACTGCCACCTTACTTTTAGGGTGACTCGAACTCTACAACCTCTTAATTGGAAGTGGAGGGCGCTTACCATCAAAGCAACCCACCTTTTATTTTATATATTCGAAAAAAGTTATATACAATAGACCGATAGAGGTCTTACAAAAAGAAAAAGAAAACTATGCTCGGGGCTAGTTTCTCCCTCGGGGGCAGCTTCACCTTCGTGATCAGCCCCTCTTTATTGTCAGACCCACCTTGGCTGCCTTCATCATCATCATCATCATCGTCATCGGAGGAAATGAAAAATCTAGCATCAGCTTCAAGCGCCTTTGCTTGAGTTATCTCTTCAGAGAGGTCGTAAACTCGAGCTTGGATTTCCTCGAGGGTCTTCCTCTGAGATTGGCACTTGGCCAAATTATTGCTCCATCATTCTCGGAGGAGTCTTCCCTTAGCTGCATTTGAGTAGCCTCAGTATCGGCCAAGTACACGGATATGGTTTTGTCAGTTGCGATCTTCATCTTCCCGACCTTTGCTTTGGCCTCAGCAAGCTTGAACTAGAGCTCAGCGGTCCTTTTGGCATGGGCCACATTTTTCTCTTTAGATACTCGAAGTTGGGTCTCGGGTGATGCCAGTTTGGCCAAAGCAGCTTTTTTCTCCACAGTAAGGCGGTCCATGTTCTCCTCCTCTCGAAACAGCTATATCTTTCTAGTTTTTGCTGCAGTTGAGACACTGAAGTATTAGCCTCCACAGTTAAGTCGAGTAGACCATACTCTTTGAAAATGATAGTTACATGTTTGTCTAGCTTGGCCTCATCCTTACGAGCCTTGGCCAAGTCTGCCCGAAGGTTCCTAAGCTCCTTCTCTTTTTGAGTGAAAAGAAGCTTCAAACCACTCTTTTCATTCGAGGTCTTCTAGAGCTCGACCTCGTATAGGCCTAAGTCGGACCTAAACTTGTGAAAGCCTACACAGAAAGAAAGGTACAAGTTAGGGTAAAGGAAGAGGAAAGGAAAGAAAATTGCAACAGTAGAAATTAATTCTTAATCAATATAAAAGGCGTTGAGCCTCTTCGAAAAGGGTAGATGTGTTGTTAAGTTGGCGGTGTCATCGACCCTAGAAAAGCAATCCGAAAAGGATCCTTTTCACAAGGGACTCCACCTAAGTCAGGAATCTGTAGAGCCCGAGCATCCCTTATGGCTACCTCAGAATAAGCTGGTAGAGATAGGGAGTGACCCATTGTCATGGTCCCGAGAAAATCACTCGAGGTGCTCTGTTCTGCTCTGAGGACCTCGGAACCTACCCCCTCTGATGTGCTTGTTGATGGCCGAGGGACAATCTCAACATCGGGTGATTCAGGGTTTTGCCCGCATCTTTCTTCGAAGCCTCCTCATCACTAGGTAGGGTCTCTGGCTCGGAGGGCTTGGCAGTTTCAACCGGCTTCCTGGCTCGAGCCACCAGCGCCAAGTCTTCACCCCCGTCTTCTTCTTCATCATTCAACTGGTGGACCAATTCTAGATCCACAGGAATGAGATTCCTCCTGCGTCTTTGAGTTGGAGCCTTTTTATCTTGGGGGTTTTTAGGCTTCGAGACCCTTTTCCTCTTATTATCTTTCCCGAATTTTGGAATTGGGGACTCAGTCTCTTCCCCAAGTGGGGCCGACCTCATTTTAGAAACATCTACAATGCCTACATGAAAGAGAATTAAGTATGAATAAAGAGACATCTTCGATAAATAGGAAAGCATCAAAATCTTACAAGATGAACTTACCATGATATTTGACTTACCATTTGCCATTTGCCAAGTCACGCTAGCGGTGCTCATTATAAGAAGAGTTCAAGGCTAGTTTCTAGACCCAGCCTTCAAGGTTGGTGACCGCATGAGGCATCCAAGTGACCGTTGGAAATAGAAGAAGGTATCACACAATGCAAAAATGGAGTATTAAGGCTAATGGGTAAAAACTTTACTTTTGTTCGGGGTTCCGCTTCTCTACGAATGACATTTTCTCCTCTGGGATGATGTTGCGGGTCCTCACTCGCACAATCCGGCTCATCCAATCCCCATATTTATACTCGTCATTGATAGCAAAAAAAGGCCTTGGTTGCCCGGCATCGGAGCGTGATTAAACAACAGAAAAGCTGAGGTCGATATAACAAAATGCAATAGCTGAGGATAAACTCTAGCCCCTCGGCCTTGCTGGAGAAGAAATCGAGCATGATCACTATGCTTCAAAAATAAGGGTGGATCTGACCAAAGGTGACCTAATACCTCTTGTAAAAATCGAGGACAACTGGATCGATGGGACCCAGTACGAAGGGACAAGTGTATACACTTAGGAACCCCTCTACATGAGTTGTGTAACAACCCATATGATTGCTTCATGATTTACCACTCTGTTTCCCCCATTTTTTCTTCCTTATGTGTTGTTCAGTCATATTATGTGGTATCGAGTTAGTTTGTTCGGGTTCAGATTGGTTTTGGAGAGGTTTGAGTCACTTAGTGTCTTTTGAATATGCGTAAATTAGAAAAGTCAACCTGGCATTGACTTATGTAAAAAAGGGCTTAGATATGAATTTTGATGGTTCAGATAGCTTTGTTAGGTGATTTGGTGCTTAGAAGCGTGATTGGAATATAATTTCGAGGTCCGTGGTAGATTTAGGCTTGAATTGGCGAAATTAGAATTTTGGCGCTTTCTGGTTGGTAGTGGGAGTTTTGATGGGCCGGATTGGAGTTCCGAAAATTGCAATAAGTCCTTCATGTCATTTGTGACATGTATACAAAATTTTAGGTCATTGGGAGGTGGTTTGATAGAATTTTTTATAGTTTGCGGAATTTAGAAGTTTTGGAATCCTTAGGATTGAATCCGAGGGTGATTTGGTGTTTCGATGCTGATTTGAGTGTTCCGAAGATTGGTATAAGTTTTAATAGAAGTATACGACTTGTTTGTACTTTTGGTTAAGGTCCCTGGGGCCTTGGGATGATTTTAGATGGTTAACGGGAAGTTTGGTCGAATATCGCAGATGCGGATGGTATGTCGCACCTGCGAGCCCGTAGATACGGAGATTGGGTCGCAGGTGCGATAAGGGAAATTAAATGAAGAACTGCAGACGCGGTTGGTTAGGCATAGAAGCGGTCCCGCAGGTGCGGGAATTGGACCGCAGATGCGGTATCGCAGGGCAGAACATATAAATAGTTGCCTTCGAGAAATTATTGCTAAGTTTCACCATTTTTGAAGATGGGAAGAGAGCTAGCGCTGTGGTTTTTCAAGGAATCGAAGGGTTTTTGTTGCGTAAGCTTCTTAAGCCTTGTTAATTGTGTTTATGACCATCATTGTTTAATCATGGTATTAGTGAAAAATTAAGGAGGAAGTTGGGAGATTAGGGCTTGGTATTGGAGACTTTGATTCAGGGATTTGAAGGGTTGTTTCTGGTTGATTTTTGGTGTATTTAATATGTATGAACTCGTGAGAGTATAAGGATTCTAGTCTTGTGAATTTTATTAAAATCCAAGACGTGGGCCCGAGGGTCGGGGGTCACGATCCTAGTTCGCCCTCCATGAACTATCGTGACGGCACCTAGTCTCTACAACTAAGTAAGCCTAACAAATGCAGAAAAGAAACAATTTTGGAAAAGAAAATTATCAAAAACTGAGATAACAAAATCAAATAGTGTTTAAGATGCCGCCTGGCATATAACAGTATAAGAATCTCAAACTAATATTCCCAAAATCCGGAACCCCATGAATCACAACCTAAGAGATACATATAAAGTTCTAACTCCAGAAATGTCTATCAACAAGAAAAATATAGAAGGGCTAAACTAGTATAGAATAGAAAGGGACCCTTTGGTCTGCAGAGTGGCAGATATACCTCGGAGTCTCTACAAAAGCGCCTCGCCTTAAGGGTAATAAGACTGAGTGAAAGTACCTGGATTGGCACATGAAACACATGCATAGAAAGGGTATGAGTACACCACAACGGTACTCAGTAAGTGCCAAGCGTGACCTTGGCCGGGTAGTGACGAGGAAAGTCAGGGCCCTACTGAGGTTAAATGAAAAGCGAGGTAAACCAGTATAGAATACGGCAATATAATTAAGTGCGACCAGTAAGAAAGAATAATGAGAATAATAATAACTACAACATAGACAAAATAATCACAAAAGGAATGCCGCTCAACACAGAGATAACAATCGGGGATCTCTCAGTATCCTAAGGATCTCTTAGTATCCTCAATATGTAAGTTGGGGATCTCTGAGTTACTCAAGGATCTCTTGCTATTCTCAATACATATGCAGGGGATCTCTCGGTATCCCAAGGATCTATTAGTATCCTCAATATACGTGTCGGGATCTCTCGATATCCCGTGCTACAATCCAAATCAATATATGTGTATGGGATCTACCGAAATACAAATCCTTAGTCCTAAAGTAAATAGACAGGGGGATCTCCCGGGATACCGTCCCGTAGTCTCAAAGTAAACACACAACAACAACATGAAGAATACTTAATTCAATTCAAATTTCATACCAAGGTAAGACTAGTATTTCAAACCTAGCATACTGCACATAATCCAAATTAGGCAGTTTGAGAAAATAAAAGCAACTAAGTCAAGTAGGTATGCTTCCCTAAGCTAACAACTACTTAAAGTTCAAGTAGCATAAGCAGGAAAGGAAACACAATTAAAGTTACTTAATGAAAACACGATTTTTCAAAAATTAGCACAAGTACTCACTTGTCATCTCACATACAAGGCATTTCAAATATCAACAATACCAAATCCTAAGGGGAGTTCCCACACATAAGGTTAGGTAAGCCACTTACCTCGAACCAGCTCAAATCAACCTGAAACCATGCTCTTGCCATGAGTACTTGACTGGAAATGGCCCAAATCTATTCAAATCAATTGCATAATATAAATAACACTTCAAGCAATTGGTTCCACTAATTAATTCTAAGCTAATATGCGAAATTAGGAAAAATGACCAAAACAACCCTCGGTCCCACAACTTGAAATCGGGTAAAACTTGCAAGTTCAAAATTCTCACACTCTCACAAGTTCATGCATACAAAATTACCAAAATTTGACCTCAATTTGTCCCTCAAATCATCACTCAAAGCTCTCCAATTAACCAAACCCTAACCCCCAATTTGCCACTGATTTGTCCTTCAAATTTCATGCTTACAATGATAAAGATCACCCTAATAACGAGTTTAGGTTCCAATAGTCTTACCTCCTTGAAGCTCCATTGAATCCTCTCTTAAAAACCTCCCAAAAATCTCAAAAGCATGAACAAGTCATATATCACTATTCGAACTTATACAAATCTTCAAAACACCTCAAACAATATCGAATCAACTGATTAGCATCGGATTCAAGCCCAAGAACTTCAAAAACTGTCAATTTACATTTTCGATCAAAAAGTCTATTAAACCCCGTTTGAATGACCTGAATTTTATAGACACGTCACATTCAATACTACAGAGCTACCCCAACTTCCGAAAGTCCATTACGACCCCGATATAGAAATCTCATTATCGAACTGGAAACTTCAAATTTTCAACTTTGGGTAATTCAAGCCTAATTAAGCTAAGGACTTCTAAAAACAATCTGAACACGCTCCTAAACCCAAAATCACCCAACAGAGCTAATAGAACTTACAAAATTCCATTCCCGAGTTCGTCTTCACATTGTTCCGACTACAATAAAAATTCTAAAACATACGCTCTCATTTAGGGAATTAGTGTCCCAAAAATCACTGAAAAGCTGAATAAATCCTCCCAACAAGTCGTAATAGCAGAAAAAAACACGGGGAATACAATAAATAGGGTATCGTGGCGTTAATTCTTAAAACGAACGACCGAGTCGTTACATCCTCTTACACTTAAACATTTGTTCGTCCTCGAACGAGCATAGAAACATACCTGAAGTAGTGAAAAGATAAGGGGTAGCGTCTGCACATATCCTGCTCGGTCTCCCAGGTCACCTCCTCGACCAGCTGACCCCCGCCACTGAACATTTATTGATGCAATATTATTTGACCTCAGCTTTCGAGCTTGCTTTTCCAATATTGCCATCAGCTCCTAGGATAGATCCTTGTCCAACTGGAGTAAACTGAATTCCAATATGTGGATAGATCACTATGATACCTCGGGAGCATCGAAACATGAAATATCGGATGAAATTTTTTCCAAACTGGGAGGTAAGGCAAGCTTATAATCAACCTCCCCAACACGCCTCAATATCTCAAAAAGGCCAATAAACCTCAGACTCAGCTTCCATTTCTTCCTAATTCTCATAACACCCTTCATTGGCAAAACCAAAAGCAGAACCCGCTCTCCGACCATATAGGAAACATCACGAACCTTCCAGTCCACTTAACTCTTCTGTATGGACTGCGTTGTACGTAGTCTATCTTGAATCACCTTAATCTTCTCTAAAGCATCCTGAACCAAAGGATTGCCCATTAATCTAGCCTCACCCAGCTCAAACCCACCTACCGGGGATCTACACCATCTACCATATAAAGCCTCATATGGTACCATGTGAATGCTGGACTGATAACTGTTGTTGTAGGCAAACTCCGCCAATAGGAAGAATAGATCCCAAGACCCTCCAAACTCAATCACACATGCACAGAGCATATCCTCAAGAATTTGAATAGTGCCCTCGGACTGTCTGTCCATCTGAGGGTAAATGTTGTACTCAACTCCACCCGAGTTCCCAACTCATCATAAACGGCTCTCCAGAACCGTGATGTGAATTGAGTACCTCTATCTGAAGTGATAGAAACTGGAATACCATGTAGACGGAAAATCTCCCAGATATAAATCTCCGCCAACCGCTCTGAAGAATAGGTAGTACTCATAGGAATGAAATGGGCGAACTTGGTCAGCCGATCCACAATAACCCTAATGACATCAAACTTCCTTAAAGTCTGTGGGAGTCCAACTATGAAGTCCATGGTGATCCTCTCCACTTACACTCTGGAATCTCTATCGGTTGAAGTAACCCATTGGTCTCTAATGCTCACATTTCACCTTCTCACAATTGAGGCACCGAGCTACAGACCCAACTATATCTTTCTTTATCTGCCTTAACCAATAGTGCTGCCTCAAATCCTGGTACATCTTCACGGCACCCGGATGGTTGGAATATCGCAAACTATGGGCCTCCTCTAGAATCAACTATCGAAGCCCATCAATATTGGGTATGCAAACCTGACTCTACATCCTCAATACCCCGTCATCACTGATAGTCACATCTTTTGCAATGTCATGCAAAACCTTGTTCTTGAGGACAAGCAAATGAGGGTCATCAAACTGACGCTCCGGATACGATCAAATAAAGAAGACCGAGAGACCACGCAAGCTATAACCCAACTAGGCCTCTCTGCTGCTAGTAAATATGCTAAACTCCCCAAATTCTCTGCCCGACGGCTCAAAGCATCGGCCACCATATTGGCCTTGCCTGGGTGATACAAGATAGTGATATCATAGTCCTTCAGCAGCTCTAGCCATCTTCTCTGATGCAAATTAATGTCCTTCTGCTTGAACAAATGCTGCAAACTCCGGTGATCAGTATAAATCTCACGAGGCACACCGTATAAATAATGATGCCATATCTTCAAGGCATGAACAGTAGCAGCTAACTCAAGATCATGGACATGATAATTCTTCTCATATACCTTTAACTGTCTGGACGCATAGGAAATCACCTTGCTGTGGTGCATCGATTCCACTCCAAGGCCAATCCTTGAGGCATCACAATAGATAGTATAGTACCCCAAACCTGTAGGCAATATCAAAATTGGGGCTGTAGTCAAAGCTGTCTTAAGCTTCTGAAATCTTGCCTCACATTCTTCCGTCCACAGGAACGGAGCCCCCTTCTGGGTTAGCCTGGTCATTGATTCTGCAATAGATGAAACCCCTCAACAAATCGACAATAATAACCCACCAAGCAAAACTGCGGATCTTTATAGCTGAGGATGGTCTAGGACAACTTTGAACTACTTCCACTTTCTTCGGATTCACCTGAATACCCTCACTTGAAACCACGTGGCTTAAGAATGCCACTTAATCCAACCAAAACTCACATTTTGAGAACTTTTCATATAACTTCTTCTCCTTCAAAATTCTGAAGCACTTTCCTCAAGTGCTTCTCATGATCTTCACGACTCCAAGAGTATACCAGAATATCATCAATAAAGACAATGACAAACGAGTCAAGATATGGGCAAAACACACTCTGCATCAAATTCATGAAGGCTTCTAGGGCATTGGTCAGCCCAAATGACATAACAAAGAACTCGTAATGACCATACCGAGACCTGAAAGTAGTTTTCAGGATATATGGCTACTGAATCTTCAACTAGTGGTAACCAGAATGCAAATCAATCTTAGAAAACACTCTTGTACTCTGTAGCTGGTCAAAAAATCATCAATACAAGGAAAAGGATAATGGTTCTTCATTGTAACTTTGTTCTACTGGCGATAATAAATGCACACACGCATAGAACCATCCCTTTTCTTCACAAACAAGATAGGAGCACCCCAAGGTGATACAGTGGGCCTAATAAAACCCTTACCAAGAAATTCCTGTAACCGATCCTTCAACTCAGGAGGAGCCACACAATACGGAGGAATAGAATTGGGTTGAGTGCTTGGCAAGAGATCAATGCCAAAATCAATATTTTATTGGGCGGCATGCCCGGAAGATCACCTGGAAACACATCGAGAAAATCACGTACTACTGGGACTAAATCAACTGTAGGGTTATCAATACTGACATCTCTCACATAAGCTAGATATACATCATACCCCTTCTCAACCATTTACTGGGCCTTAAGGAAAGAAATAACTCTACTGGGAGTGTGCTTTAAAGTATCCCTTCACTCAACACGCGGTATACCTGGCATTACCAGTGTCACAGTTTTGGCGTGACAATAAAGAATAGCATAATGGGGCAACAACCAGTCCATGCCCAAGATAATATCAAATTCTACCATGCTGAGCAACAATAAATTGGCCCTGGTCTCAAACCACTAAGTGCATCCAAACACGACCGATAAACGCAGTCTACAACAAGAAAATCTCCTACAGGAGCAGAAACATAAATAGGGGAACTCAAAGAATCCTGATATACACCCAAATATAGAGTAAAATAAAAAGACGCATAAGAATAAGTGGAGCTTGGATTGAATAGAACTGATGCATCTTTGTGATAAAAAAGGACAATACTTGTGATGATAGAATTGGAGGCAACCACCTCGATATGGGCAGGAAGGGAATATTATCGGGCTTGGCCTCCCCCTCTTGGGCAACCTCTACCTCCTCGACATCCACCTATAGCTGGCTGAGAAGGTGGGGTAGCAACTGGAGTTGTAAACATAGCTTGAGAACTTTGCGGGGCATGTTGTGGCTGAGAAGTCTGTAGAGGTGCACTCCTCCCAAGTATAGGGCAATCCTTCTTCACATGGAATGTGACGCCACACTCAAGACAAGCTCTAGGAGGATGTGATGACTATGACTGGCTCGGTCCAGGTTTGCTGGATTGACCTCTAAAAGCACCCCGCACAGGAGGCGCACTAGATGCTAGAGGTGCATAATAAAGCTTCTGAGGCCTAAGAGGAGCTACAATACCACTAGATACTAGGAGAGATGAATGAAAAAGGTGACTCATATAACACCTACCATGATGACTTGCTGCTGGGGCACGGGCATCAGGATAATGGCTCGACTCTCGAGACCTCTTGGTCTCCGTATCCTATCTATCCCTAGCATGTATACCCTCAATCCTCCTAGCAATTCTCACCACCTGCTGATAAGAAATATCCATCTCCAACTCATGATCCATGTTAGACTTGATACTAGGAATATGCCCATCAATAAACCGGTGAACCCTCTCCCGAACAGTAGAAACCAAAGACAGTGCATGTCTAGCTAAGCTGGTGTAACACACAGCATATTCCGAGACAGTTATAGTACCTTGGATCAAATGCTCATACTCTGCGCTCCATGCATCCATGAGGCTCTAAGGAACATACTGTCTGAGGAAAATATCTAAAAACTGAGTCCATGTTAGAGAAGCTACCTCATCTGGACTGCCTAACTCATAATTATGCCACCACTCATAGGCGACCCCTCGAAGGTAGAAGGTAGTGAAGGAAACCCCGCTCAATCCTGATATACCTATGATACAGAGAATGCGGTAGCACTATTCTAGAAACCCTAGAGCATTATCTGATACTAGACCATTGAATATAGGAGGCTTGTACTTCTTGAACCTCTCAAGCCTCCGCTGCTCATCCTTTGAAGCCGCTGCCCTATCCTCGGGCTGATCTAGGATTGCAGGCTATGCAGGAATAATCTCTGGACCTGATTAACATGCACTTGTTGCTCAGGAGTGCGGGCGGTGGGAGTCTGTGCTCCTCCCCCGGCCTAAGATGTGGCTATAGCAGGGGGAAACAACCCTGCCTGAGCTAGAGTGGTGCACATGATCATGAACTGTGCTAGAGTCTCCTGAAGTACTGGAGTAGTAGTAGCAGTAGGCATATCAGGTGCCCGGGCTTTGGCTGTAATAGCTGGCGGCTCCTCGCTGGCAGCTTGCGCGGGTGTTCTGGTTGCACCACATGCGTGCCTTTAGACTCTACCCCGGCTTTGGCCTCTGACTGCTGCAGTAGGGGGCACAGGTGCCCGATTATCTCGGGTAGCACGTGTCCTCATCATCTGTGAGAGAATAGAAGACATAAGTTTAGAATTGTGGCATCAAAATCTCACACGATAAGGAAGTCAAGTGAAATGGAATTTTCCTAACAGTTACATAACCTCTCGTAGATAAGTATAGACGTCTCCATACTCATTCATGAGACTCTAATAAACCGGCTTGTGATTCATGACTCTTATGAACCTAGAACTCTGATACCAACTTGTCATAACCCCAGTTCGCCCTTTGTGAACTATCGTGGCGGCACCTAGTCTCTATGACTAGGTAAGGCTAAAAAATGCAGAAAAGAAACAATTTTAGAAAAGAAAATAATTTAAAACTAAGCTAACAAAATGAAACAGTATTTAAGATATCACCGACATATAACAGTACAAGAATCTCAAACTAACACTCCCAAAATCCGGAACCCCATGAATCTCAAGCTAAGAGATACATAAAAATCTCTAACTCAAGAATTGTCTATCAACAAGGAAAATACAGAAGGGCTAAAATAGTACATAGAATAGCGTATACGGCAAAATCAGAGGCTCCAATTTCTCATCAATAATTCATTTTGAAAGATTATCTCGAGGCCTCGAGGTTGCGAGGCTGTGACCGAGTTCCCTCCCTCGTGGCTTGTCGATGCCCAGCCTAGAGGCAATATTGACCATGGCTAAGGCAAAAATAGGGAGTTCCCAAGACACATGGCTAAGTCTGACAAAGCCTAGCAGGCCTGTTCTGAACCCGAATCAGGGTGTCATGTCTAGCTGTCCGATCTCCATATCTTTCTAATTAATGTATTTTGTACTATGAGTGGATTTCCCTCCTATATAAAGGGGGTATTTGACACTTTGTAAAGGACGGTTGTTCCAGCTAATTCACACGTAATATACAAGAACTCTCTCTCTTCTCTCTCTAACATACTCTCTTGATAACATGGCTCTTATTTATTATTTTCATACTTGATCTTCATTTATTGCTTATCATTGACCATATAGAGCCTTCGCTGTTCGTTTTATAATTGTTATCCCTTCCTCGACTAACCTTAATAGCTCGAGCCCGAACCAAGTAATCGGTTTTGAGGCCCGATATCGGTTAGTCCGAAGCCCCAAATAACTAATCTATAGTTTGATTATAACTCTATTTTAGCTCGCGTTTCGTTTCTAACTTCATATATATAACATCATCTATCGAAACAACTATCATAAAAATAGATCACGCATTTTTAGAGTTCCATCAACAGATTTAATAATTATTACCATTTTCATGGTAAACGGTTTGGCATCGATCGTGGGGATAAAAATAATAGTGATTATTTTCTTGCAGGTTTCATTATATAATGCAAGTTATCTTTCACACTTTTTCTTATCTAAGATCTTCGATTTCAGGTCAAAATTTCTGGCTCAGTAACCATAGCTGAAAATGACAACCTTGAAAACCATGGAGAAAACGGTGTGGGTGTTCCGATCATTGGTGTGCCACCACAGAACCCTGAGAACGCACTGGACCGATTCCAGTAGATGCGAGTTCGCGTGACGCACAACAGATTGATGAAACCTTATGCACTGATAGAAGCATACAACAAGGCGACCAACAAGAAGCCCAAAAAACCCCAGCTATGGGAGAAGGGGAAGTTAGCCTTCAAGTTATTTTTGAAATGTTGCAGGCATAACAGCTAGCTATCACTTAGCTGCAAATCCACTCGTAAACTCTTAGAGCAATACACGGGGAACAACTCCCCCGGCTGAACAGGTACCGGAAAGATCGAGAAATAATGGATCGGTAGCCGATCCTTCCATCATACAATTTCTCGAGGACCTCACCAAAAGGATCGAGTCGGGCGAGAAAATGATAGCAGCCAATGACAAGAAGGTCGAAACCTATAACTCCAGAGTTCACCAAATCCCGGGCGCACCCTACAAAGATATAGACTTTAGATAATACGCTTAACGCTAGAGGGGGGGTGAATAGCGTTATAATAAATTTAGCGTAAACTTGCGAAAATTAATATTTGCAGGAAATAAATAAGTGCGTTAAATAAACAAAAGGAAAGAACGCACCGATGTATTCTGGTTCACCACAACACGTGGCTAGTCCAGTCCCCGAGAGACTCTCTCGAGATTTTCCACTAACTTGTCAAGCTTACGGGTGCTCAACAAACCTTTACAACTTGAGGACACAAGCCTCAACACCTTTGCTCGGAGATACAACACTCCAAGACTTCAACCAAGGAAACACAAATTCCTTACAACAAGAGAATCACAATTCTCTTACAAGTGTACAAAACACTAAACACTCAAACAAGACACTCCTTAATGAGTAGATATGAGTAAAAGAAGTAAGCTCAAGATCACAACAACTATGGACAAGACTTTGGCTCTCAAAAGCTTTATGAAATGAATATAAAATGATAAACAATAGTATGCAAGCTTATAGCAATAGAATGATCAGTTGTTGTGTGTTGTTGTGTTTAAAACACTGAAATGACGCTGTATTTATAGTTGAAAAACTTGGCATTGCCGTTGTCTAATTGTCAATTAAGAGTTGCTGATTTTACTCTGTGACAATCGATTGTCAAGAAGCCACAATCGATTGTTTGTCAATCGTTCCAAAAATCAATCCCAGATTTTACACTTAACAATCGATTGTCCAAGATCAACAATCGATTATTGGCAACGTTCAAAAAATCATTTCCAGATTTTACGTAAAACAATCGGTTATACCAAATCACTAATCGATTATTCAGCAACGTTCAAAAAATCCTTTCCAGATTTTAATTTCAACAATCGATTGTACAAAATCAACAATCGATTATTCAGCAACGTTCAAAAAATCTTTTCCAGATTTTAATATCAACAATCGATTGTACAAAATCAACAATCGATTACCTGACGGTATTTGAAAACTATACAACAACGGTCAGCTTCACAATCGATTGTGCAATGTTAACAATTGATTATTTATCAGACTTTGAAAATCATTTTAGACACTGCCTCGTGACAATCGATTATTATATACTCACAATCGATTATTTAATAACTTTGAAAAAGTCTGGAAGACACTGCCTCAACACAATCGATTGTCATATGTTCACAATCGATTATTTTGTGACTTTTAAAAAATCTGATGGACACTGTCTCTTCACAATCGATTGTCATTAGCTTCACAATCGATTATTCTGAGTTTTGAAAAACTTTGATGGACACTGCCTCATCACAATCGATTGTCATAAGGTTCACAATCGATTGTCATGCAGGTTTGAAAAACTTGATGCTCACTGCCTTCACACAATCGATTATCATTAGTTCACAATCGATTGTCATGCAGTCTTGGCTTAACCTAATCGATTATCATAAGTACATAATCGATTATCTTAGTCCAGATTTTAGAGGCATGTTTAAAAATCATTTTGACTGAAGTAAATATGCATGATTTAAAATCATTTAGCATTAAATTAAATATGCATGATTTTGTAAAAATAGTTTTACGAGAGAAGCCATGTCATGAGTCAAGTTGTCGGATCAAGATCACAATTAAGAACGACTCATTTAAACTATAAAACTTTTTCTTGTGCTTGAATCTCGTTATCCACCAATTGTGCGCTTGTACTTGAACTTCGCATATATCAATTTGCGCTTGTTTGTCATTCATCAAAACCTACACATAAGAACACACGTTTTAGTATAAAGCCTTGAGAACGTGTTTCCAACAATTTCCCCCTTTTTGATAATGGCAAACTTTAAGCGAGATATGCAACTTAAACAATTTATAATGACGATTCAAGACAAGTAAAGATATGCAATAAGTATGCGATTAGTTCCCCCTCAATATATGAATTCCCCCTCAATTTAAGCTTATAAATATTGAGAGTGCATACCCGTTATCTTCCCCCTTTTGCCATTAGCAAAAATAATATAAGAAGATGCCAAAGATGTAAATAAAACTTGTTTATTTATTGGAAAGAAAACGTGATTACTTAAAGAGAGTACAATAACTCAAGTAATAGCAGAACAATCGATTATTGATACGAGATAATCGATTATTAGACGACAGAAATCGATTTATTATTGCGCGTCATGCTTTATAATTCCCCCTACCTTTAGGGCGATACCTGCAAAAATTCGTTAGACGTCTCCGACGCTCAAGTTAGAAATCATGTAAAATAAAAAGATGCAATGCATGACTTAGATCAACGTGGAGTCAAGAATCCCGAGTTCACTACGAATTCGTAAGAAGGACTCTTTCTCTAAGAGCTTAGTAAAGATGTCGGCCAATTGGTCTTTGGTTTCAACAAATTCGATTTCAACATCGCCCTTGAGAACATGATCTCTTATAAAATGATGTCTAATTTCAATGTGTTTTGTTCGCAAATGAAGGACGGGGTTCTTCGTCAAGCATATGACACTAGTATTATCACATTTAAGAGGGATATGATCAAGACTTAGGCCATAGTCCAAGAGTTGTTGTTTCATCCAGAGGATTTGAGCGCAACAACTCCCCGCGGCTACATGTTCAGCCTCGGTTGTGGACAATGCAACACTTACTTGTTTCTTGCTAAACCAAGAAACAAGAGAGCTACCGAGCAAATGGCAAGTGCCACTAGTGCTCTTGCGGTCCAATTTGCATCCAGCAAAATCGGAGTCGGAATAGCCAACGAGTTGGCATTGAGAACCTTTGGGGGTACCATAGACCCACATTTGTAGTACCAACAAGGTACTTCAAAATCCGTTTTACCGCAGTAAGGTGAGACCCCTTTGGACACGATTGATAACGGGCGCATAAGCACACGCTAAACATGATGTCCGGACGACTAGCAGTGAGATAGAGAAGAGAGCCAATCATACCTCGATACTTCTTAGTGTCGACTTCCTTACCTTTCTCATCTTTGTCTAGATGATCGGATGTGCTCATGGGAGTCGCCATTGCTTTTGCATTGTTTATTTCAAATCGTTTCAGCAATTCTTTGCAATATTTGGCTTGGCAAATGAACGTACCTTCTTTCATTTGCTTTACTTATAATCCCAAAAAGAATGTTAACTCACCCATCATAGACATCTCAAATTCGCTTGTCATTAAATCGGAAAATTCCTTGCATAAGACATTGTTAGTAGCACCAAATATGATATCATCCACATATATTTGAACTAATAAAATATCATTGTTTTTATGCTTAACAAAAAGGGTGGTGTCAACTTTCCCCCTAATGAAATCATTTTCCAATAGAAATTTACTCAATCTTTCATACCAAGCTCGGGGAGCTTGTTTTAAACCATAGAGAGCCTTTTTGAGTTTGAAAACATGATCGGGAGATTTAAAATCTTCAAAACCGGGGGGTTGTTCAACATAAACTTCTTCTTGTATAACACCATTTAGAAAAGTACTTTTCACATCCATTTGATATAAATTGAAATTCATAGAAGAGGCAAAAGCGAGCAATAGACGAATAGCTTCTAATCTAGCTACGGGAGCATATGTTTCTTCATAGTCAATACCCTCTTCTTGATTATAGCCTTTTGCTACAAGCCTAGCTTTGTTTCTAGTGATTACACCATTTTCATCTAGTTTGTTTCGAAAAACCCATTTCGTACCAATTATGGTATGATTTTCGGGTCTTGGCACCAAATCCCTAACGTCATTCCGTTTGAATTGGTTAAGCTCCTCTTGCATTGCCAAGGTCCAAAATTCATCTCCAATTGCTTCGGAGATGGTTGTTGGTTCAATTTGAGACACAAAAGCAGTATGTCCTAAGGTGTTCTTAAGGGAGTTTCGGGTACTTACCTTTTCTCCGACGTCGCCAATTACCTGTTCGAGAGGGTGATCTTTGATTGTCCTCCACTCGTTAGGCATTGTCGTTTCTTTCTCCAATTGTGGCGCTTCCTCCATTGGTTGTTCCAAGATTTCATCTTTATTTTCCTTAGGCGATTCCTCTTGTATTTTGTCTTTCAAGCTATCTAAAATACCTGCAAGATCAAAACCGGAATCCTTTCTCGCCAAGCGAGCATTATTTTCGGTAAATACAACATGAGGGGATTCCTCCACAGTTTCGGTTCTTTTATTAAAAACCCTATATGCTTTGCTACGTGAAGAATAACCAATAAAAATTCCCTCATCGGACTTAGCATCAAATTTTCCCAATTGATCTTTGCCATTGTTATGAATAAAATATTTACAACCGAATACTCTAAAGTGGGAGATATTTGGTTTCCTTCCCTTATAGAGTTCATAGGGAGTTTTCATGAGTATCGGCCTTATGACTACTCTATTTAAGACGTAGCATGCGGTACTCACGGCATCTGCCCAAAAATATTTGGGAATCTTGGCCTCTTCGAGCATGGTTCTAGCCATCTCTTCGAGACACCTATTTTTCCTTTCCACCAACCCATTTTGTTGTGGTGTACGTGGAGCGGAAAAGATATGCTCGATACCGAGTTCGTCACAAAAGTCCGCAAAGAGATTGTGATCAAACTCTCCCCCATGATCACTTCTAATTGAAGTGACGGTTGTTTCCTTCTCGTTTTGAACACGCTTAAGAAAATATTTAAAATTCTGAAAAGCATCACTTTTATTGGCAAGAAATAAAGTCCAAGTAAATCTAGAATAATCATCAACAATCACAAAAGCATAACGATTTCTTCCTAGACTTTCAATGCGAGATGGTCCAAATAAATCCATGTGAAGCAATTGCAATGGTCTAGAAGTTGAAACAATATTTTTGGATTTGAAAGATGCTTTTGTTTGCTTCCCTTTTTGACATGAATCACAAATAGATTCATCTTCAAATTTTAAATTGGGAAGGCCAATAACTAAGTTTTGAGAAATCAATTTGTTCAAAAGATGCATGTTGATATGTGCTACTCTACGATGCCATAACCAAGTATCATCCTCTTTACTCATAAGACAATCAACATATTCGGGTGAGGAATTTGCAAGATCAACCATATAAATATTATCCACTCTAAAACCACGAAGGATAATTTTGAAATCACTACGTCTAAATACTAAGCATTCATCCGAATCAAATAAGGCAAGATTTCCCCTGTCACATAATTGACTTATGCTCAAGAGATTATGCTTTAAACCTTTAACAAGTAATATATGCTTAATAGAGGAATTTTCATCCTTACCGACCGATCCGATGCCAATAATCTTTCCTTTATTGTTATCCCCAAAAATCACACTTCCTCCTTCTTTGTGTTCTAGTTGAAGGAATTTGGATTCGTCTCCCGTCATATGTTTGGAGCATCCACTATCAAGGTACCATAGTACACTTGATCCCTTCAAACACACCTACAAAACAAATTAATGCGTTTTAGGTACCCATGCCATTTTGGGTCCTTGAGGGTTAGGCAAATCATAATGATGCGATTGAGTGATATGTCTATGTCATGTAAAACATGCAGGGGCAATATGAACAATGCGTCTACAATAATGACAAGTCACGTTGGGGTTATGCATCCTTCTAGGTTCATAGTAACTTGATGGACGAAAATGAATTACTCTATTTTCATTATGACTATTGCGCATTTCATGAGAACCATTTCTCCTACTATTAGTTCTAAAATGAGCAGCATTTCTAGAGTAATGGTCATGTCTAGATGTTCTAAAAGGTTCTAAACTCCTTCTAGTGTTTGGCCTAGAATATGCATCATTGCTAGGGTAGTCATTTCTAGGTGGCAAGTCATTTCTAGGTCTTCTAAAATGTTCAACATTTGTTCTAGCATGCATATTTGTTCTAAGATTGCTATTTCTACGATAAGCATTTGTTTTATTAATCCTAGGTTGAGCCTTAGGTGGTTGGGGTTTGGCGTCAACCTTTTCTTTAGGCTCATTCTTAAAGCCTATGCCATGCTTGGTTGATTTCAAATTAACAAGGACCTTATTCAAATTTTTGTGGGAAGAATTAAACTTATCTAAGGTACCTTTAAGTCTATCTACCTCATTTTCGAGATGCATGCAAGAAGAGCAATTTTTAATAGAACTTTCGGGCTTGTCGACGCTTCTTTTTCCGAAAAACTTGTTTTCCTCTTTCAGCTTCTCATTTCTAAAACCAGTTTTTCTAACTCCTTTTCTTTCAAAGAAAGCTGTTTTTGAAAATCTTTTTCTTTTAGAGAAGCAGTTTCTTTTATGCTCTTGACAGTTTTTGAAGCTTTAATAAATTCAGTATATAGCTCATCGAAAGCAGTTTGCATTTCTTCAAGAGTAAAGAAGTTTTTAGAAGAGATTTGACATACCTCATCTTGCTTGTCTTCTTGCGCCATAAGACAAAGGTTTGCGGCTTCGTCTTCTTCTTCTTCGCTTGACTCATCTCCGGAGTCTCCTCCCCAAGAAATGTATGCACGTTGCTTCTTAAAAGGTTTCTTCTCCTTTTTGATGTTTGGGCAATTTGATTTGATGTGCTCGGTTTCACCGCATTCATAGCACTTTATTTGCTCGCCTTGCTTTTTGCCCTTTCGTTCATACTCCTTTCGCATGAACTTTTGAAATCTTTTGATAACGAGTCCAAACTCGTTGTCTCCGTCCTCATCAACTTGAGGTTGGCTTGTGCTTGCCTTAAGCGCTATTCTTTGCCTCCTTTGATCATCAACAAGAGGGTTAAGTATTGTAGATTCATAAGTCTTAAGGTTACCTCTTAATGCGTCGATTGTGACATTTGAGACGCCTATGGATTCTTGAATTGCGTCGGCCTTTGATCGCCATGCCGGAGTGAGGCTTCTAAGAATTTTTCGAACAAGTTCTCTATCCGTGAATGTCTTCTTGAGGGCATGTAGGTCATTTACGATTATTGAAAATCGTTCGAACATTTCATCCACCTTTTCACCTTCCTTCATGTGAAATAATTCATAAGCATGGGTTAGGAAATCAATTTTAGCTTCCCTTACCTGGTCCGTACCTTCGTACGTAATTTCCAGCTTGTCCCACATTTCCTTTGCCGTTGTACAACACGATATTTTCCTGTAATCGTCAGCATTTACAGCACAATATAATAAATTAATTGCTTTAGCATTATTTTGAACCTTTCGGATATCATCCGCGTCATATTCTTCTTCGGACTTGGGAACCCATTCGTTTTCAACCTTTTTGGTTGGAATTTGATTTCCCTTTGTTATCACCTTCCAGAGATGAAAGTTGTTTGCTTGAACGAAAACTTTCATCCTCTCCTTCCAGTACGTATAGTTTGTACCGTTGAATAGTGGTGGTCGGGTGGAGCACTGTCCTTCCTCTATTCCTGCAAAAAAATCACGAGTAGAAGCCATGGAAGTTTCTCTCAAACTGTTAAGTCTTCAGAGAGTTGGGCTCTGATACCAATTGTTAGATAATACGCTTAACGCTAGAGGGGGGTGAATAGCGTTATAATAAAATTTAGCGTAAACTTGCGAAAATTAAAATTTGCAGGAAATAAATAAGTGCGTTAACTAAACAAAAGGAAAGAACGCACCGATGTATTCTGGTTCACCACAACACGTGGCTAGTCCAGTCCCCGAGAGACTCTCTCGAGATTTTTCACTAACTTGTCAAGCTTACGGGTGCTCAACAAACCTTTACAACTTGAGGACACAAGCCTCAACACCTTTGCTCGGAGATACAACACTCCAAGACTTCAACCAAGGAAACACAAGTTCCTTACAACAAGAGAATCACAATTCTCTTACAAGTGTACAAACCACTAAACACTCAAACAAGACACTCCTTAATGAGTAGATATGTGTAAAAGAAGTAAGCTCAAGATCACAACAACTATGGACAAGACTTTGGCTCTCAAAAGCTTTATGAAATGAATATAAAATGATAAACAATAGTATGCAAGCTTATAGCAATAGAATGATCAGTTGTTGTGTGTTGTTATGTTTAAAACACTGAAATGACGCTGTATTTATAGTTGAAAAACTTGGCATTACCGTTGTCTAATTGTCAATTAAGAGTTGCTGATTTTACTCTGTGACAATCGATTGTCAAGAAGCCACAATCGATTGTTTGTCAATCGTTCCAAAAATCAATCCCAGATTTTACGCTTAACAATCGATTGTCCAAGATCAACAATCGATTATTGGCAACGTTCAAAAAATCATTTCCAGATTTTACGTAAAACAATCGATTATACCAAATCACTAATCGATTATTTAGCAACGTTCAAAAAATCCTTTCCAGATTTTAATTTCAACAATCGATTGTACAAAATCAACAATCGATTATTCAGCAACGTTCAAAAAATCTTTTCCAGATTTTAATATCAACAATCGATTGTACAAAATCAACAATCGATTACCTGACGGTATTTGAAAACTTTACGACAACGGTCAGCTTCACAATCGATTGTGAAATGTTAAATCGAGTATTTATCAGACTTTGAAAATCATTTTAGACACTGCCTCGTGACAATCGATTGTTATATACTCACAATCGATTATTTAGTAACTTTGAAAAAGTCTGGAAGACACTGGCTCAACACAATCGATTGTCATATGTTCACAATCGATTATTTTGTGACTTTTAAAAAATCTGATGGACACTGTCTCTTCACAATCGATTGTCATTAGCTTCACAATTGATTATTCTAAGTTTTGAAAAACTTTGATTGACACTGCCTCATCACAATCGATTGTCATGCAGGTTTGAAAAACCTGATGCTCACTGCCTTCACACAATCGATTATCATTAGTTCACAATCGATTGTCATGCAGTCTTGGCTTAACATAATCGATTATCTTAGTCCAGATTTTAGAGGCATGTTTAAAAATTATTTTGACTGAAGTGAATATGCATGATTTAAAATCATTTAGTATTAAATTAAATATGCATGATTTTGTAAAAATAGTTTTACGAGAGAAGCCATGTCATGAGTCAAGTTGTCGGATCAAGATCACAATTAAGAACGACTCATTTAAACTATAAAACTTTGTCTTGTGCTTGAATCTCGTTATCCACCAATTGTGCGCTTGTACTTGAACTTCGTATATATCAATTTGCGCTTGTTTGTCATTCATCAAAACCTACACATAAGAACACACGTTTTAGTATAAAGCCTTGAGAACGTGTTTCCAACAATAGATTCGATGAAGTTCATGCAAAGGCCGTTTCCTAAGGAAGCGACTCCAAAACACATTCCAAAGAAGTTTAGAATGTTGGAACTCCCAAAGTATAACAGGACCTCAGACCCTAATGAGCAGTTACTGCCTACACGTGCGCAGTGAAGGGCCACGACATAAAATATGACGAGATGGAGTCCGTCTTACTAAAGAAGTTCAGGGAAACATTCTCAAAGGGAGCCATGATGTGGTATCACAAGCCAGCTCCTAAATACATAGACTCATTTGCCATGCTGGAAGACTCCTTCATAAAGGCGTATGCCAGTGCCATCAAAGTAGAAATGAGGAAGTCTAACGTGTTCAAGATCAAGCATAGGGTAAATGAAATGCTATGAGAGTTTATGTCTTTCTTCCATATAGAACAAATGGAACTAACCCCGGTCTTCGACGACTGGGTGGTGCAGGCCTTCACTCAAGGCCTGAATGAACGAAGCTTAGTAGTCTCAAGGCAGCTGAAAGAGAATCTAATCGAGTATCGAGTTGTAACCTGGTTGGATGTCCACAACCGATATCAGTCAAAGATCAGGGTTGAGGATGATCAACTAGGAGCCCTCTCGGGCTTAGTAAACCCGAGTAGGCTTCTGACGTTGGAGCCAAAGCCAAATAGGGGAAGATATCAGTCATACACCAAAGACAGGAGGAACACCGTAAGACGCAACCCACCTCGTAACGATCGATTTGTCAACCGAGGACAGAATCTCGGGGACTCATTAACATAATCAGATTTGATAGAAACATAGGGCCAACAACATCACCATGCTTATCAGAATACAACTTCAACGTCGATGTGTCGGATATCGTGTTCGCCATCAGCAAAATCAGAGGCACCAAATCGCCCAGGCCTATACAGTCAGATCCTTCTCAAAGGAATCATAACTTAGTTCGTGAATTTCATAATACACACGGCCATAGGACCGAAGATTACCACTAGCTCCGAGAGGAAGTAGCTAGGATCCTCAATAAATGTCATCTCTGAGAATTGTTAACCGACCGGGCCAAAAATCAATTTTGAGAAAGTGAGGCACTTAGGAAAAACGAAAGTAATGAGCCACAACATATTATTCACATCATATTGGGTGGCGTTGACTGTCCCCAGAAACCCGTAATGAGAAGGACAAAAATATCCATCACCAGAGAAAAACGAACCAAGGAATATGTACCCGAGGATGCCCTCACATTCAGCGAAGAGGACTTCGAGACCTTGTCTAAACCTCATAACGACGCACTGGCAATCTCTTTCCTTTTGAATATATTTCAAATGAAACGTATACTCTTGGATCCAGGTAGCTCGACCAACATTATCAGGCAAGATGGCAACAATGGATCTTATTCTCGCAATATTTTCGCAATAACGATTTCTCCATAAAAAATGTCCTGAATACTCCGAATCTAGCATCAAGGATTCGGCATTCGCATGACCTCAGGGTCGAAACTCCAAGCTCGTAAGCCCTATACGAGGTAGCGTGAAAATCATGAAACACCTCCAAGGCCAAAAGTTCCCTGAACACTCGGGGAATGGCATCAAAATCTCAAAAATCGCGCGACTTCAGGTCGGAATCTCCAAAATTGTAAGCCCTCAATGAGTCAATACCGAGCTTACGAGAACGGTTCCCGAGCCAAGACAACCTTGAGAACTTGGAGACTATTATCAATCACCATTCAGTAAAAAACCCGAGGCCATATGACCCCGAGCGGGCAAACTCGGTCTCGTAAGACCTATATAAGGCAACAACAAAAACTATAAGACCTCATGCAATGCATGAATCATTCTTGTACCAAGTATCCACAAATACTTTAAGATCTCAAAGGCATTAAAATTTTGTAAGACCTTACTACAGGTATAAATTCTATCTCAAAGTTTAGGCTATATATCAAATTTGTAAGATTCCTGAAAAGGCATATCCTCGATATAGACACCTAAACTACTACACTCGGAAGCAAAAATGGCCAGGCCAAGCACAAATGACTTTGATCATACGGCTGTACAAGCCAAATTAACGCGACTCAGGGACGCCCGACCGTCGCTACAAAATCATAGGCCATTACTTTGAATCTACTTTGATAAGAACCTATTACACAGGCTACCCTGAACATAGTCAAAAGAGCTTCGACCACGTCAGCTCCACATCACTGGATTCGAGATACTCATCCTCCGAGCCAAACCGCACGAGGTGCTCGACCATCGCCAAGAAATGACTAGAATCGAGGTTCCTGAACCGACGACGGGTCATGCAAAAAGTACTTCAAAAAGTCCTTAGTGAGGGGAAAATAAAGCCAACAAAAGGTCGCTTCGACCTAAAGAATAAGATCCATTGTTGCCATCTTACGTAAAAGGTTGCATCGACCCAAAGCGTAAGAGCCATTGTCTCCAACATACATAAAAGGACGCATCAGCCCAAAGCATAAAGCCATTTTTGCTAGCTTACATTAAAGGCCACATCGGCCCAAAGCATATGAGCCGTTATTGCCATCTTACATAAAAGGCTGCATCGGCCCAAAACTTAAGAACCATACACCAGCTTACGTAAAAGGCCGCATCGACCTAAAGCGTAAGAGCCATTCTTGCCAGCATACATAAAAGGTCGCATCAGACCAATGCGTTAGAGCCACTATCGCCAGCTTACATAAAAGTCCGCATCGGCCTAAAGTATAAGAGCCATTGTTGCCAGCTCATCTGAAAACTTAGGGGTTAATTGAGCTTGAGTCGTAACCCGACTCGGAGACAGAACCCAAAACAGTTAACTATATATGCCTAAAGGCAAAGCGTAAGAGCTATTGTCTCCAACTCATACAAATATGAATACTTATGGGTCCATTGAGCTCGAGTCGCAACCCAATTTGGAGACGAAACCCAAAATAGTTAACAACATATGCCTCAGGGCAAAGCGTAAGAGCCGTTGTTGCTAGCCAAATGAGCCTTGGCCACACACATAAAAGATCTCTTCGATAATAGGTGTAAGAGCCCTATGTCGCTAGCCCGCGTAAACATAAAGGCTTAAGGGTCAAATGAGCTCGAGTCGAAGCCCGACTCGAAGACTAAACCCAAAAGAGTTGAGCAAAAGCATAAGATCTGTAACGCCAGCTTATACTAAAGGTCGCATCGACCGAGCACTTAATAAGCTCCAGGGCCGTATCACGAATCTAAGGATTTTCACCAACTTTGAGACCAGTTCACCTTACCAAATTCAAGACAGAACGGGGCACAGAAGAGGTAAAGCCACATGTTTTCTTTTATACACATACGCAAAAAAACACATTCTCTATCTACACATATGCTTTGGAAATGCTACATAGAGAATGGCAAAATGTATGCTCCACGCTCGTTCGCCCTCGCTCGTGCCAACTCTTCCAAGAGGAAAAAACCCCTAGCGAAGATCTCCTCGAGAATCTTTCTTTGTGACATGAAAAGAGCTTTTTATTTGATCCTCTCTTCACGATCAAGGACCCTCCTCTCCGGAGTGGCACAACCTCGCCTCTGAAGTCTCTTCGATACCTACGACAGTAAGATTAATATGCGAAAAGGGAAAATTTCTCTCCAAATTAACAAAGAGTAAGGAAAAGGTAGCACACACACATACCATGATGTTTTGCTTCCCATCTGCCCCGGGACACAACTCTCCACCTACGCTCGTCACAAGTCGAGTGGGTCACCAACTTTCAAACCCAACCAGGAAAATTAAGAATGCCGGTCGATGCCTATGAAATAGCTTCAGAAAAGGAGGAAACATGGTTACAAAACTAGCCTTCACCATAAGAAAATTTGAGAAGGCACAAGATGCACTGGTTACGTGTATAGTTCCATCCCTCGGGGAATGGCATAAATTCTATGGGGACAACATCAACAGTCCGGACCTAGATAAATCCACTCATCCATTCCCGATCTTCATCTTTCTCATCGTCAACAACAAAATGCGTGGTCAACTGGCGCCGCAAGGTTAGCAGACCTCGATGGTAATAGGGCCGGTACAACCTAATGAGATGACTGAGCATGAATTCAAGCTCCACCTCCTCCTCCAAGAACCTCATTATCTACACTATTCGCCAAAAGAATGGGTGTATATGTGCCAAGGTAACCCGATACTTTAAAGAGCAGTCGAGCAAAACCCTATCAAGGGGGCCTAGCGTGAAATGAATATGAGTACACATTCAGGAACCCATCGCAGGATCCGTGATGCCCTCATCTGCGAAAAGCACCCGTAACACCACCTTTCCCCCATCCGCAGTCTCTCCTCACTAACTCAAGGTGATATTCTCTTATCGAAGAAATAATCTTCAAGGCAAACCCTCATCGATCCTGAGCACTGGAAGCGGAACCCTCCTCTCAGTACCGGATGGACCACATGACAACAGACACGGCTATGGCGAGACTAGAAAACCAAAGTAGGAACCTGCACAAATACTTCAATGCTAAGGTAGTGAAGGGCTCAATGCCAAAACAGAAGGATGACTATCTTAAATAGTGGGATCTCCTAAGAAACGGAAGCGACCTATATATATATATATATATATATATATATATATATATATATATATATATATATATATATATATATATATATATGAAGAAACGACATCATCGCCAATCCCTTGGTGGTACCCAACCTCGAGGATGTCTATCAAAAATAAGTTAGGCTTTTTAAGAAGCCAACGACATCTCCAGTACCGAGGTGGTACCCGACCTCGAGGACCTCCATCAAAAAGAAGTTAGGCCTTAAGAAGCCAACATCATCATCTTCAGTCCCGAGGTGGTACCCGACCTTGAGGATCTCTATAAAAAATAAGCGAGACTTTATGAAGTCATCGGCATCATCTCTAATCCCGAGGTAGTACCCTGCCTCGAGGACCTCTTTCAAAAGAAGTTAGGTTCTAGGAAGCCTTTAGCATCATTAAAGGATTCGAGATGGTACCCAATATCGAAAGTTCCCCTCAAGAAGAAGAGTAAGTATTTCGAGCCCCGTCCATAAGGGTTCGACCTCGAGATATTGCCTAAATCTCGACAACCCCTCATCTAAGACCTATCTAAAATGTCTTAAAGATTAGTTACATCAAGTTCAAAGCTTTTCCAGGTTCCTAAAGCTAACCCTCACTCAGAGACTGCTCTAAAAAGATTTAAGCCTCGATGTAATATTTTCATATGACCCAAGTGTCCCGACAACTTGAGGTTATCGGACCAACTCAAGCTTGGTCCAAGGAACAACAGAGGGCTCCAAGAGGTACGTTTTATCAACCAACGACCAGAAAGAATACTCGATTCCAGATTAGATATGGACAATAGTCAGTAGAGGCATACATTCATAGTCTTCACAAATATAAAAGAATATGGCAAGCATCCAAGACGAAGGTCAAGAAAATATTTGTATGTTCATAGACGTTCGGTTACCACAGCCCGCGAGGGGTCCTTACATATGATTACAAAAGCCCACATGGGGTCCTTACACAGAAATAAAGAAGTAGAGGGGTGTACACCCATGGTAAAAGCCTAAGGGCCCAGTCTACCCTCGAAGGTTCATCTCCGATAGCAACATCTCCGAGCACCACCTCCTCGAGCTCGCATCCTCGAAGGCGATTCCTTCGACCACTACCTCCTTTAGGTTCCTAGCTCGATCCCATGAAATAATATTTCTAAGGGAGAAGATGGAGAAGAGGAAAGGGGAAGGATGCAAAAGAGGCAGAAAAAAGAGACATAGCCCACCAAACCCAAAGATTTAAGGTTCAGCGGGCACCAGCATCAACAGCCGGTTGTGCCACTTTATCCCTTGGGAAAAAACCCAAGGAATAAAGTTCAATAGTAGGCCAGGATAGGAGAGTGAGCAACAGTTTATGGTTCGAACGCTCTCCCGAGTAGCGATGTAAAGTCCAAATGCCCTTTTAGATTTTAAGAAGTCGATCACCCCTGTATGAGATGGTATGATCTCGCTCGACAAAGGGAAGCTCGGGCAGAAGTCTACCACACAGCTGATGAGAATGCTGCCATACAACCTTAAAGTCGTGAACCCCAAACATGGTGGTTAGCAATGGAGGAAGATAATGAGAAGAAAGAGATGGCTGAATGGAGAAGGGCACTTGGTTAAATAAATAGTGTCGTAATGACCCTATTTATAGGTGGTGATAACACGTCCATCACTTCCTTTGAAAGATGGATGAGCAAGCACAATCAATGCGTTGTTGAAACTTGAATCGATAGCAGTACTATTACTTTAAAGAATGGGAATCGATAGTGCACTGAATGACGCTGAGAAGACAAGTCTATGGGATGTCTCAGTTATTGTGAATGCCTACGTCATGGGTTGCAGCATCAGTATGAAGACGTCATGGGAAAATCGAAGAGTTGGGAATCAAAATCATTTCCTATCACTTTGTTCTAGGAAACACGAAGACTATCTGTATACGAAAAAATTGGAGGGTCCAATTTCTCATCATTAATTCATTTCGGATGATTATCGCAAGGCCTCGAGGTTGTGAGGCTATGATTGAGTTCCCTCCCTCTAGGCTCGTCGACACCCGGCCTAGAGGTATTATTTACCATAGCTGAGGCAAAAATGGGGAGTTCCTATGATACACGGCTAAGTTTGACAAAGCCTAGCTGGCCTACTCTAAAGCCGAATCAAGGTGTCATGTCTAGCTGTCCCATCTTCATATCTTTACAATTAATGTATTTTGTACTATGAGCGGATTCCCCTACTATATAAAGGGGTTTTTTGACACTTTGTAAAGTACGGGTTTTCCAACTACTTCGCACAGTAGACTCATCAGCTTTAGCTACAAATTCGCAACTCCAAAATTCTCGTTAACAATCCGAAACAACCTTGAGGTCTTCAAGACCTCAACCAAAAGCATGAACAAGTCATACACCACTATCCAAACTTATACAAATCTTCAAAACATATCAAACAATATCGAATCAACCAATAAGCATCAGATTCAAGCCAAAGAAATTTAAAAACTCTCAAATTACGTTTCTGATTAAAAAGTCTATCAAAACTCGTCCGAATGACCTGAAATTTTGCACACATGTCACATTCAATACTACAGAGCTACTCAAACTTCCGAATTTCCATTTTGACCCTAATATAAAAATCTCACTATCGAACCGAAAACTTAAAAGATTCAAATTTTGGCATTTCAAGCCTAGTTAAGCTACAGACTTCCAAAATACAATCCGAGCACGCTCCTAAACCCAAAATCACCCAATAGAGGTAAAAGAACCAACAAAATTCCTTTATGAGGCTGTCTTCCCACTGTTCCAACTACAGTCCAAATTCTAAAACTTAAGCTCTCATTTAGGGACTTAGTGTCTTAAAACTCATCGAAACTCCGAATAAATCCTCTCGGCAACTCACTATTGCAGAAACAAACACGATGAGTGCAGTAATAAGGGGTCAGAGGGGTTATTTCTTATAAAATGACCGGTGGGGTTGTTACATAGGTTTTGATCAATTTCGGTATTTATGATGTAATTTGATTATTTTCGCACGGGCTTTGTTCCCTTAGCATATATTGATGTTATGGTTCTGATTTTGGTTAGATTTGGGGCATTTGGAGGCCGAATCGAGAGGAAAAGGCATCACAAACTAGAGTTTGGCTTGGCTTGTGGTAAGTAACGCTTCCAAACTTAGTTATGAGGGTTCGAAACCCCAAACTGTATGTTCTATGATTACTATTGAGGTGACGCAAATGTCAAGTGATAGGCAAGTGGGCGTGCACTGTGAGAAATGCAGCCTGGATCATTCCAGAGTACCACTTAGTGACTCTTTCTTGCTGATATCTATGTTGTACCTATGTGATTAAGTTAATCAACAGCAAATCATGCTAATTATAATGTTAAGGCTTCATACCAATACCGTTGAGACCCAAGAGGTCATTTCTTGCTGTCACATCATTTTCTTCATAATTATTCTGTACTCGGTCCTGTTCATGCATATTAAATCATGCCTCAATCTCGATTGTTGCTATTTGACATATCATATCATTGTTAAGGCTAGTATCATGACATTTTGAGCCAGCATGTGTGAGACTAGAGAGTAATGACTGAATGAGGTCGAGAACCTGATATTGAGTGATAGTATGGGATCGGGCTGCGTGCTGCAGCAAGATATTGAACATTCCCTCGTTGGCTTTTTATAGAGCTTGGGCTCACCGAAGCTCCTCTGGAGTCTTTACACCCCTAGTGAGCACACATGGTGATATTGAGGGATGGATTTTCCCTGGACATGAATCTTATCCGAAGATAGATCTTCTCTGTAGGGATGGAATGGCCTTCCTCGATACTAGATGACTACGGTAAGTGATGTATATATTCTTGGATGGATCTTCCTTGGTCTGGATGGCCATCTACAATACTGAGTGGTTGAGAACTTATAAGTAGAGGTATGCGGAACATTGATCATTTTATCTGTGGATTAGTACTTAGAGTTTTACCGAGATAATTACTTCGTACTGGGCATATCGTAAATACTTACTGTTGAGCTTTTATTTGAACTACAAGCATGTCTACTTTTCTGTACAATTATATGATTTCTTGTTGAGGTTTGGTTCGTCACTACATGTGAGTCCATAGTTTGGACTTTTTACTTACTGAGTTGGTGTACTCACGTTACCCCCTGCACCTTGTGTGCTGATCCAGGTATCTCAAGCCACAATAGAGGCTGCTGATCATATCATTGTGGACTTTTCCTTGGAGATTGCGAGGTAGCTGCTTGGAAACTACAGGTCTTTCTTCTCCTTCCTTATATTTTTATATGTTGGATACTCTTAGATCGTGTTGGTCATGTCATTTCGGACAGTTTAGTAGTTTTGGCTCATGACTTAGTTACAAGTTTTGGATTTATTTATTTCTACTGGATTTAGTTTGTACTTTTATCTCATTGGATTTCTATTAAACATATGATTTTCTTAAGTTTTTATTTGAAAAATGCAGTATTTGGGAATAAGTGGCTGGCCTATTATCATGATAGGCGCCATCACGACAGGGCCAATTTTTGGATTGTGGCAATTGGTATCAGAGCCTAGGTTGAATAGGTCTCACGGGTCATGAGCAGGTTTAGTAGAGTCTCATAGATCAGTACGGAGACGTCTGTACTTATCCTCGTGAGACTGCAGAACCTTTAGGAAAAAACTTCTTGTCGTGCGAATCTGTTGACTCTAGTAACTAAACTTCTATTATTATATTCTCTAATAGATGGTGAAGGCACGTGCTACCAATCAGGACAGACGGCCACTAGTACCAACAGTTAGGGCTGCTAGAGGCTGAGGACGTAGTTGAGGCCGTGGTAGGGGCAAGGGTGTGGCTTATACAGCAGCTAGGGCAACACCTGCAGATCTACCCACTATTGCAATTCATGACCAAGCTCCACCGGGGGATGCTCTAGTAGCACCAGCTCAGGAATCGACTATGCCTATTGTTATTTTGGGTCTCCAGCAGACCTTGGCTCAGATCTTGACCGTGTGCATCAGTCTTGCTCAGACAGACATAGTTTCTACGACAGCAGCTACTTCTTAGGCTGGGAGAGGCACTCAAACTCCCTCCACCCGTACACCTGAGTAGGTTATTCAAGGACAATAGATACCAGAGGCACCACTAGCCTAGTAGGTTGCACGTGCTCAAGATTTTATGGTTCCAGTTATGCCTGACAACAAGAAGCATCAATTGGAGAGGTTTGGTAGACTTCAGCCTTTGACTTTTAGTGGTGCAGAGGGCGAGGATGCCCAGGGTTTCTTTGATATGTGTTAGAGGATGTTGTGTACAACGGGTATTCTGGAGACTAGTGGGGTCTCATTTACTACTTTTCAATTTTCTGGAGCTGCCTTCATTTGGTGGGAGGCTTATAAGAGGCGTAGCCATGTGGTGCACTGCCCCTTACTTGGCACCAGTTCTCTATTCTCTTCTTAGAGAAGTATGTACCGCATTCCCGTAGATAGGAGCTGTGGAGGCAGTTCGAGTAGCTACGTCAATGGGATATGACTATATCACAACATAAGATGAGATTCTCCGAGTTGGCCCGTCATGCTATCTGGCTAGTTCCCACGGATAGGAAGAGGATCAGGAGGTTCATTGATGGCCTCAACTATCAGCTATGTGTTTTTCTAACCAGAGAGAGTATCTGGCTCCCTTTTGTAGATGTGGTTAACATTGCTAGACAAATAGAGTTAGTTCACCACCAGGAGCGGGATGAGAGGCAGGCCAAGAGGTTTCAGGGATCTGGTAGCTTCAGTGGTGTTCATTCGGAGGTGAATCTCAGCACGGCAGAGGCTGTTCATTCAGACATGCTCAACTAGCCCGTTCAAGTCACCATGGTGGGTCATCTGGCCATGGTTCTCATAGTTCATATCAGGGTCAGTCGTCTCTCAGGCCCTTCAAGCTCAGAGTTCGACTCAGGCACTATTAGTTCAGGGGTCATCTATGCCTAGTTCTTCTACTAGGCATCCTGGTGCGCGACGATCCCTTCAGCCCCCAGCACTATTTGACAGGAGAGGTTTATTCGAGTGTGGGGATTTGGGTCATATTAAGAGGTTCTTTCCTCGTCTTACGAGAGGTTCATCCCAGCAGAGGAGTCAGCCTTCGGCTTCAGTACCATTTACTTCACCACCCGCTTAGTCAACTCAGGGTGGAGGTCAGTCAGCTAGGCGCCGCCCTAGAGAGGGAGGTCGATTAGGTGGTGGTCAGGCCCATTTCTATGCCCTCCCAGCCAAACCAGATGCTACTGCTTTATATGTTGTGATTACATGTATTATCTCAGTCTGCCATATAGATGCCTCTATATTATTTAATCATGGTCCGCCTTTTGATATATGCCATCATATTTTGCCAATTATTTGGATATGCCTCGTGAGTCTCTTATTTTATATATTCATGTATCTATTGTGGTGGGTAATACTACTATTGTGAATCGTGTATATCAGTCGTGTATAGTGACAATTGGGGGTTTGGATACCCGAGTGGATCTCTTGTTGCTTAGTATGGTTGAATTTGATGTGATATTGGGCATGGATTAGCTATCACTGTGCCATGCTATTCTGGACTATCATGCTAAGATAGTGACATTGGCTATGCCGAGGTTGCCACAGATTGAGTAGCGAGGTTCGACTGATTTTGTCCCTAGTAAGGTAATTTCGTTCTTGAAGGCCCAACGGATGGTTGGGAAAGGTTGTCTTTAATACTTAGACTTTATGAGAGATATTAGTGCGGAGACTCCTACCATTAATTCAGTTCCGATAGTGAGGGACTTTCCGGATGTGTTTCTTGCAGACCTGCAGGGCATGCCCCTAGACTTGGATATTGACTTTTTTTTTATTTGGTGCCGGACACTCAACCTATTTCTATTCCACCGTATCATATGGCACCAATGGAGTTAAAGGAGCAGCTTCAGGAACTCCTTGATATGGGTTTTATTAGGTTTAGTGTGTCGTCCTAGGGTGCACCTTTCTTATTTGTGAAGAAGCCTTCTCTGTCAAAATGTTGACACCAGTAATGTTCTTCCAGGATGCTTTGTATATTCCAGAAAATATCTTTGTTAGGTTCAGGGTATGCGTCTATTGTATCTTTGGGTTGAATCATTTGGCAAGAGAAGATGGTTTTATTGGGTTTTTTGAGACGAGAATGGTCAAAGCTTATGGAAACGGTTTTGTCACTTCTTTTGGTAAATGTTGGTTCACCAGATTGCCAGGATTCCTCCGATTCTCTTAGCTTCTCATAATTTGTGATCCAAGAATCAGCAAGGATTTTTATAAGCTCATCCCTAGAAATATGTCTGGATATTTGGGTGCACATGATGTTTCCTTTAGTAACATCAATATTTAAGAGTAAGGCATTTTCTCCTTCGGGTAGGCAAAGATCCATGGCACGATTTTGGACTTGCCACACAATTTGGTAGTGAAGGGAAGCTTGAATGGAGTCTTTGGCTTGTAGGGCTCCCTGGATTTGGACTTGGAGTTTTAGGGCTTCGGTTAGGTATGGGTCATAATAGGACATGTTGAAATTTGGAAAGATAGTTATGAAGACAGTTCCAACATTCAGAGTAACTTCGGCAGTACGCAAATTTGCATGTTGGTATTCCAAATATCTCGTATCTAGAAGAGAAAGTTGAGCTACAACAGGTTGATCTTTTCTTCCATGATATGTTAAAGCAATTCAGATAGTACCAAAATGGATATGGGTAAACCATGATCTCTCCATTGCCTGGGAAAATCATCTGGTATTTGAATGGTGATAAATTGTTCCTCTCGAGTGAAAAGAATAGGATGTTGGTCAAGTTTTCAGACAACAACATATTCTTTTACACCTTTTGGTCTGTGTTAGACTAGGGGACGAATTTGGGTCCATGGGGCAAAAGATTTTTCGGCAAAAGCTGAGTAAGAGTTTATGAGGGGTAGTTTAGTGGAGGATACTTTCTGTTCATCAGGTAGTATATCTACTTCATAAAGGTAATTATCTTTTGGACAAGGTTTTATATAGAGTAGGGGACATATTCATTTTTGCAAGGGAAGAGGATGATGAAAATGACTCAAACATATCTAGTAAACTATTCCTCCAAAGGATGAGCTGGCTCTGATACCACAATACAAAAAAACAAAGGAAGAGGCTCAAAGAAATAAAACTAAACCATAGATACGAATATTTTCCTACAAAGGGGGCTGACTTAAAGGTTGGCGCTATGAGGATGTGCATCTATTATAGGCAGTTGAACAAGGTTATGATCAAGAACACGTATCCTTTGCCTCGCATTGATGATTTATTTGACCAACTTCAGGGAGCGAGAGTGTTCTATAAGATTGATCTTCGTTTAGGATATCACTAGATAAAGATCAGGGACTCGTATATTCTTAAGACAGCTTTCGAGACCCATAATGAGTTCCTTCTTATGGCTTTTGGGCTTACCAATACCCCAGTAATATTCATGCATTTGATGAACAACATGTTTCAGCCTTATCATGACTCATTTGTCTTGTATTCATTGATGATATTCTTGTTTACTCGCGTAGCCAGGAATAGCACACGGAGAATTTGAGAGTTGTGTTGTGGAGATTGAGGGAGGAGAAACTTTATGCAAAGTTCTCCAAGTGCGAGTTTTGGCTCAATTCAGTGACTTTCTTAGGGCACTTGGTGTCTAGTGAGGGTATTCATGTTGATTTGAAGAAGATAAAGGCGGTTTAGAGTTGGCCCAAACTGTACTCAACCATAAAGATTTGTAGCTTTCTTAGTTTTGCGGGTTATTACCGCTGGTTCGTTAAGGGATTTTCATCTATAGCATCACCATTGACAAAGGTGACTCAGAAGGGTACTCCATTCATGTGGTCGGATGAGTGTGAGGCGAGCTTTCAGAAGCTCAAGACTGCCTTGACCACAGCTCCAGTGTTAGTTTTGCCATCAGCTTAAGGTTCCTATACAGTTTATTATGATGCTTGAAGAGTTGGTACTGGATGTATTTTGATTCAGAATGGTAGAGTGATTGTGTATGCTTCTCGTGAGTTGAATCCCCATTAGAAGAACTACCAACAACAACAACAACAACAACCCAGTATAATCCCACTTAGTGGGGTCTGGGGAGGGTAGTGTGTATGCAGACCTTACCCCTACCCTTGGGTAGAGAGGTTGTTTCCAAATAGACCCCCGGCGTCCTTCCCTCCAAGAACTATCCACCTTGCTCTTGGGGAGACTCGAACTCACAACCTCTCGGTTGGAAGTGTGGGTTGCTTACCATCAGAGCAACTCTTCTTGTATCATTAGAAGAACTACCTTGTTCATGATTTGGAGTTGGCTACCATTGTCCACACGTTGAAGAGTTGGAGGTATTATCTACATGGTGTGTCTTGTGAGGTGTTTAATGTCATCGTAGCCTCCATCACTTGTTCAAGCAGAAGGATCTCAATTTGAGGTATTAGAGATGGTTGGAGCTGCTAAAGGATTATGATATCACTATCTTGTACCATCCGGGAAAGGCCAATGTGGTGGCCGATGCCTTGAGTAGAAATGTGGTGAGTATGGGGAGTTTGGCATATATTCCAGAGGGGGAGAGACCTCATGCAGTTGATGTTCAGGACTAGGCTAACCAGTTCATGAGGTATGATATTTCGGAGCCCAGTCGGGTATTAGCTTGTGTGATTTCTCAATCGTCCTTATTTGATCACATCAGAGAGCACCAGTATGACAGTATGATGATCCTCATTTGCTTGTCCTTAAGGTCAAGGTTCAGCACAACAATGTCACAGATGTGACTATTAGTGATGATGGGGTTTTAAGGATGTAGGGCCAGATATGTGTGCCCAATGTAGATGGGCTTCGGGAGTTAATTCTAGAGAAGACCAATAGCTTGCGATATTTCATCCATCTGGGTGTCGCGAAGATGTATCAAAATTTGAGATAGCATTATTGGTGGAGAAGGATGAAGAAGGATATTGTGGGATTTGTAGCTATGTATCTCAATTGTCAGCATATGAAATATGAGCATCAAAGACTGGGTGGCTTGCTTCAGTAGATAGATATTCCAGAGTGGAAGTTGGAACGGATCACCATGGACTTTGTAGTTGGACTCCCATGGACTTTGAAGAATTTTGATGCTACTTGGGTGATTGTGGATCGCCTGACCAAGTCTGCGCACTTCATTCTTGTGTGTACTGCCTATTCTTCGGAGCAGTTGGCAGAGATCTATATCCAAGAGATTGTTCGCTTGCATGGTGTCTCAGTTTCCATCATTTCAGATAGAGGTAATTAGTTTACTTCGTAGTTTTGGAGAGCCATGCAGCGAGAGTTGGGTACTTAGGTTGGTTGAACACAACTTTTCACCCTCAGACGAACGGGCAGTTCAGGCTTTCTATTAAGATATTAGAAGACATGTTGCATGCTTGTGTCATTTATTTTGGAGGGTCATGGGACTAGTTTCTACCGCTCACAGAGTTTTCTTACAACAATAATTACCACTCGAGTAGTCATATGGCTCCACATGAGGCTTTGTATTAGAGACAGTGTAGATCTCCATTTTGTTGGTTTGACCCGGGTGAGGCTAGGCTTTTGGGTACACACTTATTGCATGATGCTTTGGACAAGGTGAAGGTGATTCAGGAGCGGCTTCATACAGCACAGTCGATACAGAAAAGTTATGCTGACAAGAAGGTCTATTATGTGTCTTACATGGTTGGGGAGAAGGTTCTACTGAAGGTTTCACCCATGAAGGTTGTTATGAGATTTGAGAAGAAGGGTTAATTGAGTCCTCGGTTCATTTGGCATTTTGAGGTGCTTCAAAGGATTAGGGAGGTGGCTTATGAGCTTACTTTACCACTGAGCTTATCGAGTGTGCATCAGGTATTTCATGTTTTTATGCTCCGGAAGTATATTGGCAATTCTTCTCATGTTTTGGATTTCAGCACATTTTAGTTGGACAGTGATTTGACTTATGAAGTGGAGAAAATGGCTATTTTGGAGCGTCAAGTTCGAAAGTTGAGATCAACGGATACAAATCCAGTGAAAGTGCAGTGGAGAGGTCGGCCCATGGAGGAGGCTACTTGGGATACTGAGCAGGAGATGCAGAGCAGATATCCTCACCTATTTGAGGCTTCAGGTCTGTTTCTGACTCGTTCAAGGACAAACATTTGTTTAAGAGGGGGAAGATATAACAACCCGACTGGTTGTTTGATGAGTTATCGCTCTATTTCCCCTATTTCTGCTTCATTATGTGTTGTTCAGTCGTATAATGTGGTATCAGGATAGTTGGTTAGAGTCGGGTTGTTTTGGAGAGGTTTGAGACACTTAGTCTCTTTTGAATACGCTTAAGTTAGAAAAGTCAACCGGATGTTGACTTATGTGAAAAGTGGCTCGGATTTGAATTTCGATGGTTCGGATAGCTTCATTAGGTGATTTGGGACTTAGGAGCGTGAACGGAATGTAATTTGGATGTTCGTGGTAGCTTAGGCTTGAATTGGCAAAATTGGAATTTTGCAACTTTCCGGTTGGTAGTGGAAAATTTGATATTGGGGTGGGAATGGAATTCCGGAAATTGGAATAGGTCTGTTGTGGCATTTCTGACATATGTACTAAATTTCAAATCAGTCGGAGGTGGTTTGATAGATTTTTTGATCGTTTGTGAAATTCGGAAGTTTTGGAATCCTTAGGCTTGAATTGGAGGGTGATTTGGTGTTTCAGTGTTGATTTGAGTGTTCCAATGATTGGTATGAGTTTGAATAGAGGTATACAACTTGTTCGAACTTTTGGTTAAGGTTCTGGGAGCCTCGAGATAATTTCGGATGGTTAACAGGAAGTTTGGGAACTCGTTTTAGCAACTTCGGCTATTGAGTTTCTGTCCTAACCGCACCTGCGGATTGGGGACCGTAGGCGCGAGCCGCAGAAGAGGCATATTGACCGCAGAAGCGAAGGTCAACTGTTTGGGAGAACATCACAGATGCGGAAGGTATGTCGCACCTGCGAGCCCGCAGATACGGAGATTGGGTCGCAGGTGCAGTCACACATCCTTTTTACCGAGGGAAAATATAAAGGAGTTCTTTCAATTTACGTGACATTATTCGAAATGGAATTATTTTATATATTTTTTTAGAGTCGTCACTTGGAATAATTTAATTAGTGTCTCAAGTCACCGGTTTATTTTAAAAATCCCAAAATCGAGGAAAATTGACTTTATTTAGAAGTCCGCAAAATCAGAAAACTAGATAATGAGTTCTTAACTCGGGAGAAAGTGTTAGGTCTTCCCAGATTCCGTGGTTCTATCACAGTCACTTAACTATTAATAATTGGCCTAATTATCTTATTTACTACAAGTTTCAACCTATTATGCATTTTAACTTTCAACCGCTTTTAATTATTTTAAAAACTGTTTTTTAAGATATATGGAATTAATTCTTGAGCAAGTTAGGATTGTCGTACACTTGCCATTTGGGAATACACCGCAAATTATGCTACATGAAATACACCCGCAATTTGCAACATATTTATTTTATTATATTCGAGGTTATTATGGTCGAGTTACATGAAATGAACACCCAAGTTTTGGAATTAGGTATCGTAAATATGTCACAGGAACCGTATCCATAATCCTGATAATTTATTATGCGCCTAAAGAAAACTATGAATGTTCATATTTAAAACAAACTCGAAGATCAATACAAGGCTACTAATTGTGTACCTACTTGGGGTAGATGTACTACACCTATAATCATTTTGGATAAAGGAATTGGGCCAGCAATAGGCCATTGGGTTATTAGATCAAAGAAATAAAGGCGTTGAGGCCGTATGGGCTCATAATTAAGCCCAGAAGTAAAAGAACATCAAAGGCTTTTGCCAAGTCCTAAATTGACCATGGCTGTCTCATCTTGGGCTAATATCAGGCAGACCCAGTCACAATTATTTACTAGCTGGGCCTGTCAGGCCTTTACGATTGAGACCAACAAACTAGCACGACATATATATTTATTCGAACTATTATTTGATTTATTTGAATATAAAGCAAGAAAGTAATTTGAGTTATGAAATTGATTATACTATACATGACTTAACAGAATTAGTTAATGCGGTAATTTGAAAGGCAAGCTCATATCCGAAGTCAATCTTATTGGGCTTAATGCCCAGGCCTAAAGGCCCAAGCTCAAACTTGCTCAAAATTATTTTTTTCTCTCAACTGGGCTAGTTTGTAAGTTTGGCCCAATTGGAGTTGCAGAACCAAAGTCTAATTTTTGCTTCTAGCCAATGGCTTTAGCTATTGAAACATTGCTTACATTACAGCTACAAAATAAATACATAACAAATTTCTAACAGTAATGGCTTTAAACATCATGTGTAAATTCAGAGTATTAATTAGTTACAATACATTAGCCAAAACTAAAGCTTTTAAGAATTTAAAAAACTTATATTATGATTTGCTAATACAAAAATTACCATATCGACAACTGTTCTATCACATTAAAATTCTATAGAAATACACTATTAATTTTATTACAAATTTTGATAAAACAATTGGCAGCCCAATGGATACCAACTTCCTTTGGATAAAGTTGATCCATGACGTTCAGTTTACCATATGAGGTTCTTAGCTTCAGTATAGTAACAACAACATATTTTATGTTTTATTGGCTTCTAACATATGCTAATTTGGCAAATTAGTGGCCAAATCTACAAGTGGTAGCCTATAGGCCATATGACCTCAGACAATACACTATACTATTATAAGCCAATAGAATAGGAAAACAGAACTAAGTTCAGTAACTAATCATGTAGTTTTAATGTTATCATTGTGAAATATACACTAAGCAACCCTTTTCAAGTCACTTATGAGAAGAATAGCAAGTACAAGTGTGAAAATACTAGATGATAGAACATTCATTCATTACACTTTCAAAGCTCACATAGCAACAAATCAAACATATCTATAACAAGATAATTCACTAATATATAAAAGAACATTAATATAATTAGAAAATTTTGATTTTATAATCATTAAAACAATGTAGTTACATGGGGAGAGCTAGGATCAGTAGCTTGAAGAGTGAGAAATAGCATAAAACAAATGAGATTGCTAGCTGAAGATCTAGAGATGAAACATCAGCCAAGAACAAGCAGCAGTAGAAAAGCCTAGAAAACCAAGAAAATAACACTCAAATTTGCCAAAAAAATCAGAGTACCAGATGAGCTAAAAACTAGAACTCTCACTAGAAAAATTGAAGTTTTCTTAAGGTCAGTAAAGCTCTCAGGGATTTGTATTCTGAAGTTTTTAGGTCTTGATATACTGATTCACCCCCCCCCCCCCCCCCCATAATGAAGGAATAACTTTCCTTTTATGGGGTAGGCTATAATGGAATCAAAATAACATATTCTACACTAAATTCCCTTGTGTCAGATAGTATAGCATATGTGGACAGCTATCCGTCCTTTTTTCAGCCCAATTTTAGCATTTTTCATGCTGAAAATTAGGACAATTGTACAAAATGCTAGAACCTTCTAATATTTACCTTTTTGTAAAACCAATTTTACCCTTTCTCTTTTACTAAATATTTCAGTTTCAACCTATGTTCTGATCCTATTTTGATTCTAGAAATCCCTTTCAGACCTTCTAGAATCAGCTAAGTGATTAGGATTTCTTAAACTTGTTTCAATTTGTAGGCTTGGGGTATTTACCCTTTATTTCTGAAATTAATCTAAAGTATAAGGTATTAAGGTTCTAATTTTAACCAATTAACCTAAATTATAAGTTTATCTAATTTATCTTGACTAAACACTAAATTTTAAACTTGGGGCCAAATGGTAAATAAACAAGAAAAATGTCAATGCAAAGAAACCTAAAAATTAACCTCGTTTAATTGGTATTTGAATAAATTAAACTAAGGCTAAGGTTTTCTAATGACTAGTGAGAGATTTGGCCAAACAAATTAAATTCCTAAAACATTTCTAATCAGTTTCAAACTAAACAATGAATATCAAGCCAAACGGATATAAGTAGGAAACAAAACATAAAAGAGGAACAGAACAGTCAAATTTATGCCAAAACCCTAAAAAATTTAAACCTAATTACCTAACTTTATGCAATCGAGTTTAAACTTCAAACAACTATGAATTTCAACATACTTTTAACTGATATTAACAAACATGCAAAAAATAAAAATAGTAATAGAACTAATTTTCTTGTAATTGAACTAAGACAAGCCAATCGAATCATGAAAAAGGACAATAAACAGAGGTATAAAAAAAATAAAGAACAAAAGAAAAAGGAAGAAGAGCTACCTCACATTCGTATTGAACTATCCAAATATGGATTTGACCGGTTAAAAGGGGATAATGAGAAATTAGACAACCATCAGTCGACTGCTCTTAACAGGAACAGTCGACTAATGGACATCTTGGGTTCACATAACCCAATGCAGAACTAGAATTGAAGAAGGGAAAATTAGAGTTTCGGGTGGATTTTAGATCTAAGATTCGGGAAGCTGGGAACTGATTCAAAGCGAGTTATAGTGGTATTTCAAAAGAAGGGGTGAAGACGGTTATGGGGTATTACTTTGGTGAACTTTGGAGGTGGCCTGCTACAGTGAGACGATTTTTGGTCGGCGGACCATCGTGGAGGCGGCGAGGGGATTTAGGGCGGCTAAGGTTTTGTTCTTTGAGAGTGAGATACGAAAAATGAGAGGGGTCTATGGGGAGGGGGGGTGCTTGGTTCGAACAGTTATAAGCTAAATGAAGATCATTTCTTAGTCGTTGGATTCGTGTGGATCAACAGCTGGGATACTTGGGGCGAAACATGGTCGTTTTGGGTGAGCGATTTGGACCGATGAGGTTGGATCCTTGGGCTTGGGGGTTTGGACCATGTTAAAAAGAACTGGGCCACCAGATTTGATCTCTGGTTGGCCCAGTTTTGAAAGAAGCAGCCCTTTTTTCTTTTAAATATATTATTCTTTTTTTTTCCTTTAATTTGAAAAGCCTAAATTAATTAATTAAAACCTAATTTAATCCTGATTATCCTAAATTATAAATTTAAATAATAATTTATTTGTACTATTACAAATTAATTAATCCTAAGTTAATATAAAGGGAATTGTTAATTAGAACAAAAATGTAGAAAAATGAATGATATTCTTTATGATTTTATATTAAAAATGCAATTAATAACAATTAATCCTAAAATAGGAACATAACAATCTGGTATGCAGTGCATGGTATTTTGATATTTTTGGGGATATTTTTTATGCACAGAAAATGCAAATAATTAATAAAAATCTTACAAAAATCTATAGAGTTTGAAAATAATTTGGAACAACTATTTTTCTTTGATTTTGTACGATTAAATCTAATAGGGCAACAATTACATGCCCACAACTGCCACTCTTTGCTCGAAAACACGAAGAGTTTACAAAGATAAATGAGCAACTACGAGCGATTTTTGCCCATTTGAAATACCATGGGAAGCATTTTTTTGGGAAAAGTCTGACCAAGCCTTGCTTCGGAGGTTGCTTACATATCCTTGGCTATAAAGAAATCCGATTAGTGTAGTTCTGAAAGTTTTGGTAGCTAGGACTACTGAGAAACTTTGCTTTTACTGCTGTTGCTGCTGTTTGCTTGCTGAGCTCCTTATTACACCCTACTCGAATTGAAAAGCTAATTAGATAATTTTATTATCTATGGGTTAGAAGATTCTTATCTATAAACCATCTGAAACTTGATCTTGAGTCTTGACTTGATGCAGATTCTGATCCAAATCTCGATACTTGTTAGGTGCAAGTGTTAGCTCATTCCTTTTCAGCTTTCGAATCAAAATGGGACGTGAAAAAACTGCCGATTTCAATCATGTCCTGAGTAGTCCATATCTTCTCCACTTCTGCACTTCGGTTCAACCCTTTTCTTTCATTTTGGATTGAGACTTCTTATTTTGATCGTCTCGAAACTTGTGCCCTAAGGTAAAAACCTTCTCAGGCACCAATACAAACCAACGAATGAAATTTTTTTGCTCCAGTTTCCACTAGCAAAATTTCGTGAGTAATTGTATCAAAATCTATGCTACTTCTTTAATGAAAACAATAAAATCAGGATTGTGTATCATTGAGAAAAAGAGATTAAGGAGTGGAGATCTTATATTTAAAATGAAATCAACTGGGAATTGGAGGCCCTAAGTTGGAAAGATTACCAGGTTATGCTGATATCGATTATGGAGTGTGACCCTCTGTTGGAAAAGATTACCAGGTTATGCTAGCAGTATCTAGGGAGTGGGACCCTATGCTGGAAAAGTCATCGGGTTATGCCGAAAAAGTCATCGGGTTATGCCAGAAAAGTCATCGAGTTATGTCAGAAGAGTTATCGAGTAATGCCAGAAGAGTCATCGGGTTATGCCGGAAGAGTCACCGGGTTATGCCGGAAGAGTCATCAGGTTATACCGAAAAAGTCATCGGGTTATGCTGGAAGATTTATCGGGTTATGCTAGAAGAGTCATCGGGTTATGTTAGAAGAGTCATTTGGGTTATATCGGATGAGTCATCGTGTTATGCTGGAAAAGTCATTGTACTGTGCAGGAAAAGTCATCGGGTTATGGCGGAATCAACTAGGGGGTGGGACCCTATGTTAGAAAAGACGTAGCTAGAGATTGGAGACCCTATGCTACGATGATTTTGAATTTTCTTTTTCTTCTTTTTTTTCTTCTTTTCATTTCATTTTAGAATATTTATCTAAGAAAATAAATTAAAATGTAGGAAATAATTTGGAGGAAACTTCCATTTTGGATTGATTATTGCTGCATAGCTATATTAGTCTCTGCGCGGTTTCCTTTTGTTGCACTTGCTTCTTGATTTTGGATTGCACCTATTTCCTTTTTTTATAACAAAGAAAAAATTATTGGTTTGAAACAGAGGTTTGTTTTGTGACCTTGAGCGTTTCAATCACTTGATCTCGGCCCGACTTCTTTGATGAAGATATCAACTGCAACTGCCTGTTCCCTAAGGACCGATTTCATTACAGGCCCTTGAGAACCTCTGGTTTTTCCAGACGTTGCCATGGCGGTTGGTCGGTGGAACTCAACCTTTTCAAATTTATTTTTCCTTCATAGGCCTTTCTTTCTGACTCTTTTTTTTCCTTTTTTTCAACTTCAGAGCATTAGGGAACTTTTGGCTCCTCAAACTTTGTCGCAACGACAAGTCGCGTGGAACTTAACCTTTTCCAACTTTATTTTGCCTTTATAGGCTTTTCGTTTATGGCTTCTTCAGTTCAGAGCATTTGGGGTACATTGGATTTTCAAACCTTTGCCAAGACGGTTAGCCACGTAAGACTTGACCTTTTCAACTTCATTTTCCTTTATAGGAACTTCAATTTGATTTTCTCCTTCCAAGAGTTTTGAGTTTGAAGCATCGACGCCATGGCCATTCGAGGTCGACTTGATGCCCCTGACGAGCCCGGGTGCCTTTTTACATATTAGCTTGTATCAAGTGAGAATCCTGTAAATCAGTCTTAGCATATGTTCTTTGTCTTAGTTTTGGAATAGAGTTAGACCGAAAGAGATTCAAAGGAAAAACAAACAATGGAATGGATTAATTAATTTAGACAAGAGGTATCCCTTTCTGGGAAAGGAAATCACTTATCTGGAGTACATGCAGACTTCAATGAACATGACATGCCTTTTGGATTGGATGCCTGATCCGTGCAAACCGTCAGACTATCAGAAATTCATCTCCACTTTTGCCTCCAAAACATAGAAACCTTGCCCAGGACAGTGTCAATGTCAGTGACTGAAGATCATCTTTCTCGATCACTGGTGCCCTTTGTGGGTATTCACGATCTAACCTCTCTCATTTCTCTTCTCACCATCTCCTTATAGTGCTCTTTGCGAGTTTTCACTAACAAGACTCTCATTTTAGTTTCTCTGCTTATTGTCGCCTCACGGTGACCGTGTGAGTTTGAACCAATAAGATTCTCTCATTTATTTCTCTCACTTTGATTGCATCAGATCCCAGTAGTTGTATTCATAGATCCTTGAACATTCTCATCGATTTATCGGGGGGATTTGAAAGGATTTGGGTAAAAATGATTTGGACTAAATTACAACTTTGGAACCATTCAGGCGGGATCATCACTGAAAAATTGTAACATCTGCCCTAGTTTCACTTTTGGGTGAATTTGAATTTTTGTTTTTGTGTAATTGAAACCCAGAGAGAGACTACCTTCGTGTTCTTTCGGAATCAAGTCGAACGTAGTTCATGGAACTTTGTTTTTAATTTTCTGTTGTTTTGTTTTCTAGTTGTTTTTCCTTTAATTTTCCTTTTTTTCCATCATTTTTTTAATTTCTTTGTCTTTCTTCCCTCTTTTTTGCATCTTTCTTTCCTTTTATTTTTTATTTTCATTTATTTCTTCATTTTTCATTTCATTTTTTCAATCAATTTATTTTTTTAATAACACTTTTAGGATAGAAAGAGGGTAATCAAAGAAGAGTAACCGACTCAAATGATTTACAAAAGGGTTAACAGTATTTGGTAGCGAGAATGAAAGCCTTCATTATTCCAATCGGAGAATATTAATACCATATGGAGGATCGATCATAGTACCTTTTGGCTACATTTGCATTGAGAATTGTTACAGGGACATTGCCTTCGATGTCTTCCAGGTACAACGCTCTTATTGGCAGTACCTTTGTTACAATGTATGGATCTTTCCAATCTGGAGCCAATTTTCCTTTAGCTGTTCCTACTCTTTGTTTTATTTCCTTAAACTTATCTTCATTGCAATCTAATTCTTGATTCATTATTTCAAAGTCTGACAATGTTTTAGGATCTGGGCATGAACGCAAGCATGTCATGTTATTGAAATATGCTTAACATAACTAAATAGAGAATAAGAAAAGTGACAATTAGAAAAGAGATATTCCTGGGCAATGAAATGTTTTTTTTTTGGATTTTAAAGATAGAAGGGTTTACCTCGGAAAGTAAGACAATAAAGTAAAACATTTGGATCACACCCTGAGTTAATTCAGACACAGAAAGGATAATAGATTAGCTACCGAGACTCCTGTCTGATGGGGAACTTTCAGGCTTGGCGACCGTCTTTTGGATTTTCTGTCTCGATAATGGATACAATGACCTTAAGTGCCAGATTGAATTCCTCATCTTCACAAATCATTTCGACTATTGGCCCAGTGTTGTAAGCAGACAACGTATTATTTATCTCATTAAGAGCCTCTTCATCTGAAGAACGATTCTTTCAGCTTCAATAAAATCTTCAAATACCCTTTTGAGGGTCCAGCAATCCTCTGTACTATGTCCCACTGCTTCAGAGTGGTATTCATGTCTAGCATCAACTCAATGCGAAGGGGACTCGGGGTTCGGCCGGTAAAGGGCCACTGGCTGTAATAGATCTAGCCTGATTAGCTTTTGGAACACGCTTTAATACAATTCACCAATAGGGGTGAACTAATTCTTTTTGAAAGACTCTCTTGGGTGAGGATTGTACTGGGGATCATTTGATTGAGGATTATATGGAGCTTGGTAAATATGGGCATTTCTGGGAGGTGGAGCTTGATTTTGTGGATACTGTTTTTGCGGCAGGGTATGGATGTGCATTCAATACTACATAAGGCTGAGGATTCATGGCATATGCCGCATCTTGGTAAGGGTAATAATGTTGCGGGGTGCTTGAAGAGGAACAAAAGTAGCCTTGGGGTTGATGGGGGTTTATTAGACTTGAGGCCATCATTGCCGCTTGTTCTTTCTTTTTCCGATTTGCTACACCCCCTGACCCACTCTGGATTGCTTGAGAAGTAGCTCTTATAGCCAACTGGCTCAGGATGCGGCCCATTTTCAAACCACTTTTCACCATCTCCCCAATTTTTATAGCTTTTGCAATTGGCTTCCTCATGGCGGACATCATGTTCTAGAAGTAATCGGCCTCTTGGGCTTACAAGAAGATACTGACCATCTCATCCATTGGGTGTTTCACCCTGGCAGCTTGTTCATGCCACTTGATAGCATACTCTCGGAAGCTTTCCAAAACTTCTTTGTGAAATTGGACAAAGATTTTCTATCTAGAGCTATGTCCATATTGTACCGGAATTGTCTGAAAAAGTCTTGGGCCAAGTCATCCCATATGTGCTAGTGGGAGATGTCTTGGTCCATATGCCATTCAGATGCAATTCGGGCTAAACTATCCCCAAAGTAAGCTATCATGAGTTCTTCTTTTTCGCCTACTCTTCTTAACTGATTGCAATACCTCTTTAGGTGAGCTATGGGGTCCCCATGTCTATCATATTTTTCAAATTTGGGAGTCTTGAAATCGATGGTCAGATGAACATGAGGGAACATGCACAAGTCAGCGTAGGATACACTCTTCTGGCCACTATGGCCTTGTATGTTCTTGATACTTTGTTCTATGATTTTCATTTTTTGAGTGATCTCTTCTTGCTCGAGTTCTTTACAGTTCTCTCTTGTCCACCGAGTTTGTTGAGGACAGGAGTTTGGGGTGACATGAGCCATGTCCAATTAAATTGGTGGTATTTGAAAAGTAAAAGATGACGAATCTAAAAGTGGATTGGGTACTATTGGTTGTGCCATAGAAAAGGTTGGTGGTGCGATGAATATGCTAGAAGACACTCTCGAATATAGTGCCTGGGGGCAAACCTCTAAAAGGCATTATGGTGAAATGGCCTGACATAGTAGGGTATTCAAATGGGGTGGTGGGGTAGTTTATAGGGATGTTGGAGGTTCCACTTGTTCTGGGAATCAGCTCGGGAAAACTAGGTATTACACTAGGCGAATCTCTACCATTAGACCAAACATCCCACATTTCCAACACGCGGAGGCGCAATGTCCTGTTCTCTTCAGCAGTTGCTGACTCTAACGTCGGGATAACCGATAATGGGCTATCCTCTGAGGGGGTAATTGTTGGTAGATGACTCTCTGATTTCATTTTGACACTTCTTTTGGATCTTGTAAAGTAAGAGTGTGAAGCTAGGTTACCACAAAACCAAGCAGCTAAAAACAGAACGTGTTTTCAACAGCATACATAACAAACCTGTTAGTTTGAGACATTTAACACATAGGGAATCACACTTTTCGGAATGCAATAAACCTAGATAGTTAAATGTTATTCTACATGTTTTGCAACAGTTGCATGTCTCATATCAGCTTTTATGACCTCCCAGATCTTTGAATCTTTTCTTTATTTTGCACTTTTTCATTATTTTCTCTCTTTTCTCTGCGCTCTCTCTTTTGCCTCATTTCCTCTTTTTTTCTTGTGCCCTATTTTCATCATTCTTTCTCTTATTTGAGTTATCTAAGGCCATGACCAGATCCGATGGAGATTGCCTATGTATTATGACGTCGCATGAATCAGATCATCACTTAGTTTAGCGGATAAAAGAGAAATAAAAGAAAGAAGCATTTTTTTGGGTTTTCAAATTTTCATCAAATAAAAGCTTTTTGCTCTATTACAAAGACTTTATCATACAGACTTTAAAACTAAAAACAAAAAACAGGCTCAAAGTAGACTAACAGACTCGAAAAGAAAAATCAGGAGTACATAAGTGGCTCCAATACTAATTCAAGGGCCCACAGGATATCATTCGGTCTCGACGCGGGCCCACATGCAAGATCTCTTTGGAGGTGATCCAGGTCATCCATTATCTAGAAAACAAAAGTCATCACTATAGTAAAGAAAGTGGATCTAGTCATATCCTCGCACTCATGGCATTTCTTGACGATATAATCAACAATTCCTCTAATCCTTTCTCTAATGATGCCTTTCTCTAGGAGTAGGCATTCAATTTGTTGAGATATAGCTTCCAGAACTTGGGTGTCATTATGACTTTGCTCCTGCAACTGTTGCATATTCTCTTCTAGTCGAGGCATCAATGCATTTCAATATTCCCTCTGTACCTTGAAGTTCTTTGTCTATTTAGCCATTTCATTCTCCAGGGTATTTAGCTTTTTCATTAGATTTGCAACCTCTCTATCATATTTTTTTTAATTGCTGAATAAACCCTGCCGTTCTTCTGCGTTCTTCGCTAACTTTGCTCGGGCTCTTACCAATCTGCCTTCAAACTTTTCCAACTCAGTCCTATGCTGACATAGTTTTTGCCTAAGACCGTTTATAAGTCTTTCATTCGTTCTGCTCCTCTCTGGGTTTTCAGCAGCTATCTTCATCCTTTGAATCTGGGCTTGGAGGGCCTCATTTTTTCGGGCCAACTTTTTCTTTTCTCTTTCATCAATGGTAGCATGCACACTACTATCAAATTTAAGATCTCTGATTTTCCCTTCTTTTTTGCTTATCATAACCCTATAGCGTTTCTTCTTTGCTAACCAATCCCATTGTTCTTGTGCCCCATTAGTGAACTATTGTACGTGGGGCCTTTTGCCAGGCCATTCAGGATCTTGATCGACTTAAGCCCTATTATCATACCAAGCCGTGTATCTAGGCTTACCTCACCCTTGGACAAATCCCATACTCTAGTCTGTGGCTCCAGAAACCTATATTAATGTCAAATTTGGCGAAACCTTTCTTCTAGAAGTGCAACTTTTGGACCTAGATCAATGACTTGTCGACTCAAATCTTCATCATGAGGGACAGTTCGGTACCTGCCCACTGGTGCAAAACCCTGTGTAGAGCATAGAGCTGAATACTCTGAAGACCCATTAATAACAGAAAGCACACTCCAGTTGACATATAAATGACTTTAGTGACCAGGAGCCAACCGAATATCTACTCAGTTTTTCTTGTAGTCAAGGAACCTAAATATGCAAACCATTCTTCTGTACCTTCTGGAAACTCATAACCATTTACCCGGTTGTCATGTTCCTCAATACAGTTGAGACCAGTCAGACCATAGTTCATGTATCCCAGAGATGACAAAGATGTTCTTCCATCCATATTTGTAAAATCAAGTTGCAACCTTCAAAAAACATTCCCCTAGCTTGAGAAACAGTTAAAGCTCGGTAAATATACGCCACGGTCATTGGTATAATAATGTCATTGGACTTTTTATCACGAAGTATGCCAATCCTGCGAGACCCAACTCTATATGTCCATCACTCCTTAGGCAGATTAGAGTGCCTAAGAATGCTACTACGAAGGTCAGTTCCCGACGTGCTTCCCATTTGCCTTTGTTCCTTGATGACTTAAACCAGTATTTGGAGCCTAAAAAACGTGAGGGTCCCCATAATGGCCGTATAGGAAGTAGAATGTGCAAAATTCTTCATCCAAATTTCCATCTTTGACTTCCCGACTAATACTAAGAAGATCCAGAAACTTGTGAGGAGGTTACAGCCCTTGGTGCCATTGGGTATCGACTCTTGAGATTCCTGTTAAGGCCAGCATAGCCTGCTATCTCCTCAAATGTAGGGTTAACTCAAAATTAGAGAAATAGAACACATTGTGCGCCGGGTCCCAAAATGGTATCAAAGCTTCAATTATGTCCAACCTTGGTTTAATCTTCAAGAGACCAGTGAGCCCACCTAAAGCTTTTATCATAGCACCTCTGCTGACTCCCCCCCCCCCCCAAGTCATTCCACCACATATGGAGTCCATCAGGATTTCCTTTACAACTTTGAAAGATTCATTTTCAATATTGCTCATCGCACATTTATTTAAAGTGATTGGTTAGAAAACCATGATTTATTTTGACCCAAAAGGAAGATTATTATTATTTGCAAAATTGGAACTCAAACAAAAAAGAAAAACCTTTACGAATATGGCCCTTCAGCACTTCAGGAAGGAAGATTTTAGGGTTGTGTTTTCTAACTGGCCAAAAATTTGAAAAAAGACCATATGTGGCTATTCTTGCAAAACCAGCCTTCTGGTACCCTATCGGGACATTTCTGGCTATTTAGACAAGAACGTCATCCCCTAACTTTATTTATGACAAAGATGATAACGTTTTGGGTTATTTATGCAAAGAAGGGGTTGGACTTGAGGGTTGCCTACATATCCCACATCCAGTGAGAATCAAACCTGTGTAGTTCGAGAAGTTTTGACGCAACAGAAAAGCATGAAATATTTTGAAACAATGTTCCTTTCTTTTCCTTTTTTTTCTCTTTTTTTTCATAAATTTCGAAAGAGTTTCGGTATATTTTGGATACCAAAATTTTCAAAGGCGGGTAGTTATCTCTCTCATACCTCAATTTGATTTTTTCAAATTTTCTCCCTTATTCTAGAAGCTGGTCAACATGCAATCCAAAGCAAATAAATGTACAAGTAGAAAGTAACATGCATCAAGATATGCTTTTGATTTCAGGTGCACTTGTCCAAGACGGACCCAACCCCTGTATTGAGTCTCCAAAGTCAAATTCACGTGATGCAAACAAGCGTTCCTACTAGGGATCTGGCATGAAGCTATGCTAGTTTAGGTTTATAAACGTAGGTGTATTTGTTCTAGACCTGGCTTATCCGAGCGGACATCTTGAGCTGGGGGGAGGGGGCAGCCTGTTAGGAATATAGAAGCTTCACCAGCTTTGCAACTTATCCGAACCTCGTTCTAAAATTGGGATATGGATCTAACAACAAAGAATTCACATAAAGTGCACACTTCCTAGATGTTTTAGAAGATTCAGAGAGAAGATGGTTTCATAACAATTTATATACAGTCCAAACAATATCAAAGCGGTAAAAAATGACATTTAGCTTATTAGGACCAAACATGTAAAAATCAGATAATAAATAAAGCCAAGTATAACAGTTAGTCTAAGCTCAAATTCTTGAACCTTGAACAAAAGTTCTGGGTTCTTAATTCCCTAGCAAAATCGCCATAGCTGTCACACATCCCTTTTACACCCGGCGAGGATATAAGAGAGTTTTATAATTTAAGTGACATTATTCGAAATGAGATTATTTTATTTATTTTTTTAAATTCTCCATTTGGAATAATTTAATTAGTGCTTGAAGTCACCGGTTTATATTAAAAATCTCAAATCGAGAAAAATTGACTTTATTCAAAAGTTTGCAAAACCAGAAAACTTGGTAAGGAATTTTGTTAACCTGGGTGCTAGGCATTCCCGGATTCCGTGGTTCTAACACGATCACTTAACTATTAATAATTGGCCTAATTATCTAGTTTACTACATGTTTAAAACTTATTGTGAATTTTAGCTTTCAACCACTTTTAATTATTTTAAAACTACTTTTTAAGATTTATGGAATTAATTCTTGAACAAGGTACGATTGCCGTACACTTGCCGTTTTGGAACACACTGCAAGTTACGCTACATGAAATGCACCCGTAATTTTTAATATTTTTATTTTATTATGTTCGAGGTTGTTATGGTCAGGTTACATGAAATGCACCCCCAAGTTTTAGAATTAGGCGTCGTAACTATGTCATAAAAACTGTATCCATAATCACAATGTTTTGTTAATCGCGCCTAAAGCAAATTACAAATGTTCATATTTAAAACTAATTCGAATTTCAATATAACGCTACTAGTTGTATACATGCTTGGGGTAGATATATTACACCTTTTATCATTTTGAGTAAAGTAATTGGGCCAGTAGCAATCCATTGGGATATTTGATCAAAGAAATAAAGATGCTGAGGCCGCTTGGGCTCGAATTGAGTCCAAAAGTAAATGTATCTTAAAGGCTTTTGCCATGTCCTAAATTGACCATGGCCGTCTCATCTTGGGCTAACATCACGCTGGTCCAGTCACGATTATTTGCTGGCTGGCCTGTCAGGCCTTGGCGATTGAGGCCAACAAACTAGCACGATATATATATTCATTCAAACTTTTATTCAATTTATTTGAACATAAAATCAAGAAAATAATTTGAGTTATGAAATTGATTATACTATACATGACTTAACAGAATAAGTTAATGCGATAATTTGAAAACAAATCCATATTCGAAGTCAAGCTTATCGGGCTTAATGCCAAGGCCTAATGTCCCAAACTCAAACTTGCTCAAAATCATTTTTTTTCACTCAACTGGGCCAGTTTGTAAATCTAGCCCAATCGGAATTGCAGAACAAAAGCCCAATTTCGGCTTCTAGCCCAATGCTTTTGCTATTGTAACATTGCTTTCATTATAATAATAAAATAAAGGGATTTTTACATATGTATACCATATAGCAAACCTTATTACCTTCCATGTTTAAGGTTTGTGTTTATTAAATTTAAGCATACCAAATTTCAATTTATGTACCACAATTAAAATTAAGGGTATAATTATTGCTTCATTTATTCTAGACATGATTTTAGGAGCATATATTCCTTTTCCTTTTTTTTCCTTTTCTCTTTCCTAGTGTTCTGTTTGGTTGCATATCTTTCACCAAAGTAATAGCTTCTTTGTTACTTATTTAAATTTTTTTCTCTTCATTTCCATGTCAAGTATTATACCAAAGCAGAAAATACGCAATGATTCCTGAAGCCAGGAGGATATTTACATGCATAGACAAAGTTGTATTGCAAATCATGGGACTTCAAATGAAACGATTTATATGCATTGGCTGTTATAAAATAAATTATCACAACAACAGCCAATGCATATAAATCGTTCTTGCCCTTTCCAAATTTGCGGCACTCCCAAAATCGAAATAGAATATTAAGAATTGATTAAATTTGGTATGCTTAAATTTTTTTGACACAAGATTGTAGTTTAATTGTAGTATAAATGTAACAATACAACTTTATACAATACTTTAACTGATTTGTAGTTTATTTGTAGAAATTGTATCTACAAACTGAATACATTGAATTTTAATATTCCAATTCTTATTTCAATTGTAGCATAATTGGTATTTTCGACATAATTGTAGAAGACTTTTAGAAGTTTTAGTCTTCCCAATCTATAAATTATCTACATTTTATCTACAATTCTACAATTTAACTACAATTTCTGCAAAAATATATCTTCTTCTTCTTCGACGAGTTTCAATATGAAATTCAGTCAAAGGCAAGTCTAATATTCACCAATACCCCTCAAAATTGAGATATAAACTCCTAAAAATATTTCGAATTATTTACAACACCCAATCCAAGGAATTTTTAATTGTAGTATAATTGGCATTTTCGACATAATTGTAGAAGACTTGTAGAAGTTTTAGTCTTTCCAATCTACAACTTATTTATATTTTATCTACAATTCTACAATTTAACTACAATTTCTGGAAAAATATGTCTTCTTCTTCTTCGACGAGTTTCAATCTGAAATTCAGTCAAAACCAAGTCTAATCTTCACCAAAACCCCTCAAAATTGAGATATAAACTCCTAAACATATTTTGAATTATTTACAACAACACCAAATCCAAACAGATAATGATTTTTGAAAATCCAAATTTGAATTCAAAGCTTTCAAGCTTTTTAATGGCTATCAATGGTGGAAAATATATGGAGAAGGAGAAAATTACGCAGCAATGGATTTTCTTCCGTTTTAAATTTCAAAATTAATGGTGATAGAATCACCATAAAATCTGATTTCTATAAATTTGGAGCTTTTTTAGGATATAATCTATCTATTTTTGGCTTGGTACATATTTTATAGCAAAACTATGGACTAGGCGGGTAAATATAATATTATGAATATTTTTGGTAATAAGGTTTGCTATATGGTATAAATGGGTAAAAATCCCTAAAATAAATACATAACAAATTCCTAACTGGAATGGCTTTAGCATATGTAAATTTAGAGTATTAATTAGTTACAATACATTAGGCAAAACTAAAGCCTTCAAAAATAAAAATAAAAACTTACATTATGATTTATTAATACATAAATTACCATATTGACAACTGTTCTATCACATTAAAAGTTTATAGAAATACACCAACTAATTTAATTACAACTTTTGATGAAAAAATTGGCAGACCGATGAATACCAACTCTCTTTGGATATAGTTGATCCATCAAGTTCAGTTAACCACATGAGGTTCTCAGCTTCAGTATAGTAACAACAACAGATTCTAGGTTTTTTTTTGCTTCTAACATATGCTGATTTGGCCAACTAATGGCCAAATCCACAAGTACTAGCCTATAAGTCATATGACCTCAGACAATACACTATACTATTATCAATCAATAAAATAGGAGAAACAGAACTATATTCAGTAACTAATCATGCAGTTTTAATGTTATCATTGTAAAATTTAGACTAAGCAACCCTTTTCCAACTAGGTCACTTAAGAAGAGAAATTGCAAGTACGAATGTGAAAATACTAGATGATAGAACATTCATCCATTACACCTTCAAAGCCCATATAGCAACAAGTCAAACAAATATAACAAGATAATCCACTACATTATAAAAGAATATTCATATGTTTGCAATTTTTGATTTTATATTTATTTAACCAATGCAGTTACATAGGGAGAGCTAGGATCAGTACCTTAAAGAGTGAAAAAACAACAGAAAACAAATGAGATTGCTAGCTAAAGATCTAGAGATGGAACAATAGCCAAGAACAAGCAGCATCTGTAGAATCAAAGCCCAGAAAACCAAGAAAACAACACTCAAATTTCCCAGAAAAATTAGAGCACTAGATGAGCTAAAGTCATCTAATTTTAATTATTCATGAAATTAATCTAAAGTAATCTAATTTTAATTAATTAAACCTAAATAACAAGTTTATCTAATTAATTTTTACTGAACACTGAATTTTTAAACTTGGAGCCCAAGAGTAACAAAAGAATAAAAATATCAATGCGAAGAAACCTAGAAATAAACCTAGTTAATTGGTAATTAAAAAACTTAAACTAAGGCTAAGGTTTTCTAAAGACTAATCAGTGATTTGTCCAAATAATTTGAATTCCTAAAACTTTTCTAATCAATTTCAAACTAAATAATGAATGTTAAGACAAACAGATATAGCAGGAAACAAAACACAAAAGAGGAACAGAACAATCAAATTTATGCCAATACCCTAAAAAATTTAAATCTAATTATCCTAACTTTATGCTATAGAGTTTAAGCTTCAAACAACTATGAATTTCAACATGCTTTTAACTGATATGAATAAACATGCAAAACACAAAAAACAGTAACATTACTAATTTTCTTGTGATTTAACTAAGACAAGCAGGCTAATCAAATCATGAAAAAGGACGAGAGACGGAGGTGATAAAAAAAATAAAGAACAAAAGAAAAAGGAAGAAGAATCTACCTCAGGTTCGTATTGAACTATCCAAATATGAATTTGATCGCTTAAAAAGGGAGACTAAGAACTTAGACAACAATCAATTAACTGTCTTAACAAAAACAATCGATTAATGGACATCTTGGGTTCACAGGACCCAATGTTGAACCAGAATCGAAGAAGGGAAAATTATGGTTTCGGGAGGATTTTAGATCTAAGATTATTGAACATGGCTTCATTTGCTTGTTATAGAGCTTAGGCTCAGAGAAGCCCCTCCAAAGCACCTCTAGTGAGCACAGATGATGATATTGAGGGATGGATCTTCCCTGGACATGGATCTTGTACGAAGTATTGATATATGGAGATGGATCTTCTCCATAGGGCTAGAATGTTCTTCCTCAGTACTGCATGACTACGATCAGTAATGTATATATTCCGGGATGAATCTTTCCTAGGCTGGATGGACATATACAATACTGAATGGTTGAGCACTTGTGATCTGAGGTATGCAGAACATTGATCATGCTATATGTCTGTTGGTACTTAGAGTTTTACTGAGTTTATTACTTCGTACTGGGCATATCGTAAATACTTACTGTTGAACTTTTATTTGAACTGCAAGCATGTGTACATTTCTGTACAGTTATATGATCTCCTGTTGAGATTTGGTTCGTCACTACCTGTCAGTCCATAGTTTGGACTTATTACTTAATAAGTTGGTGTACTCACGTTACCCCATGCACCTTGTGTGCAGATCCAGGTATCTCGGGCCACGGTAGCAGTTGCTGATCATATCATTGTGGCTTTTCCTTGGAGATTGCAAAGTAGATGCTTGACGACTGCAGTTTCACATTCTCCTTCCTTATCTTCCTTTAGTTTATATGTTGGATACTCCCAGACCGAGTTGGTCATGTTATTTCAGACAATTGTAGTAGTTTTGGCTCATGACTTAGTGACATTGAGGTTGGGATTGTATTTCTTTCCACTGATGTGATTTCTACTTTTATCTAATTGGATTTCTATTAAATATATGATTTTCTTAAGTTTTTATTTGAAAAATGGAGTATTTGGGAATAAGTGGATGGCCTAGTATCACGATAGGCGCCATCACGACCTGGCCACTTTTTGGGTCGTGACTAGTTGTGATACTCTCCTCGGAATCGGGGATCTGTACCACGACCTTGCCCTCCCCCTCCCCCCAACCGTAATCTCTCTTCATGGTCTCAAGGTGTTTCTTCCGCATCGAGCAAATATATCTCGATACATGCTCATATCGGCCGGAGATCGATGGGGGATTTTCCACTTTGAAGTCGTTCTATTTGACACATGGGCCGGGAACAATCTCGTGAAGGGGCGACGCTTTATCACCGGCCGACCGGAAGAAAAGGAGTAAGATTTATCCTTTAGAGGAATGATTTTGGAAGTTTTCGCCATTTATTTAGGTTGGAAGAAACGTAAAGAGGTGGAGTTTGATATTTTTTGTGCTAACGGGATTGGACCAACATGTAGTGAAAGAGAAAGATGGAGAGAGGAAGAGATCAAGAAAGTTTGAAAGTGGAAGCAAAATTCTTGATTCAAATAGAATCCCTATAGTTATAGGAACACGGTGACGGTTCGGCGGCGCTAGTGGCCGACCGCCACTGGCAAGCATTTAATGTTATGGGAAAATAAATTGACGGGACATTTCGGTCATCTCGAGCGCTTATGTCACGAGGATAATGTCATCATCAGGGCCTCCGAAAAATCGAAGTTCAAGTCATTTCTTATCATTTTATTCTAAGAAACGAGTAGACTATTTGTATATAGTAGAAATCTGGGCTATTCGATTTCGTTCTTCAATGAAAAAGGTGATACCACATCGAGAGACCATGATGCCGAGCTCGGGTTCGAGGCTTCTTTCCAATATCGAGGTCGAGGTTAAAAAGAGCTTTATATTCGTAATGAATTCATCGCGGAGATTCACTTTCTGTAGCATCAGAGATCTGGTTAGCTAATGAAAATATGTTGCTAAAAGATCTAAAATCATTAGACAGAGAATGGTTGGGTTATTTCCTCATATGTAGTACTCCCCTACTTCGTAGTAGACAACATCAGAAAATGGTTCATATTTGTCCGACTTTGACAAAATTAACAATTATTTTTTGTTAAATTTAGTCTTGCTGTAGTTATAATATTCTCCTAAAGAACTATGGTTTATAAAGTTGCAAAGTTGAAAATTAAAAAATGTCCTAGAATATTTTGTTATATAGAAGAGCAAGAGCCTGTTTGGCCAGACTGTTTAAAACTGTTTATTTTTTCAAAAAAACTTTTGCAAAATAGTAATTTGTATTTGGCCAATTCATTTAGTAGTACTTTTTGCAATCATATTATATTTGACCAATCTTTTCAAAAAACACATTTAAATATCAAACTACAAAATAAAAAACAATAAAGATTCAATTTTCCATTAGTATTTAAAAAAGATAAATAAATTTAAATATTTGGTATAAGGAATTCAATTAAAATAATATATATATATATATATATATATATATATATATATATATATATATATATATATATATATATATATATATATATATATATATATGTTAAAGATTCTAATCAAAATGAAATACTTATTCAATATTAAGTATCTGATATTAATTATTGTTTACATGATATTTTAAATATATTAACATACATCATTTAATATGAATTAAAAGTTTACTCTTATCAGACTATTCCAAACTTAGGAATATGAGAAAGAAAATAGAAATATGACTGAAGTAAGAGAAGAATGGTATGGTAAAACTAAAAAGGAAAAATGAAAAGAGAAAGATTAAATTAATAAAAGATAATTTTAAAAAATATAAATTTATTATAAAATTATTTTTATTGTGAATAAATTAATATTCTATCTTTATTTTTTGGAAGAAGTTTAAATTTATAGATTTTCTCCAAAAATAACTATTTCTGTTGCTCTTCAAAAATACTTTTTTCATTTAGATCAAACAGTTCAAATTTTCCAAAAGTCTTTTATAATAAAGAAAAATATTTTTGGTCTCTAAAAGTTTGGCTATACATGTTTTAAGTTTGTTGGGAAATCATAGGAGACTCTCAGTCTACTTGTATGAGTTTATACTTCTGCATAGTTCAGATTACAATTCATTTAGAATTCTTACATATAAATTCTCTTCCTTTTTACATGCGTTCAACTATGAGTTGGGAGAAAAGAAACACATATTCATCGATCAAATCATGATATTTACTCCATATTTGATATAGATCTTTTTATATAACCAAAGGATGTAGTGCAATGAATGAAGCTGCTTCTTTCTTAATCAAAAATTTCGAGTTCGAACCCTGCACAGACAAATCATTGATAGGTAGCACTACCTCCCGAAAGGGTTCTTACCCGACACAAATTCAAATATAGTCGGGCTCCAATGCGAATACCGAATATCAGGTGGGCAAATAATAATAAAAATCTTTTCATAACTGATTAATTGGGTGATCCTTTTGCTCTTCCGCTGAAATACTTTGAAGGTTGCTCCCTGTAATCCTTTTTTTCTTAAATGGAAAAATGATATTGTATAGCTGCTGTAAAATTAATAGCTAAAAAAATGTACATATTATTTATATATATGTTATATACAAAATTTATATAAATTTTATATATTTGTTCGATTACTATAAATAAATAATTTCTGGCACGGGTAAAATATAATAATACTCCAAAAATAATTTTAAGATAGCCTTATTGGAGAAATTGGATGTACCAAATTAACTAGCTTTCAAAAAATGGAGGAGTAAAATCTATTTTGATTTTAAAAAAATACTAGTAAATGTCAAATTGACAACCTAAAATTCTGTCACGACTATAGTTAGTCCTCCGTAAACAATCATAACGGCACCTAGTCTCTACGATTAGGTAAGACTAACATACGCGAAAATAACAATTTGCGGAAGGAATGATTTGAAAACCAACACAAACGAAGGAAACAATATTTAAGGTGTCGCATATACAATACAACTTTCGATCTAATAACATCTTTTTTTCAAAAGCTGGAATCTCATGAAACCACAAGACTTTTGGATGTTTATAAGTATCTAACTCCAGAATATCTAATAAAAGAAAATACAGAAGGGCAAATGTTTAAGGAGAGAATAGAGAGGGACTCCTCGGTCTGCGGACGTGGTAGATGTACCTCGAAATCTCTGGAACAAGGCCTCGCCTCAAAGGTGATAGGACTGAGTCGAAGTACCTGGATCTGCACATGAAAATCATACGCAGAAAGGGCATGAGTACACCATAGCGATACTCAGTAAGTGCCAAGCCTAACCTCAGTTGGATAGTAACCAGGAGGGTTAGGGCCCTACTGAGGTTAAGTAAAATATAAGGTATAACAACGTAGAATAAGACAATAAAATTGAGTGCAACAGTAAGAAGTAATCAAAATAGAAGAATAACAACAACTAGAACCGAGACAAGATAATCACGGAAAGGAAATTCATCTCAACGCAGAGATAAAAATCGGGGATCTACCAGTATACCATCCTGTAGTCCCAATCATAACTATCTAGTGGATCTCCCGGGATACTATCTCGTAGTCCATCATATATATATCCGAAGGATCTTCCAGGATCTCGTCCCATAGTCCAACTGTCACTGCGAGGGGATCTACCAGAATCCTGATCCGTAGTCCCAAATGTAAATATTCAGTACTAGGGGAATCTAACAGGTATATTTCCGTAGTTCTATATAACTGTATAGGAGAATCTACCTGAATCTCAAATTCGCAGTCCCAAATAAAAAAATAAGAGGGATCTACCGGAATCTTACCTCCGTAGTCCAAATAAATAGACAGGGAGATCTACCGGAATCCCCTATCAAAAATCTCCCCAAAAGCTCACTTCTCGGATGAAAATGGTGAAAGAAAAGCTCAAATTCGCGAAGACAACTATTTATATGTTCTGCTTAGAAATCCCGCTTCTGCGGTCCAAAAATCGCACCCGCGATACCCCTTATGCGGTTGGGGAACAGCTTCTGCGGTTCTCACTTAAAACCTCCCCGCCGCCAGCGACCCAGAATCCGCAATTGCGGTCACGCAGGTGCAGTACTTATGCCGCTTCTGTGGTTCCTGGCCCCTACCCCATCTGCCACTTCTGCGGCTGGTTTCAGCATCTGCGAGAGTCACACATGGGGCCTCTAAACCGCAGATGACAGCAGTTATAGCTTCAACTGCAACTCCAAACTCCAAATCCTTCTGTCAACTATCAGAACTCATCCTAAGGCCCCCGGGACCTTAATTAAAAGCACAAATAAGTCTAATAACACTGCCCAAACTTGTACCAATCCTTAAAACACCTAAAATAACATCGAAACCTCAAATTAACCATGGATTCAAGCCTAAGAACTCCAAATTCTTAAAATACGCTTTCGATCAAAAAGTTTATCAAAACTCGTCCGAATGACCTGAAATTTTGCATACACAACAAATTTAACATTACGGAGCTACTCCATTTTTTGAAATTCTATTCCAACTCTCGGATCAAAATCTCACTATCAAATCGGAAACTTCAAAATTCGACTTTCATCATTTCAAGCCTAAATTAGCTACGAACCTCCAAAACAAAATCCGAACACGCTCCTAAACCCGAAATCGCCCAATGGAGCTAATGGAACCATCAAAATTCTATTCCGAGGCCATCTTCAACTGTTTTGACTACGGTCAAATTTCCAACACTTAAGCTCTCATTTAGGGACTAAGTTTTCCAAAACTCTCCGAAACTCAAAATCGAACATTCCGATAAATTAAAATAGCAAAAAAATACGAAAAAAATAGTTAATAGAGAATCGGGACGTAAATTCATAAAACGACTAGTCGGATCGTCACAAATTCCAAAAATGTCACATCTACAAAACAAACTTTACTAGTTTATCTAGTAAAACCAAAACAATTTCCTAGTTGTAGAAGTTAGGCATTGTTAATTTTCGTGTGCGTTAATTTCTTGGTATTTTTACCCCTTTATGTTCCATCGTTTGGATTAACATGACCACCACTATAATAAAAATCATGTTGTTGGGTGCCGGCAAATCGTTCCTATAAATAGCAAAGCAATTATATCATCTCTTCAAACACCAAATTAACCAAATTCTCGAACAATTTGATATGATACTGATTAGAGCAACAATGAACAAGGGGATTAATTACACCATAGCTTTCTTGATCCTTATTTCCATGGCTTATAGTAACACATTATTTGTTGAAGCTCAAAGGTACGGGAAGTCGCCAGGTGGAAAATATGGAAAATTTTCACTTGCAGTTTCTGATCGTACAAATGCTATTTTAACGATCATTGACTTTCAAGAAGGTGATGGAGGAGGGGGGCCATCAGAATATAGTGGCAAATATTACGATAATTCTATATTGTGACTTTATCAACTGGCTGGAAAAGATAACAATTTATGCAAATGGAAAAAGTCCAAAAGCTTGTTGATGAATGTGACACAAGCAGAGGATGTAGAAATAACATTGTTGATGCTTCTAAAGCAATGTGGAAAGCTTTGGGTGTTCCTAAGAAAAATTGGGATTGACTTGAAATCGTCTGGTCAGATTAATGAATTTAATCTTTTGTATGATTATATTTGCAAAGATAAAGTCTTCCTCCTTTGCTTTCATTTCAATAATAAACCAAAAAAGCTTACTTTTCCTTATCTTGTTATGCTATCGCAATAAAAATGATTTGGCTCGTGTATATGACAGTGTAAAGAGTTTTTGCATTATCAGTATATCCAATAATGATAACACTTTTTTCTTGCCACATTTATGGATGTGCATGCAGTTGTTTGAACTAAGTTTAGAAATTATTTATTATCCGGTTATACTGGTTTCTTAATTTGAGCCTACTAATCGATTTATTTTTTTCCAGATTTTCCTATGTGCATATGCAAATTCCGTAAAAATAGAACGTACTTGTTAGCTTTCGGACTGGTCATTTAAAAATAAATAGTATTTAAAAGTCATTAAAAAATAGCTACTATTTTGCTGCAATACAAAAAGTTTCAGCATAATATACTGGAGATCAGTGTACCTGTATATAAATTTCCAGCATATTTGGATGAAACTCCAACACACGAAAAGTTCCAGCATAATATATTGGAATTATGTATGTATATCGACAAGATTTTTAAATTATCAATAGTATCTAACAATAATACTTGTTTTTTCTCTGCTAGTCTCGTGGATATATTTTTTTCCACAAAAAATAAAGTAATTTTATTAATCAATTGTGAAGACAATTCTATTTCTCTCTTGATACTTTGCTCCTAATTATCTCCGTGATTCGAAGGCTGAAACAACGTGTTTTTCGAATTCCTCGATGTATATAACATCCATGAAAGTATGTTGTAAATCTCCTTTTTCAAGTATTTGTTTAACAAGAAACATTAGGCCACATAGAGATTTTTTTGTGGGTATTCTGTGAATTTATAAATATTCGAGATGATCTTCATATTTGAGATAGTCTCATGGATATGTGTATGCAGTTGTTTGAACTAAATTTAAAAATTAGTAATTATCCATGTACACTTTGTTTCTTAATTTGAGCACATTATCCGATTTCTCTTTTTTTAAGATTTTCTATGAATACAAATTCGTCCCAGAGTCGATTTCGGCCGATACACTTTAATTAATTTCATTCTTCTCGTTAGACCGTCTGACTGGCAGAAAAGAGTTGCAGTGTTTCCAAGAGAACAATACTGACGGGAGTAATTCATAAGACAGACTGAAGAAAACTCAATATAATAATATTGGTCCAAGACCAAAAAAAAAAAGTGAGATACGAAATCATTTGTTTCTATTCACTTGGACATATTATTTTGACTTAGAAGATGCCTCTATGCTCATATAGTCAACAACTCAACATAGTGATTACCAAATACTTAAGTGGACTCCTTGAAATATATGTTGGCCCAATTTGTTTTGTAGTTTCTTTTAATTTTCGTTGTTAATCTGAACCATTGAAGCTTTTAACTTTTTACATTTAATTTCTCACTCGATATCGATATTTTCCTCTGGCTTGACTAATCGGATAATAATTAAATTTATAAGTGTTTTGAGAATATGTAATTTGACCTAGCACCAATAAATATGATAATTAATAGTAAAAATGAACATCAACATAAAGCAAATCAATATTGCAATGCAATTCAGCCCTCGAGCTAGGCGTCCTCGAAATGAGTGAGTGAGAGTAGAGTTATGAAACAAACTGATGAGTCAAGACATTATAAGAGAAAAGAGTATTGTATTGTATTTCTTTGATATGCGTGAATGTAAGATGATTACAAATGATTAAGACCCTCTTTATATAGTAGAGGAATCCTATCTATAGTAAAATTGTAATTGCAAAAGGAAATCTCACGATTAACTAAATAAATATCCTTGATTCGATCTGTTTCGAGATTTTTCCGTGATTCTTGATCAATCACGTATATCTCGCCTTTCTATTATTATGCTATCTTTGGTCTTGCTCGAGTTCGAACTCGATCATCACTAGTTTTGATCTCGACAAGTACCTCGAATCCCGAACTCGGTACCTTATCCCCGTGTCTCGGCCTGACACATTACGGGGCGGAGCCTCGACCTTTCCTCCTGGTCCTAGTTAATCAGTGAAATCGGGTGGGCCCGACTTTTACCATACACAGATAACTCTCTCATTTTTTGGAGTATAATGACAAGAAATGAATTGAGTCCTCGATCTTTACCCCGATTTTTCATGATGTCATTACCGTGATGTAACAGAAGTGACCGAAATGTCCCATCGATTCAATTACCCAGACATTTAAGGCATGTCAATTGCTGAACGACTATTAGCAACTTGAATCGTTGCCGTGAAGCCCATAAATAGGCCTCTTTTCCACTTTTTCAAACTTTACTTTTAATCTCTTCTGCTCTAATCCACAGAACTCCTTGAATCCCCCAAGTTATTTATCTGCAAATCTTCAAGTTTCATTGCTATCCTCTTTTTTCCAAAACTTCGAATATCCTAATTCCCCGTTCTTCCTTGTTTACAAAAATGTCTAAGACCTCCAAAATGTTCCTTACAAAGATAAAACCTCCTCGTCTCAGCCAGTCGGCAAGCAACCGCCATCGGAGCCACGCCTTAAAGAATTCTTTCCTCTGCCGTGCTTTCTTAACTTTGACTTTAAGGCTAAAAATACCACTCAGTTCCAAGCCGATGCGAGCCAATGTCGAGGTACATATGTACAATCAACAATGACCTCCTAGACCAAGTTAAGAATGATTGCAACTGGGCAAATAAGCATATGGTGATGCCTTTGTTTGAGAAATCAATCACCACTATGAGGAAAGGTTTTTTAGTGTTTACACCTAATGCTGTATTTTGGTCTGGACCTGGCCCGGGACCGGCTCTGGATCGTGGTCCTAACGGGCCTAGCGGGCCGGTTATGGTGGGCCTGTGCTCTAGTGGTGCAAAACCTCATGGTGGGCCGGTTCAGCACAAAAAGCCCGTGAGCCCGGGACCGCCCAGGGGGGCCTAGGCCGGTTCAACCAGGCCTAACGGGCTCCAACGGTAATATCTTTTTTAAAAAGTTATTTAAAAAATGGCCAATGGTAAGATTTTTAAAATCTAGCCATTGGCCTTCAAAATTGATCCATTGGGCACTTTAAAAAATAGTCATTTGGCTCCTAAACTTTATTTTAACCCCAAACTTTTTATAATTATACTTTTTCCCAATTCTCAACTATAAATACCCCCTTATACTTTCATTTTTACTCACAAATTCATCAATCTCTCAATATCTCTCAATCTATGTCTAATTTCTCTTCTATAATTGATTACTTTATTATTGCAATTTCGTGAAAATATGTAAGTTGGTGAATTTAAGTCTTCAAGTCTTCAACGATTTGCAATATTCAAGAAGTTGTTCGGCAATTTGGTAAACTCGTTCCAACTCTTAAGTCTTAATAATATATTTTTGTGTGTTTTAGTTTGCATAATTGTAATTAATATGGCATTTTTTTGAAAAAAAAAATGTTTAGTGGTAAGGGAAAAGCTAAAATTGGTGAAAGTAGTCGCGAACCTACTACCCTTCTCCTGGCTCCCCGACCTACTTCATTTACCCGTCCTGCTGCTCCTATTATTCTTGATATTGATAACCCTTGTTTTCAATTTTTCGATAGTTAATTTTGCCATAATATTGCACCAGGTGAACAATTAAATGAAGAAGTTATGAATGCTCTTTATCCTAATGAAACTATCTTAGAAAATGATGAGGAAAATGAGGATGTAGATGAAAGTCAACCGGATTTAGATGATACACCTACTAGTCTTGTTAATAACCCAACTTATGCCCCGCCTGACCTACCTGTAGAAATCCCTACTTTTACTAGACAACCTTCTAAATGCCCCGAAATATCAATTGTTTGGAATTTGTTTTACTCAAGTAAGAGAACAAAGTAAGGTTAAGTGTAAAATTTATTTGAAATTGCTAACGCATAAATATACTGGGGACCGTAGCGGTACGGGTAATTTGGCTAGGCACATAAAAACACACCCTAGAGATAAAGCTAAATATTTACAAATGAAAGCGCAACAAGAGGGGACAAGTGTAGATACTACAGTTAACCCTAGTACTGGTTCAAATCTAGTTCAACCAGGAATTAACACTGTTCCCGGTGGTATTTTATATTACGATCCTAATAAAGATCGTGAAGAATTAGCAAAGATGGTTATCGTTATGTGCTTACCCTTTAGTTTTTCTTCTAACCCTCATTTTTTGCATTATATTAGAAGAACTTTTAATCCTACTTACAAAGGTTGGCCTCGCGCAACAGTTAAGAGCGATATTTACAAATATAAACATGAATATGAACAATATTTGCGCTATTTATTTACTCATATAACTAATCGGATTTCTATTACTACTGATATTGGTAGAAGTAATAATGACTGTGATTATCTAACTGTTACAAATCATTGGATAGATAAGGAGTGGATAATGCAAAAATGCATTATTGCTTATAGAATAATTAATTCACGTCACAGAGGTAAGTTTATTGCTAATACTGTTACAGATATTTGTAGATATTTTTGTATTAGAGATAAAATAATGGAAATCACTATGGTTAATTCTTCTAGTAACACTAGTGCTATAGGCATATCTACAACAACACAGAATCCTGCATTTAGTAATTGTTTCCATGTTAGATGTATTTATCATATTTACCATTTAACTGTTGGTGATGGTATGAGAATTTTAAAATTAGAAATTGAAAAGGTTAGAATGTCTCTTTATTGACTTTTTTATTCAAACCGTAGAAGTAGAATTAAAGAGTATTTTAAAAAATGTGATGACTATGACATTAGAGAAAGAAAGGTTCCTAAACCTTGTCCGACTAGATGGAATTATATGTATGAAAGTTTAGTTGTTGCATATGAATATAGAAACCCAATTATTGCAACGTTTAACGCTCGTGTTGGTGGTGAGGATGATGATGAAATCTTACAAATCAAGAAATGAATGTTAAATTCATATAGATTTTTTAGAACATTTTCAAATTGCTACTAATGCATTTTCTGGGCAATATTATCCTACTATTTCAAATTGTATAGTTTATATTGCAACACTATGTGATTTGTTTGTTGAATTTTCGGAGGGTGGAGAAATTTATCAACTTGCTATAAATACAATGAAATAAAAGTTTAAAAAATATTTTTTTCCCTATCCCCCCTATTTATGGTGTTGCTGCAATGTTAGATCCTACAATGAAATTAGAAGGTCCTCACTTTTGGTACTCAAATATTTATAAGAGTTTAGATCTTCAGATGAGGAATTTCCTACACATGGAGATGCAAAAGCCTCAATTAAATAAATGCTCAAACAATTTATAATGCTTATCAACTTGTCTTAGATCATGCTAGGCCAAATGTTCTAACCCATACTTCGTCTAGTTCACAATCATCTAAAAGAGCTGCGGGCCTAAAGCACTTAAATCTTGGACGGAGTTCAGGGGTTCTCAAGGTGATAATTATGATGAGACTTCACATATAAATGAGCTTCAAGTTTATTTGTCGCAGGTACTTGAAAAGGAGAATCCAGACGGCAGCTTTGATCTTTTGGAATGGTGGAAGGCAAGGAAAAAATATTTTTCGGTTCTTGCAAGGATGGCTCGGGATATTTTATCTATTCAAGATTCAATAGCTGCATCAGAGAGCGCTTTTAGTCAAGCAAAACTTCAAATAGGTGATCATAGAGCGTCTATGAGGGAGAGCTTAGAAAAATCAGTACTATTTAGAGAATGGATCCGTGCAGAAAGAAGAAACTTTGGACTTGCAGAATCACAACCGGAGATAGACGAAGCTTATGAAGAAATGATAGCGGAACTTGCAAAGGATGCTGCTTCGCCCGGAAGCAGTGATGAACAAGCTTCTTTTTTGCCACCACCAACAGAACCTCCTCCGAACCTTGAAGGATTTATGAGATTTACTAGAGATACAATATAGATTATGGTGTAATTTATACTTTGGCACATCTTCTTTAGTTTTTTTTTCCTTTTAATGCTGGTATTAGAACCTTGTTGTGCTCATTCCATTGGGGGGAAGAAGACTAAGAAAGATATGCTATGTTTGGTAATAAAAATTATAAGACAGTCCCTTGAATATCTCTTTGCAATATTTGTTTTTGTCTTTAACTTGCAATTCTTTATAAGCTATAATATATATATATATACTAACATACTATATATACTCGCGTAAGTAAATATATATAACATACTATATATACTACATATTAAACTATATATACTATATAAATAATATATACTATCACACACACACATAGTGTGTGTATATATATATATATATATATATATATATATATATATATATATATATATATATATATAGTATATATAGTATACAGACATATTCTAACATATATTCTATACATAATATACCCTTATATATACTCTATGTACGTTATATATTATATATATTTATATAGCTATATATAAGCAATTTATACTAGTATATATATAGTTTACAAGAAAGTGCCTCAGATAAAAAAATTTAAAAAAATAGTCCGGAACGAAAAAAGCCCGTCAGGCCCGTTTAGACCCACGAGCCCGGCCCAGTTAGCATGGGACCATGTGGGCTTAGGACCACCATGGGCCAGTTCCACCCATTGGGACCGTGAAGACCGAGACCGTTTAGCCCAGGACCGCCTTAAAGCCCGAGATCGCCAGGACCGACCTGTTTAGGACCGGGCCCGGCCCAGAATGCAACCTTCTTTACACCTACCCTTTAACAGTGGGTCCTTTATATCCAGGTATCCTTGACTTTTGCAAGAAGTACGAGGTCACCCTTGGCCAAATTCATCCTTCTGAGGATAGTGATACTGCTTCGATTTTTTGTGAGTAAAGTCGAGGGGCTTCCCTTCATCCTCGGCCATCTCATTCGCCTGTATAGCCCCAACTTTATCAGGGAAGATAAGTAAATCTTCAACATCGATCCAACAAAGCAAACTTATTGATCATAGACGTGGACAAGGATCGGGGTTGGATGGGCCGATTTGTCTGAGTAAAGGCCCCTGACATGTTCCTGGCCGAAAGCATGCCATTTTTGGAGAAATGGAATATAAAACGTAAGTTTAATTCCATATTTTAACATTTTTTTATTATCTCCACTTTTTCTTTCTTTCTTACCAGCTTTTTATTTGATGCAGCCGCTGCCTAGATGCCTGGTGCGATTCCCCATCTCGAGAACTGGGTCAGGAGCCTAGTGTCAAGATTAAAACACGCTGAGCATGTATGGCGTGAGTTGTCGAAGGGTCGATGGGAGGACCAAAACCATGGTAAGTTTTCATGTAATCAGATAACTCCGGCTACTGTCTGAATTTCTTTTTTATCTTAGTTATCCTTCTTCTGCAGGTCTTGGGAAGGACGTGCTGATAAGGCCCCCATCAGGTGATGAAGAAAACCATCCCAAACCATCTTCTATGAAACAGAAGAAATAATGAAAAAGGAGAAAGGCTTCGAGCTCCACGAAGATGGACGAGCAAAAGCCCAAAAAGAGGCGGAACCATGGGGAAATGACATCCCTTTGACGATGGACTCTGTCATCGGGCTATGAGACGATCCCGAAGAATGTGGAAAAGAAGAAGAAAATGAAGATGATTCCGGGATGATACCCAGTATACGATCTAGCACCGGGGCTCAGAAAGCTTCAGAACCAGTGAAAATTGACACTGACCGGCCTAGGCGCGATGATGCCGGGGATAAGGCTTCGGCCCAAGTACCCGAGCCGAAGGGAATTGAAGATGTTTTTCCCTGAGGCAATGAGACCATGAAAGAGGGATGGATGTCGCGCGGAAAACAAGCTCAAGCTCCCCAAGATAGGAAGTGCTTCAAAAGACCCTCAGGGGCAATAGAGATTAAGGATTCCCTTTTGTTTCATTCGGTCTTCGATTCTTTGATACGCGATGCTCAAGACAAGAAAACTTTCCATGGGGAAGGAGCTTACGGAGAGGAGAATCTTTTCCGTGGTTTATTTACCGGGATAGAAGACTTCATCGATTCGGGTGACCTGGAGGTCTTGAGAAAATGCTCGGGCTGAGGTTTCCTTGAGTTCCAAACTGACTGACCATTTACCGACTCCTAGTGTCATTTTTGGGCGCAATCAAACTATCATGATCATGATCCCGGAAGATGCTCGTGTTCCTGGTGCCCCCTAAGAGGTTGCCAGCTATCTCCAGGGTTTGGTCATAGAGAAAGATCAAGTCTATATGGATGTGGTGGGAGTGCCTTGTCTTTTAAACGAAGCCCAACATGCTTTAAATCGAGTAATCCCTGATTCTTCTATCCATTTTTGTACTTAGGGTTTTCTCCCTTAGTATAAATTTTCCCTTCCAAGTTTATTGGGTTCGCTGCTTTATCATGAAGCTTTCCTCCGATTCTGAGGGATATGAACCGTTATGAGGCTGATATCCAAGGGAACACTGAAGAGAAGAATGCCTTTAAACTTTTCTGTGAGCAGAAAGAATAAGAAATCAAGGGCCTCCGAGCTGAACAGGTCGCAACTTAGAAAGAACACAATGAACTGACTGAGCAGGTAATAAAAGTCGTAGAATCTCATAGCATCAGTTCGAGAGTGGTAGCTAACAATTCAATCTCACAAGTCCAGCAACTATACGAGACGATCGGGCAACTCTGTGGAGAGATAGATGCGGTGACGGAGGAAACCATAGCGTGGAATCAAATTATGGACTATCTTGCCTCAAAGAAAGAGGCAGCTCAAGCTTAGTTATCGTTGGCTGAAAGCCAGGTCTTAGGAATGAAAGAGAGAACTTAGCACAATCCAAGAAAATTGAGGTGCTCTAGGCTCGGTTGGTCACAGAACTTTCAGTGGTGAAATCTAAAGATGAGACAACCAAGGCCAACACCGAGGAAAGACCACATCATATGTCTGTTAAGGATACCATCCGAAATTGTATGTGACAATGTAAAATAGTTTATCGACAATAAAGTGACCAAATTTCTCGAACACCATAAGATCAAAAGGATCTTATCGATGCCTTATCACCATAGTGAGAATGAACAAGCTGAATCGACCAACAAAGCCATAATCCAAAACCTTAAGAAAAGGTTGACTGACACCAAGGGAAATGGAACGAGACCCTGTTCTTATTGGTTTATGGCACAAAGGATCAAATATTGGTGGAAGTCGAGGATCCGAGTATCATATTCCGATATGCAATGAATGAATAAAATGACGAGGCCATGAATACAAGCCTGGAGTTATTGGATGAAAGGCGTGAAATCACTCTTGTTAGAATGTACACCCAAAAGAAACAGATCGAGAGGTATTACAATCAAATGACTAACCTTCGGTACTTCAATGTCATGGATTTAGTACTAAGGAAGACCATATTAAGCACCCGAAATCCAAACAAAGGGAAATTAGGTCAGAACTCAAAAGGACCATACTAGATTCTCGAAGTCACAAGGAAAGGAACCTATAAGATAGGAATGAAATATGGAGAACAACTACTAAACAATTGGAACGTAACTCACCTAAAATGATATTACTGCTAAGGTACAACCCCATTTAATTTTCTTTTAATGTTTGGACTAACACTTGCAGATGGTCGACAAAGAGCAACATGAAGTCTTTAAGTCTAAAAGCACGTGTTGCACTCTTTTTCCCTTGAACCATTTTGTCCCAATTGGGTTTTTCGGCAAGGTTTTTAATAAGGCAATAGTGGATCGTTCTAACTTAGAATCTAAGGTTGATCACAAATCAGTGTCGAAGACAGCACTAATAGTATATGATGTTCCTTTACAATCAAACTCGAATACTGGGAGGAATTACCCTTGGATATCAATTTTTTGCAAGGAAATAACTTCGCAATAGAAGGGTCTTGATATGTATTGGGCCAAACATTCAAACGAACCGTGCCCGCATAGGTTGCTCGATCCTTAGTATAAAATATTTACGCATGTATAACTATTTTTCACAAGAATAAAGAGAAGTACTTCCTTCGCATTTATCTTATGTCTTATGAAAATTTCCACTTACAATTTTGTACTTTCAATCTCTTAAGGAAACAAAGCTCAAGTGATGATTATAACCAGAGTTCAGATGATCACTCCCTTACTACGGGACTACCATCCGAAAGACAAACTTAAACAGATCGAACTATTAATCATCGGGGGCATAAGACCTCTCAAAAAACCCCTAGATGTTAAAGGCCATGGCCATACCCACTCGAGGACTATTATCTTAGGCAAGCCTGGATAACTCGGAAAAGTAAGCTCACTGGGCTATAGCCAAATTAAAAGGCTACAACCGTATTAACACAGCTCGGAGACATCCGAGAACCGTAACGAAAAATAGGCCATCAAAATTTTCACAACTAGTTTTAAAGTCTACCCTTGGCAAACTATAGTCTGAGATACTTTGTTAAAAGGTTCCCAATTACACTGAACCTCCATGATGACTCAAAAATAAAAATAATATAAAAGCAAGGTCTGTTCAAACATACACAACCCAAGCTACTTTATGCTAAGGCATCCCGAACTTTGTGAATACAAGTAG